>CM069436.1:93348824-94811960 GCA_035610365.1 Aquatica leii | reverse complement strand
TTGTTTATAGCATTTAATCTTACCTGTTAAACCAGTGTCGAGCTTTATTAAAATTTGGCATTATTAAATTTTGTTTTAAATTATTATTCGTGGTTAAATTTATGCCGGTGACGCGTTCGCAAGCAGTTACAATGGATGCAAAGCTATTTGAATTTCTTGAATCAATAAAAAATGGTCAAGAATCGATGAATAGAGAAATTGAAAAGAATTCAAGAAAAATGGAAGAAAAGTTTCACGAAAATTCGTAGAAAATGGAAGAAAAACTATTTGAAAATACCCAGAAAATAGATGTTGATGGAAAATTCTAGACGATTAAAAGAAGAAATATAAACGAGCATAAAAAATCAAAACAAAACCGTTCAAGAAGAAACCCAAGCCGATATGTTAAATTTAAAAGAAGAAATTTGCGAATCTGTGAATGACAACATAGAAGAAGTAGAAGAAAACTTAGAACAAAAGCTAGGAAAAAATTGAGAGAAAGAATACAACTGCTTGAAGAAAGAATGACCCAAATGAATTGTCACGGTGAAGGAAGCGTCACGAGTGAAGATTTAATAATGGACCACCGGGAAGAAACCACACACAAGTTTAAAGTTGTTCCACCAAATTTTGATGGTAAAGTTCCATGGTCAACCTTCTACAAGCAGTTTGAAGCCGCAGCTACAGCTAATGGTTGGAGTAACAAGCAGAAAGCGACGTTTTTAATGGTGTCCTTACGTGGAGAAGCGCTTGGAATTTTACAAACTGTTCCTGACCACCTGCAAGAAAATTACGAACTCTTAATTTCACAATTAGAAATGGGATATGGAGATGCTTATCTTCAACAAGTGTATCAAGCTCAAATTAAAAGTCGGGATCAAAAAGCTGCCGAAAGTCTTCGAGAGTTTGAGGCTGACATCGCCAGATTAACACGGCTTGCGTATCCTACAGCGCCAGATACCTTCTTGGAGCAGTTGGCTGTTCAAACCTTTGTAGACGGCCTCCGAGACAACGAAACGCAGCAGACTCTCCGGTTAGCTCGACCGAAGACATTAGATGACGCTTTGGTGCATGCTTTGGAGTTTGAAGCAACAAAACAACCATCGCAACGAGACGGTCATAGACTCTGCTGTGCTGCAGAAGTACCCGCGCAGGCACTGGAAAGCATCAAGGAGATAGCGCGACGAATACTTCGGGAAAGAGGAGCTACAACTTTGAACTGCGGTGAAATAGGCCATTTACGAAGGCATCGTACTAAACCTAAGAAAAGGTCAAGAAGAGCGCTCGAAAATTTGGAACGAAGCGACCAAAAGAGATAAAAGGTAATCTCGTCTAGTCAGACTCTGGTGATTACAATTCGAATGGCGTCGCCTAGGGAGCAATTGCATAGCATTTATCTCGATGGTAAGATCAATGGAAGAAGTGTTCAGTTACTGGTTGACACTGGAGCGACGAAAACCATCATTCGTCCTGACATGTTATTCGAAAACGAATCACCAGTAACAGTACGACTTCGAACGGCAACGGGCGAAGAAATACCTACTGACAAACAAATCAAAGTAACCATTGGTTTGGGAAATGGAGTACTCGACCATCAAGTACTGGTAGCCGACATCACGGAAGAAGTTTGGAAATGGACGTGATAAAGAAGT
Organism: Aquatica leii; assembly: GCA_035610365.1. Lineage (NCBI taxonomy): Eukaryota > Metazoa > Arthropoda > Insecta > Coleoptera > Lampyridae > Aquatica > Aquatica leii. The sequence continues at coordinate 94,810,329 of CM069436.1, read as the reverse complement.
ATGGGTTCCATTTGGATATGAAGAACGATGTCCTGAAGATCGACAATGAAGAAATTCCTTTTCATTCGTCAGAGAAGGCAGTCGTGCGAGTCTTATTGAGTGAAGACGTGATTCTGCTTGCAAGGACGGAAAGTGTGGTAATGGCACGCCTGGATGGAAATCTCCGGGAAGACCACATACGCGATTGAACCAATGGAGGGCGGCTTAGTTGAAAAGGACTACTCGTTGGCACTTTAGTACGAGTAAAGAACACGATGTCAGTAAAGATCTTAAACATCAACTCAGATCCTGTAATGTTGAAAAAGAAAACCGTGGTAGGCCAATGCACGCCAGTATCACAAATTGTGAGATGCGTGAAGTTGAACGAAGATACGTCGTCAAAAAAATGTCCACAACATCTATTGGACATTCTTACCACCAAATGCCAAAACCTCAGCCAAGACCAGCTGGCTAAAGTTAAAGTGTTGATCCAAGAGTATCAAGATGTGTTCGCGCTGGAGAGTGGCTCCAAAAGAAGAACTAACGTAGTGAAACATAAAATTAATACCGGAGACGCTCGACCGATACGACAACATCCACGCAGACTTCCTTTGGCGAAAAGAGAAGAAGCCGAAAAAATAATTACGGATGTAGAGATAGAAGGCGTAATTGAACCTTCAAGTAGCCCATGGGCATCCCCAGTGGTACTCGTAAAGAAGGATGGATCAACGAGGTTTTGCGTAGACTACAGGCAGCTAAACGACGTGACCAAAAAGGACAGCTACCCTTTACCAAGAATTGACGATACGCTAGACACCCTGTCAGGATCCTAGTGGTTTTCCACGTTAGATTTAAAGAGTGGTTACTGGCAAGTAGAATTAGAACCCAAGGATCGTGAAAAAACAGCTTTTACGATCGGAACTGGTTTGTGGCAGTTCACTGTGATGCCCTTCGGCCTGTGTAAAGCTCCTGCAACATTCGAGCGTTTGATGGAGACCATCTTGCGCGGATTGTCTTGGAAGACGTGCTTGGTTTACCTGGACGATGTGATCGTGGTTGGAAGGTCGTTTGAAAAACACTTGAACAACTTGAAGGAAGTGTTCCATCGACTAGATGGGGCTATCTCAAACTCAGCCCAAAGAAGTGCCACGTATTTAAAAAAGAAGTGCAATACCTTGGCCACGTGGTATCTAGAGATGGAGTAAAGGCTGACCCAAGCAAAATCCGAGCAGTGCAAGCATAGCCAAGACCAATCGACAAACATCAGGTCCGAAGTTTCCTTGAGTTGTGCACCTATTATAGACGATTTGTACCCGGATTTGCTAATATTGCCAAACCTTTGACAAAATTGACGGAAGAAAGAGCAGAATTTAGATGGAATGAAGACTGCAAAAATTCTTTCCATAAACTAAAACAGGCCCTAGTCACTTCGCCGATTCTGAGTTATCCAAGAGGGGATGGAAAATTTGTTTTGGATACCGACGCAAGCAATCTGGCCATAGGCGCAGTCCTTTCGCAGGTTCAAGATGGACAAGAAAAAGTTATCGCGTATTTTAGCAAAGTTTTGTCCAGGCCAGAAAGAAATTATTGCGTGACTAGGAGGGAGCTGTTAGCAGTCGTCAAGTCCATCGAACATTTCTACAAATATTTGTATGGACGTAAATTTTTACTGAGAACAGACCACGCTGCTTTAAAATGGCTACTGCAGTTCCGTAACCCAGAAGAACAAGTGGCAAGATGGATCGAGAGACTGCAAGAGTATGATTATGACACAGAATACCGTGCCGGAAGCAGTCATCGGAACGCTAATGCCTTGTCCAGAAGACCATGTCCAATGGACTGCAGCGATTGTTCGCGACTAGAAGAAAAAGTTAAATGCCTCCGGAGAACTGCTATGGTTGATGATGAGTGGGAACCTGAGCAGTTACGTCGCGAACAAAAAGACGATCCTGAAATAAGACTACTCTTGGACTAGAAAGAAAGCGGTCGACGACCAACCATGATAGTAAAAGACGGTCTTCTTATAAACGATCCCTAAAAACTGCCGATGGCACGGGAAACAGACTACACTTGGTAGTGCCAAAAAGCAGGGTGTCAGAAGTGTTGAAGCATCTCCACGATGGGACATCAGGAGGACACTTTGGCATTAAGAAGACGTTGGGTAAAGTGCGAGAACGATTCTACTAGATACACTGCAAAGAGGACGTCATGAAATGGTGCCGTAAATGCACGGTTTGCGCATCAAGAAATGGTCCAGCGAGAAAGCGCAAAGCACCCATGAAGCAATACAACATAGGAAGCCCTTTGGAAAGAGTAGTGATTGACATCGCAGGGCCGTTCCCAGAATCCAATTCGGGAAATAAATACATCTTGGTGGCGATGGATTATTTCACGAAATGGACCGAGGCTTACGCCATACCCAATCACGAAGCAGCTATAGTCGCAGACATATTAGTAAAAGAGTTTTTCTGCCGGTTTAGAGTTCCGTTAGAATTAGACTCCGATCAAGGCCGCAATTTTGAGTCTGGGCTGTTTCAAGAAGTTTGCCGACTATTGGGAATTAAGAAAACTAGGACGACGCCTCTCCATCCTCAATCTGAGATGATGAATCGTACAATGGGCAAGTACTTAGCCAAGGTAGTGTCCGAACACCAAAGAGGCTGGGATCAGTACTTGCACTTTTTCCTAATGGCATCCTGTGTGATGCTCGGTCGCGAAATACGATTGCCATGCGACCTTCAATTTGGACGAAGACCGGAAGAAGAAGTTGCTGGAGAAGATTACGTCAGCAAGCTGACCAAGAGGCTAGACGAAGTACATGAAGAGGTCCGTAAAAACACACAAATTGCCAGCGACAAAATGAAGACTAAATATGACGTCAAGGCACAAAATGGTGCATTTCAACCTGCCTATATGGTCTGGTTGTATAATCCTCAAAGGAGACGTGGATTGTCGCCAAAGCTGCAAAGGCAATGAGAGGCTATGAAGTCATGCAGCGTATTAATAACGTCATATATCGCATCCGAAAATTACCTAGAAGCAAGCCAAAAGTAACCCCGTTTGCGATACCCACAGGTCCGAACCAGAGTGATAAGCAGCAGAACCAGGAATCAAACCGAAGGAATGGAGTTCGAGAAGCTTATGAACTTATACGGAGGTTCTGGAAAAGCTAGTTTCGGTGTTACCACCGAGGAAGAACAAGACCTGTTCCAGACACAAAAAGATTACACCATCGCACATTGCGTGAGCGAGGATCTAGACATGTCCAGAGGGGTTGCAATCGTGTTTAAAAAGGAGTTTGGAGAGCTAGATGAATTACGAAGACAGCAACCGGCAGTCGGAAAAATTTTAGGACTACGTGGTCACAGACGCTTCGTTTTCTATTTGGTCACCAAGAAATACTCACGTACCAAGCCGTTATACAAAAATTTGTGGCGAACATTATGGAACCTCAAGAGAGAAATGGAGTTCCACCATGTAAAGAAATTGGCAGTACCTAAGCTTGGTTGTGGCTTAGATCAACTGAATTGGAGGAGAGTTCGAAACATGTTAGAGGTCGTCTTCCGAGGAACAGTCGTTCATGTGTTGGTCTGTAGTTACCAACCAAGAAGAATATGGGGCCAGGAAACGTCCATTGACTGTAGTTTAAATAAATTAGTTTGAATAATAAAATTCGCTACAGTAGGTAGTAGACTGCACCGATCACAATTTTTATATGACAAAAAGTGTCCTATCGTCCGTTTTTGGATTACCTCTGGACCAAATTTGGTAAAAAAAAATTTTATAATTGTCTGTGATGCTACAGACTTGATTTACAAGCTACAAAACATATCATGCAAAATTTTGCATCTAGTGTAGTAGAGCGTACACCGTCATTTTTGTCTGTAGGGTAGACTATAACTCTGGTGCTTTTCGCATAAAAGATCGCAAAAACAGTAATTTTTCTACAAAGGCCGTTCACCTAGAGTTAATAACAAACTTTTCTACAAACACTTTTTGTTAGCATTTAGACGCTTTGTTCCTTGCCACGGCAAAGCCTTACATATTTTTTTCGCTGGAACAAACTTTGTTGGCGCTAACTCTGACTTGCAAGAATTACCTATTTTTTGTGTTTATTGTTCAGCATATTATTATTGTATGGGCTTAAGTTTAAGCAACCTCCGCGGTCAAGGATACGATGGGGGATCCAATATGGCTGGTCATCACAAAGGTGTACATGCACTTATATTAAGCGAACAATCTTTAGCATTCTACACTCACTGCTTTAGTCATTCACTAAATTTAGCTATTTCTAAAAGCTGCGGGATAAGTGCTATAATCAATATGATGGAATTTTCAACAGTGTTTCTGACTTTTTGAATGCGTTTGCAAAACGAGTGAATTTATTGCAGGGTATCATTACCGAAGAGATATCTCTGAAACGAGAAAGAAAAGACTGAAAACGCTTTGTGCCACTAGATGGGTGGAAAGGCATGATACAATTTTGACGTTTCAGGAACTATACGCTATGATTTTAACAGCACTTGCAACTTTGGAACATGACAAAGATCCCGAAACATCAAAAAATACCGCAATTCAAAAGAGTGACTTCATCATCGCAGTATGGATAACTGTGCATGGTTTCCAGTATTCAGTTTATTTAAGCAAGATATTGCAAGCACCAAACTTAGACCTTTCCATGGCTCTTGAAAACGTTAAGACCTTAACTGCTGTTTTGAAGGATATGCGAGCTGACCGCGATTAGGTATTTGACCATTTATTTGAAGACGCCGAGAGCAACGTCAATAAGCTTCTGATTGAGATAAAGATGCCTAGATTATGTGGCAGGCAAACGAATGGAAATAATGTGGAGTCGGGACACCCTCGCGACTACTACAGAAGAACTATGTTCATTCCCTTTTTGGATCATTTCATTGAACAATTGGAATCGCGGTTTAACCATCGTATGGAGTCTGTAATAGCCCTAGAAGGATTAATTCTAGACAAATGTATGGTATACGAGAATGATATCAGCGTTAACGAAAATCAACTACAAGCGAAGATTTTTCTCCGGAAAAAAGATGGGAGGGACAAACGGGTGTCCTATCAACAGCCGTTGCAGCCCTTAGTGCTTACGATGATTTAACTCCTAGCATAAAACACTACTTTTGATTTTCGCTACTTTGCCAGTTACAACTGCAACATCCGAAAGAAGTTTTTCTACCTTAAAACGGCTTAAAACTTATCTGAGGTCCACTATGCGAAAAGATCGTTTGAATGAACTCGCGCTATTGAACGACCACCACGAAATCGAAATTGACCACCAAAAAGTAGTTGACCATTTTGCCACTATAAAGCCAAGACGCGTGCAATTAACAGATTGGGGCGAATCATCAATAATAATTTTTTTATTTCATATTTATTACTATATTTTATTTGTCTATTATGAATAAAACACACATACTTTCATAGGGGGAGCTTTTCTTATTTTTTTGTCGCACTAGCTCAAAGTTTGGGTTTGGGCCCCCTCCTGAGAGCGCCACTGTTCAGCATCACAGTGTCTCGTGCCCCACCGTGTACCCTTAAATTAAAGATTCAATCTCATTAGGGTATTTCTTGTATGTATTCGTCGAGGTTGAGGATTGTTCCGGAGTAATCGCTGTTTGGTAATTTTTTTTTAAGTTAATGACTACCTTCACTGTAGATTTATGTTTTCTCCGTCAAAGAGTAATGACTGGTCGGCGTGTTTCTTTTGTACATTTTCCTCTACCGAAACTTTGTAATGCCGACTGCCGTTTTCGCTCAAGATAATTTCCACTTTTCAGTCGAATTTTTGTAGCTTCCGACTTGATCATTATCAACATTAAATTTCCGGTCTCTATCGTGAGAAGGATGTTACGGCGCTGTAACGTTACCCAGTAAACACACGACGTCCCAGGGACGTTCGTTTTATGTCCAAATGATGTCTTTACATCCCGGGCTTTAAAACAGACCTGTATAGGAAGTCTTTAACAGGACGTCCTCGGGATGTCGATGAAGAACGTACGATGGGATGTCCTATGCGGGAAAAAACAAATGCAAACTGAGTGCGCGTGCCCACTTTCCTTCTTGTTCTCTGGTGCCTACTCAACACCCGTACGCTCCTTTGGTATATCAAAGTGGTACACTCTGTTTGCACCGTTTGCACTCTATATCTGTTTTTGTTGGTGTTCTCACTACTTTATTTATCTGTACTTTTGATTATCTAACGTTTTTTTGGGTGTTTTAGTGCATAAACAAATTTATTTGGTAAGTTTTTGGTACCTTGTATTTATTTATAATGTATAAAAATCATCAATTACAATTATTATTTTGAATTACTAAAAATTAATAAAAGTATATTGAAATTAAAAGATCACAATTACTAATAATGGTGATTTAAAACCCCATCTCGCGCGCATACTTATGCGGTGAATTGAAAATATTTATTTTATGTAAAAAATTTTTTTTTACTCAAAGAATTATTTAAAAAATGTTTTCTTTGTATTAAAGGTTTAAAAGTGTGACGTTATCTCACGACTTTTATCGTCGCGATTTACAATAAGTCATCCAAAAATGTCAACATGACCGATAAGGTACAAAATCGCTAATCTAACTAAGAAACTAGAACGTTATCGCGTTCTTGGTATTCATAGTTACGATTACTGTGCGTATTTCTCGTATTGTATTACTATTTCCACAATAATTAGTTAGGTAGTTAAAAATACGTCTAGAAATAATTTTGTTTTTACCACATTCTTCTGATGAAATGTAAATGCGAAACGTATAAAAATTCTTAATAAATTTGCAAAACTGAGGCGTTTACAAAATTTTTTTTAAAAAACGATTTAAACAATTTTTAACTGGTTGTAATCGATCATCTCTTATGATTTAATCAATAATAGAATCGTCAAAAAGATCAATCAATAATTCTACAAAAGAAGTATCACTTTATCAATTCTTTAATTTAGAAAAATGTAAATTCTGATTACATAGAAATACCAAAATAAGCTTTTTGTATTAACTTTTTTATCGACTCTACACGACGATTACCATCTCTTATGTAGTTGCATTGTTTCAGGCGCCACTTAAAAAAATCGGGAAGAAAGTATAAAAAACTCGCTAAGGAGGGCCAAAGAACGCTGGGATCGAGAAGATAAAAAAATGAAATAATTTAAATTTATTTTAATTGAATATAATTTGGATTATTATTTAAAAATATAGTTTTATGTAATAATAATTTGTATTTTATTTGATAAAGTTATTTTGATTCATTACGTCAAGTCGCAGAGGAGTACGTTAAGTCTCCTTACTGAATAAAAAAAAACAATAGAAAAAACCTCCTATAAGGACATCGTAGGGATGCACACACTTGTGACAAAAGAACGTCCCATGAATGTCCCTAGGACGTACACAGAACCAAAATGGGATGACTTTGGGACATTCAGTGATCCGCAACATCATGTCCCCAGAACATCCTTGTGTTTGTTGGGATATGTATGCTTCCTTTGTCTTGTAGAAACCTCTCAAATTCGTTCCATTGTCTGAGACAAGATTTCTCTGTCTCTTATTCCACGTACAAACACCTGGTACAATTATAGTCGACGCGTGGAAGTCACAAAATACAATAAACTGTTATGGTACAATAATATACAAAATTTGTTTTAAGGAAAAACACAAACAGGTTTGAGACTACTTTGCTTTGAGTTATGAACTCATTAAACGAACAAGATTTTTTTCGTAATTCTAACCACGTGCAAAACTTAACATCCGTGATACTAAACAGATGCCAAATAGGGTTAAGATATATACATTCCATATTCTTGAAGATATTTTGTATTCCACCCTAATCCGCATCTCATTGCATGCTTGGTACGATACAAATAGGAGAAACTGCAGAAATTGGTGAATAACCAGTCATTGGTTGTAAGATAAATTTGTTTTTCTTTGTTAAATGAAAAACTCTAACCTACCTATGTGTTGATAAAATCATATGGGCTTATCTGAAATTATTTCGCACAACAAATTTTGCGTTGGATGCGCCAAAGAAAATTAACTTTAACTTCGAAAATGATTTATTTAAAATTAATTCTATTCTAACAAAGACAAAAATTCTTAAAATAAAAAACAAATGTTTAACGTTGTAAAAAATTCTCACCGGTGGCAGTGCCAGTGTACCTGAAAAACCAAAAGTTTTATAAATCTATTGTAGTTTCAATTTTTTGAATTACAGTAATATGAAGACACAAAACTTAGCCGCCATGTACCTGATTAGTTGGAAGTGATTACATAGCCAATGGATACGTCACGTTTAAATTTGAACCTGTTCCTGTTGCGTTATTTACAGATGGGAAAAAATCATCAATACATGCTGAATTCTGCCCACACTTAACTGAATCAGCAGTTTTAATATTTGAGACCGTCGTGTTGTTTACCAATGGAGAAATATTAGCAATGCACGTTGAATTTTGTTGTTGGTTTGAGTTAGGTCCACATCCAGCTGCGTCGGCGGCTTCAATATCTTCTTCCGGTTGCGGCACCGCCATAGTCGTAACGCAGAAATTGATCGTATTGCCAGCTCCCGAAAAAGGTACTGTAGATCCAGTCGGTTTCCCCGTAACAGTCGCGTTAGTAATACAAGGTACATTTACAGTTGTTTCGTTTTTGCTCGACGGTTCTTTACAGTTTTCCTCACCTTCAGAACAAGTAACCGCACTTTCAACACACCTCAAATTTGAATTATTAGCGCACGGCACTGTCTGTTGGCCCAAAGCTACACATAAAATCGTACTGTTTGAAGTGCATAACGGTGCAGTATTTGGAGCACATAACGACGTAACGTTATCTGGACATAAAACAATTAGGTTCGCGGGCAATGATATTTCTTGGGGAACTTTTTCGGGATTATTGTGATAATTGTAAACGTAGTATGGTCGACGCGTAAACCCAGAAACTAAATTCCAAACCAGTAAACCAAAAAACGCGTTGCGGTATGCGTTTCCACCAAAACCCATTCCAAATCCTCCACCATGTTGTTTACCGTATCCGCCTATACCGTAGCCACCGTAACCTCCATAACCGTGTTTATTGCCGCCGAATAAAGAACCAAACATTCCACTACTTTTTCCATAACCGCCACCGTACCCACCACCGTAAGGATTGTTGTTGCCCATAACGGGCGAATACCCCATGTTGTTTTGGTACAATCCGGTGTTGGGCACTTGGTGCTGCATTCCTCCCATGTTTGGTTGATACCCGGGAAATTGTTGTTGATTCTGATAATTGCCATAAGAATACTGTTGCTGTTGATTCGATCCATAATTCGTTCCAGGTTGAGCGGGATATTGTGGTTGATTACCAATATGGGATGGGTAGCTGTGCTGTTGATTATTATACGTAGGGTAACTTTGTTGACCTGTTTGATGCGTGGGGTAGCCAACGCCGCTTGGATTTGCGTGACCAATATTTGTGTTTACACCTTGAGCTTGTCCAGTATTTTGTTTAACATCCCAACCAATAGGTCTTTGTTGATTATTCGGTTGTTGAGAAAGGGGTTTGTTTGCTTGTTCGAAACCTATCGGCTTCGGTTGGACGTTACCCGTTTTCTCTTGATTAATAAATGCCGAAGACGACTTTTGCGCGTCTTGAGTTTTAGGCGCCGGAGGCGCTGATGCAATCGACGTTTCTGGTTTTGATACTTCTGATTGAGATTTCGATCCTCTTCGATTGGAACCGTACAAATCGTAATTGCTTGCAGTTTGAGATTGCTTCGATTTACTCCACACGCTTGAAGATCCACGATATGTACCACCACGTCGTCCTCCACCGCCCCGTTTACTTTCGGCGGTTACGACGCACATTAAAAATGCAATTAGCATTAAACGTATTTTAATTTTAAAGTACATTTTGTGTGTTATTTTGTTGCACGAAGGTGTTTTACTAAGTCGGTATGATTCTGTTTGTGTTATACTTCTATAGTAAATTGAATGATAGCCGTAATTATAATCCGTTCGCTGCCCTAAGTACATGACGTTGTCACCAATTGTTATGGTAAAGTTCAAGTTGATAATTACCTAATAATTTTTGTGTGGTAAATAGAGTAAGGATGTTGTTATTGTTAATAAAAAAGGTCAATTTAATATAAAAATACAACGAAAACAACAAAGATTAAAGCAAGTTCTCGCAAGTAGGTCTTAATTTTATTAACTTTAAAAATCACAAAAGATTTTTTAATACCGAAGCCGACAAAAGAAAATTGTGTAAATTATCTAATTGCATGAAGCAATTGAAATTAAATTCATCTATCTATACAATAACAAACTTAAGGGTCATTAGTAACAAAATATTTTAAATTTATACTATTCAAAATCAAAAATCGACAACTTTTGGTTTTTGTAAGATGCATAGACCGCGTCGTGTATTGTAAGTTGCCTATCTAAGAATTACATCTAATTCTTTTTAAACTTGGCAATTCCTTTTGCTTATTTATTGAGAGATTGATTTAACTACTAATATTTTTTTTTTAACTAAAAGGTGTCACTAAAATCATGTTTACCATGTACTTGCAGGAACGTTACGCAGACCAAAGGGCACCACAATGAACTGACGCAAACCAGTTCCAAACGTAAACGCCGTTTTCCACAATCCTTGGGTTCCAAATGCTAACTGCTAATAACCACTCTTTAAATCCAACATGGAAATCCACTGAGATCATGACTTTTAACCAAAGGAAGTCGGCGTGGATGTTGTGGTATCAGCCGAGCGTCTCCGGTATTCATATTTATGCTTCACCACGTTAGTTCTTCCTTTGGAACCACTCTCCAGCGCGAATACATCCTGATTCTGCTGGATCAACACTTTAACTTTATCCAGCTGGTTTTGGCGTTTGGAGATAGATGTTGTGGGCGACGTATCTAGAATTCACGCATTTACAATTTAATATATTGGCGTGTATTGGCCTACCACGGTCTTCTTTTTCAACGGCACTGGATCTGAGTTGACATTCAAGATCCTTACTGGTATCGTGTTTTTCACTCGTACTAAAGTTCTGCCAAAGAACAGTCCTTTTTCAACTAAGTCGCCCTCTATTGGTTCAATAGCGCGAATGTAGCTTTTCTGGAGATCACCACATTTTTAGTTCTTACAGCCCTTACAGGCAGAGTCACGTCTTCACTCAATAAGACTCGCACGGCTGCCTTCTCTGACGAATGAAAAAGAATTTCTTCACTGTCGATCTTCAAGACATCGTTGTTCATATCCAAATAGAACCCAGTATAACTTCTTCCGTGATGTCGGCTACCAGTACTTGATGGTCGAGTACTCCATTTCCCAAACCAATGGTCACTTGTACATGTCCGTGAGTACGCATTCCTTCGCCCGTCGCCGTTCGAAGTCGTACGGTAACTGATGTCTTCTAGTTTTCCCGTAATATGTCCGAACGAATGATAGTCTTCGTCGCTCCCGTGTCAACCAGTAACTGAACACTTCCTCCATTGATCTTGCCATCGAGATAAATACTGTACAATTGCTCCATAGGCGATGCCATTTAAACAGTAATTTCCGGAGCATGGCTTGTTGAAGTCGGCTTGCTCTAGCTTTCCAGACCGCTCTTCCGGTCTTAGTACAACGTCATCCTCAACTTCCCCGCAGTTCCAGCACGTCACTTCTCTTCCCTGAACTACACTCTGGTTTCTCTTCAGATTGCTATTTTACACCTTTAGCTAAAGCTTAGGTAACTGATTTTCTAAATTGTGAGCAACTGCGATTCCTGGTATTAAGACCAGGCGTTTTTATTAATTTGTTAATTATTATATATAGTTTGATTTTTTATAGTGTAAATTCCTCTACACGGAAAGCTTTAGAACCCTACCTCCACGTGGTTAAAGGTGGGCAACGAACCTCAGGTTATAAGGACTAAAGTCCTATACGGCCAAAGGGTACGTCGACACTAGTTATTCGCCGTAATCCTAAGAAGTCGTGCTGTCGCGCGCACCTTCTCCCGTCTCCTCAGCCTTCGCCATAGAGGTTAAGTCTGCCAGTGTCAATCGTTGTCCGAAGCCGAGTTCTACGACGAATCCGATGACTCTCGACTGTCCACACTTAAAGAATTCTTCAAAGCAGAGGTTCTAACTATGTTTAAGCTGATTTCTACGTCCAAAGAATCCGTTGCCAGACGAACTGAGTTAATGGATGTACTGTCCCGTATTTAAGCTATCTTCCGTAGATCCACTCTTGCCAAAAGAATGTCGCAGCAACATTAAGATATTTCTGACGCTCTTAGAAGCGTACAAACTGCCTTGAAGAAGTTGTCATCACCAGTCATCCAACAAGTCACAACTGGTCCTGTTTCTTACGCTCAAGTAGCTCGGTCTAGCAGAGTAGCCAACAGAGTAAATGGAGTGAAGGTACCTTCTGGTAAATCCGTCGCGCCAGTCCCAAGGTCTATAGTTGTGATAGTTCCCAAGCCTGAGTGTAACATGAAGACATCTAACGAGACCAAAACAAAGCTCATGACAGTCTTAATCCTACCACGCTTGGTCTAAGACTAGACCGAGTGACGAAAATTGGACTTGTCATCAGACCGCAAGGCAAAATCCTTCCTAGGATCTCTATCACGGACGTTCCAACTAACCTCTCCCCCGAGCAGGTAAAGGAGGCGATCCTTGAGTAAAACTTCGATGTCGCCACTAATGAAATAATGCAACACGCCAGAGAACACTTGAAGGTGCTATTTAAATTTGGGCCCAGAGATAGATCCAATTGCAATTGGATAATTGAACTAACTCCGAAGGTAAGAAAGTACCTCATGGCCAGTCGTCGTCTTTACGTTGCATGGAACTGATGCAGGATCAATGGCCATGTACGCATCATAAGGTGCTATAAATGTCAAAAGTTCGGTCACCAATCAGGTGAATCTAAAGGCGAAAGTCAATGCGGTATTTAAACCGAAAAGCACGAAACTAAAGATTGCCCAAACACCGCACGAAACCCTGCATGTGCAAACTGTGCCAGACATGGCCATAAAGGCGAGGTGATAAAACACAAGGCGTCTTCCAATAACTGCCCGGCGTACCTAGAGACTTGACGCCAAGATTGCTAACACCGATTAGGGACAGTGAGGACGCTCTTCTGACTCTTAGGATTGCGCAAGTGAATCTTCAGCGTTCTCGTGCTGCAACCTTGGAAGCCATGGGCTTCTGCTCCGGCAACGATACTGACATTTTACTGACCCAAGAGCCCTATGTGTATCGTTCTGGTTCAGGGTATAGGCTCGCGGCCTTGCCCTTCAACAGGATCACCGCATCCACTTCTATGCGGTATTTCTCGGCTATTGTTTTCAATAGCGCGAACCCGTCGGAGTAGTTACCCTCAGTCATCATAATGACTGCGGTGCCGTATCCATGATTACAGTTGGAAACACCTCCTTGGGTGTACTTGGCGTATATTGGCCACCAAGCGAGGATGTTCGCATTCATCTACAACATCTAGGCAGAGTTTTGGATGAACTAAGAGGCGTCCCAATTATTATAGCAGGTGACTTTAATTCTAAATCGCCGCTTTGGCATTCCTTGCTTACTGACGAACAAGGCAGAAGCGTAGAGAATCTCGTAGGTGAACGTGACCAATGTGTTGTAAATGAGCCCAACCAACCTTTTACCTTTGCTAGTCACCAAGATTCTTCAAACATTGATGTCACTGTAGCATCGCAAGTTTTAGCAAGGAAAATTTCTAACTGAGAAGTAATCCCTAAGGTGATTGAAAGTGACCACCGACTTATAAGTTTTGATTTAACCGTCGAAAATCCTAGACCGGTTGCGATCCCCAAGCGTATCCTAGACGTAAAACACATAGATCCTGGCAAGCTGAACAAAAAGGTCAGCGCGCTCCTTCCTACTGATCTTCCACGTGGAGTTAAGTGCCATTATCCTAATCTATAGACGTCTCTATTGATAATCTGACCGTGCTGATCCTCGAGTCTAGCCGAAATAGCTTAAACCAAGTTCGCTTGAATTCTAGAGCTGGTGTACCGTGGTGGACTTCAAAGCTAAATAGGTTACAGCGAGTCGTACGTTGCTTAAGAAATCAAACACAAAAAGCCCCAGCAGAACTAAAAACGCAATGGCTAAATTCGTATAAGCCCGCGCTTCACCAGTACAAACTGGCAGTGAAGAATGCAAAATTTAGCTCATGGCAAAAGTTTGTTGAGAAAAGTTTGGCAGCGAGTCCGTGGGGATTAGTTTATAGAATTTCCTCACAAAAGTTCCTGGCTATCCAACCATGCTCTAACGTTCGTGACGGTAACAGATTCACTCTCACAGAGCAAGACACGATCCGACGAACGAGGATTCTTACCAAGCCCAAATTAGATCCCAATCTTTTGCAAATTTTGAATCCCGACCAGACTGGGTGATAACAAAAGAGGACATAGCGTCGGTGGCTAGCAGAATCCCCAAGAATAAAGCTCTCGGACCCGACGGAATACACTGTAACGTTCTAAGAACAGTCGTACAAGATTCCCTCTCTTCTACGTTCATTGACTTATTTAATTCTTGTGTTAAATGCAGGTATTTTCCAAACAGTTGGAAAACTGGTAGGCTAATCACGATTCTCAAGCCTGGTGAGAAGGACCTCGCCAGCCCCAAATTCGTACCGCCCGATAACGCTACTTTCAGAACTAGGTAAACTTTTGGAACGTGTATTGTTAAAGAAATTACATGACAGTATTCCCCCACGATTATTCCATCCTAGTCAATACGGCTTTGTTCCTGGCAAATCGACGATATACGCCATTCGTAAATTAATGACAAAAGTACAGACGAAAGTCTCCAAGTATAGACTCTGCATTTTTATAGACACATCCGGAGCGTTTAATAACGCTCGATGACGTTTCTGGCTGTTCTTATACAAAACGACTGACAAAAAGTTGCCCCCAAGGCTCGGTTTTCAGGGCGACCGTGTGGAACGTTGTTGATTCCTTACTTGAACAAGACTTACCTGATAACTGCGACATTTTCGCCTCGCGGATGACATTACCATCACAGTATCTGCAGACAATAGACGCGACCTAGAGGCAAAATCACGACAGTGCCTGGACACTCTGACTTGCTGGGCTGCCAGCAACAAATTAACAGTCTCAGCTGACAAGACTAAGTACATGGTTTTTGGCTCCCTGTTGTCAAGAGATCCCACAGTTCGACTAAACGATATTCCAGTCCAAACGGTTTTCGAATTCAAATACCTCGGACTTTTGCTTGATCATAAACTGAGCTTCGTTAAACACTGTTCCTATGTGGTTAACAAGTGTAAGAGTGTTTTGCACTTGTTTTACAAGTATTCTCGTCGTAAATGAAACCTACATAGGAAATCATTAGTAACCATTTTCGATAGTGCAGTCATACCCATGCTCACATATGGCTTAGACATTTGGTACCATAGACTAAAACACACCCATATTGTCAGGAAATTGGCATCTCTACAGTCCTTATTCCTTCGTACGATCCTCGAGGCATATCGTACAGTTCCTATCGATTCTTTATGCGTCGTGGCAAAATATCCCCTTCTACCTCTCCTATTGCAGGAAATATAATGCACCAAAGTTCTCTCAAGGGCTGGCACTTATACCTTTTTAGACCAGCAAGTTTCGACTGCAGATTTTCCTTCCTTTTCGGCCGTCAAGCGTCATCTCAAGACTTTGATCTTGGATGAATGGCAGCGGCTGTGGGATGCATCCCATAAGGGCGTAACGCCTATTCCATGATACCCAATATCCTAAACTGGATCAATATGTCCCACGATCCGGGACGAGCGGTCGTCCAAATTCTTACATCGCACGGCGGTTTCCGTTGCCATTTGAAACGCATCAGCGTTTAAGATGACGACCGATGCCTGTCGTGTGGTATTCCTGATACTCCATCACGTAGCATTCTCGCTTGCCGAGAGTTCGATGATGACCAGAGTACTCAAAGAACCAGAGCGAACCCATTTTCCGATTCCCCCGTGTCCATCCTTAGACTAGTGGCCGACGTTAACGAACTCATTGTATTCGCTAGAAGAGACCAGAGCCAAACGTAAAACCAGATTCTAACTTAATTTATTTTTGAATGGCATTTTGATTTATTTATAGTCAGCTACGACGAAGTAGGGTATTTATTTAGTTATTTAATTGCATGGGGACTTATTATTTTAGAGTATTTTATTTTGATTATTTTTAGTTTTACTAACATTTTCACTTTCTTTTTAACCGTAGCTGACTTGACTAACTGGCCTCATCCTGTCCATTATAATAACGTTTCCTTTTCCCGTCTACTTGGTTTCTAGCCTAAGAGGCGAGGATAAGCCGAAAGGTAGGTGCCTCGCAGAACGTCGTGCTCTCTAAGCACGAACCTGTAACATAGCCCATCCAACTCGTCTAAACAGACGATCCTTCATCTCGAAATTATATCCTAAATCGTTCAGTCCCATATGTGAACCAAGCAAGTTCGGGTGATTGGTGGGTCCATTTCCTCCTCCTCCTCCACGAACTACTACTCTGGTTTCTTTTCACTATGCGAATATATCTTTCATCGTTAGCTAAAGCGAAAGGATTTTGATTATTCAATTTGTGAGCAAATCAAGCGAAGTCGGATAATTAAGGGCGACAGTAATTTTGTAATTTGTTAGTATAGCGTTATGTTGTGATAAAATTGTTCATTTCTACGGTGCTTTAGACCATTACCTCCACGAGATTAAAGGTGAGCAACGACTCACAGGCTATAAGCCCAACCGCTTCTGGCAATAAGCTCCTGTGAACGGCTAAAAGGGTAGTATCAGGTAACAGTTCATTTCTCCAGCCGATACTCTACGAGCGTCACGCTCTACCTCTCCTACTCCCTCAGCCTCCACCGCCATGGAAGCTGAATCTGCCGCTTCTAAGCATCGCCGTGAAGACGACGACGATGTTGTTATCTTTCCTGACGAGACCTCGTCCGACAACATTGAAGCTTCCTTTGATGCAGATATCACTCATCTTACGAAGGTCTCTGACTGCAAGATTACCACTTCTTGTCAATCGGAAATGAATGACATAGTCAGCAGGCTTCAAGCGACTTTCAGAAAATCCCTAATAAACCGTCTTGTCTCGCAGCAAACTGCTGACATTGCTGGCGCTTTGGCTGATGTCCAAACAGCCTTGCAATCTGTTACAACCAAGATCTTCACAACCGATGCTGCACATCCTGTCCCTATTTCTTATTCTCAAGCGGCCCGTACTAAACTAGTTGAAAAGGTCAAAGTACTGAACCGATTGACGAAAACGGGCAACAGTTCTATCCGACTGAAATCTGAGAAATCAGATTTGACCAAAAATACCTGCGGCCATCCTTGAACAAGCCGGCATTGTGATTAAGCCCCAAGGCAAATCGCTTCCACGAATTTCTGTCCTAGACGTTCCCAGAAACCTGTCTCCTGAGCAGGTGAAGGAGGCTATCGTCTCGCAGAACTCCCACGATGCGTCAGACCAAGTGCTTCATCTCACTAATGAGCACCTAAAAGTACTATTTCGCTTCGGTCCTAGAGACAAAGCAAATTGTAATTGGATCGTTGAGGTCCACCTAGAAGTTCAACGATACCTTTTGGGTTAGCTTACAGGTTATCCTCCCGCAAGTTCCTGTCGATCCAACCGTATTCCAATGTTAAAGACAGCAACCGATACACAATCTCAGAACTAGACACGATGAAAGTAATAGTTTTCACATTATTTCCAGACGATGATCCCAAATAAGATCCCGATCTCTTTTGCAAAGTAATTCCCAACAGGACTGGGTGGTCACTAGCAACGATTTAGCCGCGGTGGCTAGCAAAATTTCTAAAAATAAAGCTCCTGGACTTAACGGAATACATTGTAACGTTTTGCGAACGGTTGTTTTAGATTCTCTCTCATCAACGATCGTTGATCTGTTCAACTCTTGCATAAAAATTGGTTATTTTCCTATCAGTTGGGAAGCTAATCACTATTCTCAAGCCCGGAAAGCAGGATCTCGCCAACCCTAACTCGTATCGTCCGATAACTTTGTTATCAGAACTAGGTAAACTTTTGGAAAGGATACTTCTAAAAAAGATACACGAGGACATTCCGCCTAACGTTTTATTCTATCCTAGTCAATATGACTTCGTTCCTGGCCAAACGACGACTGACGCCGCCTGTCGATTAATGATAATTGTACAATCAAACTTTTCCAAGTACAGACCAGCTATTTTCATAGACATCTCTGAAGCGTTCAACAACGTATAGTGACCCTCTATAATCGAAGCTTTCGTCGTTAAGAGAGTACCTGCAGACGCTACGCGCGTCATTTGTAGCTATTTGTCGAACAGATCGATCACATGTTCTGCGAACGTTTCACGAACATTCACCAAACGACTGACCAAAGGCTGTCCACAAGACTCGGTTTTTGAGCCGACTTTGTGGAACTTGGTTGTAAATGTTCTCTTAGACAAAGACTTACCAGCAGACTGCGACATTTTCGCTTATGCGGACTACATATCCGTCACAGTGTCCGCAAATTCCCGACGAGACTTGGAGGCAAAATCTAACACGTGCCCAAATATTGTGACTAGCTGGGCTGGCAGCAATAAACTGACAAGACTAAGTACATGGTTTTTGACTCTACGCTAAGACGAGACCCTTCACTGCGCCTCTACGATACTCCTGTCCGTAGGGTGCTCGAATTCAAGTACCTCGGACTATTGCTCGACGGCAAACTGAGTTTTGTTAAACATTGCGCTTTCGTGGTTGACAAGTGTAAGAGCGTCTTGCACTTGTTCTACAAATACACACGGCTGAAATGGAACCTTCACAAAAGACATCTTGCGAATATCTTCGACAATGCAGTCATTCCCATGATCACTTATGGCTTAGACATTTGGTACCACAGACTTCGACATTCCCACGTGGTCAGGAAACTGACCTCGCTCCAATCTTTATTCCTGAGAACTATCCTAGGAGCGTATCGTACCGTTCCCGTAGATACTCTCTGTGTTATTTCTAAACATCCTCCCCTACATATCTTTTTGCAGGAAATCTACTGCACTAAAGTTCTTTGCAAGACTGGCTCGTGCAATTTCCTTGACCAGCACGTTTCAAACGACGATTTTCCGTCCTTTTCAGCGGCCAAGCGTCACTTAAAGGTCTTGATCTTAAGTGAATGGCAGTGGCTGTGGGACACTTCCCATAAAGGGCGTAATGCCTATTCTCTTATCCCGGACATTCTTACCTGGGTCAGAATACCTCACATCCCTGGACGAGAGGCCGTCCAAACCCTGTCATCACACGGCGGATTTCGTTGTCACTTAAAGCGCATTAGCGTTTTAAATGACGACAGGTGTCCGTCGTGTGACGTTCCTGATACTCCGGATTCTCGCTTGTAGCGAATTCGATGAAGATCGGCGTGCACTGTCATCCATTCTCAGCCAATATCCCGATTCCCCTCAGGCCATCCTCGAACATATTTTGCATGGTTTTGTTTATTTTCTTACAAGTACGCTATGGCAAAGTAGGTATTTAGTTTTTAATTATCATTAACAGCATGAATTTTATTTTCGAATCATTTATTTCAGTGTTTTTGTTTTTGAATAACTCCTTTTAGTTTCTTTTTCGCCGTAGCTACTTAACGAACTCTGCCCCTCTTACTTCCTGTACAATTTTTTTAATCCGTTTCCCACCTACTTAGTTTTATGCCTTAGAAGCGACGATAAGCCGAAAGGCAGGTGCCTCGCTGAACCGCGTGCTTTCAAAGCACGTTTCGTCAAAATGAAAAATTTTCTTTCTCTTGCCTATCCTATTGTGGCGAACTTGTACCAAGCAAGTTCGGGTGGTTTGGTGGGTCCACATCCCCTTCTTCTTCTTCTTCCCTTTCTCCCCGAACTACTTGTTAGCGGAATATACGTCACACTATTTCTTCAATGCTTTCTTGTGTGCGAGGGTATTTCTGCAGCTCAGCGGAGCTTATGGCTGCTTCGGTGTAACGCCTACTGTTTCGCCGCCTCGAACAGTAAAGCATGGGTTAAAGCTTCATCCAACGTCTTCGGTCAAGCTACCCGGAGAGTTTCCTGCGTTTTACTGTCTCGGAGTCCTTCTAGAAAGGTTTGAATAACCAAGTGCTCCAAGAAGGTATCTGGTGCTGTCGAGTACGCAAGCCGTGTCAATCTGGCGATGTCAGCCTCACACTCTTAAAGACCTTCCACAGCTTTCTAAGCACAACTTTTAATTTGGGCTTAGTACACTTGTAGAAGATAAGCATCTTCATATCTCATTTATAAAGTCAGGAACTGTCTGCAAAATTCGAAGTACTTCTCCACGTCAAGTCACTATTAAAAACGTCGCTTTATGCTTAACTGTAGTTGCGTCTTCAAACTGCTTGTAGTAGGTTGACCATGGAACTTTACCATCTATTGTCTTCTACAGTTTCTTTTAAATTTAAAATACTGCTTTGCATTTCTTCTTGAACAGTTTTAATGTTTTTTTACAATACTCTGCATTTGTTCTTCTATAGTGTAACGAGAATTTAAAATCGTTTATTAGAAGCTAAGGGCTAATAGCAGTTAACAAATAATTAAACGAAATAAAATGAATTGTATTAAAATAACCGAATCAAAATGAACGAATATGAATTAAAAACTAAAACAAACTTGTAAAGGATTACACCACTTAGAAACACTAATAACTAATATTTACAAACTAACAAGAAGTCACTAATAATTGATTTATTTGGCATTGGTTATTTTTCACTATCACGCATACGATAACGTAAACGTCACTAAACTGGACTTGCGCTGATTACTTGCGAGTTCTGTTTATATCCGGAACGTCATCTGCTTTATCGTTTCCAGGAGTTTCTTTCATTTTCTTTAACCTTCGAACACTTTTCGGTAACAGAACTTTAACACTGCCCCCTCCTTAAACCCGTTCTGTCCCAAAACAGGTTCAAACTCATAGCATCTGTGTAAAAGGGGTCATGACGATAAACACAATTCTGTCCCTTTCTGCATCCTTCTTGTTGATAGAAATAACAGTCCACGGTCTTGTCGTTCCCGGTCTTGTTTCTCAAGTTATAGCCGCAAACCAAAACTTGAGCTCGGATACCTCGGAATATGACTTCTAGCATATTCCGCACCATCCTCCAACCGCAGTTAAGCGTCGGGACCGCCAGTTTCCTGCTGTTTCGCATGACATGGTCTCTCAGGTTCAGCAAAGCTTTCCATAAGTCCCTGTATTCGAGTTTCTGATGAGACAACTCCTTGGTAACTAAGTAGTAGGTGGACAGTTGTAGATCTTGAATCTTCAAAACTCTTCCTACTGTAAGTTTTCAAGCATCCAAGAGTCCAAACTTCCTCTTAAATCTGCGGTCACTCCAAACCTAACTTTTGCGGTTCCATTATAGATGGAGGAAGAAGTGGACCCACCATACCAACCGAACTTGTTTGGTACAAGCTTGCCACAAGAGGGATAGGTTAAGAAGGAAATGTTGCGGGTAGATAGGATAGTCTAACAAGACCAGAAGGATGAGCCAAGTATTTGTGCGTCCTATGAAAGCACATGACTCCGCGAGGCATCTGCCTTACTACTTATCCTCGCTTCTAGGTTAATACCAAGACGGTAAAGAAAAGGATCTGCATATAGATGAGGAAACATAAAGAAAGTTCTTGTCAAAAACTTATAAAATCGTGATATGACAGCCGCGCAATTTGTTGTCATTATTTAGAGAAAAATAATAGACATCAGCCATTATCTTTTTTCCTTTTTACTTTCGTTAACATTAATTAATTATCCGCATCTGTAGAATCGTGGAAATAAAGTTCTTGGCAATAGCGGGTAGCTATTTATGTTTCCGGGACACAATTTGTGGCGACCGTGACAGAACTTGGTAGTTATTTGTTAGTTGTTGTGCGGTTTTGAAATGGATGCCGAGTTGGAAGTAAAGAAAAAGCTGCAAACTATCTATATCTCAACGTGTGCAAACTGGGGTAGACGCGGAGAGAGCGGAAAAACTTCAGGTGCTGAAAGAGACGTTGCAAGAGAAGTTTGCTGAATTGCAATGGTTATGTCTGAAGTCTTCAGTTTACTGTTAAGCAACAATGCTAGTGAAGATTTTTTTGCTGGCAGAGTCGATAAATACACCACTAATACCAGGTAAGAGAACATTTAAGCTTCCGGTAGTACAATTCAAAAGATTTGATGACAATATTCGTGACTAGTTTTCCTTTTGATCTTAATTCAAAAAGGTGCATGATGATCCGGACATCGACGATGCAGATAAAGAAGAGTATTTGATACAAGCTACAGTACCGGGTAGCCGGGCGCTGGTTGTCAGTTTTCCAGCTACCGGTGGAAATTACTCGCGTATGATAGATACTTTAAAGTCACGGTACGGGCGTGAAGAAATTGAAATTAATCTTGAACAAGGCCCGGCCACAGGAAAAACAAATATTTGTTGTTTGTACGATAAAATTGAAACGCAGCCTAGAGCTTTGGAGTCGTTGGGAATAACTGCAGACAAATATTCTTCCATGCTTGTCCTTTTAATTGAGTCATGTCTGCCTGAAGATCTGCTACGTATGTGGCAAAGATCCTCCGTGAGTTTGTGCATGAGATTCACACAAGAACGCAAAGCCGATGAAACGGACGAAGTTTCTGCAGCAGGGTCTGAACAATGTTATGGAGCAAGTATTAGTCTGGAGAACCGTCTTAGAGGCTTAATGCA
The DNA here is from genome assembly GCA_035610365.1 of Aquatica leii. Taxonomy (NCBI): domain Eukaryota; kingdom Metazoa; phylum Arthropoda; class Insecta; order Coleoptera; family Lampyridae; genus Aquatica; species Aquatica leii. Next base: position 94,787,617 of record CM069436.1, on the reverse strand, counting down.
ATTTTTAAAGAATGAAGTGGAAAATGAACAACGTATTTCGTTAGCCTCTGAAGGATTTGGATTTGACTCTGGGGTGCCTAGAAGTGGTAATTCGGGTGGCAGTGCTAAGAAAAGATCACCGAAATCGAGTGAACAGTTAGGTATTCCCACTGCAGCAGACCTGGTCAATAGCGAGGTTGCTACGTGCATATTTTGTAATAGTGTACATGAAAACTTGAACTGCCTTAAGGCACAAGATTATTCTTTCGACAAGAAGCAGCAAATTGTCAAGTAAAAGAAAGCATGTTTTCGCTGTGTTTTAAGCCGGGTCATCGTTCCAAGAGGTATCGAGTTCGGATTAAGTGCTTGAAACGTAAGAGGCATCACGTGACTGATGTGCCCTGATCTGGAGTCGAATCCTAAAGTGTCGAGTGAATCACCAGCAACAGGTGATGATTCACAGGCCAGACAAGAAGTGAATGCTACCAACCACAGCAGTACACATGTATTCTTGCAAATATTAGTGGCAAGGCTGGTGGGAAGTGCAGTCTCATGTAACGTGCGACTTTTGATTAACACTGGATCGCAACGTTCATATATACTAAGGTCAACTGCACGTAAGATGGGTCTGTTCGCCGTCGTGAGGAGAGAATTAGGCATTGTCTGTTCGGAGGTGCTCAGTCCGAGCGAACGCATCAACGTTACTCCACAGCAGAATCGGTACTCGTGCAAGTTGGAAGCTTTGGATCAGCCAGAGATATGCAGTGCAGTTCCCACTATTTTTCCTGGTCCATGGCTCGATAAGTTGCGGAGTATGAACATCGAAGTTCGAGACACATTAGAATAGTCTGTTATTGAACTTTTAATTGGTGCCGATGTCGCCGGGAAACTGTACACTGGTGATGTACGTGGTCTGGTTGCCGCGGAGACTCTCTTAGGTTGGACGCTAATAGTGAAAGTTCCAGTTTCGGCTAGAGACTTTAGTTGCGACTACAATGTTTGTTGGTGACTAATAGTTCTCTGGGAGACCTATGGAACCTAGATGTTCTTGGAATAGAAGAGCTTTCTGTCAGGCAATCTATAGACGAATTGAACAAAGCGGACCAGAATTTTTTCCAGAAAACTACGGAGGTCAACGAAGAGGGTCGATATGAAGTTAGATTACCTTGGTTGGAAAGTCACCCCCCTCTTACGAATAATCATTCCCTTGCAAAAAGGAGGTTGGGGAAAATGGTGAAAAAGCTCGAAAACGGTGGGCTTGTAGACCTGTATGATTCATTGTTTCAGGAATGGCTGTCAGAGGGTGTAATTGAAAAGGTGCACTGCCAAAAGCCTAATGACCACCGTCACTACTTACCGCATAGATCGGTAATAAAAGAGAGTAGCAAGACTACGAAAATACCCCTGTGCAAGAACGGGATAAACCTTCTCTGAACCAATGCTTAGAGAAAGGACCAAACTTGATTGAGTTGATCCCTTCAATTCTATTGAGGTTCCGAGAGAAGCGCGTTGGAGTTGTTTCTGACATACGCAAGGCATTTTTGCAGATAAGCGTGCACAAGGACGACAGAGATTTCTTGCGTTTTCTATGGATTGGCGTTGCTGGGAACCAGTTAACCTTCAGACACAAACGAGTGGTGTTTGGAGTTAATAGTAGCGCTTTTTTGTTAGGTGTTACCATAGAACTACACCTTTCACGGTATTTGGCACACAAATCGTACGCCGAAGGTACTGTTACTACTACTTTGTCTACTTACCTTGTCTAGACTGTAGTTGATGGCAGCAACGATTCGAGCAAGACTTTATGATTCCGTAAAGCGGAATCTAGAAGAACGAATTGAATCATATTCTTGGAGTGATTCTTCCACCGTTGTTTATTGCATGCAAAGGAAAGAAGAATGGAGCACGTTTGTTTGGAATCGGGTAAATGAGATACGCGTACTCATCCGGAAAAGTACGGAGACATGTGCCAGGGGTTCATAATCCGGCAGACCTGCTTTCCAGAGGTTGTATGCCTAAGAAACTATTAGAACTGAAATGGTGGGAGAGTTATGTGTGGCTGCTAAAAGACTCTTGCAAATGGCCGTTAAAGAATTCCATGTGTGATAAAGCGGAGATTTTAGAAGAGAAGAAGAAACGCGTGACCACACTTCTAGCAACATTATCTTCGGATGATTGGAATTCCACGCATTTATTCCAGTATCAGAAAATTGTGCGAATAATGGCCTGGATCAAGAAATTTGAATGGAATCTAAAGCATCCAAGTAACAGACAAAAGGGAGAGCTGACCGCCAGTAAACTTGCTGATGCTGAGCATTTTATTCACACGGTGATACAAGCAGAAAGTTTTGCTCAAGAAAATGAACAAGCACTGAGGGGTCTCCCTACTTTCAAAGACGATAACGGACTCATTCGATTGAGAAGTCGTGTCTCGAGGCGAGACGATACGGAAGATTTCCAGTTGTGTTGCCAGCGAAACATCCTGTGGTGAGCAGATTGATCTTTGATTTGCACAAGCGTTTCTGCCACGTTGGAGTTCAAGGACTCCTGTCTTTTGCGAGAAAATTATTGGATTCTCGGACGACGAAGAACTGTCAAATCAGCTATAGCGAAGTGTGTTTTGTGCAAACGGCAGAGGGCTAAACCTTTCGAGGTGGAACCTGCATCTTTACCAGTGGATAGAGTGCGGGATGCTCGCGTTTTTGAAGTGACAGGTGTGTGTTTGCCCATTTTCTCATTGCTTTTTAAAGCTGACATCATTTACACTATTATTTTTATTAGTTCATACTTCAAATGCTTTCTATTATACAGTTTCTGCAATTGCAATTTGTTTCATTGAATAACGCGATTCTTCTGTATGCGATACTTACATTTAAAATCCTTAAGAATATTTCGACGAAATAAATAACCTAAACCTTTTTTCAATTTTTATATAAAACAATCGATAATTAATAGCTTTATTGCAATTTTTCTACATTAAAATTTTTATTTTTTCGGTTAAAAAATAATCACACATAAAAATTTGTATACAATTAAAACACAATTAACAAACAAGTACGGCAAGTTTTTTTTAAAAACATTCATGTGACTTTTTTAAGGTAAGCGGTTTCTATTTTCAATCTCCTTTTAACGTGTTTTTCAATCGTACGCAACGGTTTTGGGTACAAATCAAAAACGCCTATATTCATTAAAAATTCAACATTATTGACTTTTATTGTTCTATTTTTAATTGCGACATCGGACCTAAAAAAGAATTTTATAAATGTAACCACAAACTTCGCAAACACTTACTTTTGTAACTTTTTGAAAGTAACCATAAAAGACAGATCATTGGCGACGGCCGCAATCAAATAAGGTACCAGATCTACATAATTATAAGGCGCGGAACCTTCGAAACAGTCATCCACGCGCTTCGAGATTTGCAAAATAACACATCTAGGACATAAATCTTTACACACGTGTATAATATCAAGAAGGTGTTCCACGTAAACCCAATCATCTAATATAAAATTATCTTTTTTTAAAGCTTTCACAATATTATAATACTGTAATACACCTAAACGATTTAACTTTTGTAACGCTAATATTCGTTCTAAAATGCAACCCGAAGGTAACGTTCCATAATCTTGTTCAAATAACATTCTCGAAGTTTCATCACAGTTGATACAGTCGTTCTTAGAAAATTGTTTAAGTAATGCTTGCATAATTAAATCGCAAAAATCATTTATTAAACTAAAAAAAAATCGACATTACTTGTGTATACAATTTAAAAATACTCACTCGTTAGAATCGCTCTCGAACATTTCGCTACATAAAGTGTAAAAATTATCAACAGAAGTGGTTTCGCCATAACAATAAACGCCATCGCGAAAAACGCGAAAATTGTTTTGAGGATCAAATATGAGCGACTTTATTGCTTTCAATATTCTTTCTTTACTTCTGCAAAAATAATTGTTTTTAGTGGATGCCAGGTATTGACGGTCGTTTGTCTTTAAACAAAATCAGAGAGGAAGAAGCAGAAGCTTTTACGAAATAGGAATGAGGCATCGTGATGCTCAGCTTGATCAGAGCTGTGACAACTAAGCACATCTGGGATGGGCAATAATTTAGAAAGCCAAAAAAATTCGCGATATGTTTAGAAAGCTTTTACGTTCAGAAAATTGATCCAAGTATTCAATAATAAAAATGTAGGATATTTCGTGCAATGTTGGTTGCCTACTAACTACAAACATAACTTACCCAGAAAACAGATCCAAAGGACAATAGGAACTTAATTGTTTTATTCGATTGTTAGTTAACTAAAATAAAAAGACTAATTGTAACGGCACATTCGTTTTTAACTCCCCTTACTTTGAGATACTGATTTGCGCAATATTCACAATTTTGCACAAAGTTATCGTTTTCTAAAACGCATCCCCTTTTTGGCTTAATCTCAACAGCATAAGTGGGTCCTTTGGTGGGGAACGATTCGAGTTCTTCCGGTAGGAATGCATAATCCATAAACAAGGAAGCCATGCCAAATTTCAAACATTTATGCTTTCTTTCCTCTAAAACGAAACAATCAAAAACGGACTGGTACACAAAATTGAAGTACCTGGCCGAAAAACCGATAATTCGACATCGAGTTGTTTAATTTCGGTTTTGTTCGTGTTAATACTGGTAGCGGAGTGAATGTAACAAGACCCTAATAAGGGTATCATTACTAAATTATAAAAGTCTATATCCCTCTTTTCCTGCAGCACGTGATCCCGGTTATCCCATTTTAAGATTTCAAAAATCCAATACAAAAACCATTCTAAAATCGTCTTGGGTTTATCGCATTTTTTTATTCGTAAAATTTTGTGATACTTCGGAAGCGACAGTACCAAATTCGCGTTCCCTTCTCCACGGTACAGCCATCCGTCCGATAAAATAATACCCAATTTTTTTTCAATGGAATCAAATTCCATCTTAATTTAAAACCATCACTGAAACATAACTTGTTTTAATTTGTTCTTAAAACAACGTTGTTGCTTAATTAATCTTTGTACAAAACTCGTAAAAACTTGGGAACTACTGACCTTTTATATCAGAAAATTGAGCCGGTTAAAACTATTTCGCGTTTTGTTATGTATTTTAATTAACTGTTACTATCGTCGAGGAAAGTTTTCAGGAAGTGGTTCGGAAGATAATTCAACAAAAACAGTTAATGTTTGCGACCGAAGTACAATTTACATTTTCAAATATCATTGTTTTTACATATTAATTCTACCTTGTGGTACATTCTATCGAATCATATTCCTGTATCTAACAGGAATATGATTCGTTAGAAAGTACCACAAGGTTGCGGTATTATTAAATAGAATTACGCAAGGAGCAATTTCGGAGATTGTGAGTTTCGATGTGTGCAGAGAATCCGGAAATAAAAAAAGATAACAATCAAAAATAATCACGCAGATTGGATCAAAAACAATCGAATCTAATTTAAAACAAACTGATTATTAAGCTAGATTACATTAAGTTTCCGAGAGTGACAGAGCTTCTTCAAACGTTACCGATTCACCGGTACTCGCCAAGAATATCAATAATATCAGAAGCCTTGGACGCTTCCGGTTTAGTTCAGTAACTGCTTTCTATCGGTTTAGTGTATTACAGATAACTAAAACTACAGGAAGCCAAGAAAAAAGGAAGATCGGAAGCAGTACTGATCAAAGTAGCGAATTAAGAAAAATATGAGGAAGTACTGGGAAATATTAGGAAAGCGGACATAGAAGGTATAAGCGTTAAAATACAAGGAATTAGAAAAACCAGAGAAGGTGACGTACTCCTGAAAGTAGAGAAAGGCATAGGAAAGGCGGAACCGCTCAGGGCGAAAATAGCAGCTACGACGAGCAGAGAAGTCAAAACATTATTCACGGAAGTGCTAATGGAAATAAGAGATCTCGACTCCATTTCGAACGAGAGAGAAGTGATGGAAGCCATAGGGACAAGATACCCGACATCGAAAGCACGGATGAAGAAAATCAGAACCACAAGGGGGCAACAAAATGCCCAAGTGCTGATGGATATAGAAACGGCGGAAAAAATTACTACCGACGGTCACCTACAAGTAGGATGGACATCATGCAGGGTTAGGGAGAAGAAAGAGATACTGAGATGCCACAAGTGCTGGGAAACAGGACATATGTCGTGGGACTGCAAGGGGCCTGATAGAGGCAGCTTATGCTTTAGATGCGGCGAAGGAGGTCACCTTATCCAAGAGTGCGACAGAGAGGAAAAATGTCCACTCCAAACTCTGTAGCTACGAGAGAATCAGTATCAAACAAAGAGAAACTAAGACAACTGAATAATGGAGATAAAAACTTTACAAATAAATTTGAATAATAGAAGAGTCGCTTATGACATGGCAAAACAAATTGCAAAAGAAAGAGACATAAACCTTATGTTGCTTTCAGAAATGGGTAGTCTTAGAGACAAGGACATATTAAAAGATAAGATGAGAAAGCAGGCATCTGCATACTAAATAATAAGTTAGTTATAAGTACATGTGGGGCGGGTAGGTGTTTTGTGTCGGTTAAACTAAGTAAGATAAGTGTTTTTAGTACCTATTTTCCTCCTAATGAAGACATTGAGGTTTTTAAAGCGGATCTCGAAGAACTAGCAAAGGCCATAAAATCAGCAGCAAAAGGAGGTGCACTAATTGGTGGCGATTTCAACGCCGCGTCTAGTACCTGGGACGCAACACGAAACAACAAAAGAGGAAACAAACCAACCTTCGAGAGAGGAAAACAAAAAACCTATATTGACCTAACATTGAGCACCAACGATATGAAAGAGAAAATAACAAACTGGCAAGTCCTAGAAACGGAATCGCTCAGCGATCATCGTTATATCGAATGGATATGGGACGACACAAGGAGCAATATTCTAAAAGGGAAAACAACGGTAACTTTAACCTGGAACACCAATAAACTGAATAAAACAAGGCTGGAGCATATGGTAAAACAAACGGCAGAAGAAGACCTAAATACAGTAGATAAAATGACTAAATTCCTACGTCAACTATGTAAAGAAACTATGCCCATAAGAACAACAAATAAAAGGGGAGAATACTGGTGGAACGAAGAGATCAACTTACAAAGAAGAAGATGCATCAAAACAAGAAGGAATTACCAACACCAGATTAGGAAAGGTGATGAAGCTCAGGATGAAAAGAAAATACTAAAGGAGGAAAGAAAAAAACTAACAGTGATAATCAAAAAAAGTAAGAAGGAGTGCTGGAAAAAGATCTGTGACGAGCTCTATCAAGATATTTGGGGAAAAGTGTACCAGTTAATCTATAAAAAGATAAGAAAAAAAACAACTATAATTGGTTTGGATAATAAAAAACTGATAGAAATAATACAAAAACTATTTCCCGAAGAAGATAAACTTAAAGAAAGGAACAGATATAAAAACCAGCTTTTGGATTTTGAACCAATATCTAGCACGGAGGTGGAAGAGGCAGCAAAAAGACTTGCTACGGGCAAAGCTCCAGGACCTGATGGAGTTCCTGCCGAGGTGGTAAAAGTAGTGGCTATACAAAGAGCACAGACCTGGGCCAATGTGCTAAACTCGTGTGTCAGAGAAGGTAATTTTCCACTGTGCTGGAAAAAAGCAAACCTAGTACAATGCCAAAGGGAGAGACGAGCTCGACATATAGACCTATTTGTCTGATAGACGCTGCGGGAAAGATATTGGAGAGGGTACTGGCCGATAAAATTGAAAAGAAGCTTGCTGACAACCAATTTGGCTTTAGAAAAGGGAGGTCAACAATAGACGCAATAAGAGTCGTGACGAAAGAAATAAAAGAGGCCAACACTGGGACATGAAGGACAAGGCAGGTTTGCCTAGTTATAGCAATAGATGTACAAAATGCCTTCAACTCGGCATCTAGACGACAAATAATGAAGGCACTAGTGGAAATGAAGATACCAGGATATCTAATAAATATAGTACACAAAGTAATCTCCGGGATTCCACAAGGTTCGGTCCTTGGGCCAATCCTATGGAATGTCATGTACGACGGAGTACTAAGATTAAGTATGCCAGATGGGGTTAAACTGATTGGCTTTGCAGATGATCTCACAATAGTTATAAGATCCAAACAGATACAAGAAGCAGTATATAGAGCAAAGATAGCAATGGAAACCATTAACACATGGATGACGGAAAACAGACTAAAGCTGGTTCCAGAGAAAACAAAAGTAGGACTAATGACGGGGCAAAGAAGAATCACAGCGCTAAATTTAGAACTACTAGGGCAAAAAATAATAACCCAGAAAAGTATCAAGGTCCTTGGTATAACCATTGATAAAAACCTCAGCTTCATTGAGCACGTCAAGACGATAACAGATAGGGCTCTTACAAAAGCAAACGCATTAAGGAGGATACTGCCAAATCATGGAGGAGCCAGATCATCAAAGAGGAAAGTTATAGCACACGCGGTAGATTCAATCGTATTGTACGGAGCAGAGATTTGGCAGGAAGCAATCAAATTTGGAACAGTAAATAAACTATTATATAGGGTGCAAAGAATCCTAGCAATAAGAATTAGTCGAGCTTACAGAACCGTAAACACAAAAGACGTTATGGTGGTTGCTGGAATCCCACCGCTACAGATCCTGGCTAAAAAAAGAAAAGATAAAATGGACACTAGTGCAACAATAGCGGAATGGCAGAAACAGTGGGAAGACAGAGAGTCATAGACAAAAAAACTGATTCCAAACATATACTCCTGGATACACAGGAAACACGGGGAACTGAGTTACTATACGACGCAGCTGCTGACTGGGCACGGTGAAAATGGAGAATACTTACACAAAATTAGAAAAAGAGAAAATGACAACTGCGCGGATTGTAGTGAAAAGAAGATAAAGAACATGCGGTGTTTAAATGTAAAAGATGGAAGGAAGAAAGAAGAAAAATCGAAGAAAAGATAGGAGAAGAAATATAAACATCTAACATCATTACCGTAATGTGGGAGAACGAGGATAAATGGAAAGAAATAGAAAGTTGGTACACAAAAATAATCAAGAAAAGAGAGGAGGAAGCAAGAAAGAGAGAAAAAGAGATAAGTAACTAAGGAGACGGCTAATTGCTAAAAAAAAAAAAAACTACAGGAGTAGCGTTTCCGAAAGAAGAAACAGAAAATATGTAAGTACGAATGATTCGAGTGATTTAACAGTGAAAGGTTTTTCTCGGGTTTTTCAAAGGAGTTTAAGAATGTAATTGTCGGTCATTAAAAACAACGAGTATCTAACCCTAGTGGCTTATAATACCCGGAACCAATCGAGAAACTAAATAGGAACCATATTAAACGCGGAATAGGTTCCGAAGAGACGAAGAAAAGGCTTGCAAATCAACACTCAGGCTTAAAAACGAACTCTTCGAATAGTTAACTAGATATAATAGCACAAGCCTGAACTTCTATTGTCTTTATTTCTATATATACAACGTTTCGATTGTTAGAGTATCTGGAATCGTCATCAGGTAAACTTAGAGACTACTAATTGCATATTTCCACACTAGGTTTTCTGAAGACCACCTTGTTAATGACTGCTGCTTCTAGAAACCGGATCTTGAACTCTCCGCGTATGAATTCTGTGTTCTTTTAGTCTGACTTCCAAGGGTCTTTCGGTTCCCCTCACGTATGACCTGTCACATTTACACGGAATAAAAAAAATACAGTTTTTGAAGTTGATGATCTGAACACTATTGATTTTGTAACTTCTTCCTATGCGTTTTATAGTCTCAGATAAGCCTCTAACGTATGGGACGCTAAGTAGCGCTTTCGTTTTTTTGGTGCGGACTTCTATTGGTTTCGTGCTTATGAAAAAGCTCTTCTATCATCTTTTTTAGATATCCATTTTGTTTTAGGTCCCTTTCTATGTTTTTGATTCCTTTTTGAACTCCTTTCTTTGTGTTACATAATCTATGGGCTCTGTCAAATAAAAACTTTGCTACTCTTTTCTTCGTTCTTGTTGAGTGGTTGGATGCATGTTTCAGATATTGACCTGTATGCGTTGGTTTTATGTAAACAGCTGTCTCGATCCTTCCATTGTTTTTCTGCGCGTGAACGTCCAAGAATGGTAGTGAGTTTTCCTTTTCTTTTTCCATGGTGAATTCGATGGATGGCTTGATGATCTAGTTGTCGAGCACTGTGGTTCAAAATTATAAACGTACCGTCTACACACCTAAGCCATATCTTAGTTTTAAATTTTGCTTTCTCTATTGCCTGTGATTCGAACCAGTTCAAAGAGATGTTGGTAGTGATGGGTGATAGACATAAACCTATTGGAAGACCGTCGTCGTGATCAAAGAATCTGTCTTTGTCTTAGAAATATGAGTTCCTGAGACAGCATTCTAGTCTTCATAATTCCTTCTACTGGTAGCGTGGTTGTTTCCTATTATTCTCTTGTTCTTGTAGCTTCTTTCAAATTATTTCGAGTACTTCTTTCACAAGAACATTGGTATAAATTTTGCACGTTGAACCTGACCAATTAATCTCGTTGTTGCAGTTTTGCAGCCGTACATAGACGATCGCAGGCGAGTTGCTAGCGACTCGCCAGCGGTTTCGTTGGAGGTTTCTCCGGCGAACGGCTAAAACATAATTTGTATTGTATAGTCGTTCTCCCGCCGTTCGCTACACCGGCAAAAGATTTGTCTTACTGATCATGCGCATTTCATTTCTTTACGTTTACATGAAATGCACGTGTTTAAATACATCAAATTTTTGCAGCTGTTTATCTATATACGATAGTCAACTTATTATTTGTGTTTTTATGATGGCTGTAAAATAATCGACAGACGAAAAAAATATTTTTATTCAAATTCAGATACATAGGTATGATAGGCAGTAAAATGTCAAGTAGGAACTATAATTTTTCTAAATCTGTACCGTTTTATAAATTAATCCTCATTATAAACTTCTAATGGATTTTTTACCAAATGCCAGAGAATTGCCGAAGATGGTATCGACTACCTCCAACCGTTCGCTAGCGACTTGCCAGCTTATCCCTGAAGTTTGTGTTAGAACGCATGCGCGTCGTTGCTGGCGAACGATTATGCATTGAAATTTCCTTCTGGCGAGCGGAGAAACGCCAGCGAGTCGCCAGCGAACGACTATGAATACGGCTGTTACTGTCAACAAAATGCTTGGAGATCTTGACCATGGGAAGCAAGCTGTTGTCTTAAAACGATTGCATAAACGGTAGTAGAAACTTGGCTAGTTGGTATGTAGGTCCATTACGAGAATTGGTTATTGGCGAAAGTGGCATTTTGCTTTTGTGTATCCTCGGTACAGATACGAAGGTTTGTTGTAATGCAATGTCAGTGTAGTCTGCGTTCTTGATGTTAGAAATCTCTAGTATAATTTCAACATCTGGTAGATCTTCCTTTCTAGACTTGGATGTTTGTTCAATCTTCGGTAGTTCCCTTGTAAAATCTCTTCGATTTTCCGGTTGGAATAAAATCAATTCCATAATAACTGTTGCGGTTCCTTTATCGGCTGGAAGGATTTTGATTGATTTGTTTTTCCGTAGACTTTTACGGGCATTATTGTCGTATTTAGTGATGTTTATTTGATTTTCTCTCTATTGCACACCTAATACTCCGTTTGATTTCTTCCGCTTGTACTGGTTCTAACCTTCTTGTCTCGACTGCACTAATGATGTCCAGTAAAAGAACGTCTTTCGGTGTTACAAAAAAATTAAGTCCTTTTTCCAATAGGGGCGGTCTCAGTAGATGACAGTAGGAGCGATGAGATGTTGACCATGGTTCTCCTTAGTTCCTTTTGGGTAGTTTTCTGTTTGTTCCGGGTTAGTCTCGCCCATTTCTTGTCATGTGTTTGTTGATATAGTTGCCGTGTTTTCTTGCAAGTGTTTTCTTTCAAAGATGGTGGTTGATCTGACAACGGATCAGTGCAAGACTGGTGCGTTTCAGTATCTTGTGGGCTCTTGTTAATAGGATCGGCGACTTCACAAATCAAATAAAAAAAAGGGGCTAAAACAAAACGACTATACAAAAAAGATTATAGAAGAGCTTTTTCATAAGAACGAAACCAACATAAGCTAGCAACTAAAAACAGAAAAACTACTGAAAGCGTTACTCAGCATCTCATACGTCAAGAGACGTATCTGGGACGATAAAACACATTTGAAGAAGTTACAAAATCGATACAGTGTTCAGATCATTAATTACCTCAGAAGTATGATCTCTGAGTCCGTGGGTTAAGCTACTTATTCGGCTCGTCTCCAGGTGGTGGATAGGAAAATAAATAAGGTGCAGTAAGCAGCTTTACTTATTGAGCCGGGACAACCCTGTTTACGTGTACGTTCTACAATACTACTGTCACGGGAAGCAGCTCTCCCAACTCAAGCTGTAGTTTTGTGGCAAAAGCCAACACTGGAATAAAGACACCGGTCGCTGCTCTAATGAGTTTGGTCAACAGGCAAAGCAGCTAAACCCAAACTTCTTGCTGCTTTGGATATGTCTCACAGGCAAGCAGCACTGAGAGGTCTTAGCTTAATTGTCTAGACCAAAAAGAAACAACCTCATTAAAAACCCAAATTTAAGTGGGGAGAACCAAGCCGATAGATGCGTGACTGGATAGAAGACCAGTCATCACTGTTTCCAACTTCGAGGCACCAGGCGATTTCCATTGTATATAGCCTTCCTTGCGCATCGGAGCACTGCGCACGATGACCTTCATTTCTTCCATACTCGTGGGACATATATAGAACCACCTCCAGAAAATTTAAAGAAGACGGAGACTCTGAGCAGAACCACAAAAATATCGGCCGATGCCGAGCGCGAACCCAAAAAACCTAGCTTTCCGGAGCGGCAAAGCGAAAGCTGAAAAAACAAAAAGAAACTGCTCACGCAAACGTGTAAACGAAGCCCACCTGTACAGGAAGTAAAGGCGAGCACGTTAAGAACGCAACAGCGAGACCAGACGGCGCACGCAATTGTACCGAAAAGACCTTTCCAGCAGTAGCACACCGGCGTCACAAAAACGAGCAGTCAAGCGAAGTCAAGGGATCGAAGAACCCAAAAAAAAACATTCAAGGACAGTCTGAAGAAAATTGTTCGTGCAAACATGCTAAAAGAGCTCCCTGAAAACACTATCAGTCCTGAAGAATCCTAAGCCATAAAATCCTCGATACTCAGATGGATTAACGAACTGGAGAAGAGACAAGGGTTTTCAAGAATGAACTTATAAAAGGGAATTCCTGAAAATAACGTACGCAGACGAGGTAATCAGAAAGCGGGTAGTCGACACGTCAAACAAAAAGAAACTACTGAGTGAGGACAAGAAACTTGAGACTTTTCCTTCAGTTCCGGGAACAGTAGTGGAACAGATCACCCTACTAAAAAGAATATCGATACAGAACAACATCAGTACCGAGACGTGGCGGGTGGTTAACACTAAACCCGATCCAAATAGAACCCAATACGTCCTGCAGGGCAGCTTCAGGGGCCCTCGTGACACACGATATTGATGAACCGTTCAGGTAAATGGTTGCTTGCTTTGTGCACCACCCTCGCACATAAATCATTATAAAGAATGCATTAAAGTTAATGCCATTGTGACCTAACCCACCGCAGTCATGAAAGCACTACTTTCACTGCTACCAATGAACCCACGCCAACTACCGCAAACTACAATCGAACTTCACAAAAGATTATCACATCTTAAAGAAATTTAAAGTGATAATACCGTCACGAGATCAGTGGACAAAAAACATTTACCTAGGCGCGGTTAAAGGAACTATCTGGTACACAAATGAGACCAAGAATCGTAACGGTACCGGTGCCGGAATTATGGAGGCCGGCACCATGGGAAGAAAATCCTCTTAATAATCGAAACGTTGTGCTATTCATTTATTTGTGTTAAAATATAGAAATCAGAAATGAGGACAATAGAAGTCTAGACTTGTGCTATTATCTCAAATGCAACTAGTTTACCATATGAACACCGACAATCCTAAAGCATGTATTTTGCCACAAAATTAGTCTGTTCGAAGGATTTGGTTATTTCTTCATACCAAGATAACTGTCTCCCAAGCATAAGGACTTCCGCCAGTTTTTTTTATGGAATAAGAAACTCAGTCAAATGACACGCAAAGTCATTCAATGGAGCAAAGATCTGTGCACCAAATACCGGGTGTCCGGATAAGGACACGGAACAGCTGTATTTCGACAAGGTTTGAGAAAAAATCCCTATAAATAAAGTTGACAAGAAAATGACACTGGAAATTATTTTGATACAGTGTTCACATCATCAACTACCTTAGAAGTATGATCTCTGAGCCCGTGGGTTGAGCTACTTATTGGGCGCGTCTCCAGGTGGTGGATAGAAAAGTAAATAAGGTGCCACAGTAAGCAGCTTTACTAACTGAGCCGAGACAACCCTGTTTACTGTACGTTCTTCAATACTACTGTCACGGGAACCAGCTCTCCCAACTCAAGTTGTGGCAAGAGCCAATAATGATATAACAATGCCGGTCGCTGCTCTAATGAGTTTGGTCAACAGGCACGGCAGCTAAACCTAAACCTCTTGCTGCTGTGGACGTGTCTCACGGGTAAGCAGTACTGAGGGGTCTTAGCTTAATTGTCTGAACCAAGAGGAGACAACCTCATTAAAAACCTAAATCTAAAGTGGGGAGAACCAAGCGGATAGATGCATGACTGGATAGAAAACCAGTCATCACTGGTTCCAACTCCGAGGCACCAGGCGATTCCCGTTGTACATAGCCTTCCGTGTGTATCGGAGCACTGCGCACGGTGACCTTCATTTCCTCCGTACTCGTGAGACATACATATATGGAACCACCTTCAGAATCTAAGCAGAACCTCAAAAATATCGGTTGATGCTGAGCGCGAACCCAAAAAACCTAGCTTTCCGGAGCAGCAATGCAGAAGCTACAAAAACAAAAAGAAACTGGAGCTCACGCAACCGGTTCCCTTTCAACGACAGAAACGTGTTAACGAAGCCCAAGTATACAGGAATCAAAGGCGGGCTCGCAACAGCGAGACCAGACGGCGCACGCAATTGTACCGAAACAACAGGGGCGCAACCTTTCCAGCAGTAGCACACCGGCGTCACAAAAACGAGCAGTAAAGCGAAGTCGAGGGATCGAAAGAACCCAAAAAAAACATTCAAGGACAGTCTGACGGAAATTATTCTTGCAAACATGCCAAAAGGGCTCCCTGAAAATACATCAGTCCTGAAGAATCCTAAGTCATAAAATCCTCGATACTCAGATGGATTAACGAACTGGAGAAGAGACAAGTGTCTCCGGGTTTTCAGGAATGCACTTATAAAAGCGAATTCCTGAAAATAACGTCGCAGACGAGGCAATCAGAGAGCGACTAGTCTGAGTGAGGACAAGCAAGTAGTGGAACAGATCACCTTACTGAAAAGAATATCAGTACAAAACAACATCAGTACCAAGACGTGGCGGGTGATTAACACTAAGCCCGATCCAAAAGTACTGAGGGGTCTTAGCTTAATTGTCTGAACCAAGAGAACACAACTTCATTAAAAACCTAAATCTAAAGTGGGGAGAACGAAGCGGATAGATGCATGACTGGATAGAAAACCAGTCATCACTGGTTCCAACTCCGAGGCACCAGGCGATTCCCGTTGTACATAGCCTTCCGTGTGTATCGGAGCACTGCGCACGGTGACCTTCATTTCCTCCGTACTCGTGGGACATATATGGAACCACCTTCAGACTCTAAGCAGAACCACAAAAATATCGGTTGATGCTGAGCGCGAACCCAAAAAACCTAGTTTTCCGGAGCAGCAATGCAGAAGCTACAAAAACAAAAAGAAACTGGAACTCACGCAACCGGTTCCATTCAAACGAGAGGGACGTGTAAACGAAGCACACCTATACAGGAAGCGGGCGGGCACGTTAAGAACGTAATAGCGAGACCAGACGGCGCACGCAATTGTACCGAAACAACAGGGACGCAACCTTTCCAGCGGTAGCACCCGGCGTCACAAAAACGAGCAGTAAAGCGAAGTCGAGGGATCGAAAAAACCCAAAAAAAAGACACTCAAGGACAGTCTGACTGAAATTGTTATTGCAATCATGCCAAAAGGACTCCCTGAAAACACTATCAGTCCTGAAGAATCCTGTCGATACTCGGATAGATCAACAAACTGGAGAAGAGACAAGTGTCTCCGGGTTTTCAGGAATGCACCCATAAAGGGAAATTCCTGAAAATAACGTACGCAGACGAGACAATCAGAGAGCGGCTAGTCAACACGTCAAACAAAAAGAAACTACTGAGTGAGGACAAGGAACTTGAGACTATTCCTTCACTCAAAAAAGTTTTCACTTGGGTCCCGGGAACAGTAGTGGAACAGATCACCCTACTGAAAAGAATATCGATACAGAACAACATCAGTACCGAGACGTGGCGAGTGTTTAACACTAAACCCGATCCAAAACGAACCCAATACGTCCTGTTTATAGACAAGGGGTCCTAAGAGAAGGTAGAAAGAAGCATTAGCCAACAAACTTCACTTCGAGAATCAAATTCCGGGTGCTGGCCGATTTCAAAAAGAACAGCAAAAAACTGGCTGCTATAAGCTCTGTCCACGAGGCAATGGATATAAAGTCGGAAAAAACGAACTGACGGCAAATATAATGCTCAAACTCGTTCAGATAAATATACATCACTGCAAGGCAGCTTCAGCGACCCTCAGTGCTTATATCGTGACACACGATATTGATGTCGCCCTTGTTCAGGAGCCATAGATCAATAGGGTACAATAACAGAGTCGAACTGTTCAGGTAGATGGCTGCTTGCTTGTGCACCAACCTCGCACATAAATGCATTAAAGTTAATGCCATTGTGTCCTAGCCCACCGCAGTCATGAAAACACTACTTTCACTGTTACCATTGCGCCTCGTAAGACAATCAGCGTAGAAGCTGAAGATAAATGAACCCACGTCAACTACCGCAACCTACAATCCGACTTCACAAAAAATTATCACATCTTCAAGAAATTCAAAATGATAATACCGTCACGAGACTAGTGGACAAAAAACATACACAGATGAGACCAAAAATTGCAATGGTACCGGTGCAAGAATATATGGAGGCCGGCACCATGGGAAGCAATTTTCGCTAACTGGACGATTGAAAGAACTTAAGTTTCACTAATGTTTCCATTAGTTAGTTAGTATATAAGCTTCAGTAGCCTATAAGTTTGTTAGTATTCACCTGATGACAATTGCAGATACTCTTAATAATCGAAACGTTGTGAAATCAGAAATCAAGACAATAGAAGTCTAGACTTGTGCTATTATATCAAATGCAACTAGTTTACCATATGATCATCGACAATCCTAAAGCATGTATTGTGCCACATAATTGGTCTGTTCGAAGCATTTGCTCATTCAATGGAGCAAAGATCTGTGCACCAAATACCGAGTGTCCGGATAAGGGTACGGAGCGGCTTTAATTCGACATGTGTAAGTCCTAAAGGTCTGGGGAAAACTCCCTATAAATAAAGCAGACAAGAAAACTGACTGCAAATTATTTTGAAGTTCGTAAATCCACCGCTAGGGGATATAACTACTGAGCGGATTTTTTCCAAAGCACCGAGAAAAACTAGAAAACCCTCGTGCGGGAAGATTCCAAATTGTGGTATTCTTTAGAAGTGAATACCCAAAATTAGTAAACCGAATATACCTCAATGACCATAAGTTTTCCCAAGATGAAATGGGACAAACTCATTTGAGTTCTATAGATGCATCACACATATCGCAGACTATACTGGCATCTGCACCGCAACCAGTTAATCTATAGAGCAGACCTATAAACCCATTCCTACCACCTACCTAGAGTTCTTAGTTGGTTTTGACTTCGGTTTAAGCTCAAAAACGAAATAAACTGTAGGAATCGATTGCAATGGCCAAACAATTCATATTAGAGATGTAACATATGTACTGCCTGGACTGGACTGATATCCTTTTATTCGTTTTTGTATATGAAGTATGTTCTAGTAGTTTGGTCTGCGTTGTAGAACACCGGGGAGGAAGGGGACAATGTTTTTAGGTTGCACTTTTACTACTGCGTTAAACCCGCCCCTTTGCGAGGTTTTAATTTCCTACAAGTGCCAGGAAAGTCACACCCTACCAAAAAACATGAAAAACAAAATGCGTACTAAGAACAACTGTATGTGGAAAAACCAAATATAATTCAGTCAGTTGTGATGATATTGAGCTAGGAAGGAATAGCATATACAAAACATCAAGGCAATTACTGCATACAATTTTTGGTAAATTATTGAAGTTGTCACAGTTTGCCAAAGATTCTAATAACTCAAACCCGTTATTATGCAAAACTAGTCCTATTAGAAGTAGGCGTGAAATACCATTATGTCACAAATACTTTCAAACCACACCTAAGTAGGAATAAATTATACTTTAATATTTTTGGTATTTGTTTGCAATTTGAAAATAAACATTAGAGTAATCTAACCAACTTCCTATACACTCAATTACCTTAGTTTCTAATCTAGGAAGTAACATAGGTAGCCATGCATAAAATAACAAATGAATGTACAGAGAAACACATGGCAACCTAGATGTCGAAGAAAATAGAGATCATGAATATTCTAATATTACAGTACTTTCTTTAACAAAAACTAAATTGTATATAGTCTAATTCAGTAAGGTGTTTTACATGTAGGTGTCATAAAGATAGTAATCCCAATGTAACAAATAAACGTGACGTAAAGAAATGAAGCTGAAAATTGTCTTAACATCTAATTGAATTATTTACATTCACAATATTTGAATCAAAATTTTCTTTCTAAAACTGTTACGAGTAAGTAAATAAAAATATTTGGAATTACCTGAAATTGCTTGGAAAAGAATAAGCAATTTTAGAAATTTGATAACCATTATCGTTCATCCATTCCGACAATCACTTTGAACCACTACCAACTTGGATACTTAAAAAAGGAAAGAGCTACGCATAATGATCATAGGAAATCTGATTACAGCTCCTACCAGACGTATACCACCAGTGGCGTTACACACGAAATTTTCGAAATCAGCTCGACGAATTTAAAAAGCGAATTGCGTAATAAAACTGGTATTTTTTGACTCGCTCATGGTCTGATCTAGTTTTTTACAAATTAACAAAAAATCTAAAGGTCCCGAAGCATTAGATAAATGTTAGTTGTCGTTGTGACAATAACACTTTAAAATATACAAGAAATTAGCATAATTTATTCTTTATATTAACGCATTAAGATTCGTTTATTTTTTAAACTTGTGGCAGTTGTTTACCAAATTAATAATTTTTACCCAAAATTCAAATTTAGTAATTCAGTGTTGAAAATAGGAATCATTCGCTTCCGGTCTAAATATATTCTCGTATCAAACGTGTTTCTGACGTCAACTTAATACTGGCATAGTTCTTTTTATTTTTGCAAACAGGAAACCGGTCAAACGGCAGGTAAATTAAAAAAAATATATATCGTTTGCAGTGGCGTAACGCAGACATCTGTACCGCTACAAAATAATTTAAATTAAACTATGATAATTCGATACGTTAAGTCACATAACAGTGTGTACCTTTTGACTAAAACACAAATCAAAACTATAAAAATAAATGGTAAATGTAATTATCGCCTGAAAACTGTTTGTTGAATTTTATTAGTACTGTGGAAACGCGTTTGGTCTATTAATCTTTATTTTCGAGAAGTCGCTCGTAATCCTTGAAAGATAAAAACTTTTTTAATCCGTGGAAAGTTATATATCTCTTAAATTAAATGTAAATAAAAGTATACCAAAAAATTAAAGTACATTTAATTCTGTCAGAGGCGCAAATAGCAATAATCACTAAAGAGATTAAGCGCTTTAGTTTCCTGGTATGTATATACGCTATTATTTAAGAAAATGTGTTAAAAACGTTACATAGTCAAGCACTTTCAACAGCAAATTTAAAGAGCCTAAAAAAATAAATAACGTTAAATAAACGTAACTGTTATTCCTTAAAAGTAACGTCGTAAATTTCTGCCATCTTATTGGCCAAATTATAATTATAAAAACTATACGTCATTTGAATTATGTCAAAATATAACCTAATTTTTATGTTTGAGATACTTAAGAAGCAAAATCTACAGAGGTGTAACAATAGAACATATTTAATATCTAAATTCTAATAAATTTTGTTTTATACAGTGTTCAAAAATTAAAACCTATGAAATAAGAAATTTAAGTGCTATGTTTTTATTTAATTGCAATATAAAATATGAAATTTTGCTCCCATACCTTAGATACATCTTAAAGGTTTAGGCCTCATAGACGTTACTAAAACACACCCTCATTTTGAACAGAGAATCCAAAAATGTAGTAATATACAGGGAAGTTCATTTAAAAAAAAAAAACTTTAGCGGCCTTTGCCTTTATATAAATAAATTTTTAAAAGTAACTATAATAGACCCCCATATATCCCAAAAGTGAAACTTTTTGAGTCACGTATTTTAGCTACAATATTCCAAGCCATATAGCGTGAACAATTCTGTATAACCAGAAGAATCTAAATCCCCCAAACTTCCATCTATAGAAGAACAAGAAACTAACAATTGCCATTTGATTTAAACGTTTGATTTAAAAATGTTCGTCTTAAATCTGAAAGTTTTTTTACTTACCTTTGTATTCAAATTGAAATGTTCGAGTAATGCACAAGCACAACCGTATAACTCGATCGAAGATTTTATTCAATTATTATATATAAATTAATAACGCACATCTTTTAAATAGTACAATAATACATAATTTAGAGAATTAAAATTATAATTTAATTACATCAGATAAGAAATAATTAGCAAGCTAATACTTTTACAGCAGAAATAATTTAGATAAACTTTAGACTGTTTGGGAACTACGTCAATTGAACAAATCCATAGAAAATAAGAAGTCGCTTAAATCATAAAGATCTTAAAAGATTATATTTATAAGATTTTTGTAAAATAGGATTATTCACAAAGGTATAATCTCAGTGGTGTAATTTTCAAAAAACTGGATTAATTTGCCTAATGACCGTGTTTGTTATTCTTCAAACTTATTTTAGAAAATGTATGAAGCCATCAGTCTAAGTCTTGTTTAGCTCCATTACAATTTAATAGTTCTTTGGATTACGTTCATGACACTTTGAGAAAGTAAAATAACAAATCCCTTTGGGAAAACAAGTCATAAAGGTCTATGAAACCGCATCTTTGGGAGAGTAAAGTCCCTAACGTCCTTGGATAAACTTTAAATTTCAGAGACAGAGAGCCTTTGAACTGAGGTTTAACCAAGCTTTTTTTAATTTCAAAACACTGTCATATTATTAGTTGTCGATTTTTGCGCTAACCAATAATATAACAGCAGGCGAGAGTAGCCTTAACTGCCAAAACTTGGCACCAGCGTCTTGACAGTTATGACTTGTTATGGGGCCAGTGGAAGACAAAAGTGGGAGCGTGACTTTGCTGTCATGCTTATGGAAATGATGTCAAGGCGTAAGATTGGCTCTGAGACCATAATGGTGTATTACCATGCTAAAGTGGCATTGTATGCAAGGGTTGGCTTTTTAGGCGTAAATGCCGTGTTCTGCATTATCGATGGTCTTCAAATGGTGTTTAACATCGCAAGAAACGATGAGATGCTATAACTGCCAGAAGCTCGGCGACCACATGATCTGAGACTGTCCGCAGCCTAGGGTAGACAGGTACAGGCATTGCGGCGGAATATCGATATTTCGATACGGAGCGATACCAATAGCGTATCGATATTCAATACACAAAATGCTATATCGCCCACCACTAGTTAATAATCACTCCAAGTGATTCATTTTTTAGGCAGAAGGCGTATGTCAACGGCGAGGCGGTACGTGTGTATATTAACACCGGTAGCGAACAAAACATTATGGCAACACACACGGCGAGGCGGTTAGGACTGCATCTGCAGTGCCGTTTTATAGTACGGGCACGCGCCCGGGGCCCGGCATTCCCGGAGGCCCGAAACGTTTGTAATTTCGTAAAATTGGGTGTGTTGGGATGTTGATATCCGCTTTATTTTTTCGGTTAGTTTAAAATAAATAGTGGACTGTATTTCTTGATATATACATATATTACAATTTATAATACATTTTCACTAACATTAATTTATTCGGTAATTGGATTTAGTTACCAGCAAGCCGAACTATGCTGGGAGACGCTACATTGGTGACTGTCGAAAAATATATATATAAAATCGGTTATAAAAATTACATATTAAGAAAAATTCCACCACCTCTGGTTACAAAAACTAATTCTATTGGTTGTTAGTAATAACTTAAATTTTAAAGTGTGAGAAAGTTAGGGGTCGTTGAATGACTCCCGTTACGTATTTACAACTACTACGTGCCTTTACACAAAAAAAAAGGATTTTACAATAACTGCTTATAACTAAAATATTAAAATCTTAAATATACACTAAGACTTAAAATACACAACCGGTAAAGTACAAAGGTAGTACCGAACAGGGTGGATATATGCGTGTCTATATGAGAGGAAAGACCCTAAATTGTATATGCGCACGAACCGCTACTATGCATGTGGATTCTTCTGTTGCTGGTATATCATTATGTGGGTTTGGCGGCGACGTGGCGATTACTCTGGTGACTGAGTCTGATATAGGACGGGTTGAGTTGTTGTTAGATCGGCCGGTCTTTCAGAGATCTAAGGTCACGCTAGAGTGTTGCGAAGCGGCAAGGTGGTGCCGATGACCCAAGATGACGTTAGTGATATCCTTAAGCGATTGACACTCGAAGGCGCATGATGTTTGTTTGTCAACCGCGTCGTAGTATTTTGGCGAAGGTGAAATTACTTGATAGCGAACCAAGTGAGTACGTAAATACTTCGGCGAAGTGGTATTCCGATGGGCGTTATCCCATGACATATATGGATGATCTTCTAATCTCTTCCGGCGATGAAGCATTGGAGTTGTTAGACACAGTACTGAAACTGATTTTTAAGGCAAGTGTTAAGATGAAATTAGAAAAATATACTATCCTTATGAACCGAATAGAATACCTAGGACACGAGATATACGCAGAGGGAGTTTGAGTTTACTTGTTAAGTAAGCGTGCGGTTTAAGGTTACAAATTGTGTGGCGATAAGAGCAGCCTTCCTTAAACTGGATTTAGTGTCCCAATTAACTTTTCAAGAGTTTAACTTGGAGGTAGAATACAGGGTCGGCGGGCGCATGCACCACGTAGATGCGATGAGTAGGAATCCTTTGGCGAGACGATGGTGAGGACTGGCGTTAATGCGTTCTCGATTGGTTCCTACAGTTCGTAATGGCGACATTAATGTATAATCAAGCTATATCGAACTACTCTGAACGGCAACCAGTTTTATGTGCGATGTCTCGGATTAATATGCTGAGGAAACATCATGATGACGTCGTGCATCCAAGTTATAAACGGTTTATGACGCTCTTACTGGAAACCTTTTGATTCCTTCGGTTGAGGCGATTTGTGAGTAAATATGTTAAATCGCGCTTGAGATGTGCATTGCGAAAAGTAACTAGGGCGAGGCAACGGTTACTTACATCCCATAGCGAGGCAACTGATACGATGCATATCGACTATTTGGGTCCCCTTGTGAAAAGCGCATCCTACAGCCTCGTACTGTTTAATGGATTTACATAGTTTGTGGTATCCTCGGCGGCTGATAAGCGACACGTTTTGAATGCTATCGCAACACCTCGGTTGAATGGTCAGGTGGAACGATTAAACCGCATGATTATACAGGCTCTGGCGAAGAGCGTAGAGGCAGAGTATCGGTAGGACGAGAAGCTGTCCGATGTTGTCTGGGGCCTTAATAATACAGTCAACGCGAGCACGAATTTATTTCTTGCTCATCTAATGTTCTCTTATAGTCACGGTATGATAGCGGATATGGTCAACGATGGGCTTGCAAACAATATCAGTGCAAACGACGGTAAACTTTCGACGGGCACGGTGTCTTCGAATAACTACCCGGCGTACCTAAATAGGCTTGACGCCAAGTTTGCTAACACCGATTATGGACAGAGAGGACGCTCCTCTGACTCTTAGGATTGCGCAAGTGAATCTTCAGCGTTCTCGTGCTGCAACCTTGGAAGTCATGGGCTTCTCCTCATCCACTGGGGCGGCCTTGACAGTATCCCTCCACAACGACTATTCCATCGTAGTCAGTACGGCATTGTTCCTGGCAAATCGACGCCAGACGCCATTCGTAAATTAATGACAAAAGTACAAACGAACGTCTACAAGTATAGACTCTGCATTTTTATAGACATTTCCGAAGCGTTCAATAACGTATGGTAGCCATCAATAATTGAAGCTCTCGTCGTCAAGAGAGCACCTGCAGACGCAGTGCGCGTCATTCGTAGTTATTTATCGAGTCGTTTGATTACTTATTCCACGAACGTTTCTGACTGTTCTTATACAAAACGACTGACAAAAGGTTGCCCCCATGGCTCGGTTTTCGAGCTGACTTTGCAGAACGTTGTTGTTGATTCGTTACCTGTACTGCGACATTTTCGCCTATGCGGATGATATTACCATCACAGTATCCGCAAACAATAGACGCGACCTAGAGGCAAAATCACGACAGTACCTGGACACTCTAATTCGCGGGGCTGCCAACAACAAATTGACAGTCTCAGCTGACAAGACCAAGTACATGGTTTTTGGCTCCCCGTTGTCGAGAGATCCCACAGTTCATCTAAACGATATTCCAGTCCGAAGAGTTTTCGAATTCAAATATCTCGGACGTTTACTTGATCACAAACTGAGCTTCGTCAAACACTGTTCCTATGTGGTTAACAAGTGTAAGGGTGTCTTGCACTTGTTTTACAAGTATTCTCGTTGTAAAGAGAACCTACATAGGATGTCATTACTGACCATTTTCAATAGTGCAGTCATCCCCATGCTCACATATGGCTTAGACATTTGGTACCATAGACTAAAACATACCCATATTGTCAGAAAACTGGCATCTCTACAGTCCTTATTCCTTCGTTCAATCCTTGGGGCATATCGTACAGTTCCTATAGATTCCTTATGCGTCGTGGCAAAATATCCTCCTCTGCATCTCCTATTGCAGGAGATACACTGCATCAAAGTTCTCTCAAGGGCTGGCATTTGCACCTTTTTAGACCAACAAGTTTCGATCGCAGATTTTCTTTCCTTTTCGGCCGTCAAGCGTCATCTCAAGACTTTGATCTTGGATGAATGGCAGCGGCTGTGGGATGCATTCCATAAATGGCGTAACGTCTATTCCATGATACCCAATATCCTAAACTGAATCAACATGTCCCACGATCCGGGACGAGTGGCCGTCCAAATTCTCACATCGCACAACGGGTTCCGTTGCCATCTGAAATGCATCAGCGTCGCGTGGTGTTCCTGATACTCCATCACATATGATTCTCGCTTGACGGGAGTTCGATGATGACCGGAGTACCCTAAGAACCAGAGTGAATCCGTTTCCCGATTCCCCCGTGTCCATCCTTAGACTAATGTCCGACGTTAACGAACTCAATGTGTTCGCTAGAAGAGACCAGAGTCAAACGTAAAACCAAAATCTAACTTAATTTATTTTTGTATTGTATTTTGATTTATTTATCCAGTCAGCTACGACAAAGTAGGGTATTTATTTAGTTATTTATTTTTACTTTTACTAAAATGTTTACTTTCTTTTTAACCGTAGCTGACTTGACTAACTGGCCTCATCCTGTCCATTACAATAACGTTTCCTTTTCCCTCCTACTTAGTTTCTAGCCTAAGAGGCGAAGATAAGCCGAAAGGTAGGTGCCTCGCGGAACTTCGTGCTCTCTAAGCACGAATCTGTAAAATAGCCAATCCAACTCGTCTAAACAGACGATCCTACATCTCAAAACTTATATCCTAAATCGTTTAATCCTCTATGTGGCGAATTTGAACCAAGAAAGTTCGGGTAGTTGGTGAGTCTATTTCCTACTCCTTCTCTGCAACTCAAGTGGTGGCGTAGGGTGACGACCTTGATGTTATTGCTGAGGAAGGGAGGGTGGACGCAAGGCTACAGGCGAACCGTGCAACAGCGGACGCAAATATACAAATACGTGTATCCGAAGTCTTGTGATCGGAATGAGCACACTTTAAATCCTTTAACTGGGATCAATTGGAGTGTAAGTCTGGTGCCAGCGACCGCGGTAATTCCAGCTCCAATAACGTATATTAAAGCTGCTCCGGTTAAAAAGTCGTAGTCGAGATTGTGTCCCGGTTCGTCGCTCGCGTGACGTACCGGTACCACGAACCCGCCGACGCTGCTCTTAACCGAGTGTCCAGGCGGGGGAGACAATGTAACTTTGAAAAATTAAAGTGCTTAAAGCAAGCTAAACTGCGCTCGTATAATGCGTGCATGGAATAATCGAATCGAATTGGACCTCTGTTCTATTTTGTTGATTTTTATAGAACACACAGAGGTAATGATCAATTGGTGTGGATGGGGGCGTTCGTGCTACTCATTTCAAGGTGAGCGACTGCAAAAGATAAATTTAGCGCTTGGGCGTGGCGGAATATTGTGCTTAATGTTAATAAAGTTGTTATAAAAGTGTTTGATTAACATATATTATATATCCCAAAAGTAAAATGCCACGTATTTTGGCCACAATATCATTTGCCGTTAATCGTGACTAACCCTGTATATATAAACATACTTTGTTAATACTGTTTGACAATAACCGCATTTATTATCACGACTTGCAGAATAAACACCCACCAACATCGTCCGCCATTTTGGCAGAATACTTGAATATAATTAAATTTAATTAATTAAAAGATGTAAGCTTGTGTTATTATTATTATTAAATAGTAGTCAGTGCTGTTCATATTTTAAAACGTAATAAAATACTTGAACTTAAATGATAATTTATTTAATTAACAACAAATTTTAACTTACTTTAACTTGGAGCACCATTCGACGAAGAATTTTTGCACAGCTCTAAGTAAATACATTTTTATTAATGTACTTATAAACGAATAAAAACAAAATTAATTAGTATTAGCTCACGTCTGAATCAAAATTTTGTACAATTCATATACGTTTTATGCGAAATTAGTTTTTTAACACCAAACATTTTTGAAAACGTTCACTTAACCGACTAACCTGAAAATCATTGGGCGCATTCAGATGAGTATAGTGCTATACGAACTACTTTTTTTTAAGACAGTTGACACCAACATTTTTACCAACTTTCAAAGAAGTTATACCAACGTAATTTTCATAATCTTAAAAATATAATAAATCCCGTGCCGTAATTTTTTAAATTATTGAATGTTACGTAACCAATTAGCGAAAAGTAAGCCTTTAAATGAATGTAAATAAATATAAAATAGTTTCCGTTGTTGCCAGGTTCTGTGACGGAAACAATTGTGCAATAATTTCCTTAATTTTATGTACATAAGTGTCGTATGTACATTGCAAAACTAGCGAATTTTATTTTTACATCTGTTTATTTTGGGATATAAATATACGCATTTCTAATATACACACACCGAAAAGGTAAGAAAATTCAATTTTCAACGAATGACAATTATTTTTACGAAAATTTTAGAATTTTTCATATTGAGGTTAGGTTAACACTTTCAATGCCAAGGAACGAGAAGGTTTATCTTTTGCAATTTTAAATTAGTTTCTTAATGGCAGCTTTTCGTATATGCGTAATTGTATGCAATAATTGTTTTTTTTTGTTTCAGTTGCAATCTTTCCGCATGTTAGTTGTTGTGAAGTGCACTTAAGCATGGCTGCATATTTAAACCGCACTGTTTCTATGATGTCTGGTGATGGCCCCCATAACCGGTCACCATTATCAACACTTAGCGATCACCGTCCTATTCGTACCCCAACTGAAAATTCTCCTTTGCAGATATTTGTCAAAGCTAAGAAGAAGATTAATGACATTTTTATCGAAATCGAAGATTATGTTAACGATACAGTGGATTACATGCAAAGTAAGTGTTCAAATTCGGGGTTCACGTTTTAACGTTTATTGTGTAGAACTTGAGGAAAAGCAACATATAATAAATAAAGACCAAGTTAAAGAAACCGAAACTTTTAAGTCAAAAGTTGTTGGTATTAAAGATGTTTTGGCTCGCGATCACATGAAAGTGGCATTTTTTGGTCGAACATCTAATGGTAAAAGTTCGGTTATAAATGCCATGTTACGGGATAAGATTTTACCCAGTGGAATTGGTCACACTACAAACTGTTTCCTGCAGGTAAAAAAGTAACGTGTAATTAAGTCGTGTTAAATTTTAAATGTGCAGGTGGAAGGATCTCCTGCTGATGAACCGTATCTAGTTCTAGAGGGGTCTGAAGAGCATTGTGCTGTCGAATCTGTCGGACAACTAGCACATGCTTTGTGTAAAGAAAAATTAAACGAATCCCAGTTGGTTAAAATTTATTGGCCCCGAAATCGATGCGTTTTGTTACGAGACGACGTAGTTTTCGTCGATTCGCCGGGAGTTGATGTTTCCCCAAATCTGGACGAATGGATCGACAAACATTGTTTAGATGCCGATGTGTTTGTTTTGGTAGCGAATGCCGAATCTACTTTAATGGTTACAGTAAGTACCCGTTTTAATTAAGAGATTTTGTTACGTACTTTTTTTTATTTTTAGGAGAAAAACTTTTTCCATAAAGTGTCAACACGCCTGTCGAAGCCAAATATATTTATTTTGAATAATCGTTGGGATGCGTCAGCATCGGAACCGGAATTCTTAGACCAGGTACGTACTTTAAAGTGTCTTCGTACCAATCAAATTACGGATTATAAAGTATATGTGTATTAACACATATATTCTGTTTGTTCTTTCACTAGCAATGGGATGAACAAGCAGAGGTGAGTGATTGTTTGTAGAAATAATTTATAAAGTATTTTGTAGGTTATAAACAATACGTTATGTTGCAGGTGAGGCGACAGCATCAAGAACGGGGTCTCGATTTTTTGGTTAAGGAATTAAAAGTGTGCACTTCGAAGGAAGCCGAAGAAAGGATTTTCTTTATTTCTGCGAAGGAAGCGTTACTTGCTCGGTTATCCGAACGAGGCCATACTAGTCCCACTCCATTAGCCGACGGTTTCCAAAACCGATATTTCGAGTTTCAAGACTTCGAACGCAAATTCGAAGAGTGTATATCGAAATCAGCCGTAAAAACCAAATTCGAACAACATACCCAACGTGGACGATTTATAGCGAAGTAAGTTTTTTATTATAATCGTTAGGATTCTAATGAAAGTTTTGTAGCGAGTTGAAGAATCTGCTAGATACGATTTACAACAACGCCCAAAAATTAAAAGGAGAAAAGTTGGAGGTTCGCCAGGACCTCAACGAGAAAATGAATTACACCGAACAACAACTAATGCTGATTACTCGTGAGATGAAACAAAAAATTCATCACATGGTCGAGGACGTCGAACAACGAGTGTCGAAGGCTTTAAACGAAGAAATACGAAGATTAAGTAACTTAGTAGACGAATTTAATTTACCGTTCCATTCAGAGGTGTTAAGCATTTATAAAAAGGAACTACATGCTCACGTCGAAAATGGTTTAGGTTCTAATTTAAGGGCACGGTTATCAACGGCACTAGCTTTAAATATGGAAACGAGTCAACGAGAAATGACCGAAAGAGTCGAATCGTTAATACCACCAGCACAGAGAGGCATTACAGGCATTATCACACCTGGGCGTCAACCGTTTCAAATTTTATACCGATTAAATTGTGACAATCTTTGTGCGGATTTCCGCGAAGACTTAGAATTCAGATTTTCGTGGGGTATAACCGCAATGATACAAAGATTCGCCAAAGGCAGTAGTAACTCGATAGCGCTTAAAAACAAAAGGGAGAGTCCTACTGCTTCGATCATACCAATGACTCCAACAGAACAGATTGACGGTAGATTAATTTTGCCGAGCACGTCTGCCGAAGACTGGTCCATATTGACCAAAATAGCCTTAACTAGTGTGACGTCTCAAGGCACGATGGGTGGATTATTAGTTGCGGGATTTTTGTTAAAAACCGTAGGATGGCGAATAATTATCTTAACTGGTGCTATCTATTCCGGTTTATACCTTTACGAACGACTAACGTGGACCAATAAAGCCAAAGAAAAATCGTTTAAAAAACAATACGTTGCACACGCAACGAGGAAGCTTCGCATGATTGTTGACTTAACATCCGCTAACTGCAGTCACCAAGTACAACAAGAGTTGAGTGGAACATTCTCTCGATTATGTCACTTAGTCGACGAAGCCACAACGGAAATGGACAAGCAGTTAAAAGAACTAGAAGGACACCTAAATAGTCTCGAAAGTGCGGCCGGTCGCGCTAAGGTGCTGAGGAATAAAGCAAACTATCTTATACACGAATTGGAATTATTCGAAGACGCTTACCTGAAAACTATTTAAATAATTAAGTCCAATGGGTGATAGCGACAGTTTTAGTATCGAGAAGAGTTTTATCTAGGATTTCATTTCAATTACTGTTTTACTTCTATTTTACAATGTACCGATTATAAATATTGTATAATGTATACATGATGTTAATTACATTAAGTTTGTCTTAAACTGCTAGTCGTTTTGTTGTTATAAATAAAATAATGTAATTAAAAAAGTTTAAAATATCGAATTTATTATTTTAGAAACTCTTAAGGCCCAGTTGTAGTGTAGTTAACTAAACTGATCATGTTAAGTGTTGTTACGTGTCGTGGGGTGGCACCCTACCAGGCGCGTCCCCAGGTGGCGGATAGGGGAACGGCCTAAGTGAATGATCGTATGTGATTCTTAGGTTAATGCTAGGGATAAGGTTGCTCGTCGCTTATAAACAAGGACTCGCAGCAACCAAAGACAGCATCGTGGCCAAGGGCTTGCACAGGGTATAACGGCGCCGATATGTGTATGATGTGTCACGTGCATCAACCATGTCGATATACCATGCACGAACCTGGAGTGCTTAGGTTGGTGCGGGGGGTCTCGGCTTAACCGCCTGGACTAAGAGGAGACAACCTCAGCAAAATCCTAAATCTCGAGGGTCAGGGGCCGGACCGAGGAGATGCGTGGCTAAATAGAGGATCAGCATTTACTGGCCCCAACCTCGGAGCACCGGGCGCCACTCCGTTGTAATCAGTCGCCTTACACGTGTGCAGGGGGCACCGCACGTGTGGACATTTTATTTCCCCCACACTCGTGGGACTTATATGGACCAAGAACAAACAAAAACAAATCTTTCCGCCGGGACACCTGGTACTGGTGAGCGTAAAAAACTCTCCGGGGCAGTGCGCCGGAAATTAAGAAAGGCGATGAGAGAACCAGGGGGCTCCAAGCAACCTGTCCTTTCATCGCCCAAAGAGGGACAACCAAGCACCTCACAGAATAAAGCTGTCTCTAGGACTGGGACTCAAAAACGACACCGGTCTGACGACAGCACTCCCAAGGGAGGTACCTTAAAAAAGGCAAAGTCTGGGACCAAAAAGGACACCAGAACTTTCAGCGAAGCAGCAACAGGCTTCAAAATCGCTTTTGTCCATGAAGATCTGGAGTGCACGCTGTCGGAGGAGGAAACAAGGCAAATTAAAACCTGGATCCTCGATAGAATCGACACTCTGTCCATTGGGGCGGTTTCGCCCAAATTCACGGAGTGTCGCCACCGAGGGGGAGCGCTGTTAATTACATGCGCAGACCAGGTATCAGTGGATTGGTTGAGAACGGAGCTAGGGAGAGTATCTCCGTGGAAGGGAGCTAAGCTTCGATTCCTCGAAGCGAAAAACCTTCCAAAACCAGTGCGAGCACACGCTTGGATCCCCGGGGCCCACGTGGAACCGGTAAAGATTCTGAAAAGGATCGAGATCCAGAATGCTGGTGTTGTAACCAGCAGCTGGCGTGTAGTGAACAGGAAGGAGGACCCCAAGGGACAAACATTGATTGTCCTTATGGACCAAACTTCCTGGGACAAGATGGGCGCTATTTGCAACCATAATCCCTACGTCAACTTCACTCGAGTGACGTTTAAACTCCTCTCCAAGGCGAAGGTGGGGAGAGAGGAGGCAACCAGTATGGAGTGCGAAGAGACGACAGTGGTTGAGGGGCCCTCAGAGGAACTACAGCCCACTGCGTCATCCATTGCACCTCAGTTGGTAGGTACAGGTTTAAATGGTTAAACTTGTACAAATAAACCTACATCACAGTAGGGCGGCATCTGCTGCCCTCGGTGCTTATATGAATAAACATCATATTGATGTAGCCCTAGTACAAGAACCTTGGACTTTTAAAGGGCAAATACGAGGTCTGAGATTTAGAGGAGCGCGGCTCATTGCTGAGCCAACCGAAACCAATCCCAGATCGAGCATTATAGCTAGAGACAGCGTTAAACTACTGCCACTTTGGGAATTCTGTTGCAGAGACCTGGCGGCAGTGACGCTGACAATGAAAAGAGATGGGAGCGAGAGGGAGCTTGTGCTCGGATCCGCATACCTCCCCTACGACCAACCAAATCCACCACCAACCATAAAAGTCTCCAAACTGTCAGCGGAAAGGATGGCAAATCCTCCTCGGATGCGATGCCAATGCGCACCACACTGTGTGTGACAGCACGAACATCAACAAAAGAGACGAGTCTCTCCTAGATTATATTATTAATAAAAATCTAGAGGTGGCTCACGTAGGCAACGAGCCGACCTTCGTCAATATTCGACGAAGGGAGGTAATTGATATAACATTTGGAACTGTAACTGCCTGCAGCTCAGTACACAAATGGCATGTGTCGGAAGAACCATCGCTATCTGACCCTAGATATATTTGCTTCGACATTGAGTCAAGAGAAGCGGCAATGGCCGTACACAGAAATCCGAGAAGAACCAATTGGGACCTCTACAGAGAGAACCTAAAGGTCAAGCTCGAGAACTGTCCCGAGAAGGTGAATGACTCGGCGGGATTGGAGGCCATGGAAGAAAACCTTCGCATGGCCATCGTAGATGCCTATGAAGCAAGCTGTCCCGCAAAAGAGAAAAGAACCTCAAGTAAAATGCCCTGGTGGCATGAGGGACTCTCTCGATTGCGGTCTCAGACAAGAAAGCTCTTTAATAGAGCAAAAAACACCGGGGAATGGGGTACATACCGAACCACACTCACCGAATACAATAAGGCAATAAGAAAGGCAAAACGTGACTCGTGGAGGAGGCACTGCGAGGAAATCGAACAGATTCCAGAAGGTGCGAGACTCCAAAGAGCTTTACGAGGAGGAACAGAAGCTAGAATCGGTTCCTTGAAGAAAAGTGTGGGGGGTTACACAGAGACCGTAAAGGAGACCTTGGAGCTTCTGCTCCAATCGTATCAACAACTCTGGAACCCCTCTCGAGGGGGAACAGGACAGATTAGGTTCTAGCTCATCAGATAGTGAACCTAACCAAAATTAGGTGGGCAGTAAAAAATTTTCATCCATACAAATCCACAGGGATGAATGGAATTTTCCCTGCTCTATTACAACAAGGCTTAGACCTGCTAGTCTTCACACTATGTACATTACTAAGGGCAAGCGTTGCCCTGGGATACATACGTGGAGGGACGTAAAAGTCGTATTTATACCCAAACCTGGGCGGGACTCATACGCCCTAGCTAAGTCGTTTAGACCTATCAGTCTAACGTCATTTCTCCTCAAACTACTGGAGAAACTCATTGAGCGACACATTAGGGACGAGGTGCTGGGGCCTGATCCCATCAGTAAATACCAATGTGCCTATCAACCAGGTAAATCCTGTGAACTTGCCGTCCACAGAGTAGTGGACGCAGCCGAAAGGGCGATCTCCTGCAAGGAAGTGGCTCTGGGGGCGTTTTTAGACATAGAGGGGGCGTTTGATAATACCTCTCTAGAATCGATTAAAACTGCTATGGAAAGCAAAGGGGTACATACTACCGTGGGTAGATGGATTGATACCATGCTAAGACATAGAAACATTACGGCCTCGCTTAATAATGACTCTGTAGCGGTCCGAGCTGCACGAGGATGTCCGCAGGGAGGAGTTCTCTCCCCGTTACTGTGGTGTTTGGTGGTAGACGGACTGCTGAGGCAATTAAGTGAGGCAGGCTACAACACGGTTGGCTACGCCGACGACATAGTGATTGTGGTACGCGGCAGATTTGAAGAGACCGTATCAGTTGTGATGCAGGGAGCCTTAAATCTAGTCGAACGGTGGTGTAGAGAAGAGGGCTTGTCGGTCAATCTGGCAAAAACGAACCTCATTCTTTTCTCACGAAGGAAAGGCCCAACAAAGCTAAAGAGCATAGCAATGTACGGAGCCAAGCTACAGGTAGTGAGGGAAGGCAAATACTTGGGCGTAACATTAGATTAGGGCTAACCTTCAAATCACACCTAGAGAGAATAGCGAACAAAGCCACAAAGTCCTTGTGGGCTTGCAGGCGAGCGTTCGGAAGCAAGTGGGGCTTATCTCCAAAGATGACCCACTGGATATACACTCGAATGATCAGACCGATCATTACGTACGCGTCACTGGTGTGGTGGCATAAGACCTTCACCCAGAGGGCCATACAGATACTCAGTAAGGTACAGCGCAGAGCTTGCCTTGGAATCACGGGGGCAATGATAACCACCCCGACGGCAGCCATGGAGACTCTCCTGGACCTGCCGCCACTACACCTAGTAATTAGGGCGGAGGCACTCAGAGGGGCATACCGCCTGAGAGTCAACGGCGAGGAGGGATCGTCAAGGGTGGGGCATTCGACCATCTTTGACGAGATCTCTAAAGACAAAAACCTCAGTATGATAACTGAGAGAATACCTAAAACAGTTTGTCCTATTAAACTGTTTAAGACAACAATCCCCACCCGTTACGACTGGGAGAACAATTCCAACAAAACAAAGCTGAATGGAATCGTGTATTACACAGATGGCTCAAAAACCACTGAAGGCACTGGCTCTGGAGTATACGGGAGCAATGGACAGGGCTGCAGAATCTCTGTAAGCCTAGGTCAAAAAGCGACCGTCTTCCAAGCCGAGGTATATGCAATCCTGACAGCATCTGCTCAACTATTAAAAGAGAACTTTTCTAACAGGAGAATCTTTATAGTCACAGACAGCAAAGCAGCGATTGCAGCATTAGAATCATATGTGGTGAACTCAGTGCTAGTACTTGAATGCACACAAATGCTAAACGCACTAGGTTGGTGTAATACAGTTACACTAGTATGGGCACCTGGGCATGCGGGGATCGCGGGTAACCAGGTTGCTGATGGGCTTGCCAGGGCGGAAAGTGCGAAACCACTCATAGGCCCTGAACCGGCTTGTGGAATTACATATAACACAGCCAAACAGGAGATTCAAGCAATACTCACGAAAGAGCACTGCAGACACTGGTCGAAAGTCCCATGACAGGATCATTCTAAGGCCTTTCGGGAAACCCCCGCCGGGGGCTTAGCAAATTCCATCTTAAAGTTAAATAGAACGAAGATCAAACTTGCGACAGAGATGGTGACAGGCCACTGTCGTTTAAACAAACACCTGCATAAAATGGGACTGACTGATAGCCCGTTATGCAGGGGTTGTGGTGAGGAGGAAGAAACTCCATACCACGTCATCTGCCACTGTGAAGCTTTCACAAGGGCAAGGGAACGCCTACTTGGAAATAAAAAGATTACACAAGAGGAAGTAACGAAGATTCGCCGTACTGAAATCCTGGACTTTGTCAAAGATACAGGTATTCTAGAAGGGTAGAAAACATCGGGGAGCACAATGGACCTACAGGTCGCGGTGCCGGGACCATATTGGGACCACCCCTAGGTAAAAATAATAATAATAATACGTGTCGTTAGTAATAACGTTTCATATTTTCGTACTTGGACAAAATTCTTACTACCACACTGGCAGTACACCATGGCGATAAGAAATAGCTTTTCAAGCAATTACTCACAGGTATTGGCTACCGGACGCCACCTTGTCTTTGTTAATTTAAAATTCTTTAGAGCGAATTTGGCGAAAGCTCTGGGTCTTTTCAACAAACCCAGCGACTAAGGGAGAAAGTATTACTTCTCTGATAATGGAGTCTCATACCTAGGTAGACCGATTAAGCCCAGCATAATCACCGTGAGATTGATGACCTCAAGTATTCACCCGAATTGCGCTTGGACCAGCTGTGGCTACCTGTCAAGTGTTATTAATCTGTGCAGTCTTCTTTGATGCTTATATGTCCTAACTATTCTATTCTCATAGACTTGGTGAATTTTATTATGTCTTCTGCAACATATATTTAATGATTCATTTGTCTTTCGTTTGCATTAACCATAACTCATTACTGGTCTAATCAGTGTTATAGATGTTAAATTTAGAGAAGGGAGTCGTGGTAGTGGTCATGAAAAGGAGAAGCAGTGACGCTGACATTGTGTGTGGGATGGATCGTCGTGACAGATGAAAACACGTTTTAGGAGTTTTTGTTAATATTAAGTTTTGATATTTTGTATTGGAATTGAATTTCATTAAAGTTATAGTTACGAAAACATTATTGTTAACATAGATATATTAGTTTCTAGCGCAATGTTTTGTTTGCATTTTTACTCGCTCCAAGATGTACACTCGAGTAAACAAAAAACGGGGCGTCTTGATTACTTCGAATGAAATAGTTGGCGTTGTAGACAAGGATTGTTAGCGAATGCAATCGGCAATCATTCGTGGTCGTTCGCGATGCTATTCCAGAAATTTAAATTAGACAAATAATAAACATTGACAATACCAGAAAGTAAAATCGTTTATCCCCAAAAACTAAAAAATTAATATATTCTTATTTTTGAATTATTTGGAATTCGGGTCGTTCCGTTGGTTGCTTTTTGGCGGTTGACTTCGTATCGTTCTAGTGAGTATTTTCTCAAATTATGAACTTCCATATTCAAGGTAGTTCTATGTCTCTGTTGAAGTGTTTCTATTGCTTTTCTGTAGTCTTGGCCAGAATTTTCTCTCCTTCAAAAATATTTTTGTGTACTGCAACCGCTGACTTTTCCACATGGTTATGTTTGAAACTGCTCTTGTGTTGATGTGTCTTCCTGTTTGCCTTATGTAAACGGTTCCACAAGTGCATGTGATTTTATATACACCAAGCAATTGGAGATCTTCATGGTTGCGTCTCGTCTTCGAAAATATTGATGTTAACTTTCTTGTGGTGTTGAACACTGTGTTCATATTGTATTTGTTCAATCCTCTTTTATCCGTACACCCTTTTACATATGATAAGAACGTTGTGACCAGGGTTTGGTTTTTTTTTGGCGGCCCGTTTCTTTTGAGCGTTGTCCTTATAGTTGGTTTAGCTCTTGATCTAGATTTTCTGGTTCGCATATGGTCCGGGTTTGGTGTATCAGGGTGTTTATCACGCTTTGTTTTTGTGATGGGATTCCGCTTAGAAGTATCTGTCGGTGTGAGTTGGTTTTCTGTATACTTGGTGTCTTAGAGTTTCATCTGATTTCTTCTTGTCGAATACGTCCAAGAATTGTGACATTCCCTTTGTTCAACTTCGGCTGTACCCTTCAAAAAGATTTCCGCATGCTCTTCTATGCGGTACTACTCGGCTAATGTTTTCAATAGTTCGAAACCCGTCGGAGTGGTTACACGCATTCATCTCAAACACCTCGATAAAATTCTTGATGAACTAAAAAAAAACGTTCTTTTCATAATAGCAGGTGACTTCAATTCGAAATCATCGCTTTAGCATTCCCCGGTG
The DNA here is from genome assembly GCA_035610365.1 of Aquatica leii. Taxonomy (NCBI): domain Eukaryota; kingdom Metazoa; phylum Arthropoda; class Insecta; order Coleoptera; family Lampyridae; genus Aquatica; species Aquatica leii. The sequence continues at coordinate 94,749,820 of CM069436.1, read as the reverse complement.
ACAGACGAGCGCAGACAATGCACGGAGAACCTCGTGGGTAAACGTGACCTCTGCGTTGTTAACGAACCTTTCACCTTCTTTAGCCACTTAGGCTCGACAAACATCGACGTCATTTTGGCGTCCCCTTGTGTAGCCAGAAAAATCCTAAACTGGCGTGCTGTTCCGGAAGTTATTGAAAGCTACCACCAACTGATACGGTTTGAGTTAACCGTCGAAGCCCCCCATCTAAAACCTATCCTTGGTTATAAACCCATAGATCCCGTTCGCCTAAATATGGCTATCACAAGTTCTATTCCTGCTTATCTGCCACGTGGTGCTTTGTGTGACGATCCTAGATCTGTAGACCAAGATGATCCTCCATTTTTGTCAACGTAGCTTAAACCGCATAAGCTCTAGAGCGGGTGTACCGTGGTAGAGTCCTAAGTTAGACAGGCTAAAGCTAGCGGTGCGTTGTTTACCAGCAGACTTAAAACCTCAATAGCTCACCTCTTACAAAGCCACAGCTCACCGGTACAAACTGGCAGTGAAGACAGCAAAGTATAGCTCCTGACAAAGATTAGTTGAAAAAAGCTTAGTGACTAGCCTGTGGGGGTTAGCTTACAGGTTGTCCTCTCGTAAGTTCCTGTCGATTTAGCCGTGCTCCAATGTCCGAGAAGGCGACAGATACGAGTCGATTAAAAATATTGTTTGATCCCGTTTCCTGACGACAGATAGTCCTTTGCATGGTCAAATAAGATCTCGCACTGATTTGCAAATAAGATCCCAACAAGTATGGCTGGTCACTAGCGACGATATAGAAGTGGTGGCTAGTACTATTCTTAAAAACAAGTCTCCCAGACCTGATGGAATACATTGTAATGCCTGACGTGGAATTGTACAAGATTCCCTCTCTTCTACGATTGTTAATTTATTCAACGCATTAAATTAAATATTAAAGGTGGTTATTTTCCTGCCAAAGCTGGTAAACTCATCACTATTCTCCAACCTGGGAAGAAGGATCTCGTAAATCTTAACTCGCACCGTCCGATAACTCTGTTATCAGAACTTGGCAAACTTTTTGAACGTGTGCTTCCCAAAAAGATTCATGACGAGATTCCTCCACAAATTCTTTTTTATCCCAGTAAATATAGGTTCGTTCCAGACAAAACGACGTCTGACGCCGCACGTAGATTAATGACGAATGTACGACCAAACGTCTTCACCTACAGACTTGCAATTTTATGGCTCCATAATAGAAGGTCTCGTCGTTAAGAGAGTACGTGCTGGCGCCACGTGCGTCATTCGTAGTTATTTATCGAACAGATCGATAACTTATTCCTCGAACGCATCCCATTTTGTTTATGACAAACGACTGACGAAAGAGTGTCCACAAAGCTCGGTTTTCGGGCCCACCTTATGAAATCTGGTTGTAAACAACTTGCTTAGCACAGAATTATCAGCAGACTGAGACATTTTTGCATACCCGGACGGACATCACTGTCACGGTGTCCGCATTTTCTAGACGAGACTTAAAAGGCAAAATCTAACACGTGCCTAAAGCAAGAAACTGACGGTTTCAGCGGACAAAACTAAGTACGTGGTTTTCGCGCCTCAACAACATTCCTGTCCGTAGGGTTTTCGAATTCAAGTACTTCGGGCTTTTGCTTGACGACAGATTGAGTTTTGTAAATGGAACTTACACAAAAAAACTTTAACAGTGCAGTTATACCAGTGCTCATCTATAGTCTAGACATTTGGTACCACAGACCTCGACATTGCTACGTGGTCAGAAAACTGACCTCGCTCCAATCCCTATTCCTTAGAATTATCCTCGGGACTATCGCACCGTTCCCGTAGATACCCTTTGTGTTATATCTAGGCATCCTCCCATAGATCTCCTTTTGCAGTAAATTTACTGACCAAAATTCTTGGCAAGGCCGGCACGTGCAATTTCCTTGTCCAACACGTTTTGCTCAACGACTTTCCGCCCTTTTCAGCGGCCAATTAAAGTCTTTATCTTGGGTGAATGGCAGCAGCTGAGGAACACTTCCCAGAAAGGGCGTAACGCCTACTTCCTTATCCGAGATCTTCTAACCTGGGTCAGAATGTCCTACGTCCCCGGACGAGAGGCAGTCCAAATCCTTTCTTAACACGGCGAATTTCATTGTCATTTAAAACGGATTACCGTTTTGGATAACAGCTGTCCGTTGAGTGGCGTTTCCGACACCCCACACATCAGATTCTCGCTTGTCGCGAATATGATGACGTTCGGGGCGACCTGTTAGCCACGATCAACTCTTATCCCGAATCCCCTCAGACTGGTGCCTGATGTAAATGTACAGACTTTTTGATAAGAGAAACCAAAGCCTTTATTAGAAATAGTTTCTTCAGTTTTGCTAACTTATATGCATGGTAATTAAGTTTTATTATTTTGCAAGCAGCGATGGCAAAGTAGGAGTTTAATTTCATTATATTACATTGCATGTTTATTTAGTCATTTTATTTTATTACATTTTTAGTTGAATAACACGTTTGATTTTCGTTTTAGCTGTCGCTGTTTGAATAATACTCTGCCTTTCTTTATTTTTCCTCATCCATATGCAGATTCTTTCCTTATCGACTTGGTGTTAACCTAGAAGCGAGGATAAGCCGTAAAGCAGGTGCCTCGCGGAATCATGTACTCTCAAAGCACGCACAAATACTTAGTTCATCCTACTGACCTTGTAAAACTATTCTATCTACTCGCAACATTTACTTCTTAATCTATTCCTCTTGTGGAGAACTTGTACCAAGCAAGTGGTATGGTAGGTCCACTTTCTCCTGCATGGTGAATTTGATGTTTTGGTGTATTCTGTTGAGGTGGTTCAGGAACTCATATCATTTCGTGTGGCCAGATGACGAATATGTCGTCCACGCATCATAACCATAATTTGGGTTTTAGTGCTCTAGTTTGTAGAACTTCCTTGTCAAAGACTTTTATAACCATGCTTGCTAGAGTTGAGGACAGGGGTATTACCATCGCATCTTCCTGTGACTATTCGTAGACCTGGTCTCGGAAGGCGAAGAATGTTGACTTGGTGGATACTCCTATCAGATCTGCCAGCTCCTCGTTCATATTTTCCCTGATGGGTATCCGTTGCAATTCCTCCAACGCGTCGTTAATTTGTAAATAGTGAGGTCACATTGAAGTTCACTATAATGTGCCGATCTTCTTGATAAAATAAATTTCGTTTTCTGTAAACTTGTCTATTACCTTTGTTTCTCCTCATCCTTTGTTTGTTGAATTTGTGTTTTGTTACTGCTATTACAAAAAAATGGTAGGTGTCTGCACTTATTAATGTCCCACTTTTTCTTGTTACCAATATATGATTTATCTGGTTTTCATCTACATTCTTCATGTTACTTTGTGTATTCTCTCTAAACACTATAGTTTTAATTTTTTGCTACTTATTTTTGATGCTGCAAATTCACACAATTTGTTTCTATCATAGTCTGCCGTATGTTTTCCGTCCACTCTACTTCTGAATTCTTTCTTACTTATCCGAGCTTTGAAGCCTCCTACCTTGGTGCTTCCCCTGTTATATCATTTTCTGTATCTCTTGGTAATCTTTTACTCACTGTTTTCATCCTTTGTCCTTTATTGCTTTGTAAAATGTCCAGTAAGACTTCAGCATAATTCTGGAAATTGCCGATGCCGTCTTAGTAGTCCTAATAACGGCCATTTTCACGTAGTGACCATAATATAGTTGTTGCTAAATTTTCGACAGCCCTGTTGCCGTCTTCTTCAGAAAACTGAAGACTTCAGATCCTAACAAGCTTTTATGTTGCACTGTTTCGGGTCATTGGATGGTGTAGATCTCGGTTCGCCGGTTTCTTCCAGAAACTTGTTCTTTCATACTGGTGCTAAGTCGATGTATTGAAGACTAGTTTGACGTTTTAGCCCTATTTTGTCCATTCAGCCCTTATGTATAGAAGAAAAGTGGTTCCGACGAAATTTTTCTTTTTTTAGTTCTTGGTATTGTCTGTTGGTCGCTTTATTTATGTTTGTTTTCTTATATCGCTTTTTTCTCAAAGGACCGTCGAGTCCAGGATACCTATCTTCCGTGTGACCAGTACATTGAAGAACTTGATGCTTTTGTTTATTTCGATCTCCAAGATGAGTTTGATGTTTGGTTCTAAATTATTGTTGTGATCCAGAAAGCTTTTAAGAGCGTTTGCTCCGTGGGGCCATATTATGAACGTATCATATTCAACACCCATTGGCAGAATCTTTAATCTACGACTTATCTCATTAAAAACACTAATGATTTTTCCTGTTGCAGGCTTAACAACGAAATATTGCGAGCGTCTACGGCTTTGATGCCTTTCTGTCAAGTCGGAGAATTTTTTAACAAAATCAATGAAACAGTGGTAGTTGCAAGTGAAAATTATTTTAGGTGAATAATTGCCGGTTTCAAGTTAATACCCTACTCTAAGTCTTTACATTCAATTGGAGAGTGATCTTACGGAAACAACGGTCTAATGAGTAGCGGGTAAGTAACGGCAATCAATCGGATAACTAAACCAGGTGCGGTTTACGATGAATTGTAATGGTAGGTTATGGTTATCGAAGACTAAGTTACCACGGGATTCTTTTTGCAATGCTAACAGGATATGACGGAAGTAACGTCAGCGTCACTGAAAGCATGTTACGCTGTATAGACGTCGATGGTGACGCCTTACAATAGCGCCACAGAGAGCACGTTACGTTTGCGCGAAATACTGACCCTTAGCGCCAAGGAGTTCTTTTACGCTTGTTTTCAGTAGTGAAGGGGAAACTATGTAAAAGCGCATCGGAAAAACGACTACGCCCGATCAGTTATATATAGGTACGGTAACTAAAGTATTTTACTAACGGATAAACAAAATATAAAGAGATTTGGTTAAATTAATAATGATAAAAACAATTTAACTCAATTTAATTAAGTTACGCTTATAATGAGAATGGAACGAATATTGCACAACTTAAGATGCATAATTCTAAATCGCCAGTTAGATCTAAACTAACAATAAAGTTACAATTAACAATTTAATTTGTATATTTAAGAAGTAAATTGGCTAATTAATACTTTGTGGGGTCGATCTAAATGCAATGCACTAATTGGAATTTGGACGATCGCCCGACCTGTACGATAAAAAATTGTTAAAACACTGACCCTTAACTCGTAAAATACGTACTTATCGTGGTTGTTTTTTTTCTTTTCGTTTGGGGACTCTTTTTCTGGATGACTAGAATTGTTAGACGTGGTGGATTTACAATTTTTATTGGCCGATTTGCGATGACCTAACAAGGATGGCGTCCAGCTGAAGGCGGAGATTGGAGAAAATACAGCATCTGGAAAGTGATAAAAAACGGTCACTTTTTTACCGTTACGTCATTGACAACATTTGGAACTAATTTGCTGGTAAAATTTCCTCTGGCTTATTTTTCCCCAAACTCCAAAATCCTGATCATAACAAAGATGCTTCGCATTGATTTTATGCTTACACAGGTCATTCATAAACGGTTGATGGGAGTTTCGTCAATTCACAATAGTAAGCAGAGAATAAAAAATAAACAAACGCCAAAATAAAAGAAATCTGACAAATTTTCAAACAATGTTAAAAAAATCTAAACAAACCTGTAGATGAGTCTAGTGAAGTTGAAGGAATTTGAGTCGTGGCAACTGGCGGATGTACGAGAGAAACTGAAGGTTTAGGAACTAAGAAATGGTCGCACTGTGCCGATTTGCGCATATCCTCCAACTCAGTAGTTGTAGTAAGAGATCGTAGAAAAGATTCCAACGGGTTAGCATCGCGTTCGGGTCGGTTACTTCTTTCCTGTATAAAAGATTCCAGTAATGGCCCCATAAAACCATCCTAAAAACACACGAAATGAGTATTTTTACACAACAAAATTATTTTCGATACATTTTTAAGTTGATCCAAAGACACAACTTCCGTAATAGTACCATTGTCAAAGCACCTCGAGCTGGCACCGCCTTTTTTAGGGGTACAATTCCTATTCAGCATTCCAAAACTGACTGGACTATCAGGTAGAGTCAAATCGGCTAAAGGTAGGTTGCAACGGTTCGCTACAAACGTGTTTGGTTAATACGAACAAAACAAAAATTTTAAATACCTGAAGGTGAGTTTCTAGAAGTTGGTTGCAACCAAGTAGGTTCAGGGAGATTGTTACCGGAATGTTCGTGCCTGTCTAATAAATTAAACAACATAATTTTTTCCTCTAACGAACTGCCACTTTGAGTTGGAGAATTAACTCCAACAGCGCCAGCGGGACTTGGTTCTCTCAATAACATACGCTGAGCCATCGAAAATTCCGCGTATTCGACGTCGTTTTCACCTAGAATATGTTATGGTTTAAGTACTAGCGTTATTAGATCTGTAAAAATAATTTTATTTCGCTTTTGTTACATAAAATTTTAGGTAAAAAAATATTTTTTTGGGTAATGGATTTAGGAAGCTTGGAGTTGTTCAGGGTTCGTGTTTACACAATCTTTTTCAGCCGATTCGTCATCAGCAGCGCACGGCTGTTGAGGAGGTGAAGCGTCAAAATACACATTTCTCGAACTATCTTCATTACCTAAATTTGAAGAACACTTTAGCACCGATACGATAAATTACACTAAAATCAACTGACCTTATTTGACACAAAATGTTACGGTACTAAAGTGCTCAACTACTTATTTGGTACACGTACAAATAAGGTCAACTGTTGCGCAAATACAACTGAACGTACCTGACATTGTTTCATCGTCTACATCATTTTCATCGTTTGAATCTACTGTGATTAAATTAGGACGTTGGTCGTCTTCAAATATACCTTCTGGCTCACTGAGATCCTGCAGTACACTTTCTTTAGACTGGTACGTTACCACGCCGATCGTACTTACGTCTGTGTCACTAACTCCGCTGCTCACTGTAAGAGAGTTAAATAAACTGGGCGAGCTGACCGACAAACTAAGTGCGAAAAGATGTCGAGGCATGTTCAACTCGGACATTACGTTGTTGTCGCATTGATGCATCGAAACTCCTCCTTCGCTCGAAGGAGATTTTTGGGTAACCTGCGTTTGAACTGAAGATGTTGATGATGTATTATTACAAGGAACTTCCGTTACGTTAGTCGCCGAGTTTAAGGACATGTCTCCAAGTGCGTTATTCCTCGGCACCCTACAACAAAATGAACGATAATACGAGGATCGTTTTTGATGAAAAGTAACGTTTTCAAAAACTTTTTATCCGGTCTCTGTAGTATTCCGACGAAATTGCTGAAAAGTAATCGCTTCTCGATTCGAGGAAAAGCAAGCGAGAATGAGATGAAAATCCAAGTAGTTTCGTAATCTTTCAAAATCTCATCGTGGACTTTCCTGATTCGTGAATTCTGATGTAGTTACTTATAGACCGCCCGTTTCTCCTCAGTGGAAGTTGTCATAATACATGAACGAAATTATTTAGAGACCGGAAAAGTATTTCAGCCGCTAAAGACAATTATAAATAGGTAGGTACATCCCGTGCACTCGGAGGCACGCGGGTATAGAGTCGCGCGCTCATTGTAACTCAGTTTTTGTGTTTGTGAACCCGGTTTAAGGTGAAAGTGAGTACGATAGATCCCTGTAGTTGGTTCTGAAGAAACAAATTGCAGTGTCGGATGTGGTTGTAAAAATTCGCTGGAGTAAGAATGCATTTTCATTCTACGGCGCGCCTGCTGAAATATCTTCACGAACTTCGGGAAGCTTAACGCACTGGGTTTTTTGTTAAATCTATGGTATGAAACTAAGCAATTTATTTGTGGTAATTGTGTATATATGTATCAATTTAATTTGCAGAAATTTTAGGAGTATTGTGTTGGATGTGCCATTAGCTAATCGCATATTCGAAAACGTTGATGTAACTACACTGTTTTGTTTATTCTACTCGTTTTTATCCGTTATCGTTGAAATAAATATATTCGTTGTTATATTTGTGTTTTGCTGCTGTTTTAATTATGTTTTAATCAGCACGAGGATCACCTACGACTCATTCTCGAAAGCGTTAAGCTGTCGCCTACTACATGTTTTTATTAACGTAACAAATCTGATATCAAAATCGTGTTTAGGCAATGTGAAAATGTTGAATTTAACATTTTCATGCACATTCGACGGACAAAAACCGATTATTACAGTGAAAACCATTACAAAAACTCGAAACCACTTTTATTAAAACAATTTCATGAATTCAGACCGAACGGTTTAACCAATTGACTTCAGAATAAAAACTTCGAATTCTAAATAAAAGTTATTGGTACCAAAAAACGGACCCTTTTCTTCAAATGGATGCCATTTTGTTAAATTTCCAATTTTCATGAGATTAGGTATAAGATCCGGGAAATTTCATATCGTTTTTAAAACTCATTTTGTTTTCTGTTTCATTTGAAATAGTGGTCCCCTGTTTGTTTTATTGCTGACAGAAAAATTTGTGTTCAATGTACAAGAATAAACAAATCGAAAATTCAAAATCACATGTTTCTATCACTTTTAGTTCTACTACAAAAAAAATTCTAAAGGTAACCCTGTTTTGGAGACTCCAAGAACGAAAGTTCCTTTAATTAACCGGTTGAATCAGAAATTTTTTTTGGATGGATTTGACATGCCAGAAAACTATAGCAAAAACAAAAGAAAAAAGTTCATTGCAATGCATAATTATCCGCCTTTTAATAATTACATAATAAATTAATCTAAAATCGTTGATAACCCTGTATATTCCACCAATTAATGACAGTAAACTGAAATGCATACTAAAGGAACGTTGCTGTATGTAATTCTCGTGGTGTTGTGCTCAAAGACTTTAAGTCAAGAATGCAGAGAAACAACATTTAACGACGTTCCTATAAAATTTTCTTTAGACGAAGACGGCTTCTCAATGTCGACTAAAATTAATGGTTGTATTACGCCTAAAATTGTGTCGCCCAACGTAAAAGTAATAAAATGTTACAACCAAAACGTGCCCGTTCTAAAACAAAGTGCGATCGAAAATATGTTGGAGTTAACAACTATAGTGTTTAGTAACAATAATCTTAACAAAATCAAATTTGGCGCATTCATAAATCTGCCAAAATTGGAAAATTTGGTTCTAGTCGACAACAAAATTCGCGCAATAGAAGTTGGAGTTTTCAGTGTGGTGCCATCGGTGTCGAGGATTCTATTGGAAAGAAATCAGCTGAGTTTCCTCGAGCATGGGTTATTTACCAACGTGCCTAATTTAAGAGACCTATATCTAAGTCACAACCAACTTGATCTACTCGAAAGTGAATGGTTTGATGCTAAGTCTGAACTGACTCGACTGTACTTATCGCACAACTTAATAAGGCGTGTGTCTCCTAACGCATTTTTAAATGTCAAAAATTTAACAACACTCGATCTCAGTGATAACAAGATTCTTACCATAGCAGAGCAAGCTTTCCAACATCTAAAAACGTTACTTTTCTTAAATTTAAGCAACAACAGGATTTATCAATTAACCGGAAACGTTTTTGCGCCTTTAACGAAATTATACGAGCTGAAGTTACACGGAAACAACCTCACGTATATTCACAATCACGTTTTAGAAGGAATTAATATAAAGTTATCGGTTATTACTATATATTCAAACCCTTGGCAATGCGCGTGTTATGATGATATCAATGCGTGGGCTGCTAAAAGGCCACAGTTAAGAGTGGATTATGTATTTGGCTGTCATTTAAGGTTTGATGTTGTATGCGTTATCCCTTTCAATAATTCCGATAAGTGTTTAGAAGATCCAGACGGTGAATTAGATGCAATGTTTTATGAACGAGTTAGTATAAAATTAGATTGCAAATAAAAATGTTCTCTTCTACTAATAAAAGTTTTTCTTTGCATTTTGTAGTCGAATTTAATATTGTTTTAGGTACGTTAACAAGAGATGAAAACGTTTAATCAAAATTGAGTCAGCGGTGGGATCACATCCTGAAGTACACTTAAGACAAGAAAAAACGGGATACCAAAGTGCAAACAATTAAAAAAAACTTCGACCTTATGTCCGTATTCGTGTATAAGGGAGCCCTAAGCAAGCAGCATTGTGATTGCAAAGACTGACAAGAGCAATGCAATTGTGATTCGGGATAAGGAAACTTACAAACAGAAGATCAACACTCTACTAGATCTACTTCAAACTTCAGAGAGATCCTACGACAAAAATTACTCCAAGAGTAAAATAACTTTTGAAAATAAAATTTAGCAGAATGCATTGATAATCTTTCCTATAAAAAATTATTCATTTCAGAAAAAAATTAAATATCATTTCGTTATTACTTAAATAACATGTAGACAAAATTCTTAAAATAGAAAGAACAAAGTCAATTAAATGCTAAAAAATATTTTATAAATATTCCAACTTTAATGAGTTGCTATTTAACACAGCTGTAGTTTAAAACAAATAGTGTCCCGTTTTTTCTTTCCTTGGGTATACAAACAGAACCCATAGAAGACAAGGTTATCACTTGCCAAACGTTAAAAATATACCAAAATACACTAACCTGGGATTAACTGAAGTTGATATGAGAGTTTTCGTCAACGCACATAGAGTAACTGGATGCACTTCCTTTAGCAAACGCGATGTTGACGGTGTCGCTTCTAAGTTCCCTAGCATAGGAATGGCCATCGACGATACAGGTACAGTAAACAAGCCTTTCGTTTCTCCAGGTTCGGCTATTTGAGCCACGTTCGCACCGTTCAAAGACGCCGCAACTGCGTTACGAGTTATCTCAGCGGCTAGCCGCTTAGGAAAAAAAATTTAATTAAACCTGTTACGAACCCAAAAAATACAAGTACCTCCTTCGATTCGTTAATTTGGGAAATATACTGATTTTGAACAGTCTGTAATTGGTTAATATACCACTGCTGGTCGCGACAACGTTGATAAAAAGTCGGCGCACGTACATGAAACCTTACAACAAAACAGTTACACATTTCAGAACAAGATTTGTGTCTTACCTTAAAATTAAAGTATCAAGCGCAATATTTAAATAACCTTCACTGGCGAGTAAATCCAATCTGAAAAATCTATTGTAACCCCAGCACTCACCGACTTCAAAGTCCGACGCAAATTCTCTAACTATATTTTTAGAAGCGTCTCTACTGGCTTGATGGATCATTTCTACACGATATTCGTATCTAAAGAATTTGAGTCAATATAGTTACGCACAATTTAATTAAGTCATACTTCGATGTTTCTGGGTATCCCGCGCTTAATTCTAAAAATACTGATAAGTAGTTGCCCCGTACCACCCCATTACCATCAGGGTACACTTTTAACCTCCAACAAAGTCCGTTGCAGTGTAAAGGCGTCGAATACACAGGATCGGCTTTTTGTTGCAAACGCGAAAAACCGTGCATAACAAACGTACTGCTATCATAATTAGGAACTATTTCGCTATGGAAATCGGCAGGTACAGGTGCAGTGACAAAGCTTGTCATTGGCTTTTTACGAATTGCATGGATCATTCGAGATAATTCTCCACTTTTCGTAATTAATTCGGAACGGGTGCACGTATTTAATTGGTGTTCGATTTCATGTAGGAGGTGTTCTAACTGTTCAGTTTCCTAAACAACAGATTTTTGTATTTGGTGATTAGGGCTAATTACAATACCTGGGTTAAAGAATCTTTTTGTCCCATAAGAGTTAACAATTTGGTTTTTAATTGGGAATCGAGACGCGCAATCATAAGCTCGACGGCGTTTCTTATTTCTCTTACTCTATCATCCTTCGCCGAACGAACAGACTCGACGTTTCGTTCCTGAAAGGTTGTAATCAAACTAAAATGCTAAGAGAAATGTTAAGAGCATAATAATCTTTATCATTTAAGTAGTTTTACATAATCTGCAAAAATCTCTTACAACTAGAATTTCTTCGAAGCAATTGTCATTGCAGTACTCACCGGACTCCTATAATAGCATTGAGAACTCTTAGTATAGTCTGTATCGCCTAAAATGCGATGTGTTTCATCATAAACGCATAGCAGAAAAACTAAAAATACGTTTTTAAGTTTGTTTTGCTTACTTACAATTCACGAATAAACGTTAATACGAAAACATATAACCTTCAAATTTCTTACAATCTTCAATTTATGCCGGTAATATAGATAGAACAGTAAATTTTATAACAAAAAATCTATCATGGAATTTGGGCTTGAGATAACAATATTAAAAATTAACATACGGTTGTAATATTTACTATCTAACTAACAACTTCATAGTTTCCTACATGTGGATTAACTCGTACGTAGCTCCGTTCCTACGAGATGGCGTTTAGGCTCAGATTTGTTAATTAAAAATTAAGTTATTTAAGTTATCAAATACTTTGCCGTATATAAAAACAAAAAAATAAACGCCAGGCCCTGTCACCAAGAACTTACCTGTCCAGTGAATAGACTGAATTGCAAGAGAGGAAATAGTGACAAGTCACTGATAAAAATTAGAGTAGCAAAAAAATTTCCACGTGAAAAACTTAATCTCTTGTTTTCTAAATAGTATTGAGGTGTTTATGAAGCATTTGGAAACTTCGAGACAATGGTCGGAAAAGATGAAATGTTCTAGATACAGATAACGTAAGAATATAAAAAATATCCGAAGAAAACTTTTTATTTGCGTTTGCAAGCGGTGAATTTTTTGAATCAATAACAAATAGCCCAAAAACTCAGAAAATTGAAAAAAAAAGATTAAATTGTTGGAAAATTCTAGAAGTTTAAAACTAGAAATACGAACGAACATTAAAAATCAAATAAAGACTATTGAGAAGAAATGCAAGTTAGTGTAAAGAACCAGAGTAAACCGATCCGGAAGAAGAAGAAATGCAAAGCGGTATCTTGAATCTAAGAAACTGTAAAAGACAAAATAGAAGAATTAGAATTAGAACAGAAGTTAGAAGAAAATTCAAGAACCATAGAAAACAAACTAAAGCAAAAATTAGGAGAAAGAATAATCCAATTGAATTTCCATGGTGAAGGAAGTGTCACGAGTGAAGATTTACTAAGGGATCATGCGGAAGAAACCACTCACAAGTTTAAGATTGTACCTTCAAATTTTGATGGTAACGTTCCATGGTCAACCACATATAAATAGTTTCAGTACGTCAGTATCTTAGATTGTAAGATGCGTGGATTCTAGTGAAGCTACGTCGCCCAAGAAATGTCCACAACATCTAGTAGATATTGTTGCCTGCAAGTGCCAACACCTCAGCCAAAACCAGCTGGCTAAAGTTACAACTTTGATCCAGCAGGATAAGAATGTGTTTGCGCTAGAGAATGGTTCCAAAGGAAGAACTGACGTGGTGTTGCACAAGATTAATCTACCGGAAACAACTGGCCGATACACATCTACGCCGACTTCCTTTGGCAAAACAAAAAAAGCCGATCAAATAATTACAGAAATGAAGAGAAAAGGTGTGATTAAACCTTCAAATAGTCAATGGGTGTCCCAACTAATACTAGTAAAGAAGAACGATAAATCAACGAGGTTTTGCGTAGACGAGAGGCAGCTTACCGATGTGGCCAAAAAGGACAGTTGCCCTTTATGAAGAATGTCGATACTTTAGACACCTGTTAGGATCTCAGTTCACTCTGATGCTCTTTGGTCTGTGTAACGCTTCAGCGACGTTCGAGCATTTGATGGAGACCATCTTGCGAGGACTGTCTTGAAAGACGTGCCTGGTTTATCCGGACAAGGTGATCGTGATTGGAATGTCGTTTGAATAACAATTAAACAACCTGAAAAAAAATTTCAACAACTACGTGGGGCGAATCTATAACTGTCCAGAAGACCACGTCCGGTAGAGTGCTATTGTGTGCGTTTTGAAAAAAAAAGATCGCATGTCTCCAAAGAACTATTATGGTTGGTTGACGAGTGGAAACCTGAGCGTAAACAAGAAAACGGTCCTGAATTAAAAGTACTCCGAAACTAGAAAGCAAACGGCCGACGACTGAGAATTAAGTCATGCCCAATCAAGAAGCAGCTACAGTTGCAGTCGTTTTGGCGAAGGAGTGTTTCTGCCGGTTCGGGGTTTACATTCCGACCAAGACCGCAACTTTAAGTCTGCGCTGTTTCAAAGTTTAGCGACTGGGAATCAAGAAAACTAAGACGACACCTCTCCAACCGCAATCTGATGGCATGATTAATCAAATAAATCGAACAATAGCTAAAGTAATGTCCGCTAACGGTATACGGATCATCTGTTTACGAAAGCACGGGCCAAACACCATCATGTGTAATGCTTGGTCGAGAAATAAAACTGCCATGCAATCTCCAATTTGGACAAAGACCGGAAGAATAAACAGCTGGAGAAGACTACGTCAGTAAGTCGATGAAAAAGCTAGACGAAGTGCACGAGGCGGTCTATAAAAACACGCAAAGCATTACTATCATAGATCAAAATTCATTATAAACTTGGTTTTCTTCTTTCTTTATTCTTGGGAATTATATACAAAGTTAGTTTCGCATTTTTGGGTTAGAGTTTGATGGGATTTTAGGATTTTGTCTACTTTTTTCTTCTCTTGGTTTACTCTGTCATTATCCTTAGGTATATCTACGAGACTACGTTGTCTTTTCTTAATATATCCTTTCCTATTGATTGGAGTTTCTTCAGTTCTTGGACATCCGATCGATAACACTTAGTAGATTGAGAAATTATCTGTTATGTTTGTGTTTCTTCTGAGATTGGGTGTTATTGTAGTTTTGGATTATAGGGTTCTATCCTTGGCGTATGCCTTAATTTCGGCTCTTCATTTCAGCTAGCGTTCTTAACCGGAACAAATTCCATTATCATGCGTTGTTATCAACCAATAGGGAACAGAGGCATAGAAATGAGATGCAGGACCGCCATCTTCGAGTTATAGCAATAAGAGATCGATTTTCCAGATCCATATTCTTTGGCATGAATTGCAAGTTGCTTGGACACAATAACTCAAGACAAAATCGACCATCTGGTAGAATCTATGCCACGAAGAATGAGGGAGTGTGAAACCAATAGGGGAAACCAACACATTATTAAATAAAAAATGTGTTCATCTTTGTTCGATTTCTTTCAAATTTTAATCATTTACTACCTATGAGTTATCAAAAAAATATAGAAGAAGGAAGAGAAGATGCCAACACACAAAAGAACAAATAGTTACGATACACAAAAAGGAAAATCAGCAAGAATGCAGAAATTATAGAAGAATAACGCTATTAAATACGGCATACAACAATAATACAGAGAAGACTACAAGAAAAGACAAGATTTAAAATCAACAGGTGACGCGATATACATATGAAAACAAATAATTGAAAAAGCACTAGAACACAAAATAGAAGTGGAAATACCATCGACCTGGCAACATCAGAAAGCTCTTTCCGTTGTTGCCAGGTCGATGGAAAATACTATTAATTGATTTTGAACAGGTTTTTGATTCAATTAATCGAGGCAGTGGCGTAACTACCGCCGGTCCAGCGGATGCAACGCGGTGGGGCCCCCAACTACAAGGGGCCCCCATTTGAGGTGTTTTTGCTTGTTCGTTACAGTTGAGAACAAAAAGTAATTATTTATTTTGGTATGATTTTTTAAAATGAAAAATAGGGATTCAATATTTTTCAATAAAATCCGAAAAATCTGTGGTAACGACTTTACGAGGCCTTATTGTGCGACATTTGAACCCCCAAATCTTACTATCAATCATTTGTTACACGATTGATAAAGAAAGTGAGTTGGCAAACTTGGTTCTGATCGAGTATTTCAGTCTCTCGGCTAGTTTCCCGGATGTGTGTTCCGTACTTTTACTCTTCTTGACAATTCCCGTGACAGTTGCAACGGCAGAGCGATCATTCTCAAAACTGAAGGTGATCAAAAATTACCTTCGAAACTCGATAGGACAAGATAGGTTGGCGGACTTGAGTATTTTGTCCATAGAGAACTAGTAACCAACTCCTTGAAAGCGAATCTGGACGAGATTATCGATGCGTTCGTTAAAACGAAAGTCCGGAGGGTTAGAATCTAAGTATTTTATCCTTATACTGTAAATAGATTGTTCTTAAACGTTAGAAATACGCAAATGAAAACAGCGTCTAAAATTTTCCTTTTCCCCCCTTTTTTTTGCTTGTAAGCTGGGGCCCCGGACCGACCATGCATCGGGGCCCCGGGAGGGATCGTTACGCCACTGAATCGAGGCAAACTAATTTCAATAAAGAAAGAACTAGGTATATCGATCAAACTCATAAGAATGACACTTGTAACAATCCGTGACAACGTGAAAACCACGAGATAGCACAAGAGAAGAAATAGCTTGGGCATATGTTAAGAGCCGATCAGCAAGAAATGACAAGCATAGTAACGAACTGGATACCAGCTGGGAAAAGAAGAAAAAATAGGAATTGGAAAGAACAAGATAAAGAAAAAGGCTGGGAATATGAAAGTATGGAATAAAATAAGCACAGCGACTGATCCACTATAAAAGAAACTGGAAAGCTTCCCTATAAGCAGCCAAACCGTTTCATGGGGTGTTAAGTCACTCATTCATTCTTGATAATTTATTATGGTTACTTATAAAATCTCTTCGCCTTCTTTATTGACTGTACATTGTTACGGGACCCTAGACCAAGTAATCCTTACTCTGGGATGGAGCCTGGCATCCATTTATTTATCATCACTAATACGCAATCAGTCTTCGACTACTCTAAATTAGCTTTGATGTATCTTTATCTTCAATAGTGCGTAATAAATCATTGCCAAGCCAAGATGAACGAGGTAAAGCAAAGCAAAATAACATTTATTGATAAAAAAACAGCACCTTGAAATTTCACATTTCTCACCGATTTCCCAAGCAATTAAATAAATTCTGTTAATGTTGATTTTTTCTTTATTTCTATAAATACAGCTAACAGTAATTAGAGCAAAAACTACACGAAAAAAATACCAAAACTGAATTGATTTAAATAATCAGTCATGATTTCTAAGTTACGATTTTTTTAACTTCGCTCTAAAAAGTACGCGATCATGCAAATTAATTATAAATAAAAATTAATGAGACTACAACAAAACATATGTCAAACCAATGACGCGCGAAACAATTTGATTAGATTTGAAAGCAAGAAAAGTTAAAGATATGCAAATAATACCAGTCAGTAGTAAGTTCGTAGACCCCCGACAACACCTTCGCATTTTTCAAAGGTAACGAGAGAGTAACGTCCTCATTTATAAAAATGATTTTACAATGACTTAATTTCTTTAAAAAATTCTCAAAAGATTTCAATTATGTTAATTTAATCAAATTATAAGATTTTTGTATCAAAGGTCGTCGAAGTCAGGATTTTGAAATTAAATTGATTAACATGACTAGATTGCACTACATAAAAATTTAACACAATAAAAAAAATTCTGCAATTTAACACTGAGAGATGAATAAAAAATGTTATTTAGCTGATTCTTGTTTTCCAAAAAACAAAATTATAGAAAATAAAGTAATTATTTCAATAAATTCTACAGAGAAAGTATTGTTTTTACTTTTAAATTTAAATTGAGAAAGTTTCTATTAAAAAAAAAAGTATTATTAGTAACGAATCACCTCGTTTTTTTAAATTTTCTATGGCATAGATTCAACTTTTGAGGCATTAACTACCAATGCGTAATAGCTATTTTTCGATGCTTGTACAAAACTACGTTGTCTATATGGCGTGTAAAAAAATAAAAATTTGGTTTATAATGCCTTCAAGTTGAGAATTCCTGTACACGCAGAGCAAAAGTGATTCTTTTTTGGTTGTATATTACAAGAAATCCAAATTTAAAAAAAAGGGTAATGACCAAATTGATACTACAACTGAAGCAACTAAAAAACAATATTGACAAAAAGTTGTCGAGTCCTTAAAGTTTTACATTTTAAAATTATTTTCTACTATATCAGGACAACAAAATTTCTTCTTCCAAATGTATTACTTTAAAGAATGACATGCTTTTGAGAAAGAAACTTGTATCGAAATTATATATCGGTATGAAGTTTAGAGCACTATTTGAGGTATCCATAAAAGTTTCAAACACGTAATTGTGTAATACAGGGTGTTCTGTAATAAAAGATCAAAGATGCTGAATTTCAAAGTGCCAAAACTCGATTTTTAAAATGGAACGGCTTAATGTGGAATTCGACATCTTACAGAGAATTAAATTCTCTATTGCAAAAGCAATTGTTTTATTTTATTGACAAAAGTACAAATATTGAATGCTCAATCAAGTGGCGAGAGAAATGAAAAGGTGTTGAATGAGATATTGGGAATAAATGGCGAGATGAAAAAGGATGCGAAGAGTATACAACAAAAAATGAAACAAAAGTAATATATTTAGAAAGCATTGAAGAAGATGCAAGACATGAAATTGGAGAAGCATTTATGATACGACCAAAAGAAAATATGCACTTATGGAATAGGCATATCAGACAGAATTATAATTGCTAGATTAATGCTAGAAAGCGAGAAAGAAGAAACACAAAAAACCTTTGACGACATCAAACATAAAACAGACATAAAAATATTAATAGGAGTTATGAACGCAAAAATTGGAAGTGAGAACAAGAGGATTGAAAATGGAGAAATATAGAATTTTGTGCAAGAAATAAGCAAATAATAGGAGGTAGTCTCTACAAACATAAAATCCTATAAAACTTAACCTAGACCTCACCCGGAGATAAAGTACAAAATCAAATAGACCACGTAGCAATAGAAGGAAAATGGAAAAACATGTATGTGATGAGAAGACCAGATAGGCCTACAGGCAAGTGTTTTGTGTGGGTAAAATTTAATAAGATAAGTGTATTTAGCAGCTATTTCTCTCCTAACGAGGACATTGAGGCCTTTAAAATGGATCTCGAAGTACTAGCAATTGCAATTAAAACAGAAGCACAAGGAAGTGCACTAATAGGCGGCGATTTTAACGCTGCGTCAAGTACTTGGGGCGCAATACGAAATAATAAAAGAAGGAACATAGTAGAGGAATGGATGGCTAGTATCGACCTGATAACTGTTAATAGAGGAAACAAGCCAACTTTCGAGAGAGGGAATCAAAAAACGTATATAGACTTAACGATGAGCACGAATGATATAAAAGATAGACTAACGAACTGGCAAGTTCTAGAAACGGAGTCGCTCAACGATCCGCGATCATCGATATATTAAATGGATATGAAAAGACACAAAAAACAATGTACCAAAAAGAAAAACAACGAAGATACCAAACTGGAATACAAACAAACTGGATAAAACAAAACTGCAGCAAATAGTAAAACAAACAGCTGAAGAAGACTTAAACTCAATAGAAAAAATTAATAAATTCCTATGCCGATTCTGTAAAGAAACTATGCCAATAAGGAGAACCAATAAAAGGGGAGAATACTGGTGGAACGATGAGATTAACTTCCAAAGAAGAAGGTGTATCAAGGTAAGAAGAAATTACCAACATCAGCTTAGAAAAGGTAGCGAGGCTCCGGATAAAAAGAGAAACAACTTCAGAAGGAAAGAAAAAAGCTAACAACGATGATAAAAAAAAGTAAGAAGGAATGTTGAAAAAAGATTTGCGACGAGCTTGATCAGGACATCTGGGGAAAAGGATATAAGTTAATCTATAATAAGATAAGGAAAAAAAACTATAACTGGACTGGACAACAATAAAATGGTAGAAATAATACAAACGCTATTTCCCGAAGAAGACCAACTTAAGGAAAGGAATAAGCATGAAAACCAGTATTTGGATTTTGTGCTAACATCTAGCACGGAGGTGGAAGAGGCAGCAAAAAGACTTGCTACTGGCAAAGCTCCAGAACCGGATGGTGTTCCTGTTGAGGTGGTCAAAGCAATGGCTATACAAAGAGCACCGACCTGGGCCAATGTGTTAAACTCGTGGGCTAGGGAAGGTTATTTTCCACTATGCTGGAAAAAAGTTAATTTAGTACTTATACCAAATGGAGAAACGAGCTCGTCATATAGACCCATCGCTGCGGGCAAGATATTGGAGAGTGCTGGCCGAGCGATTTAAACAAAAAATGGATGAGAAACTCGCTAATAACCAATTTAGTTTTAGAAAAGGGAGGTCGACCATCGATGCAATAAGAGTCGTGACGAAGGAAATAAAAGAGGCGAACACTGGGAGATGGAGGACACGGCAGGTTTGCTTGGTGGTCGCAATAGATGTCTAAATAATGAAGGCACTAGAGGAAAAGAATGTACCAGAATAGCTCTTGAATATTCTGCAGGACTACCTGATAGACCGAAGTATACAGATCAACGATTCTAAAGGAAGAAAAATAGTACATAAAGTAACCTCTGGGGTTCCACAGGGCTCGGTCCTTGGCCCAATCCTGTGGAATGTCATGTACGACGGAGTGCTAAGATTAAATATGCCAGATGGGGTTAAACTGATTGGTTTTGCAGATGATCTCACGGTAGTGACAAAGTCCAAACAGATACAAGAAGCAATATACAAAGCCAAGATTGCAATGGAAACCATAAATATTTAGATGACAAAAAATAGATTAAAACTGGTTCCAGAAAAAAACAAAAGTAGGACTGATGACGGGGCAGCATTAAACATAGAGCTACTAGGGCAAAAAATAATGAGACAGAGAAGTATTAAGGTCCTAGGAATTACCATTGACAAAAAACCTCAGTTTCATTGAGCACGTTACGATAATAACCGATAGGGCTCTTATAAAAGCAAATGCACTGAGGAGGATACTCCCAAACCATGGAGGAGCCAGATCAGTCAAGAGAAAAGTAATTGCACACGTGGTTGATTCAATCGTATTATACGGAGCGGAAATTTGGCAGGAAGCAACCAAAGTGGGAACGGTAAACAAACTTCTAGATAGGGTGCAAAGGACTCTTGCAATACGCACAAGTTCAGCGTACAGAACAGTAAACACGCAAGATGTTATGGTGTTTGCTGGAATCCCGCCGTTACAGATACTGGCAAAAGAAAGAAAACTAAAATGGGACAAAAGCTCAACAATAGCGAAATGGCAGAAGCAGTGGAAATACAGAGAGTCATGGACAAAACAACTAATTCCAGACATCCACTACTGGACAAACAGAAGCCACGGGGAACTGAGTTATTATACGACGCAGTTGCTGACTGGGCACGGCGAAAATTAACAATATCTATACAAAATTAAAAAAGAGAAAAAGACATCTGTGCAGACTGTAATGAAAAAGATGATAAAGAACACGCAGTGTTTAAATGTGAAAGATGGAAGAAAGAAAGAAGCAAAATCGGAAAAAAGATAGGGTAAGAAATAAAAGCTTCTAATATCATTACAGCAATGTGTGAGAACGTAAACGAATGGAGAGAAATAGAAAGTTGGTATACAAAATAATCAAAACAAGAGAGGAGGAAGCGAGAAAGAGAGAAATGATAAGCAATAAAAGAGAATCCCACACACACAAAAAAAAAGCCTACAGGCATACACATACTCTACTCAGCGCTAAAATAAGAATAAAATGACGAGCAAATACGAAACAGAAAAAGTTGAAGTCAGAAAACAAAGAAAAATTAAGAAAAGAATAGGAGCAACAGAAAAATAAAGAAATCTAAGAAGTAGAAAAAATAAGGATTAAATGTCAAACAATTCTTAATGACGCGGCAAAGAGAGTATTAGGAAACAAAATAAAAAGTATCAATGACAGAGCAGACATGGGAGAGAATAGAAGAAACGTTAAAAAGGAAATATTAACAGGCAAAAATGAAAATAAAAAAGAAACACAGAAAAAATTATATGAAGAAAAAGATAAACAAGTTAAAACAAACAATATTATAATAGAAGAAACATTGAGAAGAGCAAAAGTTTGTTTTGCATAGATGTGCCCGCACTTATTCATTCATTTTCGGTATGTTCGTACACCTTGACGTCGCTGTTAACCGCATAATAAACAGTAATGATAAACATCTTCGTAAAGTAAAGATTTGTTTTACATAGATGTAACATAGAGATAGCGAATACGACCTAAACCGCGCTCGTCCATGCATTTTCGGTATGTGCGGACACCTCGACATCGCTGTAAACTACGTACTAAGCAGCGAGAATAAACATGTACGTTATGCTTGATTTTAAAAATAAGTAAACGTTTGTTTTGCATAGATGTGACTGCAAGGTAGCGACAGCAACATAAACCGGGCTTAATAAGCAGTGATGTAGTTATGGTCGATCTCATAAAAAAAGTAAAGATTTGTTTTGCATAGACGTGACATCGAGGTAGCGACCGCGACCTATGCCGCGATGATCTATGCATTTTCGACATGTCCGTACAACTCGACATCGCTGTAAATCGTGTAGTAAGTAACGAGAATAAACATCTACGTTATGCTTGATTTCATAAAAAAATAAACGTTTGTTTTTCATATATCTGACATCAAGGTACCGACCGCGACCTAAACCGCGCTCCCCCGTGCATTTTCGGTATGTTAGTACACCCCAACAACACTATAAACCGTGTAGTAAGCAGCGAGGATAAACAACTTCCATATGCTTAATCTCATAGAAAGCAAAGGTTTCATTTACGTAGCTGTAACATCGAGATGAGACCGCGGCATAAACCGCCCTAATCAGTGCATTTTTGGTATGTTCCTAAAACTACACATCTCTGTAAACCGCGTAATGTGTTATCAGATCTCAAAAAAAGTAAAGGTTTGTTACCGGTGTGAACTTGCCCATAAATTTAGCCATAAAAATTCTACCACAGTTTAACTAACTCAAACAAAGATTTAAAAAATATACTTGGTAATAAAGACTTAAATATAAATATCACGAGTATATTAGAGTCTTATCTATTAAAATTTATCCATAATTAAATTATTTGTTTCTAAACTATCACCATATTAATAAGTGTAACTTTAAAGTCGATTTAAAGTATGAGTGCGCGGTTTAATTTTAATGCTAATTGGCATACTTATAATACAGATCATTATAATAACATATTAAAAAACAAAAGTGTAACAATTTTTATAAAAAAAGTAATTTAACACTAAAAACACGTAATATCGTCCAGAACCTGTAACTACAAAGCTAAACTATGAACACGATTTAAAGTATGAGTGCGCGGTTTAATTTTTATACAAATTTGCACACTTACAAGACAGATCGTGTGTAATAACATATCAAAACATGAAAGTGTAACTATTTTTGTGAAAAAAGTTATTTAACTTTAACGACGCGTAATGCCCCGCGGTCCGTAACCACGAAAGTAAACTTTGAAATCGATTTCAAGTATGAGTGCGCGGTTTAATATTTATGCAAATTAGCACACTTACAGTACAGACCATGTATAATAACATATCAAAAAAAGTGTAACTAATTGTGTAAAAAAAGTTATTTAACTCTAACAACTTGTAATGTCGCCCTGAACCTGTAACTACAAAGTTAAACTTTGCACTCGATTTAAACTATGAGTGCGCGGTTTAATTTTTATGCAAATTGGCCCACTTACAGTATAGACCATGTATAATAACATATCAAAGAAAAAACCAAAACTATTTGTGTAAAAAAAAGTTATTTAACTTTAACGACGTGGAATGCCCCGCAGCCCGTAACTACAAAGGTAAACTTTGAACTCAATTTAAACTATAAGTGCGCGGTTTAATTTTCATGCACATTGGCACACTTACAGTACAGACCATGTACAATAACATATTAGAAAACAAAAGTGTAACAATTTTTATAAAAAAAGTTGTTTAACACTAACGACACGTAATGTCGCCCAGATCTTGTAACTACGAACCTAAACCTTGAACTCGATTTAAAGTATGAGTGCGCGGTTTAATTTTCATACAAATTTGCAAACTAACAGGACAGATCGCGTATAATAACATATCAAAACATAAAAGTGTAACTATTTCTGTAAAAAAAGTTATTTAACTTTACCGACGCGGAATGCCCCGCGGTCCGTAACTACGAAGGTAAACTTTGAACTCTGTTTAAAGTATGAGTGTGCGGATTAATTTTTATTAAAATTGTCACACTTACAGTACAGACCATGTACAATAACATATTAGAAAACAAAAGTGTAACAATTTTTATAAAAAAAGTTATTTAACGCTAACGACACGCAATGTTGCACAGACCTTGTAACTACAAACCTAAACCTTAAACTCGATTCAAAGTATGAGTGCGCCGTTTAATTTTTACGCAAATTGGCACACTAACAGGACAGATCGCGTATAATAACATATCAAAACATAAAAGTGTAACTATTTTTGTAAACAAAGTTGTTTAACTTTAACGACGCGGCCCGTAACTACGAAGGTAAACTTTGAACTCGATTTAAAGTATGAGTGCGCGGTTTAATTTTTATGCAAGTTGGCACACTTACAGTACAGACCATGTATAAAAAAAAGCAACTAA
The DNA here is from genome assembly GCA_035610365.1 of Aquatica leii. Classification (NCBI taxonomy): domain Eukaryota; kingdom Metazoa; phylum Arthropoda; class Insecta; order Coleoptera; family Lampyridae; genus Aquatica; species Aquatica leii. Next base: position 94,725,405 of record CM069436.1, on the reverse strand, counting down.
TATTGTAAAAAAAAGTTATTTAACTTTAACGACTCGGCGCGTAACTACGAAGGTAGACTTTGAACTCCATTTTTTTAATTTATTATGCCAATTGACACTTACAGTACGACACGTAATGTCACCCAGATCCTGTAACTACAAAGCTAAACTTTGAACTCGACTTAAAGTTGTTAGTGTTAAATAACTTTTTTTATAAAAATAGTTACACTTTTGTTTTTTAATATGTTATGGTACATGGTCTGTACTGTATGCCTGCCAATGTGCATAAAAATTAAACCACGCACTCACACTTTAAATCGACTTTAAAGTTAAACTTATTAATTTGGTGATAGTTTAGAAACAAATAATTTAATTATTGATAAATTATAATAATTAATACTCTAATATATTCGTAATATTTATATTTAACTGATTATTAACAAATAGATCTTTGTTTGAGTTACTGAAATTGCGGTAGACTTTTTATGTCTGGATTTATAGGTAGCTTCACACCTGTAGGTTTGTTTGTCATAGACTTGACATCGAGGTAGCAATCACAACCTAAACTGCGCCATCCATGCATGTTATGTTCGCTGTAAACCGTGTTGTAAGCAGCGAGGATAAGCATCTTCGATATGCTTAATCTCATAAGAAAGTAAAGATTTGTTTTCATATATCTGACATGAAGGTACCGACCGCGACCTAAACCGCGCTCACCGACGCATCTTCGGTATGTCAGTACTACCCAACATCGTTATAAATCGCGTAGTAAACCGCGGGGATAAATATATTCGTTATACTCGATCTCATAGCAAAGTAAAGGATCGTTTTGCAGAGACGTGACTCGAGGTAGTGACCGCGACCTAAACCGCGCTTATCCATCCATTGTATGTTCGCTGTAAACCGCGTTGTACGCAGTGAAGATAACCATCTTCGATATGTTTATTCTCATAAGAAAGTAAAGGTTTGTTTTTCATATATGTATCTGACATGAAAGTACCGACCGCAACCTAAACCGCGCTCACTCACGCATCTTCAGTATGTCAGTACTACCCAACATCGTTGTAAATCGCGTAGTAAACCGCGAAGATAAACATATTCGTTATGCTCGATCTCATAAAAAAGTAAAGGATCGTTTTGCAGAGACGTGACTCGAGGTAGGACCGCGACCTAAACCGCGTTCATCCATGCATTTTTGGAATGTTCGTAAATCTCCACATTAAAAGTAAAAGTGTTTCGGTATGTTCGCACACTGAGTGGAAAGTGGGGCAACAATTGACAATGTCCAAAATAAAGAAGACCAGCATCAAGATCTTAAAAACGATTTAAGCTAAATGAGTACAAAAATTTAGCAATTACAGGACTAACAAAGGCGTTAATATTAATGCCAGAAGAAAAGTAAAGACTTTGGTGCAACTTTTAATTTGATTTTTGTGTAACTGACACAAACTTAATAAGTTTTTAAATACGGACCTGACTGATGTAAAATTTGACCTGTGATCAGAAGTATTTAAGGTCAATGTTCTAATGCAAATTCCATGCAACAAAAGCACTATTAATTAAACCAACGGCAATATTATATATTTATGGATAATAACAAAAAAAACTTACCACCTCTTGTACAATGCTAATAAGTTCCATCAATCGTCTACGTAACTGTGCAACTTCATCTTTAATTTGAGTAACATGTTGTTCATAAACTTCTTCTAAAGGTTTAAACGTATGTCCTGAGTGGGTGCCACCCCAAAGAGCACACTGGTGACAAATACAACAACGGCACGTCCAACAATAAACTGACAACTTTTCCATGTGAGTCGAACACCTACCAAAATTAATTATTGCAATGATAAAAAAAATTGAAAAACTTACTTATCACGATCGTTTTCATCGCCGCGACTTCCATTAACTGCCTGCAACGAATCCAACTGTTGAGTTACTTCTTCAACCCATCGGCAATTGACAAGTTCGTGTAAATGAAGAGAAGCCCGACAATGCGGGCACTGAGACCTTTGCTCGGTTAACCATCTTCGAATGCACACGTAACAACACAATTTCGAACAATGTGGGCAAAGATGTGCGTCTCTTAGTTTTTCCATGCAAATGAAACACCGAAACACCTCTGCCAAGGTCTGAAAATTAAACATACAATTACATCAAGAACCAACAGCTGAAACGTTTTACAGATTCCGATGAGTTGTAACTCCAATTATCCATTGTGTTCACAATAATTTATATTTACATTAAATTTTCATATTATGACATAGAGAATAACAATCAAAAATTTAAAAAAATTAGTAGGTAAATGTCAACGAAAACTTGTAAGGATTTGTCGAAAGAAAATTAAATTAATTTACAAACCTCAACACTGCGATCATCTTGTTTGTTGGCCGATTTGCTTCTTCCACTCATTTTGAATTTTTTTAATCAACTCACAACGAAATGTGTGTAATGCTTATGAAATTGCTTTTTAACGTACCATTGTACAGTTATTAACAAGATTACAATTCATTAATAAAAATATTTTAATGTCAATAAATTCAAAACAATAGTCCAAAAAACGACGACTTGTGGTCTTGACCACCAAAGGCATCGAACACAAATGTCAAAAATTAATAGTTTTCATTGGCTGTCCTTGATAATAACAAATGCAAGTGTACGACTAGAATAATAAAAAATTGCGGTACTGGTACGACTAGAATCGATTAAAACCTGTATATGCAGCGGTACCTATGATTTTATTTTTATACGCCAGTGGTTCACAAACTTTTTTAATCCTTCAAAAATACTTCATATTTTTTAGAACGCATATTGTATTTTAATGTTAAATAAAAAAGATTTTTTGACCGTCATAATTCACATTTAGCTCATATTTTTTCTTTTATTTAATTTTGTCAGTTGTCAAAAAAGAAGTTAAAGAATTGGAGCCGACGACTTTTCGTTTCCTTATTTTTTTCCTTTTCAATTAAAACACTTTTTTTCTTTTTCTTTGATAACTTTGTACATTTTTAAATGTATACTACTTCTAATTCTGTTTTCCATGTTTGTTATTTATTTGCGTTATTTATTCAAATTTTTTTGATCATAGTCCGTCGAATTTTCTGCCTCATAGCACATTACTGGTATGATTTGATACATGTGTTACATTATTTTCGTTTTTTGGTGTACCGGGATGTTTTTGTTTTTCATTACAGAACTTCGTTTTCCAATTGATAATCATAATTGTTTGGCTTTTTTTATTTTTTGCATTCGCAACTTTCTCTAGAACTCCTTTTTCAATCTTTTTTTATATACATTATTAGAAACAGCGTTTAAAGATGAATAAGGTTTTTCGCCTATACTTTAATTGCTGAACAGCAGATTTACATATACGAATAATAAGAATGTACATTTACTCAATATGCGTAGGTGTATTGTTAGTTGCCTGTACGGTGTTAGATGCAAAAGCTATTAAAACAAAAATTGCTTGAATGAAAGTAACATAAATAAGATTTTACCGGTGCTCAGTGGTAAGAGATGGATTAGCTCAGAATAGAAATCCGTGACTGAGTAGGAGGAAATGGAGGATGTGGAGGAAATGTACCCATCAACCACCCGAACTTGCTTGGTTCAAGTTCACCACATAGAAGATTGAACGATTTAGTATATACATTTTGAGACGAATGCTTAGAGTACGAAGTTCCGCGAGGCACCTAGCTTATCCTCGCTTCTTAGGCTAGAAACCAAGTAAGTGGAAAAAGAAAACATTATTGTAATGAAATGTATGAAGCCAGTAGTCGAGTCAGCTACGGTTAAAAAGAAACTGAAAATGTTAGTAAAACTAAAACTAATCAAAATAAAATACTCTGAAATAATAAGCTCCCGTGCAATTAAATAACTAAATAAATACCACACTTTGTCGTAAATGACTGTATAAATAAATCTAAATACCATGCAAAAATAAATCTGGTTTTACGTTTGACTCTGGACACTAGTCTAAGGATGGACACGGGGCAATCAGGAAACGGGTTCACTCTGGTTCTTAGGGTACTCTGGTCATCATCGAACTCCCGACAAGCGAGAATCCTATGTGACGAGGTATCAAAAACACCACACGACAGGCATCGGTCGTTATCTAGAACGCTGATGCGTTTCAGATGGCAACGGAACCCGCCGTGCGATGTCAGAATTTGGGCGGCCGCTCGTCTGGATCGTGGAACATGTAGATCCAGTTTAGAATATTGGCTTTCATAGAATAGGCGTTACGCCCCTTATGGGATGCATCCTACAGTCGCTGCCATTCATCCAAGATCAAAGTCTTGAAATGACGCTTGACGGCCGAAAAGGAAGGAAAGAAGGAAAATCTGCGGTCGAAACTTGCTTGTCTAAAAAGTTACAAGTGCCAGCCCTTGAGGAAGGCAATAGGAAATGCAGAGAGGGATATGCCCCGAAGCTCGTATGAAAGAATAAGGACTGTAGAGATGCCAGTTTCCTAACAATATGGGTATGTTTTAGTCTATGGTACCAAATGTCTAAGCCATATGTGAGTATCTGGATGACTGCATTATTAAAAATGGACACTAATGATTTCCTATGTATAGGTTCCATTTACAACAAGAACACTTGTAAAATAAGTGCATGATACTCTTACACTTGTTAACCACATAGGAACAGTTTGACAAAGCTCAGTTTGTGATCCAGCAAAAGTCTGAGGTATCTGAATTCGAAAACCCTTTGGACAGGAATATCGTTTAGTCGAACTGTGGGATGTCTTGACAACGGGGAGTCAAAAACCATGTACTTAGTCTTATCAGCTGAAACTGTCAATTTGTTGTTGGCAGCCCAGCTAGTCGGAATGTCCAGGCACTGTCGTGATTTTGCCTCTAGGTCGCGTCTATTGTTTGCGAATACTGTGATGGTAATATCATCCGTGTAGGCGAAAATGTCGCAGTTATCAGGTAAGTCTCGTTCAATTAAGGAAACAACAACAACGTTCCACAAAGTCGGCCCGAAAACCAAGCCTCGAGGGCAACCTTTTGTCAGTAGTTTTGTATAAGAACAGTCAGAAATGTTCGTGGAATAAGTGATAGAGCGACTTAACTTCGGATGACGCGCACTGCGTTTGCAGGTGCTCTCTTGACGACGAGAGCTTTAATTATTGATGGCCACCATACGTTATTGAACGCTCCGGAAATGTTTATAAAATGCAGAGTCTATACTTGGAGACGTTCGTCTGTACTTTTGTCATTAATTTACGAATGGCGTTTGTTGTCGATTAGGTACAAAGCCGTATTGACTCGGATGGAATAGTTGTTGTAGAGGGATGCTGTCATGTAATTTCTTTCACAATACACGTTCGAAAAGTTTACCTAGTTTTGAAAGTAGCGTTATCGGACGGTGGGAATTAGGGCTAGCGAGATCCTTCTTACCAGGCTTGAATTCGTAATTAGCCTACCAGTTTTCCAACTGTTTAGAAAATACCCGCATTGAACACAACAATTATATAGGTCAATGAACATAAAAGAGAGGGAATCTTGAACGACTGTTTTTAAAACGTTACAGTGTACTCCGTCGGGTCCGGGGGAATTCTGCTAGCCACCGATTTTGTAACCACCCAGTCTGGTCGGGATTCAATATTTGAAAAAGATCGGGATCCAATTCGTCGTTCGTCGGATTGTTGTGTGGGAAAAAAGAACTAACAATTGACTTAATTGTGCCTTGCTCTGTGAGAGTGTATCTGTCACCGTCACGGACATTAGAGCATGGTTGAATATCCAGGAACTTTTGTGAGGAAATTTTATAAACTAACCCCCACGGACTCGCTGCCAAACTTTTCTCAACAAACTTTTTGCCATGAGCTAAATTTTGTATTCTTCACTGCTAGTTTGTACCGGTGAAGTGCGACTTTATACGAATTTAGCCATTGAGTTTTTAGCTCTGCTGGGGTTTTTTGTGTTTGCTTTCTTAAGCAACGTACGACTCGCTTTAACCTATTTACCTTTAGACTCCACCACGGTATACCAGCTCTAGAATTCGAGCAAACTCGGTTTAAGCTATTTCGGATAGACTGGAGGATCAGCCTAGACAGCTTATCAATAGAGACGTCTATAGAATTAGGATCTTAGCTCCACGTGGAAGATAAGTAGAAAGAAGGGCGCTGACCTCTTTGTTCAGCTTGGCAGGATTTATGTGTCGTACACCTAGAATACGCTTAGGGATCGGAACCGGTCGAGGATTTTCGACGGTTAAATCAAAACGTATAAGTCGGTGGTCACTTTCAATCACCTCAGGGATTAGTTTTCAGTTAAAAATTTTCTTTGCTAAAACTTGCGATGGTAGAGTGACATCAATGTTTGAAGAACCTTGGTGACTAGCAAAGGTGAAAGGTTGGTTGGGTTTAGTACAGTAACGTTAATATATTCTATCATCTCTTCAATGTTCTTTCTTGTCTCTTTCATTCTACTGCTATAAACTGTCACTATTTTTATCTTTGTTTTTTTCCACTGTATGTTCCTTTCTACAATTTTTCTTTTCTATTGCACTGTTTCTTTCTCTTCCTAACTCAACCATTTTTTTTAATTTCTGTTATATAACCCCCCTTTGCTCTCCCTTTACTCTTCTCTCTTTCTGTGTGTCGCATTACCCAAACAAATTCCTTTGGCTACTCTTTTTCCCACCACTTTCATTCTTTTTCTTCCATCTATGTCTCCTGTACTCCCAAAAATCTAATTCCTTGTTCTTTATTCCCGCCACGTTCCAAAACAATACTCTCAGCTCACTCATCTCCCCAAGTGCTCTTTCTTTACTATATTCATCTTACTCGGTCTTTTCCCTTTCCATTACTTCCTGTTTCTTTTTTTTACTATTTCTTTCCTTTTTCATCACCCTTCACCTTCTAGTTTTTTGCCCTGTGGCCTCCCATTTTCACTCCCCTTTCTCTGCTCAGCCCCCTGTTTCTATCGTTCCATATGTATCTTTATTTTCCTGTATCTTACCTATACTCTTTTGCCTTCCGTTCTTTTTTCTCCAGCTATGTTCATTGTTTCTCTTTGTACTCTCCTTTCTTTCCATGTCAAATCGCGATTTATATAAATTCTTGTGTTTCTTAATTTCTTCTTCTCCGCCATCACCTTCTGCTTTTTCTCCCATCCTCCCATTTCTGCCACCACCATTTCATTTTCCTTTTCTCTATTTATCACTGTCACTTTTTTCACTTCCACTTCCACTTTCACGTTTTCTTCTAGCATCAATACTAAATCCTTTTGTGGTTCTTTACTTCTCCACTTCTTTATTACAACATTATTCTTCCTTTGTCCTTTCTTCTCATCTTCCGCTTGTTATTACAGTTTTTCTATTCTCTCTGCCAGTTCTGCTTTTTCTTTATCCCACTTCTTTTCCATTTCTTCTATTTTTTCTTTTATTTCTTGCCTGATTCCTTGCACGTTTTCTTACATCTGTTCCACCATCTCTTTCATTAATTCCTCCATTTCTTTCTGCTCGTTTCCCTTTCTATTATTGAGCTGTTTCCTTTGATTTCCTCCGTTATCTTTTTAATGTCCGGTGAACTTATTGTTCTCTTCCTTTTTCCAAATATTTGTTGTCTGTACTTTTCCTTTTCCTCTCTTTCTTATTCATTCCTTTCTCCTTTTCGTATTTCGACTTGTATAATATAAATTTATTATAGGCGGCCAAACGTCGCCTGCCAGTCGCGATTGCAACCGCAAAACACGCACAAAATCTCACTATTTTCTCTGAGCTTATTTAATTTATTACTCGTTTACCACTGCAGCAAAAACAATTTTAAAAAGTAACAGGGTGACACCAAATTTATCCGCATTTTTTAGGATAAAAAAAAGCACCGAAAATAAATACCGTATCGTGTTTGTTTACCAGCCTTTTAATTGGCCGTGTTTCCTAGACTTATCGGACTACCGGATTTCCAGTAAATCTTCTATCAGTGCCTCTTAGCCGGTAATAATGATAGGCTTATAACTTCTGTTCTACTTATAAACTTCTGCCAGTTATCAAAATAAAACCTATAAGAAGGTCTTTTAAGTGGTATAAAATTCTACAATTTTTCACATATAACGCCACATAAAAACTAAATTAAAAAAACTTTTGTCTTGCACATTAACTTTTGTGCGAGTTAATGTGCTTCACAAACGAAAAAAAAGGTTTTAATCGTCTTCAAACTAACAGTTCTTGTAGAAATCCGTTAAATATAGTTCCGCCCTTTGGTTTTTGGCAAACTTCGAAATTTTTCTACTAGAACAATTTACTGTTTCTACTAACGCATTTTCTGTTGCCACCTGTTTTGCTAACGACAAGGTTGTAAAAACCTATCAGTAGTAACATTAATGTCTCAATTCAAATGTGGTTCCAATAATTTTAAAGCACCGTGCTCAGCACGACGTTAAATTGTAAGCTGCGCGTCATTCTTCCCTAGGTAAAGAATTATTAATTAATTTAGACTTCTTCGTTTAGGGCAGCATGTAAAACCACTTTAATTTATTTTTGTAGCAACGTTTCGTGCTAAAGGCGAGCACTTCATCAGGCCAAAGAATAAAATCAAGTGGATCATAGACAACTTTACGAGTTGTATTTACTAAATAATAAATAAAACATTAAACATAAAATGGTCAATAATTAAATTTTTTTATATAACGCAGGACATAAACGTTCAACAAACAATTGACAAAAAAAATGAATGCCCCTCCTAAACGAAGAAGTCTAAATTAATTAGTAAACATACAGAGGAGGAGAAAGAATCTTTACCAAGTAAAGAATTATATTTACTATATGATAATAATAATGTCACGGAACTTTTGACGCGACATTGTTTCACTAAAAAAAGCAGATCCGAACATTTTTGACCATACATAAGCTATGAACTTCTAAAGTACGAGCAATATATGCACCATGAGCAAGTAAAACGACAATAAAAGCTTCAAGTTCTGAAATAGACATAGTCCAATCATCATCTTGCAGATGTCTTATGGCCTCGATTACGGAGCAGTTTTGAATAAGTTTTAGAATACAATTGTTTATAAATAAATGGAGTGCACTAAGTGGAGAGTCTGGTACACTCTGTTTTGCAAAACAAGTTGACCCAAAAATATCACAAATTATATAAATAGTTTAAGGACTGTTTGTATTTAAAAACAGATAGTGTCCCGTTTTTACGTTTCTTCGGTGTACTATTTTTCCATTCGAAATGCAATAATAAATAGAATCGGCTGGTAGCCCGGAAAGTGCGGACGATCAAATTTTAATATCTCGCTATCCGTTTCCATCAATTTAAATTAGTTAAAATAAAAGTAATAATTAGGTTGTTAAGGAAAGTATCGAATAAACACTGCACAAAAACAATACAACATAATAAATCGATATAAAAAACAATAACATCAAAAAGAAAAAAGTCGAGACTAAGTAGATCATAAAACAGATGACATCAGTCACTCGAGATAAAAAAAAGACCGTTTTAAGACAACAGAACGAAGAAGATAAGTTTTATAAATCGTATTACGTCGGCGTATTTATTATTCTAGAAACTTCGTACAAAGTCTTTAGTACTTTTGTTTCTTAAAACTTTCAATCGAATTAAATTTAATATATGTGAAATTATTAGAGCACACATCGGAAATACCAAACACTATAATTAATTATGCGTTGATTAAAATAAAACAAATTAAATAAATAGAGTACCTACATTTTGTTTATTAGACAAATAAAAACGATTTCACAAAAGCATTGGTGCGAAGGATTCGAAAATAATTCGATTATGTGTAGAAACAAAGGATAATCAAAGAATTTTGTAATCATAGAGAGAATTCGGCTGGAAATTTGTCGAAAAGGGATAAAATATTGATTCTAGGATGCATTTAATATGTATTACATTTTTTAAAACAACAGTTGTTTGCTTTATGTATTATTTATTTATTTAATTAAATTAGTAATTTATTTATGTGTGTGATTATAATGCATTAGTTTTGTAATCACTAAAAAAGTATAACTGCATTAGATTAGTGAAAGTATCTTTGTCATTTATCTTTTCAACTTCATCAGAATAGCTTGAAAAACTCTGCATATCTTCAAAGCTGCTACAATCACTGCTGCCCTCTTCTAATATGAGCTTATTTTCCTTAATTGCTTTCTTACTTATCTTTTTATTTTTATTTAAATTTTTTATCTCATCATCGACGTTACACAATTCAGTCAATTCTTTCTTAGCCTTTATTGTAATTTTTCTTTTTTCTAGCTTTTCCTGTTCAATTTGATCAAGTTTAGCGTTAACTTGTCCTGAAATAATTTTTTTGCGACCCTACAAACTTTTTTCTTACAATTGTGGTTTACTTTAATAGTTCTAAAAGCAACTCTTCAAACGTTTTCTTCTGGATGCTTAAAGGTAAGATTCCAAAATTCAATATATTAACCGTAAAATCCATGGCTCTCGGTGGTAATGATGGAAAACCTTCTGAAACAGTAGTTACTGTATACTAAAAAATACAACAACAAAAAAAACTAATAGTTGGGTTGCTTCCGTAACTAGAACCTCAGTACTTAGTGGTCAGACGTTAGTTAACTAACACTTCTTTTGTTTAAAGTAGTAATTTTTGTGCACGTGTTTATATGTGTTGGAAATTAAATCTGTTATCAGATCTGTGTAATTGTTTAATTTATTTAAATTTTGGATGTTCTAACTTTCCGATGTTTATTGATATATTTGATTATTAACTGATTGTTTTATAAATATAAATTTTGTAATTATTTTGCATTTATATTCAGTTAAAAGACCAGAGGAGTTTATTCGCCTGTTTTTATCTTTTCACTACAGTTTCCACAGTAAGTTGAACTTAAACCTGCGTAGTTCAAAATAGTTTTAGATGAAACTGCGAGATAAAACCACAATGTCAAAGACTAAAGCAATGCCAACACAATTGTGCAAATGCTACCAAAGTAAACTACTAGACGGCCATTTTGCCATTTTGGAGCTCATCAGCAGTAGGAGACACTGTTACCAACCTTTTTCTATAGTTAGTCTTGTTGGATCAACCACGTCACCACGGTTAGTTACGATGTCCGTGAGTGGGCGTGGTTGAGAAAACTATAATAAAAGAAAAAATAAGCGTCACTCCTCGTACTGGCAAAATCATCCTTTCGGAGACAGCAAGGGTATGTCTGAATCCACAAACGAAGATAATGTATTAGAGCAAAAAAACACTGCACTGTTGCCTCTTATTCTTTTAACAAAATAGTAATTAAATGAGTTTAATCATAAGTAAAACAGAACACTACCGGTTATCAAACTAACTTGGTTACTAAGTTTCCACAGGACAACTCCACATTTCAATTATTGTAAATTTATTTATTTTTTTTATAAAATCCATGGTAAGTTTACAATCTATTCAAATACAATCAGTAAATGGTTAAACAATTGATAAAAATTGACATAGGAGATAGCTCACTGACTAGCTCCTGTAAGATCTTAATATAAATAATATGTAAAAAGTACTAATTATATTAAAGTTTGACTACATGGAACAAAATTTAAACACGTTATGCTCTACTCGGGAGGTCCAACGGACCAAATCTTCTTAGTCTTTTAACAGATGGTACATTGAGTAGCGCTCTAGCTAGCACGTTGAGATGTACTTGAAGCCGATCTTTGTATTTAGCACTAAAAATTTTAATTTCACTATTCACTGTTTCAGCATGAAAGTCACGGCGTATCACTGAATTTGGGACAAACTACAACTGAACGCAGCACTTTTGATTAAAACCTTTAAAGTATGGAGAAATTTGATTCATTAGCTGAGCCCCACAACTGTATTCCGTATGTCCATACTGGCTTCAGGATTTCTTTGTATAATAACGTTGAATTGAAGACCAAGTTGTTTACGTTTAGTAAATATGTGCGTACTCCATGTGAGTCGCCTATCAAAGTGCATGCCCAGATATTTCACTACTCTTTTTGGGGGAGTATAAAGTTATTTAGTTGGACAGTTGGACAATTTTTTTTTAGAGTAAAAATAATATGGATTGACTTCGTTTCGTTAACTTTTATGCGCCAGTGTCTAAGCCCATTTTCAATTTCATTTAGACGCTTCTGCAAGTTTTGAAAGGCAATTCTAGGATCCTTGCTTGAGGCTAAAATAGTTGTGTCGTCAGCGAAGGTGGCGATCGAGGTTAATCTAATTTTTGACAAATCTGCTGTATACAATAGGTACACGGTTGGTCCAAGGACGCTACCCTGAAGTACTTCTGCCTTAATCGGCAGTAAGGTTGTTTGGACATGTAGGTACTTCATCACGAAATATCTATCTACCAAATAAGATATGAATATTTGGTAGTAGTTATATGGCAACATACTTTTAATTTTATATAACAATCTTTCGTGCCACACCTTATCGAAGGCCATTAAAACATCTAGAAATACTGCTGAGCAGTGTCTGTCAGTTTCCAGATCGTGCGTCATTTTTTCGAAACTCGATGCACTTGTTCGATCGTCGAATGTTTGTATCTGAAGCCAAAACTGATGTTTGGGAAAAGTTTATATGTCTTCGAGTATGGGAAGTAGTTTTTGCAACAGAAGTTTTTGAAAGATCTTAGATAATGTTGGTAAGAGGCTGATTAGACGATAAGAGCTTACTTGTTCTGCTGATTTGCTAGGTTTCTAGATCATTATATTTTATGCTAGCTTCCACTGTGACGGAACGTACCCCAACCTGAGGACTGAATTGCGTATCATGGTGATAAAATAGAATCCACAAGTAGGCAATTCTTGGAGTAACTTTCTCGTGATTAAATCATATCTAAGCGCTTTTTTGGTATGAGTATGTTTAATGATCATTTTTTTAACTTTATCCAATTTGAACTTTATTATAGGAAAATCCATTTGAAATGACGCTCAAGTATTTCATGAATCTGTGCTTCTTCCCCAGTTGTCAGTTGTGAAGGAAACGGTTCAAACACATTGACCAGATATTTAGCGAAGGCATTTGTCCCTTGCCCACAATACCTGTTGTCACTTTTACGAATGGGCGGTATTGGCTTTTGTGGCTGATTAAATTTTTTTGTCGCCTTCTATAAGGAGTAATCATTTGCTTTTGTTGCAGAAAGGCCAGCTAGATATTCTTGAATTTCACGATTTTTGTTATTACCTAATAATACTTGAACCTGCTTTGTGGCTTGATTTAATTTTCTTTTATCCTTCAGGACTTTAGTAGTTTTCCAACGTCTACTAAGTCTACGCTTTTCCGTTATAATTTGTAAGAGGGACACGGTTTAGTGTTTGATTTTATATTGGTATGTGAAGTTGTTTTCCATGCTGCTTGTTGAATAGAGCGGTTGAAGATTTCTATTGCTTCATCTATTTCATCTGGTGTTTTTAGAAATAGGTTTAATGGAAGGTTTTTGTTTACCTCATTCCTGAAGATTTCCCAGTTTGTTGTTTTATTGTGAAGCTTGGGGGGAGTGCTGTTATAAATTATTTGTGTACTGACATTAGCTAGTAACGGTGAGTGGTCAGAAGACAGTTCGAAGCAAGACTTAATTTCCAGATGATTCCTCGAAATGCCTTTAGTTACATAGAAATCTATGGCATCAGGGGCTTTGGTCAAATCTGAGTACCAATACGTAGGTTCCCTAGTAGTTAGGTGATGTAGGTTACTGTTTCTTATTGGTAATAATTGCAATAGGTGTGGTTAATCTCGATCCCCATAAGAAGTGCTTTGCATTATAGTCACCCCCTGCAATAAAGCGGTGGCCAAGCCTTTGAAACAACAGCTTAAACTGGTCTGGTTTGATTATCGGTTTAGATTAACAGTAGACGGCAGAAATTACTAGAGAAATCTTCAAGTCTTCTATCGCGACGTTGGTGGCTTGGAGAAGCTTTTCACTATATTTGCTTAGCTCGTAATGTTTGATACTATTTTTAATAATGATCGCAGTACCTTCATGGCCTGTTCCAGTGGCGGTTTCTCTATTAAGTCATTTGGTCAATGACCATCCAAAAAAATGATAACAAAAGTATTTTATTTACTTTAAAATTACAGAAAATTTGCGTTTAAATCAAATTATCAACGTTTGAATTTCATGCGCTTAAATAACTGTCAATTTAAACGCATCAGATACGAAAGCTTGCGAATTTACCAGAGGCTGACACGTACGCGTGCCCCAACTATGCCCGCATGTATGCAATGTATACTATATTAAAGCCGAATCGTAAATAAAAGTTATTGTAGTCAAGAATAAGACACACAGAATCAGTCCCGCGCCGTACATAAGAGCAAAGTCGTGTGGTGCACGACGGCGCCAAGGCGCCGAAAGTCTCACAACTCAAAAGTAAAAAAAAGATAAAGCAACAAAACATTGTCAAATTATAAGCGACTTTCGGCTTAGACCGTGTCGTAGTTAAACACCTAGACTTAGGCTTGGTCCTAGTCTCTTCTCAAGAAAAGATAATTTTATGCGAGTAGATAAGTAAATGTTTAAATGCTTTCGTGCGGTCTTCAGTGGGGTCGGCTTCTCAGTGCAATGCTTACATGACTTACGTCATTTATCATTATCTTCGGAGCACCTGTGTAAAACACAGATGCTAGAATGCACATTTCTTACCATACATGACGAACTTTATAGTCTATTTTTTGAGTTGATCAATAATATTCATTTGTAAGGGACGACTAGTCTTGTTTCATAATGACGGTAGTAAAAAACATTAAAAAAATAATAGCTAATAATAGTTTACACGTTTAGAATTAATTATATTTAATGCTAGTCCTCAATAAAAATAAAGAAGTCAACAGTAGGGGAAATGTGGATATGATGGCATCCTTTGAATATTGGCTGCATTTATTTGAACAAACTTATTTTAACCCATGCCCACTATTCTGTAGCGCGCAATCGAGTTGCTGTGATGACCGCGTGCCAGTCGATAGAATTATGTCATTGTCGCTGGTCGATGTTGTTATTTGTAAGTATACCTAAAACTTTTTTTTTAATTTCTACCTTTGTTAAGTTTTAAAATCTAATAATTTCTTATGTTAAACATAGTACTTAGCTTCCCAAATATATATAAACTTTCAAAATTAGTTTAGGCTAAGTCACTTAAATTTTACAATATTTACGCTCCTATAGTTATGATATGATGGCACCTCAAGCGTCTGTTATGATGGCGTAGGGTGCCATCATATCAAACAATTTTAAAATATAGTTTTAGTAGGGTTTTTGTTTTTTAGATCTTGTGACTAGAAAATGCCTAAAATTAATAAAGTGGTGCGTCAAGCTTGGAGCGAAGAAAATATGCGTGAGGCTGTAGAAAATATACGCAATAAAAAGATGGGATGGAAACGAGCTTTTAAAATTTTTAGTGTCCCTACCCCTGCTACAAGCCCTGCTTGCAAGGTTACACAGGTGTCCACCTCAAGACTATCAGTTAGTATTTAACAAATCTCTCTTTTACCAAAAATGCCTGAATTGTCATCGTCAACACAAAAACCAAGAAAAAAAGGAAAAATGGGTGTGATAAATATAACACCCGACACTGACGCAGATAAGGCTGTGGAAAGTGAAAAGCAACAAAAAGAAAGGAAAAAATTGACAAAAACAGTTAAGAAACAAGTTTTTGTTGAAGAACACGTTCCTTATCTGGAAGATGATGATGAAGACGTCCGTTGTTTATATTGTAATGAACTATTTTCATGGTCAAAATCTAAAGAGTGTTGGTTAAAATGCCAGGTATGTGGACTGTGGGCACATGCTGCATGTGCAGACAAGGATCGACATACTAAAAACTATATTTGTGAGGTGTGCGAAGATAATTAAGCTTGTTTTGGTTAAAAATGTTTTACTAGGTGCCATCATATAAAATGACTTTATATGATGGCACCCCATTGGCAAAATAAAGTTTTAAAACTTTTGCTTTCTTCAATTTTAAAGGGTATGTATATTAACCATGATAACCATCTCCCATCATCTCAATTCGAGTTAAATGTAACTTATTTTAAGTACTAAGACGTAATAATTAAAAAATGATTATCAAATATAATTAATAGCAAAGTTAGAATGAGTATTACTAAAAAACTTACTTCGCCAAAGTTCTTTACAAAAAGTAGCAAAACGTCAGCTACCTCCGAAGTTATTCACGAGAGTTGCGTATTAGGTAAGCTTACATGTAGGGCGTGGTTTGCCTTGATTACGTTTAAACAATTAAAAAAACGTGAATGGTATAACGTCAGCGTATTCACGACAACTTCATAACATAAAGCTAAAGACGTTTTATAACTACGACTAAAAGTAAAATGATTTAATGATGTCTTTTTTTAAACCTTTTTCCGGGTCCTTCTTTTAGAGGACACAACTAAACCACTTCTGGTAGGTTTAAAACGACGTTTCGTACTACTAATGTGTGCACTTCATTAATTAATTGTTTGTAAGAATATGGTGTGTGCCTTTTACATTTTAATTACAACGTATTATGATTAATGTTTAACGTAAATGTTGGTTGTTAAATGTACTTTTGGAACGTCCACTTCGTTAGCTAAGTTGGCCTGATAAAGTGCACACGTTAGTAGCACGAAACATCGCCTTAAAGCTACGAGAAGTAGTTTGATTGCACCTCCTAAAAAGATCTGAAAAAAGGTAAAAAAAAAACATTATAAAGTCAAAGGTAGCAGGATAAAGAAAAACATTTTACAGTAAAATGATTTAATATGATGTTCGAGTAAATTTTTGATAGCTAAAGTTAAATTAAAAAATGTCAAATAAGTAAATAGAAACTTGAACACAATTACGAGATGTAAGTATACAATAATTATCAGCAAAGTTATAGCAAGTCACCTATTGCCGTCACTAGCCCACTTGCTATAAGAATTTTAAAAATATTAAAAGCAACATAGCCGACGCCAAATTTTGTTCTGTTACCTATAGATGCCAACTCAATCAAAAATCGTCTTAATCCAGCCAGTATACAGAACTATTCTTCATTCCATCGAAATCGATAGAAGCGGAATAGCAATAACCGACGATGAAAATTAAATAGAAGGAAGAATTACTTACATTCACAGCGATTTAGAATATGCATGTAAAAGTACAAATGGCCACTGACGCGATCCTTCTTTGTAAATGTCAAATAAAACTTTTTTGATGCTCTTAGCATCTTTCAGATACGTTTTTGCGTTCCACATATGTCGTTATTCATTTCTCTGTTAATATCATGCCAATGCTTTCTTTCCATTTCTGTTATTCTTGTGTTTATTTTGTTTCTTGTTTGTCTGTACTTGATATAACTTTTTGGAGATTTGTTGAATGTGCAATTCAAATGTGCTCACTATTTTTCTTGTGCTAATAGCTTGACTTCTGGTGCGAACCAGTTTTGTGGTATTTCTAACCTCTTTAGTTGCTTGATTAATATATTTTGGCCATTTGTCTTATGATTCATTTACTGTATCCATTCCATTCTGATTTACTTTAGGAAAAAGTTCTGTCTGTCGTAGTAGAAGATATAGACAATAATTCTGTCTGCGATAGGATACGACTACAAGATCCTGAAAATTTAACTGACTTAATGATAACTCTTCGGCGATACGAAGCCATCAGAAGACTTAGAAACGATCATACTAATCTAAGTGTCAAACCGTTTAAACGCCGTCGTATAGATTACCAGTTTACCGAAAAATGTTTTAAGTGTAAAAAAACCGGACATAAAGAAACCGAGTGTCAAACACCGTTAAACAAAATGAGTGCAAATGAAACAAAAAAAGCTTACCCAAATAACTGTATAACTGAATGTAGTCGGCCACGATACTGCTTCCTGCTAGAAAAAAAACTGGAAACAAAATTTTTATATGCTAATGTTCGTCGGTGTGCAATCATGCCTACTGCTACCATACCACTAAATGATGGAATACAAGAGTTTTCTTATTTAGTAAATAGTGGTGCAGATATGTCTATTATTAATGATCATGTTGCTCGTCGAGTAAATGGAAAGTTGGTACCCACGGATTTAACGGTATCTGGGTAAAGCGATTTCCGTATTGGGAAGGTGCCTTCTGTTGGTAACTTTATAGGAAGTTACGATCGAAATAAACTTTCTTGTAGTGCCAAGGTTTACGTTATCGGGGGTAGATGCTTTAATAGGTTATGAAACTATAAGTCGTCCTAGATTATAAATTGTTCGCTGTGAACATGGTATCGATCTTCATCTTAATACTTTTATCCCAACTTTTTTGTGTTCAGTGCCACAAATTAAAATGTCAGGACTGGATGAGCGACAAGAGTTAGTTTTAAATGAATTGCTAGAATAAGCCAGAACTTTATCACCATCTGTAGTGACTACTGCATAGCTGCAAATTCAACTTACAGATAATATCTCTGTCGTTTTTCGACCACGTCGACTATCGTATGCAGAACGGATCCAAGTAAAAAAAATAATAAAAGATTTGTTGTTGGAAGAAATTATTCGAGAAAGCTCATCACCATACGCAAGTCCAATTGTTCTGGTTCAAAAAAAATGGTTATTTGAGACTGTGTGTAGATTATAGAGCAATAAATTCCAAAACAGTTAAAGATTGTTTTCCATTACCAAATTTACATGTTCAGTTGGATGCATTAGGAAAAAAGGAATTTTTCACAACTCTGGATATGAAGTCTAGTTTCTATCAAAACAAAATTAAAGAAAGTTCAAAAAAATTTACTGCTTTTGTAACACCAGATGAACATTACGAGTACAACCGTATGCCATTTGGTTTTGCCAATGCACCAGCTTGTTACCAAAGAGCAATTACAAAGCCTTAGGCGACTTTAAAGACACAATAGCACATGTTTATTTAGATGATGTCTTGATAGCATCAGAAACAATCGAAAGAGGACTTACCAATCTGCAGCAGGTTCTAAGAGCACTAACAAAACCTGGTTTTTCTCGAAACTGGGAAAAATGCAAGTTTTTAGCATCTGAAACCGAATACTTAGGAACCATAGTGGGAAATGGAGCAATTAAGCCCAGTCCTTGTAAAATTGAAACTTTAACCAAAACTTCTACTCCAAAAGACATTAAAGGCATTAGGCAGTTTATAAGCCTTGCTGGGTATTTTAGAAGATTTATAAAAAAACTTTGCTTTATTAACAGCTCCAATAACAACCCAATTGCTTCGCAAAAATGTTCTTGTCTGGAGTGAAGTTCAAGAAAATATTTGTAGAGAAATAATACACAAATTAATTACTGAGCCAATTTTAAAAGGTTTAATCCGGACTTACTAATTGAGTTACACATAGATGCTAGTACGGTGGAAATTGCTGCTGCTCTGATGCAAAAAAAGCAAGGAATTGTTTATTCTGTTGTTTATTTTAGTAGAAAAACAACGAAACGTAAGGCTAAATACCACTTTTACGATTTAGAAACACTTGCTATTGTGGAAGGTATTGAACATTTTAGAGTGTATTTGTATGGTATCCCGTTTACCGTGTATACCGACTATAAGTCAGTAAGAGCCTCAACTTTTCATGACGATGCCGTTTACACTGGTCGGGAGAAATCTATAGCAAGACTTAGAAAAGAACTTTATTGGCCACGAATGGGCCAATCGTTAAAAAAATATATCAAAAGTTGTCGAATTTGTACAACGAGCAAAACCCAAACGGAAAAAAAAGTGGTTTATATCAAACGGGAGAAAAAGCTATTCATCCTGGTCCTC
This sequence comes from Aquatica leii, assembly GCA_035610365.1. Lineage (NCBI taxonomy): Eukaryota > Metazoa > Arthropoda > Insecta > Coleoptera > Lampyridae > Aquatica > Aquatica leii. The sequence continues at coordinate 94,705,762 of CM069436.1, read as the reverse complement.
TAGTTCAATCTGATAAATGTACTCAAATCTTAGTAGTTGTTGATGATGATGTTATTCAGAGTATAATCGGAATATACTATAATAGGATTGGGAAAAATTTTTCTTCGTATTGGTAAACCACAAAAAATTATAGCTGATAGAGCTTTTGTGTCTACTAAACTAAAAACATTTTTGAGCGAGAACGGTGTAGATTCACACTTGATTGCAACTGGTATGCCCAAAGGAAACGGTCAGGTAGAACGGGTAATAAAAACACTGTTCAATTTAATGAGAAGCGGCCTAACTGACAAGGACGAAGCAAAGTGGATTTCTGTACTTCCACAAATTGAAGCGGTTTTGAATGAAACTAAAATAAAAATACTGGATTTATTCCAAATTTTTTAATGTTTGGGAAGAAAGAACGATTAGTAACAGAAAACAAATTCTTAGAAGGTGTCCTTGAGCAAATGTCTAAAGATCACTGAGCACAGTCAAAAGTCAACGATCGTATGAATCAAAGTAGAAAAACCCAAGAAATAAGATTTAATCTTAAAATATTGCCTGCTAAACTGTATCAAGTTGGCTACAAAGTAGTGGTAGCAGATAGGCAAGTGTCTGGGGGAAAATTGAGGGAATATTACAAAAACCGCAGCACACGAGTATTTACGAAGGTGGCCGTTAGGAGGCTAGACTTGACAGAGCAAACAAACAAATAAGCTTGTATTCATAGTTAAGTTGTTTGTGAACCTTAAATGATTAAGTTATTTTTGAACTTTAAATGATTAAATTACGTCTGAACCTTAAATGGTTAAATTACATTTGAACTTTAAATGGTTAAGTTTTTTGTACCTTAAATGGATAAGTTATATTTTTGAACCGTAATTGGTGAAGTTATTTTGGAACCTTAAATGGTTAAATTGCATTTGAACCTTAAATGGTTAAGTTATTTTTGAACCTTAAATGGTTATGCTACTTGTGAACCTTAAATGGTTAAGTTATTTTTGAACCTTTTATGGTTTGCTACTTTTGAACCTTAAATGGTTATTTTCTGCTTGAACCTTAAATGGTTAAACTGCATTTGAACCTTAAATGGTTGTTATATGTTTGAACCTTAAATGGTTAAGTTATTTTTTAACCTCAAATGGTTATGCTACTTGTGAACCTTAAATGGTTAGGTTATTGTTGAACCTTAAATGGTTATGCTACTTGCGAACCTTAAATGATTAGATTATTTTTGAACCTTAAATACTTATGCTACTTGTGAACCTTCAATGGTTAAGTTATTTTTGAACTTTACATGGATTGCTACTTTTGAACCTTAAATGGTTAAGTTATTTTTGAACCTTACATGGTTATGCCACTTGTGAACTTTCACTGGTTAAGTTATTTTTGAACTTTACATGGTTTGCTACGTGTGAACCTTAAATGGTTAAGTTATTTTTGAACCTTACATGGTTTGCTACTTTTGAATCTTAAATGGTTATCTAATTCTTGAACCTTAAATGGTTAAGTTATTTTTGAACTTTCAATAGTTATGCTACTTTTGCACCTTAAATGGTTAAGTTATTTTTGAACCTTAAATGTTAAACCACTTATGAATCTTAAATGGTTATCTTATTCTTGAACCTTAAATAGTTAAGCTTTATTTGAACCGATATATGCGAGGACACACGACTTCAGGATGGCCGTGTTGACAGCATATACAAAATTAAGTTAATAATTACTATTACTTGTGCTACACGTGTTACGTATGAACTATAAATTATAAGAAATCGTTGACGATGAAGTCATCAATACTCAAGAAAGCATGGCCTAATTTTAATTCAGTGAAATATCAACAAAGACCGTAACACGTGTCGTAATTGACATTATTTTGTATTCGTTAATATAAAAATTTACAAAAAAATGCTGTGGTTTGTATACCTTCAATGTACAAGTTACAATAGGCGCAGAGTACAAGTATTAGAAAAACTAGTAGGACTATATTTCAATCCACTATGTTTGCTCTGAACTAGACACCCTCCAGGGCATTAATTTTGCAGAGTGTAAAATGCAAAGAATTGGCATACAAGAAAGATTGAAGAAGCGATTGACTATTAATTTTCCCAACAATTTTAATTCATGGTATATGTGATATCTTTACCTTTTCCAGCAAGCACATGTTAGCTACGTCTAGGTGTTTTGTATAGTATCTTTCGACCAAATACCGTATCTGAAATTTCTATCAAGTTCTCCTATTTTTTCGTTTTTTTTTTGTTTCCTTAATTTTACATTTGTCATTATTAATTTTACGTAAAATAAAAAATATATATTTTTATCTTTATATACACTATATACAATTAAAGTTATTATGGAACCAACAAAAAATAAAAAAATTGAAGCAATGCACAAAAAAATTAAAGAAAAACATGAAAAAATCAAAATTAAAATGCATAATGTTAGAAAAGCGAAACAAGTTATAAAAAATATAAAAGTCGATTCTCCAAAAACTCCCTATAGACCACCGATTACTCGTTCAATGGCAAAAAAAATGAAAATTAGTAAGTTGCGCAATTTATATCTAATTTTTATCAAGCTTAATGCAATTGGTTTTTTAGATAAATAAATAAAATCATTTCACCTTCACCGTATCAAAAATTAAATATGGAACGCTACTTACAATTAAACAAAAGAAATCATTTTGATTATAATTTCAAGTTTATAACACGCTTGAATTTAATGTATTTAATATTTGTTATATTTTTTAATCCTTATATAAAATGCCTTTAGTCTACTACTAAATTATCAACATAGTTTAGTTTATATATTGTTCCGTTTTTCTTTCTTTTCGCCAGGTTTCTTAAGTAGGTAGACACAAAACGGCACAATATTTTAAGAACTGACCCAGTTATTTGCGTAAAAACATTCATAAACTTCAAAAACAATCATTTTTTACTAATAAAATCGATTAGCAGGGTACACTTGGATTGTACCCAAGCCCCCCAGGCTCTCTTGGAGCCGTCGCTAAGTAAGAATTTACGAAAGAATAATTTCTGTATAAACCAAGGTTCCGTTTGAAAGATACAAGTTTTACAGCAATACTTAGTAGAGAGAATACCTAAAAGTTAGTGACATTTTAAAGTCAGGTTTTCCAGTTTTTAGTAAATCTTTGAATGTGTCTTCCAAAAAACTTACAAGAATCCTTAAAAATTCTTCCAAACTATATTTTATTTAAAAAGAAAAATTCTTAGTAAGCAAGTTTAGCATCAATGTCCTTATCATTAAAAACGTGTGTTTTGTCTAAATAATCATTAAACACAAAACATGGTTTTAACGAAAAGTATTGCTAACGAGTCAATTAAAACATCGCAATTTTACTATTTTCATATGGTTGATCAAGCCTTTTGCAACTTTTAATTTAAAACATAATTCAGAATTGTGTACAATTGGCTAACATTTGAGTTTGGTGACAATTAGGTAGGAATGACCACCATGAAGCTCAGATTTGTCAAGTTTAGATTTTTATTTGTGAAGGCGATTGAGCCAAGTTGTTTACATGGGACTGTTAGAACAAGACAAGAAAAATAACAAAAATATTATCGATAGAAGACAAATAAAAATGTTTAATCGTATCTTTATTTTGCAGGAACAACAATCTCTTTTTAATACCAGTTATTCAAAATTCTTCTGCATTTTAGTCCCATTATAACCACTTTTAGCACGTCAACATGGGCAATATGAGAAATACATAAATTCTATCAAATTACAATAATACACTCAAGTGAAGAAAAGGTGAAACACTGCTTGCAGTACAACAATATACAATAAACATTTAAATTTTCCAAGTAAATAAATAAAGTACATTACATTTTTACGTTACACCTTCTTGTTTACTTATATTACTTACATTTATACAGGTACACTCAACTCAACAAAAAACGAGACACCTTGGTTAATTGTAATTAAATATTTAGCGGTGTAAACTAGGCTTGTTAGCGATTGCAATCGGCAATGATTCGTGCCCATTTGCGATGCTATTCAAAAAATTCAAATTAGACAAATAATTAACATTGACAATACCAGAAGATCAAATCGTTTATCCGCAGAAACTAAAAAAATCAATATTGTAACGAATTTTTAAATCTAATTTTATTTCTAAACTAAATATTTACAGGATTTAATTTAACTACTTTTAACTAACACAAATAAAATGCAACGGTATTTAAGAAAAACAACTTACATTAATCTATATATTACTATCACTACTGTCCGCACTTTTTATTTTCTAAAACTGGTATTTGTTTATGTTTACAACACGTTCACGACGTTATATTTATCTTTTCACTAACGCGCGCGTTATACGCTTAATTTATTTAAACCGAAAAAGTATCTTAACACTTTTTTCGACTCAATTCGAAAACTGACTACAACTTCTTTCAAACACTTTTTGTCTTCTTCCGTTATTCAAATCCAGAATATTCCATTCCTTTTGATTCTTATTTTTGAATAGTTTGAAACAACAAATTAAATTTTATTTTAATACAAATAATTTCGTATGTAAATAAAAGTTCCATACTAAAACAGTGCATTATAAACTTAATGAAAGAAAGGCAATTATAATAAAAGTTTTAAATAATTACTAACACACTTATAAAGACTTATTAACAGTAGAATGATTTGGTGTCAAAAACGATATTTGTTGCATTTTAGTTTTATACAAAACATTTTCGTGTATGAAAAATTGAAACGCTGAAGTATTTTTCCTTTGTTGGTCAATGCATGTTTGCGCTCTTAGCATTTTTCTGCATTATTAACAATATTTTAAGATAACGTTAATACAATCAATTTTTTTGCGAAATTAGTAGAAAAATAAGACATTTATTTAAATGTTGTGAATTCGTATGCATTTAAACGCGTATACTCTGCGTAAGAATAAATCAAACATAATGTGTTATTTCATTTCCACGTACGTTTTTTTAGAAGCCGGGGAAGCACTAACACTAGTATAATAAACAAACATTTTTTAGTTCTCGTGTCATTCATATCCTGCTTTACTATAATATTGAAACATTCGCGAAGTTTTTGTAAATTTTGAGAACGTTCCCGTACTTTTTATCCACGTCTAGAACGTTCACGAAAGAATATAGAAGTTTCTCGAATGTTTACAGAAACGTATAAATGCGGTAAAAACAAATCGTAGGTCAGTTATTTCCCGTAATTCGAAGACGGCAGTGTAAAAGTATTGAAACGTTCGAGAAATTAATCTCAAATTCGAGAACCTTCGCAAAGTTTTTGTACAGTTCGAGAAGGATTTCCAAAATGTATAAATGCGGCACAAACAAATCAGAAGGCAGTTATTGCAGTAATGTGAAGACAACAGTGTTAAGAAGATTAATCAAGTCTAAATAAATAAGTGATAAATCTACGGTGTATAACCTTGTACGTGATTTTAATGTAAACAAGCGTTAGTGTTTAAATAAATAGAAGTTATCCGCGGACTTTATCTTCGTGTAAGTGATAGCGCTATACATATATTATAGTGTAAGTGTTTTTATTAAATATCCTTAGATTTAATTAGTTTGGTTAGTTATAAACGTGTACATATTGTTAGTATAAGTAAATTAGTTTTAATAATAATAATCGTTACATTTGGTGTCAGGTGTGGGGTATCGACTCGATAAACCATTGTTTAGCTCGCGATTTTAGTGTAAATATCATTAAGTAATTTATTATTGCTCCCGTAATAAAAACATTGATTGTGTAAGTAACTGTTTAGTTCGCGATACGCGTGTTTATTTATAAAGCGGAATCATAGCTATTCGAGTTCGTTAAAGCAGTGTATTTAAATTTTTTATTTGTGTTGTATTTAAACTTATGCCGGTAACTCGTTATCAAACTAAAATTGATGCAATACTATTTGAATTTCTTGAATCAATAAAGAATGATCAAGAAACGATGAATAGAAAAATGGAAGATAATTCTCAGAAAATAGAAGAAAAATTGATGGAAAATTCCAGACGTTTAAAAGAAGAAATACAAACCAGCATAGAAAATCAAATCAAAATTGTTCAAGAAGAAACCCGAGCAGATATGTTAAATTTAAAAGAAGAAATTTGCGAATCTATGAATGGCAAAATAGAAGCAGTAGGAATGAAACTGCTTGAAGAGTTACGCCACGTGTGAGGATTTAATAATGGATCATCGAGAAAAAACCACTCACAAGTTTAAACTTGTACTTCTGAATTTTGATGGTAAAGTTTGATGGTCAACCTATTACAAGCAGTTTGAAGCCGCAGCTACAGCCAATGGTAGGAGCAACAAGCAGAAAGCGACGTCTTTAATAGTGTCCTTACGTAAAAAAGCGGTTAGAATTTTACAAACTGTTTCTGACCACCTGCAAAAAAATTACAAATTCTTAATTTCACGATTAGAAATGAGTAACAACAACAAGTGTATTAAGATCAAATTAAACGTCGGGTTCAGAAAGCTGCCGACAGTGTTAAAGGGTTTGATGTTGACATCGCCAGATTAACATGGCTTGGTTATCCTACAGCACCAGCATCCTTCTTGAAGCAGTTGGCTATTCAAACCTTTGTAGTTTGAAGCAGCAAAACAAGCATCGCAACGAGATGGTCATAGACTCTGCTGTGCTGCAGAAGTACCCGCGCAAACACTGGAAAGCATCAAAGAGATAGCGCGACGAATACTTTGGGAAAGAGGAGTGACAACTTTAAACTGCGGTGAAATAGGCCATGTACGACGGCATCGTACTAAACATAAGAAGAGGACAAGAAAAGCGCTCGAGAATTTTGAACGAAGCGACCAAAAGAGACAAAAAGTAATCTCATTTAGTCAGGCTCCGGAGATTACAATTCAAATGGCATCGCTGATGGAACAATTGCATAGCATTTATCTCGATAGTAAGATCAATGGAAGAAGTGTTCAGTTACTGGTTGACACGGCAGCGACGAAGACTATCATTCGTCCTGACATGTTATTGGAAAAACGAAAAGATATCACCAGTAACAGTACGACTTCAAACGGCGACGGGCGAAGAAATAGCTACTCACGGACAAGTCAAAGTAACCATTGGTTTGGGAAATGGAGTACTCGACCATCAAGTACTGGTAACCGACATCACGGAAAAAAGCTATCCTGGGAATGGACGTTATAAAGAAATATAATTTCCATTTGGATATGAAGAACGATGTCCTGAAGATCGACAATGAAGAAATTCCTTTTCCAAAGGAAGAACCAACATGGTGAAACATAAAATTAATACTGGAGACGCTCGGCTGATACGATACAACAACATGCAGGCAGACTTCTTTTGGCGAAAAGAGAAAAAGCAAACAAATAATTACGGATATTGAGAGAAAAGGCGCGATTGAACCTTCAAATAGCCCATGGGCATCTCCAGTAGTACTCGTACAGAAAAAGGATGGATCAACGAGGTTTTGCGTAGACTACAGACAGCTAAACGACGTGACCAAAAAGGACAGATATCCTTTCCTCAGAATTGACGATACGTTAGACACCCTGTCAAGATCCCAGTGGTTTTCCACATTGGATTTAAAGAGTGGTTACTGGCAAGTAGAATTGGAACCTAAGGATCGTGAAAAAACAGCATTTACGATCAGAACTGGTTTGTGGCAGTTCACCGTGATGCCATTTGGCCTGTGTAACGCTCCTGCAACGTTCAAGCGTTTGATGGAGACCATCTTTTGTTCTTTAAAAACCCTTCGTTAGAAAAATCTTGCACGTATTTTCAACTGTCGTAACCATTGTCTAAAATAAGCATCAAAAAGTTATCGGGTTAACAAACAAAAAAAAAATTGCCGCGCTTTCGTCTGCCGAAAGAAGCTTTTTCATAACAACTGTTATAGGTTTTCACGCAACGGATGTTTACGTTCTTCCATTAATAACTTTTTTTAGAAAAAATATTAAACTGGAGTTCATGAATAGGATGCCTCCTGGTTCCACATATGCTTACCATCCATCAGGCTGGATACAGCAAGATATATTTGTCGAGTAGTTAAGACATATTATTAATAATTCAAAGCCTACCTTCGAAGATCCAGTTGTATTTGTTCTTGATGGGCGCTATAGTCATACTAGAAATTTAGAGGCTCATATTATTTTGGTTACCACCGCATTAACAAATAAGATGCAGGCATTAGATGTTGCGTTCATGTCACCATTCAAAACATTTAATGCACAGGAGATTACAAGCTGGTCGAAACAAAATCCCAGAAGTGTTGTGACAGTGTATCAGCTTGGAGAACTATTTGGAAAAGTTTATATGAAAGCAGCAATTGTGGAGAGCGCAGTTTATGGTTAAAAAAAAATAGGACTAGCCTGTCGACCGCAATATTTTCAGAGAAGCAGATTTTGTAGCGGAGTCGTATCTACACGACAACCCAGCACCTAAAAAGACTGACATAATTTTATTCTCCGCGGAAAAGCCAGACAATATATCGGTCATTAACATCAGCAAATATAGTGTTACCTTCCAATTTGTTCTCATCCCAAAATTAGACCGCTATATAACAGCGAAAAAAAACGATCTAACGCTGGCAAAGCTGTTGTTGTTGTTTTTGCTCAGTGCAGCTGTCTGGTTCTACTATTCCATGAACAAAGAAAACAGTAACGTTTTGTATAACCTTTCTGCTGACCCAACAGCATGGTTAGCATTTTGAAATCTTTACATATTTGACTTTGTTGTTGTTTTTGCTCAGTGCAGCTGTCTGGTTCTACTATTCCATGAACAAAGAAAACAGTAACGTTTTGTATAACCTTTCTGCTGACCCAACAGCATGGTTAGCATTTTGAAATCTTTACATATTTGACTTTCTCAAGAATCGTAGCCATGTTATTAGAGTTTTCTTCCATATAAACCGAGTGTTCCATTAGAAAAGATGCAAATACATTTTCGTTATGCACCAAGACTGCTTGAAGTTACTTTTAGACAAAACAAACAATGAATATACGTCCTCTTGGTAAATCATATTTCAAAGCATTTCATAAGCGCATGAACATCATTGTAACAAACCAGATTTCTCTTTTTGAAGAAAATATACCTGTACCACGAAAATGAGATCCCTGATGATAACAGTTTTTTTGTTTTTTAGCCTTAAACGTGATAATTGGGTTGCATCTTTTGAAAAACTTACAAGGTTGTTAAACTCGCGCTAAGAAAAAAGTTGAGGTCTCTTGTCAACAGAACAATCTGAACTAGATTCGCTTTGAAAAGCTAATGCGTTTGAGTTCTCTGACTTACTCAAGATGTCATCTAAATTAGAATTCGACTGTAAAACTGTTAGCATAAAGCAGATACTTTATTTTTATTTTTGTATTAGATTTTTTACATCTACCAAACAGAAATAGCAGTCGATTGTGTCTTTTTGTTTATTTATAAGAATGCCAAAACGAAATGAATTTTTCTTACCCTTAGGTCACAAACAAAAAAGTTCCTCGCATCTTCTGCACACCTTACGCGGAGCCCATGTTTTGTCTTGATCTCCAAGTTTTAATTTACAATACGCAATATAAACTTTTCTTCATAGTCAGTTAATTTTTTTTGTTGATTTTTAGCTGTGTATTCACCACATACATAACAAAAACTGTCGGAAAAAATTAGACAACCTCCAGAAATAAATTAACATATTCCAGAAATAAATTAACAATCACTGAAAATAAACTAAGTGTGGCATTACATGAGCAGCAAAATACTAAACTTTTATAGCTTGTTGAAACATGATCTGATCCAACAGCAAATTGTTTATATTTATTCCTACTAACCCAAATAACAAGTCTAAACATTTTCAACCTCATCAGCAATATTACTCACTATCAACTTTTAACCACAGAAAAATCAAATTGCGTTGTAAAATGAAAATGCATTCTTACCCTCAAGTTTCTAAAAATCAATCAATCTAAATATTCAAACTCAGCGTATGTGAAATGACGTATCATAGGATAAATTTATGCATACGCCAAGGACAGAACCCAATCCAATCACAATAACACCCTACCGAACGCAAACAAAAGAGGCTTTTCCAGTTCGCTAAGTATTACCAATGAAATGTGTCAAAAAATCGCATAAAGCGGAATTATACTTCCAAAAACCAAATAAACTCCAACTAATAGAAAATAATGTATCAAAAAAGGTACTCGTTGTAAAGTCTACAGAAGTCAAAACACTAGCAAAGCAAAGAAATCAACGCAGTTCCAATAGACCTTACAGAGAACAACAATTCATAGAAAACCAAGGGAAAAAGAAAAGATATAAAAAAATCAAAATTTAGACCACGGTCAAGGACAACGCCCTAAAACCCTATGAAACCCCAAACTACAAATACAAATCCAACTCTAAATATGATTCCCAAAACTAATGAAACTCAAGAAGTAAAAACAAAAACTAAGTATCTCAATCTAGCAGATTTTTGATGTTGATATGCAGATTTAGAAAGAAAAAAAAAACAAAAAGACAGTTGTGCCCAAAAAGTCGTCAATAAACGGTATGAAGTTTTTCTACAAAAAAAATCTAACAGACCCTAAAGATTTAAGAGGAGAAAAACCAACGAAATAATATCTATCAAAAAAAATCTGATTAAAGTCAACACAAGTCGAACTACCTAAAAAGCAGAGAAAGAAAAACAGCAATCCAAAAGTCACAACCACAAAGTTCTAAAAAGCTTAACACTGCTTAAGAGTACCAATTCAAGTAAAATCGAAATAGTATAACATAGAACAAAACCTAAAAAAAGAAAAAAAATATTTAAGAGTAAATAAGAAAGAATAACATCACTTTACGTTGGGTGCCAAATTTTTGTTACGTAAATAAAACCATAACGCAAGTAAGCGGTAGCTTAACGCGTCGGAGAATGAGTCGAAGATGATCTTCGATGTGCTGTTTATGACGGAATTAAACGAGCGCCAAAACGGTAGAAATATGCACTACAGATCAGTCAAGGTAAACAAAACTTTAAACACAATTATAGCAACGAATATATTTGTTTCAACGATAGAGAAAGGAGTTAAAAACGTTTACAATTAAGCAAGCAGATGATAATTAAGGACTCGTTAACAAATATCAAAGTTAATATTGATGCAGGCTTCTTAGATTAGGCAACACCTCGTACATATAAACAAATCAATTGGTTTAATATTGAATTCTAATAAAGTTTACGCTGGTAAATCACAATTCTCAAATATCACGAGCTTAAGCAAAACAAAACGCACCGTTTAACTTGTTACATGCAAGAAATAAGTAATATACTTAGTCGTAATAACAAGCGTAATGTATACGTCCAGTTCATAAACATATATACACAGTGACTACAAATAAATTGCTCAGTTTCATACGATTTTCTAAGATAAAAAAACATGTGTAGGTATACAAAGTTGCTACGATAACACAAAAAATCAAATCGCGTAAAATGAAAATGAATTCTTACCCCACCAAATTTCTCACAACAACCCTATGCAAAACCGCATTTTATTTATTTATAGTCAGTGTGGATGATTTTAGATACTAAAAGAGGGGGCAGCCATGGTCGTTTAGGTTGTGATATGAAAAGGTAAAGGCGAGAAATTTTTCTGTAACCTAAAAAAAGTGTAGATACCTGTGCCATCTCACACTGATATATAAGAATAAGATGGCTCAAGAAAACCAGCGTAACAAATTTGGCTGCCCAACTTCACGGGCTCGATTTTGTGTGTGCGATTATAAATTCTTCTAGTTTCATTGATTCTTTTATCTTTTCATAGTCTCTTGTGGGTTTGATTTACTTTGCTTCGCTTATTTAGTTATTGCTGCAAGACTTGCCGTCGGAGTTACTTCACTAACTTTTACTTCTTTGATTTTGGTGCTTCGGTTTGACTTTACATTAGTTATTTACTTACTTTTATTTTATTTGGATGTCTAGGCATACACTTGGTGTACTTCAGCTTTGTCGGTTAACCCTTTCTGCTTATTAGATTACTTTTAAGTGATACTACTCGTACTTACTGTTATTTTGATTTGAGTTTTAGTCAGACAGGTGTTAGCAGATTTCTGCTTTGATTTACTGCTTTTCTTAGTTTCTTGTTTTAACTTTTAACGTGATTCTAGTGCATTAGCTATGTATTCTTCAAATGAAGAACCACCACTTCTTACTTCTTCGGACTCTGATTCAGAAACGAACTTGGGAAATTGGAATGTTACTTTTTCTGGTGAAAATCCTGCTTTACTTATAGAATTTCTTATTCGTATTGACGAGTTGTGTTTGTCTCGTGGTGTTTCACGGCATCAACTTTTTCTTTCAGCTTTTGAAGTTTTATCTGGCAAAGCCCTTCTTGTTTTTAGGACGAGTCGATGTTCGTTACGTTCGTGGAATGATGTTGCTGCTTTGTTGAAGTCGGAGTTTTTGCCTGTAGAATACGACGATTGTCTGATGGAGACCATTCGCAAACGTACTATGGGGTCTAACGAATCCATTGATACTTACGTTACAACCATGCAATACCTCTTCCTTCAGCTAGCAGAACCGGTCTCAGAGCAAATGCAGCTTAAGGTTATTCGCCGGAATCTAACGCCGTTCTATCAACTTTCTTTAGCATTGATTGAAATCACATCTATCGCTGAATTAATATCTTTTGGAAAGCGTTTGGAGTCTAACATCAATTCTCGCGATTCTTTCCACTTCTCAACAACAGAGATTGGTGACAAAGTTCAAGAACCATCTGTAGTCTTTGCTAGTAAGATTTCTACTTCCGTCTCTTCTGCGATTCCTGCTACTTGTTCTCTTAATGCTTCTACACTTTCTTCTTCTGTATCTCCTTCTAATTCGAATACTTGTGTTCGTTGTCGTTCTCAAAGTGCTAAGCCTTTACGTACTGTCAGTTCTCTTCTTTCTCTTCCTCCTAATTTCTTTTCAGTTTCTAGGATTATTAGGCCTATAATTGATCCTTGGTATTTAGGTATAATATCTAAAGTTACTGCTTCTCCTCGTCGTTTCTCTCGTTGGTGTTTGGAAGTTAGTTGTACCATCGGACCAGCGCAAGCAACTTATTTAGGATCACCACCTTACATCTAATTGTGATCACCGCAGTGTTAGGAGTACGTTGGAAGCTCTTCGGTGTCACTTATACTGGCCTCATATGCGACCTAAGGTTGCCGAGTTTATACGTTATTGTTCTTGTTCAAACTCGCAACGAAGCAGCCCTATTAGGTCACGTCACGTTTTGCCAGCAACGTTGAAGCTTTCCAACACTGGTGTCGCTACAAGATCTACGCGTATACATAGGGATGCTGTTTCTCCTGATGTAAAAGCCACTACTCTTACATCCACGTTGTCAATCACTTCTGCTTATTCTTTGCTGTCTCCTTCTTCTAATCGTTTTCTTTTTTTTCATCGGCGTCGCAAACGTCGCAAGTGCTAGTTCACTTTTTGAGGTTTCGATTTTCGACTTTTGCTATTCGTTTGGTTCTCTTCTTTTGGTTTTAGTGGTTACATTTTTTATGCTCTTGTAGTTCTTAAACCATCTAGTCTCGCAGAGTCTTGAAAGATTGGGAACCGAATTTCTGCGGACTGGCGACTCTCTAAACCGCTGCAATTGTGTTTCTTATTTCTGGTAGTTTTGTAGCATTATTAACCACAAGATTTAGTTTGTGGCTTGAGCAATAAAAAAATAATAATCTACTGTACTTTTTCTTCCGAATGACCTGCACATTACCTTCTCTTCCAGTCATCGTAGAACATCCATCAAATCTAATACCAACACAATTCTCTGCCAAAATATTTTGGTCAACTAAAAAACTCTGAATTGCGCTAGCGATTGTAAGGGTACCTTGAGATTTTAGCTCAACATAACCAATAAATTCTTCTCTCTCTCAATATTCGATAATTCTTTCTTTGACAACTTCACCACAAAATATTAAATCTCATTTTGAATTTTCTGTGAAATGTCGACTGCATTTTTTCGACATCTATTCAAGTGAATCTTTAGATGTTCATCATCACAGTCAATGTTCAAATTTAAAAGGTCAAAGAAACAACCATCACCCCTTTCTTTTCCCATAAGGGACAAATCATTAGTTCCATAAAATATAATACAAAATGTCTGTTTGTTTTCTTCAATTATCTTTTGGTGGCCACTTTGCAGCCGCTTTTGCAGGAGCTGTTGAAGTTTTGTAGTATTGAGTGCTGATGTGCTTTCTACAATCTTCATGCATATCTTTAAACTTCATGTATGACTTTACCATAAATGACCTCAAAACTCCTTTAACTTTAGTACTAGCAGGAGGAAACAAAACGCAGTGCTTACAAAAAGCACCTTTCAAACGACTTGAGTAGACCAACCAAAGAATATATTGATCTAACCAGCGGTGGTTAAAGTTTTTTTTGAAATGACTGGCGTCAGAACTAAAATCGTAACTTGATGGTGAAATCCAGGGATTTGTAAGGAATTACTTCTTTTTTCTGGTGGCTACTTAAGATAAGATAACGACCAATGCCATTTTCATAATATCCGTCGTATTTTTCAATTGCTTTAAAGGTAGCTGTACCAAGAGCAGTTACGTAAAGAATTACTAGACCTTTGTTTCATAATCAACTTCGAATCCGACGGTTTGGTTCCATCTTTATTGCTTCCACTTCCACTACTGTCATGATCTTGATCTGCCCCCCTGAGCCTCACTGGGTACGTCCTTGGGCACAACATTAACACACACGTGTAATATCCTTCAAGTACAAAACAAAAGTGCCCTTATTAACATTTGGTATGCAAACTGACGTATCATAGGGCAAAATTCCTACAGCACAAAAACCACACCAAAATATTTTTAACAACTAACATTTTTTTTCATTTATTGCCAACTTCAACTATAATTAGTGAAATTAATGTGAGACTTAGTTTTAAACTCGCTATTTAAAAAAACAGAATACTAAATTTTAAGTAATTAAGAATTTTACGCTAAATACAAAGAAAAAGGTGACAAAAAAATGTCAAGATAGATTTTTTCGGTGTTTTTTTTCGTGTTTACTAAGTTCTTATGCAATTTTTTACTTGCAGACCTGTGTAATGAACAATTTCATATTATTTACTGATTTAATAATTCTGTTAGTTTTCTTTTAATTTTAATAAACTAATGTTTGTGATAAAAGTTTTTTTACAATAAAAAAGATATCAATTTAAAAAAACATCGTCATTAAAACATTAGATAATATGCTTAGAAATAAATCCGATTAATTCTAATATTAAAACTTTCCAAACCTCGAGACCAAATGTTCTAGTTCCAGATAGGGTAAAAATATAAAAGGTATCCAAAGGAAGTTGGAGTTTAGTCTAGTCAGAGTTCTTAGAAGAGGTTGGCAGTCTTAATAATTAAATGCAAAGTAAGTGTTGAACGCACATGGTAGTGTCAATAAATATGTAGATAAATAAAAGTGAATCTTATCCGCCGACGGTAAACGGTTACAGTGATATATAAATTAATGTAAGTGTGTTTCTGTTAAATTGCTAGTTATTAGCTAATTTTTTTATGACTAATGTTTGATATTTTAATAGGACCAAGCAGCAGTAATAATTCAATAAAATAAAAATCTCATTTTAAAAAAAATATTAGAACATGTTTGTTCTTTAGGTTACTATTAAGAAAACAAAACAGAAAAAAAAACTGATTTAACTAAACTCGACCTAACAGGATTATGAAAAAAATTATGAAATTAGAAAACCCAACCGGGACTAGCAAGAGAGAAGCACAGGACATGTAATCTTTATCCGAAACTTGAAAAAGCGAACAAGAAAAACAAAAAAAAAAGCTGCTCAACTAAATATATTTAAAATGTCTTAATAGTACCTAAATGTAGTAATTCGCATATGAAGGATTTTATTTCCAAACCGTCATTGATATAGTATGTCTTGTAAACGAAAATAAAGTACTTTTAAACTGCTAATTCCAAATTTAAAAAAAATATTATTATATGTACATTAATGCAATAGACACTTTTATTTGCGTTTTACTATAACTTATTTATTTAATTTCTGTCAGCAAGCTTAAGATGTACTGTACAAAGCTTAATTAAAAATTTGTTTTTCGAAAAAACAATTGCCTTAACTTTGTCGTAAAATAAGTTTCCACCGAACACTTAATTAACTACTCTTTCTCGTGCTACTTCATTTAAAAATCCTCATCGTAGAAGATGTAAGTAATAAATTGCCGCAACATTTAATGATTAAAAGCTCTTCTATCTTAAAAGCTCTCTGGACGTCCACGACGCCACAGGACTGCATACGCCGTTACGAAATTGTCCGACACAGTTCGAACGGCATCGAATGACAGGTGGTTTTGGGGTGATATTATATCAAAAGGGCTGCAAGCGAACCTAAATGTTCAGTTTCAGAACTCACGCCGTGGGTTTGTTCCGAGTCTCCTTTATTTACAATCGATAAAATCGTAGAAATTGCCACATTTTCCAAGTCCGGGTTTTGATAAGGGAGTGTCCTTATTTGAACTCTTTCCATTCAGCGCCGAATAAACTTTTTTATTTTTTAATTTATTAACATAAATAAAAATAATAATGCATAAAACCTCGTGTTTTACGAACCAATCAACGAACAGTTTCAAAAACTTTATATCGTTTGCGATTTAAGTCTAACAGAGTTAAAAACAAATGCTATTTCTGAAAAAAAAAAGTTTGAAATGCATAATATAAACACGTCGGAATATAACAGGCCCGTGCAGATGAGTGACGAATCGGTGGGTGATAAAGGATGGAAGTGTACAGACTCTAAGAATGGTTATTTAAAGACTGAAAATAAAGAAGATAATGTTGGACAGCTTTTAAGCACAACTCCCGTGACGACGGTGGTACAAGTTTCTGGTAACGGCGCAAGAACGATGGTTCTACCGGGAAAACGGAAACCATCTAGAGAAACATTTCTTTTGGCGGCACTTTTAGCGCTACTTGTATTTAGTCTTATTTGTTTACTGCTGCTCATTAACGGCGGTAATGAAGAATGCACAAAAACCAACGGTAAGTTCTAATGCATGTTTTTGTCTCTACAAAAGCTCGCGTGTCAAACAAACGTAGCTTAAACTCACGAAACTTTCATAGTTTTTGTGCGTGATTTGATGGACAATAATAAAACAGGAGCGATAATTTAGATTTAAGGGTGCTAAAATCGTCGAAAGTTTTTACATAAAATTGTAACGTTTCACGAACAAGCTTTTTGCCAAGTTTTTTTTCAAACCATTGCCCTTATAAAAATTCTCGAAAAGTTTTTAATCGTGACACATTTATAAATAAATTAAAAGTTTGGCTGCGGGTTACACTTTTATAGTTCGTTATTCTGTATGCTTTTATTACGTTTCATTTACTTTTTATTCACTGCGGATTTAAGGTGTGCGATTTTAAATATTTAATTTTTAATACTGTTTTTTAATAACAAATTTTCATGACAGAATTTTTTTTGTTTACATTTATAAACGTATTAGGGAAACGTCAATAAGCTCCCTGTTTTTGTTCCAGGATCAGAAAGTTTCTTTTTCCAATTACGAATACTGTAATACACTTTAAACGTAGTTTAAAAATGCGCCCGCTCCTTTAACACAACAAAAGTAAAAAAAAGTTTGAAAACGAGCAAAAAAATATGAATAGAAAGTGCGTATTATAAATTTAATTAAGCACAATTTGACCCAACTTATACATTCTTTGGTACTGTTTACATAAAGGTTTTTTTACTAGCTTACTTGCAAGTTTTATCTTGTACCCGCCTGTTTACTAATGAACTTTGTTTTTAAAAGTTTTTCTTTTGTTGTAAACAGTTATGTAAATTTTGAAGTAACTTATCACATTTCTTACAGTAATTTTGCGACATTAGAAAATTTAAAAAAAAGATTTTTGCAACAAGTTTCTTAAAAATATAAAACTTGCAAATTGTAACGTCTTTGGGTTTATACTGCGTGGTCTCATCAAAAAAAAACATCCCACTGTAGGTTTTAAATAAAAGTTGTGGTTTTAAGCAGACACCATAATTTCTATTCTCGTATCTTCAAAGACCATCTCCAGCTTCCAACTGCTCACCACTCTATTTGATTTGGGCGTTTTTTATTCAGACACACAGACAAGATAATTTCTTCACACATTCTCAACTTTTTATCTATGCAATGGGCTAGACAATTTTCGACGTCAATAGGTCAAAAGCTACTCTAAATCGAGCTATCTTTGTTCCACTATTTCACTTCTCATTTCTTTTCTAAAACTTTCGTCGTCTTCACTCCAACGTGCTAAATAGTTAAAATAAATTACTTAAGTTTTAGTATAATTTAAGTTTTCAATTCAGTAGACATCTTCAGAATCTGGAATAAACTTTAATTTTACTTTTTGTTATATTCTAAATGCGATAAATTATGAAGTTAATCGGTTTTATTATTTTATACAGTCCTTTATACACAAATTCTTAAGACACTACGTCAAATTGATTATGTTACGAAAATCAATTCTATTTTGTCTGAGGAAGCCTACGCTCTTCTAACTCACAACCCCACTTTGAAGATTGAACGTGAGGTCAGCCAAATCATCAAATCTTCCAATCTACCTCCTGAAACTAAATGTCGACTTACCCCATCAGATTCTAAACCACCTCGTCTATTCGGACCTCCCAAAATTCACAAACAAGGTATTCTTTTTCGACCTATCGTCAGTACTATCCAATCTCCTACCTACAAGTAGCCAAGTTTTTGTCCAACATTCTTTGCGAGTTTACAGGTAAAATTTCTTTTCACATCCTAAACTCTCAGCATTTTATTCAACGTCTGGAAACTATAAAACTTAAACCCCAAGATCTTCTCGTGACCTTTGATGTTACTTTACTTTTTACTAAAGTTCCTATTAAGGATTCGCTTATTATCATCAGATTCTGTCTCAACATGGCAGGAACTTGAGTTTCGTTCCTCTTATTGATAAGTGTCTATCCTCTACTTACTTCCAATTTGATAACAAGTTTTACGAACAAGTTTCTGGTGCTGCTATGGGTTCACCTCTATCACCTGTTGTTGCTAACATTTTTATGGAATCCTTTGAAACGGTTGCTTTGGAATCATCAATATTAAAACCTAAAGTGTGGTTTAGGTATGTTGACGACACGTTTATTGTTTGATTTCATGGTCATCTTGAATTGTCTAAGTTTCTTGATCATCTTAACAATCAACACTTAGATATCAAATTTACTATGGAAATCGAAAGTAATGGTGCTCTTTCATTTCTTGACGTTCTTGTGGCTCGTAAGCCCGACGGACTGGGACTAATTTAAGTTTTCAATTCAGTAGACATCTTTAGAATCTGGAATAAACTTTAATTTACCTCTTGTCATACTCTAAATGCGATAAATTATGAAGTTAATCGGTTTTATTATATACAAATTCTCATGACACTACGTCAGACGACTTGATTGTATCCATTAGCTGTGCGTCCTACACGAATCTTAGTTGAGCCAACACTGCGGCCAATAACAAGTCTACACAAAATAATACAAGTCTTTGTGGCCTGGTAACAATACTGCTAACAGACCACGAAAATGTGTATCTTACAAACCAGTGATTGTCATGGTGAAATTTTATTTGCTAGCACAGTTTTAAGTTGTGTAACTGTCAATGATTTATTGGTTTTTCCTATGTTGCAAAGTACCCAAAAAATGTGGCGACTACACAGCGTTTAACATACAACCACGTCACCACGGGTAGCTGAGATGTCGGTGAATAAGCGTGATTAAAAAAACTACAATCAAAAAAGAAAAAATTAGCTACCACTCCGTTGTACTGAAAAAATTCTTGACTCGGAAACACCAACTACACTCAACTAAACAAAAAACGAGACACCTTGCATAGTTAGCGGTGTAAGCTAGGCTTGTTAGCTAGCCGTTCGCAATGCTATTCAATAAAGTCAAATTAAACAAATTATACACACTGATAATAGCAGAAGGTCAAATTGTTTATCCGCATAAACTAAAAAATTAATATATTCTTATTTTTGAATGATTTGGAACAGTAAACTGCATTTTATTTGTATACGAAAAAAAGAAAACTATAATAAATGTTTTAAATAATTGCTAACACACTTATAAAAACTTATTATAACAGTGGAATGATTTTGTGTAAAAAAAGATGCATTTTATTTTTATACAAAATATTTTTGTGTATAAATAGCAACACTGAGTTATTTACTTATTCTATTCTTTGTCAATGCATGTTTGCGCCCTTAGCCTTTTTTGAATTTTTAGTTTAACAATGTTTTTAGATATGTATAACATATTACAATAAATTTTGTTTTTGCGATACTAGTAAAAAATAAGACACTTATTTGAATGTTGGTAATACGTATGGATTTAAACGTGTATAATCTTCGTAAGAATAAATAAATCAAACTTAATGTGTTATTGCATTTCCATGTTACGTTCTTTTAGAGGCGGGGAAAACACCATCACTCGTATTCTACTGTCACCAATATCCTGCTTTACCATAATACGATAAATAATCGCTCTAATTGTATTTTTTTAAAATGTCAATTAAGAATAATAAAGTATAATATAGTCTCAAGATTTAAATTAATCGGTGTATTAGGTATTTACTATATGTGAATTGTGAATCTGAATTACTGCCACCCTTAAAAATCTTTTTACAACTTTCCGAAATGCTCTAACCGACGTCGATTTTCTGGGATGCTAGTTAACCGGACGGACAAGACAAAAGAGGTTGAAATAAAAAAGTATCAAACACTTATAAAAGAAATTCTTAGCGAAAACAATAACAGAAAGCGTCTAAAATTTGCAATACGTCAATAAACTGCTGGATTTTTAGTGACAAAAAACTTTTAACACTAGAACGGCCGGAGCGGTCAATTTGACCGGTGAGCGTTTGGTTTTATCTGTTATTTGCGCACCGCTTATAATACAGATATATGCTTTTGAGACATTTCCAAAAACATGTATTTAAATGTTATTAAACAGAGTTTATCAATATTTCTCTCTGTAGTTAATAGATATTATCACATATATCTAGAGAGGCCGGGAACGGTCAGAATGACCGTATCTGAAAACTTGTCTACAAAAAATATTTATTCTGGAGAGAGAATTTTTTAGTCTAGCAAGTACATTATAACCTTATTCCCACTACATTATAAGACGGAAAACATGCGCGTGATCACAGTGTTCAAAAACCGGCAAGTGTTTTAGTGCGTAATAGTTATAAAATATAAGTATGTCTTGTCGTAGTCTTACTGACAAGGAGCTCCTCGAAGAGCTTCAACAAACATTGGAGGATAAATACGATGGCAAAGAATTATCTGACAGTAACAAAAAGGATTATGTTCCTAGTTGTCAAGAAAGAAGTAGTGGTGATTCCCATTCATCTTATGAAGAAGTGGAAGGGTCGCAATTTGGTGATTACTTGGAATATTATTTAGTTCTTTAGTCTGGAGAGAATACTGCTTGCAACAGCAGAATATTTTACAAGAGAAATCCGGTCCAACACCATATGCAAAACAAAACATTGATGACAACGTAATTAGTGGTTGGCTTCGACACATTTAGAGATATACTGAAGCTGAAGCTCATAAACAATTACAAACGACAATTAGTCTATGATTAACGATGAAATTGAAGAATCTATAGCATGCATATGGCGCTAATACACTTTCGGTGGCAAGTTTATGGTCTTAAACGTGGGGGCCGGCGTTTTTTCTTAAGTAATGTCTTGTAATACATTCAAAGAGATTATGAGATATTTGCGGTTTGACCTAAAAACTCAACGAAGCGAAAGACTTCAAACTGACAAATTTGCATTAACCTCGCAGATATGGAAAATGCATCCTTTCTTATAAACCTGAACCAAACCTGACAGTAGACGAGCAATTGTTCCCCACTAAAGCTCGGTGTAGATTCACCCAATATATGTCTAATAAGCCAGACAAATTTGGCATCAAGTTTTGAATGGCTGCAGATGTTCAATCAAAATACTTTCCAAATGGTTCCATATTTAGGTAAGAATGAAATTCGTCCAGTGGGTGAGTCTTTATCCGAAACCGTTGTGCTGCGCCTATTAGAACCTTTCCTCAATAAGGGAAGAAATGTAACAACGGACAATTTTTTCACCTCATCACTTGCTGAAAAGTTGCGAACAAAAGGGACAAGCATGGTTGGAGCAATGAATCGCATTAAGAAGTAAATTCCACCTTTTGCGAAAAATAACAAGTCTCCATTGTATACAACCACCATTCTAAAACATGATACGTATACGTCATATATAGGTAAATGTTTTATTGCTAAGTTCAATGCATCCTACAGTACATATAAGAACTGGTCCTAAAAAACTTCCCGAGACCGTCAAATTTTATAACAATACGAAGTATGGTGTGGATGTAGTCGATCAAATGGCCAGAAAATACAGCACCAAAGCTGAATGTCGACGCTCGCCTACACAAGTTTTTTTATAAAGTGCTGGACCTTGTTGCTATAAATGCTGCATTTGGTAGAATTCGATAACAGATAAAAAACGAAAACGCCGAGATTTTATTCTTCAGCAAGCAAAAGACCTTAGAGATGAATACATTACTAAAACCAATACAACATCGACAACAAATGTTGCCGGTAACCCGAAACGACGCCAATGCGCGACAACAAAATGTGGAAATAAAACAGTGAATTTTTGCAAGCAGTGCCAGAAGGCTGTATGTGGGAAATGTACCGCAAAAACTGAAGTAACGTGTATAAAGTGTGCTGACAAACTCTAATTACCAAGTTTTTGAAAATGTATGACATTATAAATTAATGTAATAAATATAGATTTAGTTATTATTTGTGTTTGATTGCGTTATTTACGGACACAACTGAAGTAAAGATGCCGGTCAAATTGACCGCCCACGGCCGTTCTAGGTATCTAGATGGGGTCGGTTGTTCTAGTGTTAAAGGTTCAAATGTTGCACCTATAAAAGTGTTTTGACTTCCAAAAAGCCACTATATACACTGCGTTTCAAATAAAATGCACCACATAGAAGGAATAGACGTGGAGGGCTAAAATTTTGTATGTAAAACTGTTTTATTGAAAAAATGTCAATAATGTGTAACATCACCACGTGCTTGTATGCAAGAAGTTACCCTTCTAGGCATGCTGGAAATAAGGTGATTTATTGCGTCCTGAGGTATCTCATCCCAGGCTATTTGAAGCTGTTGTCGCAATTCTTCTATGGTATTTAGAGGGTGAGCTAGATGACGCAGTCTTCTGTCCATCATGTCCTAGACATGTTCTATTGGCGATAAATCTGGTGATCTAGCAGGCCACGGTAACAAATTTACGTCATTGTCTTCAAAAACTCTTTATGTCATTACTGCCACATGCAGTCGCACATTGTCTTGTTGGAAGATAGCTTCTGGACGTTCTTACACCAGGTGTTAAACCAGTATGTCTTCGTTGTACAAACTGTAAATCGTAGCGTTGTCCTCTAGGTCTTCGCACACGTGTACGCCCGTCCGAGTGCCATAAACAGAACCTAGACTCATAAAAAACAATAATGTTGCTCCATTCATGTCTGGCTTGGCACTATTGAAGTCTAACTTTTTAGTGGTGAGGTGTTAGAGGTATACGAGAGTTTGGTTGATATGAAGACATTTCAAAAGAGCGGATTCGACTTATAGAGACTCTTACCAACTGTTCGTATCCAGTTTGTTCCAACTGAACGCGATAGTTCTCAAAAGGTCTTGAACGGCACTTTTTCTTAGCAGACGATCTTCTCGTCTGTACCTATACGTCCTGTTTGCAACTGTTCCTCCTGCCATTCTCGGCATGTTCTTAATATTGTTGAATGAGTACGTCCTAATCTTCTGACGATTTCACGATATGCCAACCCAGCTTCCTGCATACCAATAATTTGCCCTCTTTCAAAAAGTGTTAATTGTTGAAAATTACCTCGTTTGCGAACTCGTGACATTCTGACACTTACAAACAATGACAACTGATAACTAGATTTAAAAAATCTGAAGAACTGCAATTCAGAAATAAAAATAAAAGAAGCGTAGAGATGTTGATAACACCGTACATCAACATTTTCATTCCAAATTTTAATCCTTTATTTGTCTATATATAAAAATTTTACATACAAAATTTCAGCCTTCCACGTCTACTCTTTCTATGTGGTGCATTTTATTTGAAACCCAGTGTAGTTAATGGCACAAGCTCTAAAGGTGTAGCGGACACTTTTCAGTAAATTTGTATGGGATTGGGTGAGTTCCCATGGCTTAGGTGTTTTAATACAGAAGGTTACATAGGCATTTTAAACAAGGTTGTGTAGCCTTTTGTCCAAATTTTGTATACAGAGAACGATTACATCTTTCATTTAAAGTTATCCTAATTTCTCCATTATTACAATAAAAACGTCAAACAATAAATCAACAGTTACTTAGAATGTAAGCTAGTTATAGTCTTTTCAACTGTTATTATTAATTTTGTTTATTCTTTAAAGATAACACCCCTATACATATATCCAAGTTGGTGCAAAATTAGATACAGAAACATAACCTAAACGTGTTACCGTAGCCAGGAAAATGCCCTGATTTCAATATAATAGAAAACGTTGGGAGCAAAGTTTTTTTTTTAATTATAAGAGCGACTTAAAAACTAAAAATAGTGAATGATTATAAAGATAAAAGACTTCATTTTTCTCAATTGATTGTCTTAAAAAATACAATAAGAACCATTATTTATCGTATTATAGTAAAGCAGCACATGGGTGACAAAGAAAATACAATTTTTTGTTTATTACACTAGTGATGGTGCCTCTCCCGCCCCTAAAAAACAACGTAGAAATGCAATGACACATTCAAATAAATGTCTTATTTTTCTACTAGTGTCGCAAAAAAATTGATTGTATTTACGTTATCTAAAAATATTGTTAAAAATGCAGAAAAAGGCTAAGACCGCAAATATGCATTGACAAACAAAGAAATAAATAGTTACAATCGTTACAATCAATTTTATTTATACACGAAAATATCATGTAAAAAATAAAATGCTAAATCATTCCATTGTTAATAAGTTTTTATAAGTGTAGAATATATTATTTTTTTAGTTTTTGCGGATAAACATTTAACCTTCTGGTATTATAAAATATAAAAAAACCGCTGTACAAGAGATCGGATAAAAACAAATCATCATCAACGACAGAACAAACGACTTTGTTATATACTAGCTGTACCAGCTTCGATTGCGTGAACCATGTCAATCACAATAGATGTTTTAGCAGCAGCCAATTTGTCTAAGCGTTGTAAAGCATGTTTTTCTGCAACTAATGAAAGACGTGACTGTTTGTATATTAGTTTCATTTCGATTGTGACTCATACAAGTCATATATAATTGATTTTCTGACTAAAATGATTTTGTTTTTTTGGCTACTTTTATTGTTAATAATCCTTTGAGCTCCAGCCGTATTTCTACCAAAAAAAAATATTTACTTTGGGACTTTATAAAACAATACTTTAACTGTGCTGATTTGTATGCCTAGATTTTTAGCCTTTGACACTTTCCCTATTTTTCCCGTGTCTACTTACAGAAGAAATAAAAGTCTTGTCACTTATCTCTTGTGTTAAAGGTGATATATGGGCGAAGTGACTATAAGAATATCAATAATAAATAAAAAATATCACAAAACATATTTAATCAAAAATCACATAGTTGTTTATGTTTTTATTATTTTTGTGTAATTTTTTTAAATACAACAAATAAGATGATGTTAAACCACTACTATCTAAGAAAAACGACAAAGATACTTTTGAAAACAATTTTGCATACTCTTCACTATTCCGGACACATACGTACGGTGCGTATCAAACAGACCACGCGACTGCGCGGGCTACTTATCTCGTAAACAAACGCGCTTTGTGTCTTTTCTTCCTTGCAACCCACTTACACCAAAATGTATTTTATTTTGTTTTTGAAAAACACGATCCCAAAATCTAAACTACTTGTCCAAACATTGTTGTGTAAAAAGCATATTTTATTTACATATTTCTTTGATGATAAGCAAATGGTTTAAGATCACTTGCTGAAATTCTGCGTGATATGTAAAAAATAATTTTAAATGTAATTTTTACCCATATTTTATCAATTTGTGTATTAATTTCAACATTATACATATAAATTGTCGCAGATTTTTATAGTTCTAAAGTTTCTCTATAAAAAGTTTTTAAATATCTTTTACCGTTAAGATCCTTTTTTCGTCAACGTTAGTTGTAAACTAGCTCACCACAGAGTTTTTTTTTTTAAATTTTAACGAGATAATATATACATAAATAAAAATTTGATCATTGACACTTACATGCAGTCGCAAACAAAATTTTAGTTCTTGTCTAGCGAGACGTCATCATTAGTTTATTATAAAACAAAACATTTACCCGTACTTTCTTAGTACAGTAACTGATAAAAGTTATTACTTATTATTACTAGCGTAGTATTACTCTGGCTACTTTCGAGGAGTGTAAGCTTACATTCGACGATTTATATTTAAGCACCACTGCCTTGAATACGAACAAATCACTAACGTACTGAAACGGTACAAGACAACGTAACCTACAACGCACAATTCTGCAACTAAATTATAGTTTTGACTAAAAGTAAATTATTAATAATGACCTTAAAATAAACTAAAAGTAGCTAAGGGCTTAATACAAGTAATAACGCATAACAAAATTAATAACGCTTAAAGATTAGTAGATAATATAAAAGTAAATAAATTACGTAATACATTTACAAAAATGATGATACAGATTAGACGTTGAAGTGTAGAGCAAATAAGCCACATCAAAGACGATACTCTGAAATCCAAATTGAATAAAAGTCAAACAAGAAAATACGTAAACACGGTATGCGACATAAACCCACCGTGGATCTCAAACTACGACAAAATATTCATCCAAAGAACATTGTCAATCATGCTGTTGGATTTGACTCACTCTACTCGTGTCCCCCATGGCAGAATTGCCCGCACTTCGTGTGAATCAAGTAAAAGTATTTAGTTTAAATTATAGCGATCGTTTTCCAATCCATATTTCGAAACTACGCGGTTTTAAACTTGCCAAAGTTTATTTGTGTTTGTTCTCTATCTCTATGAATTGTAGGAGAGCGGAATCAAATCTATTAAAACCCATCTTTTGCGGATAATTGGGAATCAAATTCTCACTTATGAAAAGTTGAACGTCCTTGTTGTGCAAATAGAAACAGTCCTCAATTCTCGACTTCTATGTAGTCTTAGTTCAGATCCCAATGACCTGGTCATTTACTGACTTTATAACCTTTAACATTCGCACCGGACCCAGATTTGTCACATTTGAAAATGACTCGTATGTTCGTTGGCTATTGTTACAAAGATTGCACCAAGACTTTTGGAGCAGATAGAAAAAGGAATACCTGCACACACTATAACAACGCGTAAAGTGGTCAAAATCAAAGGTACTTGAACCAATAGATATTGGCACGTTAGTCAAATCAAAGACTGGTTGAGTTCACTTCTACATTAGGAGATGGGCAGAATGAATTGCATCCTGGAGAAGACGTGGCGATAGTTCGTACTGTTCTAGCGCCCTCTAGTATAGTTATGTGAGCTGCCTTTGCAGTAACATTGTGCTATATTTAGTTGTTAGTTTAAAATTTTGTTTAAGTTAGTTTTTGTTGGTGGTTATTGAAAATCACGGTTGCGCTGCTGATTTTGATAAGCTACTGAAAAGCTTGTGATGTAGAAAATTGTGCGTACACGTGTGTTGGTGGTTACATTATAGTTTAACAAGTGTTTGATGGCAGAGCCATCTCATAGTATAAATTTACTATGTGATTAAAATTAACTGTAGATAGCTATAAACGATGGTAAATACGTTGAGTTGGTTTAACACCCGCGAATTTCAAAATATGCTTTGAATTATTCGTCGGGATAAAACCACAACGTAAAAGGACATTGGGGGTGAGCAATGTCAATGCAATTGTGTAAACGCCACCAGAGTGAACTACTAGACAGCTGTTTCGCCCTTTTGGGGCTCATCAGTAGTAGGAGATACACTCTAATGTTGTTCCCACAATTGCATTGACGCCCCTTAAAGCTTTATAATTAAGAACGACGAACTTAGCATTCACAAGTGTTTGATGGCAGAGCCATCTCATAGTATAAATTTACTATGTGATTAAAATTAACTGTAGATAGCTATAAACGATGGTAAATACGTTGAGTTGGTTTAACACCCGCGAATTTCAAAATATGCTTTGAATTATTCGTCGGGATAAAACCGCAACGTAAAAGGACATTGGGGGTGAGCAATGTCAATGCAATTGTGTAAACGCCACCAGAGTGAACTACTAGACAGCTGTTTCGCCCTTTTGGGGCTCATCAGTAGTAGGAGATACACTCTAATGTTGTTCCCACAATTGCATTGACGCCCCTTAAAGCTTTATAATTAAGAACGACGAACTTAGCATTCACAAGTGTTTGATGGCAGAGCCATCTCATAGTATAAATTTACTATGTGATTAAAATTAACTGTAGATAGCTATAAACGATGGTAAATACGTTGAGTTGGTTTAACACCCGCGAATTTCAAAATATGCTTTGAATTATTCGTCGGGATAAAACCGCAACGTAAAAGGACATTGGGGGTGAGCAATAATTCAAAGCATATTTTGAAATTCGCGGGTGTTAAACCAACTCAACGTATTTACCATCGTTTATAGCTATCTACAGTTAATTTTAATCACATAGTAAATTTATACTATGAGATGGCTCTGCCATCAAACACTTGTGAATGCTAAGTTCGTCGTTCTTAATTATAAAGCTTTAAGGGGCGTC
This sequence comes from Aquatica leii, assembly GCA_035610365.1. Lineage (NCBI taxonomy): Eukaryota > Metazoa > Arthropoda > Insecta > Coleoptera > Lampyridae > Aquatica > Aquatica leii. The sequence goes on along the minus strand of CM069436.1, from coordinate 94,676,945 downwards.
AATGCAATTGTGGGAACAACATTAGAGTGTATCTCCTACTACTGATGAGCCCCAAAAGGGCGAAACAGCTGTCTAGTAGTTCACTCTGGTGGCGTTTACACAATTGCATTGACATTGCCCACCCTCAATGTCCTTTTACGTTGCGGTTTTATCCCGACGAATAATTCAAAGCATATTTTGAAATTCGCGGGTGTTAAACCAACTCAACGTATTTACCATCGTTTATAGCTATCTACAGTTAATTTTAATCACATAGTAAATTTATACTATGAGATGGCTCTGCCATCAAACACTTGTGAATGCTAAGTTCGTCGTTCTTAATTATAAAGCTTTAAGGGGCGTCAATGCAATTGTGGGAACAACATTAGAGTGTATCTCCTACTACTGATGAGCCCCAAAAGGGCGAAACAGCTGTCTAGTAGTTCACTCTGGTGGGGTTTACACAATTGCATTGACATTGCTCACCCCAATGTCCTTTACGTTGCGGTTTTATCCCGACGAATAATTCAAAGCATATTTTGAAATTCGCGGGTGTTAAACCAACTCAACGTATTTACCATCGTTTATAGCTATCTACAGTTAATTTTAATCACATAGTAAATTTATACTATGAGATGGCTCTGCCATCAAACACTTGTGAATGCTAAGTTCGTCGTTCTTAATTATAAAGCTTTAAGGGGCGTCAATGCAATTGTGGGAACAACATTAGAGTGTATCTCCTACTACTGATGAGCCCCAAAAGGGCGAAACAGCTGTCTAGTAGTTCACTCTGGTGGCGTTTACACAATTGCATTGACATTGCTCACCCCCAATGTCCTTTTACGTTGCGGTTTTATCCCGACGAATAATTCAAAGCATATTTTGAAATTCGCGGGTGTTAAACCAACTCAACGTATTTACCATCGTTTATAGCTATCTACAGTTAATTATAGTTTAACTTTATTTGAATTGCTTAATTGCTTACAAATTGATTCGCCTTTCCCCTATTTACAATTACTACCTTACATTCTATTTACATTTTTTACATTTTTACATTTTTTTTTAATCCCTCCTCTCTTCTTAACTTTCCTTCTTCTCCATACTTCTTCCATGTACTCCGCTCCTTTTCGGTTTTCTTCTAAGATGTCGACTTCTTTCATAACCTCTTCTCTTAACTCTCTGCATTTATCCCTAATGCGGTTGAAGTGCTCTGTCTCTTCTTCACATAGTCTGCACATCTTTTCTTCTTATTTTTTCCAGTATTTGTTACGTAATTCTTCGTTCTGACATTTGAACCGTGCTATCATTTTTTTCTTCTTGTTGCTTTTATTCCTTTTAAGTATTCTGGCACCGCTTCCCCCTTGATATCTTTATAATTTCTATGATATCTGCCCTCTTTTATCTTTGTCCATCTTTCTTGTTTTTTGATGTCCTTATCTCTTCTTATTATTCCTTCCCTTACCCCTAGTCCCTCTTCTCTTAATCTCTCCACTTCTTCTCTCGCGTACCCGTTTCTTTTGTAATACTCTTCTTTGCCTTCCTGCCCGTACTTCACTTTACGTCCCTTTATCTCTTTCCAATATTCTTGCAGTATTTTGCATTCTGTTCTTTCTTTTAGTTCTTCTTCGTATTTTAGAGACCTTTTTTCCTGTCTCCACTCTTATTTTTGTTACCTGTACCTCCTCTCTCACAATATACCTACCCAGGTGTATCTCTATCCAGTCTCAATACCCACCTCCAGTATTTTTTCTGTATTCTTTCTACCCCCCTTCACTCCTTCCACCCCCTTATTTCCGCCCCATACATCACCACACTCTTTATTAACTTTTTGAACAACCGTTTTTTTTCTATATCCATCTTGAATACCGTTTCCCCTACCTCCCACACTTGTCCTATTAACTTGTTTCTTTCCCTCACTCTTTCCTTGATGTGTTCTCTATCCTTATTATCCTGCTTCATCGTGTAATCCAGGAATGTAAATTCCTTCACTTATTGCACTTCCTCATAGCTCCATTTCCATTCCTCTCTTTTTCTACCTCCTTTTCTAAATACCATTATCTTTGTATTCTCTGTGTTTACTTCCATTTCATTTTATTTCATGTATTTTTCCAGCGTTTTCATCATTTCTTTTATTTCCTTTTCCTCCTTAGCTACCAACACTATGTCATCCGCATACCTTCGCTTTCCCTACTACTATCCCTTCTGTCTGTTGTCCTTTCATTGTCTCCTCCAGATCCCCCGTATATACTGCAAACAGGCTTGGGCTCAGTGGGCATCCCTGTCTCAACCCTCTCTTTGTAATAGATTTATCGCTCTCTTCCCCATTTACTTTAACCCTGCTTCTCGTTTCTTCGTAAATGTCCTCCATTTTTATTATTATTATTTTATTCCCATAGTTTTTCCCTGTTTACTCTGTCAAAAGCTGCTTTAGATCTACGAATAGTGCCACCATTTTGATTTTTTTTTCTAGCTCTCTATTCGCGAAGTGTTTCAGTATATATATATATATGTTGTCTATCACCCTTCTTCCTTTTTTGAATCCCGCTTGTCCGTCTGGTACCAAACCTTTTTCCTTTATTTCCTTCTGTAGTCTTCCTTGTAGCACTGTCGCATGTAATTTGTATGCCGTGCTTAATAATGTTACCCCTCTGTAATTCTTGACTTTATTTCTTTCTCCTCTTTTATAGATCGGGCATATTATTCCTTCTTTACAACTCTCCGGAAATCCCTCTCTTTTCCATATTTCATTTAGTATTTCCGTCATCTTTTGGGCTACATGTTCTTCCCCGTATACCCACTCTTCTCCTTATATTCCATCTTCTCCTGCCGCTTTTCTTTTTTTTATCGTTTTTATTGCCTCTATTACTTCGTTTTCCTTTATTCTATCTCTATCTCCTTCTTCCCGTCTTACTATTGCGTCTTTTCCTTATCTTTTTTTCAATTTTGTTCTTTTCCTCCAGCAGGTTCCTAAAATATATCTCCCATTCTTTCATTTGTATTCCCTATGTCGTCGTTTTTTCTTCCTTTCTTTCTTTAGATACTTCCATACATCTCCCGTTTTTATTCCTTTGATCTGCTTCTATTGTTTTTTTTTGTTTTTTCCTTCTTTCTATCGCATGTTTTCTTGTATATTTTTACTGCTTCTTTGTATTTTTTTCTTTTTCCACTGTCTTAATGCATTCCTTGCATTTTTCTTTGCTTCTTTGCATTCTCTATCCCACCATTTCTTCCATCCTGTTTTCTCCCCCTTCCACTTTCTAAATCTGACTCTCTCTGCTGCTTTCTCCATGATCTCTCTCATTTCTTCCACACTTTCTTGTAATCCCTTCCCTACCCATATCGTTTTCCCTATTCTCTCTTTATATCTTTTATTACCCTCTTCTGTCCACCTTTTTTTTGTTATGTACTTCTCATCTTTTTCTCTCCCTCGTCTCTTTCTCTTCCTTCCATTGTCAATTCCAGTGGTTGGTGGTCTGACTTTACCCTTTCCCCCAGCTCAAATGTCTTCACTTTTTCTCCAGCCTCTTCATTTGTCATTACAAAATCTATTATCGAATCTCCTCTTCTTCCTATGTACGTATATTTCCCCATTCCTTCTTCTTCTCTGTTCCCATTCATTATTTCCCACCATTTTTCGTTGCACATTTCCAGCAGTTCTTCTCCCTCTTTATTTTATATATAGGACAGCTATACAAAATATTTTGCACTAATAAAATGCAACCGTATTTTAAAATACTTTGCAAGCATTTGATTACTCAAAAATTAAATGCCGATTTGTTTTAAATTTGAGAAGAGCGTGTATTTCTGGAATTATCGATGGTAGATGTACGGCAGATATAAAAATTTACACACACAGACGTTAACAAAGTTTTACATTAAATAAAATCGTTATGGTTAAAACACAGTGTAAAGAAGTACATGCCGATGTTACATAAATAAGTGTATTAAATAAACAATGTTTATAAATTTATGATAGTAATGTATCAATTTTTTGTGTTTGCTTTTATTGAGTATAGTTAGTGTTAGTGTTAGTTTAGTAAAATTAGTTTTAAATTCGTTGATTAATTAATTTTATTTTTAATTTTATATAACCTAAAAATTAAGAATTCATACTTAAGTGTGTCCATTTATCATTTAACACATTTAATCTCGTTCTTACTTTTAACTGTCGTTAAAGCTTCATTAGTTCATTCAAATATTTATTATATAAGAGATCGTTTTTTCTTTTCTTTAAAAGCAAAGTAAAAACTACCATTTTTATTTTATTTACCTTATAAATAATTTAAACAAATCTAAAAGAAGTATCTCTTTAAAACGTAACTAAAAACCAAATTTACGAGAGCATAACACGCTAATCTATAAATCCAGCGTATAATTTTTTTCGAAAGTAATAATTACAAACGAAAATGATTTAAGTGCCTTTTTACGCATAAACATACACACGAAATTATAAATAAAAAATTCGTTTGAGCGTTTGACCACGAAACATCCGTTTAAGCACTCCGTCCTAATTGGGCGCATTGATTCGAGCAGGACATTTTCGCATTTAATGATACTTTCAGTTCTCTCTTTAAGTTGAAAACGTAAAATAAAGCTTGTGTAAGAAATACACTGCTTTAATGTGATAATTTAAAATTTATATAAAACGACAAAAAAAACCTTTGTGTAAGAAAAATACATTTCGCTATTGTTTTTTAAACTATTTTTACAGTGTTACTCGAGTATGAAAAGTAATTTTATGTAAAAGCTCGAAAAGTGTTGGCTCGCCCCAAGCATGTAAACGTACCTTCGAGTTTAGAATAGAATCGAGCAAAGAGTAACACGATAAACTAATATAACAAAAATAAAGAAAATATTTATTTGAAAAACGAAAATACATAAACCTGGTTTATTAAATTCTTAGACTTTGTAAATCACCAGTCGAGTGTACTCTAGCAGTATATAGCACAACTTAAACAAACCTTGACAGATAATTCAATATAATAAAAGTCACTATCAAGTGTCACAGTTTGTACTAGGAAAAGAAATTGTTTGTATTATTACTGTCTACTTTAAGAACTGAAGTTTTAATAATATATTATATAATTTCAATCAGACCAAATTCCACCTCTGTCGTCATTACTAAACTTAATTTTGTTATAATTCACTCAGCAGTAAGTAATAAAACAAATTCAATAACGTACAACAAAAATTTATGAAATATCCGATCTTGCGTAATGCTGAAAATTCGTTTATCTGTAGATAAAGCAACCTGACAGTGACAGTTTGAACCGTTATTGAAATTTTAATTTATTTTCATTAAGTTTCCAATATTAACAAGATTTTATATTAACTCACAAAAGAAAACAACAACGTTAATTTATTTTTAAGATTTTGTTTGTATGCTTTCTCGTGCATTAATTTTTAAAATAAGTTTCGTGAGCAAAACAAATTAGATTTTCCGAGTTTGTGTGTTGTCTGCCGTGAAATTGTAAGGACACTTCCAAACAGTTAGTTTTGTATCAAAGTTTCACTACAAAACTAAATCGTAACGTACATTTTAAATGAGATCGTTAAAACTATTGATTCGGTTTATTGATTGTCGTATTTTATATAGGGTGAGTTACGACTATTCCCTCGGTCTCTTGTGCCGAAAGAACTATATCTTTTTAAATTAATTTTTTTATACAAAATGCTTTAGAAATTTGTGTCGTTTTCGTGCTGTAGGAATTTTGCTTTTTAATACGACATTTTGAATACTAGAGTTCGATAAGGATATTTCCGCGTAGTGCGTTAAGGAATTTGCACGTGTGTGCTCAGGCTCGAGGGTTTCCACATTTTAAGTATCTTAAATCATCCACGCTAATTTTCAATAAATAAAAATGTAGTTGTGAGAAATTCGCTAGGGTACGCATGCATTTTCATTTTAAAGCGCCTCTTCGAAACACCACAGTTACAGCGACAGGAAGATTTTGTTGTTACTCCTTTATCTTTTGATTTTTTTGATGATTCGAAAATAGTGATTCCTACTGAACAAGGCACGGAAATGATTCGTAACTATCATATTCTTCTTGTCGCTCGACACAGTGGTGTTTTAAAAACTACGACTAGAATTTTATCAGATTACAATTGGCCCTGCCATCAACTTCAATTTTCGAGGAGCCATAGTTATGTTGTTACGAGAAAATCAGGTTCCTCGAGTTGGGCAGCCAATAATAAATTGTTACGGCTAGCACAGCTTCGGAGAGGGATCGCAGGCTTTGTGATGCGAAATTATAACTTAAATCTAAAAAAAAGCGCCAAGACGATGAAAGATTAAATTAAGGAGATACCGTCTAATTCTACCCGTAGCTGGAAAAGAATAAATAACACCACCGAAGTAATAACACAGAATATATATTTCTTTTATCACAGAAGATGAAGAAGGTACATAAATATAAATTTTCGCAAATATTGATACGTGGGTCGAATTGATTATAAGTTGCGTCGAATAGTGAGCAACATACCGTACAACAAGCTGACCCTGTCGGTCTAAACTTTTACATAAACATAACGTCTGAATTTATATTCGCAAATTAATTTGAAATAGTAATACTCATAGTTAGGTTTTATCCAGTAGGGGAGTAGCTAATTCCGTACTTGAGTTACCTGAAAAGTAATACTAAACCCAATATAAACGAGCATATAATGTTAACACAAGTAAAAAGTCCCCTTTAGCATCCAATCATTTTAGAACGTAAATGCGCAGCGTTTCCCTTCGACTTAACAGAATAAGTTTTCCCAGTTTTTGTCGTAGTTCATCTCCAAAAGAGGGATAATCCTGAAGGTTTCCAACCCTTGACAATGTATAAGAAATAACGCTATCAATAACGTGACGTCATGGAAGTTTTCCAACTAGGCCACCTGCTAGTTACCTTCAGCGATAACGGTAAACATGTGGTGGGTCCGCTACAGACGATTAGCACAAAATCAAATTAAACCCCCAATAAAGAAAAATTTACACCACTTACCCCAATTCAGTTTTACAAATGTAATTGCATATTTGCGTAAAACGATCTAAACGTGAAGGTTGCACCGGGCGTAAAAGTACAGAGCTCGTCGATGGTCTTACAGGAAGTGAAGTTAAATATGCTGTCTAAAATTTGAGATTTCGACGAAAAAGTAGGGAATTCTAAGGACAAATTTCATACTTGAAGAGAAATTTTTATACTCGCGAATTAAACTACTAACTTTTAACATAATGTACTGGTGATTGGTGATTATTTTCCTCTGCTCTTTCCGTTACGTTCAGCTTTTGCTGTCAAATTTCGTAGTAAAGAATTTGCTAAACTTTGCGCTACCTATAGGACGAGTATACTGCTTACGGTTATATATCACCCTAGGGCGAATCCCAGCGAACGAATTAATCGTGTCTTAAAAACCATGATATCTTTATGTCACAGAAAATCATCAGCATTGAGATGCAAATCTCCAAAAGATTGGCTGCACTATTTGTACGGCAAAACGCAAGGTTATTGACTACTCCTTTATTTGCGCCATTCACGTCTATCCCGTTCTTTCAATATTTTTTTGGTTCATCTTCTTCTGATGTTCTTATTTCGAAATATAACGTTTCTCGTTCAGTGTCTATTATAAAGCTATCCGTACGCATATTCTAAAACAACTCTCTAAATCGTACACTAAAACGCAAAATAGATATAACCTTCGTCATCAACATGTTTGGTATACAGTTAGAAATTCGGTATAGATACGTAACTATACGTTTTCTGACGATATTTCAATGCCAAGTTAGCACTTAAGCTCCTGAGATCTTTTATTATTAAAACGGTTAAATCTCTTTGAACTTATGAGTCACCACTACTGGTAAATCGGTGGGTATCTGGCATGCTAAGGATCTTAAACCAGATAAAAGTTTTTTGGACTTTAATTCGAAGGTGACTTCACACTAGGCAAACCGTCGGCCTGTCAACGTAGCATTACTATACCCTCATCGGCGAAAACCACGAAAGCTGCGATCTAGATCGTCTGTAGGTTCTTCAAACGAATAATTTTACTTTTAATTTGGGTTTCTGATCATCTGATTAAGTGCTTGGCAAATATATGAGTAAACTCGTAGTAAAAAATTTTGTTTTGTTGTCACTCTAGTCTTTGGTTCGAGGTATGGTGACTGATCGGATTGCTGGTTAATTTCTTTAATCAGTGTGATACGACTTTGGCGCTTGTAATTAGAATGTTTATTAGTGATATTCTTTTGTTGGTTTTAGTTTCGGTGCTTAGTGGGCTTGTTTGAACCTACAACTAAACAACACTATATCTCTACCCAATTGTATTGTAAATGGGTTTTCTCCACTATAGATTGACGTTTTTGGCGGTTGGTTGAGCACTAGGGTAGGTCACTCGGGTTCGGCTATCCAGAGAGAATAACAATAACATACTCTCTTTTCTACTTCTGTATTTCTTTTTCTTCTTTCATTCTGTTGCCATGAGTGGATCAGCGCTTGTTGTGAGAACCTGACCGTTACCCGGTAACGTCAAGCTCTAGACCAAGCATAATACCTTTTGGGGGTCGTACAAGGGACTTGATTGAGCTTAGCGAGAATGCTGTGGTTGTACAGGAAGCACCGCTGCCGGCTAAAGTCGAGCAGTTGCGGGCTGTAGTCTTTTGTTATTTTAGTTTTGTGGCAAAATTTTGGAATGTTCCTTTTATTTTTTTTTAAATTACTTTCAGGCTATAGGAATTTCCAGAGTCATGTTGCCTCTGGTCTTAGATCAGCTTCCTAGCTAGGTGGAACGAAAAATACTGTAGTTAAACGAGTACTAGTTGCGGTGACGTGCGCTTGTGTAGGTTAACGTTGGAGGGCTCAACGACGTGCTATTTCTATTTTGACGCGAGTGCTTGAGGTGTGTTTAAGACTTCAACGCCACTCAATCGTCTGGCACTTCATCGAAGAAACTTTAGACTGCAATAAGATTCTTGGGGTCATTTTCTAGTCTCGTAGGTTTGGGTACTATTCTCTTCCTGTTTCCTTATAGTACTTTTGTCATTTTCCTGATGGGTTTTTGGAGCTTATATATATATATATATATATATTCAGTGTTACATTTATATAGGTAGGTTAGGGCTTTATGGAATTTTAGAGCGTTGTAGTTGATTGTGGATTAAACTTCTCTTTTTCTTATACCTTTTTTTTTCTATTGGTTTGCTTAGGATTTTCTTTCAGTAATGTCTGTCGGACTGCGTTGCTTCTTGCTTTTATAGCGTAACGACTGATGTCAATTTTAAACGAGTACCTGTTTTAATACTTCGTTTTTGTTGGTTAGAGAGAGCTAAGAAATCAATGCCTGTTTACATTTCACCTTAGGTTGGGTGTTATTGTGATTGGGTTTGGTTTCGACTTTAGAGTTTTGTCTTTGACGTATGCCTAAATTTTTGTTTTTCATCTTAGCTAGTGTTTACTTCCCGAGTTGTATGTTGCTGGAGAGGAGAAAGGAAAGAACTTTGTAAGAATTTTGCCTTATGAAATAACATTTTACATACTGGAGTCAATAAGAACATTTCCGTTTGGTGCGTTAAGAAAGTTACACGTGTGTGCTAGTGTGAGACCCGGAAGTTTCCACATTTTAAATATTTTAAATTATTCAGGCTAATTTTGAATAAATAAATTGCGGTTTCGAATATAATTATTGTGGGAAATTCGCTGGGGTAAGGATGCATTTTTGATTTAAAGCGCAATCTGTTATTAGCATTATTAAAAATTGTTCAGGATGTGTATTCTAAGAAATTATGTTGGATGAAAACATTAAAACCACCGTTTTAATTTCTATAATTGCAAAAAGCTTTAGAAAAAAATCGGATTGCACACCTACTGAAATACCTTCACTAACTTCAGAAAGCTTAGCGCACTTGGTTTTTCTATATTGTATAAAACTGAACAATTCATTTGTGGTAACGATGTGTATATGTAACAGTTTAATTTTCAGCAATTTTAAAAAGTTTGTATTAGTTGTGTCATTAACTAACTGCGCGTTTCTTAAATAAAACTTCTTTTTCACTTTGAGCTCAGTCGTATGCACGCACGGCTAAACGTACATATTCCGTTTGTTAAAATGAGAAACGTAAATTTAAAAAAAACGCATACAACAAAACACCATAGTTCATTAACAACTTCCTTCGAGTTTAGACCGTGCAACCGAAATAGCCAACGTTCTTCTCTTTTTTGGTTTCCGGTTGTTACTCGTTTATCGAAGCCACGTTCCTCTAGGGAAAGAATATCTTCTAAAATCTCCATAAATTATGTGCACTTTAATTTTTCTTAGTCGTGACCAATATATCATTCCTGCATTCCGCTAAATTAAGTTCCACATCCAGACACGTTATTCTAAAAATATTCTTTAACGTGCTAGCTAAGCGTTAATACGCAAAATGGATTCAGCTTTCCAGACGAGAGTTAGACATGATTTCAAAGCAACTCTTTTATCTTTCCTTCAAGTTAGTCAACACTCTATTTCCCATTGATTGAAATCACTTTGACAACATTATTTACCAGCAGTACTCTACGACACACCACTGAAATTCGTCTTAAAAAGTTTCAATTGTTAGGATCCAAAGATAACAAAGTTTCTCCTACTGGTTCTTTAAAAACAATCACCAATTTATCTAGTCTTCACTTCAGAACGAAAATCAGTGCTATCAAAGGGTTTGAATTTTGAAAATTTTGAGTCTTTTATTAGACGTGTTCCTCGCCACATCTCAGATCTTATTAGTGTTCACACCGGAAAAATTCTTGAATCACCTGAAGCTCCTTAATCAAACATTTCTAAGTCAAAAGAGTTAGCTTTCGAAAGTTATTATACTAACTTTAATATCATCGTTCTCTGAGCCAACGTCGTTTTAAGTCTAACTGATTATGTTAAGAAAATCAATTCTATTTTGTCTTTCAACTCAAATTCTTACCTCAAAGATTTAACGTGAGATCAGCCAAATCATCAGATATTCTAATCCATTTCCTGAAACAAAATGCCAACTTATCCCTTCAGATTTATAACCACTTCGTCTATACGAGTTTTCCAAAATCCACAAACAAAGTATACTTTTTTGACCTATCGTCAGTACTATCTAATGTCGATATAATGGTTGCATTAGAATAATCGATGTTAAAACTTATATCAAAAATAAAGATTCTTTCCCATTTCTCAACGTTCTTGTGACTTGTAAACCCGACAAGTATTTTAAGCGTTGTGTTACCAATCTTCTGTTCTAGTGAGTCCTGTTGACCACGTCAGTACGGCTTAGTGAAATGTCTGTGAGTGATGTGTAATTAAGTGAAAATAAAAGTACTCACAGTTCATAGATTTCAAACAATTATGGATTACGTGCAGCAAGAACTGAATAGAAGGTTAAATAAGACCAATCAAGGAATTTGATGAAACTCCCTTTATTGGATTATCGATTTACGTCAAAATAACCAACCAGTGATGTTAGCGTACCAGTGACGTAGTAAAATTTAATTAAAATAAAACTTTTTGGAAAACTAATAATTAACAAGTAACATTTTCCTAATTTTCCTGCTCAAAAACGTTCTGTATTTGAATCTTTGGTTATTCGCACTTTTTCTATTTGCTAACCTGAAAATCTAGACTCAGAACTGCGCCATGTTACTAAAACTTTATTGAGCAACGGTTGTATACATCGAAATATTCAAGAACTTATCAAAAGTTGTCTGCATCCACGCGTTCGAATACCTAAGAACATTTCTACTTCCAAATCCATTCTAAAATTAGTGGTTTTACCTTACATAAAGTTACAAATCAAATAGAAAAACTTAAAAAATAGTATTAAATTTCCTACACTTTCATCTCAATGTGTATATCAAATTTTTTCTTCACTTGGTTTAGTTTACATCAGTAAAACTGATCGTTCTGTCATCACACGCCTTTCAAAACGTGATCGTTGTATAAAGAAAGAGCATAAGTCTAAGTATGCTGTTGCTAAACATCATTTTACGACAGATCATAACATAGATTTTGACAACGCTTTGGTGATTACGAGATCTCCATTCTTCTTTAATAGGAAATTTTGAGAGAACATAGAAATCTTCAAACACCTCAATAACTTCAATCGTGACCACGGTTTCAAATTATCCTTTTTCGGTTGTCACTGATTTATCAAAGCCTTTTTTTATCGTAACCCAATCAGAGTAGAGCTCAACCAACCCTGACACGACTACTATTTTTTTTTAAGTCACTTCTATCAAGCGCTGATAGCCAATACGTTGGCACCCTTCAATTACATTTAAACTACCGAAACCAGAAACAAGTTTTTATTTTAGTATAGACTGTGAAAGCCTTTAGATACTATTACATCACTCACGGAAAAAACCACAAAAAAAAACTATGGTTAATAAAAAAGAAATGAAAAAAGTTTCGCAACGGCTAAAGAACAGAAAAAATCTCAAACAAGGCAGTACATCTAATCAACTGTTCAAATACGACGAAACGTTACCGGACAATTAACCAGCAACGATGCTATTGTGTCAATGATGACATTTAACACGAAATTCCAAATGTTGCAAATCTTATAATTACTGTCTCAAAATAATTAACCCTTTCACAAAACTTATGTAATCAGTTCAGATTTAGACAACTGCGACGCCCTATATAACTATACCAGACTGCTCCTTCCACTTGGTGCAAGCTTGCTGCGTATCTTGGGACTCGTTGTCGTTGTGCAAGATTCAATCTTTGTTGATAATAAGAATCGCTTATAAATCTCGACTTTTTCTGAGCATTCAAGTTGTAAGCAAATACAAAGCTCCAAGACCAAGATTTTGAAGAGCAACCATATAGATCCGCTGTACCGAGTTGTTAGTCAAATTGATCAAGGTCGAGAGACAACAACATAGCTTTAAACAAAAACTTTGTCTGCAAACATCACATTAATGCAATCTCGATCGATAGAGTCTTTCGTGGTTATTTTGTTCATGATTAAAGCGACTTTTGTCATACACCGCGTCTTTCTTTGAGAGTCAAAACAAGAAGTAAAATTTGTCCTTTGCCGTATTGTCGTTCGTGAACCCAAACAAACTGACGTTTCGCAAGACATTGCAGCTTGCATCTTCAGAGTAGTAAAACAAACTTTGATTGTCAAAAATCCAGCTATGCCACAAATCTACGGTATCCCTAAGATACACAAACTTCGAATGATAGTGAGCAACATCAATTCACCAACCCAATCTTAAGCACATTATCTAGCTGCAAAACTCTTGCCGTTGATAGAAAACACAGAAACTCACATTAAAGTTTCAACAGACTTTGTAGAGAAAATTAAGAACTTCCGTATAACAAAAAAAGATATACTAGTAGTTTTACTTTTTACTAATGTTCTGCTCATCGAACTCTATCTTAAAAACACTTCTTTCAGTTATAATTACAACTTATTTAAACAAGTAAAAGGAGCGGCTATGGGTTCACCGCTCTCTCCAGTTATAGCCAATATTTACATAGAGTATTTTGAAACTGAAACTAAAAACTGTTGAGTTGGTTCAGATATGTTGATGATACGTTTGTTGTATAGCCTCATGAAAAAGATAAACTAAATTAGTTCTTTCAACATCAAATCTTTGTACATAATAGCATTAAATTTACTATGGAGTTAGAACATAACAGCAGTCTAGTTTTTCTTGATGTACTGGTGCTAAAGAAAAATAACGGAAAATTGGGGCATTTGCTTTATAGAAAGAAAACGCACACTAATAGATACTTAAACGCCAAATCGCATCATCATCCAGTACAGAAAAGTACTGTTTTACATACTTTAGCTAAAAGAGCTACACGTGCGTCAGATAATAAAAATCTGCAAAAAGAAAAACAAACACTGTTGGAGTCCCTACAACAAAATGGATACGGGTTTAAAGAGATCCGAAACGTATGGGAAAGAGCAATAAATCCAAAAGTCAAAGAAGACTTATCACCTCCTACTAGCACCGCTTATTTACCACACTGTATGGATTCGACAGACAAAATAAACAGAGTGCTAAAGAAACATATCAAAACTGTCTTTATGATTAACGATACCCTGAACACTTGGTGTACATCTGCTAAAGACAAACAATAGGCTCTAAATCATGCCAAAGTTAAAAAAATTCCTTGTTCCTGTGGATCAAGTTATATAGGACAGACGAGATTTTCTATTGAAGTTAGGGTAAAAGAACACGTGTGGAACCAAAGACACACGTTAAATTTTGACCAAACTAAAGTGTTGGCTAGAACTCCTCTCAACTTTTTCAGACTACTCCGCGAAGCTGTGGAAATAGAAAAACATCCATGTAATATGAACAGAAAAAACGGTTTAAGACTCAGCAAATTTTGGCTACCAGTATTACATCTTCTAAGACAAAGATCAACCTTCTGGAAAAGGACACAAATACTTACTCCGAGTAATAACAAAGTCAGTGAAGCGGCAAAGAAAAGATAAGATCCATTAATTACTCTAATCTCTAATGATATAAATACACTTACCACTCTGAAGATGCAAGCTGCAATGTCTTGCAAAACGTCAGTTTGTTTGGGTTCGACAATACGGCAAAAACCAAGTTCTACTTCTAGTTTTGGCTCTCAAAGAGAGACTAGGACCACGCCTAAAAAGTCTGGTTGTTTAACTACGACGCGGTCTAAGCCAAAAGTCGCTGTTTTTGACAGTTTTGGCACACTTGTCAACATAAACGTCAAATTATTTTTGAAAGATTTTGAGACTTTGTGGGCCATCTAGTCTCTGTTCGAGAAATAAAATGTTGTATTCAATTCGTTCCTGTATCGAGGACTTTTTAAAAATGCTCTCTTGGGAAAAAAGCGTCCAATTTACACAGGAACTCGTTAAATAAACTACTATTTCAATGCTTTATTTAGCCTCATGAGCACAGAAATGAGTTCATACAATGTATCTACGCTTTTTTATTTTTATTTTGTTGCTCCTTGATGCAATGGTAATCCAGGTTTTCGTGAAAACTAGTTCACGATCTATTTTTCGACTTTGAGGGACATTTTTCTATGAAGTCATGCCATTGACAGTTTTTGTTATCCTATATAGCTGCACCTAGTTACAAACTGCTGTCTAATCCTTTTGTAGATATGAATCAACTTGCAAAGAAATCAGGCCGAGTAATTATATTTCAACAAGATAGATAAAAAACGATAAAAATACAGAAGAAAAAGAAGACTGATATATGATAATACTGCTACGGACTTTAGAATCTGGTTTGGTTCACAAGTTGATTACCTAACTATATAGTGGTTCTTTGTTAGATTTTCGTTTGCTTTTTCAAGTTATCGTTTTCTTTCTTACTTTTTCAGAGTTTGGATTATGACTTGTTTTACAAGTTGATAACCTAACTTTTGAGAAGTTCTTAGTTAGATTTTGGTTGCTTGTTTGAGTTTTGCGATTTATCTCACGCTCTGATAAAGCCCCTTACGAAAGTGGGCGAAACGTTGGCAACTTTGGTTAACAATGAACAACGGTTCAATGACACGGTTCAAACTCGGAAGACATTTTTATCATAGTGTAGATTCCGGCCGTGGAAGCCTTCGCTATTACGTTTTCAAGTATAGACTAGCAATTTTCATAGACATTTCTAGAGCGTTTAATAACGTTTGGTGGCCCTCTATAATCAAAGCTCTCGTCGTTAAGAGAGTACCTTCTGACGCTACGCGCGTTATTTGTAGCTATTTGTCAAATAGATCGGTAAACTCTGCGAACGTTTCACGTTTAACTTTCACTAAATGACTGACGAAGGGCTGTCCACAAGGCTCGATTTTTTGTCCGATTTTGTGGAACTTGGTGGTAAATGATCTCTTAGACAAGAACTTACCAGCAGAGTGCGACATCTTCGCTTATGCGGATGACATAACCGTCACAGTTTCCGCTAATTCTAGATGAGACTTGGAAAAAAATCCAACACGTGCCTAAATATTCTGCGTCTTTACGATACTCCGGTCCGTAGGGTCTTCGAATTCAAGTACCTGGGACTTCTGCTTGACGAAAAACTAAGTTTTGTAAAACATTGCGCTTTCGTGGTTGACAAGCGTAAAAGCGTCTTGCACTTGTTCTACAAATACTCACGATTGAAATGGAACCTTCACAAAAAACATCTTGCGAATATCTTCGACAATGCAGTCATTCCCATGCTCACTTATGGCTTAGACATTAGGTACCATAGACATTCCCACGTGGTCAGGAAACTGGCTTCGTTCCAATCCCTATTCCTTAGAACTATCCTCGAGGTTTATCGCACCGTTCCCGTAGATACCCGTTGTGTTATATCCAAGCATCCTTCCCTACATCTTCTTTTGCAGAAAATTTACTGCATCAAAGTCCTTTGCAAAGCTGGCTCGTGCAGTTTCCTTGACCAGCACGTTTCAATCAACGATTTTCAGTTCTTTTCAGCGGCCAAGCGTCACTTAAAGGTCTTAATCTTGGGTGAATGGCAGCGGCTGTGGGACACTTCCCATAAAGGACGTAATGCCTATTCTCTTATCCCGAATATCTTTACCTGGGTCAGAATGCCTCACGTCCCTGGACGAGAGGCCGTCCAAATTCTGACTTCACATGGCGGATTTCGTTGCCATCTAAAAGCATCAGCGTTTTGGATGATGACAGGTGTCCGTCGTGTGGCATTCCTGACACTCCGGCGCATCGAATTCTCGCTTGTCGCAAATTCGATGAGGATCGTGCCTTGCTATCCATTGTCGCTCCATATTCCGACTTCCCTCGAACTGGTGCCTGATGTAAACATTTATAGACATTTCGCAAAGAGAGACCAAAGCCTACAATAGAACGATATTTATTTTCTAACGTTTTTGCATGGTTTAGTTTATTTTCTTATAAGTATGCTACGGAAAAGTAGATATTTAGTTTTTAAATTATTAACAGCATTAAATTTATTTTGGAGTCATTTATTTCATTATATTTTTATTTAAATAACCTTTTAGTTTTCTTTTTTGCCGTAGCTACTAACTAACTCTGCCTCTCTCAGTTTGCCAAAGTCTTTTTCCTACCTACTCGGTTTTATGCCTTAGAAGCGAGGATAAGCCAGAAGGCAAGTGCCTCGCTGAACCGCGTGCTCTCAAAGCACGTTCCAATACCTAGCCCATCCGACTAGGTCTAACTAGACGTTCCTTTAAAAACGAAACATTTCCTATTCTTACCTATCCTTTTGTAGCCAACTTGTACCAAGCAAGTTCGGGTGGTTTGGTGGGTCCACATTAATCCTCCTCAATAATAACATTTTGTCTATCTTACAAATGGGCGATTTTGGCTTCACTTTTTATAGGCAACTGATAATCGAGTAAGCGATCCAGTATATTAAGTCTGATGAGTAAACATCCTTGATAATACTATAAGTAGCATATGCAGTAATAAATATTACTAACTTCAAAATATATAATACTCTAGTATTTAAATTTAACGTTTTTTATTTTAATTTTAACAAAACTTAAATAACAATTGATTTCGATTTGTGTCTTTTACGTAGATTTAGCTTTTGCGCCTCTAGAGTTTTTTTTTCATTACGTTACTACAGTATCAATGTTACTTGCAATAAAAGCAGTATAAAAAAAGGTATTTGTAAATTTTTAGAGTCATTTTGTAACGACTTATGCTAAGACGTTTTAAAGTTCTTCACACAAGCGCTAAATTATTATTATTTTTTATCATTTCGTTCAACTAATCTTTCTCAAAGAAAAAAGAAAATACAAAAGAAATTGTTTTGTAAATGCAGAAAAAGCTCGGCAACAAATTAAATAACTCCAGAATTGCTTTGAAAACTGAAAAATATAAAGGTTAAGTGTATTACATACAACAAAGAATATGCTTTAAGGATGATTACATTATAAATACATAATATATTTATATACAATCAAATTTTAATCTAATAGAAATTTTTTGAAGTTTACTTAATTAACGTTGATGTCAAATAAATTAGTTTGATAATGTAGAATAACAAAACGACGACAGTTTATAACAGTGACACGTCTGCTTAATAACATATGGTTCTCTAATATAATTTCAAACTATCTCAAACTTTGTTATGTTTCGAAATTAGCACTTAATTAAATTATAATTCATAATAAAAGCAATAATCTATTCATGACGTACAAAAATTTTGGTTTTGAGTATTTTTCGCAAATGATGAATAACGATTAATAGCTCAATAAGTCAGTGCCATTTTACAATTGAACGTCAAACGTCACCAACATTTCACATTGATAAAACTTATTGAGGTTAAAAACCACAATTTATAACGTTCGATGTAAATAAAATTTTCTTCGAAAAAAACTTTTAGAAAATATTAAAAGAAAAATTTGTAATATAATTATTATCGATTCTTCGGAAGTAGTTTTACTTTATACATTGTTTGAAAGCTTTTACTTAATAGATACTGACACACACCGCAGTTTCCATACCCTAACCAATATGCCGGTAAGTTATATTTAAGACGAAGCACGTTGTGGTAGTGAATATATCGGCGTTTATTAAATATTTATTATTAGTTGTAAGTTAAAAGCTTTGCTAGAAACTTTCGAGTACTATAGTTTATGTTTGTGTAATATTGATTACTTAAATTTAGTTTGGACAGGGTTAGTACTATCGATTGCCCCGGATTATGTAAGGGAACGTATAAATATTTCGTTAAAACAAAATAATAGATAGCTTTTTAAACAGTTTTAATAGTTTATTTATAAAACCACTTCAATAGAAAGTCGGAGCTATCAACGATAATATCGAGGTAAACGAGCAAAACATAAAAGATGCTTAGAAGTACAATCAAACTTGTCAATAAACGTTGGTACAAAAGATAAAAAAGAATATGAAATACTAAAGTATGTAAAAAAAGAATAAATGAATCATCAAATAAATAGAATAGAAATCAACAAACAAACTAAAGCACACAGAAACAAATAATTACCTATGGAATACAAACAAAAAAGTGTTAAGGAAAAGGAATATATCAGCAAACTTGAGCAAAAGATAATTTAATGAAACAAATTTAGGTAAAAAGAATACATTAGAGGTCGAAACAAATGATTATCAAAAATCAACAAAAATTGTCAGAAAAGTTATTAGCAAAAACCAAAATAGACAAACGTTAACAAAACAGTATAAATATCAGGTTGATAAAAGTAAGGGAGCAAAGGACTATCTTCATTATGGCGAAAACATATTTTGCCAGATAAAGATGCTTTTTGCGCTTCTAGAAGCTTTTAAGTTAGACTGGCGAGCAGATCTTGCAAAATAAGTTGACAAGGAAAGTGAAACATTTAAACAAAAACAAAAAAAAGGTTGAAGATAGAAATAGACGAGTATTCAGATCATACAGCACAGTACAAAAAAAAGAAAAAACTTCAAAATATTTTTCTCTGGTAAGTCAGCAAACGCATAATTAAGGTTTTAAAGCATTCCTGAGTATTTGTAACGCTGATCAAAAAGAATAGAATATTCTGGATTCCGATAACGAAAGAATATAAAAAGTATTTGAAAGAAGCTGGAGTTAATTTGCAAATTAAGTCGGAAATGTTAAGAAAAAAGACTTTAGCGGTTTAAATAAATAAAGTGTTTAACGTGTGTGCTAGATACAAAAATTAAGCACTTAGCAATAGTAATATATAAATTACTCTTTTGTTTCTCTTAAATACCGGATGTAACAAACCTACTAAAGACACCTCTAGCTAAAGGCAACCTACATTACACAATCCCATAAGAACCTAAGTATAGTATAAACAACCACTACAGAGGCCAGCAACGCTACCACTCGCAGATACAAATACTACCCTAATATATATACTTAAGGCAAGCAGATTAAGTTATTTAGCAAGTTCCGAGCAACTTACAAACGGATTTAGCGTAACTGTTACTTTTTCCGTAAGAATTTTAAATACGTACGAATTGCGTGTTCGATTAGACAAATCCCTAGTGAGAGGCTGCTAGACCGTCACGCTGACAGAATCCTCCGAGTGCGACGCGAGATTACTTGACTGTGCGTTTATACTTAACGATACGGGCTTAACCCTGTACTTTACTTGACTTATTTTAGTGTAGTGTATATAGTTATATAGTAACTTAGTGATGCTTGTAAATTAAGGAAGACGCCACCAACCACTCGATCCCAAGCTAAGATGACAACAAGCGACAACACCGTCCAGTTCACGAAAGAAATGCTAGCTAAGTTACTAAACTCCTAAAAAGCAACACCCTCAACACCCGCCAATCCTGGCTCAATGGTCAAATGCACCGCCAGATTCAACGGTTCCGGAGACGTGCATGCCTTCATAGACACTACGTACAAACAGGGTACAGCCGCCTCGGATGAAAATGCCATCAAGGGCGTTTCGATGTTGCTGGAAGGCTCAGCTGCAAAACGCACTATCACGTCGTAGAAAGAGGCTATGACACTGGTAAAAACCACATTTGGTCCAAACAAACTGACCTACTAAGTATTGAGGGAAGTATTCGCTACCGAACAAACAAGCCTTGAAAATACGGAGTTTTTTATCGCTCAGAAAAGGGCACTCCTCGCAATGATCCCAGACCATAGTAACCCACCAGAAGCGCTTCAGATAGACATGGTCTATGCGCTCCTTCATCGCATAGTCCGAAAACGTGTTCGC
Organism: Aquatica leii; assembly: GCA_035610365.1. NCBI lineage: Eukaryota > Metazoa > Arthropoda > Insecta > Coleoptera > Lampyridae > Aquatica > Aquatica leii. The sequence continues at coordinate 94,656,329 of CM069436.1, read as the reverse complement.
CGCACCTCGGTGACGAGATTCGACGAGTTACGAGACCAACTGCGAAGAACAGAAAAAGTCACAGAGTCCCAACCGACGCCTGTTCCTGCCAGACTCAGGTGTGTCTACTGTCGCTTTATGGGACATACTAAAGACGAATGCCGAAAACGCAAACGAGACAACTTCGTCCAAAGTCACTTCGATAGACGACCAACTTCACAACTCCCAACGACCACTAGAACCGACGTTACCAACGCCACCTCAAGACAGGAAAACACACCAGTGATCAAAATCTCTTGTTTTGGATGCGGATCTCCAGGAGTAGCCCGTAGCCAATGTGCAAACTGCAATGGTCGAACCCCTACGGAATAAAACGACTTTTACCTCGCAGAAATAAATCCAATTAAGACAGCGATAAGAACCCGGCCTATTATTCCCATTAGCGTTGGGCCAGCATCGGGAAGTTCCTACCTGGACACAGGTGCGAAACAAAGCGTTGCGGGTCACACACTGTACCAAGTACTATAGAGCCAAGGGCATACATTTACGGCGATATCGATAAACATCACCTTAGCCGATGGCCAAGTACGGCGGCGAGAAGTTCTTTAGACCAAGGTCACTATTCAACTACGTCAGAAACAGGTTCCAATCGACATGATTGTAATCCCAGATGCCAATAACCGCACGCACCTTAAGGTAGACTTTATTGAAGACGCCGGCCTGGTCATAATACTGACAAACGAAAGCTGGCACTTTATTGAACAACCAGACGACGCACACCGATACATACCAGAACCAGCTCCGAATTTCTTTCGGAAATACCAAATCACCGAACTAGCTGATTAAAGAGACTACTCGTATGCAGCAGACATACCACGAAGTGACCCTTGCACGTGCAAGTACAACACCTTGCAGCTCTTTGGAAGAGATCCGAGCAAACACCACGACACGAACAGGGAAGCGGATCTCGAAATTTATAGCATATTGGCCAGTGCGCTGTCACCACACGATCCACCTTTCGAGCGCCCTCTGCCCACTGTAAAATTCCCACCCTCATCTCGGAAAACGAAGCCGTGTATACAGCTAGACCTAGCCATGTTCGAAGCCAGCGAGCTGAACTTCCGCGACATCGAGGGAACCTCTCTATTTCCCGAGCAGCGCACCTCTTTTAATGTATTACTTCATTCACACCAAGACGTTTTCCAGCCAGGGCGAGACGAAACGCCGTATGCCGAGCATGTAATCGTCACTGGCACCCACTCCGCCATATAGACTGACGCCGGTCAAACAAACGATCTTAAAAAGGAAACTGGAGGGGATGATGGAAACGGGCATCATAGAGGAGTGCGAATCTCCATGGATCGTCCTAGTGGTCATGGAAGCCAAACGGGGACACAAGGGTATGCATCGACTATAGGAAATTAAACGCCATCACCCAACCAGATCGATACCCACTCCCAAGGCTCCACGATCTGCTCCACGCAGCTTAGGCCCTAGTAATATCAACCATCGATTTCAAGGTAGGGTACTGGCAGGTGACTGTAAAAATGGAAGACAGCATTCATCTCACCGTTTGGCCTGTATCGGTTACGACGAATGCCTTTTGGTCTGAAAAACGCCCCAGCCACCTTTCAGAGGTTCATCGATCGTTTTAAGGCTAACTTGCCAGACGTCACGATAACTTGCTTACTTAGACGATATCATAGTATGATCGAAGTCTGTGATAACCATATAAAAGACCTAGACAAGGTATTCAACAGGTTTCGCCAATTTAAATAAAGCGCAAAACGCATGAAATGTCACTTCGGCTGCCATTAAGTCAAATATCTTGAACACATCCTAACGCCAAAAGGGTTACAAGCTGACCCGGATAAAGTCAGCGCCTTCCGGCACCACGCAACGTGAAGCACTTAATGTCCTTCTTGCAAACTTGTTCATGGTACAGGCGGTTCATACCACAGTTTACCCAGGTTGGAAAACCACTTTCCCAGTTACTAAAGAAGGCATGGACGTGGGGGCCATAAGACTGACACGATGGGCGTTAACTCTTCAATCCTATGACATTACATTCACCTACACGAGACTTCCTTGTCTCCCGGTTGAAGAAGCCGAATGCCACTTATGTACCATCACGATAGATGTACCCAGACGCATCCCGGCGCATATTCGGGCGGGCCAACTTGCAGATCCAGAAGTTAAGAAGATCACTGAATGCTTTGAGAACCCGGATCCATATTTAAATGATTACAGTCGATGGACCAACAGAGGCTACATAATGTCCCAAGGCGTACTGTACCGATACTCTTCCGACACCGAAGCAGAAGAGCCACAATTGGTTGTTCCAGAAATGGAGCAAGAGAAGATACTACAAGAGTACTACGATGCACCAACTGCGGGTCATTACGGCGGGGAATAGTCTTTTTAAAAAATTGCACGCCAATTTTTTTGGGTAGGAATGCATAAGCAGATACTAGAGTACGTGAAAAACTGCTTCGAGTGCCAGAGCTACAAAGCTTCCAATCAGAAGCCAGCAGGGCTATTGCAAACACCTATACAAACCCGCCGGTTTGAAACATTAGCCATAGATCTTTTTGGACCTCTTCCAGAAGGACCTAACGAGAAACGGCGGATCTTCATATTAGAAGACACTACCAGCAAATGGGTAAAGCTGTTCTTCCTAAAAACAGCCAATGCAAAGACATGTGCGCAAACTCTAATACAAGAGATATTTCTCAGATACGGAACTCCACGTCGACTATTAAGTGATAACGGCATGCAGTTCATCAGCGGGAATATGCAGCATGTCACATTCTGCCTAAATATTATGCAGACTCTCTGGTCTTAGTATATCACCCCCAAGCAAACCCAGTAGAGAGGAAAAATAGAGATCTCAAACCCAACTAACTATCCTAATAAAACCTAGCACCTATAAGGTTTGCGATGAACACAGCAAACAGTCAAACCACAGGACAAACGGCACCTTAGCCGATGGCAAAGTACGACGGCGAGAAGTTCTTCAGACCAAGGTCATTATTCAACTACATCAGAAACAGATTTCAACCGACTTGATTGTGATCCCAGATGCCAATAACCGCAAGCTACTTAGGGTAGACTTTATTGAGAACGCCGGCCTGGTCATAAACCTGGCAAACAAAAGCTGGCACTTCATTGAACAACCAGACGACGCACACCGATACATCCCTGAACCAGCTCCCAGTTTCTTTCGGAAATACCAAATCACCGAACTAGCTGATCAAAGAGACTACTCGTATGTAGCAGACATACCACGAAGTGACCCTCGCAGGTGCAAGTACAACACCCTACAGCTCTTCGCAAGAGATTCAAGCGAGCACCACGACACGAACAGGGAAGTAGATTTCGAAATTTATAGGATATTTGCCAGTGCGCTGTCACCACACGATCCACTCTTCGAACGCACTCTGTCTACTGTAAAATTTCCACACTCACCGCGGAAAAAGAAGCCGTGTATACAGCTAGACCGAGCCATGTTCGAAGCCAGCGAGTTGAACTTCCGCGACGACGTGAGAATGCATTACTTCATGCAAATCAAGACATCTTGCAGCCAGGGAGAGAAGAAACGCCGTATGCCGAGCATGCAATCGTCACTGGCATCCACTCACCTATCGCCTCACCGCCATATAGACTGACGCTGGTCAAACAAACGATATTAAAAAGAAAACTGGAGGAGATAATGGAAACGGGCATCATAGAGGAGTGCGAATCTCCATGGGCCGCCCCAGTAGTCATGGTACTGAAGCCAAACGGGGACACAAGGGTATGCTTCGACTATAGGAAATTAAACGCCATCACCCAACCAGATCGATACCCACTCCCAAGGCTCGACGATTTGCTCCTCGCAGCTCAGGCCCTAGTAATATCAACCATTGACCTCAAGGCAGGGTACTGGCAGATGACTGTAAAAATGGAAGACCGAGACGAGATAGCAGTCATCTCACCGTTTGGCCTGTATCGATTCCGACGAATGCCTTTTGGTCTGAAGAACGCCCCAGCCATCTTTCAGAAGCTCATTGATCGTTTTAAGGCTAACTTGCCAGACTTCACGATAACTTGCTTACTTAGACGATATCATAGTATGGTCGAAGTCTGCGATAACCATATGGAAGACCTAGACATGGTATTCAACAGACTCTGCCAATTTAAATTAAGGGCAAAACGCATGAAATGTCACTTCGGCTGCCATCAAGTTAAATATCTTGAACACATCCTAACGCCAAAACGGTTACAAGCTGACCCGGATAAAGTCAGTGCCATAGTCAGCCTTCCGGCACCACGCAACGTGAAGCACTTTATGTCCTTCTTGCAAACTTGTTTATGGTACAGGCGGTTCATACCACAGTTTGCCCAGGTTGGAAAACCACTTTCCCAGTCACTAAAGAAGGAGGCCGCATGAAAGTGGGGGCCAGAAGACTGGCACGATTGGCGTTAACTCTTCAATCCTACGACATTACATTCACCTACACGCCAGGAAAACTAAATGCAGTAGCAGCTACGCTATCAAGACCTCCTTGTCTCCAGGGCGAAGAAGCGGAATGCCACTTATGCACCATCGAATTACAAGCCGATATTTCTGGGTAGGAATGCGTAAGCAGAGCTATTGCAAACACCTATACAACCCCGCCGGTTTGAAACATTAGCCATAGATCTTTTCGGACCTCTTCCAGAAGGACCTAACGGGGAACGGCGGATCTTCATAGGAAAAAACACCAGCAAATGGGTAAAGCTGTTCTCCCTAAAAACAACCGATGCAAAAACATGTGTGCAATTTCTGATACAAGAGATATTCCTCAGATACGGAACTCCGCGTCGACTATTAAGTGATAACGGCACGCAGTTCATCAGCCAGATTATGCAGCATGTCACATTCTGCCTAGATATTAAGCAGACTCTGGTCCCAGTATATCACTCCCAGGCAAACCCATTAGAGAGAAAAAATAGAGATCTCAAACCCCAACTGGCTATTGTTAGTCAATTTAAATGTGTTTGTGTTTGCAACATATCATGATAACTACCATCTAGTGGGTGTTTAAAATACTTCTATTAATAAAATGTTTATTTTATATTAATAGTAGTTCTTGAGATACTTACAAGATGGTAACCATTATTATATGTCGTTGTAAAGCCGTTAACCAATTACTAAACAACATTTGTTCCTACTCTAAAGATTTTGATTTCACTTTTAATTCATTAGTTAGCTATCCAGTATTTTTTTATTAATAGACCAATTCTATTTCAACATTCTAGTACAATATCAACATTCAAAAATGTTGTAGCAAATTATTGTCACACGTTAAAAGTCAATCTTCGTTTAATCTCTAGAAGTGTTTCCTCAATATTTGTTTCTGCGTTTGAATTAGTTTATTTTCTATGTACTTAAATATTATGATATTATTTAACTACCTTTGCGTGTAGGTGCAAATTATTACTATTAATTGAGGTTGTGATTCTAAATAATTAATTTATTCAAAAAGCTGTTATTAAACTGTTAATATTCCGTCATGTACTAATATAAAAGATAATTCAAATGAATGTTCAAAATCTTGTTTTGCACGCATATACCACGATAAATACATAACGAGTGGGCCCATAAATTACTACTTTTGTATTTAAAAAAAATTAGAATGCAAAAATTATAAACAACTACGTAAACAGTTAAAAATCATTTACTGTAGTCCAAAATTCTGAATTCGAACCAGTAAATGTTATTATTATACAAAGTAATGGTGTTAATAATAATAATAATTATAAAATTTATTGGAAAATATTATAGAAATTTAGTATAGTTGTGAAAACGTCATCAAGTATTTCCAGTGCTGATGAGTTCTAAATTGAATCTGCTAATAATTTTATGCTGTGTTTTAGTAAAAAAATTTTAAAATTTGCGCTAAATTCTATAAACCGTCATACTTTTCTAAATGTATTCACTAAGTATTTTAAACAAAATCCGTGTATTTGATAAACGTATGCTGAAATCGTTAAAGTTAGTTTCGTTTTGATAACAGTAAATAAACAATCGAGTTTCATTTGTTAGCAGAACTTAGATTTACTCTCAACCGCAACATAGATTCGAAGATAAAATTAGTTTCAAAGACCTAACCACTGAAACCAATAAAATTCGAATAAAATAATTTATAGAAAGCAGTATTAACTTTATTTAACAAATATATGACTGTTCAAAAAATTATTTAAACAAAATATTTGTACAAAATCTACTTTTTGACCTTTATATGAACGCGCGTGTTACAGCTTTTTCGTTGTAAATAAAAACATCTCTGCATTAACCACAACAATTTCAGTTAGAATTGTAATACTGTAAGCGAATAAATTGCGTTTTCTTTTTTGCAAAAAGAATCACGTGCACGTATAAAACTTAATTGTAATGTTTGCTTGTGTTTTGAGCTTTGTTGGAAAAAAATCGTTAATTTTTATAACATACATATTTTGACTAAAAATTTGTTTTTAAATGAGCTTCAGTAGAGGAAATTAAGTAAATCATTTTTGTTTAAGGAAAAAAAAGAGTATTAACGTAAAAATATTTAATTAAAATGTTATCAAAAAACGGAAGTAATTGTATAGTACTAGACTTAATTTAAAAAAAATTGGTATAAATGTAATCAAAAAACTGATTAAATTGATGTATTATTGAAATTCGTTTTAACGTTAATTTTTTTCCAAATACTTTTTTAATTTTTTCTATTGATTTAGAAAAGCTTCATCTTTATTGTTAAACAAAAAATACTTGACTAAGATTTTCTTCTTCTACAACAGTTAATCAAATAAAAAATTGGATACACTCCGAAAAATTTTTGGGTACCAAAGGCACATCATCAAGTACTGAAGAAGATCTTCGTCAAAGAGCAAAATGACTTCACACCAACGGAACGCTTCATATGCGAGAAACGAGCACTCCTGGCAGAACTTCCGGAAGATCAACGTATGCCTAAACTGCTACAGCTAGATACGATATACAGCCTACTACTCCGCCGCATAAAAAAAACTCGCGAAAAGGTAGTTCAACTCATATGAAACCATGATACGTAGGTTTGAAGAAGAGTTTATGACGTTGACACCCAAACCATACCGAACGCGGCCAAATCAAAATACCACGCGATTATTGCAAGAACCTCAGCCACACGGTCAAAGAGTGCAAAAAAACCTATCTAGCAAAAAAGACGGAACTGTTAACAAAGCAGACACGCAGACGACAATGCCTAATCGTTACGTCAACGTCGGCGAGACAATTGAGTGTGCTTACATTGATAGAAGAGCATGCAGAAGCATAGCCCGCCACACACTCCATAAAACCTTCAAACTATCAAGAGATCAGTTTAAGCCGCATCAAATTAATCTAGTACTGGCAGACGGTCAAGACCGACCACAAAAAGTCCTCACCACAAAGGTCAATCTAGTTCTTAAAAGAAAAGCGGTGCCAACAGACTTCGTGATCCTACCGAACACGAAGAATCGAACGCTACCCGAGGTCGACTTCATAAAAGACTTAATCCTCGACTTCCCTGACAGACGGTGGCACTTCGGCAGCAAACCTGAAGTTTCGTACGCTTTCAAAGCAGATAGAGCACCTAAAGTGAAAAAGCGATGGCCCCTCAAGGGCTACCATACGACACACCAGCACCCAACGACCCGTCAGAATCAATGCACTGTTGTGAACAGACGACAGCGAGTGTGAAGGGGAAGCCGATGTTTACTCCCTCTATCTAATATACTATATATATAATATAATCACATCCAACCTTTACCCACTCCCCAAGATAGATGACTTACTCCCCACGGCACGAGCCAGGGTTATCTCCACTTTGGATCTCCAATCAGGGTACTGACAGATCTCAGTGCGCGAGTGCGACAAGTACAAAACCGCGTTTGTTACTCCGTTCAGACTATTTTGATTTTGCAAAATGCCTTTCAAACTCCGCAACGCAACGCCTTCATTACAACGGATAATGAATCGCTTCCGCGTCAGCATCTTGTAACGTCCCGTTAGAGTTCATTACATTAAAATTCAATTTTACATTCGTTTATTTTTTGCAACTAATATTGGACGTAAATTTATTCAGTTTGACAACGTCGCGTCGTATTTCGGAAGCGTCTGCGTAGTCGACTTGAGTATTAGCTTAAACTTACACTTCCGTTTGAACAATCTTGCGTAATTCACGTGAGTGATGCGAGGAAGACAAATTTTCTTGATTATGGCGTAAAAACCCATGTAATTTAATTTTTATTCATTCCATCTAATTGTTGGTGAGTTTACCTTTATTTTGATATAATTTTTCTATCGAATTCAACATTTTTAGTGATTTCAAAATGTTACGCAATAGTTAGACAAAGGAATTTATTTTGAAGGCCGTTGCTACGCAGCGTAAGTACAGCATGTCATTCAAAAAACCATTCTAATTATTTATATTTAAAGTTTTTTTTTTGGATCTTTTCTTTTACTGTATCATTTATTTTGGTTTTGTCTTTTAATTACTGGATTTTCCGTCATTGGATTTATACATTGGTTTAATGCTTGCTGGTGTGGTTGGAAATCTACATTCCTTTAGAAGAGTTTTATCACTACAACAAAGTATGTGCTAAAAATAGAAGCTATACGATAACGTCATATCATGTGGTGAGTCAACTGGAATTAATACTAATAGTACATTTTACATTCAAGCAATTAAATTCAGTTATTAAAACTTTTCACTCGATAACAAATCAAACGTTTACGACATTTGCATTTAATATCAATAATTAATAATTAAATGTAAGATTTTACGTTATCGCCAATTTAAAGGTGGTTGGCGCCCTAATATTTTATTTTAAATCCTGTTTTATTTCTAATATGTTTAATTCAAATATTGTTCTTTGTTCTCTAATGTAAATAGTATATTAAGTTATAGTTAATAAATTAACGGAGTTCACGTCTTTGTATTTATTTTTATTCAAACTCACACCCAGAGGTCTGTGCTTACGATTGCTGCCGTGGTAAATTATTATTTTTACTTTTTATTATACGTTCGTTATTCGGAGTAATTTTTTATTACAATCTCACAAGTTACCCTACTAGCGTACTTGAATGATTTCATCCTGCTGTTATAATCCAGTAAAAACCTAGTGAAGGATCTTTAAGTCGTTTTACAACAGCTACGAATGCACGTTAGAAGGAGTAAGTGCACTTTCGGCTGCAAAGAAGTCAAAGGCATTAGACATTAAGAACAAGAAAAGACTATAGCCATCACGCTGCTACCAGAGCTAAAAACGCTCAAGCAACTAATGTCCTAGCTGCTTGTGGTATCGGCGCTTCATCCCAAAGTTTGCAGAAATCGCAAGACCACTGTCAAGCTTGCTAAAGAAGGCTTGAAGCCTAGACTAGGCAAACATTCTACCAACTAAAAACGCTACTAACTTCTGCACCAATTTTATGTCTATGACTTTTACGCTAAGAACGGTTGAGTATGCAAGTAGACTCTTGTTGCCAGCAGAAAAAAACTATTCAACAACAGAGCGAGAAGCTTTTGCCAGTATCTGAGCTGTAAACAAGGTCAGAAGAGGTTACCTGAAAAGAAACCCGCTACACGTGATGACAGACCACCAACCACTGAAATGGCTCCTAACGCTAAAGCCAATGGGAAGGTTCGCCCGTTGGGCTCTATCAACTTCAATTCTATGAGATAACTTACACATATACCCCAGGAAAAATGTACGTGATAGCAGACGGGTTATCACGGCAACCCTGCCCACACAAAAAGAATGCTTCTCGTGTATGGTATCCATTGACATCTCTACTCTTATCTGAATTCGATATTTGAAAGGGATAATTACAAGATCCAGAACTGCAAAAAATTATTCAATGTTTCAAAAAACCAAACTTCTCTCGATGGACAAACTAAGGATACCTGATGTCAAGAGGTATTCTATTCCGGTACGCTTACAAAGTCGACACCGAAGAAGTTCCAACAAGACCGAACATTTCAAGGTATAGCCACTCGATATTAGGCATGAGAAAGAACATTATTATCAAACACTGCATAGAGTGCCAAAAATTCAAAGTGAACAACCAGAAGCAAGCGGGTTTGATGCAACGCCAACACCAACCCAACGATTCAAGATACTCGCCATCGACTTGTTAGTTATACTTACATCTTTCTGTGACAGAAAACTTTCCAGTTTCCGTTTCGTCTGCCTTTAGACAGTTTGAAAGAACGATTGCTTAACAATACCCGGATTTACATAAAAATCTATGTTAAAACACATTTACATCCAAGAATATTACTGTTTATTTGTGACGTGTGTCTTCTTAAAACCACAACTAAATTCTCTCAATTTGATCATTAAATTTGTGAAGAAAACAAATAAGTTTTTTTCAATAATCTACAATTCGGATTAATGCTGGGTTGGAATACAACCTCCTCTGCAAAAAAAAACTTTTTTTGTACCTTGATAAAGCATGTACTTTCATTAGTAAGTTTTGGAGAAACTGTTTCTAATTAGTATGGCAAAGTAATTAAAACATTTCTGTCTAAAAATTTGAATTGTTTTTTTGAAATGTTGAAACCATAACTTAATCCTTGATATAGTCGACCAAAAAACCCACTGAAAAGTATGAAAATATGTAGAAGGAATACAATTTTGGTTATAATAGTAAGGATTAATACTAACAACAAAGAAACACAAGAAAACAACGAGTTTCATAACTTTCCAGTGTACGTTTCAGTTTCGTCTACTTTTAAAAGGTTGGATTGAAACAATTTCTTAACAAATGTTATGTTAAAAGCGTCTTGATATGAGTTTCATACTGTATGCGTTTTGCCCACTTTTCGCTACATTCAGAGCGATACGCTGTAGTGGTTGCTTCTTGGCAGCTAAAATTTTTCAAGAAAAAAACTGTTTCTCCGGTGGTTGTAATACGCTTTGCATATGCTCTAACGTAAGTGCCCAACAAAGTCTTCTTTTCTAAATTTTCACACTCATCCGTGTTAGAAACAAGTTTTTGTGAAAGCTTTCCTGGGGTAAGCATTAATTCATGTCATTACCTTCTGTTAGAAACCATAACTAGAAACAGGTATTAAAGGGGACTATTGGTTAATTAAGTCACTTCCAAAACAAAATCTAAGAACAAGTCTTTGTTATATCTCATGTAATGTTCGAATAACCTTGGAAGCACTAAAAATCTTTTTTTAATTTAAAAAAATGTACCATTTTTATTGTAATGTTGAATTTAAAGCCTTTTCTGAATAAATGTATTTGTTTATTTTTAAAATCAATACTTGAGCAAAGAAAGTGAAACTAAAAACATATTTATAAAATTTGCAAAATACGTAGTAGCTTTTTCTAAAACTTCCAATTGCTTTAATTTTAAAACAAATGCGAAAATAAAAAAATGCAAAATAGGTCATTTTTTATTGATGGGGACGTTTTTTGACGTTTAAACAACGTTTGTAAAATTAACCTCCCGATTTCCAGAACTACCCTTAATTCTTTTATAAAAATATTCATTTAAATAAAGCTTTACTCCAGTTTTAACAAGATGGAGCTCTTCCTCATTACGTAGGATCAGTTAGACAATGGTTAGATGACCATTATCTAAATACGTGAATTGGCAAAAGAGAGCCAATTGAATGACCTCCCAGATCACCGGATTTAACACATTGGACTTTTTTCTGTGGAATTTTTTAAAATTCAACCAGAGTTGATTAAAAAACTGCGGCGTAGAACTACTGAAAAATGTGCGGCACCCTCACAAGTGACAATTTTGAAAATATTCCACAAGAATTTGAGAGCAAACTCTACTATTGTCTCGAAACTATTATAATTGTTTGTTTTAAAAGTTTCAAACGAATAATTATCAGCAAAGCATTGGTTTACAATTACGTATTTCTAGCCTAAGTTCTTTCAGTTTTTCAATGATGTTTTTGTAATGTACTCCATCTACACAAATGCTATTGATTTTGTTTTTGGCCGTCCTCATCTTAAGACAATATTTGCACGAGTAGGTACTACTCCTAGCATGTGTAAACATGCCAAAATTTAAGCAACAGAAGCGTTTCTTTTATGGTTGTTGGTTCAGTACATATGGCACCATTTTTTCATGTCATTAGCATTAATCTAATGAAATATTTCATGATCTTAAAAATATTTGTTACAATTAAAATTATTTTCTTGTTAATCGAGATTATTTTACTACTTTTAAGCAAATAATTATCAGCAAATCTGTTTTTGTAGCATTGCTTTACAATTACTAATTTCCAGCCTACGTTCTTTCAGTATCAATAATTAATTCTGAATATTTACTCTATAACTTTGAAGCATATTACATTTTAACGCAATTTATGTCGAACGTCACAATTGTAATTTTACGGTCATCAATCATATTTACTAGATTTATCCGTTAATTATTCCTGGAACGTCTGTATTATTCTAACAATATTTAAAAAATGTACAACAGTGCATCAATAATTAAACTTTGAAAAACAATTTTACAAAAGTTACACTGGTAAGATCAGGACGATCATCACAATTCGTCTGTCATTTAATATGGACTAAACTTTTCTTTCTACTTACTGTGAAAGAATATTTCTTCTTTATTATAAGCTACGAAGTATTGAAACGTTCGAGAAATTATTCTCAACTTCGGGAGCCTTTGCGAGGTTTTTGTACATATCCAGAACGTGTATCCAAAAGATGTGAAACATTCGGGAAGGATTTCCAAAATATATAAATGCGGCACAAACAAATCAAAGGACAGTTATTGCAGTAATGTGAAGACGGCAGTGTTTGAGATAAATCTACGAATTATAACCTTGTACGTAACTTTAGTTTAAACATTAAGGGTTAAACAAGTGTGTGAAGTTATCCGCGGACTTTATCTTTCAAGTGATAGTGCGAACGTTTAAAAGAAGAAATACGAACGAGCATAGAAAATTAAATAAAAATTGTTCAAGAGGAAACCCAAACAGATATGTTAAATTTAAAAGAAGAAATTTGCGAATCTATGAATGACAAAATAGTAGCAGTAGGGGATAGAATGAAACTGCTTGAAAAAAGAATAAATCAAATGCTTTGCCATGGCGAAGGAAGTGTCACGAGCGAAGACTTAATAATGCATCATCATGAAGAAACCACTCACAAGTTTATGTACCGTCAAATTTTGATGACAAAGTTCACTACAAGCAGTTTTAAGCCGCAGCTACAGATAATGGTTAGAGCAACAAGCAGAAAGCGACGTCTTTAATCGTGTCCTTACGTGAAAAAGCTCTTGTAATTTTGCAAACTGTTCCTGACTACCTACAAGAAAATTACGAACTTTTAATTTCACGTTTAGAAATGAGATGTGGAAATGCTCATCTTCAACAAGTGTATCAAGCTCAAATTAAAAGTCGGGTTCAGAAATCTGCCGAAAGTCTTCAAGAGTTTGAAGCTGACATCGCCAGACTAACACGGCTTGCGTATCCTACCTTCTTGGAGCAGTTGGCTATTCAAACATTTGTGGACGGCCTCCGAGACAGCGAAATGCAGCAGATTCTCCGGTTAGCTCGACCGAAGACGTTGGATGACGCTTTAACCCATGTTTTAGAGTTCGATGCGCCGAAACAATCGTCGCACCGAAGCAGCCATAAGCGCCGTTGTGCTGCAGAAATAACCTCGCACACAGAAGAAAGCATTGAAGACATAGTGCGACGTGTATTTCAGGAACAAGTAGCTCGAGGAAGAGAAGTGACGTGTTGGAACTGCGGAGAAGTGGACCACGTACGACGACGTTGTACTAAGCCCAAAAGAAGACCGGAAGAGCGTCCGAAAAACTAGAATAGGTTAACCGAATGCAATTGCATAGAATTTATCTCGATGGCAAAATCAATGGAAAAAGTGTTCATTTACTGGTTGACACTGGAGCGACGAAGACCATCATTCGTCCTGACATGCTATTCAAAAACGAGAAGACATCACTAGTAACAGTACGACTTCAAACGGCGACGGGCGAAGAAATATCTACTGACGGACAAGTCAAAGCAATCATTGCTTTGGGAAATGGAGTACTCGACCATCAAGTACTGGTAACTGACATCACGGAAGAAGTTATTCTGGGAATGGACGTTATAAAAAAGTATGCGTTCCATTTGGATCTGAAGAACGATGTCCTAAAGATCGACAATAAGAAATTCGTTTTCATTCGTTAGAGAAAGCAGCCGTGCGAGTCTTATTGAGCAAAGACGTGACTTTGCCTGCAACGACTGAAAGTGTGATGATGGCACTGGCAATTTGTGTGTTTTGACGGACCTCTTCATGTACTTCGTCTAGCCTCTTGGTTAGCGTGCTGACGTAATCTTCTCCAGCAACTTCTTCTTCCGATCTTAGTCCAAATTAATGGTCGCATAGCAATCGTATTTCGCGACTGAGCATCACACAAGATGGTGTTTGGCCTGTGCTTTCGTCAACGGATGATCGGTATGCCATTAGGAAAAGGTGCAAGTACTGATCACAGTCTCTTTGGTGTTCGGACACTACCTTGGCTAAGTACTTGTCCATTGTTCAATTCATCCACTCAACCATGCCATCAGATTGAGGATGGAGAGGTGTCGTCCTAGTTTTTTTAATTCTCAACAGCCGGCAAACTTCTTAAAACAGCCCAGACTCTAAATTGCGGCCTTGATCGGAGTGTAATTCAAACGGAACTCCAAACCGGCAGAAAAACTCTTTTACTAATACGTCTGCGACTGTAGCTGCTTCTTGATTGGGTATGGCCTAAGCCTCGGTCCATTTCGTAAAATAATCCATCACTACCACGATGTATTTATTTCCCAAATCGTATTCTGTGAACGGCCCTGCGATGTCAATCGGTACTTTTTCCAAAGGGCTTCCTACGTTGTATTGCTTCATGGGTGCTTTGCGCTTTCTCGCTGAACCATTTTCTGATGCGCAGACCGTGCACTTACGGCACCATTTCATGACGTCCTCTTTGCAGTTTATCTAGTAAAATCGTTCTCGCACTTTAAACAATGTCTTCTTAATGGCAAAGTGTCCTCCTTATATCCCATCGTGGAGATGCTTCAACACTTCTGCCACCCGGCTCTTTGGCACTACCAACTGTAGTCTGTTTCCCGTGCCCTTAACACTTTCTAGGGATTGCTTAAAAAAACCGTCTTTTGCTATCAAAGAGTCCCACTGCGCCCAGTACGCTTTCATATTTCTGCCCAAAGCACTCACTTCTTCCAAGGTTGGTCGTCGGCCGTTTTCTTTCCGGTCCAGGAGTAGTCTTATTTCAGGATCGTTTTCTTGTTCGCGACGTAACTGCTCAGGTTCCCACTCATCATCAACCATAGCAGTTCTCCGGAGGCATTCGACTTTTTCTTCAAGTCGCGAACAATGACTGCAGTCCGCTGGACATTGTCTTCTGGACAAGGCATCAGCGTTCCAATGACTGCTTCCGTCACGGTGTTCTGTGTTATACTCATACTTTCGCAGTCTCTCGATCCATCTTGCCACCTGTCCTTCCGGGTTACGCAACTGGAGTAGCCATTTTAAAGCGGCGTGGTCTGTTCTCAGTAAAAATTTTTGTCCATACAAATATTTGTAGAAATGTTCGATAAACTTGACGACTGCTAACAGCTTCCTCTTAGCCACGCAATAATTTCTTTTTGACCTAGACAAAACCTTGTTAAAATACGCGATAACTTTTTCTTGTCCATCTTGAACCTGCGAAAGGACCGCGCCTATGGCCAGATTGCTTGCGTCTGTATCCAGAACAAATTTTCTATCTTTTCTTGGATTACTCAAAATTGGCGAAGTGACTAGAGCCTGTTTAAGTTGGTGGAAAGAATTTTCGCAGTCCTCATTCCATACAAATTCTGCCCTTTCTTTCGTCAATTTTGTCAAAGGTTTGGCAATATTGGCAAATCCGGGCACAAATCGTCTATAATAGGTGCACAACCCAAGGAAACTTCGGACCTGATGTTTGTCGATTGGTCTTGGCCATGCTTGCACTGCTCGGATTTTGTCTGGGTCAGTCTTTACTCCATCTCTAGATTCGACGTGGCCAAGATATTGAACTTCCTTCTTAAATTCGTGCACTTCTTTCGGCTCAGTTTGAGATTAGCCCCACGTAGTCGCGGAAACATTTCTTTTAAGTTGTTCAAGTGTTCTTCAAACGACTTTCCAACTACTATCACGTCGTCTAGGTAAAGCAAGCACGTCTTCCAAGACAGTTCGCGCAAGATGGTTTTCATCAAAAGCTCTGAGGATGCCCATGGGCTACTTGAATGTTCAGTCACGCCTTCTCTTTCCATATCCGTAATTATTTGTTCGGCTTCTTCTCTTTTTGCCAAAGGAAGTCTGCGTGGATGTTGTCGTATCGGCCGAGATTCTCCGGTATTAATTTTATGTTTCACCACGTTAGTTTTTCCTTTGGAGTCACTCTCCAGCGCGAACACATCTTGATAATCTTGAATCAACATTTTAACTTTAGCCAGCTGGTTTTGGCTGAAGTTTTGACATTTGGTGGTAAGAATGTTCAATAGAAGATGTAGACACTTTTTCGGTGACGTATCTTCGTTCGACTTCACACATCTCACAATTTGTGATACTGACGTGCATTGGTCTACCACGGTTTTCTTTTTCAACGTTACAGGACCTGAGCTGATGTTTAAGATCCTTACTGGCATCGTGTTCTTTACTCGTACTCAAGTTCTGCCAACGAGTAGTCCCTTTTCAACTAAACCGCCCTCCTTTGGTTCAATCGCGCTTATGTAGCCTTTCCAGAGAGTTCCATCCAGGCGTGCAATCACCACACTTTCCGTTTTTGCAGGCAGAATCACGTCTTCACTCAATAAAACTGACACGGCTGCCTTCTATGACGAATGAAAAGGAATCTCTTCATTGTCGATCTTCAGGACATCGTTCTTTATATCCAAATGGAACCTATACTTCTTCATCACGTCCATTCCCAGGATAACTTCTTCCGTGATGTCGGCTACCAGTACTTGATGGTCGAGTACTCCATTTCCCAAACCAATGGTTACTTTGACATGTCCGTGAGTAGGTATTTCTTCTCCCGTCGCCGTTCGAAGTGGTACTGTTACTGGCAATGTCTTCTCGTTTTCCAATAAGATGTCAGGACGAATGATGGTCCTCGTCGCTCCTGTGTCAACCAGTAACTGAACACTTTTCCCATTTTTCTTGCCATCGAGATAAATGCTATGCAATTGCTCCTAGGCGACGCCATTTAAATGGTAATCTCCGGGGCATGGCTCGTTAAGGTCGACTTTTGGCCCATTCGGTCGACCTGTTCTAGTTTTCCGGACGCTCTTCTGGTTTTCTTTTGGGCTTAGTACAACGTCGTCGTACGTGGCCTACTTCTCCGCAGTTCTAACACGTCACTTCTTTTCCTCAAGCTACTTGTTCCCGAAATACATGTCACACTATGTCTTCAATGCTTTCTTCTGAGTGCGAGAGTATTTCTGCAGCACAACAAAGCTTATGGCTGCTTTGGTACAACGCTTGTTTCGCTGCCTTGAACTCTAAAGCATGGGTTAAAGCGTCATACAACGTCTTCGGTCAAGCTAACCGAAGAGTCTGCTGCGTTTCGTTGTCTCAGAGGCCGTCTACAAAGGTTTGAATAGCTAACTGTTCTAAGAAGGTATCTAGCGCTGTAGGATACGCAAGCCGTGTTAATCTGGCAATGTCAGCCTCAAACTCTTGAAGACTTTCGGCAGCTTTTTGAACCCGACTTTTAATTTGAGCCTGGTATACTTGTTGAAGATGAGCATCTCCTTATCTCATTTCTAAACGTGAAATTCCAAGCGGTTCTCCACGTAAGGACACTATTAAAGACGTCGCTTTCTGCTTGTTAGTCCAACCATTAGCTGTAACTGCGGCTTCAAACTGCTTGTAGTAGGTTGACTATGAAACTTTACCATCAAAATTTGGTGAAACAACTTTAAACTTGTGTGTGGTTTCTTCACGATGGTCCATTATTAAATCTTCACTTGTGACGCTTCCTTCACCGTGACAATTCATTTGGGTCATTTTTTTTCTAGCTTTCGTTCTAATTTGTCTTTTACTTCTTCTATTTTGTCATTCACAGATTTGCAAATTCCTTCTTTTAAATTTAACATATCTGCTAGGGTTTCTTCTTGAACAATTTTGATTTAATTTTCTATACTAACTTGTATTTGTTCCTCAATATTTTTCATTTGATTTTCAATGCTCGTTCGTATTTCTTCTTTTGAATTTCTAGAATTTTCTTCCATTTTCTGGGAACTTTCGTGAAACTTTTCTTCCATTTTTCTATTCATCGATTCTTGACCATTTTTTATTGATTCAAGAAATTCAAATAGCTTTGCATCCATTTTAACTGCTTGCGAACGCGTCACGGGCATAAATTTAACCACGAATAATAATTTAAAACAAAATTTAATAATACTAAATTTTAATAAAGCCCGACACTGGTTTAACAGCTAAGATTAAATGCTATAAACAAACACGCGAAACCCGAACTAAAGTTTTATTTATTTACGCAATGAATGTTTTTATTCCGGAAGTGTTATCAAATAACTAAATGGTATTCACACTAAAAATCGCGAACGGTTTATTCTATTCGATACCCCGCACTGACGCCAAATTGTAACGAATTTTATTATTAAAGCTAATTTATTTAAACTACTAAAAATATTTTTACTTATACTAAAAACATGTACACTTTTAAGTTAACCGAACTAATTAAATCTAATAATATTTAATAGAAACACTTACACTAATTTGTATCACTTACACGAAGATAAGATAAAGTCCGCTTCACATACTTGTTTACACTAAAGTCACGTACACGATTATTCTCCGTGTATTTATCTACACACGCGTTAACGACTTATTTATTTAGACTTGAATAATCTTCTTAACACTGCTGTCTTCGCATTACGGAAATAACTGACCTACGATTTGTTTGTTCCGTATTTATACACAAATTGGAAACAACTTCGAGAAGGCTCTTGAATTTGAGAGAGTTTCAATATAAAGTTTTTGTAATGGAAGCTGACGTGCTGCAGCTGCGAAGTATCTCAGGTGATACCTAGATCCTATTGTTCTTCACCACACAACATTTTCTAACGTTTTTTGTTGCTTAAGAAAGAAAGGAATTTTCCACTTCGTCGCGTAAAAAGAGATAGAGAGACAAGTTGACGTAGTTTTAAATGCAGTTGAACAAAGTCCTTCTACCTGTATTCGTAAAATATTTCATACAACGGGAATTTCTCAATCCAACGTGTGGAGAATTCTGCACCATGATGGGTTTTATGCCTATCATTTACAAAAATCTCAGCATTTACTTTCTAAAGATTTAGAAAATCAAATATGGTAGTGTCAGTGGTTACAAAATACTTTGGAGATTATTCCACGCATACGTTTTACGGGTAAGGCCCAATTTATTTAAGTGGTAATAACAACACACGTAATTCTCACATCTGGACGAATCCCACACCCACACGAAACAATCGTGGTTAACCATCAACATCGTTTTTTCGTCAACGTTTTGAAGAACGTTTTAGTGCAAAAACATACCTTCACTTTTTGGAAAAAGAATTGCCGAATTATATGGAAAATATTCCTCTGGAAGTTCGTCGTGGCATGTTGTTCCAGCAGAATGGAGACACCACCACATTTTAAAAAACAAATTTTTTTGAAAGGTAGATAGGACAAGGTGATCCTGTACATTGGCTAGCTCGGTCACCTGATTTGATGCTTTTAGATTTTTTTTCTGTGGGGTTGTCTCAAATCTCGTGTGTATAATAATGGTAAACCAAATACACGCGAAGAATTGACTGACTGTATAGTTGAAGCTACTAATTCTCTAAACAATAAATTGGCAGTAATTAACTAGCAACATTCTATGATTCGAAAATGGTTCCATTTTGTAGAGTTGCTCTTAATTAGCTATCCATTAATGAACATTTTTTTTTTAATTTACCTATAGGTCAGATAAAATTTTGGATCGTAATGACCCCCGGAATCTGTGATATAAGTTTGTCGGTCGAGTTGCAGAACACCCTGTATATTAAAAAATAAAGATGAATTTGAAATGACATTTTCAAGAAAATATAAAATTAGAATTTTTGTCATAATTAGGTTGCAACTCAACAATATTCTTGAACAATGTTTAATGTGTGTGTTCCGTTATAAAGAAAAACAAAAAAGCGCTAATGACTCTTGAACTCGAGCCGGTGTAATAAAAGAAAAGTTTGCTTTGAACATTAAAACAGCATGAATTAAATGGTTGATGGCATTGTTCCAAATAAGTTACGTACAAATGCAAATGGTATTTGCCGTGCAAGAATTTGGTATATTTACATACTTTACTTTATTATTTGTTTATTTATTTTAAATTTTGCGTATTTTTGTTAATTAAGTTAGTTTTGAATAGCTTAAATAATAAAATTAGATTCTATCGTATCCATTTTGTTTTTAAATCTTTAAAGAAACAGCCGTTTATTTTGTACATTTTAATTGAAGTAATGAACAAGTTTATAACGACGACTAAGTGAAGCTTCAAAATTTATAATTAACTATATTTATATTAGCAATTTTGAAACATCTCTTATCATTAAGGTTGAAAACGTTTTCCATTAACTTTATCGTGCGCCAGTACAAAATTAGAGCTTACTTTAATTAACCACCGCTGGCAGTCAACGAGTCAATTTACAACACCGCAAACTAATGAAAAATTGAACGTTTTTATTCTATACCTCGCTCACCATACCATTATTGCTGCAGTTTTGACTTTGTTTAAATAATTGTCTTTCGTAATTAAATTGCACAATGATTCCTTTTATAGAAAAGAAATTATGCAAGTGCCGACTTCAAAGCCATTAATTTTGTTATTCAATTTTCCACAAAGGAAATTTGTTACCACTACTGCTTAATTATAAAACACGAAGAAGGAATACTCCTAATGTAAAGTAATTACTCCTGTAAATATAGACTCGATTGCATTAGTTATTGATTTTCAATCTAAGATTTTATTTTTTTTTCTTTAATAAGTTGTTTAAAGCACGCCCTGTTGAATATTCAACGTTTTTTAATAACTAAAATAAATTATTTATCAACATCCTTATGTAATTTTTGCATAATGTTAAACATTAGTTTTAAACTTCATTATAATTTGATCTAGTTTTACGATGAGTTTAATTGACTTGCTGTTGTTTTGTAACTTGTGAGTACTTTTAGAACTACACACGACAAAACAAATATAAGTATGTAAATAGCTATAGAGATGAAAACGTTGAAAGCTGATTCGATGATGACAAATATAATAAATAGTAATTGACATAATAAAGCATTCTCAATACATTCGGAACATTCGAGACGAGTGTCAAAAGAAATGGAATGTTCTAGATCTAGATAAAGTAAAATATAAAAGGTATCCAAAGCAAAATGGAGTTTAGTCAAAAGTCTGAAAGAATACTGTGTCGATCTAAATAAATAAACTGTTATAAGAAGCACGTGCGTGTTTAAACAAATACAACGTTGACTAATTATTTTATCCGCTGACGGTAATGAATAAATTATTGTAAGTGTTTCTTAGTTTATTCTACTTTAACTTGTCTTGTGTTTTTAGTTAGGTTTATAATAATCAATAATTCTGTAAATAGTTTAAAATTTGTTACATTGGTGTCAGGTGTGGGGTCGCGATCTTAACGTTTAAATAAACACGTAATTTTATATCGCTTTCGTCATAAATTCGCGTGTTTGTTTGTAGACGGTAGTGATAATTGTCCCAGTTTATTTAATTCTTTTTTATGAGAGCATATAATTTAAACATTTAATAATAAAGAATCGTTTTTAATTAAAACTTAGTGCTAAAAATAAATATAATAAGTAAAAAACTTTTTTGATTTAAAAGTCGTGGATAAAAACGTGATCCAGAAACAAATGTTACTAAAATTGTGTTACAAAAAGCGAAAAGTTATTCATGGATCATCAAGAGTCAACGACTTATAAGTTCAAGGTTTTACCTCCAAATTTTGATGATAAAATTTTATGGTCAACCTACCACAAACAGTTCGAAGTAACAGTTAGAATTGACTGTTCCTCGCCACTAGTAGTAAATTAAGAACTCTTAACTTCACATTTAAAAACGAGATATGGCGATACTCATCTTCAACAGGTATACCAAACTCAAATAAAAAGTCGGGTTCAGAAAGCTGTTACGAAAACTTACCTGTAACTTAAAGACAGGCGGCTAGATCAATACAACTAGGCGAGAAGAATGCAGGTCTCGATGTATGCTAATCAAAAAGTAATTTAAAAAGGTGCCAAAACGGTCCGAAATTATTAAAACAGTTATTTTTAAGGCTTTCACAGGCATGATTTTTTAACAAATAAATACTTTAGGGTTTTGAACCGCGTTCCATATTTAGACTTTTCACGAAATTCATAAAACTTAGAAAGCTTACAAACTTTAAAAAACCTAGAATATTTGACGTTTTGACAGTCATGTCGCTGAAACTGAAAGTATAGGATCTTGAAAAACCAATTGTTTCAAAAAAGCATCTAATGATCCAGGATATGCAAACCGTATCAAGCTAGTGATGTTATACCCAAACCTTTGAAGACTTTCCGCTACTTTGTTACGTTAAAAAAATTTTGGTGTGGTTTTCGTATGGTATGAATTCTGTCTCGGAACGTACTTTTTACATACAGAACTTCATATGTTCTTGCGACATATGCGGTTACATCTTCACTTGGCCGCTTTCATTTTGTGTAGAACGAAAGTCAGACACATGCGTTAGTGTGTGAAGCCATTAATAACTATCTTAAATTATCCACGCTGATTTTGAACGCTAAATGACGGTTTAAGATGCGTTGGATTTGAGGAATTCTTCGGGTAAGGATGCATTGTATTGTCATTTACGACGAAATTCAGACACACGTGTTAGTGTGAAACCAGTGAGTTTCTTTAGTAATACTTATTTTAAATTATCCACGCTGATTTTCAACGCTAAATCACTGTTTAAGATACGTTTGTTTTGAGGAATTCTTCGGGGTAAGGATGCATTGTCATTTTACGGCCCAATTTGATTTTTCTATTTTATCGTTAGCAAATTTGACTACTGGCACGTATTCTATTAATGCTGAGATACTGACTTTCTTTCATACTGGAAAATTCCTATGATGACAATACTATCAATGAAGTATTGAGAATTGTTCTGGATATGTGTTTGACCTACATTAATTGAAAATATTGATAACACTGTTTCAATTCCTTTAGTTACGTACTAATTGTAAGGCCTATTTACCTAAATATCTGTATTAATTTAGTGAAACTTAGCGCATTTGTTTTTTTTTTTGATAGATTGTATGAACCTAAAGAAATTTATTTGTGATAACGCTATATGTACGTGATAACTTACTTTTCAACAAATTTTAAGAAACTGTGTGGAAACTGCTATTAACTAACAGCAAAACTTGTGAGAATTTTATTTCCTATTTAAATTTTTTTTAGTCTACGTTGTCAGTCGTTTGCACGCACGACTGTACGCTTGCGCCAACTATTAATGTCTGTGATATTTACCAACAAACTCTTAATTCATGGCATCTTATGTAATTCTACGTCGTTTCTCCTTTTTTAACCTTTCTTTCTTTGTTAAAAAATATATATTTGTTCTTATAACCTGTGTTTTGTCAATTAAATACTTTCGGGTTTTAAACCGCGTTCCATATTTAGACTTTCACGAAACTCATAAAACTCATAAAAATTTCATTTCATATCGCTGTCTTCTTCAAAAGAACTGAAATTAAAGGTATAGGATCCTTACAAACCTTTATATTACGCCGTTCGCGTCAGTGGTTCGGGACGGCTTGGATTCATTAGTCTTCCGGAACATGTTTTTCCATACTGGTGCTAGATCGATTTCATTATCCCGTTTGAAATTGTCGTACTTCTGAATTTCGATGGCTTCCTTGTATAGTCTAAGTCAGAAATTTTGGGATTTAGCCAACATTGTTGCCTCTTTAAATTTTATTGTGTGACCGGTGGCTAAGAAGTGTTCCGCAACAGCAAATCTTGTGTTATGTTGCGCCCCGTTTGTCCTATATAAGCTAACCCACACGAACAAGGGATGTGGTAGACTCCTGGTTCCTCGAGTGGTGCTTTTGTTTCCTTCGATTTTGAGAAATTGGCGGCTATTTTATTTGTTGCAATAAAGGTCAGTTTGATACTTTTCCCTGGCTATTTTATCCGTGCAAGCTTTAATGTACATAAATTTGAGACACTCAGGATCAAACGTCAACGCATGCTTGCTCAATTTGCCTTTTTGAGCAGATGTACAACATAAACATTGTCCCAGGTTTTCTACAAATACAGCATCACATCAAGACCAGAACAGCAAAACATATACAGTGGACCAGCAACGGCCATTTTATCAAAAGGATTAAACTTTGCTATCACACCAAAATTGATACCAAAGGAAGAAATAGTGAGTTCATTGGAAAGCACATTCAGAACTCTACCACAACATATTCAAGAAGAGGTGAGGGTCAAAACAGCCAATATTCTGAAGAAATCTACAGCACCGAAATCAAACATCAATCGAGAGAAAAGAAACGCTGTAAGGAAACTTAAAGCCAACAAAGAAATCACTGATTTACCAGCTGATAAAGGAAATGCTTCTATAATCATGAACACCAACGACTACATAAAAAAAAATCGAAACGTTCCTACAAGATTCGGCGTACAAACCATTGAAAAGCAACCTAATAAAACCTCTAAAGAAAAATATTTCGACCGCTGTAAAATCCGTAAGCACGATCCCGGAGACGACTAATTCTTACAGACAGCCTTTTCAAAATTCACAAACCAGAAGTACCGCTTCGCCCAATTGTGAGTGCTACAGGTTCAACCACCCATTCTCTGGCTAGATACTTATGTTCCATTTTACAACCGCTTACAAGAAAAAGCATCCATTACGTAAGGAATTCCCAGCACTTCGTCTCAATAATTAAAGAAATTAAATTGGAATCGAAAACATTTTAGTCAGTTTTGACATCTCTCTTTACGAAAGTGTTACTACAAACAACACTGGAGATCATCAAGACCAAATTACAAAAAGCGGATTTGGATGAAAAGCTTAACGGACTACCTAAGCTATGCTTAAAGTCTACGTACTTCTCATTTAACAATATTGTACACGAAGAAATTGAAGGAGCAGCCATGGGATCACCACTTTCTCCAGTCATCGCCAATATATTTATGGAGGATTTTGAAGAAAGAGCATTAGAAACCGCTACCCTCAAACCAAAATGCTGGCTCATGAAGCAGAAACACTATACAATTTTCTGGATCACAGCGGCATGACTGTCGAAAGATTAAAAAAGAAGAAAGAGATAACGTAGAATTACATAAGATGCTATCAATTAAGAGTTTGTTGGTAAATATTACAGATATTAATAGTTGGTGCAAGCGTACAGTCGTGCGTGCAAAAACTGACAACGTAGACTAAAAAAATTTTAAATAGAAAATAAAATTCTCAGTTTTTGCTGTTTGTTAATGGCATTTTCCACACAATTTCTTAAAATTTGCTAAAATGTAAGTTATCACGTACATATAGCGTTATCACAAATAAATTCCTTTAGGTTCATACAATCTATAAAAAAAACCGAAAGGCGCCAAGATTTTCTAAATTAATACAGATATTTTGAACAATTAGTACGTAATTAAAACAATTGAAATAATGGTATCGATATTCTCAATTAATGTAGGTCAAACACATATCCAGAACAGTTTTCAATACTTCATTGATAGTATTGTCATCATAAAAATTTTTTAGTATGAAAGAATAGGTGTCAGTATCTCAGCATTAATATAATACGTGCCAGTAGCCAAATTTGCTAACGATAAAATAGAAAAATTAAATTGCGCCGTAAAATGACAATACAATGTATCCTTACCTTAAAGAATTCTTCAAAACAAACGCATCTTAAACAGTCATTTAGCGTTCAAAATCAGCGTAGACAATTTAAGATAATTATTAATGGAGAACTCACTGGCTTCACACTAACGCATGTGTCTGCCTTTCGTTCTACACAAAATGAAAGCGGCCGTGTGAAGATGTAACCACATATGTCGCAAGAACATATGACGTTCTGTATGTAAAAAGTACGTTCCGAGACAGAATTCATACAGTACGAAAACCACACCAAAATTTTTTAACATAACAAAGTTGCGGAAAGTCTTCAAAGGTTTGGGAATAACATCACTAGATTGATATGGTTTGCGCATCCTAGATCACCAGAAGCTTCTTTGAAACAACTGATTTTTCAAACCTTTGTAGACGGTCTCCGAGACAACAAAACCAGCAGATTCTACGGTTAGTTCAACCTAAAACGTTGGATCAAGCTTATAACCCATGCCTTGATGTTTAAAGCAGCCGGCGTTGGGCGACGCGCGTCGCACGACGAATCTGAATAAATTTATGCCAATCGTAATGGTCAGCACAGGCGACGGTAAGTTATGCGTCTACCGTGGTTGTAACAAAAAAGAGCACACTTTAAATCTTCAAATTAGGATCAATTGGAGTGCAAGTCTGGTGCCAGCAACCGCGACAAATCCAGCTGCAATAGCGTATATGAAAGTCGCTGCGGCTAAAAATCTCGCAGTTGAAAATGTGTTTTGGGTCGCCGTTTTGTCGCTTGCGACGCCAATTTGCGCGCATGCGGAATGTGCAGTCAATACCACAAACCCGCCGACAGCGTGGTTAACCTAGCGTCCAGGCTGAGGTCGGCAATGATATTTTGAACAAATTAAAGTTCTTAAAACAAGCTAAACTATTGTGTTGGTTTTTTAAATTAATTATCGTTAATTTAAAATAATAATACAATTTAAAAAAACATGAACCCACATTGGGATTTGAACCTTCGATTGATGTCACGACACCAAACTGACTATTACTGATACAGTCTTTACATCTGTATTTAAACTAACCTTTTTACCACGCGATACATTTTTAAAAATATTTTTGATATTTGTTATTACATTTTGAGATTTATTATGCAAAACGTTCTCTGATACACATTATCATATGTTCTTAAAAACACTTTGGAGACATATAAACCGAAATTTTCAAATTTCCCATGTTAATTTGTATGCTTCAGAATTTCCGGGACACACGATATAAACAAGTCAAAAAAATATAGAGAAAAATTGTTTTTTTAACGTATCTTGCTTTCTGTTCAAGATATAGTTTTTTTCTAAAAAAAAATTGTCGTAAGCAGGATTCGAACCTAAGATTATATATGGAATTTATTTTAAACTATAAATCAAATGTCTAATAAACTGTTAATGTTAGGAAAAAAAATTATTTGAATAAATTGTTAGAAAGAATTAATTCTATAAGAAACTGTAAAAATAATTTGAGTAATATACATACGTACAAAATTATATAAAAATGAACACATCAGGTATATGTTTTCGCAATTATAGAAATAATTAAAAAAATTAGTTAAATTTCAGCTTTGAAATTAATGAACCCAACTTTTAATTTCAAATAAAAGCGTAAGATATCAAAGAACTTTTTTTCTCAAACCAGATCTCATATATTGTTTTACAAAGGCTGAAATAAACTGAAAATGTTTTTTTTTCAGTTTAATCGTCAGTCGTTTATATAGAATGTGTGTGACAGTATCTTCGTCTTCATCATAAGTCTGTCAGTTTTCAGTTATCCTTATATAAATGCGTTTGATAAATTGTTTTAAAAAATGTTTTTTTTTGGTATATCATTTGTTTAATCTTAATTCAATTATTTCAGTCCTAGTTTTTTTACAATATTTTGTTCAAATTTTTAAAATTTTAGATTCTGTTTAAGCCTGAATAATGAAAAGTGTTAAAAGCAATTTCTTAATAAATTCAAATCGGATTTTATGACCGTTTTATTACAACCTCTAAAAAACTTAACTAATTTCTAAAATGAGCGTACGTTCTATACCTTTTAACGAATCAAATAATAATAAAACGTCAAATTCGATTAAACAAGCCAAATCTCTACCACACATTTTTTTGCATTTGTTATTATTTTATTTTTATTTAGAAAAGATATATTTTATAAAATTCTGCCATTAGAGAGTGGATTCAGACAATTTCAAGTGCAGTTATTAACCTTTTTCTAAATACACGTTCCAAAAATAAATTATATGTCGTGTTTATTTGAAACGTATTTCAAAAGAAAAAAGTTGTAAAATGCATAAGCGTGTAATATTCTTCTTCCACAAGTTTACTAATGCTACATATATGAAATTCTAGTCTATAGGAATGGAAATGAAAATTCTTTTCGAGATTAAAGTAACGTATTAGTAAAATGCTGTTGTATATGTTAAGTTATTTTAAGTATGAAATTAAATAAATTTTTATACTTATTGAAATGCTAATTGTGTTCAGGAAGGTTAAAAGGGGTATCACGTCACTAAGGTTAACAAAGCCTTTTTTAATAAACTAAAAACTAACCGTTCTGCTGAATTGTGCTAAGTACGTGCCACGTTTTGCCGAAAAAACAATTTCTTTTTCCTCATTTAGTTTTACAGAGACAATCAATTTTCACAAAACGACACCATCTTTTTTGTTAATATCAAAAATAAATAGTGTGCTGCAGATATCATGAAAACAAAATCATTATTACGATGAAAGATGACAGACTTTTTGTTTTATACAAAATGAAAATTACATCTTGGTGTTTATTTATACGCGCGTTAACTTCTAAATGTCAAATTATGGTTTTTCTTATGTTACTAATAAAGGAAAAAAAGATTTTTTAATAAAAATTTGTTTTTGTAGAAACTAGAGCAATTTTTCGAATTTTTAATAATCTTATTATTATTATTTTTGCTGAACATCGGAGTCTTTTTAATACAAGACTAATGATAAATAATAGCACAAAAATGTACAATAATAAAAAATCAAGTTCAAAAATTAGTATTTGTAATGGTTTTCTTATGTTTGTATAGACTTTTTTGTATTAAACCCCAAATGTGATTCTCGTTGTACTGCCCTTCGTAACGTCGTTCAAAGTTCATCACATTTTGGTGGAATCGCTCTCCTTGCTCCTTGAATCCATATTACCATCAAATTGGTCCAAGTGAGCATGTAGCATATAAAGTTTACGAAATACTCTGCAGTTCATAATTTTAAAGTTTTCAAGTTTTAATCAATTTTTGATAATTGTTAGTTTTGCTTTTTTCGAGAAAACTATTAACTACTGCTTTAACCTTTTGATTACAGGCTCTTTTACAAACGTTGTTTCCCGGGTAGGTTGTAAACACACCCCAGTATTATTTTGTTCTTTTATATAAATATCTTGATGCAATATCTGTTTATATTAAATTTGTTCAAAAAATACCATAAGAACACATAAAAAAGACAAAATTTTAAATTAACTTAATTACACTAAGTAATATGAAATAAAAAGAGCTTAAACAGTTTTCTTACACTTATCATTCAAAAGTCTTATTTATGTGATCCTTGAACTTTTCTACCCCGAGACACATGTACAGCCATAGTCATTGGAAATGTCCCTAAAATGAATATTATGCATTTTCAGTCACATTATAATAGTATTACCAGTATTTATACTCGCAAATATACCTTGAGGTTATGTCCTTTGGTCTTGTAAATAAAAAAGGGATTACCATTACTAAATTTTACATGTATTTCTCAAACCATAAGAAATTAGTATTACTTTTATGACCGTATTTATATTTTTATGCGAATAAAAAAACACACATAATTTCTTTCTATAATTTTAGATACATACTTATTGATAGTAAAATTTTGAACGTATAAAATTGTAAATAATAATCTAATTACTAATTTTATAAAAACAATTTTACATAGGTACTATTAATATTTCGCTGTATGTGCAAAATTATTTATAAATAAAGTGAAACTTTTATACTTTAATTTAGTTTAAATATAAATGATACTATCAAACAGAATTTTCCGGTGTAAGAATAAATATTTGTGCCAATATAATGTAATTTATTTACATTTTTGTTCACATAATCACATTCTTTTTTTTGTTTAAGCGGTTAAATACTTCACTTATTAATGAGTATCATAATTACATTTTTGTATTCATTAATATTATTTTAATAATAATTATTTAGGTATTACTCACTTTTGCGTTAATAAAATGTTAATAAATAAACATACGTTTATAATTACAGTTCATGCTGTAGTTTATTTTAATAATATAATTAAATTTAAAAAAATATTATCATATAAAAAACAATAACAATACAAAAGTTGTATAGAAATAATTACTACTTTGTAATAACCATTATTTTGTATGCATGCTTCTAATCTAGACTGCATAGTTTACTAAATTTTCAAACTGTGATCCCCGAAAACGTCCCCAAACTAATTGTGAATGTTGGATAATTGAATATCACTATCCCAGTTTCTGATCATTGCACCCCACATATTTTCAATTGGGTTCAAATCTGGTGATCTCGCTGGCCATTCAATTATTTCAACTTCGTTTTGATCTTCAATCCAGTCCGTAACAATTCGTGCTGTACGAATAGGAGAATTATTCTAGAATACTTGAATAATTTCCAGCTCATCTTGTGGAAATATTCTTCTCACAAAAGGTATCAAGATATTATCTAAAATATTCAGGTATTGCTCTGAAGTAAATCGAGCTGGTGTCACTTGCACTAACTCTCCTGGACCCGCTTGAGATATCCATCCCCAAACTCCAGCTGTCACTCTACCACTTTGCCTATTGGGCAAAACATGTTCTATATTGTAACGAGTGTTTTGTGGTCTCCACACTGTAGTTGGACTTTGATCAGTGCTAAAAAATACTTTTTATCTGTAAAGATAACAGTACTCCAATCCAAATTTAAATATTAGCGACAAAAGCGCTACCGAGCTGTAGCATGACGCTCTGTAATGTTAGGTTTACTTGCCGTTTTTCTACAATGTAAATTTAATTCGTGTAAACGTCTCTGAATGGTAGAAACAGAGCAATTAATATTCAGCGTTTCCTTTATTTTTTGGCAAGTTGTAAAAAGATTTTGTAATGTATACCCGAGTATGTCCGCATCTTCTTGCCGAGAAGTAATTCTCGGCTTAGGTAGTCTGTTGCTTACAAGTGGCCTATTACCAACTTCCTGACCTTTCGTAATCCATCGCCGGATTGGTTTAATCTACAAAGTGTTAAGTTTTTAGTATTAGATTACATTTATCATTAGTACTGTATTAAAAGCCATTATACATTATATATGTATTTAAAAATTTCACGTCAATTTAATAAATTCCAATATCTTATAAAATAGTATTGTTAGTGATCACATTTAATACATGCTGACTGTGTTGCAATGCAATGTAAAAAATATATATATATAATCATAACCTCATTTACCTTTCGGTATAAAAATTAAATTTACTTATTCTAAATAAACAACTTTTCTGTATATGTTATTATTCGTCTTACTTCATTTGCACCTCACTACATGTTTTTTTTTCTACCACTCTTACAATTCTTAATATTCATATATTTTACCCAAATTAATACACTTCACACACGTTAGTTTATCTTTTTCCTTACTGTCTAATTATTCTATGTGTACAAACTTTGCCCATTTTTTTTTTTCTTCTGTCAGTGTTTTCGCCTCTTGCCAGCTTTTATTGTACTTTTTCAGAATTTCTGCTATTTCCTCGTCCCACCTCTTCTTTGGTCTTCCTCGTGGTCTTTTCATGCTTGATTTAGTTTCCCAGATAACTTTGGTTTGTCTATTGTTTCTCATTCTGTTTAAGTGTCCGAACCATCTCAGCTGTTGTCTTTCTATAGTGTTCTTTATGGATTCTACCTTTAGTGTTGTACGTATTTCTTCATTTCTTACTCTATCTATTTTTGTTACTCCCATGATTCCTCTTAAGTATTTCATTTCGCATCCTTGTATCTTGCTTTTTTGTGAGCGTCCAGCTTTCACAACCGAATGTCAATATTGGTTTATAAATGGTGTTGTATACTGTTAATTTTGTTCTATTGCTTACTTCTTTTTTTCTAATAAATACATTACTTAGTGCATAATACACTTTATTGGCACTTTCGATTCTATTATTTATTTCGACTTCGTTTTTTCCATCCTTTTGTATTGTAACGCCCAAATATGTAAAGCTGTCTGTTTGTTCAATCTCTTTATTGTTAAGTTGTACTTTCGCTTTTGTGTTGTTCTTTCCTAATATCATTACCTTAGTCTTATCTATGTTTATTTTAAGGTTACATTTTTGTAGTGCACTGTTCCATAGCTGCAAGTTGTCTTCTAGATCTTCCGCGTTTTTAGCACAAATCATCAAGTCGTCTGCGTACGCACACTCTGTTATATAAACTGGTTCCATATATCTGTAGCCCACTAGTAGTTTCTTAGCCTGATCCTTAACTTCTTTTATTACGTCATCAAGTACAATGTTGAATAATGTTGGACTTAGAACTCCACCCTGTCTCACTCCCTCTTTCGTCGCAAATTTTTCTGACTCCAAGTTATTTGTTCTAATCTGGTTCCACGTGTTTTTGTACAAGCTCGCTATGTTCTTTCTTAATCTTTTCCCAATTCCCCTTTTCTTAAGGCTGTCCCAGATGATTCTTCTC
This sequence comes from Aquatica leii, assembly GCA_035610365.1. Lineage (NCBI taxonomy): Eukaryota > Metazoa > Arthropoda > Insecta > Coleoptera > Lampyridae > Aquatica > Aquatica leii. The sequence continues at coordinate 94,623,687 of CM069436.1, read as the reverse complement.
GGTATACTATCGAAAGCTTTTTCGAGGTCAATAAACGCCGTATATATGTCTTTTCCGTGGTATTTTTCTATTAATTGTTTTATCGTAAATATGTGGTCTTGTATTCCTCTACCTTTTCTGAAGCCACTTTGTGATTCTTGCATTTGAGTTTCTGTTTTAGCCTTTAGTTTGTCGTCTAGCAGTCTCTCGTATACTTTGTATGCGTTACTCAGTAGCGTTATCCCTCTATAATTTTTACATTCTTTTCTATTTCCCGACTTATATATGGGTAATATTATACCGATTTCCCACTCTTTAGGAATCCTGCTTTGTTCTGCAATTTTATTAATCAATATTGTTAGTACTTCTATTCCGTTATTTTCTAGCAATTTTAGCATTTCTGCGGTTATACCATCATATCCCGGCGCTTTGCCTCTTTTGAGTTTATTTATAGCTTCTCTTACTTCTTCTGTTCTAAATGCTTCTTTTTTTTCTTGTTCATTGTCTTCTTCTTCTTCTTGTTCACTATTTCCTTCCACATTATGTAGTGTATCTGTTATTTCCACATTTAGTAATTGCTCGAAGTATTCTTTCCATCGCCGTATTATATCTTCATTTTGAGTTAACGTTTTCCCTTCCTTCGAGTTGATGTGTTGCGATTTATCTTCTTTTCCTTTTCTTAACGTTTTTAATATTTTATAGAACAGTTTTTGGTTACCCGCACTATCTTTTTCCATCTTTGCGCCGAATTCTTCTCATGCTTTTTGTTTTGCGGTTTTTACCGATTCTTTAACTCGTAATCTTTGTGCTTTGTCTTGCTTATAGTTTTCATTGTTTTTGTTTCTTAGATATTTTTCCCATTTTATTATCTTTAACTTTACTTCTTCGTTTATCTTTGCATTCCACCAATGCGTTTTCTTTAGATTTTTGTTATCGTTTGTCTCTCCACATGTTATTTTAGCTGTGTTCAGTATTGCTTCTTTAATGTTTATCCATACTTCTTCTATATTATACTTTTTAATATTTATTTTAATGTTTCTCATTTCTTTTTCTATTTTTGCAGTATATTTATTTGCTACTTCATCTTCTTGCAGTTTGTATGTTTTTATTTTTATCTTCGTTTGTGACGTTATTTTTGTGCACTTTTTGTTTTCCTTAGTTTCCGCTGCTATCCTCGTTTTTGATACTACCAGGTAGTGATCAGTATATATTTCGGCGCCTCTTCTTACTCTTGTGTCTTTTATATCTTTTCTATATTGTTTATTTATTATTACGTAGTCAATAATCGATTTTTCTTTTCTGCTCACTACTTCTCTAGTATATTTATGGATGTCTTTGTGCTTGTAAAAAATATACTTTAGAAAAATGCTTACCGATAAGTCAACATGTTGTGATATTGTTCGAGGTGACATTCCTGCTTGTGCCATCCCAACAATACTTCCTCTTAATTCTAAGGTAGAAACCATTTGTCCTAATTTTCGAGGCATATTCACAAAATATTATAACCACATAAACAATGATGTTACCACTAGGAATCCCCAATTTATATTACAATTTTGTAAATGAAAAATTTATATTTATACGACAAAAGGCCATGACCTGATGATATATTTATAAGTGAGGTATTTATTAATCCGCTTAATCCTAAGAAACATATCCGGTAGAATTGTTTATTAATTTGCACAAAAACATAAAAGCAGTTGTGGTTTCATAAAACGCTTGTTTCAGAGTAATATTCAAGTCTCCTCGTATGATTTTAAGAAACACATATACAATTTAATAATGGTAATCACCTTTTTGTATTTATACGACAAACAAAAAGCCATAACCTCAAGATATATTTATAGATGTCAATACGATCAATACTATTAAATGTCTTAAAAATAAGCATTACCGCACTTTCATTGACAACACATCGTTAATAAGTGAGGTATTTGTTAATCAGCTTAAGTCTAGGATGCATATCCGGTACAATACATACTTTTACATAAACCGGACCAACATTCAAATTAAGAAATTGAAAAAATAAACAGTTATTTTATAACAAAAAACAAGTATCGTTGTTACTTATTAATTATTATATAAAAAAAATTGTTTATAAATTATAGTAACAAACGCTGCATATTGGTAACCAAACATTACTCCAGGTCTGATAAGCCAGGTTTATACATCCTACATACAAAAATAATGTGACTATCAGAACACACATTTCAATAAATTACATTAATAGTTGAAATTTAGACGTAACAAATACTTTTTAAATAATTCTGCAAATATAATTTCGGCATTTTTATTCAAAACATTTATTACCTAAAAATTTCACGATATAGTATGTCTCATGTTTATTAAAAATATGTTAATAAATTGTTGTTCAAAATTAGAAAAAAGTTTTTGTTTTTTAATTCGCACAAAAAATATAAAGAAAATTTTGGTTTTATAAAACGTTTATTTGAGAATAATATTTAAAAGCCTTTTCGTATGATTTGAGCAATACATACAAAATTAAGTAATGGTAATCACCTTTTTGCGTTTATACGACAAAGAAAAAACCATAACCTTAGGATATATTTACAGGTATAAATACGATTAATACTATTAGAATGTGACTGAACGTGCAATATTGCTCATTTTAGAAACATTTTCAATGACTATGGCTGTACAATCGCCTTCAACCAAAATGAGCGCTTAAGATCGAACCTATTCACATTTTAACGGTATGGGGTGTTTTCCATTAGAAGCTTAAAGCAAATAAACCATTGTAATTTTATTACCTGTCTAGCTAAAGAAATAATAGAAATAACAGACCGGTATTCATCATAAAATTTTAAATGTATTTAATATTTAAAAATTCTAGAACTTTTGCTTATATCAGATATTTATATAGAATATTGCTTCTACTAATACTACTATCATTACTAGTGTATTCATAACATATTTGCAATTACTATGCATAATTAATTAAATCATTTTAAAAGTGGACTGATAAAAAATACGCCAAATGATCAATTAAATAAAAAACCATATCGTTCTGTTCTTTAGCACAAAACGACCTTCGCATTCTAAAATGAATACTATTTACATTTCTTGTGAAATAACGATTTACTTTATCGTTATATAAACTGAAAAAATCGTTTTTTGTAGTAATGTCGACTAATTTAAATCATCGTTTTAAACTGAACTAAATTTAAACAAGTTTTTAGTAGATTAACACCTAATCGCTTCTCTTATTAGTTAGTAGTTTTATTATATAAATATGTTTATTTAATACATAAAACGTTACAATTAATATTTCGTATATATGTCGTTAACCTGTTCAGCATCAAGTTAATTAATTTTTTGCAGTAGTCGGATCCTCGGAGACGTTCCCAAAGTTCATTAGCAACTTGCGCTACATTATTTAAATTCAGAGGCGTAACTGCATATACAGCGCCCTGGAGCAAATAAGATCTGTGGTCCTCCTTTTTTTCTTACAAATGTTAATATTGAATTAATTATACATGGTTATGTTATAAACTACATTAAGACATTTACAAATCTTAAAACTGTTAATCGGTCAATTAGTTTACCCAGATCCAAGTTGACCAGCAATTGGTTTTTCAATTAATATTGTGGCCAAAGAACTAAGACGGGATTGAGACATACTGCTTCGTAAATATCTTTTGGGAGAGACTGGGGTGTGAATTAAGAGTAATTCAGCAACTTCGCGTATAGAAATAATTTGTCTTAATTGAATAAAAAAACATATTTTAACTTTTATTAATTGTGCTCCAAAACTAAAAGAAATATCTGAAGAATAAGCCAATTTCAACAATTTGGAATCAACCAAAATAGTTTCATCAGATGATGCGACAAGATATACTAGCGATAAACATTTAAAAAGTCTACTTACTTTACGCACGGATTTAAATTTAATATTTAATTGAGTAAATACTATGTCAATTACTCTACATTCTTTACTATTTTGAATTGGCTCATCCAGTTTGCCAAAGATTTTTTTTACTAGACGCAATCTCTTTTTGGCAAAACAAGGTTCAATGCTCCATTTAGTTGATAATTCAACTGCCTCGTTTTTAACAATATCCCAATTATTTAATATATATATTTTTTGGAATTGGGTTAGAAGTAAAGACATCATCTCAATTGATTGCTCTACATCTTCTTGAGTAGCATTTTGGATACAATATTAATATGTTCCAGTACTTTATTTTGTACAATTATCAAGATAATGGTTGAAAATTGTTATAATAAGTTATCAAACTTTTAAGTTTGCGTTGTTCGTCTTGGCTTTTTCAGTTTATTTCCAAGTAGACTAATATTTTAATAACAACAAAATAGCAAGAACGTAACGCGTCAAGAGCCTAAACACGAGAACACCACCGTGTTAGACAAACACTTTTTTTTCTATTGAAAGTGAATAACAAGTTTATGTAAAACCCATGCCGCCTGGTATTTTAAATCCTGTTTTTGTAAGAATTAACAAGAATTAAGGGCTTATTACAAAGGCAAAAGCTCAAAAACACCTTTTTTGTGAGAACCCTTGTTTAAATTGCTTGTCAGAATGTCAAGGCGATTGTTTGTCTATGTCCTGCTCATAACTACCCACATATTTGCAATGGGGTTTAAGTCAAAAGATATTTTGTTAGTCATTCTAAAATCTAAAGAAATTACGCCGTTTCTGTTCTCAAACTACTATCTTATTATTCTACTCTTATTATGAATTGGCGAACAGAACCTGTACGTAAAGTAACGAATAAATTTATTTTTCTTCTCAGTGAAAATAAAATAAGAGAGAACCATATATGTAGCTAAGTTAGTTATAGTCTGTTAGGAAATGCTGAATCTCTTATACAATCGGACCTAAAAACGCAAAACCAAACAAAATAAAATTTTTGCAATTGTGTCCTGAGTCTAATGCATAAAAATCATTAAACTTGGAAACCCAAAGACAATCAATGCATTTTGCGATATCATCAAATATTGAAGTTGTTTATCAACAACTGGAAACTAAAATCTTTTGAAAGTCCAACTTTGACCTTACTCATTGTCTAAGTTCTGAAAAATTTTCTAAAGCATAATTATTTCCTGTAATGATAAATTCCGGAGTATTTAGTTAAAAATAGTGTAGTAATTTCAAGCATATGTGAAAACATCTCTACCAATAACAAGTTTACAACAAAGATTATTAATTGTTCAATAAGTAATATTTGGAATTCAAATTACAAGTTCTGACAATAGTGAATAATTTAGTATTTAGTAGAGCGTAATTCAGCATACTAGTTTATTTCAAGTAGACATTGATCAGCAAATAATTTTAGTTTTTATTATAAAATACATATAGTTAAGATTAGTATAAGTAATTAATTATTAAAAATAATCAAACATGGGTAAAGGTTTTGGGCAGAGAGATTCCCGTGTAGAAACAAGGATTGCAATTACTCAAATGGCTGCTAATGGAATTCCTCAACGTGAAATTGCTTTACAGAATGGATTATCGGTAAGATTTTTACAATCAGGGTTCAGAATAAATTTAACAAAAATATTTTAAATAGAAAAGAAACACTTTGAACTTTATTAAAGGTATTTTTGTTAAAAAAAATAACTTATTTATTTTAAAAAAAAACGTAATTTACTAAAATAATTGAATCATTTGGTTAAACTAAATTACTTAACTAAATACATATACAGGTACGCCAAGTTCGTCGGTGGCTTCGAAAGTTTGATGAAGAAGGAGAAGTTTCTCTTATAACGAAACCAAAAGGAGTAAATAGAGCAACTGCCATAGAGGAAGATGCAAATATTCTTAGGTGTGTTCAAAATTCTCCTTTTACAACTGCTACGCGATTTCGAGAAGAAGTTCATTTAAACCGCAGCGCTTCAACGATACCACGCAGATTAAACGACGCGAGATTATTTGCAAGTAAGGCTGCGACAAAACCTGAATTACAGAAAAGCATGCTCCAGCAAGAATTAGATTCTGTCAAAATAATTTGTACAGACTGGAGTACGATGATTTTTACGGACGAAAAGGTATTTTCATCGACACAAGAGACGTCTATGATACTTTGGCGACTACGAAATACAAGATTTAGTACCAAACATGTTCGTAAAAATCGACAAAGTAAAAGAATTTCTGGTGGATTTTGGGGGTGGATTTCAAAAGCTGGGCCGGATGAATTGGTTCTAGTTTCTCCACCACGATTTACGTCTGAAAGTTACGTTCGAGTGCTAGACGAAATTTTGGTGCCACTTTATCTAGAAGAAGAATTGGAAGAAATTGTTATTGTTTAAGACAATTCGCCAATTCATAAAAGCAGAATCGTAAATGAGTGGTTTGAGGACAGAAACGACGTAATTTCTTTAGAATGGCCAGAAAAATCTCCCGATTTAAATCCCATCGAGAACATGTGGGCAGCTATGAGCAGAACTTGGACCAATAATCGCCTTGAAACTTAAATAATATAGTGCAAACTGCAAATGAAGTTCGGAAACGTTTCCGAGGATCGAACTTCTGCGAAAAATTAACTAAATTGGATGTCGAACAGGTTACCAGAATGTTTGGAAAATAACGGTTTATATACAAAATATTAATTAGTTTGAGTATTTTATTTATGATATAAAAGTATTTTTAAAATATATATGTATATACAATATTTAAATACATGTGGTTTGGTTGAAACAATGATTTAAATTAGTCGATATTACTACAAATATGATAAAGTAATCGTTACTTTACGAAAAATGTAAATGATATTTATTTTAGAATCTGAAGGTCGTTTTGCACAAAAGAACAGTACGATATGGTTTTTTATTGAATTGACTATTTGAAGTATTTTCACAATATTCATATTGAAGTATTTTGCTATTAAATACATTAGCACAGCCAAAAATTTTTTTTAATAATCAGTCCAATATTAAACTGATGATATTAAATATGCATTGTTATTCCAAATGTGCAATTAATGTAACATTAGTGGAGGCAATACTTTATATAAATAATTGATATAAGAAATAAAAATTTTAGAATTATTAGCTTGTGTAAGATATCAATTCTCTAAAAATGCATTTTAAGTATTAGATACATTTAAAATTCGAAATAAATGCCAATCGGACGTACCGTACTTATTATTATTTACAGATCACTAAGCTTAAATTTTTATTATTTTATTGAACTATGTAGGTAATAAAATTACAATGCTTCAAACCTCTAATGAGAAACACTATACTATTAGAATGTGAATAGGTGCGATCTTAAGCGGTCATTTTGGTTGAAGGCGAGTGTACATGTACATGGTACGCAACGTTCTTCGACTAAATGATCTTGATTGGGCGTTTGTACCTTCATTAAATTCATTTCATTAATTTCCACAAAGATTTGCGTTATATCCGATTTGATTTGGTTAGATAATGTTGCATGATTTTCTAACCGAAATTTAATTTGTAGAATCACCAGTTCTTTTCCCAGCTCCGATAAAAACAGTTTCCTCCGCGATGTATTACAATTTTGGTAGTTTTTGTGAGAATCAGTATAAGCACAAAATGCGTTTATCCCAGCCGTATTAATCTGCCATCTGAGAGTTTTTCTTCTGGCGGTATACTCTGCAGACATCTTATCAAAGATATCCACCGCTCCCTTAGTTTTATTGTAATGAATGATAATAGATACCTTAAAATTTTCATCTAATGTTGCTAGTCATGCTCATGATGTTCACTGGATAGTAGTACCAAAAATTTTTCTATCATAGAAACATAAGATACCAGCATAAATATAGGCGTAAATCTAAAAATTAAAGAAAATTCTAGTCGATCTTTCTTGGGACAAAAATGAAGACAGCATAAAAGTTTTATTTTTTCTTACAGTACCGTAGAGTGTAAGATTTCGTGATATCAGATCTTCTGCAAGATCAAATACTTGTAAAGAAATTGTCAGTCGTTATTCCGTATCTTAATTCCAAGTGTTCTATCAATTCTTCGTCCTTTTTCAGGATCTTCCCCATTTTACGTTTTCCCGTATACACTTGAAGATTATGGCAATAAGCATACTCATAGTCAGCGAGAACCTACAGCTTGATACCGTATCTGTGTGGTTTAGATTTTATGTAAACTCTAAAAAGACATCGGTTCCTGGTAGGTACAAATGTTTCATCAACTGTGAGACGTCTGCTTGAAAAATAGCTATTTTTACACTGTGTTATGAACACTTCAAAAATATTTCTAATAGCAGTTAACTTATCTTTTACTTTAAGAGTACCACGTGTAGTTAGATCGACAAATCATATGAATTTTAATAGATCTAAGAATCGTGACATACTGGCAGTACACTAGAATGTACTTGTTTTTTATTAGAATGAATATCACCTCTAATAATTACAATCTTATAAATGCGTAGCTTCAGTTTCATTAGTATCTTCCCAAATTCGCTGTTGAGCGTTTAAGTAGTTCTCGTTATAAAACGGCCCGTGCGCGTGTCGATGTCTACAACTACCCAAAAACCAAGTAAATGTTTTACAATTTTACTCTATGTTTTTTTTGTCTAATTGCAATAGTGTCCCAGCTCATCCCGTTCTTAGCAGTCATTTGGGTTAAATTTGCTCTTGATCGTTTGAAAAACTTGTTTCTTCTTCTGATAATACACTCCCATCTTCTTCACAATCTTCCGATTCCGAAAGTTTATTGAGACTATCTTCACCGTCAAGTTCAATTTCTTCGGCGAGTTTTGAAGTTCGGCTTCGACTGCACGAAACCATTTTACAAATATAGTTTCCAATCGTGTAGAAAACTTTCAAAACACTGAATTGCAACAGAATGACTAAACACAAAGTTCTTTACAGTCAGGACATGATGTTGTCTGAAGACTAGACGCCGCTCACACATCCGTAGCAGTAATGTATCTATACTCCGCAGCAAATCAGTGCGGAAAAACGTTTTTTACATAAAGAAAGAGTACTATGTGCTACTGAGTATTTATAAAAAAAATCTTAATGTTCTGAAACACCGACGACATAAAATAATTATTGCAAAACTTACACAATGAAAACAACGACTGGGGTGTGCTTACACCCCACCTGGCAAGCACAAAGGTTAAGACTCTTCCATGTCTATTTCTCATTGGCATTAAATAACTGTGAACTCATCACTGTTTATTATTATTTTTATTTATGGTCCGACGAAAATACACGCTTTAACTTTAGCTTTAGATTATTTGGAAAGAATCTCTTTAAATATTCAAAAACTTCAGAATTTAAATCCAGAGCGTTCACAAATTACTTCATTAGGCTTAATTTTATATGCAACGGCGGTATCAATATAACCTTAAGCTCCACAATTGGTTTCCACTTAACATTATGTTGTTGTAATGTACTAAATCTGCACTGTTATCTCATAAGCAAAAGTGACAAGAGTATTTACCCGCCTTGCATTCCTATTAAAGAACCAACCATCTTAAAATCTCCTATTACTGGCCAACTGTGTTCTGAACGTCTTAATTTTTCCAGTACACACAAAAAATAGGACATCTATATCTTAAGTCATAGAATTATGTAAAATTATTTGAAACAAATTGGGACCGCTGACTTCAACGATTGTTTAAGAAAACTACATCTTTGATGCTCCTTAATACGAATTCCCACGCTTCTACCCGTTTTTCCTATGTATGCACGACCGCAACAGCAAGAAATGCTATAAACGCAGTCAGTTTAAAAAGGAATAACGTCCTTCGCTGAATTTAAGATTTACCCAATTTAGGAAGAATAGAAAACAATAGAGTAACAGTGTTGTGTTTAACCAACATTTTTTCAATACGGTAGATACTGGTTGAGACATAGATTCCGCTGTTACTTTTGGTTTTGCAGACGTAAACTTTGTAATAAATTTGTTAACACTTTTTCTATTGTAATTGTTTGCGACTTACACCTTAGTTAGATAATTTATATAATATATAATCTTTTTGAAGATTTTAGAGTTAAAACAACTTTTTTAGAAACAGATAACGTTAAAATATAAAAGGTATCCAAAGCACCTTGTAGATTAATCTAGCCAGAAGTCCGAAATGGTAACTATTACCAGTCTAAATAAATAAATTAACGCGCATGCTAATGAAGATAAAAACCAGTTTAGATAAATCATATAATAATTAATAATATAAATAAGTTCTAAAAACCGTTACATTAGTATCAGGTGTTGGGTTGCGCTTGTGTAAATAAACAGGTGATTAGTACGTGCTTTGTGTGTGTTTGTAAACCGTGTAGTCATAACAATTTATAGCAGTTTATTAAGCTATATTTTATCGGTGAATATAAATTAAGCATTTAATAATGAAGAATGTGGTTTTTGAAATTTTTCTGCTAGAAATAAAAATAATAATAAGTGAACAAACAATGGCGACAAAGAAATTTTGTGATCTAAAAAGTCTTGTAATTTAAATTTAAGAGAAAAAATGTGCAAAAGAATGAAGCTGCTTAAGGAGTTAGTAACGAAACATCGAAAAGAAACCAGTCACAAGTTTGAAGTTCTACTTCCAAATTTTGACGCAAAAATTTTTTGGTCAGCATAATGTAAGCAGTTTGAAGCCAGCTAATAGTTGGAGCAAGGAACAGAAAGTGACGACGACGTCTCTAATAGCGGTTTTACGTAGAGAAACGATTAGAGTTTTGCAAACTCTTCCAAGCCACTTTCAAGGAAATTACGAATTGCTAATTTCACGTCTAAAAAGGAGATATCTCATCTGCAACAAATATATCAAGTTGAAATAAAGAAACTGCGGTCGAAAAGCTGCAAAGAACCTTCAGGAGTTTGTAACTGACATCGCTTAGGTACTCTACGGCGCCAGATACCTTTTTAGTACAGTTCTTTATACAGGCTTTTGTAGATGAACTTCAAAACAACGAAACGCAGTTGACTCTACGGCTAGCTCGACGTTTGATAATATTTTAGCGCATGATTTGGAGTTTGAAACAGCAAAGCAAGCATCGCACCGAAACGGTCATGTGTGCTGCAAATGTACCCGCGAAGACACAAAACAACATCGAGGAAATAGTCTGACTAATGCTTCGAAAAAAAAAGAAACAATTTTGAACTACAATAAAATAGGCCACGTTTGACGACACAGTACTAAGTCTGAAACGAGTTTTTTAAAAGAAATAAAAGTTAACCTCGTCTATGCACCAAAAATTGACATTCAAATAGCATCGCCTATAAAGCAATTGCACAGGATATCTTGATGGCAAGATCAATGGACAAAGTGTTCAGTTACTGGCTGACATACAAGCGACAAAAACCATCATTTCTCATGACATGTTGTTGGAAAATAAGAAAACACCATCAGTAACAGTACGACTTCAAACGGCGATGAGCAAAAAAATACCTACTCACAGAGAGTTAAAAGTGACCATTGGTTTGGAAAATAGAGTACTCCCCCATCAAGTATTGGTAGCCGATATTACAAAAAAAAGTATCCTCGAAGTAGATGTTATAAAAAAGTATGCGTTCCATTTAGATATGAAGAACGATACCCTTAAGATTGACGGAGAAGTCTTTTTCTTATTGAGTGAAGACATAATTTTGCCGGAAAGACTACATTCGCGCTATCAAACCAATGGATGACGACTTGGTTAAAAAAGTACTACCAGTTGGTAGAACATTAGTAGAAGTATAAAACACGATGCCAGTAAGAATTTTAAATGTCAACTCATATCCCGTAACATTGAAAAAGAAGACTGTAGTAGATCAATGTACGTCAGTATCTCAAATTGTGAGATGTGTAAATTCTAATAAAGCTAAAGTTAAACCGTTGATCCAGCAGTATCAAGCACAAAATAAAAACCGGCTGATACAACAACATCCACGACGACTTTCTTTGGCAAAACGAGAAGAAACCGAAAAAATAATTACGGACATGGAAAGAGACGGTGTGATTGAACCTTTGATTAGTCTATAAGCCTCCCCCGTACTACTAGTAAAAAAGTCAGGGTCCTAATGGTTTTTCACGTTGGATCTGAAAATTGGAACCCAACGATCGTGAAAAATCAGCGTTTACAATTGGAACTAATTTGTAGCAGTTCACTGTTATGCCCTGCAGTGTTTGATGGAAACCATTTTGCAAGGACTGTTTTGGAAAAAAGTACATAACCTTGATCACGTAGTATCTAGAGATCGCGTAAAGGCTGACCCAGACAAAATCCGAGCGGTGTAAGCATGGTCAAAACCAATCGACAAGCAAGTTCGCACACCTACTATAGACGATTTGTACACGGATTTGCTAATATTGCTAAGGCTATAACAAAATTGACTTGAAAGAAAGCAGAATTTAGATAGAATGGATACTGTAAATGCGTTTTCCATCAACTAAAACAAACCCTAGCCAGTGCGCCGATTTTAAGTTATCCAAGAAAAAATAGAAAATTTGTTTTTGATATCAGTGCAAGTAATCTAGTCATAGATGCAGTCTATTCACAGATGCAAAATAGACAAGAAAAAAGCATTGCGTCTTTTAGCAAATTTTTGTCCAAAACATAAAGGAATTATCGCGTGAAGAGAAGAGTTAGCAGTAGTCAAGTTTATAAAGCGTTTTTATAAATACTTGTAAGGACGCAAATTTTTGATAAAGACGCCGCCTTGAAATGGCTATTGTAATTTCGTAATCTAGAAGAACAAGTGGCAAGATGAATGCTTTGTTCAGAAAATAATGGCCGGCAAACTGTAGTCATTGTTCGCGACTAGACTAATAGAATATCTCCGAAGAACTGCTATGGTTGATGACAAGTAAGAACCTGAGTAGTTGCGTCGCAAACAAAAAAACGGTTCCAAATTAAGATTACTATTGAATTGAAAAGCAAACGACTGACGATCAACCTGCAAAAAAATAAGTGTTTTAGGCAGAAATATTTCTTGAGAGTTAAATACTGACTTCTTAAGCGATGTCTAGAGTTACTTAAGGGACAGACTGCAGTTGGTAGTACAGACAAGCCGAGCGTCAGAAGTTTTGCAGCATCTGCACCATGGTACTTCAGGAGAGCACTTTAGCGTGAAGAAAACCTTAGGGAAAGTTTAAAAAATATTCTAGTGGATGAAATGCAAAGAAGATGTCATGGAATGGTACCTTAAATGCACGGTCTGCGCATCAAGAAATAGTCCAGTAAAAGAACGCAAAGCATCCATAAAACAATAAAACGTAGAAAGCCCTTTAGAGATCGCAGTGCCGTTCTCAGAATCTGATTCGGGAAACAAAGTTTTTGGGCCGGTTCCAAGTTCCGTTAAAATTACATTCCGACCAAGGACGCAACTTTGGGTCTGCTTTGTTTCAAGAAGTCTGCAGACCGTTGGGCATTAAGAAAACTAGGACGACACCTTTCTATCCTCAATCTGGTGTAATTGTTGAACGGATGAATCAAACAATAGGAAAGTACTTAGCCAAAGCCAAACACCAAAAAGATTGATATCACTATTTGCAACTCTTTCTAATGACATACCGATCATCTGTTTACAAAAACACAGACCAAATTGCCATACGATCTACAATTTGAACAAACACCGAAAGAAGAAACTGCTGGAGAAAACTACCTCAGCATGTTCATAAAAAGACTATACGAGGTACACGAAGCGGTTCGGAAAAACGCACAATGACGTTAAGGCACAAAACTGTCAGTTTAAGCCGGGCGACATGGTGTGGTTATAGAACCCCAAAGAAGACGTAATTTGTCGCAGAAATTGCAATGGCAGTATACCATATCCGAAAACCACCCAAAGGCAAACCAAAAGTAGTCCACATTAATCGTCTAGCCTCGTTTGCTGGCGATAACAACGTTACTCAAGACCAGGTCCGAATCACGGTATTAACAAGCAGAACTAAGAGTCAAGTCGATGGAGTGGATACGTTTATGAGCACGTACGTTCTAAAAAAGCTCGGGTCGGAATTGCAACCGAGAAGCAACAAGACAGAGACAACAGAGAGATTGCGGTAGCCCATAGAGGAAAGTACCATAGGCCCAGGCTTGGTCCAGGCTTGGCCCAAGTCTGTACAAGCCTGGGCCAAGCCTATAGGCCAGGCATGGGCCAGCTTTGGAAAAAGTCTGGAATGATAATCATGGCCCAGTCCTGGTCGCTAGGCCTGGGCCATGCTCAGTTGCCAGACCTGGGCCATGCTCAGTTGCCAGACCTGGGCCATGCTCAATTGCCAGACCTGGTCCATGCTTAGTTGCCAGTACTGGGCCACGTTTAATTGCTAAAACTAGCTCAAAATTAAATGCCCAGAATTAAGCATTAATAAAACAATGGAATAAATAATTGTATGAACGTATTTACCCTTTATCGTTATTACTTGTATTATGTACTATTTAAATTACATAAAGTTTTTTAATTACTATTTAGATTTCGTCTTAAATTATATTAACATTTAGCTAGTACAGTTATTATTTATTCTCCATCACTAGTTCACATTCAAGTTCAACTCATTTTGGCAACGTCCCTCACACAGCTGATGTTTACACTTTGATTATTTAAACTTTGCCGGTTAACATCCAAATTAGGTTTTTTATTCAAAACTTTTTTGGTTTATTTAACGCACGCCATCTTTAAACTCTAAGGTAAGAATCAGACATAATTACTTTTAGTAGCCTCGCCTCGTGATAATTGCGGAGTAAACAAAAGAAATTATATTTGAAGGTTTTTTCCTTCTAGTTAAAACGTACTAACATTCAATGACGTATGACTAAATCTCGAAGATTTGATTCATCACCTTTACTACTCTAGCAATGAGAAAAATCTTACATTTAACTAACAGATGATGTAAACAAGGACGGCGGCTGCGCTAAACGAAAATACCGGAATCTCGCCATACGTAACCGAACGGCTCAAGTTTCAATTCTACACTTTCGATATTATCATAACTCAACTTATTAACCAATTTTTTAAAATTTTTGACATTGAAAAAAAAATATTATTGCTATTTTCTTGAATAATCCAGCCTTGGCCAAGTCTTGAACTAAACTTGGGTCCCTATGGAATAGGAAGGCTGGGTTATCCAGGCTTGGGCCAAACTTGGATTCTCATGAAATGGCCAAGGATGGGTCATACAAGTTTGGGCCAAGCTTGGCTAATAATTTGCATGGCCGAAGCTGGGTCAACCAGTCTTGGCCCAAGCTTGGGTTTCCATGGAATAGCCAAGGATGGGTTATGCAAGCTTGGGCCAAGCTTGGGTAAAAATTGGCATGGCCGAGGATGGGTCAACCAGTGTAGAACCAAGCTTGGGTCCCCATGGAATGGCCAAGGCTGGGTTATCCAGGCTTGGGCCAAACTTGGATTCTCATGGAATGGCCAAGAATGGGTTATACAAGCTTGGGCCAAGCTTGGCTAATAATTTGCATGGCCGAAGCTAGGTCAACCAGTCTTGGCCTAAGTTTGGGTTTCCATGGAATAGCCAAGGATGGGTTATGCAAGCTTGGGCCAAGCTTGGGTAAGAATTAGCATGGCCGAGGATGGATCAACCAGTGTAGGACCAAGCTTGGGTCTTCATGGAATGGCCAAGGCTGGGTTATCCAAGCTTGGGCCAAGCTTGGCTAATAATTTGCATGGCCGAAGCTGGGTCAACCAGTCTAGGCCCAAGCTTGGGTCCTCATGGAATGGCTGAGGCTAAACTACCCAGTCCTGGGCCAAGTCTGGGCCAATACAGGTACGCCAAACTTAGGTTTCCCAGTACTGGCCCAGGTCTGGCCCCGTTGTCTAACTCTGGGGTTTCCTGTATGGGAGTATTTAAGAAAAAGTTGGGCGTTTTTCAGTTTTTTCTGAAGAAGACAGCGACTGTCGAAACGTCAAACATTGTAAATTTTTCAAAGTTTGTAAGTTTTATAAATTTTGTGAAAAGCGTAAGTATGGAACGCGGTGCAAAACCCGAAAATAATTATTTGTTAAAAAAGTTGGGCGGTTAGATAAACTACGAACACAGCAACTGGCGGCCGGCAAAATCCATGATGACGCTCCATTTTCTTCTGATCACCAAGAAGCACGCACGTGCGAAGCCGTTATACAAAAATCTGTGGCGAGTATTATGGTTTCCATTAAAAAGTTGACAGTACCCAAGCTTGGTTGCGGCTTAAATCAAGTAAATCGGAAGACAGTGTGCAAACAAAAAACAACAATTATTTTTACTACACAAAGTAACACATATTAAGCACAATTCAGCATACTAATTATTTTTGACTTTATCAAAAAAAAGTGTCCCTATCGGTTATTGTAGAAATTAATTGTCTCCGTAGAAGCTGAAGAAAAAAATGGTCCTTTCCGGCTGTACATATTTTAGTTTAAAACCAATTAAGTAGGTAGTGTTTAATTGATTTAAAAAAATTATAGAAAAGTAATTATTAAACCTTACTATAAAAATAGCAATAACTAGTGATAATAATAATCTTTTTAGTATTTTGTTGATAAAAATTTCAGTTTCACGCAAAACAAGTGATTTTTAAACATAGCAAAAATAAAAATTCAAACAAAAAAAAGGCATAACATATGAAAAGAAAAACTTCAACTTTACTACAATAACCCACATTTTTTAACGTTATATTCTAAATTGAATACAATTTAACGTTTTCAACGAATCTCTGAAAACGTTAAGAACAAATTGGCACTAAACTAATGTAGTACGTTTTTATAGTAAATAAAACGGCACTGACCCATATTACGTTGTTATAGCGGGAGCATCCAATTAACTAATTTTGTAAACAAATGGAAATGTGTAAGTGCAGAAAATTACTTAATTATAAAAGATACTCAACTTTAATTGACTACTTTAAACAAAACTGTTCTAAAAATGCAATCAAAGTTTACTTTGGACGCATGCTAAACAATGTTTAAACATAATTAATTTAAATACAAATACTTTTCTTAATAATAAAGCTGACATTTATGTTATTTCTAAAATGTTATATAAATGTCAAACATGTAAAAATTATTAAAATGAATCGTTAAACTCGAAGCTCTTTGAAAAACTTAACTTATGTAAATACAAGCGGAAGCAAACAACGAAAAATGGGAGAAGCGGTAATTAAGATAACACGAAAAATTGATGGTAACGAAATTTCTTCATACAAACATTTCGCGTTTGTTAAAAGTTATATTATATTTGACACACACTATTAAATTTTTGCAGTAATTGGCGAATTTTAAAATGCGAAACTGAATGTTTATTAAGCACTTATCATGTAAGAGCTTGTTTTTGTTAATAAATTATTCAAAGAAATTCTCTGCCACACGTTGTTTTCTAGTTAAGAAGCTTTTCGAACCTGTCAAGTATCAGGCTCTTGAAAACCAGCTTTCCACATCGAGAAAGCTCCCATAAGCTTCCATTACTGTTCTCTCAATTTTTACTGTATAAAGGATTGTGAGGATTTGACGGAAAAATATTTTTTTACGTGCAAATTACACATTGTTTTCTTATCACACAAAAATATATAAAATTTTATCTGATTTAAACCAATTATTTTTTTTACAGGGACCAGTAGAAAAGTTTGTTTAACCGAAGAATGCGTTAGAACAGGTAAGTCGAATTATTTTATTTAAAAAAGCAAACAAATTTGTTTTGTAATTTTATCGACGTTTTCATAATCAAATTATGCTAATTAAATTCTGCAAATGAATAATTCAAACTTGCATTTATTTGTTATTACAACGTATTTCTGCTAACTTTAAAAGCCGCATTTCCATTTCATCCGATTTTGATGAGATTTAAAGTAAACTAAATTGATTAAAAAATTTATGTTTAAGTGGTGACAAAGGTTTAAAGGGCAGAATAGATTAAATAATAATGTTGACCTAAAATAAAATAAATTTTCAATAAGATGCAAAAATAATTAAAGTGTCAACTTTTGGAATTCATGGTTATACACCGTAAGTGCAAGAAAAAGCTAACTAAAACATTAGTCGATTTTTCTTAAGAAACCCTTTTAAGACGAGACCGTCTTGTGAATATATTCGCACTATGTCACAAAATGTTTAAAGTATTAACTCGATTAAAATTTCTGAAAAAAACACTGCAAAATAATTCTCTTGGCGCGAACCCAGAAGTGGCAATTTAGTTCTTCTAGAGTTTTAGTAAAATAATTATTTGAAACGCACAATAGAAATTGAGATTAATTTTTCTTTCAAAAAGTTACGTTTTAAGCTTAGGTAAACTGCGATGCAAAATATTTAGAATCAGTTCTACTTTTAAATTACTTAAAACCTACCCCCCAAAATTATATAAACTAATAAACACAAATCAATTTAAATAAAGATTGATGTCAAAATACAATATGAGAATAAATTGACAATTAATATATAGATCAGACAAAAATAACATTTTATAAAATAAAATGAAATTGTTAATTAGCGTTAATGACATCATTTAATGAATAATTTTTAGTTTTTATTGTGTAATTAAATAAAATACAATTTATAATTGGTCTTTAGCAATTTTTTTTAAATCAATTGTTTTAACTTTTAATCAAATACAATAAACACAAAACTAAAAGTTAATATCATAGACCTAAGAAAGTTTGTTAAATTGTAAAAATAGCAATAAGATTAATAAAAAATAGTAGTTTTTACATAAAAAATTATTACTAATAATTTTTAAATAATGGTAAGCGTAGTATAGAATATAATAGTTAATTAACAAACAAGGTTGTTAATAATAGCTATTAATAAACGAGACATTTTAACGTCGTGAGCGAGTGCTACGACCGAACGCAAAATGTAGATAAATTAAAATTAACAATACCAATTAGAGGGTTAACTTTATGTAAGCTTAGTAATAAAAAAAATCAAGGATGTTTACCCCTACATCCTTTATATACTATATATCTAACTATATTAATTAAAAGTGAAGCCGAAATCGGCCATTTGCTGGGTAGACAAAATGTTGTTTTGTGAATGGCTAACGACATATAGTTGTAACGATGTAAATTTTAATTTGGTAAATTTCCAACTGGCGTGTAAGCAACTTTCCACTCACAGTCGTGTTGGTGGTAAAATTTCAACTTTTCTAGTAAATCTTTTTGCCGCAAAAGAGAGAACAGATAATACGGATGTATTTTTTTGTTTGGCCATTGTTTACTTTGGGTGTCCGGTTAAAAAAAAATTTTTTTGCAAACATCCAACTTATTTAAATCTTATAGGCGAAAATCATCTAGAAAGCTCTCTCCCGATTTTTATTAAAGGCGGATATATATAGTAAAGGTTTGTGAGAATTTTGATTCAGACGTGAGTTTGACTGCTACACGTTTCATAATTTCAACTCCCGACTTGTGTACCCATGTCTTTTATTTTCGTTGAATACATTTTAATTGTGCTATTAGGTTTCTTGCTAATGATATCGGTTAGTTCTCTTATCTATAACAAGGATTAGGGTAATTGAGCTGCCGTTAGTTTCCGTGCAAATTAATTATAGCAGAAAGCTCACTTAGGAAAACTTTTTTCACTTAAAATCAAAGTATTTCCGGGTTATAGATCATCGTCATATCCTGAGTACTCGTCTTAGTGTAAATAAAAAGTTAATATTATACGATAAGTAAACGTTTTTAGAACTTTTATAGGTAGTTTTCCAGTGATCAAATCAAATTCTTTTCTAACCTTTTATTTCTGGTCAATCTTTGCTGGCCAATTAAGCACTTTAGATAACGGGTCTCGCAAACCCGGTTATGGGAGATAGCAGTGCGTATCAAATGCCGGGATAAAGTGCCTAAGCATCCTCTTTTATTAACCTTCAGATTACCATTGGGGTCTTTTTTGACCCCAGACGTGTTTTTTTGTTGTCTTTTCTAAAGTTTTTTTTACAACTGTCCCAATATTTTTTTAGCTGAGTTTCTTTCAACAATGTTTAATAATATATAAATAAATTTTCAATTGTTATTTGTTTTGCGACGTAAAAAAAATATTGTCGTTGGGTTCATATTTGACCCCACTTGGTAACCGACGTTCTAAAAAGTAATTCTAATATTTTGCCTGCATTTGTCATCTAATTTACTTGTTTCAACGTGTAATTCATCTGAATCATGATTACTACCATTCCGTCTTTAGTCATTACATTCGGTGAGTTTGTTCGAATCAGTTGAAAAGTTTGTGTGCTGTGTTATTACATTTGATTGGAAATATCAGTTGTTGTTGAATTATGGCTAGAAAATATTTGTCTCAGCGTGAAGTGGAAGAAATAGCTAGCAATATTAATTTACTGAATGAAATTGAAGATGAAATTTTATCTGACGGTAGTGATGCCGAATTTGAAGAAGTAAGTGTACCTGATGTAAACCTTATTAAAAGTTCGGAAGACGATGACAGTGATGATAATTCGCTTATTAATAAATATATACTAGTGGGTAAAAATGGTTCCATATGGAAAAAAGATAAGCCTCATGTTAGAAGACGAAATCAGCGAAATATTCTAAAAACACCGCCAGGGTTAACAAAATTCAGTGGACATATTTCAACATGCCTAGATGCTTTCCATTTATTTATTTCGGAAGACATTATGAACATAATACTTAGAGAAACAAACATTTAAGCTAGAAGTTACATGCATTTTTTTGATTACTGCTTCTAGCTGGTGGCACGCCAAGAACCAATATTGGAGTTGTGGAGTACGAAATACATGTCTCTCCATAGACCAATTTTTTGTGTTGCAATGTCTCGTAATCAAATGAGAGACCTTTTGAAATACATTCGATTTGACGATATGGACATCCGAGAAGAAGGGCAACAGATAAATTAGCAGCTATTTTTAACATTCACGATATTCTCGCTGCAAATTGCAAAAAATCGAATAACCCTAATGCTGAAGTATGTATTGATGAACAACTTGTTCCTTTCCGTGGCAAATGTTCCTTTCGAGTGTATATGAAGTCAAAGCCAGATAAATACGAAATTAAAATTTGGGCTTTATGCGATGTTAGTAACAGATATTGCTGAAATTTCCAAATATATACTGGAATGGTAGACAACGCTCCAGAACGGGAACAAATTAAAACACAATTTTATCGTTTTATGCACGAGTATAAAATTTCATTTTTAGGGAAGCGGGTAGTTTTGGATTTGGTTGAGGGTTTGAGAAAGGGTTATGGTATTACCACAGATAATTTTTTTACGTCTATGTCTTTGGCAAAGGAGCTACTGCAGCAATCAAAAACCTTGACCGCAACAATTCGTAAAACACGTAGAACCAAAGTCGAGCAGAATACTTAAGCGAAATTCTATATGGAAAAGACACAATTTTAGTATCTTACGTACCTAAAAAATATAGAAGCGTTATGCTACTTTCAACGCAACACCAAGATTTGAAATTGTCCGGAGAAGACTTCAGTTACAAACCGCAAGTTATCTTGGACTTAATGTTGCTCGCCAAAATAAGTCGACAACTAGTCTATGCCTAAGAGAGTTCCCACGTCTCCGATATGCCGACACCATTAGATAAAGCACCCGATAGTAAAGCTCTCCGATGGTGTTCTTCTTCTGCCTCGCAATGTTTTTACAGCCCTCGCTCTTTCAACATAAATGCACTAGTACAAATATTGGATTTAAATAGATTGTTGTGCGTTTTATGTGTCGAAAGCACATGGAAACTTCCCGTAGACCCCGAGCGTTTTTGAACCGCATACCGCTACCATAAGATGCTTACTTTGATTAAGGGTTTTCCTGCCATGCTTCTTTGCAAAAAAACTTGACTTTTTCTTTTCCCCCCAAAACTAGGATTTCATTTACCGGCCCGGTGAAACCCTTGGGCCTAGGCCATGCCTCAAATTCCTATCCGAAGCTCAAACCGGGCTCGAAGTTGAAACTAGGTGCAGATTTACCAACATGCTAAAAGGGAAACAATGGCCAATAACTGTGCTTTCAGTTCCTGTTCAAAACCGGATCCCGGAATTGGGCAAAGTTTGTATTGCTCTAAGAGCAACGGCCACACGGCAAACCGATCTCGCCCGTTTGCATTGAACACAATAAAATACACAACCCGCGGACGTTTCATCGCCGTAGAAAAGGGCCCATCAATAAATTAACTTTATCTCGACTAGTACCACGTTGAGATGAGGTACATCTCAATGTTCTCGTGTTAGTCATTTAGTTCAAGTCTATACATAATTTACATTAAAGTAAAAAAAGAAAGGAGGGGAAGTTTCAGTAAGATACGGTTCTTGACTGTTTTGAGTAACCACGCTTTACACTTTTAAGCTCACGGCTCTAGTGATGTAAATTACCTGGATGTTTATTTTTAAGGGTAAATACTATAGGTAAATACCCACCCAAAACGGGGTTTACCTACGTACTTGTTTACAATAAAGTCACGTACAAGATTATACACCGTAGATTTATCGCAACGCGCGTTAATCACTTATTTCTTTAGACTTGAATAATCTTCTTAACAATGCCGTCTTCAAATTACGGGAAATAACTGACCTTTTATTTGTTTGTGCCACATTTATACATTTTGGAAATCCTTCTCGAATGTTCCATCTTTCGGTATACGTTCTGGAAATGTATAAAAACCTCGCGAAAGCTCTCGAAGTTGAGAATAACTTCTCGAACGTTTCAATAGATTTTACATGAAATGGTGGTTTCGATGCTGGTGTAATATTACGACACCAACAAAGCTACCCTTACCCGCAAAAAGCCACGGTTATCACCAAAAGCAACTCGACCGTAACACACGTTCTATTAAACCGATAATTTATGTTCAAATTTTAAAATGCGTAAACGAAATAATTTAATAAACTTGATTTATAAAGTTTTATGATAAAAACTGTCAGTAATTACTAGTTTAAATCATATGTGTAAAGTTATCAACATAGAACAAAAGTATGTAAAATAAAATTTGAGTAAATTTTGAATTTTGAAATTGTATCAACAGTCAAGCAATTTTAAAGATTATTAGCGTTATAAATCTCTTAAGACTAGAGAAAAGATTCATGTTAAAGTAAAGTTCATCTCTTTAAAGCTTTTTTTAGTCAGTAGCCCATTTGTTTAATATTAATAGTAGAAAAATTTGTAGAATCGGTAAAAAATGTTTTAATTACGAATCCAATTTGCTGTAAGTCTTCTTTAGATATGACAAGGAATCGCAAACGCAAAAAACTGTTGATAAAAAGTCAATTTTTTAACTGTGGATGCACATTTCCAGAGATGAAATCTCCACTTTGCAACTTTTACATGTGAAAGGATCTGGCAACGTAGCTAGAATCGTGTCATAATCTTAGAAGCTGTAGAACTGCGAACCGCCATAAAGGACAAACAAATTGAACTACAAAAATAGAAAAAATTAGTGACGCCGGCCTATTTACATGCTATGATGTTTGTTCGAATGCATGGATTTAAGATAACGCGATCGGGTTTCTCTTTAGATATGTCACTGGAAGCTATGTTTTATCAGCGCACAGCAATTCTTGATAATGAACGGTCTCGCTCATAATTTGTTATGACAAAAAAATCTCTATAAGTCATTAGTGTTGCTGATTCATCATCTTCCAGCGATGCAGAGGTTATGAGAAACAATTCTCAGCCATTTCATGGACAAATGTTAAATATAAACAATTGGTGAATTATCATACGACTCTATTCTCGTTTAATATGTACCTAGAATTGCCGTGATTAAAATTAATTTTCGTGTAATATTACTGAATTCAAATATAGTAATCACTGTTGAAATTATAAGTAAAAATTTTCTTTCATGATTGTTTTCGAAAATGTTGATAATTTAAAAATAGAAAGCTAACTGCTTACAATGGTAGAGACTCTGGGTGGTTTTTCAAGTAGTCTTTCTTGTTTTTATATTAACATCAGAAACGTAAATAGAAATTTTGACAAACTTTCGTTTTTTGTGGCTGACTTCAATTTTTTTTTATATTATAGCATTGGGGGAAGCCTGGTTGGGAGGGTGGGTACCACTAAATTTCTTTAAGTTGCCAAATTATGCACAATTTAGTACACAAAATAATTTTAACCAAGACAGTCGTTTAGTTATTTATATTAAAAATCAATACCTGCACAATATTGAAGTATATGAACCCATTATGACAGAATCTGGCTTTCTGTTATTTAATGTTAAATATAATAACTCAATTTATACAGTTTTGGTTGTTTACAAGTCACATTCGGGAAATGGTGAATTATTTTTGTTATAATTAGAACCGCTGTTGAAGCCTAGTACAATTACAATTGGTGATATCAACTTAAATATAATTAGTACAAACAAAACAGAAACAATCAATGATTATCTCGGACTTCTTGCTGTCAAGGGGTTCCTATCTCGTGTCACTTCTGCTACTAGGATAGACGATGAGCCAGCTGGTCAGGAGGTCGTGTCACCCAACCTTCATGTATTGACCACATAGCTTTAAACATTAAATATCAGCACTCCTTATCTGCCGTGATTATTAATACCAACGTCACTAATCACACAGCAGTCTGTTTTTCTATTGCTTGTAGGGAGAGAGGGGACTCTTCATTCCCCACCAGCAGTGGTCAGATTGTAAAGAAAGTACGGTTTAATGAATTTATTGATATAATTAAAAGTCAGGTTTGGGATGAGGTTTATTTCTGTACATCTGTGAATAAAGCTACTCAAAGTTTAATTAACATTTTACAATCTAATCTAGAAATTTGCTCTGAACTAAAACTAATCAAAAAACCCTGTAAATATAACAATAAGAAGCCTTGGATTACTCAAGGTGTGCTGATTATTTTAACCATTTTTTTAGAAACGTTGGTGAAAAAATGACTGCAAATATTACATCAATTGATGAACAATCTGATTTTGATCAGACTGCTTAAAATAAAGTCCATCATTTTGAGTTTACCCAGGTTGATGAATATAACATTATCAAAACTATTGAACAACTAAGAGAAGGGTCCTGTCCTGGTTGGGACAACATTTCCATAAACTGTCTAAAATCAATCAAAACCTACATTGCATCACCTTTGACTTATAATACTAATATCAGTCTTAGTACAGGAAAGTTTCCAGATATTTTGAAAAAGTCTATAATAATCCCTTTGTTTAACAGTAATAGTCGATCTCTAATTTGTAACTACCGCTTTATTTCCATGCTATCCAACATTGTCACGTCAAACACTTACTAAGGCGTACGTATCCAAACGAAATTTTCGTAACCAAAAACGAATCCAAACGTACACAAATCAAAGCATCGAATAAATCAGAAAGCGTAGTCGTATATCAAAAGCAAAGATTTCCAATTCGAACGTACAAAAATTATTGCGCAACTTTCCATTGAAATGACGTAATATGATGCAACTTTCGTAAATCAAATTCTTAATTCTTTTTCGAAGATTTGAAACCAAGTACCATAAACAAAAAAAACCATAAATCATAAATCCGGAACATAGAAAAAAACTAAAACGTAAATTGCGATGAATTATCATTTCGGATCAAAACAAAAATGACTTACCCCTTCTAATTTACGGGTTTTTATTCTATACAACAAAATGCCATGCTACGAACAAATGCGGACTACAAACAAACGCAGGCTTAAATAATTTGCCCCATTACGCAAAAATTCACAAACACAAATTACATAAGTGGTAATTCCACTTTTTGCAGCACGCAAAAAAATGTCCGCTCACTACTTCATTGCGAACGTAAGATGGAGGAGAATGACTTCGTACTTAAGAGGAAGGCTCATACGCATGTGCGATGCGTGAAATGCTTGCGCCAAAGAATTTTATATCAACAGTGAATACAAAAATGTTACTTAAAAACAGACATATTCAAACGTAAAAAATGTACACGTTACACTCGCTACTTAGTCAAAAATAAAAAAAAAACAAACAAAAAAAACGAGTAATTGTCCAAGAAGAACTTGAAATCGAAAACGGATGTATCAATAAGACTACTTCACAAGTATCGGAATCATACGAAACAATCGGAACAAAAAACTCTCGAATCATACATACAACAAACATTCTCAAACATCAATTCACGGAGGCCTCCTTTCAAGTAAAACATACTAAGTGAGTCCTAAAGATACCATAACAAAAGAAGAACATAACAGATGATCGAATACAAACTTTCAAAAATACTTAGCACAGAAAATAATCTTCCAAACGTAAGGAAACTTTCGAAACGTAGCGAATAACAAAATAATTCATATAAACAAATAACCTTCGATACCTAAACCATAACTGTACAAACAAAAATAGGATTAATTTAAGATCACTATAGTCTGCTGCATTAATGGTAGGAAATCTAAGAA
Source organism: Aquatica leii (assembly GCA_035610365.1). Classification (NCBI taxonomy): domain Eukaryota; kingdom Metazoa; phylum Arthropoda; class Insecta; order Coleoptera; family Lampyridae; genus Aquatica; species Aquatica leii. The sequence continues at coordinate 94,597,492 of CM069436.1, read as the reverse complement.
GAGGGAACTTCTGAGCTTCACGGGATCCACTCATAATGTTGTACACCCACAACTAAAAAAAACTACAAAAAATGCAAATACGCAAACACAAACAATCGTTAAATCAACTTACTAAATATAACGAGAACTTATTTACATAGGCATAAAAACCAAACGAAACAAAACAAATTTTACTAGAAAAATCACGTTATTTTTCTATAAAGTCCATAACATACAAATCTTTAGTGGTGTTACCGTTCGTATCTTTCAATTGGTTAAACCAGCTGAGAGAGAATCTTAATAACTCTACACAGAAAATATCTACACAAAAATATAAGAAACGCAAACAAAAACAAAATATAATCGAACAAATCAAAACTATACTAACGTATACATATCAAAAAGAAATAACAGTTCATATTTCCTAAAATATTATCACTGATTTCATATCCAGAAGGCAGAGCTTCTAAACAAAACAAAACTTAAATTGACATAAAACAAAAGACAAACATATTCATGTGAACCTTGTGTTTCACTTCGAATTTCATTTCACAAATCATATTCGTAACCTAAAAGAAGAAAATTTCTTTTAAGACCTTAACAAAACAAGATCGAACAAATTTCAACGTAATATACAGTACCATAACGAACCAATATCATAAAACAAAGACTTAGCACAAACATAAGCAAAACAATCTACTTCTCTAAATGCAAAAATTTGAGAATTCACACGAGCACACACTACAATGGTGAAAATCTCAGGATTAAGCAGAATCAAAAATCAGTTGAAAGTTCTACAAATTGAGAAACATTCATTTCGAAATCAGACGAATGCAAAACAAAATCGAAAGCACACAAGTTCAAATACAATTCATACTCAATAAAAGATCTAACTCCATTTTCAGAAAATTCAAAAATCTAAACAAAATCACAAATACTGAAGTCGTACACAGAATGTAAATCATCACAACAATGTAATCGTAGCCAAAGTTACAAATCAAAATCAATAACGAAATCAGATCAATCATATCAAACATATTAATTCGAATCGTTTCGTAACTTAAGTTGAATCGTATTTTACCTTCGCACAAACAAGTGATAAACCTTACATAACATATTAACATAGTTATAATACACAAACAATATAAACAAATCATAATACATAAAACACAAAAATACAAAAAATATCAAATCAAAATTTCAGTAACGTTAGAATTTTCTCGAGCCCCACACGATGGGTGCCATTTGTCACGTCAAACACTTACTAAGGCGTACGTATCCAAACGAAATTTTCGTAACCAAAAACGAATCCAAACGTACACAAATCAAAGCATCGAATAAATCAGAAAGCGTAGTCGTATATCAAAAGCAAAGATTTCCAATTCGAACGTACAAAAATTATTGCGCAACTTTCCATTGAAATGACGTAATATGATGCAACTTTCGTAAATCAAATTCTTAATTCTTTTTCGAAGATTTGAAACCAAGTACCATAAACAAAAAAAACCATAAATCATAAATCCGGAACATAGAAAAAAACTAAAACGTAAATTGCGATGAATTATCATTTCGGATCAAAACAAAAATGACTTACCCCTTCTAATTTACGGGTTTTTATTCTATACAACAAAATGCCATGCTACGAACAAATGCGGACTACAAACAAACGCAGGCTTAAATAATTTGCCCCATTACGCAAAAATTCACAAACACAAATTACATAAGTGGTAATTCCACTTTTTGCAGCACGCAAAAAAATGTCCGCTCACTACTTCATTGCGAACGTAAGATGGAGGAGAATGACTTCGTACTTAAGAGGAAGGCTCATACGCATGTGCGATGCGTGAAATGCTTGCGCCAAAGAATTTTATATCAACAGTGAATACAAAAATGTTACTTAAAAACAGACATATTCAAACGTAAAAAATGTACACGTTACAACATAGCGAAGGGAATAGAAAAATTGGTTATACAACAACTTGTTGGATACTTGGAAATAAATAATCTAATAACACCAAGACAGTTTGGTTTCCGACCAGGACAGGGTACTCATGTTGCTCTAGATACAATCACTTTAGAAATAATTGAATCTTTAGACCGAGGCGCTAAGACAATAGGGATTTTCCTTGATTTAGCAAAGGCGTTCGACACTGTGTCTCATGTCCTGTTGGTCCAAAACTCGAAAGTATAGGGGTAGAAGGATCGGCATTAAGTTGGTTCATTAGCTACCTTGCATGTAGGCCTCAGCAGTTCAGATTGGGGGAGGTTTTCAGCGTTACTTTGCACGGTATTTGCTATGGAATCTCTCGAGGTACAGTTTTAGGGCTTGTTTTATTTTTGGCATTTATTAACGACCTGCCAAATCTTGAAACCAAAATAGAAAGTCACACATACTTATTTGCAGACAACACCATGTTGCTCTTTTCCGCCCCGTCGTGGTCCAGCGCCCTCAATGTTGCATCTAAAGGACACGGAAGAGTGAAAAGATGGTTGAATCTCAATAAACTTTTAATACATTCTCAATCTATAAGAACTCACAACCCAATAATACATTTAATTTAAAATTAGGTAATAATACAATAGAAAAAGTTCAAACTATTAAATATTTAGGTATTCGGATAGACGAACACTTGAATTGGAAATCACACTCAGAATCTCTAACTAAACGATTAAATCAGGTAATCTATGTGTTTTCCAGATTGACGAATATTTTGGACAAAAACACCTTAAACACACCTTAAACACTTAAAGGCCTTGACCCAGTCGATCCTGACTTATGGAATACTATCTTGGAGTAGGGCGTGTCCCACAATATTAAAACCTGCAATTGTTGCAAAAAATAATTTGCTTAGAAAAATTCTAAGGAGAGGAAGGCTCGACTCGGCCAGGGCTTTGTACAGGGACTTATTAGTCTTAACCATCAATAACTTATATAAATTTTCGGTTTTAATGAGAGTTCATAGGAGCAGGGAGTCATTGGGATTGCTGGACCATAGGCACGGGGCTAGAGGTGAAGGTAGAGGCTTGCCCTGAGTTTCTAAGAAACTGACCACACAGGGCATGAGGGGCACCTGTCTGGTATGCTCACCTCCCCTCCAACATTCTGGCAAACCCCAGTCAAATACGAAAAAATAACCACTTACCAAGTGAACCTAACCACTTTTAAACAACAAAATGATTACATATGAATACGATGTAAATATCAGACAATTATTAAGAAGAAATATTTATTTTATGTTATTTTTTATTTTTGAATTAATATTTTGTAAGTCACTGTAAGTATTTTAAAGTAACAAACTGAACGCCTCTTCCGCGCTCTAGCTGTGCTTTTGTGAAGATGGGTAATTTCCAGTGTTTTATACGTAAGTGAATTATAATTTTGTAATGATGAATTGAATTTTCTAAGTTGTTAAAGTGTCTATTGACCAAATTTGTGGATCATTCGACTCGAGGCATATGATTAACTTTACTATTGGTTCTAAAATAGAAACCATTTTTTCGACACAAACCCAAAAAGTTTCATCATCTAAAAGTCTTTTTCAATTCAGAGAGTAGCTGTGCTGCACTAACTGCTAAAGTTTGAAATACAAACTTGTTAACTTTTAATCTTTGGAAACACTGCAAATAGCTTCCCCATCTAGTTTTTACAGGGAGTTTTAATGAAATAGCAGCATTATTAACCTTTTGGTTTTGAATTTTAATAAACATCGCTTGTAAAAGGTGGCTGCGTTTAATACTTTTTAATATTAAGAGATGAGAAAGACAACCTAGTGGAACAATATTTTGATGGTTTTTGTGTATCAAATTGAAAGCTGCTCTCATATTTGCAGCATTATCTCCTATAATATCTAAAAACTTTTCAAGACCATGAACTTTCATAACCTTTTCAAAATTCTTTCAAATAGAGGTTGTGGTTTTGAAATCACGAAATTGATAACAGATTCGTTTCTAATATTGCTCCAACCACCGCATTGCAAGTAGAGGTGCTTTGATTTCTTTAACTGTCCCTTAACTTCACACTGTGTTTCGGAGTACTGAGCATCTAAATATGTTGAGGCAAGGCAAAAACGTGAAGGTAAAGAATACGATGACCAAATTTTCTTAAAAAAATATATCCGTAAAGAATGTTCAACTAGCAAAAACGGACTCCCACTGACAAAAATAGCTTTAGCCACATCTTGGTTTAGCACTTCCTGTAATAAAATAAATACAGAATCGATATAACTTTAAAAAAACCATAGCCTAATAGTTTTATGCATATTTATACCTGTCAAAATTTTTTTATATAAACTTAAAAAAACAATTTTATTTAATCAACAAAAATCCAGTAAATAGTCTCCTTGAAAATCTGGTAGCATTGGCAGGTATGCTGTGTATAAAATTGAAAATGTGTAAGGTGTTACCTATATACATATTTTTATCAATCATGCATTTTGTTACACTTACATTTGATGTTTTATCCATCTGATCAACAAATGTAGTTAAAAGTGTTGTTGCATCATTCATACGATTCTTTGAAATTCCCGTTGTAATTAAAAAACCAGACATTTCTGGTGAAAAGTTAGCAGATGATCCAGGTGTAACAGTTTTTAAAAATGATGACGAAAGTGAACTTCTTGTCGCTGAGACTGTTGTATCAGTTGAAGATGTACTAGCTTGGCAGAGTTCATCTGGATCATCAACATCAATACTTAAATGTTCTTGAAACTTCAAGTTTAATGTAGTTGGAATTTGTTTAAAAGAAAATTTGTCATACTTTGCATCTCTGTGCAAATCCTTTTTTAAACCAACGAACTCAATTTGGTCCAGGAATGAAACTTAGAACAAGCTTTCTGGTACCTTACCAAATTACCAAGATGCACCTATAATGTCGAAAACACAGAAGGTACTGAAGTTCCAAAAAAGACATCTACCTGTACCGATTATATTAAGCCGTGGCTACTAGATGACGATTATTCGTTCGAGGCGGACGAAGCATCAGGAATGGCCGAATGTGGGACTGAGTCCGACTTTAATTACCGAAAGCAGCAATAGTAGTGTGATCTCAAACACTTAAAGACGTATTGTATAAGTAAAAAACAAAAGGCGATTATAAAAATTGTCAATTAAGTTGAAGTTTGAATAAAGTTGAAGTTTAAATTAATTAGAACCTGCAATAGACTGTCACTAACAAGAAAATTAAACAAAAAAAAAAACAAACAAGAAAAATAAAACAATGAACAACAAAGGAGGGATTAAATTTGATTTTCAAAATGGTCACCATTTACAGAAACGTAAGCCCGGCAGCATGTTTTAATATTAGAAGAGATACTTGCAAAAGCTCCTTGCTTGTCTTTTATATTTTTTGCTGCAGCTACTATTCTAACCACTTATTCCGATATTCTCTATTTAGTAGTGTTATGACTTCTCGAGTTGTATGAGTCGGTGCTCGATAATGTTGAAACTAAAGTCTTCGTCTAATGTTTAGCGGTAAGTTGCCAAGAAGCTATGGCAGAACGATATTTAAGAAATTTTCATTATTCAATCGCTTTCGGAGTATGTAGGGTCCAATAACGTACTCTCCTACGGTTCGAGCCCAAACATTTACTAATAAATGCGTGGGGATTTTCATCACACCACAGGTGATTATCGCGAGAATTAAATACAACGTCCCTTGTAAAACAAGTTTTGTCCGTAAATAAAATAAAATTTTCAAAATGTTTCTGAAGATTGCAACGTTCAAGAAAACAACAATCTTAACTTTTTCTGCTCTTTCAGATGATGGCAATACATTTTTCTTATCGTTATTACTTTACTTTATATCGATACCAACTTTTGTTTTTCATATGGTAGCCATTTTATAGTTTTATGCCATGAAATAGAGAAAAAAATCCTGATTTCAAAAATGTATGTTCATAAAAAAATCAAAAATAAGTTTAAAATTAAAAAAAAAAACGTTTTGAATAAAAATTTATTAAGTTGGTTCACAGTAAATGAAGGAAAAATTATAGAATGCAGACCTCAAGTTCAGTTTAGTTTAAATGTTTGGTGTATATATGTATCTAACTTTCTTACAAACCGAGTTTAAAAATTTCCTAGACAATATTCCTCTATATCAACTCGAATCAATTCATTTTCAACAAAACGGTGCCCTTGCGCACAATGCGCAAGTTGTTCAAAATTATTTAAACCAAAAATTTCCAGACAGATGGTTAGGAACAAATGGACTCATACTTTGACTGCGAGGTCTCCGGATGCAACACCGCTAGACTTTTACTTTTGGGGTTTTGTTTAAGATCAAGTGTATTCTGTAACTTCAAATACTGTTGAGTAGCTAAGAGAGCAAATTACACTGGCCTGCATAAAAATCGGCCCTGATACCATTCTTGACGATTCTTATGTAAAATGACCTCCTGAATCCAAAAATGAGCTCCGTTTTTACCCATCACCCACCTATTTTGGGGAGACCCCATTTTTATTTTATTTTTTGCATTTTTTTTAGAATTTTAACTTATAGCCGTTAAAAATCCCAAAGCAAGTAATAAAATTTACACCAAAGTATATGGCAAAAGTTTTGCTATAAAATGTATATAGAAACAACAATAAAATACAAATATATAAGAACAGTAAAAAAATATCAATAAACAGTTAGGAAGATTCACTGCACGACGCTGGCGATCTCAATACCACATGCAGGTTTGAACAGGAATTTTTGTTACAGTAGTTTGACCAAATGGTTCAAAGGTACCCGTAAATCAATACCATTTGCTGTGCCCATGGTTTGGCGTGAACCTCGCTGTCATCTTACAGATTGTTACTTTTGTATGACTTCCACCGTCGGGTTTTCGAGCAAAAGTAAGCATACAATTCAGTATTCCAATATTTTGTCAGCTCTAAGACTTGTTCCTCATAACGATACTTTGCTAATCCCAAAGCCCCCAAACACTTATACTCTAGAGCCGGAAATTGATTTAAAAGACTCTGAGCCACAACCTGAGGCTTCAAATGATACGTTCAATAATAATAAAAAGTATTCCGCAGATTTAGTTTCTCGGATTTGCAGTTACCCAAGATTAAATCTCAGCTCCTAGGATCGCGACTTCAACAGTGGAATCTCTTAGAAAAGGAAGTAAAAATATCTTCTTACAGGACCAGACAAGCAACCCTGAAATGTCTTTTCTCAGAAGATAAAGGTTTAGTGTTCTGCCCTAATGCAAATTTATTGATGACAGAGCTACAGATGCCATGTGACCCAGACAAATGGAGACTGTTTATAGACTCATCAAAAACAAGCTTAAACGTTGTCCTGTTGGCAAATGGGAATGACTTCCCATCAGTTCCAGTTACATACTCTGTTGATATGAAGGAAACGTACGAAAACATCTTCAGAATCCTTGATAAAATTAGTTATCATGATTATAAGTAGAAACTTTGCGCTGACTTAAAAGTTGTTGCTCTACTCACGGGCCTGCAATCAGGATTCAAAAAATATTGCTGCTTCCTTTGTGAATGGGATAGCCGAGCCCGAGATAAACATTACATCGTACGGGACTGGCCTCTGCGAGAAAACCTTATTCCTGATCAAAAAAATGTCGCCCACAATCCTTTGGTTCCGAAGGAAAATATTTACTTACCACCTTTACACATCAAACTTGGATTGATCAAGCAGTTTGTGAAAGCAGTGGACAAGACAAGTGGCGCATTTCAATTTTTGAAAACTAAATTTCCTCGTCTTAGCAAAGCTAAAATCAAAGAAGGCGTTTTTGTTGGTCCCCAGATTAGACAACTCTTCCAAGATTCGACGTTTATTAAACACCTAAATCGAAAAGAAAAACGAGCTTGGCTTGCATTTCAAAACGTTTGTAAGAACTTCCTGGGTAACCACAAAAGTAAAGATTATGTCGCTCACGTCGAGGAACTGCTTTTAGCGTACAAGGACATAGGATGTAACATGGCTTTTAAAAGTTCACTTCCTTCACTTACATCTGGACTTTTTCCCTAAAAATTTAGGAGCAGTCTCGGATGAACACGGGGAACGGTTCCATCAAGACATCGCTAAGCTGGAGAAGCGATTTTCAGGAAAGTGGAATGCAAGCATGTTGGCGGAGTACTGCTGGTTTTTGAAACGAAAGAGCTTTACCTCAGGGTATAAAAGGAAAGCAAGCACCAAGTAACGATGAATATCTTTTTATTTATTACTGTTTATAGCTAAAATAGTTCTTTTTCCCATTTAAATTAAATTCATGTCCATATATTTATTATTATAATAATTAAAATAATTATTATTATCGTTCGATAAATAAATTATAATTAATTTATCGAAAAGTGATAAAATTAGAGATTTGGGGCTCCCTCGAAAATGGTGGGTGATGGAAGAAAACGGAAGACCTATTTGGATTCAGGACGTCATTTTACATAAGAATCACCCGGAATAGTGTCAGGGCTTGATAAAAAAAAATTTTTTGCAGACCAGTGTTATTAGTGCATGTAGAAATTGTCCGAGAGTTCACATTAGACGTGCTTCAGAACAAGTTTTCAGAAGATGTGTAGTGTGTCTAGAAAATCAAGGCCGCCAATTTGAACATTTATTATAGTTAAATTTAGCTTATTTATTAATTTAGAAATGTATTTGTTGTTCACGGATATTGCTATTATTGACACTTATTAATAAATTTTCAATCGGAACGGTTTTCTTGAAATGTTAAACTTATTTTTGATTTTTTTATGAACATGTTATAGACTTTCGAAATCAGGATTTTTTCTTTATCTTATGGCATAAAACTTTAAAATGACTACCATATGAAAAACAAAAGTTGGTATCGATATAAAGTAAAGTAATAACGATAACAAAAATTTATTGGCATCATCTGAAAATTATTTTCCGTCATAATTCAAAAGCTTTATAGAGGGAGTAAATTTTGTTCTTTTGAATTTATTTAGGCATAACTTAAAAATCATTTTTGTTTATTTAACCAACTCTCTATTTCTGATAATAAACGAGATCCCTGTACTTAACACGAAATTTGATACAGCCTGTATACTTTAGCTTAAGATAAAAATTGATCAACGATACTTTTTTTAAATAGTAAATACCAAGGTAAATACCCAAAAAATATTTACCTACCCACTGAATATTTACCCACTCCACATCACTACACAGCTCATTTACTGAAGTCACGATAATTTATGAACAAAAACAAGAGTAACCAAACTCGCTTTTACGAATATATGTAATACATACAAAATTAAGGGCATGAGATCTTTGTCGTCTCTTTCATTCGGTTAAAATGTCAATTTGTGTTCAGCAACTCGAGTAGGTTTTTAAATATTGAATTTTGCTCAACTCTTATCTGCATTTTTTATTAGTAGTTTCTGCATAGTTGGTCCGTTTAATGTTATAGGATAGCGTTCTTCAATATATTCTGTTAGCGTTCGAAATTGATACGATATGATACTTTTTTCGTAGTTGTTGCCATTTTTGTGCTAAATATTAACGATCTCTGGAAGTTTTTAAATGTCCTTAACAAAAGTTTCCGATTTATTACCTAATTTTTCTGCATTTTTAAGAAACACTACCCAAGTTATCTTTTTTTTTAAATTGTAGTTTTAAGCTGCGTCAAATAGTCAGGTGGTTATTAAATTTTTTGTACTTTTTGAGTAATAATTCTTGTATCTAAGTTCTAGCAGCTGCCCACCTACTAGAAAACTAAACCAGACGTGCGTTGTAAATGACTTAGTTTATAATTATAGAAAAAGTCAAATTACTTTACAGAAACACATTCAATATTTTGTGGTTGAACGTTTCAAGCGCAATTAGACGTTTGTGAAATCGAGATTAGCGTTAATAGTAGTAGTAGAAAATTAGGTCAGTTTGTATTCCTATTAAAAAAATGTGTCTATAAAACGAGAAAAATACCAAAAAATTATTTATTAAGTAAACTATATATTTAATCGAAAAAATAAATAATAAATGTTCAAAAGGTATGCGTCCATAAAAAATTAACGTATTTACTATTTCTTAAAAGTTATAAATCAATACCGTTATACAACAAAGGGAAAATATAGAGTTGCAGTAAGGAATATACGTTGATTTATGCCATCTCGGCTTTTAGCTTTTGGGGTAAAGTTGTCATGACGTCAAGTTTTGTAAAACATACACTATCGTGAACGAACATTTACAAATTGCGTTACATTCAAAATTCAGTTTGATTTTGAAAGATTTTGATGGAAGTTGGTTTTAATAAAAACCTAAATAATAAAAGTACTTAAAGCTATTAAAGATTAAGTAATAACCATCCATTTATTTTGCATAAATAAGCGTTGCAATGAAAAAAAAAATTAAAGCAGCAATTACTTATTGTCAAATAAAATTTTAATGAAGCAATAATTAATTTAGCGATAACTATAAATTAATGCAAAAAATAATGTAGTTAAATTTTAAAAAATAATGTTTTTTGTAGATACGTAGCAAAAATAAAATACAAATATAAACAAAAATCTTGAAAACATTAACATTTTTTATCCATAATAAAAGCAAATTAATAAAAATCACTCACTTTTGTTGGACATCGTGTTGATCCCTTGATGTACATCTGCAATTAAATATTTTCAATTATGTATTTATGCGTTTATAATTAAAACTACTCATATTAAAAAATTTATTACAATAACAATTTTATAAAATTGCATGTTCAAAAAACAGACATACAATATTTTAGAATCATACAAAATATTTTAGTTTTTTGAAATAAACAATTTGTGACTAATTACCAGCAAAAAATACGAAATTTTAGAGTTATCGATTACAAGTTTTCAGTTATAACAAATTCATTGAAAAAAAAACTATAAAAACTAAATTGCAAATATGTGCAAACCAATCGCCATTAACTCTTAAAAAACAATTTAATTATAAACATAACTTTACTAACAGTCAGTTTGCAGAGTACAAAATTCATTTTACAATGTGTCTGCAAATTTTGAAATTTCTTGAGTGACTAAAACTTCAACAGGTTATGAGCCCAGTCATAAAGTTACGCGAAACGAAAGCACTAGTACGTGTTCCGGACTTTAGAGGTTAAGTGTTTTGATTAGTTTGAAACTTTTTTCAACAGGTATCAAAAATGAATACGAGTGGTGTTGTGCGTTTTGAACCGTTAAATAAAGAAAACTACGACACATGGAAAATCCAAATGCGCGCGATTTTAATAAAAAATGATGTCTGGTCTTACGTTGGTGGAGGTTCCGTGAAACCGAAAATTGTTGAAAATAATGCAAACTCAGTCGAGGCTGCAAGACGACCGAGGGTGATCTCAAGTCTCAGTCTGATATTATTTTGTCAATAAGTTCTTCGGAGATTAAGCCTATAAAGGGATGTGAGACAGCTCGGGAAATTTGGATTAAGTTGGAAGAAATTCACCAATGAAAAGGTCCAATGAGAAAGGTTACGTTGCTGAATCAACTAATTTCACTTAAGATAAAGGACAGTGACGATGCGCGACAAAGTACACAGGATTTTCTCGATACTATTGACAAACTGGCCGAGATGGATATCGAAATAAACCGCGATCTCCTGTCGGTGATGCTTTTACAAAGTTTACCGGATTTATTTGACAATTTTCGATGTGCGATTACATCGCGAGACGAACCATTGCGCGTAAAAATATTGGAAGAGTGCGAAGCTCGAAAAGAAAGTAATAGAAATGATTCGGTTCAAAACGCGTTGTTAGCTCGAAAACATTGGAACCAAACGTATAAATGTAAAAGTGACGACAATAAAAATCAGAAACAGTATCAGAAGAAAATTTTTAGATGTTTTAAATGTCGAAAACCCGGTCATACCACGAAACAATGCAAATCGAATAGAAACTTCGAGACAGATCGATCGAAAGAACAAAGTGCGAGTTGTGCCGATGATTTCAGCTTGTATGCAGTACCGAAATTGGGCGAACGCGACAAAGCTCTACGTGCGGGCAGCATAGTAAAGAACAGTAGTGAATGGTGTATTGACAGTGGTTGTACAGCACATATTATGTGCAATGACATTGACGCATTCACAGACATTGTTACACACGGGCGCAAAATATTGAGCTTAGCAAACAGTTCCTGTGCGGATATTGTGGCAAGAGGTGTCGTACCAGTATCAATAAATGTCGACGGGTATGAAAAGACACTGAACTTTTACGATACTTTGTATGTGCCCGGTCTTCGTACGAATCTTGTTTCCGTTGGCAAGATAACCGACAAAGGTTTTACGGTATTTTTTAACAAAGAAAAGGCCGAAATCATTGACAACGTGGGTAGGGTTGCATTTGTCGCAGAACGGGCGAACGGCTTGTACTACGTCCAAGGTGGTACTAGCGACAGCTGTAAGGCAATCACTGAAAGAGACAATTCTGTCAAATTACCAAGAGTCAATTCATTGGAGGATTGGCACATACGCCTTGGACATCTAAATATACAATCTTTGTGTGACGCGATCAAGACAGAGACAATTCAAGGTTTGCGTGTTGAAGATGTGAATACGGATTTCACATGTGAGATCTGCACTGAGCGGAAAATGTCGCGACTCCCATTTCTTAAAAGGTTTGAAAGAAAAACAAAGCTTGGAGACATTGTTCATTCAGACGTTTGTGGCCAATGCGTGTGATGTCAAACAGGAAGAATCGTTACATAATTACCTTCATTGATGATTATTCCGGGTGGTGTGAAGTAAGGTTTATCAGACACAAAAGTGAGGCTCTCAAACATTTTGAAGCCTACAAAGTAATGGTTGAAACACAAAAGGGAATAAAAAACAAGATGTTACAAACTGAAAATGGTTTTGAGTTCGTAAATAAACCGTTTGACGAGTTTCTTCGACAGCATGGGATAACGCGACGCTTAACGTTGCCATAAAACCCTGAACAAATTAGCGTGGCCGAAAAGCAAAATAGAACTCTGATGGAGACAGCGAGGTTTCTGGTTATCGATTCAGGGTTACCAACATCATTCTGGGCAGAGGCTGTTAACATTGCGAACTTCATCAGGAACCGATGTCTAACAAGCAGATTAGATGGGATTAGTTCCCTTAAGTGCTTTGGCTGTGAAGTACATACTTTGAATACAAGTCCAAATCGAAACAAACTTGCACCACGATCAAAGAAAGGAATCTTCGTAGGCTACAGTGAAAATTCCAAGGGATACAGAATTTTGATTCCAATCGAGGGGAAGATCGAGATGTCACGCGACATAAAATTCCTGGAGAAAACTCAGCAGATCATGGAGGAACCAGTAATTTTTTTTCCTCTAGAAAATAATCCCAGTGAGTCAGAAATAAATAATGAAAAATGTACCTAGGTTCAACTGATCAGACCAAACTTACATGGGTTAAACGGGCAAAACGACCACATGACAGTTAACTTGCAGTGTGACATCGAAGATGTCGAAAACAACAAAGACGATTTTTCAGGCGGGTTTAAAGAATTTCCGTTCGCAGACCCAATGTCTGTCGTTAAACGTGGATCTGGTACACCACGTAAAATTATAATGTAGTTACGAAGAAAATATCCTAAGAAGTACGACGAAGCCAATCATTCTAATAGCAAAGATGTTTACGCAACGTTTCATACCGAGGTTTCGTTGACTGAGGCTTTATTAAGTCCAGAATCAAAAGTGTAACTGCAAGCCATGGCGAGCGAGGTCAAATCAATATTGCTAAATAACATATGAGACCAACAAGAAAGAGTGGCATTGACAGCATTTTTACTTGGAAATAATTATGGTACTGATGGAATTCTAGAGAAACGGACGGCAGGATTGTGGCAAGAGGTTTCACACAACAACCTGGAAGAGACTTTCAAAAAACTTATGCTTCAGTGGCCCAGTTGAGCACCATACGAACAGCAGTTGCTCTCGCAGCGCGTAAAAAGATGCATATAAAACAGTACGACATTACTACTGCTTATCTAAATGGTATTTTAGAAGAAGAAGTATACCTCAAAGTTCCCGAGATGATGAATGAGGTATTACAACACATGGTTGGGGAGAGAGGACTGGATTGTCGAGCAGTCTCTGAAGCCAAAAGTATGCTAAATAGTCCGAGAAACAAGGATGAAGTGTGTTGTATGAAAAAAGCGCTTTACGGGTTGAAACAAGCAAGACGCGTCTGGCGCAAGCAGTTGGATCAAAAACTACGAAGACTCGGAGTAATTCCATCTGAAGGAGAGCCGTGTCTATACTGGAAGCGACAGAAAGACAATTTAATGTTAATTGTTGTCTATGTTGACGATATCCTTGTCACGTCAGGTGACATTTAAGAAATCGACCGTTTCGGAATCAGCCTGAGCAAAAGCTTTGGTGTGAAGAATCTTGGCAACGTGAAAAGTTGTCTCGGTATTGATTTCGAGAGGGATGGTGACAACATCAAATTAAGTCAAGGGACATATATCCGTGACATTTTACGACGTCATGGTATGGAACAGTGCAATCTAGTGTCCACGCCAATAGACGTTAGTGTGAAACTGACAAAATCGGAGCATTGGCTAGCATCGGACGGACCAAAGCCGCCCTATCGTGAGTTGCCCGGGGCATTACTTTACCTTGTTGTTGCGACACGCCCTGACGTAGCTCATGCTGCTAGCTTATTGAGCCGGTTGAACGACTGTTTTGGAAAGGAACATTGGTCTGCAGCGAAAAGAGTACCTGAAGGGGATAGCAGATTTCGGAATCTTGTTCCGATATGACGGAGATACGGTCCAGGGTTTTGTGGACGCTGACTGGGCTGGATCTATCCACGACAGAAGATCCTTTACTGGTTATGTTTTTACTATGAACGGTGGCTGTGTATCGTGGGATTTAAGGAAGCAGAGAACTGTGGCACTTTCATCAACAAAAGCGGAGTATAGGGCATTCAGTGAAGCTGCTAAAAAGATCGTCTACCTTCAAAAATTCATGTCCAAGTTAAGGGAAGGCATTGACGCAATCCAGTTGTCAAATGATAACGTTAATGATAACTCCAAGACAAAACAAATTGATATCAAGCATCATTTAGTTCGCGAGGTCGTAGTCAGGAGTAGTCGATCTACAACACTTACCATCTGGAGAGATGCCTGCTGATGTCTTGACAAAGGGACTGACCAAACAGAAGCATGTGAAGTGTGTTGAATTACTTGGTTTGATAAAGGGACTCAAGTGATGGTGCCGGTGGTCTCGAGGGGAAGTGTTAGAAATGTAACTTTTAAATTTAAATATTTTCGACCACATCGACATCTGTCGGACCTATTAAGATTCAGATGTGTGTGACATAACGCGTCGTCGTAAAAATATCATTCACCCCGTTTCGTTATTCGTGTGTATTTTCTTTAATTTTGTGTCCGTATTTGTGTAATACAATAATATTGTTACTTTATAAATACATGTGTTTTCATTGTGTACACCCAAAATCTTCACAGATGCATAAAGCAAAGTTAAATATGTGGTTCGCTGTTGTTAACTACGTTATTCGTTGTCAAGTAAATTTGACTTTGTATTTGACGACACTTAACGATATAACCACGTAGTTAACTACATTGCCAAAGTTAACAAACGCTTTATGCAAGCAGGCCTCATTGTTTGTAGTGGTTTGATAAGACAGCTTTTGCCTTAAAACAACCGCTTTTTCTACATAGTGGAAAAATAGCCTCAAACAGCTAATTTTTACAGAGCACTAAATTTTAATTTTTGGGTCTACGTTTCCAAACCTTAGAAAACTGTCTCATCTCACGAGGTCAACTTTGTAAAAGTAGTTTACAGGCGTCTAATTTTAAAACATTCATTTGTTTTTAGATCGGTTCTAAACAAGCAATAAAAAAAAAACAATATATGAAAAACTTTAAAAGCTGTCAAGTACGACCTTATGGCTTCAATGTTCAAAATCAAACTAAAAAAAAATATAGGTACAACTATTTAAATTGTTTTACACTTTACAATAAAACAATAACCTTTTAGTAATCAAAGTTTACTTTTAAAGTATTAAAATGCATTATTTATAAATAAAATCTACAAATGTTTTACAAACGTTATAAAGCATTAAATACCATTTAAGAAATTTTTTTATTTTCATTTCTTGTAATATACCTAATATTTTAACAATTATTTTTTGTTTTAAATAAATGTTACTAGAATTAACAGAAAATCACTTAAAGCTAATACATTTTTATAAAGCAATGTTTTTTTTAGTTATGCAGTATTTAATAAAAAGGAATAAAAAACTACAAAAAAAATTATAATTAAAAATGATTTATTAATACCCTCACTTCTAATTGCTTCTTGTAAATAATTAAGTATATATGCAAATAATTTTCAAAATTTTAAATGCAATTACCGACCACACTTTGTTCTATACGCGGATCCAATATTTAAATAACCATACATAACAAATAATTGATATATTATGAAAAAAATATATAATTTAAAAAAATAAAGTAGTATGCACTTTCAATTGAGTTGGAACTGCGAAAAATTTATGTTAAAGTGTTAACGAACAATTAATATTGTCTTAAACAACATACAATTTAATTTGATTATTGAAATGTTATTGTTTTATTGTAAGGTGTTTAAAGATTACAATATACCGAATTCTAATTGTAAATTAAGTTAATAATATCACAAATTTTTCAGAGTGTGAAAAATAAATTCTATAATTGCCTCGGGTGTTACCAGTTGGTGCCGTTTAAATAACGACTACAAATATTGAATCCGATAATAAAATTGTTGTTATTAAGTGAAATTCCAACAATAATGTATATATTGTTTTTAATGTCAACAGTGTTTCAATAAAAGTACATAAAAAATCTGTTAACATCGAATAAAACCAACTGGAATAATTTCTAAAAAACAGTTTTAGAAACAACTATGAAGGTTCTATTAGACAATAAATGACAAATTAAATAACAACAATATTTTAAATATTGCTTCTAATGTCAAAGTGTCGAAAACACCTAAAATAGTACTCAAAAAACAGACTATCAATATTGCATCCGACAATAAAATTGTTGTTGACAAGTGGGATGACAACAATATTGTAAATATTGTTTTTAATGTCAAAATTGTTTCATTCGAAGTACATACACAATTAGTCGAAATCGATTAAGAACGCCTGAAATGACTCCGAAAAAGTAGTTTAAAAAACGACTGTGAATATTGCATCTCACAATAAAATTGTTGTTTTCAAGTGGAATGACAATAATCTAAATACTATTTCTAATGTCAAAGGCGTTACATTTGAAGTACATAAACAATTAAGCACAATCAAATAAGGACACCAAGTAACTCTAAAAAATAAGTTTAATGTTTATTAATCGTTAATAATCGTTTGATTATGAATATTGTAGCTGACAATGAAATTGTTGTTGTCAAATGAAATGACAACACGATTAAAAATACTGCTTCTAATGTCAAAAATTTTACATTAGGAGTACATTTGTAATAAAGACACCTGGAATAACTCCCAAAAAAACAATTTAAGAAATGACTATAATTATTGTATTTGTTGTCAAGTGGAATGACAATAATAACGTAAATATTACTTTTGATGTCAAAAGTGTTACATTCGTAGTACATAAAGAATTAATCAAAATCGAATAAGGGCACTCGAAAACACCTAAAATAGTACTCAAAAAACGGACTATCAATATTGCATCCGACAATAAAATTGTTGTTGACAAGTGGGATGACAACAATATTGTAAATATTGTTTTTAATGTCTAAATTGTTTCATTCGAAGTACATAAACAATTAGTCGAAATCGATTAAGAACGCCTGAAATGACTCCCAAAAAGCAGTTTAAGAAACGGCAATGAATAGTGTATCTGACAATAAAACTGTTGTTGTCAAGTAGAATGACAACAATATTGTAAATATTGCTTCAAATGTCAAGTGTAACCAATCAAAAAAATAGTTTGATCAGCTAGCGTTATTTAGCATATACAATGCACATATTAGACAGACAAGGCAAAATATTAATCTTGATCGCATCAAAGTAAGAGAAAAAATATTATTGGCGCCTCGTGTGCCAAGTCATCAATAAGTGCAGTCACACCATCAAGAACATAAAATAATTCTGAAAAAATATTACGATTGTAATTTTTCGAAAAAACCAAATTCTAAAACAAAAAAAAATGTATTTTCTAATTTACGGTACGATGTATGATACTTTGGCTTAGGTTATTTCTTAGGAGAAACAGACTCGATGTCGTCTCTGTGACAAATAGGTTTCAGCTAACTAAGTGCATAAGATGTGAATTACGTATTAAACGCTTTATTGCTTATCATACGCAATAAATAATTGATTTAATTTGATTAAACGTCATCAAATAAATCATAGCGTAACAAATGTTAATGCGACGCAAGGCCAATAGGCTTTTCCACCTGTGACATACTCGTTCTAATGTAATAATTGACTTTAAACACTAATTAGCTTTATATTGGTGTTACGTAGATATCCACTTTTTATTTTGCCGCTCTAAAGCTTTTTTCGCTCATTACGTAACTACACTAACAAACGAATATTGACGTTTGCAGTGTTCGCAGCACAAAAACATTTTTTGCATTTTAAAATGTTACTTATTCATTTTGTTGATAAGAACTATACAGGGTGTAACAAGCATAACTAATAATTTCTTAATAGGGAGTAGATATGGTAATTTTCAACACATTTTGTTCATAAACAGGTGGTCTAGCTTTTCATCAATTTTTCTTAAAATATTTGTAATAATTAGATGTAATTACGGACCTGATTGTTCCTTATAAGAAAACGTGTTATAAAGTGATTGAAACTGTTGGAATTCAAGTTTAGTATTAAGTATCAAGTTTCTTTTTTTTATTTTTGAAGCTTTCGCGGTCATGATTTTTTAATAAATAATTATTTTCGGGTTTTGAACCGCGTTCCATATTTACACTTTTCACAAAATTTATATAACTGAAAACTGAAGATATAGGATCCTGACTAGCCTTTATATTACGCCGTTGGTGTCAATGGTTTGTGACCGTTCCGATTCATTAGTTTTCCGGAACATGTTTTCTCATATTGGCGCTAGATCGATTCCATTATCCCTATTAAAATTGTCGTACTTCTGGATTTCAATGGCTTCCTTGTATAGTCTAGGCCAGAAGTTTTGGGATTTAGCCAACATTGTTGCTTCTTCAAATTTTATCGTGTGACCGGTGTCTAAAAAGTGTTCCGCAACAGCAGGTCTTGTGTTATGTTTTTTTGTATCCGCTTTATGTTCTTTTAATCTGGTAGCTATGTTGCGTCCCGTTTGTCCTATGTAAGCCAGCTCACACGAACAAGGAATGTGGTAGACCCCTGGTTCCTCGAGTGATGCTTTTGATTTTGAGAAATTGGCGGATATTTTATTTGTTGCAGTGAAGATCACTTTGATATTTTTCCCTCTAAGTATCCTGGCTATTTTATCCGTGCAGCCTTTTATGTAAAGAAGGAAGGAAATTGCCACGGGTTCCTCCTTCTTTAGTTTTTCCTTACTGTGTTTGTTAATTGCTCGATATATGTTTGCTTTTCTGAAACCGTTTTTTATTAAGGCGTTTGTTAGGTGACCTAGCTCGGTCTTTAACATGTTTGGTTCACTGATCGCCTTGGCCCTGTGTACTAAAGTTTTTAGAACTGAAAACTTCTGAGCTGGATGATGATGTGATTCGGCGTTGAGGTATCTGTCAGTATGTGTCGGTTTTCTATATACTTGATGTCCCTATTTGTTGTCCATATTTCGAGTGACCAGTACGTCCAAGAACGAAATCCTTCTGTTTCCTTTTCCATGGTGAATTTGATGTTAAAATCTAACTGGTTGATGTGATCCAGAAAGTTGTGTAGTGTTTCTGTTCCATGAGACCAAATTACAAATGTATCGTCCACATAACGTAGCCAGCATTTTGGTTTAAGGGCAGCGGTTTCTAATGCTCTTTCTTCAAAATCCTCCATAAATATATTGGCGATGACTGGAGAAAGTGGTGATCCCATGGCTGCCCTTTCAATTGGTTCGTATACAATATTGTTGAAAGAAGTACGTGGACTTTAAGCATAGCTCAATTAGTCCGTTAAGCTCCTCATCCAAATCCGCTTTTTGTAATTTGGTCTTGATGATCTCTAGTGCTGTTTGTAGTGGCACTTTTGTGAAGAGAGATGTCACATCAAAACTGACTAAAATGTCTTCTTGTTCCAATTTAATTTCTTTAATTCTTGAGACGAAGTGCTAGGAATTCTTTACATGAATTCCTTACGTAATGGATGCTTTTTCTTGTAAGCGGTTGTAAAATGGTACATAAGTATCTAGCCAGAGGATGAGTGGCTGAACCTGTAGCACTCACAATTCGGCGAAGCGGTACCCCTAGTTTGTGGATTTTTTGAAGGCCGTAAAGGTGCGGCATCCTGGTGTCTGTAGGAATCAGTCGTCTCTTTTGATGTTCCGGGATCGTGCTTGCGGATTTTACAGCGGCCGAAATATTTCTATCTAGAGGTTTTATTGGATTCCTCTTCAATGGTTTGTACGCCGAATCTTGTAGCATAGTATCGATTTTTTCCATTGTTACATGCCAAAGTTAACACACAGTTACTGCCTGAAAGGGGGTAACATAAACGATGTTGTGCCACTAGCTCAATGGAGAAGGGGTGGGTTGTATTTAAAATTCCGTGAAAATTGGAAACGCGATCGACGAAAAATTGAACTAAAACGGTAAAATAGTCAAAAATCGGTAAGGGCGCCAATCAAGGTCATGATGAGGGTAGCTTCCGAACCCCTGATTATCCGAAAGCTCATCTGGTTGGTTACAACCCCGGAACTTACCTTGAGTTGTAACTATTCTGAAATATACTTAAAGACAAAAATTTACGTATGCGGCGGCTAAACGAATAAAAGCTCTTTACATTTAACAATTTAACATTTATTGAATGAATAAGTAATAAAATAAAAAAAAAATAACAAGTACTAATTAATATCAAACAAATTTGAATAAAAGAAACGGGTAAATGAAATAATCATAAGTAAGTAAAACAAATGAACAATCTAAACACAAAAATTAAAACGTATAAACAGAAAATACTACTATCAAAGCGTTAATTCTACTTTCTTTCAAATCAAATATAACACAACTAAATTTCAAGGCCTTGACCGCATAGATATAACAAACAATTCAAATAACTAAAAACAATACAGGTTATAAAATATATGTCCGAACTTGTTTCGAACTAAACGTACAAGCAAATTAAACTTTACAATTCAGTACATTATCCTTTATATGGAATACGAATTATTTTTACATACGCACCAAAACAAAGCTAATTGATTTTAACTTCGCGCAAACACTTTAAGCGTTCATTGAAATAAACAAATTTAACGTTAGTCGTAATTCAAACGGCTCAAATTCAAAGCTTTTACTGCATTTCAATCGCGGGTCACTACACGATAATAACCAAATTCGATAAATACCTTTACTTAATTGTAGAAACCAGGTAAACTGCGGATCACAGTGGTTTTCAAAAGCTACAACCTCAGATGGACTTCGGCTGCTCCCAAACGTACCGTACTCGAATGCGGGATCAATGGAACCCCCAAACAATAGGACACCAGCGGAAGATTTATTTCACAATTTAAACCGCACAACAGCGAAGAAAAGGGAATTTTCTACTTAAAACATCGAAACTAAATCCCTCAAGCGTGATTGTTTATTTTTGGATACCGTGACGTCTATATAAACCGTACATTACGAAATTTGAAAAATTAACATTTTCACCACCATACTCAATTTTCACGGTACCAATTAACTTCCGCGGCATAACGATAGGGCAAAGTACCCTGCTCACTCTACTACATCTCACGATCCCCGGTATTTCTAATTGCCACCAACGATCGAATCCTCCTCCATATATCAACTTTTTTTCGACTACCCTTTCCACAAAAGCTGTGTTCGAAATTTCAAGAACGAAAATACTCTCATTACGAAGTGCGATAAAGAGGTAATCAGTCCCCATTACGTCATATTTATAGCATTTGGACACGGCATTTCGCTTGTTCGTGAAAGTGTCAAATTGACAAAATATTATATTACAAGAATTTAAACTGCCCAATAAATTAAGATAATGACTTAATTTTTCCACGTAATCTAAACGATTGACACAAAAAATTCAAAGTACGACTGTACTGAGAATGCACTTGAACAAAGAACTTTTGAACCAACTTAAAACAAACAAACGACGAAAATATATTTAATTACGATTATATCTCAGAAGGGAAACATAAATTACAACTGGAATTCTCAACAAACCAAGTGAAATACTCAATAAACAAAATCGCGAAATCACGGCGTAACAAAATACAAAACTTACTCAGCAATATAAACTGTAACTTTGATTCAAAATCGTAAAATAACTTATTAAACTCAATTTAAAATTCTATTAAAACAAATCCAAATATATTAAAGGAAAAATCGTCAATCCAAATACTGTGTCCGTTACCAAAACTTACTCAAACCACCATTCGTTTTTTTTTTAAAACGATGGTTACGCCGAGCTAATAAATCGAGAAGAGGAAAAAAAAGAAAACGCAAATTCAGCCAGCTGAATCCATTTATGGGGTCTGTCATAAAAAGAAACTGCTGCAAATCCCAAACGCAGGTCACACCATGTAGTCGTTGGTGTTCATGATTACAGAAGCATTTCCTTTATCAGCTGGTAGTACAGTGATTTCTTTGTTGGCTTTAAGTTCCCTTAGAGCATTTCTTTTTTCTCGATTGATGTTGGATTTCGGTGCTGTAGATTTCTTCAGAATGTCGGCTGTTTTGACCCTCACCTCTTCTTGAATATGTTGTGGTAGAGTTCTGAGTGTGCTTTCCAAAAACTCACTATTTCTTCCTTTGGTATGAATTTATACCACTCACTATTTCTTTCTTTGGTATAAATTTATACCAAAGGAAGAAATAGTGAGTTCATTAATACTGTAAAATCAGTTTTACATATATAGGGTGATCATATTTTGCAGTTGTTTTTTTTTTACTTATAGATATGGTACCCATTTAAATTTGTTTAAACAAATTTTGTTTACTGCGACTCTGTGAAAAACAGCTGTAAGTACTTAAAAATTTCATATAATACACAATTACGTTTTTTAAAAAATGTGAGGCATGTACCTTTTAAAAACAATTTCTTTTATTTTCTTTAGTAAAAAAAGTAATGAGTTTAAAGATATTTACATCAAAATTGCTTGTTACTACAATACTTCTATAAGATTTAGCTTTAGAGTTTATTTTATTTATTCTTGACTTTACTGTTTTACTTATAGGAAAGATGAACGTATGTATCTTTAATTACTGCAGGAAACCATAGATGTTTCAAAATTTTGACAAAACAATACTAACAAACAATTTCTAAAAATATTTATAATCAAATTTTATTTATAAGTAATCCAGAATAGTTAAACCTATCTCCTTTAATTGCCTATTAAAGGTGTTATTGATTCTCTATAAACAGATGTACCACAAATAGTTAGTACAAGAATTTATTTACAACACAATCGATGTGTAACTTGGGAAATGTATACGCACTCTAAATAAACCACTACAGTTTGTATTACATGCCAAAGTAAATCGATCTACATATGTATGTACGGTCTACACGTTTTTTTCAATTCAAAACTATATCACACGTTTTGTTACGAAAATCGGTTTAATTTCAATACGTTTGTGTTTAAGAGGATTATTTGAAACACACACTACCAATCTTGTTTGATAATTTATGGATTTGTTTTGTAAATCCTATTGATGATTAAGTCGTGTGTTATGCAAGTAACAGCGTTTGTCGATTAGAAACTGCACTCGATGTTGTAGACTTACATATGCAAACAAGATATACATATGCACGTTTCTCTTTTCACGGTTTTTCAGAACCTGGAGTTAATGCAGACGGTAGATTTAAAGATCGTAGAAAATATGAATAGATTTGATAAACTTTATAAAAATGAAACGTCTCGGTTATTTAAACTAAAATTCCATAGAATACTGTGTTTGACGACTCTAAGTTTAGATTCCAAAAAAACAATTTTATTAAAAAAAAAAGTGCACAACGAGCATTTCTAAAAAGGCGCCAGACCGAGAATAACTACAGGTCCTTGTTTACACCTTAAACAAGAAATAAATTTATTATTATATACGTAATCGATTACTGTAAAAAAATATAGAATCAACAATATTCGTACGTGTAATATCACAGTAATGAGAAATCCATAAATCAAATTATAGATATACTAAACTCTCGAGTTCGACAACACACTGTAATATTAAGCAAATAAACAAAATGGAAAATTATTAATTTTAACATATGAAGTTGGTATAAATTAAAAAAGAATGACACATCACTTACCAAACGCTGAGTTTAAATAATCTAAACGTTAATTATTACACAGACTAATTCTGATAACAAACAAACGTATACTCAGTCGCAACACATACGATCGACAGCAATATGTGATAAAAAGCAAAGGTTACTTACAATTCCAATCCCTTGCTAGTATTAGTAAGACGCAATTATCCCTAAAAACTGAAAGTGGTATCACAAATACAACTAATTAAAGTACAGTCAATTCTGAAACACGACATAGCGCTAGATTTCCAACTTTCAGGACTTTAAATTTCATAAGCGAGTTTCAATTACCTTGTCCATTAAAATACTAAGCTTGATATATTGAGCGTTGAAAACTCTCACAACATGACAATTTTCTTAGTTTACAGAAGATATTCACGACGGTGAAATTCCAAAAGAAAACAGCAATTTAAATTTTTTTGAGCTGCACGTTTGTTACCAATCTTTTTTTTCTAGCGGTTCCTGTTTGTAACAACCACGTTACCACGGCTAACTGAGATGTGCGTGAGTAGGCGTTTTCCACTAGATACCCAAATAAAATCAGTAAATGCTACATAAAAAACTCGATTGAACTATAACAATCATCTTACTAGTTTTGTTTTGCAACAAGACAAGAAAAATTTTGTAAGTTTTAATGACAGTCACTCAATAACTAAATCATAAATATAAAACAAAATTGATCAAGCATTAACAATTACATGCAGATACAAAAATTTAGTCAAGTAGCGAAAAGTTAACGAATAAATTTAAATAAAACGTAAGACTTGCCCGTAACTTTAAGTTCCTTAACGTGGTAGCTAATAATAATTGCCACTTTAGTAATATTACTTTGGAGACTTACGAAGAGTGCAAGTTTGCAATCGTCGACTGAAATTTGCCAAACTGGCCCTGAATACGATTAAAATTTAAGGTACTCAATCGCATCAAGTCAACGTAAAAAGTAATACTCAATACGAAATAAGTTGCAAGCTGTATACTGTACTCGAATAAAAGTAAATTATCAATTAATGAGCTTAAAATACAATAAAGATAGCTAAAATCCTAATATAAGTAATAACACTAAGAGCTTAACATCATAAAATACAGCTAAAGACTTGATTGATGACGTACTGAAACGTTCACCGAAATATATAGAACAATCGCGAAAACGAATCATATGTCAGTTATTTCAATAATTCAAGTTTAAATAAATAAGTGATTAACGCGTGTTGAGATAAATATAAGGAGTATAACCTTGTACGTGACTTCAATGTAAACAAGTGTTAAATTAAAGTTATACGCGGACTTTATCTTTCGTATAGATGTTTATTATTAAATATCTTTAGATTTAATTAGTTTGGTTAGTTATAAACGTGTACATATTTTTAGTATACATAAATTAGTAATAATAATCGTTACAGTGGTTCACAGGTGTGTGGTTCGCTATTTTTTTAGTGTAAATACCATTAAATAATTTAATATCGCTCCCGTAATAAAAACAGTGATTATGTAAACAAATAAAACTTTAGTTCGCGTTTCGGGTGTTTGTTTATAGCGTGTAATTCTAGCTGTTTCAGTTCGTTAAAGTAGTGTATTTAAACTTTTTATTCGTGTTATATATAAATTATGCCGGTAACTCATTATCAAACCAAAATTCTCAGAAAATGAAAGAAATGTTTTACATTAATTCTCAGAAAATAAAAGAAGATTCTAGAAAAATGGAAGAAAAGTTTTGCAAAAATTTTCAGAAGAATTGAAGAAAAATTATTTGAAAATACTCAGAAAATAGAAGGAAGTTTAAAAGAAGAAATACAAACGATCTTAGAAAATCAAATCAAAATTGTTCAAGAGGAAACCCAAGCAGATATGTTAAATTTAAAAACAGAAATTTGCGAATCTTTGAATGACAAAGTAGAAACAGTAGGAGATAGAATGAAACTGCAAGAAGGCGTGATTGAACCTTCAAGTAGCCCATGGGCATCTCCAGTAGTACTCGTAAAGAAGAAAGATGGATCAACGAGGTTCTGCGTAGACTACAAACAGCTAAACGACGTGACCAAAAAGGATAGCTACCCTATACCTAGAATTGAGATACGTTATACACGCTGTCAGGATCCCAGTAGTTTTCCACGTTAGATTTAAAGAGTGGTTACTGGCAGGTAGAATTGGAACTAAAAGATCGTGAAAAAACACCTTTTACGATTGGAACTGGTTTGTGGCAGTTCACTGTGATGCCCTTCGACCTGTGTAACGCTCCTGCAACGTTCGAGCGTTTGATGGAGACCTGATGGTTTACCTAGACAAAGTGATCGTGGTTGGAAGGTCGTTTAAAGAACATTTGAACAACTTAAAAGAAGTGTTCCAGCGACTACCTGGGGTTAATCTGAAACTGAGCCCAAAGAAGTGCCACGTATTTAAGAAGAAACTGCAATACGTGCACGTGCCACGTCGTATCTAGAGATGGAGTAATGGCTGACCCAGACAAAATCCGAGCAGTGCAAGCATGGTCAAGACCAATCGACAAACATCAGGTCCGAAGTGTCCTTGGGTTATGCACCTATTATAGATGATTTGTACCCGGATTTGCCAATATTTCCAAACCTCTGACAACATTGAGCGAAGAAGAAAGAGCAGAATTTAGATTGAATGAAGACTGCGAAAATGCTTACTTACACAAATTATAAAAAAATAGACACAATTAATTACGCTGAAGGTGTATAAGAAGTAACACCACATGAAAGAAAATGTTTTCTAGTTAGCGATAGCTGGTCGAGGTCAAGATCCCCTTTTTACTATAACTACTGAGGTCATCTACTGAAACTACTTATACGGGATTGGAAATTAATTCATCAAGGGTTAGACAAGTAGGACATGTTTCTACTTTTCATAATAATAATAATTGTAGGGTCTTGAGCCTATCTAGGTGCACGTAGTTCAGTAAACCATTAGATCCGAAACCTCCATCCCCATTCGTAATCAAATTCCTAACAATTACAATCACGTGCAGCAACAGTTAAAGCAGAACACCAAATGAAACCAATCATGGTAAGTGACACAGTATCTCCACCGTAAATATTAAATTAAACATCCCGTAGCGCACTCGCTACCAGTGACGTACCAGAATTTTGTCAAAACACGAATGATAAAAACCAAAACCGTTAGATTAGTAGAAAAGGTAAACTTGATTGGCCTCCACGATCTCGCGATCTAACGCTGTTCGATTTTTTCTACTCAGATTTCTGTAAACTAGAGAGTATGCAACAAAAGTAGAATCAATAAGTGATTGGAAAAATCGCAAATCACCAATATCACTAGGAATATGCTCTTAATGCTTCACCATTTAATTTATACTAGTTTGCTTCATTGCGAGACCAAAAAAAGACGACAAATTGAACATTTCCTATAAAAATCGTAATCAACTGTAACCTGTGTTTGAATTTTTGTACTTATTTTATGGCAAACCCTCGTATCTGCGATAGTTTCAATTTGACGTTTGCGTTTAGTCAAGTTTTAATACTGTTAGTTAATTAGTTGACATAATTCATTTTTGTTATTTCGAATTTTGTTTTCTATTAGGTTATGGTTTTACGTTGTTTAAATGTACTTAATGTAATGTGTTTACGCAGATTTGCATTATCTTTGTATTAATAAATTTAGATTACATTATGATTTATTAGTTCCGACAATTCTCATTTAGTTTGTAAGATACCAGTAATTTGATATTTTAAAGTAATTATTTGTATTAACACCATTAAGAGTTTTATTTATTCATTATTATCTTTGCTTACGGTTGCAAATACGATGTAAAAACTTCGTCAAACTTACGTGAAATTACGTGTCATTTCTATTTTTCATCTCTGTTGGTTGCAATCCATGTACCGTTTACAAAAGTAAAACATTTTGTAATTAATAAGACAGATGGATACAAACTCTCTCAGAATACAATGAGATGTGGTAGTGCCGCGGTTCTTCCAAATTTAAAGTAGCAAGTTGCGAGTTTAAAATTTGTTTGTGAAATAGATCTTATTAGTCATTCATCTTAGCTCTGTAGGGGGTGTCTGTGAATTGCCCCAGCAATTCTAAGATAATCTTTGGCTACTATACTTTGTATTTATATAACTACGAGTAACATTGTTATTTTGATATAATTATGCAGTTTTACACAAAGACCTTTGAACTAAAACAAAAATGAGAATGGATGGAAAAAAAAGTAATTAAGAAATAGATAAATTCACAGTGGGAAAAACAAACATCGGTAGATCAAAGAAAAGATGCAGCGACAAGGGCAATACTAAAAGTTTTTAAAACTTTGTCGATTGCTTCTTAACTTCGAACGGGTTTTCTCAAATAGTCAGCAATCAAAAAAACTAATCAATTTTAAGAATAAAACTAAACCACACAAAGACTTGGAGTTTTACTGCGTGAGCAATTTTTATTTGTTAAGTTTGCATTAAAAAAAATTAGAAATTTGTGTTAGACAAATTTTTACACAAAAAGCAACCAAATTTTGAAGAATTTGCAAAATTAAGTTTTTATTGTCTTGCCAGTTATATACGACATACGTATTACACGTATTACAAATTCTTATTTTTTTTATTTTTTGAGGTTCAGTTCGTTCGAAAAAAACATTTTGAGTATTTGTATCTCGTGGTTAGCTTCCAGGCTTGAATTGTTTGTTTGGCAGCTATAATCGACTCTAATAACACATAAAGAATTTCAACTTAGCTTTAATTTTGCTTGGATTTTAATGAAAGCGTCGACTGTTAGTACTATAAATTAATATTCAATTTAAATTCTTAGAATTTAAATGGGACAAAATATTGCAATATCTTTTTTAATAGTATATTCTGTAATAAGATTGGAATGATAATTCCATACGAGTGGAAAGTAACGAGCGCGAGCGTATACTAACAACGAGTGTCGAATTCTTATTCCAACCTAGTAACAGAACATATTTTCTCCACGACTAGAAGGTATAAGCTAAATGCAATAAATAAAATTTGATTATTTGTATAAACATAATACAAGATCGGATGTTACGGAAGACTTCCTACACGTCATAAAATTCGAAGAGACAAAAATTTTGGCTAAATCCCGAAACTTCTAGCCCAGATTATACAGGGAAGCCATTAAAATCCAGAAGTACGATAATTTCAATAGAAATAATAGAATCGACCTAGCCCCAGTATGGAAAAACATGTTCCGGAAGACCAGTGAATTGAGACCAACACGAGCTATTGACCCATACGGTGCATAATAAAGGTTTCTCAGGATCATCTTTCTTTAGTTTCAGTCTTTCTGAAGAAGACAGTTGCATTGGTAATACAATTTTGCACAAACGTGTGTAATAACGACAATACGAGAATTATCCAGATTGGAAAATTGTATATGAATGCAACCCGTGGAAACTTAAATACTACTATAGCGACATGACTGCCAAAATATCAAATATTGCAAGTTTTTCAAATTTTCTTATTTGTAACAACTATGCAGCATTTTATAACCCACACAAACAGCAGTAAATGAAACCTACGTATACTTTAGCTGGCACAGTTACATCTACAAATTTCGAAAAAAGTTTCGTGAATTTTGAGAGTTACTTAAACGTCCACGAATGTTGCGATGGTTGCACTAAACGATATAAAGATGATTTTAAAGCAACTTAAGCTTTCGAAAAATACAAAAAGAAAAGTAAGCATTTAATATTGATTTACGTTGATTACATATAAACTCAATCTTGAATATTTAAGTTTAAGAAATCATTTGTCTTAAAAGGTATTACCAAAGAGTATATAGGTATTACTTACTATAACTATAACCAATTAAAAAGAAGATCGACGCAAGAACGCATTTATGTAAAATCCCGCCCCTTGGGTCGCGATTAAACTATAGTAGTGTACGATCATAAGTTTCAATTTTTTAACATAAGTAAATGCTCTTGAAAAGTAATACATTTGAGGCGAAAGTACATTTTTAGATAATTTGTAAACAGATTTGTTCAAAACGTCTTTTCACTTAAATTGCTACTTGTATTTTTTCAAACAAATCGCATATTTAGTAGATAAGATAAGCACGTGCATCATCATAAAGTTGTTCCGACAAACAACATGTTTGATTTATTGTTAGCCATGCACCGATCCAAAGTAACCCATTCCTGGATTACAATAGATCTTTCCCAACTTTTTCTCAAAGGCTATATCTTGCCAAAAAATGCATTTTACTTTGAAGGTTTAATGCTTTTCTTACAATTTCATTTGATAGAATAGAATTTAGCAATAACCTTTGGAACTACATGAGTTAAAATAAATCTAGTGCTACCTACACGGAAAAAACCTATTTTTAATGTTTCTTTTGTTTTATTTCATAATCACAATATCAAAAATTTCTTTAGGAAAATTTGATTTAGTTAAAAAAAAGCCTTTTTATATTTTATGTTAAAAAGTCCATTGTCAATATTACGTCCATAATTTAAATTTTTGTTTATTTAATTTCCGTTAACAAACAGCACGTGTAAGCAAAATGCCCAGTGATATCTACATTTAAGAATCTTAGATCAACTACGTTATTAATGTATAAATATATTAGAACCTGTTATCACAATTAACTTACGCAACCTTTTTTTGTACTTATCCATTAAATTGTAACGGTGCGCTTCGTTTCTTATTGTGCAATCACTATAGTTTTGGGATAACTTAATTTTTTGCATTCACCAAGTTTAATTTATTAAATGCAACGATAATGCATTCATTACTTACGTGTACGTGTTGTCTAATTTAAGGATCCGCTAATTACTGTGATATTGCTTGCAAACTATCATTTGTTGTCTATTTCTTTTTTGGTAGTTCTCTCTCTCCGTTGCAATTAATATTATTATATTATTGTTTGACTTGTGTTGTTCGATTTATCAACCTTAAGCGTTGTCAGGTGAAAACGGACACCTGGAGTTTTATTTCTCCCCGTTTTGGCACTTTTTAAAATTACAATCAGCACATTGAATCCTATTAGTTACTCACCCACTTCCCACTCTGGAAAATTTTGAGCTAACTGCTTTATTTGTGGTTATTCAATTCATTTCTATACTACAATTAATAAAAACTTTTTTTGTCACTAATTTTGAAATTAGTAAATAGTACAATGAATTAATTCGATTTGTCAATTTATTAATATTTACTATACGTCATTTAATATTTAATCTCCAAAACTTATGCTTAGAATTATTCATTAGTCTTATTAGACTGAGCATAATTAATAGCTACTTCTATTTCAGTTTGCATTTGTTGTCATTAAATAATTAAGGTAGAGCTTTAGTTAAAAACTCAATTTATTCGTTATTTAATAAGGTATAAAAAAATACTTGAAATGCTTTTGACATATTTGTACTAGTTTACAAAATGTTTTGATTTAAAATTTAAAAATGATTAAAAAATAAACAAAATAAAATTGTTAGTAAGAATATGAAAAAACACTTAAAATAATAAAACATTCGCAAAGTTTTTGTAAATTTCGAGAACGCACCCGTAGTTTTTATCCACGTCTAGAACGTTCACGAAAAAATGTAGAAGCTTCTCGAATGTTTGCAGAAACGTATAAATACGGTACAAACAAATCGTAGGTCAGTTATTTCCCGTAATTTGAAGACGGCAGTGTTAAGAAGATTATTCAAGTCTAAATAAATAAGTAATTAACGCGTGTGAGATAAATCAACGGTGTATAACCTTGTACGTGACTTTAATGTAAACAAGCGTTAGTGTTTAAATAAATAGAAGTTATCCGCAGACTTTATCTTCGTGTAAGTGATATAAATTAGTGTAAGTGTTTTTATTAAATATCCTTAGATTTAAATTAGTTCGGTTAGTTATAAACGTGTACATATTTTTAGTATAAGAAATTAGTTTTAATATTAATAATGCAACAATAATGATAATGAACAAAAATAGTTCCTTAACATAACAACAAAGAACATTGTTGATTAAGAATTTTTGAGTGCCACTTAATTAAAAAAAAACTTTCTAATTGCAGTATCAACTATATGTTACGTGTCTTTATTAATAAATTTTTGTCATATCGTAATATAATGAAAATTCCTAGTACCGTACTGTAAGCGAGTGCGATCTTGAAGGTGTCTATTTATGCGACGAGTTGTCGCGTAATTATTTTGCATTTGACGCTCGCTGACGTTTTTCTTTTATCGAATTTTACGTCGTCATTTTATTACTACGCTTTTAGCAATTGGGATGGTTATTAAATAAAGATTTTTTTAAATAAAGTATTTAGATCGCTATTATGGCCTTTGGTTTGTTTTGCTAATTTAAAGTAATTTCAGTTGATGTAGGTTCGAAGATTTCCTTTCATCTTCATCGTTACGAAAAGTTAAATCATTATTCCATTGAAGTGGTATAAATTCCAGTGCAACTAAAGTTAAGTTGCTGACTTCCTGGCCACTTTCAAAAAGAAAATTTTAGATCTTGTTCAGCTGTTGACAACCTTATGTTATTTACTTATCTTACGCCTTCAACTTCTTAATTACTTATCTGCATTTTTTTATACAAAGCCTTCAGCTAATTTTATTGTGTTTAGGATCACTATTGATGTTTTACTTTCAGTCGAGTATAACTATCTAGCCTTCAGCTTATATGGTAATTTAGTATGTACTGTTTACGTTTATGACTTGAACCAAACTGAGTAATCTGAGTAATTATTCACTACGTATTCAAGACTAGTGATGGCAATTTAATTCAATGAATACAAGCTTGCACTCTTCGTAATTATCAGGAGTATTATACAAATGTAGCTATCATTATTGAAAACTTTATGCATGTTATTATTTCAACTGTGCCTAATTTTTTTAAAATTTGGTTTACGTCTGAAAGCTTTTTAATTAAATAAATTACGCCATTTTCCCTAAAACAATTTTTAATTATCTTTGATGGTGAACAAAAATCTAAAAATGTTTTTGAGTTTAACAAAATATATTTTAACTTATTTATTGCAATGCATGCAAAAATGGCAATGGATATTACTAACACTGCTGTACTTTCAAAAAAATAATTTATAAACAGTTTTTGTTCTAAAACGGTTGTATCTAACAGAATCGATAGTAAACACCAATCGATGAAACGTGTAACACAAAGTAAACTAGAAAATAAAATTACAATAGTTTGTCGTTTGCATAGCGCATACACAAACAGAAGTTTATATTGCACTCATAGAGTTTAGAAAGACGAGTAATAGCTTAACGTTTCACAAAATACACAGTAATTAAATAGCACCACACTTTGCAGTTATATCCGTGTTTTCTCTTATAACCATCTTTCTAATTAACAAAATTTTATATACGCGTTATTAAAACCTTTTATAATAAGTGTGTTGTTACACTGTTTAATTAAGTTTGTACGTGAAAATTAAGAAATTAATTTTTTATAACACGACATAGCCGTGTATACAAAGAACGTAATTTAATTTTGGTTAAAAAAGATTGCGTTGAATAAATTAAAATGTGCCAATCCTAATATGACTTAATAATCACGTCTTAGAATCGTATTTACACAGCAGACTATTAAATCCAAAATCGCATAATAGAGTCTCCAACTTGATGTAATATTGTACGAAGGATTTGCATATAAGCAGTAAAGGTAATTATAATGAAGCTTGCTGAATAATT
Organism: Aquatica leii; assembly: GCA_035610365.1. Taxonomy (NCBI): domain Eukaryota; kingdom Metazoa; phylum Arthropoda; class Insecta; order Coleoptera; family Lampyridae; genus Aquatica; species Aquatica leii. Next base: position 94,563,515 of record CM069436.1, on the reverse strand, counting down.
TAACGTTGATTTTACACCTGACAAAAAAAACTACAAACGGGGTAAATCACAACACTTTTTGAGTTTTCAACTTAATTATCTCACGTTCAAAATTGGCAAATAGCGCAAAAGTCTTATCTACGATTCCACTTTACCGGACAGTAATTACAAATCTGCAACTATACTACAAATTTTGTTTTTTATTTGTTATTGTGATTTGTCCTTCAGTTGGGGTCAATCACAACACTTACTTAACACTCACTTAAGTTGCTATTTCCCAACACAGAGCGCATAATAATTTTTAACAAAAAATAAAGTGCAGAAACTACAGGGACTTCAAAATGTAAGAAAAATTCTTTAAAAATATCAAAAATGTATTTATTTAGTACAAACAATTGAAATTACAAAGAATAGTATATATTAAAACACAAGTTACAGAATGAACGCACTTCAATCACGAGACCGCGTTTCATACACGAGCCGCGCAGCGGCGAGTTTATGAAGCGGTCGAGTGATTGAAACGTATTCTATGACGTGTGCTTTATACTATTTTCTCTATTTCGATACAATATTTAATATTTTTTGTATAATTTTAATTTTTAAAACAACATTGGGAAATTTATATTTTACTGAATTGGCAACACTTACACTTTGACATATTGAAATTTATGTCTTAACCTAAAATCTCATACAAAATTATCTCTTTATACCTTTATAAATAAATAACTTTGAATTAATAGCATATTTATGTTTTATCTTGGCATCAAAATTTGAATTTCAATTGTTAACTTCCAATAATCTTGATTTCTTTTTCATGTAACGTCAACTTACGATGCAGAGATACCAACTTTGAAAAAACTAACATTACTAAAATTCGTGGAAGAATTGGCTTATTCTTACACGGATTTTAGTGTAAGAATCGCTAATTCTCATGTCGAAATAGAGAAAAGCTATTTATACCACATATTTGTGTTTATAGTAAAACTCAATACTCCTCTTCTTCCATTTTTGGAAGATTTACTTTCCCAAGAACACTACTGAAGAGGTGAGTAGTTATCTTCAGCGTCATTAAACTCACAGAGAAATCTTTTATCAGCAGCCAATTTTGTTGTCTTGGTTCGGGTAAATTTTGCTTCAATCTGATTTTCATGTACTTTGAATACTTGTCATACTATAATGCTTCTCTAATAATTTAACCAGTAACCAATTTAATCATTTTACTGATTTAATGGTACTAACAGGAGAAACATTTTATACGATATTCTTACTTTAACCTTCCGATTACCATTATCGTTTTTTTTGGCCAGACGTGTTGTTTTTGTTGTCTTTTCTTAAGTTTTTTTTACAAATGTCCCAATATTTTTTTAGCTGAGTTTCTTTCAACAATGTTTAATAATATATAACAAATTTTTTAATTGTTATTTGTTTTGCGACGTAAAAAAAATATTGTCGTGGAGTCATATTTGACCCCACTTGGTATCCGACGTTCTAAAAAGTAATTCTAATATTTTCTCTGCATTTGTCATCTAATCTTCTTGTTTCTGTGTGTTTCAACGTACTATTCGTCTGAATCATGATTACTACCATTCCGTCTTTTGTCATTACATTCGGTGAGTTTGTTCGAATCAGTTGAAAAGTGTGTCTGCTGTGTTATTACATTTGATTGGAAATAGTTGTTGTTGAATTATGGCTAGAAAATATTTGTCTCGGCGTGAAGTGGAAGAAATAGCTAGCAATATTAATTTACTGAATGAAATTGAAGATGAAATTTTATCTGACGATAGTGATGCCGAATTTGAAGAAGTAAATGTACCTGATGTAAACCCGATTGAAAGTTCAAAAGACGATGATTGTGATGATAATTTGCCCAATGATAAAGATATACTGGTGGGTAAAGATGGTTCCATATGGAAAAAAGATAAGTCTCATGTTAGAAGACGAAATCAGCGAAATATTCTAAAAACACCGCCAAGGTTAACAAAATTCAGTGAACATATTTCAACATGCCTAGATGCTTACCATTTATTTATCGCGAAAGACATTATGGACAGAATACTTACACAAACAAACATTCGAGCTAGAAGAATTGTAGGCGATACGTGGAAGCCAGTAGATGCGGATGAGTTACATGCATTTTTGGATTACTGCTTCTAGCTGTTGGTTTGAAAGCACGCCAAGAACCAATATTGGAGCTGTGGAGTACAAAATACATGTCTCTCCATAGACCAATTTTTTGTGCTGCAATGTCTCGTAATCAAATGAGAGACCTTTTGAAATACATTCGATTTGACGATATGGACACCCGAGAAGAACGACGGGCAACAGATAAATTAGCAGCTATTCGTAACATTCACGATATTCTCGTTGCAAATTGCAAAAAATCGAATAACCCTAATGCTGAAGTATGTATTGATGAACAACTTGTTCCTTTCTGTGAAAAATGTCCCTTTCGAGTGTATATTAAGTCGAAGCCAGATAAATACGGAATTAAAATTTAGGCTTTATGCGATGTTAGTAACAGATATTGCTGGAATTTCCAAATATATACTGGAATGGTAGACAACGCTCCAGAACGGGAACAAGGTAAAACACAATTTTATCGTTTTATGCAAGAGTATAAAATTTCATTTCTAGGGAAACGGGTAGTTTTGGATTTGGTTGAGGGTTTGAGAGAGGGTTATGGTATTACCACAGATATTTTTTTACGTCGATGTATTTGGCGAAGGAGCTACTACTAAGCACGTAGAGAAATACCAAAAGAATGTTTGCCAAAAAGAAATCGAGCAGAATACTCAAGCGAAATTCTATATGGAGAAGACACAATTTTAGAATCTTACATACCTAAAAAATATAGAAGCGTTATGCTACTTTCAACGCAACACCAAGATTTGGAATTGTCCGGAGAAGACCTCAGTTACAAACCGCAAGTTATCTTAGACTATAATAGTTGTGTACAGCGTCGGTAAAATAGTGAAGGAATACTCATGCAGAAGAAATACAAATCGCTGGCCTCTTGTTCAATTTTTTAATTTCGTTGATATTGCTGCCATCAATGCATTTATTCTATACACTACAAAATTTAGAAATTTTGAAAAAGGAAAAACATCCCGAAGGAAATTATTTTTACAAAAACTTGGATTTGAATTAGTAAACCCACATATAAAAAAACGTACACTTCAAGGATTATCAAAGCATCTGCAGAATTCCATAGCGATGGTTTTGGCAGACACAGAACCAGAGAAAGTGGGACCGCAAGACGAAACTATCACTCGCCCAAAAAGAGGTCGTTGTAAGATATGTCCAAGAGCGAATGATAAAAAATGTTCGGAAACATGTGAAAAGTGCAAACTCTTTGTATGTAAACAACATTGCCAGAAAAAAACTACAACAATATGTAATAGTTGTTGCCCTCACTAATTTATGTCTACATTTTATTTTTTTATTTTTATTAGTTTATATGAAATCTTATGTTAATTTAAAATATTAATAAAGGTTACCATTACAAATTAATCGGTTTTTCTTTACAAAATAAGAAAAAAAACTTGTGGTCAAATGTGACCCTACTTGGTAATCGGCGCCTCAAAAATTGCTTGGTAATCCGAAGGTTAAGGAAACATTGTTTGGAACACCCATTTCTTGGTTCGGACTCTTCTTCATTTTCTTCGATAATTTATTCTAAATCTTTTTCAATTCTTTGTTCTACATCTTCAATTCTTTCTGAATCTTTTTCTATTCTTTTTTCCAAATCTGGTTTTATTAATGCCTCCACATCATCATCATCCTCATCACTGTCATTATACTGAATTAAAGTGCCTTCTAGTACTTCTTCACTACTGTTTTCAGTTTTAATTTTTTTTACACACTTCCCGGCTTTAACTGATATTTTTTTGCGTTGGGTTGATCACGAATTTCTTTTAAATCTTCAGGGGTTAACCGTGACAGAACGAGCTCCCTATTAAAATGTATGATTCCATATTTATTGCAACCAGATGTGATATTATTAGCACAATTTTTTGCAACAGTTTGTATAAGAACTTTTAATAAAGAAGGAAATATATTCTTTGGAATCGTTGATTCTCTGCGTCCGGCTGTTTTTTCCACTTCCTACACACGGATCAGCTTGACTTCATTTATCTTAAAACTGATTAAAAAAGTAATTGACAGGTATATATGGAACGAAGCACTAAAGGTTTTACCTCTGCACCGAAACCAGTATGCATACCAATTTGGAAAATCTTGCAAATTGGCAATTTAAGTAGATGTAAAAATGAAATCCAATAGAATAAAACTACATTAGGAGCTTTTCTAGATATTGAAGAAACATTTGATAATACTACCTTCATTCATTTAAGACATTACACTCTTTGTGCAAAACTAAGTCAACTTAATTATCAGGAATTGGACGATAACAGCTACTTTGTACGGTAGCACTGTAAGAAACGCTACAAAACGCAACCTTGCTGTGGTGGCTTGCCATGAACGGTTTATTACAAGAACTAGAAGACGGAGAGGTATTTGCTTTAAGATACTCCGACGATCTCACCGTCATTACAAACGGAAAATTTGGGACAACTGTAAAAACTTTCAATGCTCATTTTAAAAATGACACAACGAAAGCCATCAAGATTCTTAATGCAACCAAAAGGATGATCGGTCACACATGGGGATTCAAACTCACAATGACCAAACGGCAGATTTTCAAAGTTTCCTTCGTTGATTTCAAACAAAGCATCATAAACCTCCCCAAGTTGATGCCTTAAAGAAGTTATTGCATCTATTCTACTAGACCATCGAGTATCCGCTGAAAAAAATACAAACAGTTCTTGAACTGAAAAAAAATTGATCCTCAAAGTATTCGATTTTGTGGCACCATTGACGACTAAATTTAGGGTATGATTGCAACAAGGAACAAAGAAAGCTCGCGGATTGAAATCCAACTTTTTTTTGTAGACCATTATGCCTACCACGCATATTTGCCCCATTGTCGTAACCCTGACCCCGCAAATCATTGATATTGAAGCCTTCTTTCTCCAACGCCAACAAAAGAAATTTGGTCAAGCATTCACCCGACACATCGTCTATAGGACAAAATAATAAAAAATGTTCTATACTAATTCCCATGCTCTTTAAATTAACAAATCTTATACAAACTGAAATTTGTTCTTGTTGACTAGAGTCAGGAGTGCAGTCTAATAATATGGTATAATATGTTGCCTTTTTAGTTAGTTCTAAAATTTTGGATTTTATATTTTTTTTACCGATCAAGTTGATTACTTCATTTTATATTTTATCCCCGAGATAATTTTTGTGATCTTTTATTTGAGAGCGTTTTGTATGTTCTGACATAATCGGGTCCAATTTGGAAATCATTTCTATGCATTTTAAAAAGTTACCAGTATTTTTCGTAAACAACTTATTACTACTTCCACGAAAAGCTAAATTTTGCTGACGTAAAAACTGAATCACGTAGAAAATTCTTTCTATAACAGCTTGCCAGTATTTAGTTTCTCTGTTGATTACATTTTGAATTTCAGAATCAATTATTTCATTTTTATTAAAACGGTTAGAAAGATCTAGCAATTTTAGAACATTTTCGATATGTAACTTGCTCTTTTCATGAATGTTTAAATGTTTACGCTGCCAGTCATTGTAACCAAATTCATCACTAAGGCGAACAGATTTCAAATCGCTGTCATTAAAAATTTTGCAACAGAAGCAGTAAAGTGAATTGTTTGTTTCGGAATACAAGAAGTAACTATTGGAAAACTTACGCTCCGACTCCGAACTATCTCTCGGATAATTATCCTTTTTGTTTTTAAAATGAGCAGCATATTATTAGGACGTAATTTCTTTGGCCATAGTGCAGCATCATTCGAAAGTTGACTTATATTCTCCGTTCTGGTAATGTTTGAAGTTGATTTCTTATTATCAGCGGAACTTGAAGATGTTGATAGATTGCTTTCTAGAAAATCAGTTTCTTGTCTGCTGCCGATACTGGTCGCAATTACAGGTTCAGAACATTGGGATTCAGCTTTGTTATATATACTGTAAAAAAATTAATACGTAAGTAAACAAATGGACAGATTATTCATGAAAAATGGAAATGTTTTGACGTCTCAAACTCAAACTCGAAAGTATTTTCTCAACATTACTTATTTCACGTTATTTCAAAATTTATTAATTTTTATAAATAGTAATATTAATCAGTGGCGGCTTCTCTATTAGGTCACTCGGACAATGACCCTCCAAAATGAATTAGAAAATTATTTTATTTACTTTAAAATTATAAGAACTCGCGTTTAAATCAAATTATCAGCGTTTGAATTTCAATTTTCAATGGTTTCTGCGGTTGTCAGCCGAGTCCCATTTCGCGTACTCAATGCTTACGTCATTTATTATTATCTTCGCAATACGTGTTTGTAAAACAAAAATGCACATTTTTTATCTCATACGACAAATTTTGCACTCGATTTTTTAGTTGTTTGATAATATTCGTTTGTAACCAATGTCAATGACTTTCACAAGTTAAAAAAAATTAATTATGTTTAAGTACATATTACCGTTTTTGTTTGATAAAAAAATTAATCGCTAATAATAGTTTAAATTTTGAAAGACGTTTAGAATTTAAAACCAATGGTCGTCCTCGGCCTTTACTTCAAATTCGACAAACAAGTAAACATAAAAATAAAGAAGTATACCGTAATTTTAAAGAATCAATTTACGATTTACGATTTATCAGAAAGGATTTGTGGATGTGAAGAAACATGGAAAAATCTTTAATTGAAAACATTGTAAATTTTAATGAATTTGTTATCGATCATTTTCCTAATTCTAAAGATAGACGAATAGATCTTAAATATAAATCGCTTTTTGTGATAATTGCGTTTTTTTGAATATTTCAAAATGACCCTCTGGTCTGATTGACCACCAGCCGCCACTGATATTAATGTTTATTAATTATTCTGTTTGAATTTACTTCAATTAACAATGATGTTTATATAATCAAATGTAAAAGGATTTTTATAGATGCAAGTTTTTGGCTTTTAATGTTTTAATAAATCAAAAATAAAAAATAAATATTAGATGAACTTAACTTAATTCATAACACAAAACACATCACTATGAAGTCTGTAAAACTACAAAAACCTAAAGTTTCAAAAGCAGATATCTTTTACCCCATGCACCTTTTCACTTCGCTAAGTTAATTATCGTTGCAAGCCACCACACGACTTTGTCCTTGTGTACGGCGCGGGATTGCCAAACCGTTATATAGTTTAATGACAAAACCCATCATCTCAAACGGTGCGTTTGTATGGAGTGAAAAAGCCAACTTAAACAGCATGCCATCCGAGCTGGACAAAGTACAAAACATAGCATGTGTGCTGATAACAGGAACGATGAGAGCTACGCATACATCAGCCATGGAAACACTACTTTCACTTTTACCGTTACACCTCGTTGTAATTAAATAAGCAAGACCAGCAACGTACAGGCTGCAGATAAATAAACACATGTCAACTACCTGAAACTATAAACCGGGTATATACAACGTGCTGCGTGAAGAAAGAATCTTAAGTATGAGATCCGACTTCAAATTCAAAGAGATAATACCGTCACACCACAAGTGGATAAGAAACATTTACCTAAGTGCGATTAAAATTAAAGAAACTGTCTGGTACACTAAGAAAGACAAAAATTGGAAATCTTGCTGATCTTGGGTAAATATAAATCCATTTTTCAAGCTGAAGTTGCTGCTATAGACTGATGCTTCAGGAACATCGGCATCATACGCAAACACTCTGATATCGATCATATCTGACAGTCAAGCAGCGCTACTGGTCGTCAATAATAAAACCCAAATTGATTAAGACATGTATGAATAGTATGGAAACATTAGCAGCAAGTGCAGCTAACCTAGATACCAAAATGTAAACGGAAACCTAATTGCGGACGCACTAACTAAAAAAGCCACAACGAACACATATAACGAACCTGAACCAGCTTTCGGAATCTCCTACGACATTTTTTTTTATAACTCCTTTTTTATTGTACCATCAGCCTGAAGTTTTCAAGCTATAAATACACTGTATATCATATTGTTACTTTTATATACTATACTTAACAATATCTCGTACATGTATTGGAGGAGATAATCCATTGATTATCTACTTTAATAAATTAAGTTAATGCACTGGTTTAATTACACACTTTAATGTATTTATATGTTAATTTTTAAATCTGTTTGTTAAGTCTGACGGTTTAAATCTTTTTAGCCGTCGGATTTCGTTGTCTTCATTTAACAAATTAACAGCTAGTTCATTAACATGTGATTCTATTTTTGTCTTATATTTTTCACTGTTTTTAGTTATTTCATCACGTACTGTACCTATTTTTAGGTCTTTACGTAGTACTGTGTTTGGTATGTACCATGGAGCGTTAACTATGTTGCGAATAACTTTGTTTTGGAAGCGCTGTAGTATCTCAATATTTGATGTGCTAGCCGATCCCCAAAGAGGAATCCCATAAGTCCATATACGTTTTAATATTGCTTTGTATAATAGGAGTTTACTGTGTTGAGATAGCTGTGAGGTTTTTCCCAGCAACCAATACATCTGTCTATATTTTATGCCCAATTGTTTTCGCTTAGAGAATATATGCGTTCGTCATGTTAGTCTTCTGTCAAGGCTGATTCCTAGGTATTTGACTTCCGTTCTTAAAGGAATTTGGCAATTATTCAAAGTAACTGGAGGACAATTGTTCCTCTTTATGGTAAATGTGATGTGGTTAGATTTTGTCTCATTAACTTGTATTCGCCATTTTATTAGCCATGGTTGCAGCTTATTAAGATTGTTTTGTAAATTTGCAGATGCAATAATGTTATTATGATGCGTTGCCAATATTGCAATCTCATCCGCAAACGTTGCCATTGTTGTTATTTTCGTGGTTGAAAGATCTGCCATATAGATTAGATAAAGGATTGGGCCGAGAATGCTCCCTTGTGGTACCCCAGCATTAATCGGACAAATATCAGTATTCACCTCTTGATAGTGTATATAGAATTGTCTGTTTGTAAGATTGGATTTTAGGAGGGAATACATGGTATATGGTAATGATGTTTTAAGTTTAAATAATAGTCCAACATGCCACACCTTGTCGAATGCTTGGTTGATGTCTATAAAAAGAGCTGAGCAGTACTGTTTCTGTTCTAGGGTGTTATTTATTTGATTGACCAGTCTGTGAATTTGCTCGATGGTTCCATGCCCTCTCCTAAATCCGTATTGGTGTTGAGGTATGAGTTTTGTATCCTCTACTGTTTGTAAAAGTCGTTTTAAGATTATTTTTTGCTGGTTCGTTCTAGCCCGTCTGTAGCTTTTATAGGTGATATATGTTGTTGTGGTCTATTAAGTTTTTTGGTTGCCTTCCATGGTAAATATTCTGTGGTTTCAGTTGCAGATAAGTTTCTTAAGTACTCCTGGATCGATTCGTTTTTAATTTTTTGTAGCAGTTGTTTAAGTTCTTTAGATGTTTTATTATATATAGCCTTATCTGTATCTGCTTTTGTTATCTGTGATTTCTTTCGGAACTTCCTTTTTTCTACAATTTTTTGTTTTACCTACGACATGGGAAAAAATGATCCACAGCAAACTATCAGCGGAACATAGCAAACTATAGAAAAACTCTGCAGGGATGAGGCACACAAAACTTTTATTTACAGAAAACAATTAAATATGCAAACTGCAGAATCAAGCATAATTCAACAAAGATTAAGGAAAATCACAGGACTTGTTAGCAACTATGTTTTCCAGCGAGTCCTGCTGGTAACAACCACGACACTACGGCTAGCTGAAATTTCAGTGAGTGAGCGTACTTAAATATGCTATAATTACATGCAATAAAATTTTAGGTAACAAAACGTGATTGTTCAAAATATTATAAAAGTAACGTAAAACTTGCCCCTAGACTTGGTGTTTCTTAGTGCAGCAAGTAATAGTAATTAGTACTTCCGTAATATACTCCCAACATTTTTAAAAAATGTAAACTTGCATTCGCCTATTTAAAATAGCTACCACCAGCCTAACAAACAATTATTCAGATTACTCAATCGGTTTAAATCATGAGCGTAAACGATAATACTCAAATTTAATATAAGTTTCCATTTCTGTCCAATATGATCATGGATGTGATTATAGAACAATTGCCAAAAGAAGCAGAATATAAAATGGGAAATACTTATTTTTATATTATATACTGTGAACGACGCAGTCCTCATCGCCGACTCAAAGGACAATTTACAAATGCTGTTGCATACATTCAACCGAAAAGCCAAACGACTAAACATGATAATCAACACAGAAAATACACAATGCATGGTAACAGTCAAAGAACTAACAATTTGTAAGCTCGAAATTGATGGGAAAAGCATAGAGCAGATTATAAAGTCTAATTAGTTAGAGTCATAAACAACAAGTAAAAGCAACACATAACAACAAGTAAAAAAGTAAACGATGAAAGCCGCCCCCAGGATGTATGAAAGATATAATATTGAAACGTTCGAGAAGTTATTCTCAACTTCGAGAGCCTTCACGAGGTTTTTGTACATTTCCAGAACGTATACCAAAAGATATGGAACATTCGAGAAGGATTTTTAATAAATGCGGCACAAACAAATCAGAGGTCAGTTATTTCCAGTAATTCGAAAACGGCAGTGTTAAAAAGATTACTCAAGTTTAAATAAATAAGTGATTAACGCGTTTGAGATAAATAACCTGGTACGTGACTTTAACGTATACAGTAAGTGTTAAACAAGTGTGTGAAGTTATCCGCGGACTTTGTCTTATCTTCGTGTCAGTGATAACACTATATATAAATTAGTGTAAGTGTTTTGATTGAAAGTAATAAGGATATTCATGGCAAAACACTACACGATAGCATAAAAAGTGAAAACTTGAGATAAATTAGTAATATACAGGATGTAGCAAAACTAATACAACAAAGACAAATTAATGGAACAAACACGTCAACAGGATGGAAAATAATTAACTAAACGTGCAACACATCATATATGAAAAAAAAAGAAAAAGAAGAAGACTAAAAGTAAAATATTAATAACAATTGTAAAGACACTAAAAATTAGCTAAAGGCTTAATTCAATTAATAACGCTGAAGGCTTAATATATTTAACAAACAGATAAATTCATTTAAAAAAATACAGATAAGCAAGTAACATAATTGCAGTAATAATACAAATAACAAAGCTAAAGGCGGAAGGTAAGCAAATAACAAAGCATAAAAAAACTATACAGGTTATCAACAGCTCATCGAAGCCAAAATTCTCCTTAAATAGAAACTTTAATAATTAAACTGGTTATGCATGCCCCTCCTAATCGAAGAAGTCTAAATTAGTTCTTGTAATACACATGAAAAAAAAAGAATCTTTACCAAGGTTTAGTTACTCCAAAAAACAGTAAGTATATAATGAGATAACGTTTGCACTTTCCTTAATTATGGTTGAAGAGAAGGTTTTGAGCTTCCGTAAACTTGCTGCTAGCGAGAAAAACGGTATAAATCCTTCAGTAAAAGAATTTTTATTTGAGACCCATTCCAATCCGGTTTCGACAAAACTACGCTAACCGCCGTGAATGTGAAAAACGAAATGTACTAAGATAAGAATGTCTTTCGGGTTTTGACCAACGTTTCGCCCAGTTTCCTAAGGGGCTTCATCAGGACGTGAGATAAATCGCAAAACTCAAACAAGCAACCAAAATCTAACTAAGAACTTCTCAAACATTAGGTTATCAACTTGTAAAACAAGCCACAATCTAAACTCTGAAAAAGTAAGAAAGAAAACGATCACTTGAAAAAGCAAACGAGAATCTAACACAGAACCACTACCGAGTTAGATTATCAACTTGTGAAGCAAACCAGATTCTAAACTCCGTAGAAGTGACTAAGAAGAAATAGTCTTCGTATATAAAGGAGAAGGATCGTCACGGATGGTTAAACTCGACTCTGATTGGGTTACGGTTGATAAGGGGCGTGTTTTCAAAAAATGAACGAGAACCAAAGAAGAGATAGCTCAAAACCATGATCGCGATTGAAGGTATTGGGGTGTTTGATGATTTCTATGCTCTCTCTATGCTTCCTGTTGAAAAAGAATAGAGATTTTGCAATCAACGAAACATTATCAAAATCTATCTTGTGACCTGTATGATGTTCAGCAACCGCAGACTTTAAAATATACCTTTTCCTTATACAACGATCATGTTCTGAAATGCGAGTAATGACGGAACGACCGGTTTCACCAATGTAGAGTAAACCACATGAACAAGGAATTTGGTATACACCTTGAGATGAAAGTGTAAGAAATTTGTCTTTGGGAGAAGGAAGAATCTGAGAGATTTTGCTTGTCGAGTTGAATATGGGTTTAATACCATTCTTACAAAAAAGTTTCTCTATTTGATCTGTAACCTTGTGAATATAGGGTAAAAAGGCCAATTTCGGATTGAATTCGGTAGTAGAAATGTCCTTAGGTAATCGAGTACATGGATGTAAACGACGATTAATAACTCTATGAATATCTCGCTTCACATAACCATTGTTCACTAAGGTTCTAATAAGATGACGGAGTCTAGATTCTCAGGTTGGCAAATAGAAAAGGCACGATAAACTAAAGATTCAATAACAGAACGTTTCTGTGCAGGATGATGATGAGACGAAGCATGAAGGTATCTGTCCGTATCGGTGGGTTTGCGATAAACAGAATGATCTAGAAGTCTGTCAGGCTTATGAGTGACAAGAACGTCAAGAAATGGAAGAGAACCATTACTTTCGATTTCCATAGTAAATTTTATATCTAAGTGTTGATTGTTAAGATGATCAAGAAACTTAGACAATTCGAGATGACCAAACAATAAACGTGTCGTCAACATACCTAAACCATACTTTAGGTTTTAATATTGATGATTCCAAAGCAACCGTTTCAAGGATTCCATAAAAATGTTAGCTACAACAGGTGATAGAGGAGAATCCATAGCAGCACCAGAAACCTGTTCGTAAAACTTGTTATCAAATTGGAAGTAAGTAGAGGATAGACACTTATTAATAAGAGGAACCAAACTCAAGTCCTTGCCATGTTGAGACAGAATCTGTTTGATGATAATAAGCGAATCCTTAATAGGAACTTTAGTAAAAAGTGAAGTAACATCAAATCTCACGAGAAGATCTTGGGGTTTTATGGTTTCTAGACGTTGAATAAAATGCTGAAAGTTGAGGATGTGAGAAGAGGTTTTACCTGTAAACTCACAAAGAATGTTGTACAAGAACTTGGCTAGCTTGTAGGTAGGAGATTGGATAGTACTAACGATAGGTCGAAAAAAAACCTTGTTTGTGAACTTTGGGAAGTCCGTATAGACGAGGTGGTTTAGAATCTGATGGGGTAAGTCGACGTTTAGTTTCAGGAGGTAGATTGGAAGATTTGATGATTTGGCTGACCTCACCTTCAATCCTCGAAGTGGAGTTGTGAGTTAGAAGAGCGTAAGTTTCCTCAGACAAAATAGAATGGATTTTCGCAACATAATCAATTTGGTTCAAAACTACAGTAGCGTTGCCTTTGTCGACTGGAAGAACAATAATATTAAGGTTCTTACGAAGACTTTTTAGAGCTGACTCTTCCGACTTAGAAATGTTGGATTTAGGAATTTTAGATGATTCAAGGATTTTGCCAGTGTTAATACGAATGGAATCTGAGATGTGGCAAGGAAGATGTCTTATAGAAGACTCAACAGCACATAAAATATCTTCTTTATGAATACGTTTGGGAGCAACCGCAAAATTCAAACCTTTAGAGAGCACCGATTCTTGTTCTGAGATGAGGACCAAACTAGATAAATTGACAACCGTCTTCAAGGAGTTAGTGGTGGATAAAACTTCACGATTCTTGGATTCCAATAATTGAAACTTTTTGAAATTATCTTTAGTGGTTAGTCGTAGAGTGGTATCAGACTGCTGGTAAGTAATGTTGTCGAAGAGTTTCCAATCATACGGGGATATAGTGTTGGCCAACTCAAGATGAAGATAAAAGAGTTGTTTCGAAATGGTGTCTAACTCTCGCCTAGTTTGCTTCGCGTATCAACGCTAGACTAGCACGATGTAGGATGTTTTTAGAAGAACGTGTCTGAATGTGGAACTTGTTTTTAAGGAATGCAGAAATGATGTTCTGGTCACGACAGCGACTAAGAAAGATTAAATTGCACAAAAGTTTGACGAGTTTGTGGCAAAGTTAGGAAAATACGGAGTTTTTAGAAGAAATATTCTCCCCGTAGAGATTGTTAATGTAATAGCGAAGACGTCCACGGCCGGAATCTATACTAAGATAAAAATGTTTTCCGGGTTTGAACCGTGTGCTTAGTTAGATTTCGGTTGCTTGTTTGAGTTTTGCAATTTATATCACTCCCCGATGAAGCCCTTTGCGGAAGTGGGCGAAACGTTGGCAACTTCGGTTACAACAACAATGATACGATCCAAACCCGGAAGACATTCTTATCTTAACATAGATTCCGGCCGTGGAAGCCTTCGCTATTACGAAAACGAAATGGTACGGAACGAAGCGTACCAGCAGATTACTAATATCATACCGCTAGTGGCCCACTCGCTTACAGTACGATACTAAAATTTATGTATGAAATTAAACATTTATAAATAAACACACGAAACAAAATAATAACAAGATTAAGTAAAAAAAACCTTGTAATAAGTTTCTGGACTTCATAGACGTAACAAAACTGCTAAAGGCGTAAAAATCAGAGATGCACAAAAATACCAAAGAGATCGCAATGTAGGGACACCAGACAAACTATCTCTTAGATATAAAAAAACATCGATTGTAATTGGTCTTTTAACATTTTATATAACTTTAAAATTTTGAAGAAAAAAACTTTACAGACTAGAAGCAAATTTATTCATTAATATGTAGGTGCTTAGTTAAATTTAACTTTCTTTCTAGACTGTAATCTTTTTGTATTTCGTTCTTGTTGGTGAATACAAGTATGCATACGTATTTAACTGATGACTTGGAGGATGAAGGAGGAGATTTCACTGTATTTCTTTTAAGTTTTTATTGAATTTATCAGTTATTTTTGGAACACACTGTATATCTAAAAACCGTTTAAATATTTTGTGGATAGTTATGAACAAATTGTCAAACGATATGATTAATTGATTTAATTGCGATTAGTTTAGTCATAAATCATTATTGAGATAAAATAATTGATCAGTAATTATCAAATATACTTTTATTACATATCATTCATAATCATTACTCATTAATCATATTTTAGTGAGGACAGTAAATAATATAACAACGGTTCTAAAATTTCATGGACAAGTAGAAAAATTGATGGATTTTTAATCATTTATTTATTACATAAGTAATCATTTTTTATTTTGTTGTAATTGCTACTTTTATTATTTTTTCTTTAAATTTCTATTTGTTGTACTCGCTATTTTGATGTTAGTATAAGTTCTTATTTTTTCTGTTAAAAAGTAAAAGATTAATAAATCATTTTTTTGACTATAGCAACTAATTGCATTAAGAAAGTTTTAACATACCAACATAGCGCTAATCGCATAAACATAACCCCTACTAATAATATATCGGTTAGTTGCCTTCCAGCAGCCTGCAGATAACAAAAACGTTAAAAAATTAAATCCAAACTTTTACTTTGTTTTGTTTATAACTTTTAATGCAAAAACTAATTATTTATTTGATAGCACATGTTTAAGTGGATTTCTAATTTAAAATGAATAATTGTCTTTGAAGAGAGACGTTCAAATGGTTTCCGACCGTAGATTATTGTAATAACCACAATTAACATTCTCATGAGTATTTGGCTTTTCATTTTCATGTTGGTTTTCACACAATAATCTCATACTGAGATAAACCATGACACGTAATAAAAGCAGTAGAATTAAGCCGGCATAAATAATACCAACCCAAACACCTTTGCAAAGGCGGTTTTGCTTCTAGCAAAATTTACAATTCTTAATACTTGAAACGCGTGTAACTTTTTCATCACAAAAGCTGCGATTATTAATATTAATAATCGTAACAATAAATGTACAAAAAAACGTTTTATCTTTTTATTAAAATCCTACTTCTTTTAATGTTGTAACCGTAGCTACAGATACAAAAATGAGGTTAATTATTTTTTTGTAATATCATCTCTTGTTGTGAACGTATCACATTTTTGCAGTGAAACGTAGTATGTTAATGTAATTTAAAATACTTGGCGACGCCAAAAAAGTTCTCAAAACATTCTTTTCCATTAAATTACATAGTAAACAATGCTGCTATTGTTGTTATTCGAGTTTATGTCTAGAATTACATTTCTTTTCTATTTTCTTTCTCATACAAGTAAATACATTTCCGTAAAAATCTAAGTTTTGTAGACAAATTATTGGAGTTTTCACGAAAAATATACCAATGAAAATTGCGTAAAATTTAAATTATTTACAATAAACAACAAAACCAATTACGTTCCAAATGTTTTGTCGATACGAGAACATTATTTTGTTGTCAAAACAAAACATTATTTTTAAAATTAAAATTTTTTATGTAGTGTAAATAAGCGTACTTTGTAATAACTTCTGATCTATAAAATATAAAAATAATTTCAATCATACTTTTACTGTCAAGAATTTTAACACGTACAAATAATCAATGCTTTTAATTTTTTTTTGTTAACGTCAAAGTTCATGTAAAGATGTCAGTTTTTCCAACACTTAGCTTTGAAAAATCTTTTAAGAATAAAACCTCTTAGCGTCTAGCACGTGTAAGACGATAAAAGCAAATCTTATATTTTTCAAATTTGTGACATAGATACAAATCGACCTTTACTTCAAAACGCGTTATGATAATAATAATGTTTTGTGCTTTGGAACGAACCATTGTTAATCTTCTAGTTTTGGAAACTTAAAAGAGTCATTAAGATAATTGTACAAAGAGTGAGACATTCGTTCATACTTCAATTTTTTTAGATTTAAAATTTAAAGAAATTCTAGGCAGGCACCCAATTGTTGCCAAAAGATTTTTTTGCCAGTACAAGAACAAGTAACTAAATTGGATTTTATTTTATAACATTGAAATAGTCGATTGTGGAGGTAAACCAAATTTTATAACGTAGACTTTTAAAAACTCATAGTACTTGACGTTTCGACTGATATGTCGCTGTCTTCTTCAGAAAGACTAAAACCCTTGTTCATATAGACAAAGAGATAGCTTTATATAGAAACAGATTTTTTATTCATGTTAGATGACGATAGTGAAAACAAGGTAATAATTAAATGCAAAGCCTCAAACCGTTTTTGATTATTAAATGATTGCAAACGATGGTGGTACAAGTACGCTACTTACACACGCTATTAGTTCCAACATACGTGCAAAGCAATGTTTTATGATTCTTAAAACTCTGAGTTTACAAAACTAATTCGTACACTTTAATTTCTGTTTATAAACAAAATGTATAGAATGAATAAAATCCTGCAAACGTTTCTATAAAGTTATAATAAGTTGAGTGGATTGTTTTATTTACTTTATTTAATTTTCTTTTCAAGCCAGAAGCCACCGATGCGCTTATTTATTTTTTTTTTAATTTTATATACCACTCAAAAGGCACATAAAATATAAATATACAAGCTTATTAACGTTTAGATGTATCTTTAGCAATAAACACAGGGCGATGCTTCAAAGATTCGGGACTTATTACTATTACAGCGCTCGCCGCTTATTGGAATCACGGATGTTTTCAATCAATTTACTAAAGTAACAGGCCGGACCAGGTCGGACGTATGCTACTACATAGAAAAAACGCCGATTATAGTAGGGGAGACCTGGGCACAGTGGACCATTTTTTAAATTTAAATTTTTACTTTAAAAACTATATAAGATTAACCTGATTTCTCAGTACGTGATGAATATTTACAGTTTTTGCTACGATGTAACTATAACACAACTCTCGTTAATTAAAATAGTTTGAGTAAAAAAATATTGGGTTTTTTTCCAAACTGGACGACTGTACCCCGTGTACGGGGTACAGTCGACTATATGTCGGGGCACAGCGGCCCTTGCGTTAAGTAATGTAAACACAGTTTGATTTGTTTTTTTATTAGAAATTATTAGAACACTTGTAAGGAATAATCTTTGTAATACGTTGGAACCAAATACTAATACTAATAATTACACAAAATACAAATATCATTATCCTATATTGTAATGGGAAAGATCTATCCCATTACAACATGAAAACGATTTTGAGTTCTTGCCGTGCCACTTGATTGAAGCGGATTGGGTAGATGATATTTTTTTCTTCCACGATTGACTCATTTGGAACGGAGGGAAATACAAAACTATCTTGAGCTCTTCTTAGAAAGCAGGCTGGAAACTCATTATTGAGCAATGTAGCCAAAACCTTTCCAACAAAATATTTGACACTTTTCTTGCTTTCAAACTTCACCAGGGCAAAACTGTTTACTTGAATATCTGACAAGTCGAGGTAGTTGCGATGCAAGTCAATTTGTTCCTCTTTCTCACGATCATCGTCGATATCATCCTCCGAATCTACCAAGCTGAGACTTCCTTCACTTTCATCACTGCTGCTCTCAATTTTGTTCTTCTTCTGCACTACCGGCAATTTATCAGAATCTTTCATCAACTTTCTTTTAACGTTGGCCACTTTAGCCTCATTTCTCTGATTAAATTCTTCCTCTATTATCTTCAGCACATGAAGTTCTGGTAAAATAGCACTTTTCTTTTTTTTCTTGGCTTTCTTGCCGACTTTGAAGTACCGGAAGATTTTGGATAAGGTCGAAGCATGGCAGGTGTAACAACGTTGTATTGGTTTCACCTGTGTTGGCTCAGGTTCAGAGGTGACTTTTCTTAAAGATTTCTGACTGGTGTTTGGCGGAGGCGTGACTTCTCCGAAATTTGCTTGATTGACGTCTGCTACCGCAGTACGTTCTCGGGGGTTTTCATGGCTAGAACCGGCTACAACTCCAAGATGGGAATTCATGTTCACTCGCAGCCATGAATTCATCCTCTGAAAATATGTCAGGGTTGAATAGGTAAATTCCGGTAACCCTGAATCCGGAAACGATGTTCTTTGGAGTAGCTGCTTGTAGATAACATTTTCACAACATTTCTGCAATATTATATATGGAGATTCGACCTCCGGGTTTACCCACTAATTCTGCTCGGCAGGCATTATTGTAATAGGTTTTTAGATGATCGGTCTAAAGGCTGCAGACGGTGACTAGTATGTGGGGGCAATGTTAATAAAATAACGTTATTTTCCTTTGCTAACTTTACAACGCTATATGACCCATGACTCTCGTGATTGTCCATGATGAAAAGCACTGGTGTTTGCTCAGTCGGTTTAGCAAATCTTATAAAATGCTTCAGCCAGTCGACAAATATTACATTTGTTATCCATTCCGCTGAATTAGCACAGCCCACAGTACCAGGTGGAGCTCCCTTGATCATGTGTGGCTGAAATTTAACGCTAAGGAAAATCATCATCGGTGGAATCGAATTTCCAAGAGCATTAATAGCACAACAAACTGTTACTAATGCACCTCGTTCTGCGGATGTGATTTCGCCAACTTGTTTGGTACTTTTTGGAGCTACAATTTTGACAGGTTTTTGAACAGTTGTGAGCCCAGTTTCGTAAACGTTGTAAATTTGTTCAGGGCCCAAATTACATTTGTCATAAATTTTCTCAAGGTTGTCAAAAAAAGCGCTCACTACAACTTTGTTAAAGCCTATGGCTCTGGCCAAAAAGGTTGCTTTGGGCATTCTCAGAGATATACCTTCATTTCTTTTCAAAAATGAAGTGAACCAATCTGCTCGGACCAGCTATTGGAAATTTTCTTATGATTGGCTTTAGCAAATTCGTAAGTAATTTTTCTAGCTTCGATCGGCGGTAATCCATGATTCAAATGAGCGCAGGATTGTAAATAATCAGCGAGCATTTGTTTTTCTTCGCGCGTGAAAATCTATCGCGCATTATATTTGGGAGACATTTTTGGTACGTCTTTCAAAATAGCGTTCTCTCAATTGATTTGTTTGTTTTTACACATACCGATGTATCTTCTAAGAGTTGTCCGGCTTATATTGAAACGACTAGCTGCTTTCCTGATGCACAAACCGCCGCTAAAAGTGCTTTTCACAGCTTCAAACATGATGTGTTCATCAGTTTGCGCTATTGTTGTCTTTCGAACTCGGTTTCGAATCATCTATAATAATTACAATAAATTAGAAAAACACCTACACTACTTACACATTATTTTTCCTAATATGGGACACACTGGCCATGTGGCCACTGTACCCCGAACAAAGCGGACCACTGTGCCCCAAATCACATGTTTTCATTTTAGCTCCAACCAAAAAAACAACGTGCATGTAATAACATGAAACACTGATGCCGTTATTCGTCAGTATTGGTTTAATGGCCGAGATACAAGCAATCAACTAATTCTACATTATTTTGCTACTAAATACAAAATTACTACTTTCAATGATATTCACTTTGCACCCACTAAAATCAACAATTGTCTGCTCGTTGGAAATGGCCGACTGCAGTTGCGTATAAACGCAACCGGTAATGTAGAGTACTGTCAGCTTCCTTCATGTGAAATTATGCGGCTAAATGATGCTTTGTTATTTAAATTTTGTAGACTGCACCACTGTGCCCCTATGGCCACTGTGCCCCGGTTTCCCCTAATCATAATGGGTTTATGTTACCAATAAATTGTATTGTATGCATCGTAACGTTGTTTTTGATTTCTTTTAATTAACGGAGTCAACAAACTATTTAATGCTGCAAATCCGTTAGCTCAAAATGTGACGTATCAGTAGATTCTGGTTGTTCTGTTTCGGCGATCAGTGTTAGTAGTAGTTCGCTTGTTAGGTTACTTTCTAATGTGGGTTCGATGGCGGATGTAAGATTGAAGACGGATGCTGGGTGCTTGAAGAACTCCGACATTGCTTCGGTTATGGATTCGTAATGGTTGTCGTTTAGTGTGCTACCTTTTAGCGTTGGTCGAAACCCAGCAAACTCTTCACGAAAGAAGTTTTTAAATTCCTGGCGTGGCAAACTCGGCGTAAATGTTTTACCAATCTGCTGATTTGCTTTTTAATGTTCGTCTCGTTAAAGAAAGGCACGTTAGTAATGGTTGGAAAGTGATGGGTGCAAGTAACAACTGGCAAAGTGTTGCCAATAGGTTGTCGTCTTGTTCGACACTCATTATAGTTATTGTTAATGTAGATACTATGTTGAGCGCCACTAGAGTTTACGGAATCGAAGCCGGGATTTTAGTGTGATGACGTCTCGACGGACGATGCGATGGTTGGAGTTGGTACGTTGTCGTCTCGACGGTTGATGGTTGAAAGCGGTAGTTGCCGTTTAGACGACGCAAACGACTTTTCATGTGTGGACCAGTGCGCGTTGCTTTCAAATAAGCCTCACGTCCTAGGGCACCGATTGTTACCGTGGAGGAAGAAATATTACTTGCTTTCAATAAGCGACGGTCAGCAATGGTGGTAGAGATCTGAGCAATTAGAAGTGAATGATAATATATTACAATAAAAGATAAATGTGTATACTATTTCTTTAAAATTTGCCTTAAATAAATTAGCGATGACTGCTTCTTCAGTTTGTTCATATGTAACCTTGTTGAAAGAAAAATATGTAAATCTTAAGCATAATTTAATTAGTCCGTTAAGCTCCTCATCCAATTTTGTTTTTTGTAATTTGATATGTGGAACAAACGGGACGCAACATCTCTACGCGTATGAGAAAACATAAAGCGAACACAAGAAAACATAATACAAAATAGGCTGTTGCAGAACACTTCCTAGACACCAGACACACCATAAACTATACTATGGAAAGTACTATGGAAAAGCACGTTCTGGAAGACTAGTGAATTGAAGCCGCGATGTGTTATCAACCCAAACGCCGCAATATTAAGGCTTCTCAAGATTTTCAGTTTTATTTTTTACATAACAGCAACATGACGGTCAAAACATCAAGTATATTGAGTTTTTAAAAATTTGTGAACTTTTTAAGTTTTGTGAAATGTGAAAATATGTAACTACATAAAAACTTTTCCTCAGACCACGTTGAGTTCTTTATTGACAATACACTTTTTTTAATGAATTCAATTACACCATGCTTTGTTCTTCTTTCTTTAAAAGTGTTGAATTAAATTTCTTTTGGTTTGTTAAACAATTTTTTACCCCTTTCGGTTCAGCGCTAGTATCTTCATTTCTGCTTTCGTCTTTCCTTTTTTTGTTCTGTTTTTTTTCTTTATATCTACTTCTCTTTGTTTTATTTTTAATGTCTCTTCGCTAATTCTTAAATCATAGCAGTCTTGATTGGTTCGTTTAGTTTTTTGATCTACGATCAGTATTAACTATTGGCCGTAGTTGTTTTCCTAATTCTTCATTATCTTTGTTTTGGGGTCATTTTTTGCTTGTTGTTTTAGTTTTCTGATATTATTTTAAATTTTTTTGTTTATATCTGTTTCTATTTTTTCTTTAGCGTTTGTATTTCCAATGTTTTTAATTAATGTTGTGTTTCTAAACTTGCCATAAGTAAAACCGTTTCACTTTTTTGTATTTTGGCACAAATTCTTACTACTGCATTGTCGATACGATTCAGGTTTTTATGTCCGATATTTGCCGGAATTCATTTTTTCGGTACACGTTTGCGGTTAGCAGAAACTTTGTTCGTTCAATCCAATTTGCATTAAATAAAGATTCTCTACTTGGATTGAAAATCGATTTTCTTTCTACGCAATTACTCACAGCAAATTTGGCTACTAAAGGTGAAATTATTATTTGTTGCCAATGCTGTCTGATCCTAGTAGGCCGATTTAGCCCGGTATAATTACTGTGAAATATTCACTCAAATTAGACGACGGGACAATCGATGTGGCTTACTTGCCTTACACTTCAACGTCATTAAATGTTATCTTTTTGCAACTGTGCTACGTAATTTATCTACATTTTTGTTATCTACTAAGCTTTAAGCATGTTTAATTATGTTATGTTCTATTACATGTATTAAGCCCTCAGCTACTTTTAGTGTTTTTTAAGATCATTATTAATATTTTACTTTTAGTCGAGTCTATAGTCCAGCCTTCAGCTTAATTTAAATTTATGTGATATTGTTTACGTTGACTTGTACTGTTCTAGTATCTTAATAATTTGTAGTGTTTAAGATTATATCGTCGGATGCAATCTTGCACTCTTTAAAAGTGTCAGGGGTAATATTACTGTAGTAACAACTTTTACTAGCTATTTTCTACCTTATCTAGTATTTTTGCTTATTACTTGTATATCTCTTTGGTGAAACAAAAGTGTTATTTTGTTATTAATCGATATATATTAATTAATTTGTTGGCTCGTTCTTCTCATTTCTTATACAGCGAGTTCTTATATACACGTGAAGTCCCCTAGCCAAAGGTTGTACTGTTACAACGGAGCAGCGCCCGTTTTTTTCTTTTTTTTATTGTAGTCTTTTAAACTATGCCTACTCATTGTCATCTCCGCTAGCATTTGTGACGTGGTTGTTACCATTAAGTCTCGCTGGTAGAAGAACTTTTGTTAATTAAGTAATTTTTACAATTTGTAAAACTCCTGTAATTTGGAAACTAAATCTAACATGAGAATAAACTTTTCTTTAAATTTGTTTCTTACAATAACGTTTCTATTATTTTTTTAATTAACAAAATAATATGAACGACCCGTTCTTCTTTTTCCATTCTCTATATACCTGGAAGGGCGTCGGATTAAACTTCTAGTTTGATAACCCATTTTTTTATCCCTTTCGGTGCATTGCTAGCATTTTCATTACTCTTTCGTTTTACCTCTTTTATTATTTATTGCTTCAGTTTTTGTCACCAAACTATTTTGATTCATCCATATTTATGTGACCTTACCATTTCAGTTGCTTTCTTTCAATTTTTGTTGTTATTGTATCTTGTTGCGTTAATTGTCTTATTTCTTAGTTTCGTCTTCTTGCTATCTATGTTTTTTTACCACTCTTATTTTAGAGTTCTTGTTTATTTCACGTTTTCCAAAAGATGTCTTATTTAACGCGTAATAGCTTTTTACTTTTTTATTTAAGTTTATATCTCAATCTATATTCCCATCGTCTCTTATTACGCTTTCTAAATCTTCGTATGCAGTTACATTTTCTAGTTTTTTTTTTTTAATGTATATTTCTCTATTTTTTTCTTCGTTCTTGTTATTTATGATCATTGTTTTACATTTCTTTATGTTAATTTCCATTTCTCGGTTTTCTATTTCTTTGCTTCATTTTTTTATCAATTTCTTTATCTTTTTACAGTTATGTTCTATTAGCACTATATAGACCCTACTACTGTCTGGCTTTGTTTGGTTTTTGTTTTAATATTTTTCAACAATCTGTCCTTAGCTTACTATAAAAAGTAGCATCTCCTTGAAACTAATTGATTCCATTCCATTTGTTGTTATATATATAATTATCACCCTTACTAAAAAAAGAACCAGAAGATAAAAAATAACACATTATTAAAGTGTGTAGAAAAATTGATTTTATTGGCGCAACAGAATGCATTTTTTATTCAGTAAGTGTTCTTTTATACTATACACAAAAAAATAAAGCCATTGATTTTTAGGGGCGACGATACGAATGGTAATAATGATAGAAAGAAATGTAATAGTAGTTTATCTCTTCTTTACGATCGGTTCTCTATACGATCAAGTTACTTTAGAGTATGTTATTTATGTTAAGTAGTAATCATCATGCTTTGTAATATACACATTACCATTCTTGTCGATTTCACTACTATGGAAAAACATTACGTTTATGCGTCTTTTTATAGAAGTAATTGTTGATTTACTAAAAATTCTGTACTAAAGTGTGTACAGTTTTAAAAAAACATTTACTGTTTAGATAAGTACGAGGGTTTTCTTAAATTTAAAATGTGACGATTCGTTTTATATTTCCAGTTTGTAAAAAACACAATGTTTCTTTTTAGTTATTAATTTTAATAATTTGATCTTGACGTTCTAGACCATGCTGCAGTTCCTATTGACTACAATTTTTCGTACGTCCTAGCATGTCGTGTCGCTTTCATTAGTAAAATTTGTCTGTTTTGTTAACTTAAATTGTCCCAATAAAATTAGTTTTCTGAAGTTTACCTCAAATATTTATTCAGGTTCAAACATGTCATAACATAAAAAAAATTTAATAATTGCCTTGAGACTTATTTGAGATTTTTATTTTTAATTAACTCCGTCAATTGGATCTCTTCAATTATGTTATACTTTAGTTCTAATTTTTTGATTCTGTTTGGCTTAAAACTGCATCGATGCCTAACTTCCCAATTATCATAATTGGTATAAAATACGTTTTCATATGTGTAATTATACCATTTTACACAAATAAAAACGCATTTTAAACCAAACGGTAACCTTTGAGGTGCAACGTGTGCTCTAGTAAATTCCTCAAAAAAGTAAATAAACGTAATGGGTTAATCCACTTAAAATAAAAAAAAACAAAATGTGTTACTTGAGTTGTCTTATTTTATTGTTGCACGCCATATGTATTAATGACATCAACCAACCAACCTATTCTGTAGTGAGTCCCGTTGGTAACAACAACGTCACCACGGCTAGCTACAATGTCAGTGAGTGCGCGTGGTTAAGAAAACTATAATAAAAAAAAAGAAAAATTAGGCATCACTCCACGTACTAATAAGATCCTCGGCTCGGAGACACCAAAAGTATGTCTGAACTCACTAACAAAGTAAATAAGATAGAGCAAAAAAGACAATCATGAACCACGTAACAAACATAAATAATTCTATCCAACGATAACATATACTAGTCATAATTTTGTTTTAACAAAATAATATTTTAAAGAATTAATAGCAAGTAGAGCAATTAACAATCACCGTAACTTTACTCGTAATCGATCAACTATTTTGTTTAAATGCAGTCGCGAACAAATTAATATACAAATATAACAATAATTAAAATGAGTCATCTATCGCCATAAATAGATTCTAGAGATAAAGCGGAAGCCCACAGGTGTGAACCATTGACTCCAATAATAGGGTTTCTGGAGGGTACTGTATACGTATCACCATTTATGGAAAAAATGATGATTTCTTCAGATTAATACAATTTGAACAGTCGTTTCAAAACTCCAAAAAACTCGCTAAAATAATTTTAAAAAGAAAAGTGCGTTCCGTTCGCGATCCCCTTCCGTAAATGTCCAATAAAATTAAACATTTTACAAACAGTGGCGTTTTAATTAGAATTATTACTTATACAAAATGTATAAATAATGACATGTAACAAATCACCTATCTCCTTCCAGCAATAATTGATACCTGGAGACAACAAGAAAAAAGTTAAAAAAAGTAAGTTTAGACATAAGCCAAGGATCAAATTCTAAAAAAAACCACAACTAACCCACTTTCATAGGTAAACCCAACCTAGACAAAGTCAAAGAACTTGCCGACCTGACAAACGCCAAGTAGTGAAGTAACGCCTACAAAACCTATAGCACACAATCAGGTTATCTTAAGAAAGAAAAAGTATCTCTAAGAAGTGGACATCCTTCTCAACAGTCACATAAAGCAGAGATGCCTAAACACCAAAAAACGAGAAAAAAGTTTTTCTCAGAGAACACTCAACGTACCCACGACGGATAAAAGTAAGAAGTATTGACAAATAAAACCTCAACCCCTAATAATCAAACCCCACCCTAAGTATAATCCCCAGAACTAAAGAAATATAAAGAAAAGACTCAAGTATAATCGGAAGTTGAATGTGGACATGCGAAATTAAAAAGAAAAAATCAAGAGAAAGAACTATGTTAGATGTGCCAAAAAGTTGTCTATGGGCAGTACGTGATTCTTCTAACCAAAACAAACAAGCAAATTTTAAACCTATAACAAAAGAAAACCAACAAAGAATCACAAAGAAGAGAATTCCGATTGCAAGTCAACATAAATCACGTTACCTAAAAAGCAAAGAAAGCAACCAGGAATTCAAAGCTCACAACAACAAACTCCAAAAAAGTAAACACTACTTGAGTATACCAAACAATGAAAATGCAATGCGCATAATACAAACAAAACCAAAAGGAAGAAAGAAAGAAATAAAAATAAGAATAGATAACAAATAATAAGAAACATCACCAGTCAATCGAACTTGTAGTCATTGCTTGTCATGGAATGTCACAATGGAACTTAAAAGTCGAATAACGGATTAGAATACTTGAAAGGCAAAAAAACCCAGAAAAAGGGTAAGTATATCCTAACATCATCAATGCCGATTAAGCAGAAGTACTTAGAGTACAAGAAACAAACACAACAAAACAAAAACCAACTACGCTCAAACAAGCAAAAGAAGTAACTGAGATAGGAAAGAAAAAAAACATAATTAAGTAAACACTGAAGAAAAAAGCTACTAAAATAAATAAAAAATAGTGTTTAGGCAACAGAAGATAAGAAGAAAAAGAATGAAAAGTAAGAGAGACAAGAAAGACGGAGAAAGATAAAAACCAACAGTTCAAGAAAATTGAGAAGGAAAAAAAGAATGGCTAGCACATAGGAAATCCTTAAACCAAAAAAAAAAATGAAAAATAAGAAAGATAGAGATAGGTAAAGACGGAAAAAGATAAAGTTTGATGTTAATAACTAGTTCGTTCTTTTCTCCATAGAAAAACATAAAAAAGAGACCACCGTACAGTGTCCTTCTAATCGCCTTAAAAAGTATAAAGAAAAGCAAAACAAAAGTAAGAAAGAAGATATTATAGTTTGTTATAGAACGAATGCGTACCAATTACTATCCCAAATTGTAAAGTTTTAAATGTTGACAAGCGAAACAAAAAGCCCAAGAAAAAAACCTAAAAACAAAGTGAAAGTCTTACTTGTGACTTACCAATCTCAAAGTAGTCGACTAAGTGGATATAACTATATCTGTCTGTTCTGAAGTTAAATGGTTAAGAAATAAAACCAAAAAAATTTACTAGAAACTAAAACAAAGAATAATATTAGTACAGCAAGATTAAAGAAGCAATTGGGTAGCATCCTAGCTACAACCAACAAGTTACTGTCGATATAGTCAAAGAAAGAAACTACAAAACTTAAAAATGAAAACCAGAAGAATAGTCAAAAGTCAGAATCTAATTGCCAAAATAAAGTAACATTTACGGCGTTTCTAACGCCGATGAAAGAGAAGAAAACGATTAGAGAAAGACGACAAAGCACAAATAAAAACTCGAAAACGAGTAGATATAGAGAGAAGAGAAATAGCATCCACATATCTAGAACGAACAGAACTTTTACATTCTTTTGCAGAAATCCTTCGAGTTACATAAATTACTACCAAGACTTGGTGACGCTATGTCACAGTCGTGTCGTTGTTCCAACATACGCGTTATCTGCGACACACACACAGAACAATAACATATGTATTCCGCTACTTTCAATCTCATATGAAGCCAATAGAATTGACAAAGAAGAACAGATGACTAGAAATAGAACGTACATTGGGGTCGTAAATGATCGGCTTCCGTTGATCGTTCGGCACTGCCATTTTCTACAGATGTTTATTATACTGAAACACTCGCACTTGTTTCTAAAAAAAATCATGATCTACAAAGCAACAAGAAAACGATGAGGACACGCAGACACTTTAGAAACTAATCAATGGTACCACTGATCTTTAAAAACGCCAATAATTCTAGAAAAAAAAACAAACCAGTAGACAAATCAGAAAAAACAGAAACAAGACGTAAGGGTTAATCCCCTTAGAACGACAGTGAACCACAACAGTAAGATTAGAAATGAGTACAAAAGACAGAAGTCGAGGTTCTGCTGAAGAATCAATATCTTGAACACAGTGTAAAAGAAAGGAAAACAGAAAATGTGATTGCATTCGACCTAGTAAGGAATGATTATTAAGTATAGATGCAATTACCGTTGAACGAACAGCTTCTGGCAATAATGTTGAGTTAGCAACGCTGGCAACTTTGCTCCAACAGCACTGTTAACTCGCTAACCTGAAGTACAATCAACAAAAAGACAACCAGTACAATAACTATCAAAACCAAAAGAAACAACAGAACTACCAATAAGCAAGATAAATCAAAAAAACCCAAAGAAAATTTGATAATTACTAAACACTAAACCACTCTAACGGTTAAAGCTAATAAAAAGAAGTACAGCAAATCTAGGCTCCACGTACGTTTTAGCTACTACTTTTTGTTGCCAATCGTTTCTGTTTTGGGTCCCGTTGGTAACAACCACGTCACCACGGCTAGCTACGATGTCGGTGAGTGGACGTGCTTGAAAAACTGTAATAAAAGAAAGAGAAAAAATAAGCGCCCCTTCTCGTACTGATAAAATCCTCGCTTCGGAGACACCAATGGGTACGTCTGAACCCACTAACGAATAAAATAGGATAGATCAATAAAGACAATCAAGAAAAACGTAACATGCTTATATAATTCTATCCAACAATAACGTTTACTATCTCTACTTTTTGTTTTTAACAGAATTATTATAATAATTTAATAGTAAGTAAAACAGTTAGCAAAAATCACCGTAACTTTAATCGTAATATCTATCACCTATTTTGTTTACATGCAGTCACGAACAAATTAATAATCAACAAATATAATTATGTATAATAATAACAATGATTACAATGAGTACAAAAAAACTTACCCCACTGAAGTTGTTTGTAAACAAGTAGCAAACGTCAATTATTTCCAAATCTTATTTACGTACATGTACGGCGTGGCTTGCCAAAATCTGGCCTTGAATATGTTTACACAATCAAAGAAACTTGAATGG
Source organism: Aquatica leii (assembly GCA_035610365.1). Taxonomy (NCBI): domain Eukaryota; kingdom Metazoa; phylum Arthropoda; class Insecta; order Coleoptera; family Lampyridae; genus Aquatica; species Aquatica leii. Next base: position 94,533,620 of record CM069436.1, on the reverse strand, counting down.
TATAACGTCAGCGTACAAAAGACAAAGTTCTTAAAATAAAGTTAAAAGTGTTTTAAATTTACGACTGAAAGTATAATTATTAAATTGTAAATCTAAAAGCGGGTTGCACAAAGCAAATCAAAAATGTAACAACTGATTATTTCTCAAAACAATTGCTACATAGCCAATAAAACCACATTTATTCGTGATGTAACAATTGATTTCAGAAATAATCACTTGCTACATTTTTGATTTGCTTTGTGCAACCCGCCTTAAGAGTTTTTATCTAGTGAGGTCGGCAACCAGCGACGACGTAAAATTTAATTAGAATTACAACTTTTGGAAAATGAATGAGTAATGACATGTAAGATCTATACTATGAATATTTAGAACCATTAGATTTCTTTAAAGTTTATTCATAGTGGTTTTTAATTCGTTCATGTCATTTGAGGTTTGTATATGTTTAACTTTATTTGTTTACCTAATTAGTTTACAAAGTGATTCAAGTTTCCCCTATTTACAATTTTACTCCCCTCTTTTTTTACATTTAGATTACATTTCATTTTTCCTCCGCTCCTCTTAACTGTTTCCTCCTTCTCCATACTCCTTCCATCCAGTCCGCTTCTTTTCCGTTTTCTTCCCAGATTTCCTCCAATTTCTTAACCTCTTTTCTTAACTCTCTGCATTCATTTCCCATGTGTTTAAGGTTCTCTGTCTCTTCCCCACATAATCCGCACACCTTTTTTTCCAGTATTTATTTTCTAACTCTTCGTTTCCACATCTGAACCTTTCTATCATTTTTTCTTCCTTTTATTTCCTTTTACCTTTATGTCTTCTGCTACCCCTTCACGTTTTATCCTCGTTCAGCTTTTCTGTTTTTTTATGCTCCTATCTTTCAGTATTTTCTCACTTACCCCTACTTCCTCTTCCATTAATCTATCTACTTCTTCTTTCGCTTACCCGTTTCTGCCATCCTGCCCGTACTTCACTCTTCCTCCCTTTATCTCCCTATAGCTCTTTTTTCTGTCTTTACTCTTATTTTTTCCACTTGCACTTCCTCCCTTATAATATACCCCGGAGTTTCTGTCTAGACCTAATACCCATTTCCAGTATTTTGCTTGTATTCCTTCTACCTCTTTATACTCTTTCCAATTCCGTATTTCCGCCCGATATATCACCACACTTTTTATTAGCTTCTCAAACATCAACCTTCTTTTTTCTATGTCCACCACAAGCAACCTTTCCTCCACACTTGTCCTATTCATCTGTTTTCTTTCCTCACTCTTTCCTTTATGTGTTCTCCCTCTTTATTATTCTGCTTTATCGTGTAACCCAGGTATGTGAATTCCTTCACTTTCTGAACTTCCTCCTGCCTCCATTTCCACTCCTCTCCTTTTCTAAATACCACTATTTATGTTTTCTCCGTATTTACTTCCATTTCTTAGAGGTTTATGCTAGTTATTGGAGTACTGGATTGTATGCTATCGGTTAGAATTGGTCGAATTAATCTATTAGAGACCTGTCGTTTCCTTACTGCTGGAAATATTTTTTGTTTTTCTGTATTATCCAGTCTCGGTGATTTGCTGGGTGGTTGTTTTGGATTTGGCACAGATGACGTTCTCGTTTCTAATCTTTCTAGGGCAATCTTTGATTTAATGATTGGCCATGTATTAAACACAACGTGGGGAACTGCTGCGTTAATGCCCATATTTCTGGTACCGCATACACTGTGGAATTTCCTTTCTGGCGTGTGGGGCCTCAAATTCTACGCACATATTTAGAAGTAGCCTAAGTAGGTATCTATGCTGTTTTCTTTCGTTTTGAAGTTTACGAAGCATAGGGAAAGCTCTGTTTTATATTCTATATAGTAACAGCCTCGTGTTTGTTTTCTTGTAAGCTAAGCTTGATGCTGTTTAGGTCAACGGCGGGGTGTATGTTTTTAGTACCATCCGAAAAGATATTCCTGCTTAGATTTATAGGTATGAAACTCGGTCTTCTTGCTAATTAATGTCTTAATAGTCGTATAGATTGTACTTTATAAGGGCTGCACTTAACTTAATCTGCAAATAGAGATTTTGTTGTGTACTTATCTTTTGCTATCTCTTTAAGCAGCTCTGTGACTTGATATTCTTCATACCGGTTATAAATATAGGCGATGGCTTCTGTTGTTTGTTCTCTTGGTACTCTGATCCATATCCTCCTCTTCGAAATTATCATATTGTTTGCTGGTTGGTATAAGAATCACCTAACCAGTAATTCTAGTTTTCAGATTCGATTTTTACTGTGTGTAGCCGTTTGATAAAGGTTTCTAAAAGAGCTTGTTAGTTGTGAGTATGGTGCTTGGTTGTAAGTTTGATTTGCTATTTGTTTAGTGACAACATGTTAAGAATAATATGTTCCACTAATTTGTTAGTCATCATGTTGGGCTAGCAATAGTTGCGTCGTTGGTGTATTGGCGAGCATAGGTGTATACGGTGTTAAAGAACTTTGACCATTACTCTAATTTGAGTTTGTAGGATACACATAATTTTGAGCTTATGCCATTGGCCCTACTTTTAAAACCTCTTTCAGTAAATATAAAAAAAACGTTAATTAGCAGTATGGAATACTCTGATTATCTTGTGGTCACTTGATAGCTCGCGGGTCAGCGCACCTGTACGATACGTATTTACCGTTCGAAATTCGAATGATAAAAATTTAAATAGTTTTAAATCTAAAAAGGCGTGTATTGTAGAGTTGATAAAATCATGGAGTAAATTTTATTGTTTACACACACTGTCAAGATATATGTAATTCTAAACGACGGCGTTAACTAAAAACAGAGATATTTCTACATTGGATAAATGTGGGTAGAAAAATGAGCCTAAAAGACATTTAAAACCGACGTAATCTGTCAAATTTATTTCAAATGTCTATTTTCATAATCCCATTTCAAACAAAATTTTGCCCACAAAAGTCTTTTTAACAATTTGAGCTCAATATCGTTGCCGGAAATTAATAGAATTAAATAAAACCTACGTCGTTTAAAAGAAATCTACTATCCGAATTAATTTACTGATACTACTCTTTGAACTTTAGGATCGATATGTAGAAAAACCGTATAACTTTAACTAAATAAACTCGGGACTACAATTATAAAGTATTTTAATAAACTTGGTATTTTTATAACGTTAAAGTTATTAGATATACAATTAAATTATTTAACTTAAAGTATTGTCCACAAAAAATACAAAATATAGACCAGAATTCTGTATAACGTTAAAGTAATCCATGCTCAAATTGGAGTGTTTTTTGTGAAGATTTTAAGTTAAATAATTTAATTGGAATTTTTAACCAAAAAAGTTTAATTTCTCGTTTATTATATTATTTTAAATGTTAAAACGTTTCACAGCTTCGAGATCATTCAAGATCATTCAAAACGTTTACCACAAAAGACAGAATGATCTAGTGCCAGATAAGGTTTAAACTAACCGAACTAATAAAATCTAAGGATATTTAATAAAAAACACTTACACTAATTTATATCACATACACGAAGATAAGTCATCGGATAACTTTTATTTATTTAGACACTAACGTTTGTCTACACTAAAGTCACGTACAAGGTTATAGTCTGTATATTTACCTGACACGCGTTAATCACTTATTGATTTAAACTTGAATCATCTTCTTAACACTGTCGTCTTCAAATTACGGAAATAACTGACCTACGATTTGCTTGTACCGCATTAATACATTTCTGCAAAAATTCTAGAAGCCTCTACATTCTATCGTGAACGTTCTAGACGTAGATAAAAAGTACGGGAACGTTCTTGAAATTTAAAAAAACTTCGCGAACGTTTCACTGGCCCCTTCTTAGGACTGTTCTGTCCCAGAATAGGAGACTGGATGCGACACCGGTAAAAAGGATCGTGGCGATATCGGCAGCTCTCTCCATTTCAGCAACTTTCTTGACCACAAAAGTAAAAATCAATGGACTTTTCCTGACCCGATATTTCTCTTGGTTGGTAACTACAGACCAACACTTGAATGCCTGTTTCTTGGAAGACGACCTCCAACATGTTTCAAACTGTCCTCCAATTTCTTAACATGGTGGAACACCATTTTTCTCTTAAGATTCCATAATGTTCCCCAGAGATTTTCGTATAACGGTTTGGTACGTGAGTATTTCTTAGTGACCAGATAGAAAGCGAAGCGTCTGCGACCACGTAGTGTTAAAACTTTTCCGACTGCCGGTTGCTGTCTTCCTAGTTCATCTGCAACCCATCTGGACATGTCAAGATCCTCTCTCACGCAATGTGCGATGACGTAATCTTTTTGTGTTTGGAACAGGTCTTGCTGTTCCTCGGTGGTATCTCTGAACCTAGCTTTTCCAGAACCTCCGTATAAGCTCATAAACTTCTCGAACTCCATTCCTTCGATTTGATTCCTGGTTCTGCTACTTATTACTCTGGTTCAAACCTGAACTTGTGTATTGTGGTTATCGCCAGCAAACGGGGCTAGACGATCGACGTGGACTACCTTTGACTTGCCTCTCGGTGATGCGATATATGACGTAATTAATACGCTGCACGACTTCATAAGAGCCCTCCAGTGGCGGAATGGAGCAAAAATTGGGTTCTGGCATTTTCAAACTCACCGGCCCACTCAATATTAACATTTTTTCTGATGTTTTTCAGGCTAAAATCAAGGTCTGTAGATAAATTAAACTATCTGCATAAAAATTACGCTATAGATGCTGCTAAAATACATATAATTAAACTGACCTCTGAACTATAAACAAAGTAGCCTTTACATTTTTTATTTAACTACCAAAACAAACAAAAAACATTTTTTATAGAGAAATGCTTAATCTATAACAAATTGTTTCATAAAGGTCTATGTAAAATAAAAACAGCATGCAACAATTTTATGGAATCAATAGACTGTTTAACAGATTGCTTGTTTCTGCAATCTTGTTAATTACTTCATCAGAGTCCAATCTCATTAACATATCATTTTCTATAACCATTAACATGAAAGCATCTAAATTTTTATTAGAAACGGTACTTCTCAGGCGGTTTTTTAAAAATTTTAGTGTTAAAAAACTTCTTTCACAGGCAACCTGTGTGAAAGAGAGTCTTAACATATGTATATTTGTATGCTAAGTTGATTACGGCGTATGCATCTGTAAGCAAGTTATATTTGCTTAAAATCAGATAGCAACAAATACTGCAATTTTTACATGCTGAACATCATTTGTTTGTAATTTCCACGTGCTTGATATTTTCTTCAGGGTGTTCAATATCTTTTTTAGCAAAAACTGTATATTCATCTATTGGTGACTTTCTTAAGTTGTCCCAATGCAACGCAAAACTTGATAATTCGCTTAGTAGGTTTTCAGCAGTAGCTTGGTTGTCAAACTTAATCAAGAGTTTAATTAATTTGACTAACATAGACGTTGGAAGCTCTTGCTGGTTTTTATCTCTACAAAATTTTGTGGATCCAAGAATGAAAAATCAGCATAAAGGTGGCTAGCTTCTTGAAAACGACAGTTCAGCAGAAGAACGTTTTCCTGCACGTCACCAACCTCACACTTTCTGATAATATGCAAGCGTGGGAGTGCACTGCTAATGTAAAATTGCCATTGTTGTCTGTCTCACATAAACTCATAATAGATTTTGTTCAAATGTTCATATAATGTTTACATAGAATTTATTAAAACCCTACTTTTATGCGCTTGACTGAGCTACCAGTCTAAAATTTAGCATAGGCCTACCGGCCCATTTGTCACCGGCCCTTCTGAAGTTTGCCCGAACTGCCAGATGACCAGTCCGCAGCTGGAGGCCTCCCATTGCGTTTGCAGCTTCGGCGATAAACCACGTCTTTCTTGGGAATTATAGAACCACACCATATCGCCAGGTTGAAACCCCCCATTTGGTGCCTTGACGTCATATCTAGTCTTTATCCTGTCGCTGGCAATTTGTGTGTTTTTACAGACTTCCTCATGTACTTCGTCTAGACTCTTGGTCAGCTTGCTGACGTAATTTTCTCCAGCAACTTCTTCTTCCGGTCTTCGTCCAAATTGGAGGTCGCATGGCAGTCGTATTTCGCGACCAAGCATCACACAGGATGTTGTTTGATCTGTGCTTTCGTAAACAGATGATAGGTATGCCATTAGAAAATGGTGCAAGTACTGATCCCAGTCTCTTTGATGCTCGCATACTACTTTGGCTAAGTATGAAGAGGCGTCGTCCTAGCTTTCTTAATTCCCAACAGTCGGCAAACTTCTTGAAACAGCCCAGACTAAAAGTTGCGGCCTTGATCGGAGTGTAATTCCAACGGAACTCCAAACCGACAGAAAAACTCTTTTACTAATACGTCTGCGACTGTAGCTGCTTTTTGGCTGGGTATGGCGTAAGCCTCCGTCCATTTCGTGAAATAATGCATCGCCACCAGGATGTATTTATTTCCAGAATCGGATTCTGAGAACGGCCCTGCGATGTCAATCGCTACTCTTTCCAAAGGGTATCCTACGTTGTATTGCTTTATGGGTGCATTGCGCTTTCTCGCTGGACCATTTCCTGATGCGCAGACCGTGCATTTACGCCACCATTTCATCACGTCCTTTTTGCAGTTCACATAGTAGAATTGTTCTCGAACTTTTCCCAATGTCTTCTTTATGCGAAAGTGTCCTCTTGATATACCATCGTGGAGATGCTTCAACACTTCTGACAGCCGACTCTTTGGCACTACCAACTGTAGTCTGTTTTTCGCGCCGTCGACACTTTCTAAGGTTTGCTAAGAAGACTGTCTTCTACTATCAAAGAGTCCCACTGCGTCGAGTACGCTTTGATGTTTTTGCCCAAAGCACTCACTTTCTCCCAGGATAGTCCTTGGCCGTTTTTTTTCCAGTCCAGGAGTAGTCTTATTTTAGGGTCTTTTCTTGTTCGCGACGCAACTGCTCGGGTTCCCACTCGTCATCAACCATAGCAGTTCTCCGAAGGCACTCAACTTTTTCTTCCAGTCGCGAACAATAGCTGCAGTCCGCCGGACATGGTTTCTGGACAAGGCATCAGCGTTCCGATGACTGATTCCGGCACGGTGTTCTGTAGTCATACTTTTGCAGTCCATCGATCCATCTTGCCACTTGTCCTTCCGGGTTACGGAACTGCAGTAGCCATTTTAAAGCGGCGTGGTCTGTTCTTAGTAAAAATTTTCGTCCTTACCAATGTTTGTAGAAATGTTCGATGGACTTGACGACTGCTAACAGCTCCTTCCTAGTCACGTAATAATTCCTTTCTGGCCTTGACAAAACCTTGCTAAAATACGCAATAACTTTTTTTGTACATTTTGAACCTGCGAAAGGACCGCACCTATGGCCAGATTGCTTGCACCGGTATCCAAATTAGCAAATCCGGGTACAAATCGTCTATAATAGATGCACAACCCAAAGAAACTTCGGACCTTATATTTGTCGATTGGTCTTAATCATGCTTGCATTGCTCGGATTTTGTCTGGGTCAGCCTTTACTCCATTTCTATATACCACGTGGTCAAGGTATTGCAACACTAAATACGTGGCACTTCTTTGAACTCAGTTTGAGATTAGCCCCACGTAGTCGCTAAAACACTTCTTCCAAGTTGTTCAAGTGTTCTTCGAACGACTTTCCAACCACGATCACGTCGTCTAGGTAAACCAAGCACGTCTTGCAAGACAGTCCGCGTAAGGTGGTCTCTATCAAACGCTTGAACGTTGCAGGAGCGTTACACAGGCCGAATGGCATTACGGTGAACTCCCACAAACCTGTTCCGATCGTAAATGCTACTGTTCACGATCCTTGGGTTCTAATTCTACCTGTCAGTAACTACTCTTTAAATCCTATGTAGAAAACCACTGGGATCCTGCCTAACATATTGTCAATTCTGGGTAAAGAGTAGCAGTCCTTTTTGGTCACGTCGTGTAGATGTCTGTAGTCTACGCAAAACCTTGTTGATCCATCCTTCTTCTTTACGAGTACCATTGGGGATGCCCATGGAACTTAAAGGTTCAATCACGCCTTCTCTCACCATATCCGTAATTATTTGTTTGGCTTCTTCTCTTTTCACCAAAGGAAGTCTGCGTGGATGTTGTCGTATCGGCTGAGCGTCTCCGGTATTAATTTTGTGTTTCACCACGTTAGTTCTTTCTTTGGAACCACTCTCCAGCGCAAACACATCTTGATATTGTTCGATCAGCACTTTAACTTTAGCCAGCTGGTCTTGATTTAGGTTTTGACATTTGGTGGTAAGAATATCCAATATATGTTGTGGACACTTTTTCGGCGACGTATCTTCGTTAGACTTCACGCATCTCACAATTTGAGATATTGGCGTGCATTGGCCAACCACGGTCTTCTTTTTCAACGTTACAGGATCTGAGTTGATGTTTAAGATCCTTACTGGCATCGTGTTTTTCACTCGTACTAGAGTTCTAGCAACGAGTAGTCCCTTTTCAACTAAACCGCCCTCCATTGGTTCAATCGCGCGTATGTAGCCTTTCCGGAGATTTTCATCCAGGCGTGCCATCACCATACTTTCAGTCCTTGCAGGCAGAGTCACGTCTTCGCTCAATAAAACTCGCACGGCTACCTTATCTAATGAATGAAAAGGAATTTCTTCATTGTCGATCTTCAGAACATCGTTCTTCATATCCACATAGGACCCACTCTTCTTTATTACGTTCATTTCCAGAATAACTTCTTCCGTGATGTCGGCTACCAGTACTTGATAGTCGAGCACTCCATTTCCCAAACCAATGGTTACTTTGACTTGTCCGTGAGTAGGTATTTTTTTGCCCGTCGCCATTCGAAGTCGCACTGTTAGTGGTGATGTCTTCTCGTTTTCCAACAAAATGTCAGGACGAATGATGGTCTTCGTAGCTTCCGTGACAACCAGTAACTAAACTCTTCTTTCATTGATCTTGCCATCGAGATAAATGTTATGCAATTGCTCCCTAAGCGATGCCATTTGAATGGTAATCTCCGGAGCCTGACTAGATAAGATTACCTTTTGTCTCTTTTGGTCACCTCGTTCCAAATTTTCGAGCGCTCTTGTTGTCCTTTTCTTAGGTTTAGAACGATGCCGTCGTTCAAATTCGTCACTCCTCTTTATCGAAGTATTCGTCGCGCTATCTCTTCGATGCTTTCCAGTGTCTGCGCGAGTACTTCTGCAGCACAGCTAAGTTTATGACTATCTCGTGGCGATGCTTGTTTTGCTGCTTCAAACTCCAAAGCATGCATCGAGCTAACCGGAGAGTATGCTGCGTTTTGCTGTCTCGAAAGCCGTCTACAAAGGTTTAAATAGCCAACGGCTCCAAGAAGGTATCTGGTTCTGTAGTATAAGCAAGCCGTGTTAATCTTGCGATGTCAGCTTCAAACTCTTGAAGACTTTCGGCAGATTTCTGAACCCGACTTTTAATTTGAGCTTGATACACTTGTTGAAGATGAGCATCTCCATATCTCATTTCTAATCGTAAAATTAAGAGTTCGTAATTTTCTTACAGGTGGTCAAGAACAGTTTGTAAAATTCCAAGCGCTTTTCCACGTAATGACACTATTAAAGACGTCGCTTTCTGCTTGTTGCTCCAACCATTAGCTGTAGCTGCGGCTTCAAACTGCTTGTAGTAGATTGACCATGGAACTTTACTATCAAAATTTGGAGGTACAACTTTAAACTTGTGAGTGGTTTCTTCCCAATGGTCCATTATTAAATCTTTGCTCGTGACGCTTCCTTCACCGTGAAAATTTATTTGATTCATTCTTTTTTTGAAGCAGTTTTATTCTGTCTTCTAATTTGTCCTCTATTGATTCTATTTTTTTATTCACAGATTCGCAAATTTCTTCTTTTAAATTTAACATATCTGCTTGGGTTTCCTCTTGAACAATTTTAATTTGATTTTCTATGCTCGTTCGTATCTTCTTTTAAACCTCTAGAATTTTCCAACAATGTTTCTTCTATTTTCGTAAAGGTTTTCTTCCATTTTTCTTCAATTTTCTGAGAATTTTCACCCATTTTTCTATTCATCGATTCGAGAATTTCAAATATTTTTGCTTGAAAATGCGCCACCGGTATAAATTATATATAACTCGAATTGAAGTTTAAATACACTACTTTAACGAACTGAAATAGCTATGATTACACTTTATAAATAAACACGCGTATCGCAAACTAAACAGTTATTTACGAAATCAATGTTTTTACTACGGGAGCGATTATAAATTGCTAAACAATTGTTTATTGATACCACGCACCTGTCACCAATTGTAGCGTTTATTATTAAAAGTAATTTATTTGAACTAAAAATATGTACACGTTTAAACTAACCGAACTAATTAAATCGAAGAATATTTAATAAAAAATACTTACACTAATTTATATCACATACACGAAGATAAGTCGGATAAATTCTATTTATTTAGACACTAACGTTTGTTTACACTAAAGTCACGTACAAGATATATTTATCTGACACGCGTTTATCACTTATTTATTTAAACTTGAATAATCTTCTTAACACTGCCGTCTTTGAATTACGAAAATAACTGACCTACGATTTGTTTGTACCGCATTTATACATGTCTGCAAAAATTCTAGAAGCCTCTACATTCTTTTGTGAACGTTCTATACATTGATAAAAAGTACGGGAACGTTCTCGAAATTTAAAAAAACTTCGCGAATGTTTCAATATAAAAAGTAATCGCTGAAAGTTGCAGTCTAGTCTGAAATGTTAAGAAGAATTTGACGGTCTAAATAAATAAATTGCAAAGTACGTGTTTAACGCGTGTGCCAGTGTAAATAAATAGTGTAGATAAATAAAAATGAATCTTACCCGCGGACAGTAATAGCTATATATAAATTACATGTAGGTTGTTTTTCTTAAATATCGTTTGCTCTATATTTTATTAATGTTAGTTGTGCTTTAATTTTAAAAAATTATATTTCTAATAATCGTAGTTTTTGAGTCTTCTCCAATGAATATAAATGTCTCCACAAAAATGAAACGGACAAATTGCCTAAGTGGTTGTTATATAAATAATGTCATAATAAAAGTTTTATATAAAAAAGTAATGTAGTATTCGTAGACGTATCAAAACCGAAGGAACATTCTTCTTTTGGCACAAACGAAATAAAATTATAGTAGATGAGAAAAGTAGATTTTGCAATAAGCGAGATAAGAGGTTTATTATCATAAACGTTAAATATCGATTCCACACCAAGCAGATATTAGGTCGTTACTACACTACACATATAACTCGTGAAGTTTAGAACGATCGTAGTAAGTTTAATAAAGTTAGGAATTACATAAACGCTGCTCTTGAGTTACAATAAAATTTTAACGCGTACCATGAGTTATCAGATAACCAAAGTTTATAGTTGCGCGTTGTTTGCATTCAAAACATATTGTTTAATTAACTTTAGTTTTAGAAGTGCTGCAACATTACTCGAGCAAGTTTATAGAAAAATTAACAAATACACAGAACTAAATTTAGTAATTACAGATCAACTTATAAGAATGTGTTTTGCGGTTCATTGATTAATATCTAAGAGAATAAACCGAAATTAACATTTTTTTTAAATTCATAGTCTGTAGTAACATCATCTTTATTTTTACGGTTAGATAATACTAAATTGACTGAAATATATTTTTAATATTTGATTATTAGGCTACGGATAATTATGCACTAAAAATATGAAAACACCATATTCCTTCACATGTTAAATACGTAATGCTAATATAATTCTTCATTATTACTATATCAATAATTAACAAAGTTTTTAAGGTATTGTTGTTACACTTAATTATACCAAAATGCAACAAATTTTCAAAAATAAATTTGCGTTTTTAATATAGCAAGATACTATTAGCACAAATTCTAATTCTGTTATATTGGTTATAGTTAGACTAGGATTACAAATAGCAGTAGGTAAACTTTTAGGATTTAATATACACTGGGTTTTAAATAAAATGCACCACATAGAAGGAGTAGACGTGGAGGGCTGAAATTTTATATGTAAAACTGTTATAATCAATAGTCAAATATTTGTTATGTTCCAATGGGGGAGGTGGAGAAAAAGAGAAAAAAAATTTATTTAGTTAATTACCAAGATGTCACGCTTACCTTTCGGCTAGCCTCACCGTAGATGGTCGTCGGGTAAAAGAAAATCGAAAGGAAAAGAATCTTCTTTGGTAAGCGAAATGCCCGAATGCGCCACCTCTTCTCGAAATTTAGTCGAAGATAACAAGTCTAAGCAGGAGAAAAAGTGATCCTAGACCCGAGGTCCGAGGTCCCTCAAAAGAAATAGAGCGGGAATAAACAATAATCATTTATTGAGTATATACAGATTAACAGCAAATTCCGGAAAGGAAAGAGCCATTCGACGAGTACGCCACTGGTATAAATCACAATATCAAATAACTTACACAAAAAAATAGAATATAAGATTAAAGCAGGTCTAAAATAGAGTCTGGAAGCAAACAATTATGCGCTAAAGTTTAAATTATATTTCCGCGGCTACCGTAGCCGGTAGCATATTCATAGCCGGTTGCACAAAAGTCTGGTTAATTGGAGATTTACTAATCGTCGATTAAAGATAATGGTTGATTAACATTCGATTGCGTTGCACAAAACAATTTCATCTATGATTAACGGTCCATTAGTTAATCGACGATTAACTGCTAGTCAACTTGACAACCGCGCGTTTTAATGTCAGTTTATGAAACAAAAATGACTACCAAAAAGGAGGTTATTTACAAGGAGGTTATTTTAAAGTGAGTATTACTATATTATTCACGTTTTCTTATAAATAGTTATATTATCATTATGGAAAATATTGCTTCTGTATCGATAGCTAAGTTTTATTTTATGTTTACCGATAACAAATTTCTAATTCTATAAAATTTCTTGCTTAATTCCTTTTATCCTTTACTTTAGATAACAATATAAAGGAGTAACTGGCTAAAGGATTTATAGTTGAAAAGAAATGTTCGGTGTCAACAAGCATCACCAACGAATATAATGCATCGACTAAAATAGGCCTCCGAACAGCAAAATACCTGAAACTTTGTTTGTATATATGAAACTGAAGATAAAACAGATCTGTGAAGCAGGACATGTAAGATAGGACTTAAAAGTTGTACTATGTATAATGAAAAAATCTGTTTCTCGTGGAGTTTTCAACCTCTTAATAACTGCCGATCAGGAGATTTTGCTGGCGAACATTGCATACCAAAGTGAGCCACCTAGAAATTGCTTTGCATTACTTTACAGCTTACTATTTTGGTAAATTGGGAGATAATTACAATGAAATCTAATATTAATTTGTATCCTTAGTAAAAATGGGCAAATGAGAATCATTATATGTGGCTGAACTTCAACCTGTATTATCTCGTATTCTTGTCTTTCGCACACTCCTATTTACTGCAGAACCTTTGTCAACTCCTCCCGAGTTATTTATAAGAAAAATTTCAAAAGCAAAAAATTATAATCTGTGAATTACTGAAAGAAGTAATACTATTTCATCAAGTTTTAAGAAAATATAAGGCACAGTATTAATTTTATAAATAAAAAATTATAATAAATTATGCTGTTTTTATACATTTTGCATATGAAGAACTGTTGCAATTAATGTTGTGCTAATTAAGAGTCTGCAACCATTACTTGTCATAATATGTGCTATGCTTTATGCTACTTCACTGGCATTTGCTAGATGTAAGCAGATGAGGATTACATCGATTCCCTATCACCGAATAGGTAACCGCTGCCATATCTTCCGATGCAAAATTCAACCGGAAGAAGAGATTTATTGAAAATAATACTGTTGTGTACTGATCCTGGCTAATAAACAATAAGATGCATTAATTTTAAGTCAGCATTGCAAATCGCTTGAACATTAATGCTAAAATATCCTTTTCTGTTGTGATACGATTCAGCATTTAGTCTATCGGGTGATTGTATATGCACGTGTGCAATCAACAGCTCCCACAACACATAAAAAACCAGAAATGCGAAAGAACCATTATTTTATTTCTATAAACTTTTTGGTAGTTCTAGACATCTTTATATATTGATGGGAGAGCCTGACCATTTCATTTATGATATGCTAATATTTGTACTCTTGCATCAAACGATTAGTTTCGATAGCTTGTTGGTTCGATTCTATCTTTAGTTGCATGTACCAAGTTTATTATGGGGGCCTTATTTAATCGAAACCTCTTCTTGAAATCAATGTCGTCTAAAAATTCAAAAGGATTTTCTTTATCTCGTATAAACCTTATGCTGCGAAGCTGTCTTCAAAGCTACTCGAAGAAGAAGACGACAAATGGAACAACATAATTATCTTTGTTTAATAATTATTTTTTTAATAATTTTGTACTAAACGAAACTTGAATTAAACGTAGCTATAACTTATTACTTAGTTTTGACTGTAAATCATGAACTTTTTATTATTGAAAAACTTTAATTGTAGGTTAATCAGCCAAATATCTCCAATTAGATAATCTTTTGTTAACAAGAGTTTAATCGGAGATTAAAGTTTTGTGCAACGCAAAATATAGTTAATTGACCGTTAATCTCTGATTAACGTCGACTTCAATTAAATATTTAATTGACCGTTAATGACCCGTTAAACTACAATTAAATGATAATCATACTTTAATCAAAGATTAAACTCCAATTAACGGTCAATTATCTTTTGTGCAACCCGCTATCAGCCTTGTCGCGCGTGAGAATTAGAAAAAAAAAATAACACCGCCCGTGGTCCTTGACGTCAAGTTCACTACCGGTAGTAAAATTGTCATTCAATTAGGTTACGACAAATAATACGTTGCGAGCTCCCAAATCTCTACCATTTACAATTCCCGCACATTCTAGATTGAAATTTTTCTTTTACGTTAAAAATAGTAAGTTACGTTAAATATAGTAATTAAATATAATCAATTACATTAAGATTTACGTTAAATATAGTACTCAAACATAATTACGTAGATCAAAATTTATGTTAAATATAGTAATTAAACAGAATTAAATAGAATAAAATAGGCGTACTGGATGTACAAAAGACAAAGTTCAAGACAGAATTATTTCAGTTGCACTATTCATTACTCGTGATGCAGCGCAAGCAGCAGTCATGACCCCGAAGCGCGTGGACGAAAGTGGGTCGAGGTTTCGCGACCTCTCGATGTCCCAAACGTACGCTTAAAGATACTTATAAATACCTTTACGTTCCGAGTTTTTTTTTGTTTTTGGTATAATCCTTCACCAGGTCACCTCGCTTTTAAACCCCAAGCTATAGAAAAGCACCATCAAGCCACTGGGATCCTTTGCTCCGCTACGTTTATTACGTCATAGTTACAGTGATACAAAGAGAACTCAGTCAGAAAACTTCGAAAGAGCTCGGAAGAAAACTCCGACAGACACGAAGAAAACAAAGGAGCTAAAACAGCGAATATTAGTTGGTACGTCTCCACCATCAACCACGTGCGAATACTAACCTACTTTACGATTTTACGTCGAAATTCGTGGATATTTTGTTTTATGAATATGACATTTGATCGGATTCATTAAGGATTTCTAAAATAAAACGTCATTGCATTAGATGTTGATCGATGAAAGAAAACCTCATTTTTCTTACCTATCCGTCTCTGCCACGTCCATTACACTGCAAACCACCAAATAAAATGAATTTCGTAGGTAGCCGACTACTCTCGAGCGCCCTCTACGAGCATAACTTTAAGAATATAGCTCGAGGACAAGTATTTCACACGGTTAAAGGCAAGGTTGCCTAACTATCAGGCGAATTTATGCCCATGTACGAATTTACACGTTACAATAGACAAATAAATGATTACAATTTGAAAGAAGCAATACAACGGTGTATTGAAAAAATGTCAATAATGTGTTTGTATACAAGAAGTTACTCTTCTAGGTATGCTGGAAATAAGGTGATTTATTGCGTCCTGGGGTATCTCATGCTAGGCTATTTGAAGCTGTTGTTGCAATTCTTCTATGGTATTTGGACGGTGAAGTAGATGACGCAGTCTTCTGTCCATCATGTCCCAGACATGTTCTATTGGCGATAAATTTGGCGATCTAGCAGGCCACGGTAGCAAATTTACGTCATTCTCTTCAAAAACTCTCTGTGTCATTACTGTCACATGCGGTTGCACATTATCTTATTAGAAGATAACTTCTGGAGTTCTCGAAGAAGAGGTAGAAGAACTGGTTCTAAGACGTTGTCGATGTAACGTCGAACATTTAACGTGCCTTGGATAAATGTCACCCCAAACCATTACAGTTAAGCCAGTATGTCTTCGTTGTACAAACTGTAAATCGCAGCGTTGTCCTCTAAGTTTCCGCACACGTGTACGTCCGAGTGCCATAAACAGAACCTAAACTCATCAGAAAAAATAATGTTGTTCCATTCATGTAGCCAATGTTGTCTGGCTTGGCACCATTGAAGTCTGACTTCTTGGTGGTGAGGTGTAGAGGAATATGAGAGTTTGGTCAATATGATTGTAATCCAAAAGAACGGATTCGATAATCAACAGTACTCATAGAAACTCTGCGACCAACTACTCGTATCCAGTTTATTCCAAATGAACGCGATGGTCCCAAGGGTCTTAAGCGGCACTCCTTCTTAACAGACAATCTTCTCGTTCATGAGTGACTCTGGATCGTCCAGTACCTCTACGTCGTGTTTGCAACTGTTCCTCCTGTCATCCTCGAAATGTTTCTAATATTGTTGAATGAGTACGTTAGAATCTTTTGGCGATTTCACAATATTCCAACCCAGCTTCCTGCATACCAATAATTCGCCTTCTTTCAAAAGGCGTTAATTTTTGAAAATTACCTCGTCTGCAAACTCGTGGCATTCTGACACTTACAAACAATGACAACTGATAACTAGATGTAAAAAATCTGAAAAACTACAGCGATAAGGGTTCAGAAATAAAAGTAAAAGAACCGTGGAGATGTTGATAACACCATGTATATTTTTTGAATACATCAATATTTTTATTCAAATTTTAATCATTTATTTGTCTATATATAACCGTCTTACATACAAAATTTCAGCCCTCCACGTCTACTCCTTTTATGTGGTGCGTTTTATTTGAAACCCTGTATATTAGATAGATTTTTTAATTGTTTGTAACCACGATTCATTTATTATACCAAAATTAGCTTGTTAACAAAAAGCGGGTTTTCTAAATTTGCTAACAACACTTTCGACTATTTAAACACCGTCTTTTAACGAGAATTCTTTAGTTTTCAATTTTAGTATAGCTTTTTGTAAACAAGTAAACTTAGATTCGACTGTATACCTTTCTTCTTATTTAGAACATTCTGAAGTTCTTCAATACTTTGAGCTTCTTTGACATCGAATTCATTGATAACGCGCTTAATAAGTTCAAAATTCGCAGCATACTATGAAACAATTTCGATACAAATTCCCCATATTGTCACAACTAGAAACGACGGCAAACTCATATCAGTACCAGCGACTTCCTTATACTTGGTCACACGAGATTGTGCTTTCCGAAGATACCATGTAAATATTTCGAACGCCTTAATTCAGCAACTCTATGCAAAGCATGTGCCACACAAGTAATATAAATTAATTTTGAACATAGAATGTGTACATATTTTATGCACGTATATGGTGTAGCATTAGGGTAAACCACTTTTTCGTAGCAACTTTCTGTCGGCCAGAAGAAACTGGGGCTATCGTAAAATATAGCAATTGTCAAATTATTCACTTTTTCTACTACTTTCATTGTTAGCAAATACGTTGAAAATACTATACTAGAAAAAAAAGGCGCCACTCCGTTTCACTAGATAAATCCTAAGCTCGTAGCCACCAAGAGTACATCTAAACCCACTAACATCTCTATATGCATTAATTAATTTTAAGGTTTGTTTTTGATTTTGTAACATATAATCTATGAAAATAACAAAAACATTTCGCAGAATTTTCTCAGCCTTTCGCACTGTTTTCATTTTTGAAAATCATACATAAAACTTGTAAAACACTTCTTCAAATTTTCTTCTTTCTTCAGTGATATTTCATTTGTCTCTTCCAGACCGCGCAACAATTAAACAATAAATAAATCATTTCGCCGGCTGCAGCTTTTATATCTGCACGTATTGATTTCAGCAATTTTGCGATAAGTAATTTATGAGTATGCATTGAAAATGAGCGTTTTGTATTGAATTACTTTGGCAGGTATATATTCGATCGAGTTAAAATAAAATTTACCTGAAAGCTAAAACCCTAGGCCCAATTACAACTGCCGGAATGTAAAGACGTTTTTAACCAAAATGTTAAACATGGCTGAGTTCGTGCCTACAAAACCGTTTTTGCGGTGGATTCTTTTACATTACTTCCACCGAAAGACAACAGCAGCTGAGACGCATAGAATATTAATGGAAACATACAGCGACAATGCTTTTTCAGATCAAACATGTAGAAGATGGTTTCAACAATTCAAGGGAGGTGATTTTGATCTCGAAGATGAAGAACATCCTGGTGCTGAGAAAAAGTTTTAAGATACCGAATTGGATGCATTACTTGATCCATGCCAGACACAGGAGGAGCTTTCGGAAACATCGGAAGTCGATCAATCAACAGTTTCTATGCGCTTGAAACAACTGGGAATGATTCAAACGCATGAAAATTGGGTGCCGTATGAGTTGAAACCGAGGGACATCAAAAGACGATTTTTTATCTGCGAACAACTGCTCGCGCAACAAAAAAGAAAACGTTTTCTGAATCGAATTGTTACTGCTGATGAAAAGTGGATACGTTACGACAACCCTAAACGCAGAAAAGCCATAGGTCGAGCCCGGCGAGCCATCAACGTCGACAGCAAAACCGAATATTCATGGTTCCAAGCTCCTGCTATGTATCCGGTGGGAATAGCACGGAGTAATATATTATGAGCTCCTTAAGCCGAACGAGACGATGAGACCGTTAGCGATGACAATTGATCAAACTGAGCCAAACATTGAAGGATAAAAGGCCCCAATACGCCGAAAGACATGACAAGGTTATTCTTCAACATGACAACGCACGACCCCATGTTACAAATGTTATAAAAAACTACCTGGAGAACCTTAAATGGGAAGTCCTACCCCACCCGCCGTATTCACCAGACATTGCCCCATCCGATTACCATTTGTTCCGATCGATGACACACGGTCTGGTTGAGCAGCGATTTTCTTCTTATGACGATACCAAAAAATGGGTCAATGACTGGATTGCCGAAAAGACCAAAACTTTTTCCGGCGTGAAATCCGCATGCTACCTAAAAGATGGGAGAAGGTGGTAGCTGCCGATGAACAGTATTTTGAATGATTTGAGTCTGATAATCTTCTCAAAATAAATTGTTGATTTTTATTTAAAAAAACGCTAATTTTCAATGCATACTCCATAGAATTTTCTTTTTGAAGTGAAACTTCTTTATCGGCATTGGAAAAAAATTTACCGTCACATTTTTTCCGTTACGCACCATCTTTTTTTTCGGTTACGGAAACGCAATAGCGACGTGATAAATAATATATCAATACTAAAGTGATCAACAAAATCAAAGGCTTTATTTTAATTCTAATTCCAGTGGATTTTTAACAAAAGTAAGTAATTATATCTATTTTTCTAATACATGGGTGTAATTAATTGACATAGAGTATAAATTCTGAAATATGTTATTAATTTAAATTTAAAATATTTAAGGTTAACCTCAGTTTCTGATTGAACGATGACATTTTAAATTTAAAATATTTAAGGTTAACCTCAGTTTCTGATTGAACGATGACATTTTAAATTTAATATATTTAAGGTTAACCTCAGTTTCTGATTGAACGATGACATTTTAAATTTAATATATTTAAGGTTAACCGCAGTTTCTGTTTGAACGATGACAATGATAGTAATAATTCTATTTCAATTAATTAAATGCTGTAATAATCTTAGTAGCAAAAAGTGAAATAATTGTATTATTTGTATTCATGTCTATTATAATAAAATCCTTTTGTTTAAAATTTATCTAATTTTAAATTTAAAATATTTAAGGTTAACCTCAGTTTCTTATTGTAACTATCGGTCAATGTATATGATTTCATTAAAATAGTATTTATTAATTAATAAGACTGCTAATTTAATGAACATCAATTAATTGATATACATGCAACTTTTCAGAAATTGGTTAAATAAAGTTAAATTAGATAAAGTTTAAACAAAAGGATTTTATTATCATAGACATGAATACAAATAATACAATTATTTCACTTTAACTTTTTGCTACTAAGATTATTACAGCATTTCATTAATTGTAATAGAATTATTACTATCATTGTCATCGTTATTATATATTTTTGTAATTAATGGCTTATGGTAACTAAAATATGAAATTGAATCTACAAAAATTAGTTAATTGATTTACAAAAATTTGTATTCATGTCTATGATAATAAAATCCTTTTGTTTAAAATTTATCTAATTTAACTTTATTTAACCAATTTCTGAAAAGTTGCATGTAGATCATTTTGCGAAAAATAAGGCCATAAAGAAGTTTCACTTCTTACATGTGTACACTAGTACACGCCCTAATTTTTCATGCAATAGTCGCAAACATGCTCAAGCTTGTTACAATACATTTTAATACAGTTTTTATGTTTACAACAATGCAAAATACAGTGCACACCGCTTAATAGAATCGCATTGGGACTTGAGGTTTTTGATAACAATAACCGAATAAAAACGAAATCCGATATTCCAATAAAAAAGTAAATGTTTATTGATTAGAAGGCGGTAGATACATATAACGTATAGGATTTGTAACAAGTTGTTAATTTAGAAGTAAAATTATAGCATCAAGACAAGCAAAAAATGTGAAAACAAAGTATAATAAAACTGCGGACGTCACGGACCTGTTGCATAAAATAATTTGTTGACACCGTTAATAAAAATAAATCAAATACAATATTAGGATGTTTAGTTACTGTTCTAAAAACTACACATTTCTTCTTATTCATTTGTTAACACTAAAAATAAATACAAAATAATGTTAACGCATACGACGTAGTTAAATTAAGTTGTTATTTTAAGAACTGCATATTCCGAAGCTTACAGATGTTTAAATGAAGTAATGTTACGTAGGTCAGTCAAATTACTTGAATAAATAGATATCATTGCAAAAATGAAGGTAAATACACAAAACAAGTATTTTTAGGGTACAATTATTACATTGCATTCTAAATAAGCGTATTGTAAAACTTCAGCTAAAAAAAATCATGCAAACTGTGATTATTATAAACAATGTTTTTTCTATCTGGTTGTATAAGTCGTTCTTTAATAAAGTGATAACGTTTCCTGACTGATGACATTATCCGTGATTCCAATAAGCGACGTGTATTGTACTAAAATTTCAAATTGTTAAGTCAATTAGAGACAAAAAATAACAAGTACGTAACGATATATAAATTCACAAAAGTTTGTATTAAATTTGCGCAATTATAAAGAGAGAATTTTTCTAAAAACCCGCCAAACTTGCGGTTCCACATTACTATAAAAAGTAGTGTACGTGGATACAGAATCTGAAGGGAGGCAATTTATGTGTGATTTTACCTGTATTTCAAAAACACAAAATTTTAAAATTTTTTTCGTAAGTCAGGAAGGGTAATTGCACCCATTGCCCCCCTTCTCCCTAGATCCTCGCCTAACAGCCACAAACGGCTAACTCGCTGTATCTAAGTAGAAATCATATACTGTAAGCCTATTCCAGAAAATACACAATGTTTATGAAGAATGTTTTTACACAGTTCCGATGCAGCTTCGTAACATTTTATAGAAACAGTTTGTATACAGTAGGCAAACATTGTTGCGTGTACAAACGTAGACGCAATTTCAGTAATTTGGTAGTGTTTTTAACTGACATATCTTGCAAAGTTTTAGCACAATTGTTTTGCCTTTCTTTTCCTAACTGGTAACTGAGTATTTGTTAGCATTTGAAAGCTACTGTTAATTGTATTGATTTCACTCTCTTTTTCAGCTATATCGGCATTTGTTGTGGTATGGTCTAGACTGTGCTAAATTTTGTAAAACGTTAGTTTTTTTTAAATTTTTGTATTAACTACAAGAGCAAAATGTAGAATGCAAATCGTCAATTCAAATCACAAAATAGGTACAAATGTAGGAAACGCATTCCACCAAATACAGTATATCGTGTATCTACTACGTACCAACTCGTTGCAACTTTGTTTTCTATTTTGATAGAAAACAAAAAACATTTTTTTATGTTGCGCAGTTCCGATACCGATTCGATACAAAGTTATAAACAGAGCTGTACAGTATAGAAACTGTATACCAACTGTTTCGCAACTGTGTGAAAACAATGTTCATAAACATTGTATACAATTGGAACTATGCGTTAAGTTAATCGATTTTGAGTAACTATTGGTTCTAACTATTATATTATATCTCAAACTCCTTATCAAAAGCTAAACGACACTGGCCCTGGCCATAGTCTTGTACCAATTAATAAGCTTCCAAGACATCGCCACGAGTGTCACTCTAAGAAAAATCACTCAAGATACTAAGACTTTCCCAGACGACTTACACAAAAACAAAGAACAAAAAAAATCAGGAAAGTGCACCAAAACCAATGTAAATATCGATTAATATAAAGTACACCAGAGCAAGTGCAACCCATTATTTTAATGATTTACGTTCACCATCATGTCATATTCTTATTAGGCGATCAAATGCAACATGCTCCATGAGAAGGGTTTCAAAACTGTTAAATTTCGGTGACAATTTACTGTGTTCAAAACTTGTTGATGGTATTTGCTCGGACAATACTGCTGCAAATGATGAACCTTTTTATGTAGATCTTAAAAAAGGCTATGGCTTAAGAAGTACTGTCGTTGCAGTAGTTTTTGAGGTAGATGGGAGAGAAGTTGCCACTGTAGTTACTTCTGTAATAACCTGCACCAAATCATTGGTTTTGCCTTTAAAATCACATCATCTGGCGTATGATTCGGGGTAAAACTTTTCAACCGTAATGATATTTCTGAAGAAAAAATACCCTTTTCTAATCCTTTCATGATAAGTGCAGCTCTAGCGGTTTGGAAAACTGTGCTTTTAGTAACTTCTGTCCATAATTCTTTGTTCTTGCTTTGTCATTGTAGGTATAAGCTTATAAGATTTAAAGAAGCAAAGGTCCATGGGTTGTAGTATATGATTGGAACGAGCCAGTAGCTTGATTACAATTTTTTGGCTCAAATTAAACCTCTTCTTGAATCTTGAAGTATTCGGAGCTGGGATTTCCATTTTTAAAAGAAGTATCAATTTTATTTTTATTGACAACGCCGAATAAGTAGAAGAACCTCATTTTTAGACAAACCAAAACCCCACATTTCTAACGTTTCAGTTTTTGACTACACTTTGTGAGGCAGAGAAGAATACCGCTCGTGGTGCTTTTTTAGCGTTTGTTTTTACGTGAGTGTGTAGCGTCGTCTTAGAATTGTGTACAAAAGAGCTGCTCTGTACAGTGTTAGAGACCCATTTTTTGCAACAAATGTTACATTCTTCATATCTTGTTTACTATAGCACAGTGGTGCCATTTTTCAAACGTAATGCAATCCGTATTCTGAAAAGAACAACACTGTGGTAGCATACTAAAAACAAGCGGGAAAGTGTGAACCTACCGAAAAATACACGCTAGCTATGATGCAATCACTAATAGAGAAAACAAGTCAGAAAAAGAAGAACATTTTTCAAAAAATAAGTTACATAGTTTAACTACACTGACATCAGAAGAAACGTTTTCTTAACTAAAATTAGTCAAAAACTTGAACGTTTCAATGCATTTATTGAAGTCAGCTAAATAGCCATAAGACTAAGAAGTAATACAAAATTATACAAAAATGATAAAACACATCTAACAAAAGCAAAAGAAATAAAATTTACAATAAGAAAAAGCAGATACAGAAAAACAAGAAAAAAACACTGATAAATATCAAGAGATTTTAATGCAAGAATAAGCAACAAACCTACACCTTCAAATGAAAACATTTTTTAAGAATCAACAATATTTTTTCTTCTGGATCAAACGTTAGTAATTGGCTGTTTCCCAACTGGCCAAGAAGTGTATTTTTAAGATGTGTTGAAAATTAATTAATTAAAGTTTAATTAACAGTAATTACCTTACACATTATGTATCGAACATTTATCTTAAACCATTTGACAAATATTTTAAAATTGAAAAAATATTTGATCGAAAAGAAAAAATTTAGAAACTTAAAATTGGATTTAAAAAAACGAACGAATTAATAGAAACTTCAGAAATAATAAGTGAAATTACTTAATAGCATGGAAGTTTTCAAAAGGTATAATAAAAATGATCACTATTGATCGTACGCTCTAATTACACTACATGCAATTCAAGAATCGTCTATTTTGTTTCTAGAACCAATAAGCAACTTCGAAACACATAAATGTTCTATGAGGTGTAGCTAATCCAGTCGGTTTGTAAAGCTTTGATTCTTACACAAATTTCTAGACTAAAATGGGTTGATAAATTTTACAAAAACTTAAACTAATTTCTCAAATTAAATAAAATGCTTATAGAAATACCTTTTCAGTCACGTGAAAGTAACGCATTTATTCGCTTAAAACTAATCCCTTCTACAAAACCCTTATTTCTACTTTTGATTATTCCGCGTATCTAATTAAAAGCGTAAAAATAACACTGTAAATCTGTTAAAATTAAGGAACGGTTATACTATTAACGTCAACATCAACATCAACAGTTAAGCTTTATTTCTTACAACAGATTTGATGCCGTTGTTGTATGGGTGCAGATTAGTTCGTGTTTACTTATACTTCAAAAGGGATTAAAGTCTTAATCTTCTATTTACTTTACTTTCATCTACATTACATTTTATATGAACAAGCGTGTCAAGATAGAAGCTTCAAAGATTTATTTCTAATTAAGTTGAATGAAAATTTTAATTTACGCTGTTTAATTTTCAAACTTGATAATTAAATTTAATTTGTAATTATAATTTAAATAATGTTCGAATCGCCAACTATAATTCAAGTTTTGCCTAAATCGATAATTAGTTCCTTAGTTCAGTTTCCGGTGTTATTTTAGCTTATACAATCCACTAATTACTACAGTGACTCATTACATTATATGATGAGTAATTTTAATTAAAATAAAAATTCAATTTTCCCGGTTTTAAATCTATTTAGTAATCTGAACGTTTATAATTAATTTATATAATGGATATATCTAAATTCGACATAAAATTTTGGTTAACGTATTTTCCAACGATCACGTTTTAATTAAATTCGCTTTTATTAACACCTCCACTTTTGCCATACCGTCAGTGAGTAGAATTTGTAATGAATTTAATAAAATAAACGCAATTATATTAACAGTAGTTAACAAAATTTTATTGGTCGTAAATTTTGAAACGTTCAAAGTTTGATGCAAATTATAACAGATATTGCAAAATTGAAACTGGCACATTAGATAACTATTGTAAAAACAAAGTTCGAAATTTTAACGTAATCAATAAACAACGAATTGTTTAGAAGAGTAAACTAATAAATTCCTTGTTTGTGAAAGTTTCAAGAGCGTTATTATATTGATAACTTAACGTCAGAACAAACAGAATTTTAATTAAGTAATTATATAAAATTTTTCAAATTCTGCACCGTTTAGTGTCACACCTGTCACTCATATAATACATAGAAAATCTGCATTATAAATGCATTTTTCATTAAAATTATTACGAATGATAAAAAATAAAATCAAAAAGAGTTTAGTATGAAAATATTAAATAAATAAACATTCTTTAATATATTTCTTACAGTATGGCGTTGTTACCATAAAACCATAAAAATAGAGTGCATAATACATATCGATAACAAATACGCAACCGTTTTCTTCTGTATTCTGTGGGCCAAATGCTCTTTAACCTAAACTTTAATCGGTCTTTTAGTTTGTCCTACATATACTTGTCTGCAGTTTTTACAGTTTATTTTATATATTCCTGAATTATCCTTAACTATTGGATCTTTTCAGTTTTTTTTAATTACTTTGAAACGGATCACTGTTTTAAAGTCAAATTTTGTTAATATTCTAGATAGACCCTTCGTATAAGCAGAATAATTACCTAATTTGAGTTTTTTTTATTATATTCTACGAAAGTAATGTTTTTCACTTGTAATTTGTGTTTCTGTTTTCAAAAATGTTTGATACAACTTCCACCAAAAACCCACTGTATGCAGCAATTTCTTTTATTGTATAAAGTTCTTTCTTAAAATTCGTTTACTCTATGGAAGTCTCTGAACCAGAATATTAAAGTTTACAAGTTGATGCTGTATACATAGTGGTTGGAATCACTTGTCACCAACTTACTCGTGCTTGTCGTTTTTCGGTATAGTATGACAAATTCAATATTAAGGCTCCTTTTTGAAACAAGAGTATCAAGAAAGAGCATTTTTCTATTAATTTTAGTTACAATCTATTTCAGAACATTTTTAACAACATTTTAGCGATAATAGAGGCGACAGAGTTTCTGGATGAGCTAAACTCAAAATTCTCACTAAGAAATTTACTTATGACACAGAAATTAATAGAAAATTATCCTTAATTGACACCCTTGTTTCAAGAAAGAACGGTAATATCAAATTTAACATACACCAAAAAACTACAAGCACGAGTAGGTTAGTGGCAGTGTTCAGAAAAAATAAACGTTGCTCAGCAAACAATTTCTAATTGACTAAAACCAGTGGGTAAAAAAAACAAAAATGAGTGCCACATCAATTTAACAAAAAACACGTAAAAAACTAAAAAATTAGCATCTAAGTTACTTGAACGCTACAAAAAGAAAACTTTATTGCAGGGATTTGTGACTGGCAATCAAAAATTAATATGTTCTAAAAACTCTAAACATAAAAGAACCAAAAGGTTTTTATAGATGCAACTTAACGAATACAGTTAATGCCAAAAATATACCTTCAATGCGAGCATTCATAAGCAAGTAATCAATTTTTCTTATAGAGACCACAACGGCAACTTTTAAATTACTTACTTTGGTTTTCATAATACGCTGATAAAATTTTCGCCAACCTATCACTTTTAAAAAACCTAATACATTTGTTTAACCCGATACTACCAAATCGATGGTAACAGTTCACAGGAATAATCGCGCCTGGATAGAATCATAAGAGAGATCTTAATTAAAAATTGATCCAAGTTAAGTTAATCAAAATCATCGTCAGGTTCAAGTAGAGCACTAAGAAGAGAACTATCTAGAACCTCCTAAATACGATAAAACACACTGTTATGTTAAAAATCTTTTTTATTCACTCGCTATATATTTCACATTTTAGTTGGTAACTTCGCATTTGGTGTTATAATTGTCATTTCCGACCAGATAAACTAGTTTGTTATTTCCATCCCGTTAACTGCAAAGTGAACAAATGTAACTTAATGTTCAGTGATTGACCATACAATTGTTTTATATTGAAAATCAAATGTAAAATTAACCGATATAAAAAGAAGTTAGGCCCGTGGTACATGCACAACTTTATGCACCGATGAAAATTTCTTAATTTAAAAATACTTCTTAGATAAATTCAATTTTTGACACAAATCTAGCGTTGCATGTTGCTTTGATTACATGTGAGTTTTGAAACGTAACTATGGTAGCAAGTAAATAGTGGTAGCCATATTGTCTAAAATCTTAGTTTCATTTCCGGTGTCCCGTTGTTGTGTGGTCTTTAAAAAGTGGAAAATGAACGAAGTTTATGACGCTGCAAAAAAAACAGTAGCTTAGTTCCCGATAATATAAAAAAGTGTATAGAAAAACACATAATGGATATCTTAAATGATGTGACATAGGAAAGGATTCCATCAAATACTGTTGTTCTGAAAAGAGTCTTCTGGCTTATTTTTGGTATTTATCAAAAAAATAGCAAACTCCTCTTCAATGTAGTCTTATTATTTAATGTTTATGGCCAGAATCAAAACCAACTACAATATAGATATAAGCAGTTACTCAAACTTATTCGTGTTTTTAAAGAAAAAATCAGATACATTTAAGCCTAAAAAGTCAAAAGTTTCGACCATGGAACAGATAGAAACCTTTATATACCAAGTTCCAGATGAAATATATTTAATGAACAAGGTAAATGAATTTATTGTAATTTAGAAGTTATTAACAATTTTTAAAAACAAGTAACTGTAATATTTGAGATAGATGGAGCATGCCGTAAACAAAAGCTTGCTCAGTTAGAAGTTGAGCTATCGGGCGCGTCTCCAAGCGGTGGATAGGAGTGTAGATAAGATGTAACGGTACGCAGCTTCACCAGCTGACTCGGGACAACCCTGTTTATCTGGGCAGGTGTTGGAGCCGCGGTCTAAACCCGTACGTACTCCAATACTACTGTCACGCGAACCAGCTCAAGCTTTAGTGTCGTAGCATGAGTCAACACTAGGGTAACGATGTCTGTCGCTGCTCTGCTGACTTTGATCAGCAAGCACGCGGCCAAACCTCTTGCTGCTGTAGACATGTCTCAGGAGCAAACAGTGTTGGGGGTTTTTGACTTAATTGTCTGGACCAAGAAGAGACAACCTCATCAAAAACCTAAATCTAAAGTGGGGAGGACCAGGCCGATAGATGCGTGACTGGATAGAAGGCTAGTTGTCACTAGTTCTAACCTCGGGGCATCAAGCGAACCCAGTTGTATGTAGCCTTCCGTGCGTATTAGAGCACTGCGTACGGCGACTTTCTTTTCCTCCGTACGCGTAATCGTGGGAACATATATAAAACTTAAAATGAAAAATTTTAAAAAAGCTTTCGAAGGCGGCAAGGCGAAAGCTTAAAAAAAAAAGAAAATTGGCAGCGCAGACAACCGGTTTCACTTCAATGGCGGGAACGCGAGTGCGAAACCTACCTATACAAGAAGCAAAGGAGAGCACCTGAGAAATGCAACAGCGACACTAGACGGCGAACGCAACTGTAACAACTGCCGGAACAACAGGGGCGCAAAAACGCAACGTTTCTAGCAGCAGCACACCGGCGTCACAAAAACGACCGGTAACGCGAAGTCAAGGGGTCAAAGAAACCCAAAAACAGACAGTCAGGGACACTCTGACGGGAATTGCTTTTGCAATCATACTAAAAGGGTTCCCTGAAAACAGTCGTGAAGAACCCGAGGTCATAAAAACCTCGATACTTGGATGAATTGACGAATTGGAGAAGGCACAAGCTTTTCCGCGTTTTCAGGAATGTACCCATAAAAGAGGATTTCTAAAAATAACGTGCGCAGACGAAGCAACCAGAGAGTGGCTAGCCTATAGGTAAAATATTAGGTAACCACTGGCGGAGGATAGGGAACTAGAGATTATTTATTTGAAAGACCTTCCTTCATAAAAGAAGGTTATCACTTGGATCCCGGGAACAGCATTAGAACCGGTCACCCTATTGAAAAGATTATTGATAGAGAACAACATCAGTACAAAACGTGGCGAGTGGTTAACGGTAAACCAGATTCTAAAGGAACCCAATACGCCTTGTTTATGGACAAGGGGTCCTGGGAGAAGGTAGAAGCGTTAAAGAACCAATTGCACCTTGGGTTTTCAAGGATCATTCTCTAGGCTCTGGCCGGCTTCAAAAAGAACAGCAAAGAACCGGATGCTACAAGGGATGTCTACGAAGCAATGGATGTAAATCCAAAGCCGGAAAGAACGTGCTGACGGCAAAACTGATGCTGAAAGTGGTTCAGATAAAGCAGCTCTCAGTGCTTACATCGAGACATACGATATTGATATTGACCTTGTCCAGGAGCCATGGATCTACAAGAAAACAATAAAAAGGTTAAACTGTCCATGTAGATAACTGCTTGCAGCCCAACATGTGCACAACCCTCGCACATGCATTATTGTAAAAAATGCACTAAACTTAATGCCATTGTGTGATTTATGTTCTAGTAACCTAGTGGCAGCTAAAATATCTGTAGTAGAGGAAGGCAACCGGAGGGAGTTTATTATCGGATCCGGTTACTTCCCTTACGAGAAAACAGAACCACCGCCGCCGGAGAAAATCCACAGACTGGTTAACAGTGGGACCGAAAAACCACTGATTCTTGGATGCGATGTTAATGCACACCACATCTTGTGGAAGAGCACAAGCATAAATCCAAGGAGTGACGAACTTTTAGAATTTATTTTAAAAGGAAATTTAGACATAATAAATAACGGAGATTCGCCTACGTTTATAACCGTGGCGTGCAGTGAAGTTATCGACCTTACGCTTACTAGTCCAAAAGCCAGCAAAATTATAAAAATGTGGCATGTATTAGATGAACCTTTTTTATCTGATTATAGATACATTCGATTCAACATTGAACCAGACAGAGAACTCGTAATAGAATACAGAAACCTGAAAAAAACCGACTAGGATTTGTTCAACGAAACTTTAGCGGGCTAGATCAGGAACTGTCCCACAGTTGCAAGATCAACGCACGAGCTAGAACTAATGACGGATAGTATTGTTAATTCATTAAAATTCGCATTTGAAGCAAACTGCCTAAAAACTGTCAAACGAACCCCTAACAAGATAACTTGATGCAACAGAGAGCTTGACAAAGCAAGAGCACGCACCAGAAAGCTATTTAATTCAGCCAAAAAAAGCTGAGACTGGGATTTAATACAAAATTAGCCTCACAACATACAATACTGCCATTAAAAAAGTAAAATAGAGAAGGCACTGTAAGGACGTAGAAAACGGACCTACAAGTTCTCGACTCCAAAAAGCTCTGAGCAAAAACCTCACTGGAAACATTTGTTCTTTGCTGACTGAAAACAGAAAGGGAAACACTTCCCGGGTTCATCGCTAACTGAAGTTCTTAAACACCAGATTCTAGAGGTACCAAGCAAACGGGCGCCCAAAAGGAACTGGGACTTAGCGAAAAAAATAATTAATCCTGAAAATCTAGAATGGGGAATCAATACGTTTAAACCCTTTCAGTCTACAGGAGCCGATGAAATTTATCCTATCGTGCTGCAAAAAGAATTTGCTGCTCTTTGAAACACAGTATGCGAAACTTTCAGAGCCAGTTTAGCGCTTTCGCACATACCAAACAATTGGCGGATTGTCAAAGTGGTATTTATACCAAAGCCAGGAAGAGCTACGTACGCCCATGAAAAATCTTACATACCGATCAGCTTAACTTCTTTCATCTTAAAACTACTTAAAAAAGTAGTTGACAGGTATATACGGGACGGGGCACTAAAGGCTTAGCCTCTGAGGTAGCATGCTTAGTAAGCTTACCAATCTAGAAAATCTTGCGAGCTAGAAATTCACCAACTAGTAAGCAGATGCGAAAATGCAATGCAATACAATATTGCATTGGGTGCTTTTCTAGATATTGAAGGAGCATTTGACAATACTATCTTCATCTCAATTGCAAGGACAATGAAAAAAAAAGGAATCACACCTTTAGTTCAAAACTGGGTTAACTCAATGCTCATGAATCGTACGGTAAAAGCTACTTTATACGGTAGCACTGTGGGAGCCAAAGTGGCTGGCGGGTGCCCACAAAGCGGGGTGCTATCACCCTTACTGTGGTGCCTCGTCATGAACAGTCTACTACAAGAACTAGAAGACAACGGGGTATTTGCTTTAGGATACGCCGACAATCTCACCATTATCACAATCGGGAAGTTTAGGGCAACTGTATCGAACATAATGCAAAGTGCACTAAACACTGTCAAAAAAATGGTGCAAAAAAGAAGGACTATCAGTGAACCCAACTAAGACGGCAATCATTCCGTTTACCAAACGACGGAAAACGGATGACATAAAACTACCTACGACGTACGGAGTCACGCTCTCGATGACAAAAAAAGTCAATTATCTATCACTCTTGATACTAGACTGATTTTCGTTGCTCATCTAGAAAAAGTCACAATAAAAGCCAGGTTCTTAATACAACTAAACAGATGATCGGACACACGTTGGTATTGAAACCTACAATGACCAAATGGTTATATACTGTGGTAATAAGACCTATCATCACATACGGCGTGCTTGTATGGGGTGAGAGAACCAACGTGAAAAGCACAGCTAAGCAAAGTATAGAAAATGGCATGTCTGTTGATAACAGGAGCGATGAGAACCACGCCTACAACAGCCATGGAAGCACTACTTTGACTTCCGCCATTACACCTCGTTGTAATGATAGAAGCAAGACAAGCAGCATACAAGATGCAGATTAATGAACACGCGTCAATTACCGGAAAAAACAAACCGGGTATATACAACGTGCTGCGTGAAGAAACAATCTTAACTATGAGATTCGACTTTACAAAAAATCATATCTTAATGAAATTTAAAGTGATAATACCGTCACAAGACGAGTGGACCAAAAACATTTAGCCGGGCGCGGAACTATCTGAAACACAGATGGGACCAAAAATCGCAACGATACCGGAGCAGGAGGCAAACACCGTGGAAAGCAATTTTCGCTGACCTTGATTAAATATGCGTCGGCTTTTCAAGTTGAAGTTGCTGCTATTGACTGGTGTATCTGGAACATTATCGACTCAAAATACACAAATGAGCCGATATCGATCATGTCTGACAGCCAAGCAGCACTCCTGGCGCTAACACCGCCAGTAATAAAATTCAAACTGATTATGGCATGCACAAACAGTCTGGAAATATTGGTAACCAGTGCAGCTCATTTGGATACCAAAAGACCAGAATGTAAAGGAAAACCCAATGGCGGACGCACTAGCAAAAAAGGGTACAACATAGACACATATCGGACCTAAGCCCGTTTTCGAAATAGTTTACGAGACCGGAAAAGAAACAATTTGCAGCAAACTTGCAGCGGAGCATAAAAAACTATGGAAAAACTTTTCAGGGATGAGGTACGCAACACTCTTCCTTACAGAGCCGCAATGAAACACTCAAACTGCACTATCAAGCATGAGTCGGCAAAAGTTAAGGAAACTAACGGGACTAATTACAGGGACTGCAAAGTAGTTCTCTATGCCGCGGATGCAACTCACAATCATTCTCGGCAAACCAAAGCTAACTGATGATGAGTTGAAAAAACCATTGGAATAAACTTCTGGACTTCATTAACGAAACAGAACTGCTGACGGAGTAATAAATCAGAGGTGCACAAATGGACCAAGGAAACCGCAGTGCAGGGGCATTAGACGAACCATCTCTTGAATTAATAAAAAAAAATTATTAGAAGTTGATGATATTCTCCAATCCTCATTACTGATCACTATTTGAGATAATAAAACCAGAAGAAATCAAATGTTTAGTGTAGTTAAAAACCTTATATTACTAAGTTTTGTAAAAATTTATAAAAAGTATGCTGCTCTACGTCCAGTAAATGGATCGATACTTGCCATTTCTTCTTGGCTAACAGGAATAAGAAATGCATCAGGCAAGTTGTCAGGAAAAATGTTTTTGGTGGAATTCCCAAAAAAATAGTTGCTTATCTGAAATTGCCAAATCCTGAATTAGAGGTATATAACTGTGCACTCATTTTGTCGCCCACCAACGGCGTTGTTGGCAAACGCTGGAGGGGAAATGATTGGTATAAAACAGCTAGGGGGCTGCTAATGACCGTCAGTTAAAGAACAGTATATAGAAGATTCTGTATCAAACAAAATCAGGTTAGCTGAAAAGGTATTGATCAGAAAGCACAATTTATCGTCTATTAATACTGAATTAAAAACTGTGATCACGTAACAACTAGCAATAATTCCAATTTGATAGGTAATTTTAGTAGAATATTAATATAGTTAATTGTTCCAATTGTATCGTTAACATAAATTACCCACAAAAAATTTTCAATAAAAAGTACAATTTTCGATTTCTAATGAAAACTTTTTATTTTTGCAAGTATTTATTTTATTATGTACATATGATATCATTGTTTGACGTATCATTATACCCCATAGGAATAAAAAACTCCGTGGGCTATAAAAAGACGTATATGACATATAAATTTGTGTATGTCAATTTATGATACATCCGTGCATAAAGAATATTTTAATTTTAATAACTTTAAATATTTTTGGATGATAGATACTATGTCCTTTAAAATAATATTCTGGCTAAGATAATTTGATAAAATCAAGTACAGGTAAAATTTGGAATTTTAGAACAAAATCTTCAGAATAAAGTATACCTTCTCTGCAGAAAGTTTTAATAAAATAACAAATATTTATAATGAATTTAAAGCGTTAACAATTTGTTGAAAAGAATTTTTTTGTTTCTTTCTTTGTTTTGTCTCATTAATTTTTTCGATTAAATTTATAATCGAATAATTTTTTACTCTTTGAACTTGAAAAATACCAAAACATGAAATAAATAAAAATACAATTCTGACAAAAAAGTACCAAACATTAAACAAATAAATTAAAACTTTAAGCTCAGAAACAATTTATTAAGTCAACTAGGAATTGTCTTACAATTATTTTTACAATTACTTATAATTTTAAATGGAATGTAGTTTAAAATTAAAGCAAATTATTTCTAAAATATGCCGTCATGCCATTAAAATTCATATAAAACAGTACTAGCTAAATCG
The DNA here is from genome assembly GCA_035610365.1 of Aquatica leii. NCBI lineage: Eukaryota > Metazoa > Arthropoda > Insecta > Coleoptera > Lampyridae > Aquatica > Aquatica leii. Next base: position 94,498,987 of record CM069436.1, on the reverse strand, counting down.
CAGAATTTTGACTAAAATATTTTAATTTTACATTAAAATAAAGTAGCTTATATATGACTACTATATAATTCTGTAAATTCATTTTAGAAAATAAAAGATTGTAAATTATCACGTTTCTTTTAAGCTCATTCGTACTTATTTTAAACCACTCACCCGAGAAAAACGTATCTATGTGGTCAAATGAAGCTGATATAATTTACAGATCGTATGTGTATCGCCAAAAGCAACTACTAAAGTTCGCATTTTAATTATCCTGTTATTGGTTACAAAAAAAGTAAAAAATTTACAATGAAAATGAGAAAAATCGATGTATTGAATTATAAACGTATAACTAATTCCACGTATTAAACTAAAATTGTTTTGCCAACAATATTAAATTTACAAAATTCTTGTTGCATAATTGTGTTAATTCCGCAAATTGAACAAATGCTGCATTGGTAAACAAATAGCCCATGAATTTCCCAGTGCGCAAGAAACTAAAGCGCAGTGGACCATGTACTTCCTATTTAGTTATAAATTTTATGATAAATTATGAAATTAGAATTAAATGGGAACTTAGTAAAACGGGTAGTTATTCGGATGACTTATTAACTTAACAACCGGAATCATAAAGTTAGGCTTCCGCTAGGAAGTCGATTTGTTTCTCAATAAGCGTAACTCTTAAAAAAAATTTTTTAAGAGTATTGATTTACAAAAGTTATGTACTTTAAACAAATAATATACAAATTTTGAATCAATATAAATAGTATTTTGCATATAATTTATAATAAGAAAAACTAAATTTGTGGTTATTGGAAATTCAGCTTTATTAATATTTATTACTATTTTTGTTTTGTATCAAACTGCATAGTACTTATAGTCGTTGCTGTAAAAACATTCTAAATCATAATTGTTCTGAAACCAGTTGGTCACAAAACACTCTTAACTCTTACTTTGACACAAAGTTTCGATTCCTTTAGATGAGTTCAGAACTCAATAAAACACTACAAGGTTTACTGAAATATATTGAATTTAGACCTGTTGATTATTTGGTTTAAATAAAATATTGTATAAATCTTTACATTTATTCCAACAATTTAAGAAAATTAAGTTTGAGTTCAGTGAAAGTTTTGATCTAAGAAATTCTAACAAATATAATTTCAAATTGTTTCACCTGAGTCATATTAATTTCTAACTTTGATTAATTAAGTTGTATATCCACGATCATTATATCGACAAAACCTAGAATTCTACAACTTTGACAACTCAATTAGTATTATTAACCTATTTCTATAAATTTATTTGAAATTAATTACATTTATAGCAAAATACGAATGAATTAAATTGCATATTGCTTCAAAACGTCAGCGTGAGAATAATTCACTAAATACATCTAGCTAAAGTTGCTTTTGTTTGTACATTACGCAGGGCCGTCGCTAGCAATTTCGCCGCCATGGGGCAAAAAGTAAAATGCCGCTTTTTTATAACATATATTAAAAGAGATAACCTGAACCGTTCCCACGCTCAGTAGTAAAATAAAACGTGATTAAAAAATTTAGTATTAAAAATATCGAAGTTCTGATTTCCAAAAATAACAAATTTTTTGATTTAGGATTTTGGCACTACATTAAAATTAAGGTTGCACAAAAAAATATACAAATCTAGTATATTATATTTTAAAATTATAGAACCACTAAAAACAATTAAACTTAAAAGTGTTTACTTCGCACTTTTAATTTTGATATTTTTTTTGCTACCAATTTATTCAGCTAGCTAATGTTGCCACTTGCCATAGTTATTGGGAGAGTAAGCCAGATTCTTAAAACTATACTGAAGTTTGGAGCAAAATCCAGCTTTGAAATGAATTTTAAAATCTCGATCTAATTTTCTTTTTTATTTAGTAAAACCAAAACCGGTACTATCTTGTCTGTCAATTTCAGCGAGTTTAAATATGATGAATTCTCATCAGTTACGACTATTTCTAGATCTTTACAATATTTTAGTAAGTTGTTTTAAGGGGCATCTTTTAAATAATAAATATTGTATAAACACTGGAAATAGTTGCTGTGGGTGCTAATCACATTAAACATGGATTCAAGTGCATTGAAAGCTTAGTCTGATCTAAAATAAAACAATGTCTTATACTTTAAAGTAGGATCTTCGATGGGATCATCTCGTGTCTCATAATCAAAATTAACATTCCTTCAAACTCTATGACGTGGCTAGGTAAACTCAAAATTAGCTAATATATCATTTTTGTCGGCGAGTTTTTAAGCAGCACAACGCATTTCATTAAAAGTGTTATGTTAAAAAGTTGGTATGTTAAAATTTTTCGAGTATAAAATTTGTCCTTGACACGCTCACTTTTCGTGATTCACTGTCAAATTTTAAAAATACGATTTCATATTTTTCTTCCGGTAACGTTTGTGCAACACAGACCTCCGTTTCCCAACAACGCTTTCATCATTGAGTTATTTCACCTAATTCCACGTTAATATGCAATTAAATTTTCTGATAATCTGAGAAAAAGGTTACGTTACAAGCTTTATGTCTTACGAACCTTGCACGGCCAACTCACACAGTCGGAGGTAGGGGAGGTTCACAGGAAGTATGCTTAAGGGCGCCAGATCTGATCCAAGATAACACTTCTGTCTCGATCACGACAGACGGTCCAAACTTGTAACTCAAATGGAGGTTCGTAATCCTTATTACTCTGATGTTCGAGTAGCCAACATTCGTTAATAGCGAACGGTAATTGCAGGAGGAAGATAAATAACAAGAGAGATTAACAAATATAATCACTTTAATGTGTTAACGTTGAATATGGTCAAGAGTATATGAAACTTCTTCACTCATTCATGCTCGAATGTTTTCTACATGTGATTGACAAATATCACAATTTTAATTTAGTAGCGTCGCAGGTAAACGATTATACATTAAATTCTCGATCCCTAAATACTAGGATGACTAACAGTATTCGCTAACAAGGGTAGAAAACTTTGATTTTGCAACACATAAGATTTATAAGATTATATCGAAGGTTTTGTACATGAATGTCCGCAGTATCGGCAACACACAATACACATGTAAGATCGAAACGAACAGCACCGAAAATCTCGTAGTAACTATGTTTTTCCCTCACAGCATGCGATACAGTTACGTAAATGATTAAGGTTACCTTATTGGTATATAAGCAATAACGTAATTACGGTCGTTAACATTAATTAAAATTCTGTGAGTAACTTTCGTGATCACGATATAAAAGTTAAGCAAATAACTCACCCCAAAATCCAGTATCCACTTTCGCGAAGAAAATGTTTTCCCCGCCAGCGGCCTGTAATAAATAGTAAAAAGCAAATCGTATCACACACTAACTCACAAAGAACAGGAAGCTAAAAAAATAGTATTAATAAATCATTAAATGTTATATAAAAACCCGTTGTATCGTATACTGTAGATAACAATTTAACACAGGTGGCTGATAACACAATCGACTAGTATACACGAAATAACATCTCCCACAGTAAGGCTTGTCGAGACCCCGTTTTCGTGGTGGAGAATATGCCTTCCAAAATCGTACGTGTTCGGTAACGGTATTTCTTAATAATAATTAATCTTCAACATTTCTTTATTGAAACGAACATGTGTTCGAAGCGTGGAGAAACGGCTATCAAATTAAGGAGAAATTACAAACGAATTTTAATAAAACGGCAGTAATTATCTTACTCTGTGACGTCTCAAATATTTCACGAACGTAATGTAATTACAATTTGATTCCCATTATTATGGATGTCTCTTGAAATTATTTCTTTAAGTCATACAGGCCATTTTAGGCAATCAACAGCTTCACGATTTTTGTCGTAAAATGACAGTCACGAGAAAAGATCGGTAGAGGGCGTCAAAACCGGAATCTAATTTTAATTCATATACAGGGTATTCCGTAATGAAAATTTCGTACGTAACAGTTATTTGGGTAGAGATTTCCATACCCTCCACACGTTTCCTTTATCGGTAGAGATAACAAGCAGATGGCATATTTGGGAAAATTTTCATGACGTCACGTTGCTATAATTAAACCATTCACACCGTCAAGGTGTTACAAGCTTTATGTCTTACGAACCTTGCACGGCCAACTCACACAGTCGGAGGTAAGGGAGGTTCACAGGAAGTATGCTTAAGGGCGCCAGATCTGATCCAAGATAACACTTCTGCCTCGATCACGACAGACGGTCCAAACTTGTAACTAAATTTGAGGTTCGTAATCCTTATTACTCTGATGTTCGAGTAGCCAAAGTTTGTTACTAGGTAACGACGATCAAAAGAGAAAGGTATGTTGCCATAAAAGAAAGATTAACCAGTATAACAACATTAATTTAGTAACGTCGATGATTAGCACAAAGATATCGAATTTTCAGTACATAAATGCCAGCAGTATCGGCAACACACAATACATAGGTAAGTTCAGTTGAAGCGAACAGCGAAGAATAGTGTGTAGTAAATATTGTTTGTACACAGCATGCGAAACACACAAAATAATTAATGATACTACCTTAATGGTAATAAAACAATGATAGCAATTACGGAATTAACACTAAAATTTCGTAGTAAATATTGGTTGTACGCAGCATGCGAAACACACAAAATAATTAATGATACTACCTTAATGGTAATAAAACAATGATAGCAATTACGGAATTAACACTAGCTAAAGTTTCGTGAGCGACCTTTCTGACAGCGATCAAATAAATAAATAAACTTACCCACAATCCAGTAACTCCTTGGTCGAGGAAAACGTTTTCCCCGGCAAGTGAGCCTGAAATAAATTTGAGTAGCAAATCGTGTCAAACCAATGCCTCACGAAATCAAGATCTACAAAAATGGTTAATTATTGCTAAAGAAAGTACACATAACATAATCCGATTGTCGAATGCTGTTGTACACCTTCAATGAAAGTTGGTTTCGCAGGTGTTTGCCGCATGAGTAGGATCTCGCAGAAACGTGATTGTCTTCGGTTTATTTAGTTTCAACCGTAGGCCTTATAGATAGAGTTATACTCGTCCCATGAAAGTATTTGTCGATGTTAATCCCTCATAATTCGTTATCGACTAGAAACATGTGCCAGAACGTGGTGGAACGGCCGGTGACGACTCGAATACTTTACGATCGTAATGAAATTATAATTTTCCCTTGTAGATTTTAAGTTACGACAAGAATACCCATATTTAGGAGGTAGCACATGGCGCTAACGAAAAGACATAAAAATTACCTTTAATCAAAGAAAGAACAAAAGCCACTTACCCTGCGTGGATTAAATTAGTTAAATAAGAAGACTTCTATTACCCATCGTGTCCCAACACGTGGATGTATTGAGAAAACGATTTTTAATTCACGCAGACATAGGTTATAACATGAACGATGTTAAAGTCAAAATGCCCGTATCTCACCGGATATCGTCTACTCAATACGAAGAGACCAACGAGCCCGATAGATGGCGTCGAGAAATTGAAAAGTAATTTTTAATTAAACCAATATACAGGGTTGTGCATTATTTAAATTTATGCACGTAACAAAGGGGTTGGAAGCATTTACGGTTTCGATCTCTTTTGGAAGGAACTTTTGCCTCCAATATAAAGTCAATAGGAAACGCTGCGCATTCGCTATCTTCAATGATTGTATGATTTAAAAACGGAATTTACTTGTGATAACGCCATATGTATGTTTTTGTGTTAGAATGCATATTTTAAGTAATACAGGTACGGAATTAACTAATCCTCTACTGGATAAAACATAACTGTAAGTATCACAATTTCAGTTTTTATGAGTACTACTTTGTTGGTCAGGTCCATTGTTGGAATGACCGTGCGTACATGTTAGGTTAACACAATTAATTATTAGATCATATTGTGGGTTATAAAGCCTTATGCAGTGCGCGTTGAGTCTCTAAGTTCATTTTTATATATACTTTGGTGATTTTGAATTTACGAATATAAATTCATTCCTTTTTTGAATGTACAGCAAGTTAGACTGACTAGGTCATTTTGCTGTACGACGTGTTGCGCAGTATAGGGCGTAACTTATATTTTGTCCAACCCATGTATTAGTGTTTGGAAAATTTATATAATTATACTTTTGTACCGTATTCTGCTCTTTGAACTACTATCTGTGATAAAGTAAATATATATATTCAGTGTTATCACTTCTGTCGTGTTCTTTTTCATCTGCGGGTAGATTTAAACGATGCCTGCATAATTTAAACTTTCATCGTTTTGACGCCATTTTAGATTAAGTTTATAATCGATCATCACCAAGCTTGCGACTTCATCTCCGAGAACAACTGTATTAGTCGTCGCTTATCTTTTTTTTTGTTACACGGAAACCAGCGAAACAAAAGCCGTGTCCGATCTAAGATCTCCGAGTTATTACAACCAGCAAATCGTATATCTTTCCTAATTATTGTGTTAGTGGTTTTAATACATCTATTTGTCTTTCCTATCAAGTATCACTTAAGAGGTTATAAAGTTAGTCCTTGAACATATTTTACTAATATGGTCTATCGAAAAGTTGATGAAGAAAAAAATAGATATATTTTTTGAACCATATTAACAAAATGAGCGGCTTCGAAGGATGCCTTTGCCATATCATTAACGATCAAGTTTATAAAATGCTTGTAAATTTAACGCTTTTATTCTAGTTTGTACTCCCCATTTTTTGCCTCTCATGTTGGTCCCATTATCGTAAGCAAGTGCAATTCCAATGTTTTCAGTCTTTTAAGTATTAAAGTTGAGAGTTTATATCTCGTCAATCTTCCAACAAAAAAAAAGTCTAAAAAGTTTTCATAAATTGTAATGGAAACCTCATTAGTTGGATTTGTTGATGCATACTTTAATAAAACGGTCATTTTCTCGATCTTGCTGACATCGAGAGTACAATCTAGAATGATTGAATAATATTTAACTTTTCAATCTCGCTAATAACGTGAGATGTTATATTTTTACTTGCAACGATGATTATTTCATTTTGAATATCTTTTCTGAGATAGTCAAATTTAACTTTCTTTTTTGATCACTCTGCGGATATACTGTTCTATTACTAGATCAAACTGAGCAAGTAATTGAATAATTTGTAAAAAATTACTATTACCATAATCGTAAAGTTTGTCACTTGTACGGAGCGCTAAACAATTTTGAGCAAGCATTTTTATTGTTGAAACAACTCGTACCAATGACTTATCTCTGCGGTAATGAGTCTTTGTGAGTGACATAATCGTTTTGGATCTGAATTTATTATCCCAGTAAATGTATCTTCTTTAGATTTGAAAGGAAGGGGGGGGCTAGTGGGCGTCCCTGGAGTAGGTTCTTTGGATGTCCCTAAGTAGGCTCCACTTTAGCAATATCGCTAGCTTGATTGATTAGTGATGGCTTCATAATTAAGATTTAAAATTGTTTTTTGTTATCGTTCTTTTTCGTGTTTTATAGATAACTTAATAGACTTCCAGTAGACGCCCGGCTTGCCCGCCCTTAACGTCGGCCCTGCATTACGTTCAAAAAGTTTTGAATTTTATTAGAGCAGTTAAACAAATACTCTAGGCTAGGCTTTTTTAGAGTAAATACGCTCCGTTGTCTTAAACAGTCCAGTGGCATACGCAAATAATGTAATCCGAGGTTTTCACTCAAGTTTTACACAATCAATGTTTTGAACTGGAAACACTCACGGCTTTATTCCGCCAGCAGGTTATGCTATAAATAACTGCAGTGCTCCGAAAAATTATGGATTTGCATTCAATTATCGAAGTGTTTAAAAATTCCACCTTTCTCAACGTATTACTTAATAGTCGTAGAAAAAATACTATTCTTTAATGCCTGAGATGTCAGAAATACGAACGCACAAAAACATATTGCAACAAATATTTTACTTGTGTGAAATGTGGTGGTAGGCACTAAACATATATTTGTAAAAAAGACCCTACTACCTCAGTTAAGCGTGCATTATGTGACGGCAGACACCTTACAAAAACTGCACTGTTTATCTAGACTTTGAAAGAGACCAAAGCACACCCTCCAAAGGAACAGTAAACAAACTTGACCCACGTCAAGTATCATTCATTGCAACTGACTTTCCTTGTTTCCCAACTCCTCTTACCAATCTTCTTAACATTTACCAAGAAATGTAACCAAATTCCTTATCTCATATAGGTAAGAAAAAACCAAATCCTGACCATTCAATAAACGCTAACGAAATATTCTCAAATTTTCTTCTCGAATTCAAAACAATGTTTTCGTAACTCTTGATCGGAAATACAATTATCGTGAACATGCTTTCCGCAGTTACAAATAGAATAGCTTCAAAATGACAACTTCATTACGCATTCCACTCCAGAACGCCAACGGTATTACAAACCATGTTCTCGAAATCACTAACTTTCTTATAACTTCAACATAGACATATTGTTCATCTGAAAAACGCATGCAACAACAGTTTTAAAAATTCTTTCTGATTTACACTATACAGTATTTATTCCGCCAGTTACCCAGATAGAACGGTCCACGATGGCTCAGAAATAATTGTCAAAAACACTATAGCTCATCACGAACTACAACACCATAAAAAATTTAAAGCTTAAGCATTCAAGTTCATAACCACTTATTGGAACGCAGAAAATTCAGCTTAGGTGTCGAGTCTAACCAACCTTTTACGAACAATACAAATCAATAACTTCAGATATTTTTCAAATATCCCAATGGTCCAAATAAACTGTCCGATTCTAAATTCTATTTAAAATCGTCACAAAGACACAATACACAAACTAGAATCAGTTCAGAAGCTAAAAACCTTGGCTTAGCCATACAAATCTAAAATAGTAAAAATTTTGATGCTGTCACTCATTAACCTACCACAAAACAAATAACATGTATTATCATATCAAAGACCAAGTGACAAAGGACATAAAAACCAGACAAGACAAAACCTCCTAAATATACTGGTCCACTGCTTGCCACCGCCTTACTGGAAATACGCAGCGACTCATTCAACGATTATCTATTTAAACACTTCTCAGACGACCGAACTCTATGCAAAGCAACGAAGTATTTTATTTAAACGACTGATAGTAACAACACCGCTCATTAAAAGACCCGATAATAGCTGGACCAGAACTGATAAAAAGAAAGCAGATACATTGAATCACATCTAGCCGATGATTTTAAGATTCCTCTTCCTCAAGAGAATTAAGCTAGCAACAAAATCGATTCCTTCCTGGACGTGCCCTGCTAGTTTCATTTACCCATTGTACTATTCTTTCCAACCGAAAGTTGTCATAAACTTTAGCACACTAATAAATAAAAAGCGTCTGGTTACAACCGATTAGTAAAAGAACTATTGTAACACCTCCCACATAAAGCAGTAGTACTTATCACCACCATCCACAATGGGATCTTACGCTTAACCTACTTTCCAACGCAATCAAAGTTTTCCCAGATCGTAATGATTGTTAAACCTGGAAAACCACCGACTAATCGTCATTTTATCGAGTAATAAGACTCGTTTTTTTCTTGGCAAAAATTTTTGAAAGATGTCGACCTGGACAGATCATACATTTTTATCGGTTCGGATTTCACAAGCATCACTCGACTATACATCAAAGCCACCGAATCGTTACTTAAATAATGCAGTATCTTAAAATCAAAAAAAAATCGTGCGACTGCACTGCTAGACATCAAGCACGTCTTCAATAAGGTCTAGCACCAAGAGTTGTTGTACAAAATCAAACATTACTTTACAAGCCAGCTGTATTTGCTACTAAAATTGTACTTAACTGACGGGTTCTTCCAAGTCAAAATTAACATCACGGTCTTTAACTCCTATCGCATTACAGCAGAAGTACTGCAGCCGCTTTTCTATCTACTTTACACTTCCAACTACAAACGACACATTGATTTCCAAATTTGCGGATGACACGATTATCCTAGCAGCTAGTAAAATACCGCAGGCTACAGCCGATCGCCTTCAACATCATCTTGATCTAGTTCAGAGCTGAACCAATGTATAGACAATGGTATCAGTTAATAATGAAAAATCTGCTTAAATAAATCTGCCCACAGACCAGATTTAATAACCTCTGCCACCAAAGACCGAAGTAAAATATCTGGGGATGCATTTCAACGCAAAACTCACTTGGAGCACCTATATTGAAGCCGAAAGAAAACAAATCGACGTAAAATTTAAGAAAATGTACTGGTTACTGAAGTCTTGCTACCACATCTTTCTCACAAAGCTCTTTATATACAAGGACATATTCAAACTCATATATACCCATGTAATACAACTGTGGCCTTGTTACGTAGATTTAACCGTAACCTAAAGCATACAGCTGCTCAATGCTTCGGAGAGAGAATCGTATGTGCTCAGTATAAACCGAATGCGTCAAACTTCCAAATGACTTTTACTTCTTAATTTTTTTTAATAGTCCATCTCACAAATACTTCATCAACTTGACCCAAAATTAATTCTGGCAATTGGTGTTAGTAACCAATTTTCACATTGGTACGTGATTCAAGTTATCGACTCCAAAGAGATGTGCTTAATAGACATAATTAGAGACAAATATGTAAATATTTAAAAATGGAGATCTCACTGAGCGCAATGTTAGGTTTTACATGACAGTGTTTTTTTCGTGTGTAAAAAGTATATTCCGAGACAAAATTCATACAGCACGCAACCTAATATATCAAAGTATTTTTAACATAGCAGCCTTTCCTATCAAACTATTACAGCGGTTCTAATCTAAGACCTTCCGTTTAATTACCAACGCGCCCTGGTAGATTCGGAATGATACCGTGTTTTTCAAACTCTTCGCAAAATAAATAACAAGTATAGAAAACGTGTGTTATATATGTTACTTTGATACTGAAACTGTTGATAGTAAACATGAAAACAGTAGATTGTGCCCATGAATTAATTAAAAAAATTAATTTGCTGGATGCTCTTTATCAAAAAACTATGAAACCAAGTATCTGTAAGAAACTGTTTCCGAAAAGGCAAACAGACTCAAACAGATCGTTACAGGTTGAAACTAAGAACAAGTCTTGTGATGTTGAAGGGACAACACATTTTTGTGATTATTTGTCATCTGTTGAGTTTTGTCCAAAATAAACTGATTTAACGTTCTAAATACGCTGTGGCCGTGATCTTTTAAAAAAATCACGACTCGACTAAACGAAAAGAAACAAACTGTCGCAGTTTAGAGCGAATCAGTCTTTCAGAAATATCGAATAGATTTTGATGAATCCAATTACGAAAGTTTTGTTTATTTACAAAACCCTCCGAGTGAAGATATGCTTTATGGCTCATATGTATTTAACCACCGCTTGCACAGAAACATAAAAGTGTAATAGTTTTCAGTTGTCCCTCACATTGAGATGCTGAGCGCACCCATAACTCGGGTGAAATCTTGACATGCAGATCGAATCGAGCTCCTGGTAATTGCGCCCCTCGTTCTGGCAGCGTGTTATGATGCTTTTACAATTTATTCATAGTCTGGCAGCTTTGCAATATTTTCTATACTCTTGTATATGACAGCAAAATCCTTACGTTTTAATACATACATACCTAATTTTATTTCATTATTTTAAGGCGACACCCAGCAAACACAGATGGACTTAAATTACTGTTGAGCTGCCATTAAATTACGGTAATTTAAGTAGTAATTTAAACAGTAAAAAGGGCGCCATTAAGCAACCACTTAAACTACCAAAAATTCATTGACTTCTAAATTACTAATAAGCTACCATTAAAATACTGTTGTTATACTACCATTGAATTACTGTTAAACTACTGTTTTGAACTACTAGCAAAACTATTAAATTATTATTAAAACCACTAACACATTTAAAAAAATAGTTTTTTTAGTTAATTATTTGTTTCTTTAATTTTTTATTTATTTCGTTTACAGAATTTGACGCACATAATTGATAAATTGTGGGATTTTTTTTAAATTAGAATATAATTTAAGTACTTACCTGGGGTTTGATCCCACGAACATCAGGAAAATCCCTTGCAACCTAAACGTGTTAACTACTACTCTACCTGACCTAATACTATAAATGCTAACTACACGTTATATATGTTGAATACAAAATCGAGTAACTTATTCGTAATTTAATACTTTCAACGTGAACCATTAAATATTTCACATGACAATTAGATTGATGGTGAATTAGTCCTATATATACATTTGCATCGGTACGTATTAATTATACTCTTGTTGTTTTTGTTATTCTGTAATCAGGATAATTCATGTCTTAGTTGCTTGAAGTGGTTTATATAATCCGAATATTTTTGGATACGGCAGGTACATAATTTCATGCAATATTGATATTCTTGTATCATAAGTTATAATATTTACTTTTGTTTTATATTTATATTGCGTTACTGGATACCGCAGATTGACCAATGCTATTTGACTTTCCAATATTAATATTTTCGTAAACTGTACGAAATTTTATTAGTTGTCGATAATAATTGCCACTTTCCTTCTTTCTATGCATTCTTCAAGCAATTGTTTGATAGCAGACCTAACTGTTTGGCAAATATAACGACTATTTTTAAAATAATTTAGCTTAACATTTATATAGCAACTCTATTACTACTGACTATTAATTTACCTTGTATTTTAACGGACATTCAATTACCATTAAACTCCCCAACCTAATTCTGGAATTACGACTAAGTTAGAGTAAACTATTCAAGCTACCAATCATTACATTACTCCTAAATTACTTTTCAATTGCTGGGTAGTATAATGGTAACTCAATTACCGGTAAACTACAACGTTCAATTTTTTAATTACTCTTAAGTTACTGGTTAAACTATTTTTAAGCTACCCACCATTACATTACTCCTTAATTACATTCTAATTATTGTGTGGTATAACGGTGACTCAATTACCATTAAACTACAACGTTCAATTTTATAATTACTCTTAAGTTACTGGTTAAACTATTCTTAAGCTACCCACCATAACATTACTCCTTAATTACTTTTTAATTACCGGGTAGTATAATGGTGACTCAATTACCATTAAACTACAACTTTTAATTTTTTTAATTACTATTAAGTTACTAATTAAATTACTTTTATGCTACCACAATACTGAAATACTCCTAAACTACTTCGTATACTACTTTTAAACTAGTAACCATTTAAATTACTGCTAAACGTCACCTTAGACTACTCTTAAATTACGAAAAAATTGAAATTACTGATAAATGACTTTTTAGTACCCAATAAACTACTAAATTAAGCTACCTTGTGTTTGCTGGGCAGTCACATAGAGCACATATCAATAAAAAAAAATAATTCACATATAGGAAACTATGAAGTTATTAGTTCGCGGTTTAGCCTCAAATTTATTAATGAATTAAAACTATGGCAATTTGTTTTACATAGTTGTGGAAACTGCATTAGAGTATTCTAGCGCTGAAGAATCCAAATAGGACGAAGCAGCTGTCCACTGGTCTCTAATGTTGGTTTCTGCAATTATATAAACAAATTTTTGCACTTGCGTAGAACAGGGATATTATGCCCCGTATAATTCAAACACATTATTTTAAATTCGCGGTTGTAATATTTACTATCTAACTTCATAATCTTCTGCATATGGATTAACTCGTACGTAACTCCGTTGCTACGAGATAGCGTTTAGCTTCAAATTTATTAATAAATAATTTAGCTTAAAGAAGAATTTGAACCATTTCAATGAGTGATAAAAAAAAATTAAAACCAAAAAAATATAATTCTGTTTTAATGAAATATTTAGAAATAAATGACCGCAGCTTGATAGAGTTGTGTTAAAAAATAAAAATTTCAAAGAATGTTTTGATATGTTTTACACACAATTTTTATATATATTTTTTAACTAGAATTGTAGTTTATAACCAATTTATATATAAATAATTTCTAGATAATTATGTAAACTCTCAGCGAAATATAAGAACAAACCTATAGCATAAGCAATCAACTTTCAAAATCCCACGAGAAATTTATTTTATTTCTTTTATATAGGAACCAATTTAATTATTTTCTAATCTATCAACTACGTAGTTCTGTTACTAAACTATTACGCACAATTTTTACTAATTTGATTTTTTTGCGAACAAATTTAATTCTATTATTTTTGCAAAGACAGGTTTTAATACAAATGAACTTTGAACAATTATGACAAAATAGCTCACTGATTATCGTAATTATATAAACAATTTTCTGTTCTTAAGTAGTACAATTACGAATTTTATGCTGCGAAAAAAATTTCAAAAATAAAAGCCACAGGACGCGTTTAATTTCAATAACTATTTCTCTCGCTTCAGATTATCAGTGAGGAAATCAATATACTTCTTCTACAGACGAGGTTAGCAATCTACAATTTTTTTAATTAGTTTAAACTTACTATCAATGTTATTTTATAACAAAATGGTAGCTATTTTAGTTTATTAGGTTTCTCGTTGAGCCTGTAGCTTAAAATTCTGACAAATTCTTAATGTGCAAACTTTATTCAAATTAGAAACTATTTTTTAAAAAAATGTGGCGTTGATGAATTACATTAAAAATTCATGATTTACTGTTTTTAAAAAAACTTCCTCTACTGATTAGGTCACTAAAGCAGCAATTAAAAATTTAATTGATGCTGCGTAGAAACTTTTTATAGTATCACGTAAAAACAAAAACTTTGGAAAAGCTTAATTTGATTTTCTCCTTTTGTTTCAATTATACCTTGATGTTAGCCTTAATGCGTTGCGTGATAAGAAACAACCGGAAAAATTCGATCTCATGCCCGGAATTCGAACCAGCACAAATAAAATAATAAATTCAGTGCGTTTGGTGAATCTTGCCCTAATTCTTTCAAACAGTAACAGGTAACCACAAACTTTTTTTAGCATTGTAAATCTGCCAATACTGATTTTATTCAGTTGAGCGTTTGATTAAATATTTAAATACTTAAATTATACGCTTCAACAGTTGTACTATACAAATTTTGCAACAGTTGGTCGGAAATCGCTGCTTTTAAAAGTAATTATATGAAACAAAATACTTACAAAAGCAAATTTGCTTTTTAAAAATGAATTTAATCTTAAAGCGTATTCTTCCTTGTCATCAACCACCATTAAAAAGTACGGAAATGAATAAAATTAATAACTTCTTTCGGAAATTTAGGAAAGCGGAAGAGAAAATCTCAACTTGAGGATTTTCTTAATAGGATGTTTTTCAAAGAACGTTTTGAAACAAATACATAAAAGGTTTAAGTTTGAGCCGCGACGGAGAAAAAATGCTTTCGACGTTTTACTTTAATGTTAATCTGACAATCCTTTATTTTTCTGCAAAAAATAAACTGTTTTTTAATAATTAAGTATATTTTAGTATTTTCAATATAAATAAAGGCGTAAGATTTGACAAAAAAGTATTGAGACATTCGCTCCAATTAGTAGATCAAAAATTCTTAAGTGTCCAAAACCAAACAAATTAAAGGGAACGTTTGTATATTTTATTTCTTTGGTTTAATAGAATTTTAAACTTTTTTTTTACTTAAATGCAGCATATACCCACGCTGGAAAACAACTACAATTTGTTACTAATAATCAAATTTAAAAAAATACTAAAGTTATGTTGTTACAACCACGAACACCTGCAGATAAATACTGAAAGTTATACACTTCTGTAGACTCTAATTTGAATACGAAATTTAAAATAAACTAAGCCTTATTTCCTACGTTTAAATTCAATTTTAAAAAACGGTATTTATAAATCTCAAAAATAGATTCTGAAAACAATGATTTTCCAAAATGTTTTTTAATTTTCCGTCTGCCAGTCTTGTTAATAAACACATCGATTAAAAAAAATTTAAAAAACATTTTAAACAAAAATCTATTTAATTTGTTTCAAAGTTTTTGATCAATAACTTTTTTTTATAAAAAAAAATGTTTAAGCTGTCGGTTCTGATTTTAACTCTTTATTAAAACCACCTTTAAGCGGACAGTTAATTTTGGTGCCGACCTGTATTGATAAGAAAAGCATTGTCACAATGTTCACGTGAGCGGACACTTTCTTAAGCAGACACGGACACTAATTTTTACCAATGCTGATAATAAAATTTCTATTTTCATCAAGGTCATTAAACCAAGTAACTAACACAATCTGCTTCCAAAAGACATTTTAGATTGATAATCAAAGTTTAAAGAAATATATAGTTTATCTTTACTTGTTCACCTATATGTTACAAAGTGATCCCTGTTTCCCCTATCTACAATTTCACCCTTTTTTACAATTAATTACACTTCTTTCACTTTTCATTTTTCCTCCTCTCCTCTTAGCTGTTTCCTCTTTTTCCATACTTCTTCCATCCACTCCGCTCCCTTTCCGCTTTCTTCTAAGATTTTCTCTACTTTCTTAACCTCTTCTCTTAACTCACTGCATTAATTCGTCATGTGTTTAAGGTCCACAGTCTCTTCTCAACATAGTCTGCACATCTTTTCTTCCTCTTTTCTCCAGTATTTATTTCCTAACTCTTCGTTCCCACATCTGAACTTTGCTATCATTTTTTTCTTCTTACTTTTGTTACCTTTCAGCTTCAGATATTCTGGAACCCCTTCTACCTCGATATTCTTATAACTCGCATTATATCTGACCTCTTTTATCTGTGTCCATCTTTCCTGCTTTTCTATGTCCTTATCTCTCCTTATTATTTCCTCTGTTACCCTTACTCCCTCTTCCCTTAATCTTTCTACTTTTCTCGCGAACCCGTTTTTTCTATGCCATTCTCCCCGTACTTCACTCTTCCTCCCTTTATCTCTTTACAAAATTCCTGTAGTATTTTGCATTTAGTTCTTTTCCTCAGTTCTTCCTCGTGTTTTATAGTCCTTTTTCCTGTCTCTACTCTTATTTTTTTGCCTGTACTTTCTCTCTTATAATATACCCCGGTGATTCTTTATCTAGCCTTAAAACCCATTTCCAGGATTTTTCTTGTATCCCTTCTACTTCTTTATACTCATTCTATCTCTATATTTCTGCACCATATATCACCACACCTTTTATTAGCTTCTCAAACAGCAGCCTTCTTTTTTCTATGTCCATCCCAAACAAAATTTCCTCCACACTCTACACTTGTCTCATTAACCTGTTTCCTTTCTTCACTATTTGCTTTATGTGTTCCCCCTCCTTATTATCGTGCTTTATCTTGTAACCTAGATATGTAAATTCCTTTACCTGCTGTACTTCCTTTTTCCTCCATTTTTACACGTCTCTTTTCCCCCTCCTTTTCTAAATATCATTATTTCTGTTTTCTCCGTATTTGCTTCCATTTCTTTTATTTATGAATTTTTCCAGCATCTTAATCATCTCCTTTATTTTCTTTTCTTCCTTAGACACCAACACTATCTCATCCGAATACGCCAACAACCACACCTTCACTTTCCTTACTATGATCATTATCTCCTCAAAATCTTTCGTATATACTGCAAACAGGCTTGGGCTCAATGCGCATCCTTGTTTCAACCCTCTCTTTGTAACAAATATCTTGCTCTCTGGTCCATTCACTTTCATCCTGCTCTTTGTTTCTTCGTAAATTTCCTTCATTCTTTCTATTAATCTTTCATTAATTTTTTTCCTCCTCATGTATTCCCACAGTTTTTCTCTGTTCACTTTGTCAAAAGCTGCTTTTAAATCTACAAACAGTGCTACCGTTTTCCCCCTTTTTTTCTCTAGATCTTCGTTCTTTTCTAAATCCCGCTTGTCCGTCTGGTACCAAACTCCTTTTCTCTATTTCCTTCAGTAGCCTTCCTTGTATTACCGTCGCATATAATTTGTATGCCGTGCTGAATAATGTCACTGCTCTGTAATTCTTCACATCCTTTCTGTCACCTTTTTTGTGTATCGGACATATTATTCCCTCTTTCCATCTCTCCGGAAATCCTTTCCCTTTCCGTATTTTATTTACTATTTCTGTAATCTTTTTTGTTACATTTTTTCCCCCGTATTCTCACTCTTCGCTTGTATCTGCCCTTCTCCTGTCGCCTTCCCTTTTTTTACCTTCATTATTGCTTCTATTACTTCGTCTTCGTTTATTCTATCTCTATCTACTTCTTCCGGTCTTACTACAACTTCTTTTCTTTCCCTTTCTTCTTCTTTCTAATTTTGTTCTTTTCCCCCGCCCCCAGCAAGTTCCTAATATATCTCTTCCATTCTTTGTATTCTCTTTGTTTTTCTTTTTTAGGTATTTCCATACATCTTCTTCCGTTTTTATTCCTTTGATCTGATTCTCTTGTTTTTTTTGTTTGCTTCCTTCTTTCTCTCGCATGTTTTCTTGTATAATTTTACTGCTTCTTTATATTATTTTTATTCTATTTTTCATTTTTGCCACTGACTTAATGCTCTTCTTGCCTTTTTATTTGACCCCATGCATTTTCTATCCCACTATTTCTTCCATCCTGTTTTCTTCCTCTTTCACTTTATAAATCTGACTTCCTCTGTTGTTTTCTACATCATCTCTGTCATTTATTCCACACTCTTTTGTAATCTCTTCCCTACCCATACCGTTTTCCCTCTTTCTTTGAATCTCTTTATACCCTCCGGTCCACATTTTTTGTTATGTATTCCTCATCTTTCTCTCTCTCTCTCTTCTCTTTCTCTTTCTTCCATTATCAATTCCAGTGGCTGGAAGTTTGACTCCACCCTTTCTCTCACCTTAAATGTCTTCACCTTTTCTCCTGCCTTTTCATTTGTCATTACAAAATTTATTATTGATTCTCCCCTTCTTCCTATGTACGTAAACTCCCCCATTCCTTTTTTTTCTCTGTTCCCATTCATTATTTTCCACTCTTTTTCGTTGCACATTTCCAGCAGTTCTTCTCCTTCTGTATTTATCACATTGTCTTTTGTTTGTCTCTTTCCCATCCTTTTTCTTTCTTGTATTACTCCCTCTTCTCCTACTCTCGCGTTAAAATTCGTTCTTAATATTATGAATCTCTCTTCTATCATCTCTTTTATGTTCTTTCTTGTCTCTTTTATTTTACTGCTATAAACCGTCACTATTTTAATTTTTGTTTTTCCCCACTGTATGTTTCTTTCTACAATTCCTCTTTTCTGTTTCACTTTTTCTTTCCCTTCTTGAATCAACCATTTTCTTCTTATTCCCGTTATTATACCCCCTTTGCTTTCCCTTTACACTTCTCTCTTTTTGCATGTTGTCCCACCTACTTAACTTTCTCCGGCAACTCTTTTCTCTACCACTCCCATTCTTTTTCTTCTATCCATGTTTCCTGTAATCCTACTACATCATGTTCCCTGATGTATTCCCAAAAATCCTGATTCTTGTTCTTTCTTCCCGCTGCGTTCCAAAACAATACTTTCAGCTCACTCATGCTTCTTCCTTACTTTCCTTTATTCCTCTTTCTTGGTCTTTTCTATTTCCATTACTCATTATTCCTTTGCCATTTCGTCAACATTCTTTTCTTTTTCGTCCTCTTCTTCACCCTTTAGTTTTTTGCCCTTTGACTACCCATTTTCTCTTCCCTTTCTTTGCTCAGTTCCCTGTCTCTGTCGTTCCATATGCATCTTTCTCCGTATATCTACATTTGCCTGTATCCTAGCCATACACTTTTTCTTCTCCCCTCTTTTTTCCGCTCTTTTTTCTACCGCTCTGTTCATTATTTCTCTTGTATTCTCCTTTCTTCCCATGTCAAATCGTGATTTATATAAATTTTTGTGATCTTTAATTTCCTCTTCTCCGCCATCACCTTCTGCTTTTCCTCCCATTTTCGCCACCACCATCTAATTTACCTTCTCTCATTTATTATTGTCAACGTTTTAACTTCCACTTTCACGTTTAATTTTTCTTTCAGAATCAATACTAATTCCTTTTGTGACTCTTTACTTTTCCACATTTTTATTACAATATTATTCTTCATTTTACATCTCGCCTCGTCTTCCGCTATTTTCTCCAGTTCTTCTATTCTCTCTACCAGTTCCTCTTTTTCTTTCATTCACTTTTTATCCTTTGTCATAGTTCTTTTATTTCTTTGATTTCTTGCTTTATTCCTTGCATGTTGTTTCCATCTGTTTCATCATCTCTTTCATTAATTCCTTTAGGTCCTTCATTTCTTTCTGTTCTTTTCTCTTTCTGTTATTGAGCTGTTTTGTTTTTTCTCTCTTTTATTTATTCTTTTCTCCTTTTTATTCCTCCGTACTTTCTTTTCTATCTTTTCGTGTTTAAAACGTCCCATTTGTAGTAGTTTCGCTTTAGTTTCGTATTAAATGCAATAATTTCTATTAACAAAGGAGGTTACCTTGTATCACTAACCTTCTCAATTGTACTGTTTATTCCCCTTAATCTGACTTGTTCGTCACAGTTTTATACTTTTCCACCACGGTTTTACACTTTTCACTTAATTATTTATTCTTTCTTGCTCTTACACCCTTGTTTCGTTACACACTTCTTTCTCTCTCCTTCTACCCTTTTACTACCACTATTAACTCCAGTTCCTTTGCTTACTAACTTCTACACTTGTATTTAACTTTGACGTTGCCTGAAACGTAAAATACGACTTTCTACGTCCAAAGGTACCGCACGAATCCCGAAAGAAAAGTGATAGTTAGAATCAATTATTAAAGTAAAACAACTTTCGTACTTATGTATGACTAGCACACTGTTCGCACTTTTATTTATCTTAACACTAGCGTTAAACACGTTCTTTATTTAGACCAAAACAGTGTTGACATTTTTGACTTCTGACTATAATCAATTAGCCTTCTGACTGATAGCACCGATAGAAAAAATTCTGGCGATAGCGCCAGCTTTCTTTATTTCGACTTCCTTGAGCATAAAAGTAGCAGTCAATGAACTTTTTCTAACACTTAAACGTCTGTTCCTCGGAAGACTACCTCCAACATATTTCCAACTGTTCTCCAATCCAGGTGATCTAAACCGCAACCAAATTTTCTTAATGTTGTGAAATTCTATTTGGCTCTTGAGAGACACAGATTTTCGTATGAAGGCTTTGCACGCAAGTACTTTTTGGGAACCAGGTAAAAAACGTCAGTCATCACGTAGTCTTAAGATTTTGCCGACTGCCGATTGCTGTCTTTGTAGTTCAGCCAGCCGTTCAAACATCTTCTTAAATACGATTGCAACGCCTCTACACAACTCAAGATCTTTGATCACGCAATGTACGGTGGCAAAATCCTTTCGTATTTGAAACAGGTCTTGTTGCTCCTTGGTTGTAACTCCAAACCTAGCCTTTCCAGAACCCCCGTACATGTTCATAAGTTTATCGAAGTCCATTCCATCGACTTGAATCCTAGTTTTGCTTGAGGCTAGACGATCGATGTGAACCACTTTTAGTTTGCCTCTGGGTGATTTTCAAATGCAATATATGACGTTAATAATACAGTGCACAACTTCATAATGGTGCAAGCACTGTTCCCAGTTTTTTTGGTATTTGGACACTACTAAGTACTTTTCCATTGTTCGATTCATCCGTTCAACTATGT
Source organism: Aquatica leii (assembly GCA_035610365.1). Classification (NCBI taxonomy): domain Eukaryota; kingdom Metazoa; phylum Arthropoda; class Insecta; order Coleoptera; family Lampyridae; genus Aquatica; species Aquatica leii. The sequence continues at coordinate 94,477,477 of CM069436.1, read as the reverse complement.
TATCATAGTAAGAATGCGGTATGTCGTCCTAGTTTTTAATAACTCCCAAAGTCGACAAACTTCTTGAAACAGCACAGATTCAAAGTCAGTGCTTTGGCCAGAATGTAATTCCAACGGAACTGCAAAACTCAACACTGCACACTGCGACTCTAGCTGCTTCTTGATTGGGTATTGTGTAAGCCTCCGTCCATTTTGTGAAATAATCCATCGCTACCCGAATGTATTTGTTTCTCGGATCAGATTCTGGGAACAGTCTTGCGAGGTCAATCGCTACTCTCTCTGAAGAATTTCCTACGTTATACTGTTTCATTGGTGCTTTGCGTTTTTTCGCTAGATGCGCAGACCGTGCACCTACGACACTATTACATGACGTACTCTTTTGCAGTTCAACCAGTAAATTCTTTCTCAAAGTTTTACTAATGTCTTCTTCACGTTAGTGTCCTCTTGATGTACTATCGTGCAGATTTTACAACTCCGGTGACACTCGGGTCTTTGGCAATACTAAATGCAGTCGGTTTTGCATGCCCTTAGCATTTTTTAGAGATCACTTAAAAAACCGTCTTCTACTTTTAAAGAGTCTCACTACGCCTAGTATGTTTTGATGTTTCTGTCCAAAGCACTCACTCACCCATGTTCGTCGTTTGCTTTCCAGTTCAAAAGTACTTACGTATATTTTGGAATCGTTTTCTAGTTTGTGACGCAATTGCTCAAGTTTGTACTCGTAATCAACCATAGCAATTCTTTGGAGACATCCTATCTTTTCTTCAAGACACGAACAATGGCTGCAGTCTGCCGGGCATAGTTTTCTGGACAAAGCATCAGCGTTCCGATAACTGCTTTGAACACAGTGTTCTCTGTCATAGTCATCTTCTTGCAATCTCTCGATCCTTCTTGCCACCTGTCTTTCTGGATTACGAAACTGCAATAGCCATTTCAAAACGGCGTAATGCGTTCTTAGTAAAAATTTGCGTGCATACGAGTATTTATAAAAGTACTCTATGGTCTTGACTACTGCTAACAGTTCTCTTCTAGTCCCGCAATAATTCCTTTCTAGTCTGAACAATACTTAGCTAAAATACGCGATCACTTTTTCTTATCCATCTTGCACCTGCAAAAGGACTGCACGTATAGCCAGATTATAATCGGCGACGTGACTAAAGCCTGTTTTTATTCCATCTAAATTCTGGTCTTTCTTCAGTCAGTTTTGTCAAAAGTTTGGTAATGTTGGCAAATCCGGGTACAAATCGTCTATAATAGGTGAAAAACTTTGAACCTAATGTTTGTGGATTGATCTTGGCCGTGCCTGCACTGTTCAAACTTTCTTAAATAGGTAGCACTTTTTTAAGCTCAGTTTTAGATTTTCCCCACGTACTCATTGGAACACTTCCTTCAGATGGTTCAAATGTTTTTCATCGATTTTCCAATCAAAATCACGTCGCCTAGATAAATCATTTACATCTTTCAAGACAATCCTCGCAAGATGATCTCCATCCAACGTTCGAATGTTGCAGAAGCGTTACTCAGGCCGAAGAGTATAACAGTGAACTGTCAGAAACCAGTTCAATCTTACACGCTGTGTTTTCACGGTCCTTGAGTTCCAACTCTAGCTGCCAGTAGCTACTTTTCAAATCTAACGTAAAAAACCACTGGGATTCTCACAGGGTGTTTGAAGTATTGTCAATTCTTGGTAAAAGTAGTTATTCATTTCAGTCACGTCGTTCAGCTGTCTGTAGTCTACACAAAACCCCGTTGATCCATCTTTATTCTTTACCAGCACCACTGGGAACGCCCATGAATTAATTGAAGGTTTTATCACACCTCTCTCCATATCCGTAATTATTTGTTCAGCTTTTTCTCGTTTAGCGAAAGTAAGTGGGCGTGAATCTTGTCATATTGGCCGAGCGTCTCCGGTATTAATTTATTACTTCACTAAGTTAGTTCTTCTTTTGGAACTACTCTCCAACGCAAACACATTTTGATACTGTTGGATCAACACTGTAACTTTAGCCAGCTGGTCTTGGCTAAGGTTTTAGCGTTTGGAAGTGAGAATATCCACTAGATGTTGTGGGCACATCTTCGGCGACGTAGTTTCACTAAAATTTACGGATCTCGCAATTTGAGATACTGACGCTTATTCAACGTTACTGGATCTAAGTTGGCATTCAAGATCCTTACTGCCATTGCATTTTTTACACGTACTAATGTTCTGCCAACTAGTAGTCTCTTTATAACCAAATGGCCGTCCATTGGTTCAATAGTGCGAATATAGCCTTTCTTAAGATTTTCATCCGTACCATTGCCACACTTTTAGTCCTTTCAGGCACAATCACGTTTTTACTCAATAAGATTCTCTGAGAAATAAAAAGAAATTTCTTCGCCGTCAATCTTCATATCTAAATGGAACCCATACTTCTCTATAACGTCCATTCTCAGAATAAATTCATTAGTAAAATACTTATGGGTGTTAAGCATAGGTCTTTAGTCATTAAAGTTAACAATTTTAGAATTTGTCAAATATTGTAAGTTTTTCAAAGTTTGTAAGCTTTCTAAGTTTTATGAATTTCGTGAAAAGTGTTAATATGAAACGCGGTTCAAAACCCGAAAGTAATTATTTGTTAATAAATATTATTGTTATTAAAATTAATTTAATATTAACAAACTGCAGCTTCACACCACATAAGCCCATAAGAACATAAACAATACGTTGCCTCTCCTTTCTCCAGCCCGCTAAATATCAAGCCTGTTGCACTTCAATATTTTAAAACTTTTATAATTTGGAAAATAATCGAAAATTTTGTTTATTTAATTGTAAAATAATAATCTACTGTAGTTCTCGATTGATATGTTCAATTAACTTTAAAACATTTATAATAATAACAAAGTTATTATACTTTACTGTTAAAGTTAATAATCCAAACAATATTTGAAATAAGTGGGTATCTACAGTCCAAATTTTCTTAAATTTGAGCAAATACTTTACGAGAAAAAAATTGTAGTTTGTTAATTGTTGGTTGTAAATTGTGCCTTTGTTTCAAATATCTGCACAAAACAAAGACATTAGAAAGCCTATAATTTTAAAGTCTTAATATGTTATACAAAATGTAATTTTTATGTATCTACATTTAATGCATAAAATTCCATCAATTACTTTTTAAAATACAAAATTTCAAACTCAGGAGTCTTTTTACTCCCATAATAGTTCATTGTAAAAAATGTGTTTTTTATAAAAAAATTGTTTTTATTTTGTAAAAACCTATACGCGATGAGATACTATCGAAGTCATTTCTAGAATCATTTTGCAAATTTGTGGAATTTATGAATTACAAAAAATTTTTTTGTCTTTTTTTTGTAAGAAAATGTGAAATTGCTTGGATAAAAGTGCATTTCTTCCACTAAAAGTTGTTTTATAGCAAATACAAAATTAACACTTTTAAGCAAAATAAAATATAATGAAACGTTCAAGAAATTACTTGCAAACGTAAGAGCCTTCTAGAATGCTGTTATCTATTTTCTAGAAGTTATAACGAAAAGTGAGGAACGATCGAGAAGGATTTCCGTATGTCTTTATATAGCGACGAGACAGATTGTAGGTCAGTTATTGCTGGAATGTGAATGCATGCAGTATTAAGAAGATTAATCAAGTGAAGATAAATAAGTGATTAGCACGCGCGTGTGTCTACATAAATAAATCGAGAATAATCGTGAACGTGGTAAATAGTGTAAACAAACAAGTGTGAGGCTATCCGAGGACGTTATCTTATCTCGTGTTAGTGATAGTATTATACAACGGTTATACATAAATTATAGTGTAAGTGTTTTTATTAAATATTATTAGATTTAATTAGTTCGGTTAATTTAAAAGTGTACATATTTCTAGATTAAGTAAACGTATTTTTAATCGTTTAAATAAATTAGTTAATAATAAATAAATACGTAACAATAAGTTAACAACAATAGGTACTAGATTTCATTACTGTAATCGAGAAGACGTTTAGAAAGTACCAATTTGTTAAAAAAAACATTATTTTTATTTTAATTTTTTTTTAATTATGCTTAATAATTAAATGTTGCAATACTAAAACTAAATCAACGTAAGTGTCAACAATTACGTTTTAATTTTAAAATTAAAAAAAAACTACATCTGTAAAGTAGCGAACGTGAAAAAAACTAAAAATACTAAAGTAAAAATACATAAAAAAATTGTAAATGTAGAATATTGCATTTTCAAAAATAAAAACATGTAAAACCAATTTTACAAAAAAAACTAATTGTATAAACACAATTAAAGAAAAAGCGTAGAAACCGGAGTGTATTATCATCAGTTACTCTTGCAATTTTAACCAATCTCAATGCATATAGCAATATTTTATGCTCGGATATCCGAAGATGTTTTTAAAAAAATACGAGAACAACACGTAATAACAATAATTCACTTTGACATAAATTTACAAACGAGCTTTTGCAAAGGGTTAACAACTGAATTTAAACGTCGGGTTATAAATCGCGTGCCATTCGCCATTAACCTAATAAACGCATTCGGTCAAAAAATCATTACTACTGTAATACTAAAAGAAAGTTACTTTAATCTTAAGATTGATGATTTTTAATTACTTTCAGCTGCTTCACTATTATCAGCGATGGATCATTCGGCTGATCCATGCCAAGACTTTTTCCAATATGCATGTGGAACTTGGAAGAAGAATCACGTGATACCTGAAGATCGAAGTTCTATTAGTACGTTTGAAGTAATGGCGGATCAGTTACAAGTAATCCTCAAAGGTAACTTTAAAATATGTCTTTATGTATAAGCAGCAGAAATACTTCAATAATAATAATATCCGGGTAAAGTAATTCAGTTTTACTTTGATCTTTTGATTACATTTATCTACGCATCAATTTTACAACAATCAGATTAATTTATAAAATACAATTTAGTAAATGTAATTACACAGGTGTTCTGGAAGAATCAATTAACGAAGACGATAACGAAGCAACGGCCAAGGCGAAAACCTTTTACAACACGTGTATGAATATACGTAGGTAAGGTCGTCTTACGTTAACAAAATAATTTTCTTTTTATATTTATAGCGCAAATTCGTAAAATTGGAGATACTCCCTTGCGCAATGTTTTATCATCGTTAGGCGGATGGCCGGTGACAGATTCCAATTGGGAACCACCGCCGTTTTCGATAGAAATTCTGTTGGGGCGTTTAAGAGGAGATTACAATGAAGGTGTACTTGTCGAGCAATGGGTTGGACCAGATGACAAAAATAGCTCAGTGAATATAATACAGGTACGTTTTATTAAGCTTTTTATGTCAAAGGTAATGCACATGGACTTTCAAGATTATTTTTGGCTTCTTTATTTCGACAGTAAACCTCCATATAAAATGATATGAATTATTTTACTAAAACTTTTAACCAGTCTTTCAACTTATTTAGAAATGAGTTTTCGTTAGTTATACACTATAAATTTTGGTCATTATTTCTTTAAAATGTTTCTACACCGTCAACAATTTATGTAAGATATTAAATTAAACAACTTTGTTATCGTTATCAGTAAAAAATAGTAAAAATAAAAATAACGAAATTTGCATTAATCCATGGCTCAAAACTGCGTTTCAGCGCCACTTTTTTATTAGTGACAGTTCAAGAAATCGTAACATTTCAGTTGCAAGCTTGAAACAAGCCCGCTTTGCCAACAAAATCCAGTTAGAGCAAGCTTTATAGTTTGAGGAAATTATTTTTTCCCATAGCCAATATGATCTCAAAAGCGGCAAACAAGAATGTTTTGGCATGCATGGCGTAGTATAAAAATATAGTGATTAAGCTAATGATAAACAACGACAAGCTCAAAAAACATTGTTGAAAACAGACGTCGTAAAAAAGTATTTCAAAAAAGTCAAAAAATACATACTCGTTTATGGTAAGCCCCGTCGGTCTATTTGATAATGATGCGATCGCGAAAATTAAACCGAACCAAGCACACCTGACCTGTACGAATAAAGATATATTTAGAAACTGTATGATCTCAAAAATTAAAGCTCGCCGTAGTCTCATGTTAGAGATTTGCTCGGGATCAAGAAGAAATAAAAAAAAAAGTTTAGGATTAACAAAGAAAGATCGATGAAGAACGAGTGGTGGGTATTTTACTGACGTCAAATTTATAGAAATAGATATTTGAAACAACTATTATAGAGAGCGTAGTATACAGGGTGTCCCAGAATATGTAGACACTCTTGTTCAGCTAGAACACAAAAATGATATAGTGGAAGCTTCTGAAAATCGTTATTTTTAAAATAATTCTTGAACCTGTAGCTGTAATTTAATCATTTCTAAGTATGATAGTAAAACGTTCGAGAACTCTTGCGAGGTTTTTGTACATTTGCAAAACGTGCACCAAAAGATATAGAAAATTCTCGAATGTTTGTCCAAAATTTATAAATGCGGCACAAACAAATCATAAGACAGCTATTTTAAGTAATTCGAAGACGACAGTGTTAAGAAGATTATTCAAGTCTAAATAAATAAGTGATTAACGCGTGTCGCGATAAATCTACGGTGTATAACCTTGTACGTGACTTTAATGTAAACACGCGTCAGTGTTTAAATAAACAAAAGTTATCCGCGGACTTTATCTTTCGGTGATTGTACTATATAAATTAGCGTGTTTGTATTAATATATCCTTAGAATTAATTAGTTCGTTAGTTATAAACGTGTACATATTTTTAGTATAAATACATTAGTAATAATAAACGTTACAGTAGTTTACAGGTGTCGGGTTCGCGATTTTTAGTGTAAATACTATTACGAAATTTAATATCGCTCCCCTAATAAAAACATTGATTGCAGAAATAAATAAAACTTTAGTTCGGGATTCGCGTGTTTGTTTATATCGTGTAATTTCTACTTGTTCAATTTTGTTAAAGTAGTGTATTCAAATGGATGCAAAACTATTTGAATTTCTTGAATCAATAAAAAATAATGAAGAATCGATGAATAAAAAAATGGAAGAAAATTCTAGAAAAATGGAAGAAAAATTTCACGAAAATTCGCAGAAAATGGAAAAAAATTCTTAGAAAATTGAAGAAAAATTATTTGAAAATACCCGGAAAATAGAAGAAAAGTTGATAGAAAATTCTAGACGTTTAAAAGAACAAATGCAAACAAGCATAGAAAATCAAATCAAAATTGTTCAAGAAGAAACCCAAGCAGATATGTTAAATTTAAAAGAAGAAATTTGCGGATCTGTGAATGACAAAATCGAAGAAGTAGAAGACAAATTAAAACAAAAGTTAGAGAAAAAATTGAGAAGAAGAATACAACTGCTTGAAGAAAGAATGAACCAAATGATTTGTCACGGTGAAGGAAGCGTCACGAAGATTTAATAATGGACCATCGGGAAGAAACCACTCACAATTTCAAAGTTGTACCTCCGAATTTTGATGGTAAAGTTACGTGGTCAACCTACTACAAGCAGTTTGAAACGGCAGCTACAGCAAATGGTTGGAGCAACAAACAGAAAGCGACGTCTTCAATAGTGTCCTTACGTGGAGAAGCTCTTGAAATCTTGCAAACTGTTCCTGACCACCTACAAGAAAATAACGAACTTTTAATTTCACGTTTAGAAATGAGATATGGAGATGCTCATCTTCAACAAGTGTATAAAGCTCAATTTAAAATTCGGGTTTAAACAGCTGCCGAAAGTCTTCAAGAGTATGAGGCTGACAACGCCAGATTAACACAGTTTGCGTATCCTACAGCACCAAATACTTTCTGCAGTTCGCTATTCAAACTTTTGTAAACGGCTTCTAAGATAACAAAACGCGGCAGACTCTCCGGTTAGCTCGACCGAAGACGTTGGATGACTCTTTAACTCATGCTTTGGAGTTCGAAGCGGCGAAACAAGCATCGCACCGAGGCAACCATAAGCTCCATTGTGTTGCAAAAATACCCTCGCATACAAAAGAAAGCATTGAAGACATAGTGCTAAGTGTATTTCGGGAACAAGTAGTTCGGGAAACAGAACTGACGACCTTGAACTGCGGTAAAATAGGCCACGTACGACGACATTGCACTAAACCTAAGAAGAAGCCAAAAAGAACGCTAGAAAATTTCGAACGAATTGGCCAAAAGAGGCAAAAGTTAATCTCATCTAATCAGGTTCCAGAGATTACAATTCAAATGGCATCGCGTAGGGAGCAATTACATAGCATTTATCTCGATGGCAAGATCAATGGAAGAAGTGTTCAGTTACTGTTTGACACAGGTGCGACGAAAACTATAATTCGTCCTGACATATTATTGGAAAATGAGAGGACATCACCAGTAACAGTACGACATCGAACGGTGACAGGCGAAGAAATACCTACTCACGGACATGTCAAAGTAACCATTGGTTTGGGAAATGGAGTACTCGACCGTCAAGTACTGGTAGCCGATATCTCGAAAGAAGTTATCCTGGGAATAAACGTTATAAAGAAGTATGGGTTACATTTAGATATGAAGAACGATGTCCTGAAGATCGACAATAAAGAAATTCATTTTCATTCGTCAAAGAAGGCAGCCGTGCGAGTCTTATTGAGTGAAGAGGTGACTCTGCCTGCAAGGACTGAAAGTGTGGTGACGACACGCCTGAATGGAAATCTCCGAGAAAGCTACATACGTGCGATTGAACCAATGGAGGGCGACTTATGTTAGTTAAAAAAGGATTATTTATTGGCAGGACTTTAGTACGAGTGAAAAACACGATGCCAGTAAGGATCTTAAATATCAACTCAAATCCTGCAACGTTGAAAAAGAAGACCGTGGTAGGCCAATGCACGTCTGTATCTCAAGTTGTGAGATGCGTAAAATCTAACGAAGATACGTCGCCGAAGAAGTGTCCACGACATCTATTGGACATTCTTACCTTCAAATGCCAAAACCTTAGGCAAGACTAGCTGGCTAAAGTTAAAATGATGATTCAAGAGTATCAAGATGTGTTCGCGCTGAAGAGTGGTTCCAAAGAAAAACCTAACGTGGTGAAACATAAAATTAATATCGGAGACGCTCGGCCGATACGACAACATTCGCAAGACTTCCTTTGGCAAAAAGAGAAGAAGTCAAACAAATTATTACGAATATGGAAAGAGAAGGCGTGATTAAACCTTCAAATAGCCTGTGGGTGTCCCGAGTAGTACTCGTAAAGAAGAAAGATGGATCAACGAGGTTTTGCGTAGACTACACACAGCTAAACGACGTAACCAAAAAGAACAACTACCCTTTACCCAGAATTGTTGATAGGGTAGACACCCTGTCAGGATCCCAGTGGTTTTCTACGTTAGACTTAAAGAGTGGTTACTGGCAGGTAGAATTAGTACGCAAGGATCGTGAAAAAACAGCTTTTACGATTAGAACTGGTTAGTGGCAGTTTACTGTGATTCCCTTCAGCCTGTGTAACGCTCCTGCAACGTTCGAGCGTTTGATAGAGACCATCTTGCGCGGATTGTCTTGGAAAACGTGCTTAATTTACCTAGACGACGTGATCGTGGTTGGAAGGTTGTTTGAAGAATCCTTGAATAATTTGAAAGAAGTGTTCCAGCGGCTACGCGGGGCAAACCTCAAACTGTGCCCAAAGAAGTGTCACGTATTTAAGAAAGAAGTGCAATAGCTTATCCATGTCGTATCTAGAGATGGAGTAAAGGCTGACCCAGACAAAATCCGAGCAGTGCAAGCATAGCCAAAACCAATCGACAAACATCAGGTTCAAAGTTTCCTTCGGTTGTGCACCTATTATAGACGATTTGTACCCGGATTTGCCAATATTGCCGAACCTTTGACGACATTGACCAAAGAAAAAGCAGACTGGACTGAAGACTGCAAATCTGCTTTCCTTTAATTAAAACAGGCCCTAGTCATTTCGCCGATTTTGAGTTATCTAAGAGAAGATGGAAAATTAGGGCCGTTCCCAGAATCCGATTCGGGAAATAAATACATCCTAGTCGCGATGGATTATTTCACGAAATGGACGGAGGCTTACGCAATACCCAATCAAGAATCAGCTACAGTTGCAGACGTATTAGTAAAAGAGTTTTTCTGCTGGTTTGGAGTTCCGTTCAAATTATACTCAGATCAAGGCCGATACTTTGAGTCTGGGCTGTTTAAAGAAGTTTGCGACTAATGGCAATTAAGAAAACTAGGACGACGCCTCTCCATCCTCAATCTGATGGCATTGTTGAGTGGATGAATCGAACAATGGGAAAGTACTTAGCCAAAGTAGTGTCCAAACACCAAAGAAACTGGGATCAGTATCTGCACCTTTTCCTAATGGCATAGAGAACATCCGTTCACGAAAGCACAAGTCAAACACTATCCGGTGTGATGCTCGGTTGCGAAATATGACTGCCATGCGACCTCCAATTTAGACGAAGACCAGGAGAAGAAGTTGCTGGAGAAGACTACGTCAGCAAGCTGACCAAGAGGCTAGACGAAGTACATGAAGAGGTCCGTAAAAGCACAAATTGCCAGCGACAGAATAATGACTAGATATGACGTCAAGGCACAAAATGGTGGGTTTTTAACCTGGCGACATGGTGTAGTTGTAGAATCCCCATAGAAGACGTGGTTTGTCGCCGAAACTGCAAAGGCAATACGAGGGCCCTTATGAAGACGTGCAGCGTATTAATAACGTCATTTATCGCATCCGATAACCACCCAGGGGGAAGCCAAAAGTGGTCCACGTCGATCGTTTAGTCCCGTTTACTGGCAATAACCACAATACACAAGTTCAGCTCCGAACCAGAGTAATAAGCAGCAGAACCAGAAATCAAATTGAAAGAATGCAGTTCGATAAGTTTATGAGCTTATACGGAGGTTCTGGAAAAGCTAGGTTCGGAGTTACCACCGAGGAACAACAAGACCTGTTCCAAACACAAAAAGGTTACGTCATTGCACATTGCGTGAGCGAGGATCTTGACATGTCCAGAGGGGTTGCAGTCGTATTTAAAAGGAAGTTTGGGCAGCTAAATGAACTACGAAAACAGCAATCCGCAGTCGGAAAAGTTTTAAAACTACGTGGTGACAGACGCTTCGTTTTTTATCTGGTCACTAAGAAATACACAAGCACCAATCCATTATACGAAAATCTGTGGCGAACATTATGTAATGTCAAGAGAGAATCGGAGTTCCACCAGGTTAAGAAATTGGCAGTACCCAAGCTTGGTTGTGGTTTAGATCAACTGAATTGGAGAACAGTTCGAAACATGTTGGAGGTCGTTTTCCGAGAAATAGACGTTCATGTGTTGGTCTGTAGTTAGCAACCAAGGAGAATATCGGGTCAGGAAAAGTTCATTGACTGTTATTTTTATGGTCAAAGAAGTTGCCGAAATAGAGAAAGCTGCCGCTATCGTCACGACCCTTTCTACCGGTGTCGCATCCAGTTTCTTGTTTCGGGACAGAACAATCCTAAGAAAGGGACATTGAAACGTTCGAGAAATTATTTGCAAGTTTGAGAACTTTTGCGAGGTTTTTGTACATTTCCAGAACGTTCACGAAAAGATATAGAAAATTCTCGAACGTTTGGCCAAAATGTATAAATGTGGCACAAACAAATCATAGGTCAGTTATTTTTAGTAATTCGAAAACGGCAGTGTTAAGAAGATTATTCAAGTCTAAATAAATATCATTAACGCGTGTTGCGATAAATCCACGGTGTACAACCTTGTACGTGACTTTAATGTAAACAAGCGTTAGTGTTTAAATAAATAGAAGTTATCCGCGGACTTTATCTTTCGGTGAGTGTACTATATAAATTAGCGTGTTTGTATTAATATCCTTAGATTTAATTAGTTATAAACCTGTACATATTTTTAGTATAAATAAATTAGTAATAATAAACGTTACAATAGTTACTAAGTAAATCTCTTCAGCACGAGAACCCATTAAATTCACATTTGGCTTATTGAGTTCGCCAGAGACGACAATACGGTTTGTATTGAATAATTTTGTATGTTAGTACAACATGAACTTCTTCTACTCTTGTGCATTCCGTAGCTCTAAGAATTGTTGGACCTTCCACAATGCTTTAACATTAGTTCTTATTTCGTAAGAATAAAAATTAATCATTTCCAATAAGTTTTCTCGATTGCCTATTGGATTAACAAAGACTAAAGTTTTTAAGTAGTCGCAAATCAGATTGTCGAGGAGGCCAAGACATTGGTCTTCCACCTCTTCAAAAACCATTGATTTTAGAGTTTGTGTTTACGTGTTCTCGAACTACTCGACTAACACGTGGTAGAGCCCCATCATGCATTAACCACATACTACGTTGTATTGTCTGAGATAGATTTTCTAAAAGCAAATCGTTTTGAAGAAATTCCAAATAAAGTTCTCCAATTAACCTTCTGGGTATTACAAACGGTAGAATTAAATGTCCGATATACGTTGATGGGTTCAAATCGATGCTGATGTTATAATAATAAAAAGCATGGGGATTTTATAATGCCGTTTTTAGAAAATCCAGCTTTGTTCGTAAAGAGAACTGAACCATTAAAAGTTGCATCGTTTCAGTGCTGACCTAAAACTTAGTTAGAAAATTCTATTATCTGCGGAAAGTGTTCAGAAAAAAGCGTATGGTTTTTTTGAAGATAGTACGGGTGCAACTGTTGTTCTCTAAGGTTTCTAAAGACCGTCGATTTTACTTTGAATGATTTGATTTCCATAATTGTAGTTAGTTTAGTCAAATTTTACTAAAACTGCGTACCACAGTTTATCTCTGATTCTCTTACGTTGTCAGTTAAGTCGTGTTCTAAGTGATAGAATTCTACGTGCAGTTCGTGTAACGTTTATAAAAGAGAAGATATTTAACTAGTTAGTTAGTCAGTGGTCGTCTCATAATCATGTCTTAAGAACTTTTAGCTTTGAGCTAATTTGGAGCCGTGTTATCGCTTTAGTACAAAATGGTTTAGACAAGGTTTAAGTTAAAAAACTACGGTTTAATCTTTGTTAATGTAGCGGTTCACAAGAGTCCCCAAAAACAGGTTTAAGTTCTTTACAGCAAATTGTGTTAAGTTTTGTTCTTTGAGATACGCTAGTCAGCAGCGTCTTCCAGTGGATTTTTTAATATCGTACCTAGCAGTATAGTATATTTTTACACGCAAAAACTATTAAAACAAAAATTACCTGTACATAAATAACATAAATGAGGTATTTGCCGGTCCTCAGTGAAGATGGGTGTGGATTATACTGAAAACTCCGTAACTGTTAGGAAAACCCGAAAGAAAACAAAATAAACGTGTTAAAAAAAAGGCTTTTAGACCTTGACAAGCAGAGAAGATGCTAGATGTTATACACACTATTGGAACCTACTTTTATAGTGTGGTCACTAAATTAAAAAAAAAACAAATAAATTTGACGAACAGGTTAATTGAGTAAAAGCTCCGTTACATTAACAATACCACGAACAAACCAAATTTCGCACACAAAATAAATTTATAATAAATAATCAGTTACAATAAAAAAAATAATTAAAAGAAAAAAAGTTTTTTACAATACAAACGAGATGCAACTCATTGTTTTAATTTACTTACTACTTGAATTTCGAAGTGTGCTCTGGTTAACCGCAGTCTCCAAGTACAGTAGTCGCCAGAAATAATCTCAAAAGTTGCTGGGGTAAATTGAGGTTATCTGCTACCAAGCAAAGATGAATAACAGATACATAACTTGACCGGAAATTAGTTGTGTTTGATGAAAGATAAAATCCATTAACCAAAACAAAATTGAAGGATTAAACTTTCCACTTAACTATTTGACACATTTAAAACTCGCAACTGTTACCTTAAATTTGGAGATATCGCGGCACTACCAGATCTTATTGTTTTTCGAGAGAAAGGTTTACTTTTATAAACGATACACAGATTGTCAAAAGAAATTTCAAAAGAACTCTCCTATAATGAAACTGCAATCAACAAAGATGAAAAATAAAACAACATGTAATTTCAGGTAAATTTGATCCCAAGTTTTCACATCGTGTTTGCAACTGTAAGCAATCATAGCAATTTATAAACAAAACTTAAATAACTGCTTAAAAATATCAAATTACTTGTATCTCAAAGAAACCAAATAAAAATTTTCGGAACTACAAATCGTAATGTAGTCTGAATTTGTTAATACAAAGAAAATGCAAAATTGGCAAAAACACAGCACACGAATATTTAAGCAACATAAAAGCATATTAAACAGATGCCACATGTTTCAAACAAAAAAATAAGTATAATTACCTTTATGTTTCTTAGCTCTTATGTTAGCTAACTGTATACATTTATTTACATACCCATAAATCACACAAAACGCAAAGATAACCAAACATTATATAAATTTAATATTATCGATTTTCATTGTTCCGCAGCTCAAAACACTCCGTTTTTGTAGTTATCGTTTTTTAAGCCATCTCAGTATTATTATTTTATAAATGACCTGATGAAGTTACGTGCATAACTAACAAAACTTCGCAAAAAAATTAATTGTTAGTTATTATTTGTACCGTCCCTCCACATTAAGAGTTTACTAATACCGAAAACTTAATATTTTTAATACATTTAATTTGAAAAGTTTTAAATGTACCTATCTTGTTTAAATAAATAAAAAGTGCATATTCAGTGTTATGTTTTAAATTAATGTGAGTGGCAATAATATGTAAACGACATACTGCAGCCACCAGTCACGATTAGAGGAACAGATCAATAGTTGCCGAAGAACTACCATATTTGACGACAACTGGGAACCTGACCAGTTTCGGCGTAAGCAAGAAAATGATTCCAAATCGAGACTACTTTTGAACTAGAAAGCAAACACGCGACGATCAACCTAGGTAAGGAGTGAGAACTATATGCAAAAACATCAAAGTTTACTGGGAACAGTGAGACGGGAGAAGAAAGCAGACTGCAGTTGATAACGCTGAAAAGTCAAATGATGTAAGTGTTACAGCATTTACACGATGAGGAAGACACTTTGCGTAAAAAGGTGATTAGGGAAAGTACGAAAAAGGTTTTATTAAATGAACTGTAAAAAAACGTAATGGAATGGTGTCGTAAGTTCATGGTCTGCTCGTCAAAAATCGACCAGTAACAATACGTGAGAAACTGGCAATTGAGTAACAGTTTTATTCCCAGAATTTAATTATGGCAGCAACAATCGTAGAACCTTATGTGAAATAATTTTTCTACCGGTTCGAAGTTCCGTTGAAATTACGTTCCGAAAGTGCAAAATTTTATTTCAGCCTCTTGTGAATTAAGACGATTAAGACAACGCTTTGCCATTCTCTGGTTGCATGGTTAAACAGATAAATCAAACAATAGAAAAGTACTTGACCAAAACGGTATTCAAGCATCAAAAGAACTAGACACCTGTTGTCCGGTGTCATGCTTGGTCGTAAAATACAACCATGTAACCTTTATTTAGACGAAAACTGGAGAAAAAAATTACTAGAGAAGACTACATCAGCAATTTAATAGAAAAGCTAGAGAAAGTACATGAGGCGGTTTGGAAAAGTGCTCAAACTGTCAGTGAAGAAATAAAGACCAGGCAATACGTTAAGACGCAAACAGTAGATTTCCACTGGGCAACATCGAACGTTTGCGCGTTGTAGAATTAATTTTGTACGATCCAAACAGGCCAAAGCGGTTTGACATGTAGCTTTTGCCCTCAGATCAATAATAAGTCCAGCAGGACAGAAACTAAAGCTACAGTTATGACCCGTTGTTACCGTTTAATTTTACCATGCCGGTAATTGTAGACTTAGTTTCAAATCCAGAGCGCGGTTCAAACCAGACCAGAACTTGAGACACGGCCGGCACTCAAGGTTTCACCAGAGCCGGAGAATCAGAACCTATTTTGGGGGGAGGGGGTATCTATTTTGTAAGATAGAGAAACTTCGACGATGACTCGTCAAACGAGGCCCGGCAGCAACACGAGAATCTGAGGGAGATAGAAAACCGCACTGGAGACGGTCGCTATCCGGTAGTATCTATAGATACTACCGGATAGCGACCTTATAGGTGTAGGCCTGGAAACTAGTTTAAACACATGTTGAACAATCAACATATTTTGTCGTGCAACATTAGAATCCTTTAATATAAGAGGAAGTGGTTAGGTACTCTATCCCCGCCTAAAACACACACTACACTTCTTCTTGGGCGTGCAAGAATTGGTATTTGAGATGCTGTACTGGCCAGTGAAGATCGTTCAGAAATAAAAAGTTAGAAAGTAAGGTCCCATTTTGTGTTATTCACTGAACTGCCGACTTCTTAATTGAGAATAGTTCGTACAACCCGCGGTAAGGGTTATTACAACGCCTACCGTGTAACAAGAAACCAGTGTGCGAAGACCAGGATCTAAGAATAGTTTTAGTATTTGCGATAAATTGCACTCCGGGTGTGAAATTTTGAGGTGTATAAATGGATTGAAGAAGCCTTTCAGAAAAAGTTCAAATGGTTAAATGAACAAAAGAAAGCAACCGGCGGTTCTTAAAATCTTAAAACTACGTCATGACTGATGGGCGATGACTGTTGCTCGATTGTGGTCACTTATAAGTACTGACGTGCAAACCCTTCATACAAGAATCTATGGTGAGCATATTACATATAAATTAATTTGGTAAGTTATTCATTTAATAATTAGTTAGTTATAATTTTTAGGTTGTTGTGTGTTCAGTTTTATTAAATGTAAATTGTGTAATAGTGTAATGTAAATTAATTTATTAAGATCTCAAATTCAAGAGCCTTCTCCAAGTTGTTATCCATGTTCTAGAACGTATACCAAAAGATATGGATCAGACAAAAAGGATTTCCAAAATGTCTATAAATACGGTACAAACAAATCGCAGTGCAGTTATTTGAGTAATTTGATGACGACAGTGTTAACAATATTATTCAAGTCTAAATAAAGAAGTGATTAACGCGTGTCGCGATAACTCTACGGTGCATAATCTTGTACGTGACCTTAATGTAAACAAGTGTTAGTGTTTAAATAAATAGAAGTTATCCGCGGACTTTATCTTTCCGTGAGTGTACTATATAAAATTAGCGTAAGTGTTTGTATTATATATGTTTAGATTTAATTGGTTGGGTTAGTTATAAACGTGTACATATTTTTAGTTGAAATAAATTAGTCTTAATAATAAACGTTACAGTGGTGTCAGGTGTAGGGTTTGCGATTCTTAGTGTAAATACCATTAAGTAATTTAATATCGCTCCCGTAATAAAAACATTGATTACGTAAATAAATAAAACTTTAGTTCGGAATTCGCGTGTTTGTATATAGCGTGCAATTTCTAGCTGTTCCCTTTCGTTGCAGTAGTGTAATTAAACTTTTTATTAGTGTTATAACTTACGCAAGTAACTCGTTATCAAACCAAAATGGATGCAAAACTATTTGAATTTCTTGAATCAATAAAAAATAGTCAAGAATCGATGAATAGAAATATAAAAGAAAACAATAGAAAAATAGGCGAAAATTCACAGAAAATTGAAGAAAAACTATCCGAGCATTCTCGGAAAATGGAAGAAAATTCTAGAAAATTGGAAAAAAAGTATCACTAAAATTCGCAGAAAATGGAAGAAAAGTTTTACGAAAATTCGCAGAAAATGAAAGATAATTCTAGAAAAATAGAAGAAAAATTGTTGGAAAGAAGTTTAAAAGAAAAAATACAAACGAGCATAGAAAACCAAATTAAAATTGTTCAAGAGGAAACCTACACAGATATGTTAAATTTAAAAGAAGAAATTTGCGAACCTGTGAATGACAAAATGGAAGAAGTGTTCAGTTACTGGTTGACACTGGAGCGACGAAGACCATCATTCGTCCTGACATGTTATTCAAAAACGAAAAGACATCACCAGTAACAGTACGATTTCGAACGGCGACGGGCGAAGAAATACCTACTCACGGACAAGTCAAAGTAACCATTGGTTTCGGAAATGGAGTACTCGACCATCAAGTACTGGTAGCCGACATCACGGAAGAAGTTATCCTAGAAATGGACGTGATAAAGAAGTATAGGTTCCATTTGGATATGAAGAACAATGTCCTGAAGATCGACAATGAAGAAATTCCATTTCATTCGTCAGAGAAGACAGTCGTGCGAGTCTTATTGAGTGAAGACGTGATTTTGCCTGCAAGGACGGAAAGCGTGGTGATGACACGCCTAGATGAAAATCTCCAGGAAGGCTACATACGCGCGAGTGAACCAATGAAAGGCGGCTTAGTTGAAAAGGGACTACTCGTTGGCAGAACTTTAGTACGAGTAAAGAACACGATGCCAGTAAGGATCTTAAACATCAACTCAGATCTTGTAAGGTTGAAAAAGAAAACCGTGGTATGCCAATGCACGCCAGTATCACAAATTGTGAGATGCGTGAAGTCGAACGAAGATACGTCGCCAAAAAAGTGTCCACAATATCTATTGGACAATGTTACCACTAAATGCCAAAACCTCAGACAAGACCAGCTGGCTAAAGTTAAAGTGATGATCCAAGAGTATCAACGTGGTGAAACATAAAATTAATACCGGATGCGCTCGGCCGTTACAACATCCACGCAGACTTCCTTTGGCGAAAAGAGAGGAAGCCGAACAAATAATTACGGATATGGAGATAGAAGGCGTAATTGAACCTTCAAGTAGCCCATGGGCATCACCAGTGGTAAGAAGAAGGATGAATCAACAAAGTTTTGCGTAGACTACAAGCAGCTAAACGACGTGACCAAAAAGGACAGCTTAGATTCAATGAGTGGTTACTAGCAGATAGAATTAGAACCCAAGAATCGTGAAAAAACAGTTTTTCCGATCGGAACTTGATTGTGGCAGTTCACTGTGATGCCCTTCGGCCTGTGTAACGCTCCTGCAACGTTCGAGCATTTAATGGAAACCATCTTGCGCGGATTGTCTTGGAAGACGTGCTTGGTTTACCTGCACGACGTGATCATGGTTGGAAGGTTATTTGAAGAACACTTGAACAATTTAAAGAAAGTGTTCCAGCGACTACGTGGGGCTAACCTCAAACTGAGCCCAAAGAAGTGCCACGTATTTAAGAAAGAAGTACCTTGGCCACGTTGTATCTAGAGATGGAGTAAAAGCTGACCCAAACAAAATCCGAGCAGTGCAAGCATGGCCAAGACCAATCGACAAACACCAGGTCCGAAGTTTCCTTGGGTTGCGCACTTATTGTAGACGACTTGTACCCGAATTTGCCAATATTGCCAAACCATTGACAAAATTGACGGAAGAAAGAGCAGAATTTAGATGGAATGAAGTCTGCAAAAATTCTTTCCATCAACTAAAACAGGCCCTAGTCACTTCGCCGATTCTGAGTTATCCAAGAGAAGATGGAAAATTTGTTTTGGATACCGACGCAAGCAATTTGGCCATAGGCGAGGTCCTTTCGCAGGTTCAAGATGAACAAGAAAAAGTTATCCCGTATTTTAGCAAGGTTTTGTCCAGGCCAGAAAGAAATTATTGCGTGGCTAGGAAGGAGCTGTTAGCAGTCCCCAAGCAACACATTGGTATAAAAAACGTCTAAATGTCCGGCTAATAGACGTTTATTGGATATTAAAACGTTTTTAAACGCGTTATTAACGTTTATTAGACGGACATTTAGACGTTTTTTGTACCAATGTGTTGTTTGGGTCGTTATGTCTATCGAACATTTCTACAAGTATTTGTATGGACGAAAATTTTTATTGAGAACAGGCCACGCCGCTTTTAAATGGCTACTGCAGTTCCGTAACCCGGAAGGACAAGTGGCAAGATGGATTGAGAGACTACAAGAGAACGACTATGACAGAGAACACCGTGCCGGAAGCAGTCATCAGAACGCTGATGCCTTGTCCAAAAGACCATGTCCGGGGGACTGCAACCACTGTTCGCGACTGGAAGAAAAAGTAGAAAGCCTTCAAGAAGTTTGCCGACTGTTGGGAATAAAGAAAACTAGGACGACGCCTCTCCATCCTCAATCTGATGGCATAGTTGAGCAGATGAATCGAACAATGGGCAAGTACTTAGCCAAGGTGGTGTCCAAACACCAAAGATACTGGAATCAGTACTTGCATCTTTTCTTAATGGCATATCGATCATCCGTTCACAAAAGCACAAGTCAAACACCATCCTGTATGATGCTCGGTCGCAAAATACGATTGCCATGCGACCTTCAATTTGGACGAAGACCGGAAGAAGAAGTTGCTGGAGAAAACTACGTCAGGAAGCTGACCAAGAGGCTACACTAAGTACATGAGATCCGTAAAAATATACAAATTGCCAGCGACTAGATGAAGACTAGATATGACGTCAAGACACAAAATGGTGGGTTTTAACCTGGCGACATGGTCTGGTTGTATAATCCCCAAAGGAGACGTGCAGCGTATTAATGGCGTCATATATCGCATCCGAAAACCGCCCAGAGGTAAGCCAAAAGTAGTCCACGTCGATCGCCTCGCCCCGTTTGCTGGCGATAATCACAATACACAGGTCCGAACCAGAATAATAAGCAGCAGAAGCAGGAATCAAATCGAAGGAATGGAGTTCGAGAAGCTTATGAACTTATACGGAGGTTCTGGAAAAACTAGATTCGGAGTTACCACCGTGGAACAACAAGATCTGTTCCAAACACAAAAAGATTACGCCATCGCACATTGCGTGAGCGAGGATCTTTACATGTCCAAATAGGTTGCAGTCGTGTTTAAAAAGAAGTTTGGGCAGCTAGATGAATTACCAAGACAGCAACCGGCAGTCGGAAAAGTTTTAGAACTACGTGGTGACAGACGCTTCGTTTTCTATTTGGTCACCAAGAAATACTCACGTTATACAAAAATCTGTGGCGAACATTATAGAATCTCAAGAGAGAAATGGAGTTCCACCATGTTAAGAAATTGGCAATACCCAAGCTTGGTTGTGGCTTAGATCAACTGAATTGGAGGACAGTTCGAAACATGTTGGAGGTCGTCTTCCGAGGAACAGGCGTTCAAGTGTTGGTCTGTAGTTACCAACCAAAAAGAATATCGGGTCAAAAAAAGTTCATTGTCTGTTACTTTTATGATCAAGGAAGTTGCCGAAATGGAGGAAGCCGCCGCTATCGCCACGATCCTTTCTCCTGTTCTGGGACAGAACAGTCCTAAGGAGGGGCAGTGACATGTTCTCGAATTCAAGAGCCTTCTCGAAGTTGTTATCCATGTTCTAGAACGTATACCGAAAGATATGGATCATTCGAGAAGGATTTCCAAAATGTGTATAAATACGGTACCAACAAATCGTAGGGCAGTTATTTGAGTGATTTGAAGACGACAGTGTTAACAATATTATTCAAGTCTAAATAAATAAGTGATTAACGCGTGTCGCGATAAATCTACAATGTATAATCGTGTACGTGACTTTAATGTAAACAAGCGTTAGTGTTTAAATAAATAGTAGTTATTTGCAGACTTTATCTTTCGGTGAGTGTACTATATAAAATTAGCGTAAGTGTTCGTATTAAATAACCTTATATTTAATTAGTTCGGTTAGTTATAAACGTGTACATATTTTTAGTTCAAATAAATTAGTTTTAATAATAAACGTTACACTATTATAAAATTTAGTTTAGGCCTGATGTAGTAAAAGTAAGAAAAATTTTGGTTATTAACCTAATTACTGATTTAATTAAATTTGAAGTTATACATAATTCCAAAACATTAATTTTTAAAAACGATTTACTTCGTATAGCGAAAATCTTCGCTAGTAGACAGCTAATAAATATCATCCAGCATACCTTAATCAAATGCATTATTCAGAAGGCATTTTAATTGTAAGTTTCATCAATTCCCATTTCTGTCGTAAATAAGCAGTCACTTTACTTACGACTCATAAATTGTAATACAAACTTTAAGTGAAATTCTTACGAGTTCATAACTCAACTTAAAAGTCTAATTTAAATGTTTCCGCGCATATTTTTCTGTTGGAGTTGACACTAACTTATTCAAGAAAAAAAGACTTTTATAAAACGCTTTATTTTAGTTGTTTTTAAACAAATCGAATAAACGTCAGAGTTTGCAACAAATGCAAACTTTTACAATTACTTTTGAAACGAATTAAGAATAAAAGAAACTGAAAAGTTTTGTGAGCAACATTTTTGTTGCTTAACGTAATAAAAACGTTTAATATTATGATAAATACCGAATCAAACTCTTCAAACATAAGTAGCAATTAATCATCCAAGTTGCCAGATCCTGTTGTAAGTAATTGCTCCTTTAACTTCAATTAATTTATATATTGATTTTACGAAGATTTCCCTTATAAAACTTCGCAAACAACACCGTCGTAATTTCATTTTCTTTATTATATCGGCTGTTTCAGACAACTTATCTTATTGTTATGTAGAAGACATTACATCGGCAATCATCCAGAAATTAATAAAGTGATTGCTGAACCATTTTAAAAACTTTATTTTTTCAAATTTAATTGGTGAGTAATTGAATTTAATGTTCTTGTTTCAGTTAGATCAAATGCAACTAGCTCTTCCTAGTAGAGATTATTACCTTAAATCAAGCAGCGAAGGTGATTTGGAAGCATATCATAAATACATGACCAATGTTGCGCTACTTTTAGGAGCAAATAAAACTACAGCGGACGATGAACTGCGAGCAGTGGTCGAATTTGAAAAAAAGTTAGCAAACGTAAGTACCATTTAGATTAAACGTAACTAATTTAATTTAGTAAAACCTTTGTGGTTACGCCTACGTTTAAGGATCAATGAGATAGAAGTTTTTAGAACCACGACCTAATTTTTTATTTCTTAAATCCGAATAATTTATGATATAGAATCGATAAGTTCGTTTCGTTACAACACTATCCTAAAGTGCATTATTTATTTATCGGCCGATGGTTTTGTTTCGAAAAGTAAACTAAAGTAGAGCAGTTTTTGAATTAACAATCCACTTAATGGCCGCGCTAAAGTAGACAGTATATAAAATTTTACACACAGTTAGTTGAAAAATTGTCACAGAAAAATATCGAAATACTTTTGCGTTTTAATAAGAAATAACACTCATCTAAAAACATAAATTAGAAATGAGTTTATTAATGAGAAAATAAAATAATAATATAGTTAACCCATTTTTTCTTACCCTGACGAAACCTTTTACGAAAGTGGGTAAAACGTTGGTAATTTTAATTTCAACATTAACGCTGTACAATCCCGGAAGAGCTTAGTATCAACTACGGCTGTAGAAACTTCGGCTTTTATATTAAAAATTTATAAGTACTTGTTTGTTCAAAACGTTTCTTATTTTTTTTGTATTGGAATCAATCAGTTAACATTAACTTTTTTACCGTAGCGTTAAACGAACTTTATTTCTAAACGTATAATATTATTTACATAACAATTACATAATTGCTTAATTTTTTTTAAATTAATATTTATTTATTATGAAAATAAATAATACTTTGATCACAAAGAGTAAATGCCCAAAATTTAAAAAAATATATTTACGTAATACCTAATATAATATTAATAATGACTATAATCCTCGTTCAATATCAATACATTAAACTTTAATTATTTTTAATTTTTAATTTAGTAATTGTACCAGGTTTTTTTAATTGAAATTTACTCTTTGTTGATCTTCAATATTTTGGTGATTAAAAATAAAAAATTAAGAAATGAAAATAATTCTTTTATAGATTTAGAGATTTTTATACAAAAACTAAAAAAAGATTAAAAAAAAGTTATTTTAAATTTTTTTTATATGTTAATGGGCCCAATTGATTGAACCAGGTTTCTCGCATTCAAAAATTAATTTTTGTTGATCTTCAATATTTTTGATCATTAAAAGCAAAAAATTAAGAAATAAAAAGAAATAAATTTTCTTATTAATTTGAACATTTTTATACAAAAATTGACGTATTAAATAATTTCAACGTATTAATTTATAATAAAAGGTGAAGATATTTTAAAAAAGAAATGTTATCAATATATAACTTTTCTTAATTATCAATTAACTTAATTAACAGATTGATTTCTCATACATTTTTAATTTGGCCCAATTAACTAATTGTACTACGTTTTCTGCATTGAAATTTACTCTTTGTTGATCTTTAATATTTTCTATAGTTAAAAATAAAATAGCAAATTAAGAAATGAAAATAAAGAACTTTCCTTTATTAATTTAAAGATTTTTATTCAATAGCTGAAGGTAACATGACGACATACTGGCCGACTGATCCCAGCAAGCTACCATAGGTACTATTTGTACTTCTTTGTCATTAAAAAGTTAACTTCAGGATCCCTAGAGATGAAACCAAGTGACGACTTAGCATCTGACTACTTTCCAGTGATAGCAACCGTTTACTCCGACATAAAAGAAAAATAGCAAATGATGAAACTTTGAACCGTCAAACAAATTGGGGATACTTCAAAGAATTAATTAACTACAAAATAAACCTAAAAGCCTCACTCAAAACAACAGAAGAGTTTGAAACAAAAGTAGAAAACTTCAATTCTCCAATACAAGAATCCGCTAGGGAAACAGCACCAGTGCAAGATAAACCTAAACCAAATAGAGTTTATTGTCCAATACATATCCGCCAAAAAAATCTAGAAAAAAGAAGACAGGCAAATAGAGCTATGATCAAGACATCCACAAGATAGAACAAATTCATTCAAATCGTGCAGCAAAACAATTAAAAAAATTATTAAAAATACTCATGAACAAATCATCCCAGGAATACTTGGAAAGGCTAACACCAACAGTTGACTCTGAATATGTTACCAGCGATTGGCGAAGACGAGGATAAAAAAATGCAAAGATTCCTAGAAGAGCTTGAACAATCTAGTGAATTTATACTTACCGCAACACGAGAGTAACGGATATGATCCTGAACAGCCTGAATCCAAAAAATCCTCCGACTACGACTTTATTATGGGCAAAATAACTAAGGAACTGACCCTAAAGGGTATAATTATGCTAACACGGCTAATTAATGCCGCTTTCAGATTGAACCGTTTTCCGGCCTAGTGGAAAACAGCAGAAATAATTTTAATTAAAAGACCGGGCAAACCACCACATGACCTTCATCCTATCGGCCGATTAATTTATTGCCTGTTTTATCCAAAATTGCTAAAAAACTGTTAACCAAAAAACTAAATAAGATAGTCACAAAGAAAACCCTGATACATGACCGCTAACTCGAGTTCAAACAACAACATTCTACAATTGAATCTGCGCATCGTGTAGTCGACACTATATATAAAACAGTTGAAGACGAAAATTACTGCGCCGCCGTATTCCTAGATATGAGTCAAGCTTTCAATCGGGTATGACACTAAAAACTCCTCTATAAGCTTAGAAAAAAAATCCCAGAAAAACCTTACATCCTTCTTAAGTCATATATAGGTGAGAATTACTTCCGTGAGATATAAAAATAAAATAACAGCAATACACATAATAACGTCTGACGTGCTTTATAGTATTTCTTATTCACCGCATCTCCAAATCAAATGATTCGATCACAACACCATTTACAGACGATACTGCCATTTTATCTGTACACAAAAATCCAATTGAGGCAAACAGCATATTACATAACAGTCTTAATAAAATCTATAACTGAACCCAAAAGTGGAGAAGTAAATAAGGCTAAGACTAACCAAATCTTTACCAAATATCGGGAAAATTTACCACAAGTAATGATAAGAAATCAGTTTATACCTACAAACAGCGTCAAATATATCGGCATGCACTTAGACAAAGGATTGGCTTGGCGCACACATATTTGGAAAAAACGCAAACAATTGGCATTAAATTTAATGTTATCTTTAGGCCAGTGAGTGAAGTATCGGAAAATCACCTAAATGTGCTGGCAATTAATTTGCTCGATAACAGTAAACACACAAAAAGACTCGAGCGGAAAACGCCACTCGATTTGATTTCACATCAAAATTTACTCTTTGATCATTTTCAATACTGTGATAATTGAAAATTAAAAAAAATCTATTCTTGATTTAAAGATTTTTATACAAAAACTAAAAGAAAAATTGACCTATTAAATAATGTTACCGTTTAAAATTAAAATAAAAAGTGAAGAAATTTAAAAAAAATGTTAAGAAACCAAAATAAAAACAAAAGAAAATGTCATCAATTATAAGTTTTTTTAATATACAAATTGAGTTCTCACACATTTTTAATTGCCGCCATTAATTAAACCTGGTTTTTCGCATTGAAATTTACTCTTTGTTGATTTTCAATATTTCTGATGATTCAAAATAAAATAAAAAATTAAAATATGAAAATAAAAAACTTTTATTATTAATTTGCAGATTTTTATACAAAAACTGAAAAGAAAATGGATGCATTGAATAATGCCAACGTTTAAATTAAAAAAAAAAACAAGAAATTTTAAAAAAGAAAGTTTAAATCAAACTGAAAACAAAAACGGAATTGCCATCAATTATAAGTTTTTTTAATAAACGGATTAATTTTTCATAAATTTTTATTTGTTTCAATTAATAGTATTTACTGGGTTTTTTTAATTGAAATTTATTCGTTGTTAATTTTCATTAATTTTGGCAATTGAAAATTAAAAATTTGAAAACAAAATAAGGATGTTTTTATTGACTTAAAGATTTTCAAACAAAAACTGAAGAAAACATTGACGTATTAAATATTGTCAACATTTAAATCTAAAATAAAAATCAAAAAATTTGAAAAACAATGTTAAGAAACTAAAGTGAAAAAACGAAAATACCAATTAATTGTACTAGGTTTGTTGCATTGAAATTTACTCTCTGTTAAACTTCAATATTTTTGGTGAGCAAAAAGAAAAAGTTATAAATGAAAATAAAGAACTTTTCCTATAAACATGAAAATTTTTATACATAAACTAAATAAAAAATTGACGTATTAGATAATTCCCACAGTTAAACTTAAAATAAAAAATTAAGAAATTTTTAAAAAAAGGAAAGAAGAAACTAAATTTAAAAAAACGAAAATGCTATCAATTATAAGTTTTTGAATAAACAAATTAATTTCTCATAGATTTCTAATTGCTCCAATTATTTGTACCAGGCATTTTGCATTGAAATTTACTCTTTGTTCATTTTTAATATTTTTGTTGACTAAAAATAAAAAATGAATAAAGAAAAATAAGATTTTTTTTTATTCATTAGAAGAAGAAAAAGAAAAATTGGCATACATTCAATAATATTGTCAGTCTAAGTTTAAAATAAAAAGTAAAGAAATTTTGAAAAAAAGAAAGTGAAGAAACCAAAGTGAATAAAAACTAAAATGTCATCAATTATTTTCTGGATAATCAGATTAATTTCTTATAGATTTACTATATTGCTCCAATTAATTGTACCAGGTTTTTTTGCATTGAAATTTACTCTTTGTTGATCTTCAATAATTTTGGTAAATAAAAATAAATCAAAATAAGAAATGTTTCTTATTTATTTGAAAATTTTTATACAAAAAGTAAAGGAACAATTGACTTATCAAATAATGTAAACGTTTAAATTTAAAATAAAGAACGAAGAAATTAAAAAAAAAAGATTAAGAAAACAAAGTGGAAAAAAACTAAAATACCATCAATTAATAGTTTTTTTTAATAAACAGATTGATTTACAATATATTTTTAAATGTCCGAATTAATTGTACCAGATTTTTCGAATTAAAATTTACTTTTCGTTAATTTTCAATATTTTTGGTGACTAAAATAAAAAAATCAGAAATTGTCTTTGTTTATTTGAAAACAAAAACTAAAAGA
Organism: Aquatica leii; assembly: GCA_035610365.1. NCBI lineage: Eukaryota > Metazoa > Arthropoda > Insecta > Coleoptera > Lampyridae > Aquatica > Aquatica leii. Next base: position 94,449,713 of record CM069436.1, on the reverse strand, counting down.
CAAATTAACGTATTAATTAAGGTCAACGTTTAAATTTCAAATAAAAAGTGAAGAAATTTTGAAAAAAAATATTAAATCAAAATAAAAAAACAGAAATTCTACCAATTACAAGTTTTCTTAATAAGTAGATTAAAATGTATTTCAAAAATAAACTTTTAATAATATTTTTAAGAAAAAAAAGTGAAAAAAAACCAAATAGGTATCGACTACATTTTTTAAAAATAGATTTGATGAAACTTATTTTATAGAGTAGTAAAGAAAACAGAGGCCATTGATTATAATTTTCAAAATGTATTTAAAAAAAATCATAAAATAAAGAACGAAGAATAGCAGAGAAAATGCAATTTTATTTTATCAACTTTAACGTTTTTTAAAAGAATAAAAATAAATTAAAAAATAAAATTTTGAAGATTTTGATTTAAAAATACATTTTACACTTTTTAATATTTTCTTAAACAAATTTAAATCTATTTTTACAAAATTCGATAGTTTATTAGTATTTTTAATTTTTATTAAATACGTCATATTAAAACAAATTATCATCGTTAGTTTCTTAATTTTTTTTATAATTAAAAGCGTTTCCGTTTCATCTCTTCTCAACTTTTTGTCTTAAGTTTTAACGATTGTTTCGTGATTCTTCTTTTTTCTCTTTATTTTTTGTTACTCCAAATTTATAGTTTTTTCATCTTCATTTCTTTAATTTTTTGACGTTTTACTTTTAATTGAGGCGACTTTTTAGTTTTAGTATATACTTTGGTTTTGTTTTTCTTTACTTTTTATGTTAAGCTCTTCATGCTAGTTTTACTTCCTAATTCTCTTCTTTCTTTTTTTTTCTTAGTTTTTTTTTTAAATAAACTTTGTTTTAATGATCAAGAAAAATTATAATTAATGGCATTTCAGTTTTTTAAATTTTGGTTTCCTTACTATCTTTTTTAAAATGTTTTTTTAATTTTTCTTTAAATATTTTTTTCTAGTTTTGTATAAAAATCTTCAAATTAATAAAAAAATTATATTTTTTTTATATTTTATTGTTAGTCACAGTAAGTATTAAAGATCAACAAAGAGCAAATTTTAATGAGAGAAACCAAGAACAATTAATTGCGTTAATTAAAAATTCATGAAAGACGATTGAAATCGTTTACCTTCAGGATTTAGGAGCGTTAATGCCTATACAGGTATACATTAATAATTAACGAATACATACCTGCTATTAGTTTTATATTATTTACCGGTGTTTATAAATGTGTAATAAATTACTTTTTTTTATAGCTTAATGTTTGTGATTACAAAAAGATGTTTTTACAGTAAAAATTATTTAATTATTATTTAAATAACATTAGACAATATGCTTAAAACTATAAAAAAAAGTGCATTTAATTCTACCGAAAAACCAATATGAAATTAAATCTTTCACAGTTTGAAAGAATGCTAAATATAATTTACCTGAACTGTTTAAAACTTGTGATGATATAGATAGGCGGTTAAGCCTCGTTTACACATTTGTATGTTTGTACCTAGAAGCAAGTAGTGTCCCGTTTTATGTTTTTGTGAGTGTACTACAAAAGCGCTTTGACGCTCTAGATGTCTAAATTTTGTATTTTTACTTTGCGTTCTTTTTTACCACCTCTGTCAATACTGTAACGTCTACCCAAGCATTTTTTTGCAATCTTTAGACAAATTCCTTATGTGATAAAATCTTTACTGCTGTTATATTAAACGATTCTTGGATTTTGTTAAGTTTTCTATTTTAGCGTCTTTAGAATTGTTTAACTATTAACGTTGTAATCATCTGAGAAATTCGTTGTCAGTTAAACACGGTTACGTACGTACCGATTAAATTGCAAAATTAACGTTTATTGTATATATTGTTTATTTGTATTGTATCTTAAATCTTTAAAAAAAGTTATCAACTGTACAGAACACTATTCACGAACCATAGAATTTTATGTAAAACAAAAAAAACCAAACCTACAGTAAGTTGACTTTAACTTAAAACAAAATAAAATAATAACCCAAAACTTTTATCAATTATGTAATCGTGCAGAATAAAAAAGAAAGAAAAATAATTCAAAAGTTTATATAAGAAACTGTAAATTGTTTAACAATTGTTTTAATAATAATTCTTTTTGATCGTGATAAATTTAAAAAAAAACATAAAAAAGTCTGTGTTTCATTATTTTTTTTCCTTCCTTTTGAGTATTAAACCAGTAATCTATTCCCACTTATTTAAACGAAGCGTCTCATTCGAAATTCTCTTCCGGCATTATTACATTGTCGCGTTAATATACTACTGACGGCGTTATTGCCCCATCATTTTTGTGAATGTAAATTTTCAATTTAAACTAATAAAAGGAAATTGCGCGAAAACTAATAAAAGAGTAATCAATTTGATTAACAATTAACCCTGACCTTTATTTAAATAATTTTGTTGGAAACAAACACAAATATAAAATGCATACCATGGGAAATAAAAGATATTTACAATGTATGCGTTCGTTCAAATTCCCAATTGTACATTACTAAAAATAAGAAGAAAATGTAATAAGAAAATATTGTTCCAGGTCTCTTTGCCGGAAGTTGATCGCCACGATACAAGCACTATATATAAAAAACTAACGCTAGCGCAACTACAAAAAGTAGTACCTCAAATTAATTGGTTGCAGTATTTAAGTTCCTTTCTCAGTGACGAAATTACAGAGAACGAACCTGTAGTGGCGTACGGTCTTTCTTATTTCATCGAAATGGGGAAAATTTTAGAGCAAACGGATAGAAGGTACTTAGCGGTTGTTTCGCTAACATTAGCATAATTAGCTTTTCTAGAGTTATTCACAATTACGTCCTCTGGAGATTGATAATGGCTTTGGTGCCACACATGATCGACGACTATCAAAGAGAACGAGTCGAATTTCGTAAAATTTTATTAGGTATCTTAAGCGAAAGAAGTAGATGGTCACAATGCGTCGAATGGACTAATAAAAAATTGGGAATGGCCGTAGGCGCTCTTTTTATACGCGATAATTTCAACCACGACAGTAAGGTAAGTTACGTATGAAATTTATTTTAGATTTTCTTTTATGCGTGTGCTTTGAAGGAAACCGCTTTGGAAATGATACACACTATTAGGGAAGCTTTTAATGATTTACTGGCTGAAAACGATTGGATGGATGACGAAACCCGAGCTGTCGCTAAAGAAAAAGCGGACGCGATGAACGAGCGCATTGGTTATCCTCAATTAATTACTGAAAGCGTCGAGCTTATCAGTGAATACGATGCAGTAAGTAATTGAAAACTAAAAATATCGTATTTTAGTGTTTATTTTTAGTTAAATATAACTAACGACGAATTTATGGTTAATATCTTAAATGTACTGAAATATGAAGCCGATCAGAATTCGCAAAAACTGCGTCAACCGGTTGATAGAGACAAATGGTCGACCGAACCGGCGATAGTAAATGCTTTTTACAATCCAAATAAAAACGACATCGGTAAGGTATACTCTTAAAAAACACGTTTTTGAAATTTACATTTTTTTAGTGATTCCTGCGGGTATTTTACAACCGTTGTTTTATAGTCAACATTTTCCCAAATCGCTAAATTACGGTGGAATTGGAGTTGTTATTGGTCATGAACTTACGCACGGTTTCGACGATAAAGGTAACAGTTATTCGATAATGACGTTATTTTAATGTTAGTGTTTCGATAATAGGTCGTCAATTCGATAAAGATGGTAATATGATGCAGTGGTGGAATAATGTTACAATAAGAGCCTTCAGGGACAGAGCACAGTGCATTATAGATCAATATTCTCGATATAAAATTGACGAAGTCGGTCTGTATGTAAACGGAAGAATGACGCAAGGTGAAAATATTGCCGATAATGGAGGACTTAAAGAAGCATTCAGGGTATATTTTTGTCATTTTATATTCTTCGATTAACATACTTTTATCAACTGCCTATATTACAAAATTTATCTTTCAAATTTGCATAAAAGGTTTTACTTATTAAATTTAATACCTACATCTCGATTTTGCGCAAAAACAACATTAAATATTTATTTATTCAAAATATTAAAACGTTCAATTGCGACTCTAACTTAGAAAAAAGCAAGACAAAATTCTGCCAGATCGGTGATTGTCGTAAACAATTTTGAAAGCAAAATATTTAAAAACAAAGCCTAAATAATCAAGAAGGATGTAGTAAAAACCCATCGATTAATAATCGGTGTTTCATAAACTTCATTCTTATAAACTAACTATTAGGACACGTCGCCGCGGCCAACTCGCCGCAAACACATCTCGCCTCCGACCGTCTCGCCGCCATCATTTGTAAAAACTTAGTTAAGATAAATGCATTTATCTTTATCTTGTGTTCTTCCTCATACTCATCAAAAATATGTAAGTATAGAAAAAAAATTCGCAAAAAAGATATAGAACCGATGGCGTTGCTATAATGAAGCAAATGTGGCAAAAGTTGAATCCGATTTTGTAGGAACGAGCATAAAACGGAGCAAATAAAACTATGGAATATACTTCCCAGATTACCAACAATTGTATTAATGACGGTTTCCAAACTTGTCAGGATGCTTTACAAAGTCACTCGGCAATAAATAAAATAAGTGCTACTCCGCCTACCCGTATTGACTTCGACAGTGGAGGACAGTCCAATGTACGCTTGTTTGGAAATAGTACGACCCTTTGTGTGGTTGGCATTTTTGCAATTTTACTAATACTCACACAATTTGTTACGTTTCCTTATTAATAAATTTTCACATTTCGCACTTTGATTTTTAGTACGGCACTGTAACCGAATGCGACTCTGGCGGTATGATATCGTTCAACAAACTAGTCGCCACGTTGCGACTATGTTAATTTAGTAGGAACGTTCAATTGTAAATACTTTCATTTTATTTAATTCCACTTCATTTTTCTACTATAATGCTTTTAACTTGCAGGTATGGCGGTCGTCGCCATTTTTCTATTTTACTAATTTAAAGTAATCTCAACAAGTTGACGGAGGCTCTGTTACATGTAAATTGCCTTGGATTGGTAATCCATAAAGGAATTGACAGAGCTCAGTGGTAACTGTCGTAGATTATACTCAAAATCTGTGATTAGTTTAACAAAATTTTTAAAAAATCGTAATTAAACAGTCAAGTACAAAAAATTAGTTAAAAAATTAAATAAAAACAATCTTCAATAAAACGTAAATTGAAATTAACATGCAATTAAATTAAATTCAAAGTAAAATTAAGTTTAAAATCGTTTGAGCCTGTAAAACTAATTAAATCAAATTAATAATATAACTTGTACAGTTATACAGGGTGTTAAAAAAAGATGCGGCAATATTAAAAGGGGTGATTGCCCTGGTCATTTTATACAAAAAAGTTCCTATAAACATAGTTCCGCAAACGCTTTGTTACCGATCTACAGCGTGTTGAAGTTTAACTAAAAAAAAGAGTAAAAATTACATTTTTCCAAAACGGCTTGAGATATCATTATGAAATTTTAGGCGTATTTATAGCTGTGGAAGACACATACTTTGCAATACAACACGATGTTTCAGTCGTACCAGTTACGCGGACATTGGCACGTCACAGGCTATTTTTCAAGAAAAAAATAGGACGCCGCTGATTTCTCTAAAAATAAAAATATGTTTTTATTCTTTGTTCAATCGTGAAGAAAAAAGCTCTGTTAACTTTTTATCGTACGACGTACCGTTTTTTAGTAAAAAAAACATTTTAGTGCATATCCATTTATCATGCGTACAAAAATATTTTTAAACAGTCCTGTTTTATTAACTGACGGAGAATGCCATATTGAATGAGTCTCGTTTTTAAGTGTCGAATTTGTCGAACTTCCCTATCATGAATCGCTATACGAATGCCGAGATGACCGACATGATGGAAATGTATTAGAAGCTAGGCGGTTGTATACTGAAAGATTTTCTGACCGTATTGCTCCTGATAAAAAAAATTTCAAATGTATTCATCGGCGTCTTTATGAAAAAAGCACATTAAGACTAAGTGGAGAATCAGGAAGACCAAGGACAGCAAGAACGGTAGAGCTGGAAGAGGATGTGCTAGAGATGATTGAAGAAGATGGAGGTACTTCTACTCGAAAAGTTGCTAACGCTTTGGATGTAAGTAATGGGACTATTTGGAACATTCTGAAGGAAAATTTGTTGTATCCATTCCATATACAACGCGTTCAAGCACTTCTTCCTGCTGATTTTCCTCCTCGCATTGCATTCAGTCAATGGCTTTTGAACAAAATGATTCCAATCCTTCAACTCCTGATGTTGATTCTGTTCACCGATAAAGCGAATTTTTCAAGAATTGCAATACGGAATTTCCATAATAACCATGTATGGTGTGACGAAAATCCACATGAAATTGTTGAAGATCGTTTTCAACATCAGTTTTCTTTGAACGTTTGGCTTGGGATTGTGGGTGACTGCCGAATTGGACCGGTATTTTTACCAGGGAAACTTACCGGAGAGGTGTATCGCAACTTTTTAGAAAACAGGCTTCCTGGATTTTGGGATGACGTACCATTAGCAATTAGAGATGCAATGTGGTATATGCACGATGGCCCACTTTAGTCGAGTAGCTCGTGATTTCTTAACACAAGCATACGGAAATTGCTGGATTGGCCGACATGGACCTCACTTATGGCCTGCACGATCCTCGGACTTAAATCCCCTAGATTTTTTCCTGTGGGGCCATTTAAAGTCCTTGGTGTACGCTACTCCATTGGAAAACGTAGAAGACTTAAGAAATCGAATCATTGCTGGGTGCAACTCAATTAAAACCAATCTTGGTGTTTTTGAGCGAGTTCGTCAGTCAATGAGGAGAAGATTAGATTCTTGCATCTGTGCTCGAGGTGGTCACTTTAAACAGTTATTGTAATTTTTGGTTGGTAAAATTGTTGGTTTGGTAAAATATTTGGTTTTGCTCTTGAATAAAACCCTTGTTCTTTCAAAAAATTTTTTGTAAGAAATGGACATGCACCAAAATGTTTTTTTTTTTACTGAAAAACGGTACGTCGTACGATAGAAAGTTAAGAGAGCTTTTTTCTTCACAATTGAACAAAAAATAATCAGCGTCGTCCTATTTTTTTCTTAAAAAATACCCTGTGACGTGCCAATACCCGCGCAAACATCGTGTTGTATTGCAAAGTATGTGTCTCCCATAGCTATTAACACACCTAAAACTTAATTATGATGTCTCAAGCCGTTTTAGAAAAATCTAATTTTTATTGATATTTTTTTTAATTATACTTCAACACGCTGTAGATCGGTAACGAAGCGTTTGCGGAACTATGTTTATAAGAACTTTTTTGTATAAGATGACCTAGGCAATCACCCCCTTTAATATTGCCGCAGATTTTTTAAACACCCTGTATATATAAAAAACACAAACGTGATGCAACTTATTGTGTTAATTTAGTCGAAAATACATTTAATCGTCACTTTAATATTTGCATTAAATTTAGCTAACTGTCTTTGATCTTAAATTACAAAATGTGTATTCTTACAAAGCACCAAACTGAAGCGTCGCCTTCGTACATGAAATCGTAACGAACGTGACCTCACAGAGATATGAATTTAGTCGAAACCGTGCAATTAATAGCAAAACAAACGGTATAAATGTTGCTTTTATATACTTTATATTACAATTGATGACTGAACGGATAACGTACCTCGGTGTCTTAGGTATGCCAGAAAGTATCTTTCAGTCGAAGATGGAAATGGGGGGCCCCAATGCAAGGCACCATGTCAAATAATCCGCCGGAGGCATAGTTGAATTGCGTATCCAAAGATTAAAACTAAGCACAATTCTGCGTAAAGAACGTGAACTGATTCTTGGTGAACTTTGTAAAACAATACATTAGCGAAAATTAAAGCAAAGTTTTATAACTCACTGTCCCCTAAACCATTTCGTACCAAAACAATAGCATCTTTAAATTAACACAAAACTAAAAGTTCTTCAGGCATGATTATGAGACGAATACCGACAGTCAATTAAATTACTCTATTAATTTTTTTTTATAAACAATACGCGAACCGCCAAGAAAAATTTCAAAAGAAATCATATGATGAAAATGCAACAAAGATACCGAATTAAAACGAAACGCAATACCCCAGGTTTAAACGTCTAGATGCAACTGCACAATTACAATGATAGCAAAATATAAATGATACTCTTAATGCTGGTGATTATAAGCGATTTTCCGCTTAGACCGCGTCGTAGTAAAACACCTAGACTTAGGCTTGGTCCTAGTCTCTTCTTGAGAGCCAAAACAAGAAGTAGAACTTGGCCTTTGCCGTATTGTCGTTCGTGAACCCAGACAAACTGACGTTTCGCAAGACATTGGAGTTCAGAGTAGTAAATGTCACTGAAAGAAAAAGTGTAAATGACGATATTTATACCAATAGCGATTAGCGTGATTAACGGACCTTATCTTTCCGTTACCGTTGACTGACTTCGTTATTACTCGGAGTGTTTGTGTCCTTTCCAAGAAGGTCGATCTTTGTCTTAGAGGATATAATACTGGTTTTAAACTGAGTTTTAAACCGTCTTCTCGGTTCATATTACATATATGTTTTTCTATTTCCACAGCTTCGCGGATTAGTCTGGAAAAGTAGAAAGGAGTTCTAGCCAACACTTTTGTTTGGTCAAAGTTCAGCGTGTGTCTTTGGTTCCACACGTGTTCTGCCACTGCTGATTTAGTAACTCTGCGGTGTTTGTAGTCAGCCATATGATCTTTTACTCTAACTTCAATAGAGCGTCCCGTCTGTCCTATATAACTTGATCCACAGGAACAAGGAATTTTGTAAACTCCGGCATGTTTTAGAGCTCCTTGTTTATCTTTAGCAGATGTAAACCAGGTGTTCAGGGTATTCTTAGTTGTAAAGACAGTTTTAATATTATGTTTCTTTCACACCCTGCTTATTTTGTCTGTCGAACCCATACAGTATGGTACATAAGCGGTGCTAATAGGAGGTGATAAGTCTTCTTAGACTTTTGGATTTATTGCTCTTTTTCATTCGTTTTGGATCTCTTTGAACCCGTATCCATTTTGTTGTAGAGACTCCAACAGTGTTTCCTTTTCCTTTTGTAGATTTTCATTATCTGATACACGTATAGCTCTTTTGGCTAAAGTATGTAAAACAGTATTCTTCTGTACTGGATGGTGGTGAGATTCGGCGTTTAAGTATCTATTAGTGAGCGTTTTCTTTCTATAAACGAAATGCCCCGATTTTCCGATCCTTCTACTTGTTTAAACAAGGTGTCGTTATAACTGAAATAAGTGTTTCTAAGACAGAGTTCGATGAGCAGAACTTCTTCAGTCATTTTCTCCTTGAGCAAACAACACTTCGTCGACCGGGACTTTAGTAAAAACAGATACCACGTCAAAGCTGACTAGGATATCTTCTTTTGTTATACGCAAGTTCTTAATTTTCTCTACAAAGTCTGTAGAATCTTTAATGTGAGTTTCTGTATTTCCTGTCAACGGCAAGAGTTTAGCAATTAGATAACGTGGTAACGATTGGGTTGGTGAATTGGTGGTGCTCACTATCGGTCGAAGGGGGACTCCTTCTTTGTGTATCTTGGGAAAACCGTAGATTCGTGGCATAACCGGATTTTTGACAATCAAAGTTTGTTTCTTGTTAATAATTATAGTAGTGGAGTTTTTGATGACGGAGTTTACCTTAGTGCATAAAGAGTTTAAAGGGTTTCTCTGTAGACGTATGTAGCAATCATCTGAGAGTAAGTTCGTCATTTTGTCGTTGTAATCTTGTTTGTTCATAACGACTGTAGCGTTTCCTCTCTCTCTCATGTAACCGCTTAGCTGCTTTTCTCTCATGTCTGTTAATATTAAAGCGTTGCGGTTTTTTTTTCTTACAATATTGCAAACATCTTGTCGAATAGTTAAAGAGATCTTCTTAGGTAGAGTGCGTATTGCAGCTTCTACTCCACGTACTATATCTTCTACCGGAGTTGTCTTAGGCGTAACGGCGTAGTTAAAACCCTTCTTCAACAAGGATGTGGTCTGTGCATCCAAAACCGTGTCTGTTAGGTTAACAATTACTTTATGGTTCTCTAACGTTTTCTTAGGCTGTGAAGGATGTAATCGCTCGAATTTCTTAGTTTGCTTTATTTTTGATTGTTCATAAATCTTGTTAGCTTGTATCGTAGTGATAGTTAGTTAACATATACAAACGACCATAATATCAAATAATAGTCGGAAACATAAATTATAATGCAACCTGAAATTAAACACAAAGGAAATTCTAAATCGGCGTAAGCACAGCAAACGGATGTTTTAACAACGAAAAACCATAAATTAATTAAAGACAAAAATTTACTTACAAATCCGAAATAATATAAATCTGATTTGAAATACGTCAATCAAATAAAATTAACGAAAATCACTTAAAGCATGACTGAACTGTCAACATAAATTTGAAACGAGCGTAAATACGAGGATCGTCAAGGAAGTACGCAAAAAATCTAATGACAGGTTACAGTTTTCTTCGCCACTAGTTAAAGGAAGTGAAATCATAAATTAACTACAAATCAACTTCCTAACCGAATACAAAAAACAATATAACTCCTTAATCTAACGTCTAACTTTTACTTCTCCAAAAATAGCACTAACGTAATAATATAAAATACCTGCTAAAATTTAAATAACACTCTGAAAGAATATAACGTTATTTACACCACAATGAAACCCCCGTGCCATTAAGTTCATGACGTCAGGGCTACGTTCAAAGGGAAATTTTGGCTTTGAGCAGTTTATATAAAATTTGAGTATTACTGTTTACGTTCAAGACTTGAACCGATCGAGTAGTCTTAGTAATTGTTCGTTATCAAGGTGGAGGCTATTTAAAATCGACGATTGCACTCTTCGAAATTGTCGTGAGTATTAGAGGAGATAGTTAACAAAACAGAAGACTTTATATAAATAATTGATGATAAGTAACACAGTTGCAGAATTAATACAATTAACAAAGCTGAAAACGTGAGATAACTAAACAACATAAAAAAAACTATATACATTATAAACAGCTAATTGAAGCCAAAATTCTTCTTTGCACGTAGCCCTTAAAGTCATTAACCCAACTTTAATTGCACCGGGGTTTAATTGGTCCAATAAGTTTTAAATACCGTTATAATGGTATAATGATTTCACTTCCTGTAACTAGGAGTAAAGGAAAAACTTCGAGTTTCCGTCAACTTGCTGAAATTACTTTAAATTAACAAAATAAGAAATAGCAGCAATTGCCATACCTCCGAGCGGTTCTGTAGCGATAACAAACAGTCTACTGTTTATTTTTAATTAAGTAGATTCGACTTTGAATGCTTATATCTCAATCATTCTTTAAAAGATTTTATTGGTAATAACATTAACGTGTAGCTTCAAATGGGCCGATATCGATCATGTCTGACAGTCAACTAGCACTACTGGCGCTAAAATCACCAGTAATAAAGTCCAAACTGATTGACATGCATAAACAGTCTGGAAACATTGGCAACTCGCCAACCAGTGCAGCTCATCTGAATACCAAAAGACCAGAAGGTAAAAGGTAACCTAATGCTGGATGCACTAGCAAAAAAGGGCAGAACAGGGACATATATCGGACCTGAACCCGTTTTTTTGAATCGCATACGAGACCGGAAAAGAAATAATTCGCAGCAAATTTGCAGCGGAGCATAAAAAATGATGGAAAAACTCTACAGAAATGAGGCACACAAAACTTTTTCTTACAGAGCCACAATTAAACACTCAAACTGCACTATCAAGCATGAGTTGACAAAAATTAAGGTAACTCACGGGACTAATTACAAGGCACTGTGGCCTTAACAAACATATGCATCAAATGGGACTGCAAATCAGCCTTCTATGCCGCGGATGCTTGGAGTACGACAAGACTCCGCAGCATCTGCTGTGCAAATGCGAAGCGTATCAAATGCAACGCACAACGATTCTCGGAAAACCAAAGCTAACCGATGATGAGTTGAAAAAAGCCCTTTGGAATAAACTTCTGGACTTCATTGACGAAACAGAACTGATGAGGGAGTAAAAAAGCAGAGGTGCACAAAAGGACCAAGGAGACCGCAGTGCAGGGGCGCTAGACGAACCACCTCTTGAAATAAATTTTAAAAAAACTTATTTCAATATCCGTAGAATGGACCCAAGAGAATTTTTTCAACTAGAAAAACTTTTGAGAAGTAAACGAAAAAGTTTTTTGTGCTCTAAAATGCGGTAGTCTACTTCGAGGTTATACAATTCTAATTTCGTGCAACCTTTTGATTTCATGTTTTAGTATGTTAACGTACATTTTAGAAATTGATCGATCGACCAAATGTGTTTCTGAAATCTTAGACCTCAGCAGACGTTTTAGCTACAAGATTGAAGGAAAAAAAATTGTTGGCTTCTGATACGTCTTCTTAGTGGTGCCGAAATAAAAAAAAAGGAGTTTGCTTCTTTTTTTCAAAACGACTTAGTTTATTGTAAACATCCCTGGAGTTATGGCAAGTTACAATGTTGAGTATCTATTTGGCAAAAAATAGTTAATCAATTTTTATTTTACCTTCCTCTTGAATTTTGTCTCAAAAAAATTTCTGTTGAAAAACTTGTATCAGTTCCTTCAGATCCTTCAAGTCTAAATTTTTATCTTTATCTTATCTTAACAAAGCAATACGAAGCTTCTAAACAAAACCTTTCAGATACAGAGTTTTTGTAGCCGCTTGATAATTTGATACCCGGTACACCGGGTCAAGTGTAGATTCGACCAAGTGTCAACGCTGTATTTTTTGCCATCAAATTTCCATTATAGGTGGTACTATCTACGTTCAAACTGCAATAGATTCCGCTATCATTACAAGTAGAATTTATTCTGACTCCCTACCACGCGCGCCACAGGTGGCGATCATCTTTTGCAAGATCGTCGAAGCTCGTGTGTGTAATTTTGTATCGCCGGCAATAAAATTCTGTGTCTTGAATATTTGTGGTGTTTATACTACATATTTCTGCAAGTACATTAGCATATGTTGTATGCAACATGCTATGCTATCAGTTACGCCTTAATATGGTCACTGGTGGTTAGTGTGTGACGGTTTAAACTTGCCCCATGAAAAACATGTAAGCGAGGCAAATGCGAAACATTTTGGTTTACACTTACCCTTTTGTATTTTTCCATAAGTTCACACTTCCCCGCTTGTTTTTAGCTTTCGAAAAAAACCACCATCATCCTACAGTAAAGAATACACTGTACAGAGCATTTTTTTTTGTACAAAATTACGAAAGCAGCCTTACACACTCACATAAAAGGCAAACGTGGACAAAAAAGCAACACGGGTGGTAGATCACCTGTTCTAGCTTCCGATGTCGACACAAAAATCACCGACAACATTAAAACGTTAGCAAAGTAAAGTTTCAGTTTGTTCAAATATGAGCTTATTGAGCGTTATCTCAATGAAAATAAAAATGATATTCTTTTCAAAATGGAATTCCCAGCTGCGAATATTACACGAGATTCATTAAAAGGTTCAATTTGAGCCAAAAAAGCCACAACTTAAAGCAGCGCGGAAACTGTCGATGGATTCCTTTTTTATATAGAAATACTTCGACATTCTCAAAAAACACATAGAAAGTATTCCACTATCTCAAATTTTCAACATTGACAAGACTAGTTTTTGCTTCTACCCGTCATGCGTAAGAGTAGTAGGTACAAAAGACAAACTCTGGCAGAAAGAATATTGCCGTGCTGCTTGGTGGAAATGTTAAAAGTAAAAAATTGACTCCGCTGGTGGTATTTAAAGAAAAAAATCATGGAACTCTTAGATTCCCGACGATTGATATTCTGCAACTACGAATAACGACTGGATGAAAACAAGAACATTTGAGCAATATTTTCATTCCAGCAATTTGCTACAACTCATGAACCTTTGCGTAAATCTCTCAAAATGGTATGAGAAAGAGAGCTTATAGTGTAACGACAAATAATTTTTACTTAAAACACACATTAAAAACAAACTACATAAGAGCAATAAGAAATTTTCAGATTTATTAAATTAGAGTCGTGGGAATTCTTACGTTACTTAAGATTAATAATTTTCAATTTGATAAACACAAAAGTTTTATAAATTGGACGCCACAATATTTTTTATATTAAAATGGTTAAATATTGAAACCAAAAGATTTACACTAACATAATAACAAAAAAACATATTTACATATTTTGACAGTTTCGAAGGTTAAGTATAAAATCAAAGTTACCTGCTTTCAAACTTTAATGCGCAAGTCGAATTGGTGGTGTCAATTACGCGTTTTTATCTAATTCATGCGATGACGCAACATTACGAAATTCTTGAAATGCATATTTTAATTTCCATATTTTCCGTATTTATCCTGATTGATCTAATATTCGTACAGATCCATTAACCAGAACATCGTAAAACAAACGTAGCGTATGATAACTTCATTCGCAACATCCAACTCAAATTTTATCAGACGTAACATGAATAATTATCGATTTTTACTCATAAAAATCATAATTCGTAACGGAAATTCTTCGTAACAGCGACGTTGTGACTAACATCAAACGTGCAGCGTAAACCATATCTTAATATCACATTTCAAACATCAAACTCGTAAAAACGCGTACGTATCCAAACCAAATTTTCGTAACTATAAACGAATTAACACGTACACAAATCAAAAAGCATCGAATAAATCAGAAAGTGTAGTCGTATATCAAAAGCAAAAACTTCCAGTTCGGACGTATCAAAAATTATTGCGCAACTTGTTATTTAGGCGTGGTCATCATATGACTCATTGAAATGATGCAATATGATGCAATTCCCGTAAATCATATACTTAATTCTTTTTCGAAGATTTGAAACCAAGTACCATATAAAAACAAAACCAAAAACTAAAACGTAAATTGCGATGTATTACAAAATACGAGTCAAAACAAAAATGACTTACCCCTTCGAATTAACGGGTTTATCTTTATTAATTTCGTAAATTCAACAACGATACGCAAATACTACTATCAAACGCAAGTGTTACTACCAAACGAAAGTACTTCTACAAACGCCGGCATAACTTGCAGCACACAAAAAAATGTCCGCTTTACTTCATTGCGAAACGTAAGATGTCTTCGTACTTAAGAAGAAGGCTCATAACGCATGTGCGTGCGTCAAATTTATTGCGCAAAAGAATTTACATAAACAGTGAACACAAAAATGTTAATTAAAAACAGACGCACTCAATCGAAAAAAATGTGTACGTTACAATAGCATGGCAAAAAAATTATAGACATAAGTTACCAAAAGCAGTTTTCCAAAATACTGTCCCAAATATGGACGAGCGCCCCAAAAAGATTGCAAAAAAAAGATATTTTTCTTTTTAATAAAAACATCATTCCAGTTGAAAATTTAGACTCCGAAGCATACGCTATATGGTGTGATTTGGTCAAAGGCAACGCCAATAATTTGGAGCAGGTCGTCACAAAAGTAACTCCAGTGGTAACATTTGTAGATCATCTACCATCTACCTCAAAACTCACTGCAACGACTTTGCTTTCTAAGTCAAAGACTTTTTCAAGCTCATACCAATGGCGTTCATCATTTGCAGAGGTACTTCCCAATCCAGTACCATCAACACGTTTTGAACACAGTAAATCGTCACCGAATTTAAGAATTTTGAAACCTTTTTCGTGAAGCATGTTAAACAAACACTGAAAACAAGAATGGGAAAGAGAAGAAATATATGTTTAGAGACGAAGATTATCACATCTGAAGTTGCTATTGGGAAACTAAAACAACAACAAACAATATAAACAATTCTTTTTGCCTTTTATAGTGTCACTTTTTAGTCTTTTCTTTCAAATCAGAGAAATGAACGTTTAGAATTAAACTAAAATCCTTATCCCTAAAATTGGGTGCTTTTCAAACTTATTTTCTATTGTTCTTATACACGTTATCGAGTCTTGTCTTAGTGTAGTGTTTAACCTTTAAGTCTTGAACAACTTTTTGTAGTGATGTAGCCAAGTCCACTACTTTATTAAATAACATAAAAGCGGTTATAAGTTATTTTTGTATACTATCCAATATTACTATGTTCCAAAAATTCTTTGATTAGATTACAATACTTTAACCTGAATGTTTATTACTCTGAATCTAATTTATAAAACTGATTTTGTTTCGATCTCTGAGTTCACATAAGACATATTTATTTAACTTTTTTAGTTTTACTACAATCTAATTGTGTCAAAAAATATTCTAATCATTAAAAATCAGGTTTAATAAAATTCTGTTGTAATATAAAGATCATGTACGCATTCTAGTCTAGTCAACAAATGCATTTTGTACAAATTCCAGTTCGTCTTCTTCAAAAATTATGGTTGAGGTGTCATTCGATTTAGACTGGCATTTTTGAAAAAAATTCCAAGTGGTACTCTAAAAATGGCAAAAGTTGAACATATGTTAGTTTAAAAAAAGAATTTCAATATGGCACTTGTTGACTAGATACTAGACTATACAAGATGCTTCCAAAAACTATAAAACGTACAGTACTAGTTACTTTTTTTAGGTGTTACCGTTAAAAAAATGTCCTTTCTAGGCTTACCGAAAATGGGTTAGAAAACATGGAGAAGAAGCAGATTTGCCAGGACTAAACTTAACGCACGATCAATTATTTTTCTTAAACTACGCTCAAATATGGTGTGGATCGATGAGACCGGAGGATGCTTTAACAAAAGTAAGATCGAGCGTACATTCGCCCGGACCGATAAGAGTTTTGGGTCCGCTATCAAACTCCTGGGATTTTGCCAGAGCTTACAACTGTCCATTAGGTTCTCCTATGAATCCAACTAATAAATGTAGCGTTTGGTAAAATGCTTACTAAAGAAATTATGTTGAATGTGGTACTTTTTCCTACAACGTTGTTGTTGTATAGGTCAATAATTAAACGATGGATAAATGTACCTATTTTAAAGGCATTTATGCAGAGATCCGATTGAATAGAAAAGGTTACTTTTTTCCCGCGTACGCTAGTAAGAAAATTTGAATTTTTGCTAGAGCTAACAACGCTAACTATGCAGAGAAACTTTAATTTTATGTCACACAAATATGAACAACTTCAAATGTATTATAAATTAGGTACAGTAAGATAATCATATCCTGATGTAACGCAACATATCCTTATTAACATTTGCTAAAATTGTATGTACGTAATATTTGTTAAATTAATTAAGATACATTAATTGTATTATATTATGAGATCTTAACGTACAGAAAACCATCCTTAAAATAATATTTTTTAATATAAATTTTTCACAATCCAACTTCTTATTGTAGGACATAATTAAATCAACTCCAATTTTGGAATTACTTTACAATTTTCTTAATAAGAAGCCATTTAAATGTTACCTATCTTATATAATTAGAACATACATTTATGTATCTATATATGTATTTTCACGATAATGTTTAGGTAATTGGTGTGATAATCATTAGTTTATAAATAAAAATAGATACGTTACTATGTCTTTCTTTAAATCTGTAAAACCATTTTCAATTTGTAGTGTATATCGGCGTTTCCCTAACTTTTTCTACCACTAAGCAAACCTTAAAAACTTGGTTTACCACGAATCAAATATTTTAACATACTTTAACATTTTTAGAATTATTAGGAAAAAAAACCAATATTAGTTTCATATTTTTGCGAATCATTGAAGACGATGCCGCGTACCACAGTTTGGGAAACACTGGTCTATATTGGCATATTTTATTCAAACAGAACGATACGGAAGCATAAAAGTAATAATCTGTTAAAGGATTGCAGAACTAGAAATTTTTCAGTCAGCCCTGTACCATCGTGCACTGAAATATAAAATATATTCAACTGAACCCACTTTGTGTAAAATTATAATTTCTTTATTTTATTTGGCTGCATATACACGTATTTTGAAGAAAAATAAGATGAAACAGTCGTCGTCAAGGTAGAACAACAGTAGCTTCTAAGCATCTTAAAAAAGAATTAATGTTGTAACTTTTATTAAAAAAAAAACTTATTCAGATAATATAACGCGTTTTTTAGGGAATGAGTTTTCCACTAATAATTTTCAAAAATTTCTTTTTCATTTTTTTGATTTTGAGATGATTTGATGGCGTCATTGTTTAAGTAAAAGCACTACGTTTCGTGCCTTAATGTGCTTATTTTGAAAATTGGTCTGTGAGTCCGACAAAAGTGTCTATTGCCATAGGAAAAAAAATGTTTTTTGATTGCACGTTATTTAATACGCAAACCCAGCAGTCACATGCAGAGAAGATCATCATTATTACTGATAATGCTTATAATGTTTTCAAAAATTGTTCAATGCTTTAATTGACAAAATCGCTTGCACCAATAGAGTGAGTTTAGAGTGCTACTGGTCAGTGAAAAACTTTGCGATGGTGTCGAAAAACTGCTAAAGCACCACGTTACAAATTCAAAGTTTTTCACAAAACTGCTACACATCAACAGTTCTGATCTTGTTGTCCAAAAAAAAGTTAAAGAATTCCGCTAATAGAAAAACAAAACAAAAAATACAACCTGCATCCATTTTGTCCGGACTGTTAACATCTGTTTTTTGCAATATTATCTGAGCGCATAAATGTAATTTGTTTTTGTCTGCCTTAACTTATATGCACTATTCTATATAAATTCTTTTAAGATTCAGTCAAAAAAATAAGCTTGATAGCGACTTTGTTAAAAGCAAATTAGGTAGCGAATAATCTAACCATCTTAATTTTTTTTAAATTCAGTTAATTGGTCAATAGAGTTTCAACCAGCAAAATTAAATCATTTTCAAAAATATTATTTACTATTTACTAAAAAAAAACATTTGAAAACCGATAGACACTTCTATTGCAAGGAAGAACGTAAATTTTTGAAGAGTGCCTAGTATAGTATTAAGCGAATGTTTTAGTTCTTGTTTCCAAGTTTTGCTAAACTGAGCAAAAATTTCGTATATAAAAACTATGATACTGCCGTTCAAAAAATAGTAAACAAACAATTGCTACTTACAAGTGTAATCTAAGTCACTTACCTGAAACAAAAGAAAACATATATTATAGGTTACGTTAGTGTGATTTAAGATATATTGATACACGATGATGATGATACTCGTAAAGTGCTTCCAAAAAATGACAATTAATTTACCAAAACCATTCAATCGTAAAGACCTTTTGTTATTAGTTATTTGTTTAATATATTATTGTGTAATTGTATATATGTATATATGTGTATTTTTGGCTTTTGTTTGTTTGTTCCGACCATTCAACTAATAATTAGGTTGCTTCCGTAACTAAGACCTCAGTACCTACTGGCAGGCAATCAGTTAACTAACCCTTCCTCTGTTTAAGTAATAATGTTTGTTCACAAGTTCATGTGTTGGGATTTAAACCAGTTATCATATCTGTGTATTCGTTTAATTGACTTAAATTTGAGATGTCCTAACTTTCCGACGTTTATCGATATCTTTGATCATAAACTTGCTTTATAAATCTAAACTAAGTAATTATCTAAAAGACCAAAAAGGTTTGTCCTTGTTCTTCTCTTCCTATACAGCTCCCACCAAACAGAGAAACTTTCCTATTAAAAGTTATACTTGAATAAAAAGCACGATTAATTTTTGCTGTGTGTTTTATTTAGCTTTCTACAGGCTTCCTACATATCGAGAATAAGCAATGTATAACAAATTTAATACAACGTAGAAAGGGCGAAGGTATAGTTTTGACCGTTTCGATTTTAGTCAAAGTCGAGATAAAGTATTCTTAATTTTCTTAGCCAATTGCCAATAATTTTCATCCATTTTTCTTTCAGTGAACAATAAAAGACTGTAAGAGATTGTGTTCAATTATGCTACTTAGAAGAAATAATAGGTTGCTCCGATGAGGACAAACAGAACTTCTACAGTTGACTCAGTCGGCAATACAAACTCGGTCAAACCAATAAGAGTTGATTCGATTAACTTTTTTTTGTCTTATCAGAAATAGTAAACATGTTATCCTTATGTTTTCTGACATTCACCAAAATGGATTCGTGAATCTACCTAATATCCATTACTACTCTAATGAAAATCCACATTTCTACCAAACAACGGATCAACAACACCATTGGTCTTTAAATATTTGGACTGTGATTTTGAGTGCCACACAGTAGGACCTTCTTTTTGAATGATTATTTTACTGAACAAAGATATTTGCAATTCTTGGCCAATGAATTGGGCGGATTGTTGATAAAAGTTCCTTTGGCAACACTGAGGCAGATATGATTAGAACAAGACAGAGCTCCCGCACATAAACCGGGCAAGTTCGTCAGTTTCCAAATCAATTAATTAGTTTAAACGGACCTATACCTTGGCCACACAAATCGCCGGATTTAGTGAAGTGCAATTTTTTGTAGAGTTTTATAAAAAGTAAAGTTTACCAAACGCCTCCAACAACACCTGACGACATGAGAAATTGGGTTCGTTTGGCTTTTAGAGATATCACATTAGCAATGCTCGCCATTCTTTGTCTCCAATAAAATGATCGTCATTTTAAATTCTTCCTTTGGATTAAATTGTTTACTATATACGCTTTGCACTCGGTAAGAAGAGCGTCTCTTCTTCCTGGTGAGCAAACTACGCCGATTGTTGTATTTTAAATACATTTATCTTAAACTAGTTAGATAGTGTTAAAATGATTTTCAACAGCAAAGTACGGAAAACCCAAATTGCTGTTTCATTAAAAATGTGAAAATTTGTCAATGCTAATTGAAAAATCAAAATAGAAAAACTAGCTGAAGTAGACAAACATAGTTTGGATAAAATCGAAAGAAAATAAAATTCTGCATTGGATGGTGTAAAAAATCGCTGACCGTTGGGTTTGAAAAAATCCAGATTTTCATGTTTAAAAATTCTCAACTTTACAGCTGCATATCACATTTTTAGCGCAAAAAAGACCTATTTTTGTGTTTAATACAACACTTCAAACCAGAACTTTGTAACTTACTGGGTTTCAGAGATATAATGAATTGTTTAAAGTGCGGCTAACGCCAAATTCTGGGAAAATGTCAAATTATGCCCAAACGGTATATCTTAGTACCAAACTGTTTTCCACAAACGTACATTACAATTCAACAAAGAATTCAAAAATGTAATAATATACAGAGTGTTCCGTTTAAAATATCGTAGTTAGCATTGATTTACGGTATAACCGAAAGTCCACAAACTTTGTAAATAACTTTAAAATGTGTTTCTCATAAATGTAGTTACATGTTGTGTAGAACATTTCTCTGAATTTTTAGCAAAAATCTTGTTCTTTAGAAATATTTTTATTTAAAAAAAATATTTACTGCTTCATCTTGAAAAGTTTCTGTCACGTTTATCACTTTGCATGATTTGTGTATAAAAATGCGTACCTAATTATCAAAACGCTGAATTTTTAGACATTAGGCGTAATGCACTAGAAGCTTGCCGGATTTTTAGAAGAATATGTAGACATTTGTCAGAGACTTGAAGTTTTCACCCAAGAAGCCGTTTTCAATATTATTGAAGATGAGCTATCAACGAGTAATAGCAAATAGATTATCTGTAAAGCACGTGACAAGTTCTGAAGGAATAAGGTCTCCGTCCATTTTCTAGATAAAAAGTACAAGCTGAAGACATTTAGTCAAGATTGTTGTTTTGTAGCTGGTTTCTTGAACGTTGTAATCTTCAGAAAAGTTTATTTTGTTTACACACCAAGCTTCTTTCAGAAGGGACTGTGTATTTAATTCTCGCAATAATCACTTATGGTGTGATAAAAATCCTCACGCAACATTCGTTCGTGTGCATCAACGACGTTTTTCAGTAAGTGTATAGGCTGAAATCGGGGAGTACGTTATTAGACCCTACAGTGTCCCAAACCGATTAAATGGTGAGCGTTGTTTTAATTTATAAATGACGTTCTACTAGAGCTTTTAATGACTCATTGTTAAACATCAGCAAAGGCCTTAGTTTCGACATGATGGAGAACTGATTCAAACAACCCGAGAAGTCCTAGCACTACTCCGAATCAGTGGATTGGGAGAGAAGATTCTTTTGCGTGGCCAGCTTGGAGCCCCCACCTAACTCCCTTAGATTCCTGTTTCTGGGGTCAAATAAAGATCTCTGTATATAAGACACCAGTAAACACCAAATTAGAAACGTACGAAAAGTTACCTCCTCCACCAACGCAAAATTAATTATTACTTATTTTATAATTAAGTAATTTGTTTATATTGGGGGGGTTCTGATTTAACATTAAGCGAGACCCCCTCATTTAAAAAAAACCATACCATGCATATATATCAAAAAATAAAACCTGCAATAATTAAGTGCTAAATAGGTGCTTTAAGAAACCGTTATTATAGGCGATTCAAACTAAGCGATACGCTAACTAGCAGCGACAATTTGAACTACCGTTGCAATGATAGCTTAATACGCGTACTTAATTTGTTGCCGTTTTATTTTGAATTTCTGCTGTGTTCTTAAGTATATTTCGGGAAAAAAATGCACATAATTAACAATTATGGAACTGAGAAACTTATTCAACAACATGCAGCCCGGGTGGTGAAATTATAACTTGGAAAATCTGTTAGAAGAAAATATGAAACTTTGTTTGCAACATTTCTAATATAACATTATTTTTATCAAACAAGTATATATTTAGTTGTTATTATAATTCTACATTAGCGCCAAAGATAAAATTACATACATTCAGACAAACTGCCCGGCAGTTAAAAAATAAGGGGTTCGACACTACATTTGCCTTCCATACAATATCTCACAGTTAGAACTACAACTGAAATAGTAAGCAAAACAGTACGAAGTAAACGTGCTGACCATCACTTTATTACAAAAAAAATTACATAAAGCCGATGCCTGATGAAGTTTGCGATGACAAAACAATGTACTTACATGTAAAGTAAAATTTATGTTTCTTAGTGACTAATTGAACTATTAAAAGCCCAATCCAACTATGCTAGCTGTAAATTGAGCTGTAAGTAAATATCGTGTTGTTTTATAGCACTAAATTAAACCACAAAACTATTAAACCACAATAAAACGACTAGTGAATGCAATTTCTAACCTGTATACAAACTAATTTAGAATCACAAATAATACTAGTAAATCTTATGTAATGCCGAAAAAACTTATCAAACTATAAAAAAAGGTTATAAAGTAGATAAATTAAGCTTTGGTTTTCAGAAAAAGCTTGTAACAACACAAAAAGAAGTAGTATAAATAGTATTGAAATAAAGGTAATTATGACGTTTATCATTGCAACGTTAGTTCGTTCTTTGCCGCTAGAGGCACTTGAATCTTAAATTGAATCGCCTATAACGGAAATATTTGCATTTTTAACCTAAATTCAACAAAATGCTCTTTTTGTATATAGGTGATCGATGGAGTATACATATTATTTGCATAAAAAATGTTGTAAAGAATTACATACATCAAAACATTTGTCTGTACCTGTTTAGAACTTAATTATTACTAGTTTTATTTTTCGATTTGTATGCATGGTATTGGTTTTTTTTTGTGTCTGGACACAACGCCGACCGCAGATATGAAGGGGACACAATGCCGACTGTGGACACAACGTTGACCGCCAGTTCTGAATACAACGCCGACCGTGCCCACAGCTCCGACCTCCTTGTGGACACTATGTCGATCCAGTGTTTTAGAAATAAAGCCAATCGTGGACACAACGCCAACTTGCAGCGTAGACACAACGCCGACCAAGCCCATAACGCCGACTAGTAAAAGATAAACTTTTAAAAAACACAACGCTGACCGTCAGCATTGGACACAACGCCAACCGTGTCCAGAACGCCGACCATCCGGTTTGGACACTACGACGACTGCAGCTACATAATAATTCCTTCCTGGTCACGTACCACCAGAATATGATGTTAACTTTGTGTACCTTCTTACACAATTTAAACATATAATATTAATCAATATAATGTATCATCAATAATAAAATATCAACTTTAGAGAACAATAGTAGGACTACTGGTTCAGACGACGGCAACTTCAATCTAAATGTTGAAGTCAAAAAAGCTGCACCACAGGAATCGAACCTCGTGTAAACTCAGGAAGTATCACTTTTGCCACAAACTTCCAATTTGGCTACAGACCGAACCAATTACGCCTTGTGCCTGGATTACCACAATGCATCACTCACCAGTGTATGTTCCCAGACAATGCAAAACATGAATGCCACTCCGCAGATTCTTGATGAAGATTGGGATCATACATATAATTATGGAGTTTATCTCCTTGGCCGAGTGCAAATCGATGAACACATCACAGTCATAAATACGTAATTTAATACATTTAATAGTAAGTAACATTAGTATATATTTTACAAAATTACTAATCTGTCTATTTTATGTGTATATTTAATGAATATAACTTGTTTGTATAGCTAATCTATTTTCAATAAATATACAGATATTACTAGTAGACATGATGTGTTTGACAAACTGTCATGTTCTGAATAAATTTGAAATTATTTCTAACCTAATCGTGCGATTCTTAATCCTAGCGCAGAATCATATGTAATTGTGCCCTAGGGATTGCCAAAAAGATTGTTAGAGTTTCAACATTCACAAAAATACGAAAAATTGGGCCACTAAACACAATCTGTGAAAAACAGAAATTGATGCACTTGAAACTTTTTAGAAAGATAAATAAAACAAAACTTCGTCAATCAGCCATTAATCGTATATTTTCGACATGTGTAGACTCTATTAATTTTGATTACGTCATCATCAGACTGAAAAAATACTCATTATAAAAAAGTACAGGCGGATTGTAGTGATAAATTAAAATTAATTTCGGCTTCGACCGCGTCGTAGTAAAACACCCAGACTTAGGCTTGGTCCTAGTCTCTTCTTGAGAGCCAAAACAAGAAGTAGAACTTGGCCGTTGCCGTATTGTCGTTTGTGAACCCAAACAAACTGACGTTTCGCAAGACATTGCAGCTTGCATCTTCAGAGTGGTAAATGTCACTGAAAGAAAAAGTGTAAATGACGATACTAACATTAGAATGTCTTCCGGATTTGGACCGTGTCATTGTTGTTGTAACCAAAGTTGGCAACTTTGGTTACAACAACAATGACACGGCCGTGGAAGCCTTCGCTATTACAGTAAATGACGATATTTATAGCGATTAGCATGATTAACGGACCTTATCTTTACATACATACAAGATTACAACGACAAAATGCCGATACTCTCAGAAGATTGCTACATACGTCTACAGAGAAACCCTTTAAACTCATTATGCACTAAGGTAAACTCCGTCATCAAAAACTCCACTAATATAGATATTAACAGGAAACAAACTTTGATTCTCAAAAGATACCCTAGTCAGCATTGACGTGGTATCTCTTTTTACTGAAGTCCCGGTCGACGAAGTGTTGTTTTTGCTCAAGGAGAGAATTACTGCAGAAGAAGTTCTGCTCATCGAACTCTGTCTTAAAAACACTTATTTCAGTTATGACGACAACTTGTTTAAACAACTAGAAGGAGCGGCCATGAGTTCACCGTTCTCTCCAGTTATAACCAATATTTACATGGAATATTTTGAAACTGAAATTATGAAGAATGTTAAGTTAAAACCAAAAACTTAGTTCAGATATGTTGATGATACGTTTGTTGTATGGCCTCATGGCAAAGATAAACTAAATCAGTTCTTTCAACATTTAAACTCTGCACATAATAGCATTAAATTTACTATGAAGTTAGAACATAACAGCAGTCTAGCCTTTGTAATAGCGAAGGCTTTCACGGCCGGAATCTATACTAACATTAGAATCTCTTCCGGGTTTGGACCGTGTCATAGTTGTTGCAACCGAAGCTGCCAACGTTTCGCCCACTTTCGTAAAGGGTTTCATCAGGGCGTGAGATAAATCGCAAAACTCAAACAAGCAATCGAAATCTAACTAAGAACTTCTCAAAAGTTAGGTTATCCACTTGTGAAACAAGCCATATCTAATTTTGAAAAGGTAAGAAAGAAAACGATAACCTGAAAAAGCAAACGAAAATCTAACAAAGAACCACTACCGAGTTAGGTAATCAACTTGTGAACCAAGCCAGAATCTAAACTCCGTAGAAGAAAATAGTCTCCGTATTTAAAGGAAAAGGATCGTCACGGATGGTTACGCTCGACCCTGATTGGGTTACGGTTGCTAGGGGCCGTGTTTTTGATAAATGACTAATAACCGGAAACCAAAGAGGGGATGGTTCGAAACCATGATCGCGATTGAAGTTATTGGGGTGTTTGATGATTTCTATGCTTTCTCGGAATTTCCTGTTGAAAAAGAGTGGAGATTTGGCAATCAACGAAACTATATATACGAAACGTCAGTTTGTTTGGGTTCACGAACGACAATACGGCAAAGGCCAAGTTCTACTTCTTGCTTTGGCGCTCAAGAAGAAACTAGGACCAAGCCTAAGTCTGGGTGTTTAACTACGACGCGGTCTAAGCCGAAAGTCGCTTATAATCATAAACATAACAACCGCGAAAGCTTAAGATTTTGTATTTTAAAACTCTACGGCGAGGAGGTGTTTTTATAAACTAGATCTTTAGATCGTTTGCGCCAAAAGAAAGAAAAGCTACTTACAGACCTAGCATTTCTAAAACGTTGCCGAGACCACAACGTATTACCATCGTGTATGAGAATTAAACATCATTTTCTAAATTCTCATACTGACCGAATTTTTCGCAAAGCTTGCTTCGAACTGTTACGTTCGGAAATTCACAATAAACGCAAAGTACTGGATTCTGTCAGCAAACAGTTATACAAGCTACATTTAACTTTGCCTAACAAATTGGAACACTCGATATGGGTAAAAATTGATGCTGTCACTACAGACAAATTTAATTAAATATTTTTTTCTGTCCTAGGAAATATTTTTATTTGTAGTTTTGGTAACTTGTGCTTGTAGACGATTGAAAGACCTTTAATGTGTTTTTTCCAAATTTTCTTGTCACAAACACAAACGCTAGAAAAGATATGTTTCTTATTACCCTAATAGTTTAGTATCAGGGGAAAATAAGAAACATATAGTTTCTTTTGTTGCAGATTAATCCAAGTCCGTGAAAATGCCCAGAAAGTACGAGAAGAAAGGAATTAGGGTTACTTATGACCCCAAACGTATGGGAGACGCGGTGTCTGCTGTTCGCAGAGGCTTAATATTACGTGTCGCGGTAGACCGTTATGAAGTGCCATTTGGGACGCTTAGTAAAAATATAAAAAAACGGGTGATTTGAAAGTGGGTGGGAAACGAAAGCCTGATCTTAGTGATAAAGATGAAGAAGACATTGCTCAGTACCTAAGAGTGTGCGCACTGCATGGTGAGGGCTTAACTAGGAAAGAAACATTAACACTTGAGTCAGAGTTTATTGAACAAGAGAAAATAGTGACGAGATGGAAAGATGGGAAAGGTCCCGGTAAAGATTGGTTTCGCGGCTTCCTGGCTCGTCATCCACAGCTGACAATCAGAAAATGTGAAGCTCTCAGCTCACAAAGAGTTACGGGAAATCCTTTCCCATCGTTTGATGGCGAACCTTGAACTATTTCGAGGTCCCTTGTATTTACGATGTTAGGAATGCTATTATTATTATTATTAGTATCTAAATGCAAAAGAGTGTTGTGTTTGCGATTACAACGTTTACAGCCAACTGATACGCATTCTGACGTTTTATGATTTGACCGAAAACAATTTGTACATAATTTTAATTGTTTAATCTCATTTACGCGTGATTGCATAGGTAACTCCTTAAATTTTTGACAGTTATATGATGCTTACTTGTTGATAAATGTGTTAATGTTTTAAATTCTTGTTTAACATTTAAGCTTTTTTGCTTCACATTTGTTGACTGAGAACCAACCGCTTCTAAAATATGAGACCGTTGCGTTAGAAATTTCAAAAATAATTGTAATTCCGGCATATCGTTAGTGTTTAAGGACGATTCCCATTTGCATTTTGTGATTTGGTCTAATTTGTTTGACAATAAATAAATCATGACAGAATTCCATTTATCTACAGGTTCACCTAAATTTTGCAAAGCACGTATGTTTTTTAAAAAGTCGTCAAGAAATTTGCGTAAATCTTTCGCGGATTGTTTTAACAAAATTGGTAAATCAAATAAATTTTTTAAATGCGAGTTTATTATTATACGTTTATTTTCATAGCGTTCCTTTAAAGGCGACCATGCAATATTGTAATTTGCATCGGTGACCTCTAATGATTGCACCACCTGCAACGCGTAACCTTTTAGACAAGATTTTAAGTAATAAAATCTTTGAACGTCTGTTAATTCAGAATTATTGTTTACATGTTTACTAATGCATTAAACGAATCATAAAATTGCATATAGTCGCTGTACAAGCCGCTAAATTCTGGTAATTTTAACGTTGGCAATTTAACTTTAGTTAAACTATTATTTGAGCTTGAAGAGGTTGATTGCGAATTAGATAAGTATTCCTTTGCCCTAGCCACGATTTTATAAAACTTATTTTCAAAGGTATCTCTATAATTTAATTGCTCTTCGCTACTGTCGATTAATTCAATATCTGACTGACATTGTGCAAATTCGGACCATACGGTTTCTATTTTTTCTAATCGCGTAGATACTTCATATCGAGACGTCGAGGGATTAATTCAGTTAAGAAATGTTTCAAATCTTGTTAATTGTGAACTGAGTTGACCGCGTTTTTGATTTAATTGTTTTATATCTGACATTTTGATTGAAATGTTTTTTTTTATTAGTAACAAATTAATTATTGACACGTAAATTACAGCACCTTTACAAATTAACACACAAAATATAAAGGAACGAGTAAATGGAAAGGACTTATTTGCTTCTGACACAGTATGCTTTCCGTAGTTGATGATGACTGATTGATTAATATGGGGATATCACTGCTTATCCGACTCGATAGGACCATGTAATTCTTCGTTATATTTTGTTTAATTGAATAACTTGATTCAAAATAACATACGTTAATTTAACTTGATAAAACATACGATGTTGAAAAATGCAATAACAATTTTAAAAATTTACAAATTTTATCTACAATCACAACAACACTTATCAATCCAAACCAGGAATCCCAAATTGAATCGCAACGAATACCCAACACACATTATCCTTGGCTTTTGTAGTTAACGGTCCGTTGCCATTTGATGTAAAATAAGAAATTCTTTATTAATATTTAAAATATGACCAATTATTTCAAGAAAAATATGTCTTATATTAGCGCACGGGATCCTAGTTTGCCTAAAGATTACAGCTACACCAAGGTTCGAATAAATTTAGCTAAACACTACGACACCTGTGAAGATACATCTAAAGATATATCTGAAGAAACTGTTAATAATGCAAGTGAAAATAACATTGTTTTAAAAAAGTAATGTCATAAAGCACTTATTTTAGGTTGATCACTATCAGGTTTATTTAAGAATTAAAGGTGTGGAAAATCTTGGAGAATTATATGAAATCAAAAATGACATAACATTACTCTGCCGAGTACCAATTGAACTTCCACATGCTAGCAATGTACATGAAAATGAATCAATCACCAGAACATTTAAATTTTCGAAAATTATTGGTCCAAATAGTAATCAAACTAAACTATTTGACGAAGTTGTTAAAGGGAAAGTTCTCGAATTTATAAATGGAAGTAATTGTACTTTGATGTCATATGGTGCTTCAGGGTCAGGTAAATTTACCTTAAATATTTGTTGATTGAAAATATCTTTTAATTGTTTGCAGGAAAAACATTTACTATTGTTGGCACTAGCGAAGAACCTGGAATTATACCTAGATCACTTGAATATTTGTTTCGAACTTTGCCAACCTTACCAGAAGTACCTCTAATTAAACCTAATGCTTCTGGTGGAATTTCTTATATGACTGAGGCTGATTGCCTTCAAGATAAAATGGATCGGCAAATACTTCTTTCAAAACATACAAATATGGATTGTGCATTACATAAACAAACTTATAAGTAAGTACGATGCACTGTTTATTAAGTTCTACTATTATGTGATAAAAATCAACAATATTCTGATTTTAAATAACTTGTTTCATAAAAAAGCAAGAATAACAATATCACAAACTGTGAAACTTTCCTATTTATTGTTAACTTGTCATCACAGCTGCCTAAAGCCCCTTTAAATTAATATCAGTAATGTGCCTGACAAATCAGCACACGACCAGGTTTTCTGATTTCTAAATCTAATTATTTTTTTATTTTTACTTTGATTATAACTGTCTATTTTTAGTATGTTTTGTAGTCTTCTTTATTTGTACACTCGTGTGACAATCACTTGGTTCGAAACTGATATGCTAAATTTCTTTCTAAATTGCAGTAAACACAGGAGGTTTTTTTGAGCAGTCGATCATGCACAGCTTGGATCTGTGAATAAATTATATAATATTTAGGAATTCTGGAACATAGTTTTGCTTAATCATTTTAAATATCTTTTCGACAGATGCATTAGAAAAGTGTAATGCCAATAAAAATTCGGGTGTAAGGAAAACAGTTGTTTACTTGCAGAAATTGATGAAATTGTACTCAAGACAGAAAATGTGATTGAAGCGAAGTTCAAATTTGCAGCATATTTTTACGTAAACACCTTCCTTAAATAACTTTTAACTGTAATGACGAACTCAAACTATATTAACGAAAATTCAAAGAGCAATTATTGCTCTACTACTATAATTTTTTCATCCTTATTAGATTCGAATTTTACACCTTAAGAGTCTAGGCTACAATGTGTAAAAAAGCCGCTACGCTCGTGGAAATTAAAATTCAGGGCATTGTAATAATTAATAATTACGTTACTAGTGTATAATGGCGTAAATTCATATGTCATTTTACAGAACTTCAAAATACTAATTTAAAGGTCGCTTTCAATTTGCTGTATAACTTCAACTAAAATATAAATGTAAAATCTAATTCTATAGACGAGTGTTCTATTCTTTGTTTCTTTCCAAAACATTTTTTTTTTGTTTAAAATTTTATATTTTTGTGTTAAAAAACAGCCACGACCTTACACTCTGTAAATGCAAATATTGTACTTTCTTTAAATATAGAAAGTGACGCCGTGTAGTTCGAATACTCGGAAAGTCACCAACCACTTTAAGAAGGGATCAAATGCAAAATTGAATCTAAAGTATGCTATTATTATGGCTATTATGCATCATTTAAGTTAGTCAAGAAACGCTATTCTGTGTCTGTCAATTACTTGAATACGGCCTACGGGAACAGGGAACAAATAAACAATTTAGTTTATTAAACAAAAAAGGATATATAAATTAACTTTTTCGTGTTTGAAATATTCGTAGTTTGGTATTTTCGTGAGACTAGAAGAACAACCTAGTTGTACAAAAATTATGCTATTTTTTTCTTTTTACAAATCTTTCTAGCACTCAAATCCGCTTTACTTTGGTTAATCACATTTTCAACATATGACGGTTCTCTAATGGCCATATTTATGTCTAGCCTACTATCAATCAACTCAGGAAGCATGCAGTTCATATAAAAAGATTGAAGTTTGTTTAACATTTGATTGTTTCCATTTTAAGACCCAGTGGCGCCCAAACAGCAAAATAACAGTACAATCTTTTAGTAATATGGAGTTTGAAAAAACCATTTATCATTTTTATTGATGGTTCCATTTTTTTTCCAAAATAATATTTTTCTGCTTTCAGTGCCTTCCTGTGGTGACATATTTTCGGATGAATACGGACACTTCAACTTTGCCAGCTACTCCATCAGGAGTAGCTGATAAGAATTGTAATTCTTGATCTATAAAAAATCCACATTTGATAATCTCTTTTCCAATTTTTTGGTTAAAGAGCCAAACACATGCACATAGGGTGATCACTTAAAAGTGAACTGATGCTTACACTATTAAAGATACATATCAATTTGAAAGCAAATGTGAGATTACTCATCACTTGAACGATTAAGTTTCACTCGGTGAATTTTTTTTCTTGATCTGCTCAAAAATTGATCAACTGGTCAAGGCGCGTTGTCACGGGACAAGTTTAATTGGACAAATATAGTTTATCAAGAAAATAAATGAAAACTGTAGTAAGAATTTCCAAGGAGTACGAAAGTTTGTGTGCTTATTTTGTTCTCTGTACACGTTTAATTCGAAGTTTTAATTTTTTTTAAGGTTGTCAATTGGCTTTTCTTGGCGGGTGGCCAACGACTTTTCCACTATATAGCTGTATCTGCCTAAAATTTTTTGCACCTGTTCGCTACTTTCTTTCTCTCTGCACATGTTTTTTTATATCTATTTCTATGCTCACTACATGTTTATACACTGTAGCACAATAATCTAATAAAAACACAATACCAGTATAATATCTACAAATGTATGTCTTTATACAGTTTTCGATAATTAGTTTGTTTTTGTTGAGTTGCACTGTTTGATAATAGTTTTCATATTTATGAGTACTGGTATATCGTATAGATTGTAATCATTTATTTCGTTGCAGAGCGATGCAAGAAAGATTGAGCAACGAACTCGTAGGACTAATAGATCAACCTTTAGGACCTGATGTAATGTTAAACGTATGGGTTTCGTTTGCAGAAATATATAATGAAAACATATACGACTTACTAAAACCACACCCATGCAAAGGCCAATCACGTCAAAAATTATGCTTGGGAAACGTAAATAGTGATACATATATTAAAGGTTTATCATCTATAAGCGTGTCATCTGGGTTAGAGGCGTATTTAATACTTCAATATGGTTTACATAATACAAAGTATGCTGCCACATCTGTAAACAGTCAGTCGAGCCGTTCGCATTGTGTATTTACCTTAAAAATAGCTCAAGCGTCTACTACGAACAAAGAAGAGTTCGTTAGTGTATTTAATTTTTGTGATCTAGCTGGTTCTGAACGTATAAAGAAAACCCAGAATGTCGGGGACAGGTTAAAAGAATCAAACAGCATTAACACGTCTCTTCTAGTTTTAGGACGTTGCATAAAATTAATAAGAGACAATCAAAAATTAAAAACCAGTAAAGTAATTCCATTTCGAGAATCGAAATTAACACAATTATTTCAAAAGGCGCTTTTGGGATACGAATCAATGTGGATGATCGTTAATATTAATACTTGTCGCGAAATGTTTGAAGAAACGCAACATGTTTTGCAGTTTTCAGCAATTGCAAAAGATGTTATAGTTGAACAACAAATGTTAAAAGCTTGCAGAACGAAAAGAGTTTCTGAACTTCTTGATACACAAATCGATAAAATGAATGTCAAGGAGCTACAGGAGCAAATTGCATTTTTGTCAGACGAGTTAAAACAACAACGATTGGACAACGAAAAAGATCGAGAGCACGTCATTAGGTCATATAAAGCAATCTTAGAAGATACTAATAAATATTGGGAAAAAAAAATCGACGAATTACAATGTACGTTAGCAGAAACTTTGAGAGACGTTAAACATGATATTAAAACACCCGAAATGTCAGTTATTGTTTTAAATAGCTCTTCCGAAGAGAATGACAATGAAGATGAGGAGAATGAAGGTAACGTAGAAGATAGATTAAAGGATGAGATACATCAACTTCAATTAAAATTGAAAATTCAGCAGGATGAGATGGACAGAGCAGAGGCAGAAAGTTTAGATTTAGACAAGATATTAAACGAACAGAAGAAATCTTATTTGGAATTAAAATTGAAACACGAAACTAATGTTAACCTATTAAAAAGTAAAATTATTGCTAACGATGAAAAAATTAAGGACTTAAAAAAAAAAATACCTAGCTACACTCATTTAGACAATTTTAATGATATATCTGATAAAGAAAATGTTTTTATATTTGGAAATCAATGAATTAATTGTTACTATCTATGTATTTATTTATTTTTAGAAATACATTGTTTTAATCTGAAACCTAAACTTTTTGTCGGAAATCACACCTATTGACTTTTTTAAAGAACTTGGAACTAGTACGTATTCCCTTTAAGCAAAGCGAGTTATTTGATTTGGAACACTTGGCCAATGAAATGTTATTTTTTTTAGTTTAATAAAATACTATAATAAATAATTATTTTCAGGGTATTTGATACAAAAAAAGTTATTAAAGAATTTGTTTCTAAAAACTATTAGGCAATGACTCTTATCTGAAACACATCTACTTTGTCGCTGATTGGTGTACTATACTTGAAATCGCCGATCTTCAGAGTATAGCATTACAACAAGTAACGGTTGGTTGACATTGTGAGTGATTTTGAACACTTAAGTAATGCGTTTCTAGTTAATTCTTGGATTTCTGCTACACGATTACAAACAAAGGTCTTCCAAGTAGCGGGTTCTACAGATAACCATGATAAAACAATTTCCGAATCAGACCAATAAAATATTTTTTTAAAGTTAATGTTCATTGCTTGTATGACCTTTGATTGTAATTTAGGTAATAATAAAGCTCCGCACAGCTCCAAACGAGGTAACGTTATACATTTTAGTGGTGCTACACGAGATTTTGCTGTTAATAAACGGCTGTAATGATTTCCGTAACAATCTGAAGATCTAATGTAGATACATGCTCCGTAAGCAGTTATCGAAGCATCTGAAAAACCATGAAGTTGAATTTCGATATAATTTGATATAAGAACTTGTCTTGGTAATTGTATTGCGTTGATTGATGGCAACTGATCATAAAATTTTAACCACAATGTATACAAATTTTGGGGAATTGACTCGTCCCATCCGATTTTAAGTTTCCATAATTTTTGTAACATGATTTTAGCTGTGATGATTATTGGACCGATTAATTTCTTCTTTTTATCTGACATCCTGTATACTGTAAAGAAATTAATATTTGGCTTTTAAAGTTTTAATAAATCTAAAATAAAAAATAAATTTTAGATGAACTCACTTTAATTCACAAAACACATCACTATAAAACCTGTAAAACTACAAAAAACTAAAGTTTCAAAAGCAAATATCTTTTACTCCATGCACCTTTTCACTTCACTAAGTCAATTATCAATCGGGTATCAGGCAACAAATGAAATCGCGACCGATGCAGCGTTTAAATATATAAAGTTTCGTACATTGCAAGCTCAGACAGGAAAAAAACGCTTGTTCGCTCGTTGCAAGCCAAATTTCAAGCTCAAACATGAATAAAATCAGATTTGTTTGAGTTCACACAATTCATGTTATTATGTTACGTTTTACGTATTCGATCGATTGAATGCTATTATCGCGTACTCTCATTTGGAAAATATATTATTTTCGAGAAGTAATTGGGTTTCCTCGTCTCAAAGAGTAACAATAAAAAAATAAACAAATAAACAACAATGTAATAGCTAGCAATTCCTTACTGGTTTCGACAATGTTGTTTGTTGAGTTTTGAGGTTTTTCGGCACCGTCGTGCACTACACGACTTTGCCCTTATGTACGGCGCGAAATTTACAATAAGTGCCTCTATTACAATTGATACCTCGGTCACTATAGGTTAATCAATGATGACCAGATTATCCTGGTAACAACAGTCAGATCATTACCCGATTCATCTGAGACGTCTGACGTAAATACGCAAACAGAAACCAAATTCAAACCCAACCCATATATATATATAACTTTTTCGTTTGTAAACCATCAAGTTTTAGTTAATCTTAAGGCGCATTTACATTGGTATAGTAGCTAAAGCAAGTAACTAAAGCAAGTTACTAAATTTAGTAGCTGGCATTGTGTAAACGTCTAATTTAGTACTTGAACCAGTCACCAATTTAGTAGAAATTTTAATCAAGTAGTCGGCAATTCTATTTATTTGAGTAAGTCGCTTCCCCTTCTACGTGAGTTTTTTACTTCTATGCGTACTAAACACGTTTAGACATATTTTTTCAGTGTAGTTGTTTAGTGGTGCGAAAAATGGCTACGTCCCGATGGAATGAAGATACAACAGTGAAATTTGTTCAGGAGTATCGAGTCAGAGAATGTTTGTGGAACACAAGCAGTGCTTGTTATAAAAATAGGAATGCTCGCGAAGCAGCTTTCCAAGAAATGCAGGAAATAATGGCAATAGAAGGATTCGGAGTGATTGAAATAAAAAACAAAATAAGGGCACTACGTTCAACCAGCGCCGTGCCAAGGAAGTGGCGAGGTAGGCTCCCGCCAGGGGCGCGGACGTGGAGAGGGCGCCGGCGAAGGCCGGAATCTACTGTGCACGCACTCTCCACTTTGGTTGGAGCGTTTGTGATTGTGTTAAATTTACTGTTTTGATGTGATTTGTAGTGTGTAGTCTTTGATTTTTATTGTGAAGTGAAGTTCGTTGGATCGTTGCTTTGGCGTTTGTTGTTTATTATTACAGGAAAGAAATTAATGCTATTAACATTGAGTGGCGTACACAATGGCAGAGGATGAACATGACGGTGGTTAGTTTCGTTAAACTAACTGTTCAGTTCGCTGTCAATAAAAATAAATTAATATTGGAGACATTTTCCTGCTCTAATGTGCTTTTCAATAAAAATAGTTTTTTTTTATTAAAGTTTATTTATTTATTTATATATTTAAGTATTACAATTTTTAATGTTGTTAAATAAATGTTTTTAGTTTTGAATACAGATAATATGGAGATTTCCTACAATCCTCCATTTTATTATACATTATTTTTGCCAGGAATGGACTCGAAAAAAAACCTTCTGGAAGTCAATTTAAGAAGATAAGAAAACGAAAGGAAGAAGACGGACGAATCAGCGCTTGGAAATTGGCTACTCAATAATGGTCGTAAAGAGAAACAACTCTCAAAAGAAGATCGAAGCGGATGTAACCACAACAAAACTGCTTCAGTGGTAGAAACTGCTATAGAGCAAGACAGCCTCTTCACTCCATTACAGGTGGTTATTCACTCTGTTTCTGAAGAAGAAAATAATTCTGAACTGAGTGATTTCGGAACGCGAACGAGTAGCCATTCTCTAGATCTCAGTGAAGCCTGTTCATCTAAAATAAATGAAGTGTCTACCTCAACTAATGTGAAACTACAAATACAGTATAAGGACCCAAAATTATGGCCGGAAAATTTTCGATCAGACGTCGTTCGTTGTATACTTGCTGAACGGGGCCCTCAAACGGTGGAGTTGAATACTACTTATAGATTCCCTTTTTCCGATGATGGAAGGCACTTCTCTCCAAAATGGTTTTTGAAAAACCCAGCAAACGGGGAAAAAGTTAAAAGGCAATGGTTATTGTACAGTCAGTCTAACGATAGGCTGTTTTGTTTTCCCTGCCTTCTTTTTTCAAAATCGATAAGGATATATTTTCTAATTTGGCAAGAGGTTTCAATGATTGGAAACATCTGAATCCACTCATTCACACTCACGAAACTTCGGCAGCTCATCGACACTCCTACGTGACATGGAAAGAGCTAGAAATTCGATTGAAAAGTGGAAATTCCGTTGACGCAGACATCCAAAAGCAGATACAAGCTAAAGCAGAAAAGTGGCGCAACGTTCTTAAATGTGTTGTAGATGTAATACTCCATTGTCCCAGGAACAACTTACCTTTAAGAGGAGGTTCTATATCAATCAATGATGTCGTGTTTTTTTGAATACGTTGGAACTTATTAGTCACTACAATGCTCAACTGTTTAAGCACATAGAAATTTTGGGAAAAAGTTCGATCTGAGATACTAAACAGAATAAAAAGTGCCAAATACGTCGCAATTATGTTTGACTGTACTCCAGATACAGCGCATTTAGAACAGATGAGTCAAATCGTCAGGTATGTCTACATTAATGGCGAGGAGTGTTCAGTAGAAGAAAGCTTTATTGACTTCATCATAACTCATCAGAAAACTGGAAAAGGTCTACCAGAAGAAATATTACAAAAACTGAGCAAAACGGCTTGAACATTCAGAACTGTCGCGGCCAAAGCTTTGATAATAGTACAAACATGACAGGAAAATATAAAGGCGTTCAAGTCCATATATGCCAAAAAAACGACGTTGCAATTTTTGTGCCTTGTGCAGCACACAGCTCAAACCTTATCGGTGTGCATTCCGCAGAAGTATCTGTTCAAAAGACGGATTCTTTTAAAAAAGTGAAACCGTTTTTCAACTTCTTCAGTACCTCTACATCAAGATGGGAAGCTTTGCTAGATTGTCTTAAAATAACTCTCAAGAGGCACAGCGATGCAAGATGGTCCTCCAGACGTCAAGCCGTAACACCAGTTCAAAGAAAAGCATCTGTAAACAGGGTACTGCAAGACATGACCAACAAGGGCAACAAGGAAACAGCATCTGGTGCTACGAACCTTTTTAAACATAGATTTCAAAA
Source organism: Aquatica leii (assembly GCA_035610365.1). Classification (NCBI taxonomy): domain Eukaryota; kingdom Metazoa; phylum Arthropoda; class Insecta; order Coleoptera; family Lampyridae; genus Aquatica; species Aquatica leii. The sequence goes on along the minus strand of CM069436.1, from coordinate 94,411,308 downwards.
TTGTATGCCTTTTAGAGATGTGGTCTGACATACTAATAAAACTTAACTGTGCAAATAAATCTTTCCAAGGGAAAAGTGTTACTGTTGATGCAGCATAAAGTTTATCTGGTTTGGGAAAAAGCATTCAAAATTTACGTGATGAAGGGCTTAAAAAATACAAAGATGTGTGTAATTCCATGTCCATTCAAAGTACTTTCTCCGTTCAGAGGAAATGACAAGTAAAAAGAATGGATACACGTACTCTCTGCCGAAAAGTCTTTTGAGCTAGAATGCTTCAAAGTTTATGACAGAACGATGAGTGAAATAAAAAGGAGAACTCAATATATCACGATATTTCATCAGTTTCCTGTTAGGACGAATACTGGAATAAAGCTCTCTGTCTCGTACCTTGAAAAATGTGCAGCAGATATGGGTACCAAGTATAGCAGAGACATTGACGCTGTGGAGCTTGTTAATGAGGTAGCTGCGTTCAAGTTTCAAGTGAAAGAACTATTGACAGACATTCGTAATGCTTCCCATTTAGATGTTTTGAAGTGTATTACAAAGTACAAACTAAAAGATGCGTATCCTAACATCGAAATACCATTAAGGATATTACTAAGTATGCCGGTGAGCGTAGCATCTTGCGAACGTAGTTTCAGTAAATTAAAACTTATAAAAAATTACTTACGTTCAACTATGGGTGAACGCAGACTCTCAAATTTAGCTATCTTGTCCATAGAATACATCATAGCATCAAAACTTGACTTCGATGGCATAATCAACGAGTTGGCTTTGCTTAAAGCAAGAAAAATAAATCTATAACTAAAACGAGGTAGCTGAGGTAGTTCGTAACTGTATTTTTACAACACTCGGAACTACTTTTCTCTATTTCGACATGAGAATTAGCCATTCTTACACTAAAATCCGTGTAAGAATAAGCAAATTCTTACACGAATTTTAGTAATGTTAGTTTTTTCAAAGTTGGTATCTCTGAATCGTAAGTTGACGTTACATGAAAAAGAAATCAAAATTACTGTAATTTAACAATTAAAATTCAAATTTTGATGCCAAGATAAAATAAACACGTTTTATTAATTCAAATCTATTTACTTATAAAAGTATCAAGAGATAATTTCGTATGATTTTAGGTTAACACATAAATTTCAATATGTCAAAGTGTAAGTGTTGCCAATTCAATAAAATAATAAAGTTTCCCAATTTTGTTTTAAAATTAAAGTTATACGAAAAATATTAATTATTGTATCAAAATAGAGAAAATAGTATAAAACACACGTCATAGAATACGTTTCAATCACTCTACCGCTTCATAAACTCGCCGCTGCGCGGCTCGTGTATGAAACCCGGTCTCGTGATTGAAGCGCGTTCATTCTGTAACTTGTGTTTTAATATACTATTCTTTTTTCATTTTCAAACATTTTTGGTAAATACTTAAGACTACAAGTATTACAGATTACAGTGATTAGTAAAACATTTACGTTGGTTGTGTACCTATTGTTTTAAAAATTAGTTTATTAAAATACGTCGTTTTGATTAATCTTCCATTATAAAATTTATTTGTCTTAATTTACTAAATATTTATTGATTCTATATGGAGAAATTTGTTGGAAGCTAAAGTAAATTTTTTAAAGGGGGAGATATCAGATAAGGGCGCAACTTAGGCCGTTATGCCACGGGCGCAGAACCACCTTGGTACGGCACTGCGTTCAACCTATTGACCCATTGACAAAGGTTGTCTCTGCGTTGTCTTGCGGACCTTGAAGCATGATTACCACTAGTCCTAGAGATGGGCTGAATAATTTTGTTTATTTCATTTCTCCAGGAACCTGGTACAATAATTCCATTATCAATATCTTCATCTACAGATCCTCTTAGCATTGTAGTTATTTGTCGTAGTTATTCTCAACAAGTTGTCTAGTGTGCAGCTTGCTATAACAATTTTGTCAATTGTAGATGGTAAACAAGCGATAGGCTTTTCAAAAACACGGAATCTGCTCACGAGAATTCCAAATGCATTTTTAACTATACGACGCGCTCGAGACAGCCGATAATTGAAAATCTTTTGGTCTTTGGAAAGTGATGTCCGTGAATACGGTTTTAACAGATACATCTTCAAGGGAAAAGCGTCGTCGCCCACTAGAAAGCCGTCCGGCGGAAGTAGGCCATTTTCTAAAGCTGTAAATAGTGATGAATGCTGAAAGACCCCACCATCTGATTGACGACCATTGCATCCTACGTTTATATATGAAAAGCAGTAGTTGTCATTAACAACAGCCAACATAATAATGCTGTTAGCACCTTTATAATTAAAATAGTCACTACCACAATTTGTGGGTGCCCGGATTCCGAAATGCTTGCCGTCAAGTGCCACTTATAGCGAACTCAAGAAAACATTAAAAAATTATGACGTATGCTATTTTCTAAAATATGGTCAAAAATAATTTGATTCCACATTCCTTTTTGCATTACATTAAGTTGTTTTCCAAAACTTATGGAAAATACCGCTCCAATCTATTTATCTTTTTCAGAAAGAAATGTCAACAACAAATGATGTATCAGATTTAAGCGACCACGAAAGGCCCGTATCTGACATTGAAAATCACCAGTCTTCTCCAAAGCGACCAAGCAGTGATGATGCAACAGCAACAACCTCTACTTTTCAGGCCCCATCACTATCGAAACGAAAAAAATCCAATATGCAACAGGTTTCAGCAGCCCTAAGGGACCTGAAATACATTGCGAACGAAGTTTCTAAAGAACCTCCTGTGAATGAATTTGTAATTTTTGGTAACAGTGTGGCAGCACAATTACAAAACTTAACTACTGTCAACGCTTTACTGGCCCAGGAACAAATACAATCTCTTTTAACAAAATTTAGAATACGTGAATTACAAGGCGTTTCTGCTACAGCACCTCCACCTAGAATTAACGCAGTTGAACATTATGGTTCTACACCATCGTCTTCTCCGTCCCCTGCATCATATGTAGACTATAACGACACACAGTTGTCTTCCACAGCATATAGACAAACATATCATCAGGACACAGAAATAAGCAACGATAGAAATTTTGGTTATTCCAACATTTTGTCTCAAGTTTTAGCAAATATTTCATATCGTGAGTACGCTGTTTATGTATCATTACCTAGATTTGAAGCAATAAAATAAGGAAAAAGTACCCTGTAGTTGCATAAATGGCGTTACACACCTCGGGAATAAACTTCGAAATAGTTGGTCTGGACACGCGAAATTGTCTTTGTAATGTTCTATAACTATTTTCAGTTGCTAAGTAGGCTAAAATAACCTCTAATTTTATTCTGCCTGGAATAGCCTCTCTCATAAGAGTATCAGATTTTGTTATAGAAGGACCAATCTTTTGTAACAATATGTCAAATTGCTGTTTGGACATTCTCATGCAGTTTCTATATTCCTCCACGTCTTCGTTAGCCAGTTCCTTTAGCAACATACAAGAAAACCCGTGAGTGTTTCTGCGAGCTAGCCATTTTCGGATCCAAACGTTTTTGTTTCTTTTGTTATGTTATGTTATGTTATGTTACTAATTTCTTCGCATATCAAAACTATACATTGTTTTATGACTGATCTATAACGCTTTCGTTCAATGGACACCATTTTGATTTAGCGACTAAACAGTGAAAGCTACAATACCGTGTGAATAGCTACTAAATGAAAATTAACTAAATTTAATTAACTTGCTTTAGCTACTGTTAAGAATTAATTAATTCCAAGTTCAAGTTTCACTGTCTTGCTTGATCATGGATGAAATAACTGGCATAACGCCCAGCTCTCGTGTTGATTGGAATATCTTGCAGATTCCATCGAATATTCAGTTATCTGACCCCCATTTAATGAGCCTGGCGATATAGATCTTTTAATTGGTTCCTCGCAGTTTTTCAATCTGTTATGGTTGGGTCAAATTCATTTAGGTTCTAATCTACCGATTCTGCAAAAAACTAGACTTGGGTGGGTTCTTTCTGGTCCTACAAGCCCCCTAGTATTTACCCAAACTCAATTCAACGTCAGTATCAAAGATGATCTTTCTGGTTTAATTTCGAAATTCTGGGAACTTGAAAGTTATCCTGTCGTGAAAGTTTTTTCATCCGAAGAAAATGCATGCGAAACGCATTTTCAAAATATTTTTCGTAGAAATGCCGATGGTAGGTTTGTCGTTTCTATTCCTTTAAAACAATCAAGCGAGGTTCTTGGAGATTCATTACATGTTGCTCAGAAAAGATTTCTCGAACGTCGATTTCATCATAATCCAGAGCTTTTAAAGCACTATACTTTGTTCATGCAAGAATATCAAAATTTAGGACATATGTCCCTCTCAAAATCCCATTCTTCTGAACAATCGTATTACCTTCCTCATGGAGTAATAAAGGAAGGGAGCTTGACAACAAAACTCCGTGTCGTCTTTAATGGTTCTTCTCCCACATCTTCGGGTCATTCGCTAAATGACATTCAAATGGTTGGTCCAACCATTCAACAGGATCTATTCTCGATTCTGATTCGCTTTCGTAAGCATACCTATGTTGTGTCTGCCGACATTGAGAAAATGTATCGGCAAATATTGATTGATCCCACTCAAAGGTATCTTCAAAAAATTATGTGGAGATCCTCACCGTCAGAATCTCTCCAGGTTTTTGATTTAAATACCGTAACCTATGGTACGGCTTTTGCCTCGTTTCTGGCCATTCGTTGCTTGCATCAACTTGGCGTAGAATGTGAGATCACTAAACCACTAATTTCTCAAATAATTAAATCCGATTTTTATGTGGATGACCTTCCTACTGGTGCTGACAACTTAGACGACGCTCGGAATATTTGCTCGGAAATTGCGTGTGTTTTACGAAAAGGATGTTTTAATCTTCGAAAATGGATATCTAACAATCCTAATGTTCTTGCAGAAGCTCCTACTTCAGAACTGCACCCGGGTATTCTAGATCTTGGGTCTCATGATCACACTAGCACTCTTGGTCTAGGTTGGTCATTCCAAACGGACACTTTCATTTTTACTATATCTCAATTAACTGCCAAGAAGGTGACAAAAAGGTCTATGTTTTCTGAAATTTCGCAGATATTTGACCCGTTGGGGCTACTTTCTCCTTGCACAGTCGGTGCAAAGATCCTTTTACAACAGTTGTGGTTGGAAAAATTGTCGCGGGACGACCTTATTCCTAACGATGTCTTATCAAAGTGGTGTTCATATCGTAATGATTTAATTGTCCACAATGATTTGAAAGTTTCTAGACACGTCTCATGTAACGATGCAACTGACGTTCAGCTTCATGGGTTCTGGGATGCCTGCATATATGTCAGATCTATTGATCAAACTGGTATGGTATGGAAAACCTACCTCAATCTCGTGTAGAACCTTCCGCCCCTTTTCATACTACGGGGGTTGATTATGGCGGTCGTGGATGCAAACTTTATAAGTCCTATCTGTGCTTATTCGTTTGCTTTGCTACGAAAGCCGTACACTTAGAGTTAGTCACAAGCTTGTCTTCTGAAGCTTTCATTATGACTTTTCGACGTTTTGTGTCTCGCAGAGGTAAGCCCCTGCGTGTTTACTCCGATAACGGGACTAACTTTTCTGGCGCTAATTCTCAACTTAAAGAATTAGCCACATTTTTAAATAGAAATGGTTTGTCATTGTCTGACGCTGCTGTTAGTCAGGGAACTGAATGGCATTTTATACGCGCGCATAGTCCTCACTTTGGAGGTTTGTGGGAGGGTGGAATTAAATCAGCCAAGCATCACATTAAGCGAACCGTAGGTAATAAAATTTTAACTTACGAGGAGTTTACCACTTTACTTGCTCAAGTAGAAGCGGCTCTTAATTGCCGTCCACTATCCCCCCTATCTTCTGATCCCAATGATCTCCAACTCTTAACTCCTTCTCACTTTCTCATTGGGAAACCGTTTACGTCTCTACCGGATCCGGACGTCAGCGAACTGAAAGAATCCAGACTTATGTGTTACCAACGTGTACAACAGTTACATTAACGCATATGGAAACGGAGTAAAGAATACGTTTCAACACTTCAACAACGCGTAAAATTGAAATCAAATAGTTCCGAGCTACAAGAAGGCACGCTAGTTCTTCTCAAAGAAGACAACCTTCCACCACTACGCTAGAAGGTAGGTCGCATTGTGCAATTATATCCCGGTAGTGATGGTGTAAATCGAGTGGCGTCCATACGCACAGTGTCAGGAGTAGTGCGCCGCGCATTTACTAAAATTTGTCCTTTGCCCATAGACTCAGTCAGTGCAACAAAGTGACATTAATTTAGTTATTATAGTATAATTTTATTTGGGCAAAATCTATATTTAATGTATCCATTGTTTGTTGTTTTGCGTAGTATAGTCATTTCTTTTTTTTTGAAAGCTTTGCCTTTCAAGGCCGGGGGCATGTTAAGAATTTATTGTGTTCGCTGGTTTTCGTTCTTGCCGAATATGTACGGGTGGTTTGCCCCTTCTTATGTAGCAAGCGGCGCGTACCCCCAGAATTGTTCATGCTACCTTCGTAGTAAAGACGCTTCAAGATCATTATGTTTTGAATAAATCTAATACAACGTTTAACTATTTTATTTTGGTTTGTTGGCCACCTTAAAGTGCCAAGAAATTCGTTGAGCTACTAGATGCTGCAAAATCTAGACTAAAAATAGTATGATTGCAGTTTACAAGAAGCAGTTCCTGTATCATACGATACAGCTACTATACCAATGCAAATGCGCCTAATAAGTCAAAAACCTTGACGATTCCATGCTCAAAAAAACCTTATAAACCCGTGGTTGACTTGAACAGCGACGCAAAGTGATTAAATATTGCAACTAATTTATCTTTTGTTTAATAGCGTGCCATTAAGGGTAACCATTTAAAGCAGTCAATTCAAAAAGTACAAAAAAATAGTGGCACATTGAATTACCAGTCGGAGTCATTAACTTTACCATTGAAGAATTGGTAAACAAATATTTTAATACAATTTAAAAGACAAGTTAGAATTAACTTTTAAAAGTTTGTAAGATATTATTCTGCTTAAAGGATATTACGAGTATTTATCTGCATATTTTAGTAGGCCAAATGAAATTTCAACAATTAATTGTATTTAAACGCAAATTCTGATTATCATTAACCAAAGAAATATCGAGGTATTATTGATATTGGTACGCGTATTACAAGTGGGAATTATATGGAAAATTAATCTTACCTTACGATTCGTTTTGCCGCTGCGGTAATCCTTCCAAACCTGCCGAAAGTCTTTACAGGAAAAACGCATCACATATACACTATTCGTTGAATAATTATAGTCAAAATTATAACAATTAACACAACAATCGTTATTAGTTTAACCCGAACGAAACACTTTGCGAAAGTAAAGCAATGGCGCGCGGATGAATCAGCCTTCAAAATATCGAGATTGCTTTGAAATATTTGAAAGCATTTTATTGGCGTTGCCTTGTGATGTCATTTAAATTTTGCCAATCACATTGTTTTCTTATTTCATTGTTTCCACGTTACCAACCAATTTATTTATTAACTTCAACAAAAATAAAATACAATACATACAGGATGTTATCACATTTATGTGCAAACGTCAAAAAGTACCATTTCTGTTGTTTAAGGGTTTAAGTACGTAGCTTTTGTGACGTTATGTTTCAAGTTGTCAACCCAAACAGACTGTTCTTCAACAACTCTATTAAGATATTTCAACGTTTACTTGCCAGAGATAATTCTGTTGGTGCCTTTTTTTTGAATATTTTGACTCCACTAAGCCGTTCGTTTTATGGCGGTAAAGTTATACTTATACCAAGTTTCAGCTGTAAATTGAGAACTGTTGTAACGTAAACGTGTACCAAAAAAAACTCATGTAATGTCTATATAAAATTTTCTGTTCTTTGTTTTTGCATCGCCGTGTGTTTTCTTTCTTTCACCATTACTACTCCTTTCTTTCTCGTTCATCACAAAAGTGAGTTTCTTCGTCGATCTTCTGCTCCTTTCTTTTTTGTAAAGTGGTAAATTCATCACTTTAGTTCTGCCACTCTCCTTCCTTTGTTTCTCAGTGTTACTTTTAGTTTTTCTTTTAGTACTTTTTTCTGCTATGCCAACCTTTGATTATGTTGTTCCGTTTTTTCTTGATTAAGTGTGAAGACACTTACGCTCTATCTATCTTATCATCCCCGGTTTTTCCGTTACTCGACGTTTATTTTTTCTTCCTCCTCTCTTTATTTTTTAATCATTCCTTTTCTTGGTATTTTCTGTCGTATATCTGCTGCGCGTCCCTTTTTGCACTGACGTTCTAAAAACGAGTGGGTGTTTATAATAAAACCGTTTTGATGTTAGTCAAAGTCGAGAGAAAGTACTCTTTCATCCTTTCAGCTAGTGGCCAATAATTTTCATCCATTCTGCTTTTAGTGGACGATAAAAGGTTATGGGGAGTTCAATGTTTCTTGGAAGAATTAATAGGTTGTCAGATAGTCAAATTTGATCCTGTCAAAGGGTCCACCTTTCAATCTTCTCTTTACTAATATCGCTTACTCCGAAGATTCGGGACGTATTACAGGCGTTTCTATTCACCAGACTTTAATTTCTGAGAATCAACGTCGGTAACTCAGGCCAGGAGTTTTATTACAGTCAAAGGTCAAAATAAAAACAAATTCACGAATAATAATTTCATTTTCTAAATATGGTCGTTATAATTCATTATTTACCTGTACATTTAATCTAAGCACACACACATTTATAATCTGCGAAACATTTACATCTCAGTGTGCATTAGTAAACTAAAACTAGAAACAAAATTGTCTTAAAATGTCCAATTCAGTAAATAACGAGACCAAATCCGATACAGCACGTCGTGCAATTGTTAAGACATTAAATTATTTAGATGTAGAAAAAAGTGACTTCGGCCTAATTATCTTAAACTAAGAAAAAAAATTAAGAATTTCTAGATTAACTAATCGCCTATGAGACAAAACTTATTATTTAAAAACTAATTATGAATCCTGAGCAGTTTTCTCTTTTCGTCTAACAAACTAACAGCATTTTCAGTACCATTAAAAAATTTAAGCCAAAGCGTGTGATAAACGATTTTGTTAGTTGTAATCACAGAGAAAAGTGTACAAGGTAGACACAAAGTGCTCCGGTTAGCGCAACGTAAAAAAATTTTTCTCGCCACCTAGTCATTCGTGGCCGCACTTTCGGTTACTTTTCTCGGTGCCTTACTCTTCAATCCAATGTTTTAAATTACATCACTACTTTCTATAAATAAAAGTTGTGTTTTAAATAACAACGGAAAAACTAACTCTTATTAATAAAGATACATTTACAAATTCTGAAAACAGAATGTTATTTATTTACTCTTAATAAACAAAACTGATATTTAAGCCTTTGTGTTCACAATTTCGTTATTGACCATTATTATCAAAATATATTGGTGTAATAACAAATATAAATTTTACAAATCTAAAAATAACTTAAATTCACATGAATAAAATTGTGTTCATCATTTAGTATGTAAGACTTTGAGGAACCCCATTTACAGTCTTTGTTTTCATTACGTCGTTTTCGTAGGTAACCACTGTTTCCTTTCCATTCTCGAAAACTCTGAAAAACAAATAAAAATCACATTTAGAAAAAGGGACACATTACGTCCTATATGTTTCAGTCGAGCCACACGTCATCAAAATACATTTGATACTAAAATTTTAAATTTAAACAAACATCAGCATAAAGTTTGAGGCTGTAGCATCGTGAGTACAGTGTTAATAAATTCTGAGAGTATTATTTAAAATTCACAAAAAATACAAGTTGTCCACGAGACTAGCACTGAAGATATAAAAGCATTGCGTCGTAAAAAGCGACAAACTCTACTATGTGACATTAAAATTGCAACACCAAGAAGAGGTGGGAATTTTGTGACCAAACTTGGCAAGAAAGATTAGCTACTCAAAGGTAGTAAATGATTATTTCAAAGAAAAGGAACAAAGATAAACACAATTTTTATTTAATCTCTTGTCCCCTTTCCCTATTGGCTTCTCACTCCCAGGTATCGATTTAGCTGGTTGTTGATTTCCTCTTGAGTTATTGTATCCCAAGCAACTTGCAATGAATGCCAGAGAGCTTCCTGTGTCTGTGGAGGATGAGCCAAATTCCTAAGTTCTCTACCCCTAATATTCCACACGTGTTCAATAGGCGAAAGGTCGGGAGATCTAAGTGGCCATGGTAAGAGATTAACATTGGCCTCTTCGAATCGTTTCATAGACTGTCTTGCTATGTAGAGACGGGCATTATACTACTGGAGAAATGGTGAAGAAATGAAAGAATATGGGGTTAACATATCGCCAGGCGTTCATATTGCCTCGGATGAACACCAAGCGAGACTTGCTCCCATTATTACCCAATACTATAATCCCCACAGTGTGATGCACATGCCGCTCAACAGAAAATTGAAATTCTCATACGGCCATCATGCATCCCCAAACAGAATCGGGATTCATCACTGAACACTACGCTATGCCATTCCAGATTCCAGTGGAGTTGCAGCCTACACCATTCCAAACGTTGATGTCGGTGTTCAGCCGACAATGGTAGCAAAAGATGTGGCCGAAAAGATTGCAATCGGAAACTTCTACAGCAGCATGTGCGTTAACGCCATCCACAGAGGTTTCTACATTTTAAGTGTCTTAGATCATCCACGCTGGGAGTGAGTCAATAAATTGCGATTGTGGATGTATAGGTTGTGAAAAATTTTCTGGGGTAAGGTACATTCTCACCGCGGTTTAGTTTCGACTTGTGTCGATTTATCTGCCTTGAGCGTTGTCAGATGTAAACGGGCATCTGTAGTGTATATTTCACCCGTTTTGGTACTGTTTGAGTTTCATTATAATCAGCACAGCAAAGATCAAGCTGAATCTTATCAGTTATGCAACTACGACTCATTCTCCGACGTTCTGAGCTTCCGCTATTTCTTTTGGGGGGGATTTAATGCAGGTTTAGGTTCTTACCGAAACAATTGTGTTAGCGACATATGCGTTGACTAACATCTTGTGGGTATTTCATGAACTACTATTAAAAGAAGCTATAACTATACTCTGTGACATTAAAATTGCAACACCAAGAAGAGATGGGAATTTATGACCAAACTTGAGATCCAGATGCGATCTATTTTAAAATACATCATCGCAGGGTTAAACGGCAAAGGTTTAGCAAGCGTATTAGCACTGAGATCCAGAATTACTCAGGCACACAAAGATTACAAAAGTGTAATCAACCAACAACAGAAAAACAATCCGCCGTTTCAGTTGTGGTAATGCAATGTCTGAACAAAAACAGTGGACCAAAATATTATCCTTAAAGATGTGCCAATTTGCAAACGACCAGGAAGACTGTTCTGACAAGAAAAAGAAAGTTGACAACACGTCAGAATGGTTACATAAGTGTGTCCGACTATGCCAGTCCTTTATAGTACCAAAAAAGTTGGATCAACGAAAATTTACGTCGATTATCGTAAGCTGAACAATATAATACCAATTCCACTAATAAGTTGGACTGACACTACAAAACGCTAAGGTATTTAGTGTAATAGAACTAAAAAATGAATTCTTCAACGTGCCACTTAGATGAACAGAGTTGCAAGTTCACATCATTCGTTATCCAAACGCTTAGTACAAATTGCTACATGTATCCTTTGGTGTCAGTATCTTACCGTCAGTACTCCAAAGATTTGTTCAAGCAGTGTATCGTGATCTCATAAAAAAAGAAACTATGACGGCCTATTTTGATGACTTCATCATACTAACCAAAGACTAAGATGAAGCCTACTCACAAAGGTATTTAAACGTAGCTGAACATATTTGACTTAAAGTAAAAACATGTCAGTTTTTCTGCTGGAAACGAAGAAGCGTGCAATAAGCAAGTTCCCAACACCAAGCAACGTACAACAAATTCAAGCTTATCTAGGACTTACTGGCTGCTTTAGAAAAATTGTGAATAGATATGCCCAGATCAATACCTAAGCAATCTTCTAAAAACATACCTTTCAAATTTGCCCAAGAACAAATTTCAGAAGTTAAAGTCGAGTTAACGTCAGATCCAGTTCCTAAAATATTTAAGATAGGCCGAGTGAACTACATACAGACGAAAGCAAAGATGGAATAAGTGCCGCTTTGTTACAAGATGAGGAAAACAAGAAGTTCCATCGGATTAATTACCTAATCCAAAAGACTAACGACACCCAGAAAAATTGAAGCAGTTACAAACTAGAAAGGGCTATAAAATTCTGTGTATTCTTCAAGATTTAAAATCAACACGGATTGCGCAGCATTTAGACAGACCCTCATGACGAAAGAAGTTCCACCAAAGATTGCAAGAATTTCAATATGAAATAGAACACAGAGCAGGAACAAACTTGAGATTTGTTGGCGCTCTATAAAGGTATCCCATTATGATGGTCTTGATCGGAGTTTCAGCTCAATTATCGACAGCACAGAGAGGAGAATTGAAAGTAATCGTCAAAATATACTCTGTGACATGCCTACAGTGCAAAATTGCATATCTTCTTAATCAGAACCAATCCACTATCACGCGCCGTTATCAAGGATGAACTAGAGAAGTATTGTAAACAAGGAACTAAGGGAGGAAACAGACAAATGAGGTATAGAGCCGCCATCTTCGATTTATGGCAATAAGGGACCGATTTTCCAGTACCAGATCAATCGCCGATCAATGGTTAGGTAATGAAGATAGTCCTGTATCCCTTCGAACAGTTTACTGTCGAATCAGAAGTTGGTGTACATTGCGACTGCACTGGAATCTGGAATGACATAGAGTAGTCTTCAGTGATAAATCCCGATTCTGTTTGGGGATGCTAGACGGCCGTATGAGAGTCAGCGCAATGTTCACTTTACTGTTGAGCGGCATGTGCACCACACTGTGAATATTATGGTACGGAGTGCTATAGCCTATGGGAGTAACTCTCGTTTAGTATGTATCCGAAGTAATTTGAACGCTTGGCGATATGTTAACGAGGTGGTAGAAACACATATTCTTCCATTTCTTTAACAATTGGAATACCCGCTTTTCCAGCAGGATAATGCCCGTGTCCACATAGCAAAGCATCCTATGAAACGAACATGACAATGTTAACTTCATGAAGACTTTGGTCAGGAGGGAGTACCAAAAGTACAAGAACTAGTCGAACGAGAATTTTGAATCCTAAGTTTGCGCAAAAATGTAGAAAAACACATCGCAAACTGTATACCATGTATACCATTAGAAAGAAACAACATTGACCATTTACATCCAATCACCTTCTTCTACAAAATTTATATGGATTTATTTATTGAAGAAGACACCAAAACCACCCAAAACTTAACGATGCAATCAGCTATATTAGTTCAGATAAAGGCACTGCCTTTACATCAGAGATGTTTAAGAATTACTGTAAAGAAGAGAAAATATCCTACATATAAATAACTGGATTTCCGAGAGGAAACAGGTTAAGTGGAAAGAGAAAATCGCACCACCATCCACGTCCTTACTTTTATTAGAAAATTAAACTGAATGGTACAAACATACAGAAAATGTCTAGATGGCAATAAATTCTACATTTTGTCAAAGTACGGGAGCAACTCCCATTAGAGCTCCTAGTTAGTGTTAAAAAGCGACAAAAATTGAATAGGAATATAGAGAAATATTTTTGGAAGAGAGAAATGAAGCATGAAAGCGGACAAAAGAGACGATCCTAAACGTGCAAAATGAATACAAACGTCGGACACACTGTGGCCGTGATGAGATCCCAATTTGATAACCAGTCAAAACTGAAGGCAAAGTACCTAGGACTATATAAAACAACAAGTCATGCTGAATCATAGCTTTGACGTAAAGAGGATCAATGCAGGTCCTCCTCCAAAGAACACTTCCTCTTCCGCGGACCAACCAAAGACGTGGGTTTTGATCCAAAGCAGTTCTTTATTTTCAGGTTTAATATCTGACTATGCCTCCAAAGCTAATGACATTTTTTCCGATGACATCTATTGTTACGTTACAAGTATTCTGATGTAGGTTACGTATTGTATGAATTTCGTCCCGGCACGTCCTCATGCTACATTCAGAGTGTTGACTGTCATTTTTTTGTTTTGTTTCTTTGAGTATAGAATGAATAAAGGAGAAAACAACCTTTCCAGTCAATGTGAGAAGGGTTGTATATGAAAATCTAACGTGCCAGACCTTCATTTCTAAATATACGCCTTTATTCACGTTATAAATGGGTACATCGGTTTTACTTCATATGTGCGAATTAATCTAGGGTAAAAATTGCTTTTTATTTTTGTGACATCACTCGATTTACCCGTAATTAAAATAGTGACGACACCCACGTGTTTGGCCCTTTGGAAATAGTCGTTGACGTACTTCGTGTCTACTAAAGGTTAAGGTACACCTACGATAGCCATAATGAAGATCACTCGGAAGCTCGGTTACAACGATTCATTGCTTGACTTACAAGCAACTTATTTGTGATATCCTATATCTAATTATTCTTTTCCTTTCACTTTTTAGCGATTTTAGGAGACGATTCAAGCATGCCGATAGCTATTAGCATGACTGGATAATCTTGATTGTATTGATTGATTTACTTTGTATTTGTCGAAAGTAAAATACGTGCGACGTAGGTATAGATGTTATCACGAACGCAAATTTGTTTGTACAATTAGAGATTAACAGCTGTATTCATAAAAAATTACAATTGGGTTACAGAGCTCTTCAAACCTATTTTAGGATAAATGTCAAAAAAAACTATTCATAATCGCGTTTTAGCTTAACAAACCTTTTGTAACAGAGTTGTAACTTAGCAATATTTAAAATAGGACCTACCCTTCTTTAAACCTATTTTAATTTTAAAAATTGTGTATAATCAGATATTTTGAAATCGAAAAATTTATTTAAAAGAAATTTAATTTGTTTCTGTGTTTAATTTAACACAGATGCAATAGATGATATTAATATCCACTAATATTGTAAATAATATAATTGATATAATTCGCGACTTCGACTGAGCGTTCAGTGAATTTTGTCATTTTGGCGGTGCTACAAATTTTGGTACTTTTTGGCAACACGTCTTCATAGTTTTACTTATTCTAATTTTTTTGTAATCAAGTTTATTGTTTGTATTGTCCTAATTTGTTTCTCAAAATGTAGGTACCTAAGTTAAATATTACGTCAAGCAATATGTTTTACTGCCCATTGGTCTGCGCCATACGATCGGAAACGGAATTCTGATTTCTTTTAGGTATAAAATTTAATTTATATAATTCATTGATTTAAATAATTTTTTATTTAGCATTTTAAAAAAATAAGCAGTTTGCATTCAAGAAAGATGTAATTCATGCAATACTAAACTTCTCTCCAAAGTGCCGTTATTAGTGCGTTATTTATTTTTTACATTTACAAATTTACTTAATATAATTACTACTACTAATGTTGTTAAACAGTTATTAAAAAATCGAATTGTTATTAATCACACCAGACTTGCAAAATTATCTACCCAACAAACTATGTCAGCATTTTCTTTTGCTTGTTGGGGTCAATATTTTTGTTTTCAATTATCCTGACCCTTCGTTGCACCCATTCTTGAAATTGATGCTAAAAAACTAAATAAGTTCTTTTGAACACATTCAAATTGATACAAACCTTATCTTCTACAAGCTAATTTTTACTTCTTGTTTTCTTTTTACTATCTGTCATTATTAATTACTACCATAATTATTACTTGACAGACGTAACTAATAAACGCAAAAAATAGTTCTAATGTTTCGACGTTACCAACGCGACTGCATTAAATTTACTGAAATCGGTATTTTAACTCTATTTTGAGTACCGAGAGTTTACAAACCGTTTATGAATGAACGAAAGTTAAAACGTTCTGTAAGCCTTAAAACACATTTTAAATAAAACAAGTTTAACGGGTATTTTTGAATATTTTTATGAATACAGCTGTAAATTTATTCCAAGTGCAATCTGCTTCTGGTGGCGAATTCACTAGTTTCGCATCGAATAAAAGTTTAATTCTCCGATTATCTATTAATTTATACTGTACGACTGTGATATTTATTGACGAACTTAATTGTTACTTTATATGCAATTCTCCCCACCTTCTTTTTTACCCTCTCTTTCATTGTTAAAAATAAATATATTCGTTGCTATAACCTGTGTTTTGTCATTTGTCTCTTTCAGTGTTCGACAGATTTAAACGATATCTGCCAGTAATATTTTCCGTCCGTTTTGAAACCTTTTTAATTACTTTACGATTAGCACACCGAGACTTGTGATCCTCTCGCCGAATTGTATTGAGCTAGTCGCCTGCCCTTAAGTTACGGGTAAAAAGCCACATAACATCGTTCTGATGATTCGGAAGAACCCTTCAGAGGCTTCTCCCGAGAAGATATCGACGCATTAAGACATCAACGTCGATGTATACGTCAGGAAATTTCCCCCGTGCTACGAGGAGATTGTTCCCAAGAAAGGTAGTACAGGACAACAATTTTTTGGGTTAGGCAAAAAAAAGAAGAAGGGTGTTACTGAATTACATAAGGTTTAACAATGGCCTTAACCTGGTTTGGATTAATTAATTAAAACTTAGTAGTTACCGGCAGCTATACTGAAATCTTTGCAAAACAAAAAACAGCTAAGTAGTGTAAAAGGTGTTTCTGAACTCGTCAGTTTATTCTTGTACATAACGCAAGATATTTAAAAAAAAAGGTAAACAAACAATTGGAATAAAAAATATTCAATACTTACTTTTTCGTGGTGATTTTCTTCCCATCGACAAAGCGAGTAGATGTTGACGTCCTTTTAATGTTGGCATGTCCATTATTACCATTCGAAAATGAACTGCTGAACGAGGAAAACTGAGCTGAACCGTTATGGAAGAAATCGTCCATAAGATTAGAACCAAAACCTAAACCAAAACCGAATGGATTGAATAAACTCGAGGTAACTTGATTCTGTGGATGCGAATGACGGTTTCCCCGCCTACCTCGATGATGATCGTGAGGTCCATTAAAGTCTAAAAAACAAAACGAATTAAACACGCGGACAAAAAAAATTAAACAAAACATACCCGCTAAGAGATCACTAACAGTCGAACCAAAGAATTCCCTAAATACATCTTCGGGATCTCGGAATGTAAAGAAACCAAAACCTAAATCAAAATCGTCGTCGTGGCGACCTCGCGAACGTGTGCCGCCGTTGATTAAACCTTCTTTTCCATATTGATCGTATACTCTCCTTTTCTTTTCTAAAAGAAAATGACGCAGTCATTAATGTGTCAAGATCGAAACACCAACATAAAAACAATTTCCGAAATAACGTCAAGCACGTTTTTGTTAATAAAAAGCAAAAAAAATAAAACGTTAGTGACACGCATTCGTAAGTACCGAAACTTCGATGAAAAGGAGTGTGGTTATCAAAGTAACTTCTAAAGCTACGTGCAGATTTGTTGGTGCTTGTCCGTTGATAGAAACGGTTGTCGTAGATTTTTCGTTTTGAGTCTATAGAAAATTACACGTAGATAATTTAGAGCCAAACTACAGCGACTTTTTTCCAAAAATAAATATACTCACCATCGGATAAAACTTCGTACGCTTCAGAAATTTCTTTAAATTTTTTGTTGGCGTCCTCTAAATTATTTGGATTTTTATCGGGATGCCATTTTAGAGCTAGTTTTCTGTATCTGTAACAAACAATAATTTTTAATTTTGCGCTATTACGCTCGCAGCATTAAAAACACTTCGAGGAAACTTAAATTTTTTCAATAATTACGAAAAATCGAAAAACGTTGTGGTTTCTAGATACTGGGAAACTTTAGCGAAAACATTTCAAATAAATAATGGGTTAAGACCTTACACTTTTTTATAGAAATGTAAAGATAAGCGTATTTAAACATATAAAAATGACGAAACCTGCATATTGGTGATCGAGTGATACAATGATCAAGAACGTTTTAGCGTGTTCCGTAGTTTTGGCATTGTTCGTGACGGTGCGGTGTTGTGAAAAATCGACTTTTAAAGATGTCGAAATCCAGGCGTCGAAATACTTTAGTTTAAAAAACGAATCCGATGATATCAATATAAACGAACCTTTTAACGGGTGCATTACGCCTACTGATGAATTTAAAAATGCTTTGACAATAATCATAAAGAAGCAGAATATACCAACAGTGTACAAAGGTTCGGTTAACGACCTGCCGTGGTTGCACGAACTTACAATGGAAGATGATAATATTGAAAATGTGGAAGCAGGGGCGTTTCTTAATCTACCAACTTTGGTAACGTTAAGCTTGGCGAACAATAAAATCAAGACGATTACTGAAGGTGTGTTTAACAATATGAATATCAAAAGACTACTGTTGAGTAAGAACGAGATAAGTACAATTGCACCAACCGCTTTCGACAACATACCAGACTTGACCAAGATCGATTTAGATCACAACAACATTCAAAAATGGGATAATAACTGGTTCACCAACACCCCCAACATACAAATATTGTCTGTAGCCTATAATAACATCAACGAATTACCAGCCGATGCGTTCAAAAACATAAAAGGTACGCACAAATCGTCGTCATTAAAAACCAGCATATTTTTAGGAAGCAACAAAATTCAAAAAATCGATAAAAGCGCGTTCAGAGGTTTGACAGAGTTGTTGTCTTTGGATTTGGATAAAAACCAGATCGGCAATGTAACAGATGAATTTTCTGGTTTTAAAACTATAACTACACTTTTGTTAAGCGGCAACCAAATCAAGTGTCTGTCAGACAACGTACTCAATTCTTTGCCCAAAACCGAATTAACCGATGTAGAACATAACCCGTTAGACTGCGAGTGTCTGCAACAAATGCAACAGTGGTCGAAAAAACATAAAGCAAACGTAAAAACGTACATAAGAAAAATTGAATGTATGCAAGAACGAATTAAGGATACACTATCACAAATTAAAAATCGAGTATAGGTATATATAACATGTAAAATTTTGTATTTAGAAAAAAATAGTCTAATAAAGAACTTTTTTTTTAAATTCTTGTCACCGTTTATAAGTATGCAGTAACAACTTCATTAATACAAATGCCGAGAACAAGATTTCTCACTGTGTAAGACGAGGTTGTTCAAAATCGGCCATTTGCTGGGTAGGCAAAATATTTTTATGTGATTGGTTGACGACATGTTGCAATGGTTACCATATTGTGGGTATCTCACGAACTACTATTAAACCTAACTATATATACAAAATCACTGCTTTTTCTTATTTATAAAATACCCATAAGATGGTAGCCATGACGAGTGTCGCTGATAGAACCACATTCAAATTGAACAATAATAACATGATGCCTACCTTACAAATGGTCGATTTTGGCTTCACTCTTTTATATGCAGCTGAATTGGTACCTAGTACCTATAAAGTGAATTTAAAATCGGCAGCTTAAAAGTAGACTTCAAAGCCCTAATGATTAAAAATAAGTTGATGGAAAAGAACAACGTAATTACATTTACTTACAATTTAAAACGCAGTAATGACAATACCAAAGCTCGACAATAGTTCAGGCAGTGAGCTCGATCACTCTCAAAACAAAACATCGCAGTCTTAACACAAAGACTTGCCCAATTTTGCAAGAAAATCAAGTAGAATGAGTCATCAAAACAATTCGAATAAATCATTGAGAAAAATTAAAAACTATAAAACCACATAGAAACCCTGAAACGACAATATCAACGTCACCTAATTAAGCTTTAGCCATAATCTGATTGATTGTCATGAGACAATTTTGAACGCAGTGATAGCGACAATACTGACAATCCGAAACAATATCTAAGTTTAGATAATTCTTTATTGAGTAGCAGTAAATCAATTTCACCTTCAGAAGAACCAATGCAGCCTCTGAACCTTGAAATTCGCAGAATGGAGTATGAATGCAGAAGACGCAGCCATAACGACATTCGGGAATAAGGTAACTGTGTTACAAACTAAAAGCACGAGTGGGGTCGTGGCTGTACATTTCCCCCAAGTAGTCAGCAGTTTCAGAAGGTATTAGGCACTGGCGATTTTAATGCCAAGTGTCAGAAATTGGGTGCCTACTAACTGAATAGGTGGCCAGCTGCTGGTGGTAACGTTAAACAATGGTAAAACATCCACCTTCTCCATCAACAGGTCATCTATCGTAGATGTATGCCCAGGGCGAGGAAAAATAGCTAAACCAACACTGATATATATTGGTGGAGCGAGAAACTGGTCAGGCTTAGAAAGGAGTGTCAGCAAATAAGACGTATTGCAGCTAAAAATAAATAAGAGACAAAATACAAAACTGACGCTGGTCACACGGCAATACAGAAAGAATAGAAGTGAATTCAGAAAAGAGACCCGGACGGATGAAGAAATGTGAGAGCATAGAGAGTGAACCGTAGGAAGATGTTACAAAATAGTGACAAAGAGACTTAAGGTTGATCGAGCTGAAACTCCAATCAAATTGGAAACCATATAAGAAGTGACTACGAATTTATTCCCATGTAAGCCCAAAATGATTATATCTCCAGTAGACACTCCCCCGCCACTTCTACGAAGTGTGAACGAAATCGTCGAGGCGGCGAGAAAGACGAACAAAAAGAAATCGCCCGGATTCGATTACATATCTAAGGAAGCAATTGCGGCAGTCGCCAGAAGATACTCCGACAAGCTAACACTCCTGTTAAACGGACTCTTACTATGGCAAGACATCCTGAAAGAATAGAAAACAGCCAACTTAGTGCTGCTAGACAAAGGAAAACCTTCCCCCAACGACCCAAGATCCTGCAGGCCGTTGTGTCTGCTAAACACCACGACCAAACTACCTCATACTCGACAGGCTACAAACCAACATCGCCGAACTAGGCGGCCTGTCTGACAAACACTACGGTTTTAGAAGAAGCAAGTTGACAATGGATGCCATAGAGCCGGTCGATCGATGGGCTACAAAAGCCAGAAAAAGCACCTGGAGAACCAGCAAACGATGTTCCATAGTAACGGTAAACGTCTAAAACGCGCTCAACTCGTTAGCGTAGCCGCTTGTGACCAAAGAAATTAAATGCTACATAGTAAAAGTCATAAGTAGTTGCCATAAAAAACAGAAAACTGATACTTTGGAGTGCAGTAAAGCACTGAGGAATTTCTCAAAATACTTGACCTCAACCTGAGAGGAGGGGCCTACAAGTGGCGTTTTCCGATGACCTCGCTTTGCTAAGCAGTACTAAGGAAGAAAGCGAGCTCGTCGAAAAGACAACTCGTGCTCTACTCACGCTAGACAACTGGTTAAAATCCAAAGAGTAAGAACTAGCTCCCAAGAAAACGAAAACCATTATCTTTTCGGACAGAAGGCAAATCGGTGCTGTCGAGTTCAGGCTACGAGAGTTCGTCGTCGTACCCGGTAAAAACCTAAAATACCTTGGGATCCACATGGACAAATACATTAAGAATGACCAACACGTGGAAATGACCGCAGCCAATGCAACGAAAACGGGTTAGGCCAGAGCAGATGGCAAAGCAGCCAGAAGAGTAGCTGTATCCACAGACTCATCAAGGATGTAGAGAAAGAAGAACACGGTGATATGAATTACCACACTACCCAAACCCTTACGGGACATGGCTGCCTTGCAACATAACTGAACGACATCCAGAGAAAGATAAACTCCGAGTGTATATACTGCAGAGCCGTGGACGATCGAGAATGCAGGATTTTTGCCTGTCCAAGATATGTCTCCCAAGACACTGATATTGTACGTGTTAATAAGCAGAAAGCATTGAAACTAAAGAAGTATGGCAAGAGCCAATACCACGAGTTCGAATAAAGTACAAATGCGTCGTGACCAGCTGCCTGCCTACCACCACTGTTGTTATAATACTCTTTATACATTTTTTATTTGCACGTTAGAAAGCAGGATTTGTTTTTTATTCATTCTGTCACATGTAATATATAGTTTTACAGAATCGACATAGACCACTTAGTTGGTGCGTGTTTGTTATTCAAGCATTTAACTGCTATTTATAGTAATAGCCTAGAGATGAACTGTAGCTAACACTACACAGTGAGTCATTCCCTCTCCAACCAAGTGCTGAACCAGCAGGCCCTGAGCACAACCGGGTGGAAACGTCAGAACCGTAAACTACCAAACTTTCTTTCTAAATTGTCTCATAAAACCAACAGCGTCGGAGCTTAAATTAGGTGTTTTTGGTGTAAAAATTCACCAGGAAGACGGTTAAGTACACCATAAACGAGTTCAGATGCGAAAGATTTAAAATCGTAGCACGAATCCCAAGTAGAATTGATTCTTGCTTTTCGTGACATCGAATTACGGCCTTTAATTGTCGATGGAAACGTTCTGCCATGCCATTTGCCCGATTAAATAACAAAGATTAAAACTGTCGGCCTGAGTTCATTGTTACGCATAAAAGTGCTCAAAAAAGTACGGTAGAACCGTTGCAAAAAGTACGAGTAACGGTGTATGATTTGATGTTTGCCTTCAGAAATAGGAAGTGACCATTGTTCAAAACGGGAGGTTGCAAGTTGAATTGTACCAATGAAAGCGGTTATGTGTCGTGGAACTTTCGAGCGCTGGCACTTGATACATCATTGCGTCTAATTTCTGCTATCATCGATGAATGACCAGATGTAGCGATGCAAAAACTTGTCGGTGATAAATTTTTGGCACAAAAGGCACTGGCGAGCAGTTGAACTAGAAAGATCGCAGTAGCCGGTGAGTAATGATGGCAATTTTTGGAATGTCATCATTTGCGACGAGAGTTTGATGGTAAGCATAAACTAAGTTGATTGGAGTAAAAATTATTTTTTCATTGAGTATAAGTAAAATCTTCGATATATGGTCCTGTACTGTACAATTAACGATGGTGCGAGCGCTTAGTGGACGGTAATCTCCGCAATGTATCCAGTAGATTGAGTTATTGCAAGAAATTCCTCGAGGAGTTTGTGGAACGTAATTCCTGACGTAGCATGAACACTGAACTATCCTAGTTCTAACGCTGTTGGAGTTTCTGTAGCAATGTTTATAAGTGGGTCGATAAGTCTACTAGAAGTTGATGATGGTGCAAGATATTAACTCAAATGATTTAGTAACCTCAGCAATGACGAAAGAGTTACGTAAACATATGTATGTTGTTTTGTAACGTCATCTGCCAATCATTTTGCGATAAAAAACAGACAACAATTCACAGATTAAATTACCACCAATTAAGCAAATTCGATATAGGTTGGATTGTAGTCTGATGTGAAGGTGGTTTTTGGTACAGAGAAATTTCAAATCGTCTTGACCGTTACCAATTCCAGTACCAGATCAATCGCCAATCAATGGTTAGGTTATGAAGATAGTCCTGAAACCCAGTTCACCGTCGAATCAGAAGTATCAGATTGCAATCCTATCGACTACATCTTGTGCTACCACTGGCGGCTTAACACCGACATCAACGTTTGGAATGGTGTAGGGTACGAACACTGGAATCTGGAATGGCATAAAGTAGTCTTCCTTGATGAATTCCGATTCTGCTTCGGGATGCATGATGACCGTCTGGGTCAGACTAAGACGTGGTAATCGGCGCAATGTTCAATTTTCTGTTAAGCGGCATGTGCACGACACTGTAGTGGTATGGGATGCTGTGGCCTATAGGAGTAAATCTCGTTTGGTATTCATCCAGGGCAATATGAATGCCCGGCGATATGTTAACGAGGTGATAGAACCTTATATTCTTCCATTACTTCAGCAGTTGGAATAGTCACTTTTCCAGCAATATACTGCCCGTCCCTACATAAAAAACACAATATGCCGATTAGAAGAAGCAAATGTTAAATCTCTCACCACAGCTACCCAGATCTCCCGATCTTTCACATATTGAAAACGTGTGGAACACCATGAGTAGGGTGTATATTTGCTGTAATTCCAGCCAAGGCAAATGGTCCTGCAGTTTGCAAAAACCACATGTGAGAATCGTCAGGTCAAAAAGGAGGAATTCGAATGGCCACAGACTTAGCGTAGATGGAAGCATTTGTGGTAACGTGGAGATCGTCAAATCACTTTCAGAAGAAACAAAAACAAAGTTTTGTAAATAAATCGGAATAAAAAAGGGGAAAAAAACAAAACGTTGGAAAAATAGAGTAAAGAATTGAGAAAAGTACTAAAATTCGGTACAGCACTGTCAAAAAATGACAAAAAAAGTCTTATAAAACGACGAATGGAAAATGTTCTTCAAAACTCTATCGGGACTCTGTAATATTTTGCATCTAGTAGATGATGAGTCCAATTTCAGCTTCAAGGTGACGTCTTAACTTTTCCTATTCGTTTAAATTAAGGTAACTTACACAGAAACGTCAGTCAAAATCGAATCAGACGAAGTGATACCGACAACGTTTGTGACCCTAAACAACTTCTCTCGCCAGAAAAGTCCATGAGCTCAAAAAAAGTATCCGACGTAAAAAAAAGTAGTAAAATTTTGACACCAACACTGGGTTACCAAGTGTTAGAACATATAAGAAGAAATGTCATTTGATAAACTTTATTGGACTTTATAATATGTGCAATGATGTCTAGCGTTATTCACGCTTATTTTAGAAACTCTCAAGTACAAATGTCCAACATCGTAGCAAAAAAATAATTAATTTTCGAAGAAACACATTTTTGGCTAAACTACGATCGGACGTCATCGCTACTGTGACATTGAATTTCTTATTTGTAGTTCCAACCTTGAACTTCTTTTTCAAACTACAACAAAAGTTTGTGGTTTTAAATAATTTAGTGACTTGGAAATGTCCTTAATTCTCGAAATATTTATTCAAGCATAAAAATAATTTTCCCACTAAAAATGTGGTTTCTTTGTTTATAACTATTTAATGAAACGAAACTAATTCGAGTGAATAACAAACGACGTTTTTAGAAATGTTAAGGATCAAACGTCGAATATTAATTTCATAATTATACCCGACAGAAATATAGAAAGGAATAACAACGTTAATTAGTTGTTAATAATAGTCGACAAAGCGGTTTTAAAACTCGATCTTAATTATCTAAAAAAGGCAAGATAGTGGTAAGAAAATTTTATAAAACTATTTCAATTGACCTTATTCGTATCAGGAGCAGTTGACGAAAATAAACAAAATATCAGCAATAGTTGAAATGTTAAGCTTTATCAAGTCGCAGTGTTAAAATGTTAAATACGAAACTGTGGTTTTTGTGCTTGTTTATACCAAATATACAGTGTTGTACACAAACTACTTTCGAAGGTACGCGCTTAATAGCGTTGAAAAACATTAACTTGAAAGATGAAATTAGTGACTATAATTATTTCATAAAAGCGCCGACTAATAATGTAATTCCAATTATGAGGATTACAGGCTGCATTACGTCCACCGAGGAGTTTCAAGATGTCGTTGCGGTGCAGATTAGAGGTGAACGGGTGCCAATAATGCATGAAGGTGCTGTGCAAAATTTACCATTTCTACATTCTCTACATATAGAATCGAGCAACGTTGCCATTATTAAACCGCGAGCTTTTCAAAATTTACCATCGCTTACAGTCCTCAAAATCGAAGACAACAACTTGGAGATGATTCAATCGCAAGTTTTCAACGATCTTCTCGTCAGAAAATTAATATTAATGTATAATCGCATTACTTACATAGTTTTTAACGCTTTCGACAATATGCCATTATTAGAAAGCATTAGACTAGACCATAACAGATTGTCAGCATGGATGCCAGAGTGGTTTCAAAACTGTCCCAGACTGTCTTTGATATCTGCAAAGTTCAACCGATTCGCCAGTTTACCAGAAAACGCTTTTCAAAACGTCAAAGATAACATGGAACGCTTATACGTTGGTTATAACAATATCAAAGAAATCAACCCAGAAGTGTTCAAAGGATTCAAGTCGTTAACAGATGTAGGTTTAAGCCATAACAACATAACCAAGATTGACAATTATATATTTTTGCATCTGGAAAAACTGAAAGTAATCGATTTAAGCGAAACTGACATAACTTGTTTTTCCAAAGAGTTTTTGAATACGTTACAAAACGACGTGCTTTTGTGGATTAACAACATTCCCTTGAACGAAACGTGCAAAGAGGTGTTAGACCAGTGGGTATTTGATAAACACGGCAACATGAGGTTTTATCTAACTTTAAGAAACGATTCAAAAGAAGGTTAATATATATAGTGTAGTATTATCCATTTCGACACTTGCGTTTTTATCGCTATCGTTCAATTGCAAGTTATCTAAAACAGTGCTTCCAAAACGTTTAGTTTAAAATTATAAATTGTATTTATAAACAATCGACATCAAAATTAGTAATAAATTTAAAGAAATAACAGTAATGCCAAAAATCTTTTAAAAAATAGTATAGTTTTCGTCTTTTTATTTTTATCAAATTCCACGCAATAGTAGATTTTAAAAAAAATTTATCAAAAAAAGGGTACTAGTGCTAAAGTTTTGACGAATTAAGTTTTCACGTGAGCAAGAAATATTGAACCAAATAAATAAAAGAACAAATAAAACTGATCAAAGACCTAAAAACCGATTAGAACATAAAAGAGGAGCAGAAAGAATTACCACCAAGAATTGGTCTGTATGAGCATTCATTTCTAGATAGTCTCCAAGCTCAAGTAGAAAGATGTAAAGTGAACATGCATAAATGAAGGAGCGAAGAACTTGAATTCTAGTAGTGGGAACAGAAGGAAACTATAGATTTCCAAAAAGGTCAAACTCATGTAACTCTGCACACAAATCAGTAAAAAAAGATAATGCAAAATAAAAATTCAATAAACGTTAGTCAAATTACAGCTCTATTAATTTCGCACTTTTTTCGATGATTTTTCAACTATGTTCAATTAGCTCGTTACCAGTAGCAAAGTCATTCCGAGTCAAATCAACACACATTTAAAAACTTTTTTCCTCGCCATCTCAGATTTTGATAAAATTAGGTCACCTTCGTGTAGACTAAAAAAAATATCAAATTTCAGCGCAATATCTCAAACGGTTTTCAAAATATAGCTATGTAAAGTTTTCAAATTTAAATTTCTGAAAAACAGACTAGCAATCCTCTCAAACTACAGCCAAAGAAACTGTAATTTTAATACTAATATTGGAATGTCTTCCGGGTTTGGACCGTGTCATAGTTGCAACCGAAGCTGCCAACGTTTCGCCCACTTTCTTGTGGTTTAGTCTACATTGGTGAAACCGGTCGTTCCGTCATTACTCGCATTTCAGAACATGATCGTTGTATAAGGAAAAGGTATACTTCCAAGTCTGCGGTCGCTGAACATCATTTTACTACAGGTCGCAAGAGAGATTTTGAGAATGTTTCGTTGATTGCCAAATCTCCATTCTTTTTCAACAGGAAATTCCGAGAAAGCATAGAAATCATCAAACACCCCAATAACTTCAATCGCGATCATGGTTTTGAACTATCCCCTCTTTGGTTCCCGGTTATTAGTCATTTATCAAAAACACGCCCCCTAGCAACCGTAACCCAATCAGGGTCGAGCTTAATCATCCGTGACGATCCTTTTCCTTTAAATACGGAGACTATTTCTTCTTAAGTCACTTCTACGGAGTTTAGAATCTGGCTTGGTTTACAAGTTGATTACCTAACTCGGTAGTGGTTTTTTGTTAGATTTTCGTTTGCTTGTTCAGGTTATCGTTTTCTTTCTTACCTTTTCACAGTTTAGGTTATGGCTTGTTTAGTGGATAACCTAACTTTTGAGAAGTTCTTAGTTAGATTTCGATTGCTTGTTTGAGTTTTGCGATTTATCTCACGCCCTGATGAAGCCCCTTACGAAAGTGGGCGAAACGTTGGCAGCTTCGGTTGCAACTATGACACGGTCCAAACCCGGAAGACATTCCAATATTAGTATAGATTCCGGCCGTGAGAGCCTTCGCTATTACTGTAATTTTAATAGCCAAAATATGTGGATTTTCCTTCATTTTTGTTATCAAAATTTAATTTTGGGCAAACGTAATTCGATTGAACCGCAACACAAATAACAACATGTTAAAAAGAACAATAACATACCAAGAAACTATTGGCTGCGGTGTATCTCAAGAGTTTCACGGGTCTTTTTTTTCTTCTTCATTACAAATTTTGTAGACTCGTCATTGTAGCTGGGTTCGCTTTACAAATAATGTTTGTGACACTGAACCAAAAATGACTGTTTTTTTTGGAAAGGTAAATGACGGAGCAGGTCCAGCAGGGTAGAGAAATGTAAGTTTGACCTCATCTCATCATCTTCCATGACATATGCCAACTACCACCTATCTTCGTACACTGCTGTGACGTACTCCCACGTATTTCTGCTAACTGAAGTTTTTCTGATCCATTGACACCTCAATTGTTGACTCAGATGAATTTGAAAATGGTTTGATTAATATTCTTGATGTGCTTGTTGGTAGGAGGATAAAAGCATGCAGTTTCCAAGAATCTTTGTTTCAATATGGTCTTCTTGGATGGAAAATTCAAAATTTACAGACTTGATGTTTTCAACTGCCCAGTCGAAAAGATCCTTTGGAGATAGAATTTGATTTTCAAAAGGTCTCTGCAAACTTGCCTTAGTAGTTAACCTTTTGAAGGTATCAAGGTCCCTAACCATGCAAAGTTGCAAAGAAGTGCCATTCTGCTTCAACATCAAAATCTTTCTTATGGTGGCATAGCTTTGAAAAATTATTTTTGTTCTTGTATTGCCCTGCACATCCGTCAGAAAAATAATAGATTTTTTGACAAGATCAAATTTGTTGTTCAACAACTGGATTAATTTCATATTATAAAATCTTAAGCTTTCGCGGTTATTTTGTTTATGATTATAAGCGACAAGATGCTTATAACATTGTAAGAAAAGCAAAACCGCCACGCTCCAATATTAACAGACAGGAGAGAGAAACAGTTAAGTGGTTACGTAAGAATAAGGTCATTTTAGTATTGAGAGCAGATAAAGAAAACGCTACAGTCGTTATGAACATACAAGATTACAACGACAATATGACGAACTTATTCCAGGAAGATTGGTACATACGTCTACAGAGAAACCCTTTAAACTCCTTTTGCACTAAGGTAAACTCCGCCATCAATATAGACAAACAAGGAGTCCCCTTCGACCGATAGTGAGCACCATCAATTCACCAACCCAATCATTAGCACGTTATCTAGCTGCAAAACTCTTGTCGTTGACAGGAAATACAGAAACTCACATTAAAGATTCTACAGACTTTGTAGAGAAAATTAAAAACTTGTGTATAACAAAAGAAGATATCCTAGTCAGCTTTGAGGTGGTATCTCTTTTGCTAAAGTCCCGGTCGACGAAGTGTTGTTTTTGCTCAAGGAGAGAATTACTGAAGAATTTCTGCTCATTGAACTCTGTCTTAGAAACACTTATTTCGGTTATAACGATAACTTGTTTAAACAAGTAAAAGAAGCGGCCATGGGTTCACCGCTCTCTCCAGTTATACGGTCAAGACAGGTTGGACACAATGGACATTTCTCTCTCTCTCTTGACGCCCATTACTTTTTGAACCTCCAAACGTCCAGAAACGTCAATAAAATGCTTCATTGCCTCTTCTGCATATGCGGTAATACCAGCTCTTTATAGCCAAATCATTCAGGAATAATCTCTACTTGTAAGTCACTCCTTGATTGTAGTTTGAATGTTTCTTAGAAAAAACCATAAAACGTTCAGAGCTAATATTACCTCGATGATGTTGAAAAGACATGTTAATGACCAACTTAGCAGAACTGCAGGCGCGTAACTCACCATAGTAACATTGTTTCTAAAACAAAACATCGAAGAACAAACTGGGCCACCTCTAGACGGTTTCAGTGCTTTTGGAATGTATCATTTGTTATGCCTGAGTGTTCCAACAATTGTCGTGTTCTTTTCTAATAAATAGATAGCTAATACTTGTGGAAATATTATTTATTGTCAATCACAGAATTATGAACACTACCAGCTAATTTCTAAACAACTTCAAGCCCTAAATTCTTATACGGTGGTTCACCAGGCTGTGGCCCCACATAAATCACGCCATCGATAACGTATCCCGAGCTGAGCTCACGCATCCAAAATATCTTGAAGCCATATTTTGCAGGTTTGCTGAGCATATACTGTATTAATCTGCAGCAACTTCTATAAGGAACAAGCTGCTCATCGATTGTTACGTTTTGATCAGGTATAATTCACGCTTATATGAAAACATCCCAGATATAAGATATCATCAAACCCTATACATCTTCGTATCGGGAAACTGACATACTTGCTCGATATATAGGATTGGCATAAAATAGTTTGCGCATAGCAACGTCCCAGCTTCGTTCTATTTTTACTTGAATAGATAAACTAAGAAAAGTACAAATTTCTTGTAAATCAACATTGTTACGAGTTGTACTCGTTGTATTGGCAAGCAGGTCGCAAGCTTCGGTGTGCTAATCCAACACTAAATTCAGATATCTTGATGATACGTTTAATGTATCGCCTCATGGCAAAGATTAACTAAATCAGTTCTTTCAACATCTAAACTCTGCACATAATTAGCATAAAATTTACTATGGAGTTAGAACATAACAGCAGTCTAGCCTTTCTTGATTTACTGGTGATAAGGAAAAATAACGGAAAATTGGGGCATTCCGTTTATAGAAAGAAAACGCACACTAATCGATAGTTAAACGCCAAATCTCACCATCATCCAGTATGGAAGAATACTGTTCTGCATACTTTAGCTAAAAGAGCTATACGTGTGTCAGATAATGAAAACCTACCAAAGGAAAAGAAAACACTGTTGGAGTCCCTAGAACAAAATGGATACGGGTTCAAAGAAATCCAAAACGCATGGAAAAGAGCAATAAATAAAGTCAAAGAAGACTTATTACCTCCTGCTTATTTACCATACTGTCTGGGTTCGACAGACAAAATAAGCAGGGTACTGAAGAAACATAATATCATACCCTGAACACTTGGTTTACATCTGCTAAAAACAAACAAAGGGCTCTAAAACATGCCGGAGTTTACAAAACTCCTTGTTCCTGTAGATCAAGTTATATAGGACAGACGGGACGCTCTATTGAAGTTAGAGTAAAAGAACATGTGGCTGACTGCAAACACCGCAGTTACTAAACCAGCAGTGGCAGAACACGTGTGGAACCAATGACACACGCTAAACTTTGAACAAAACAAAGTGTTGACAAGAACTCGTTTCTAGTTTCCCAGACTAATCCGCGAAGCTGTGGAAAAAACATTCATATAATATAAACCAAAAAGACGGTTTAAGACTCAGCAAATCTTGGCTACCAGTATTACATCCAAAGATCAACTTTTTTGGAAAGAACACAAACACTTACACCGAGTAATAACGAAGTCATTCAAGCGGTAACGGAAAGGTAAGTTCCGTTAATTACGCTAGTCGCTAATAACATAAAAAACGTCACTTACACTTTTTCCTTCAGTGACATTTACCACTCTGAAGATGCAAGCTGCAATGTCTTGCGAAATGTCAGTTTGTTGGGTTCACGAGCAACAGTACTACTTCTTGTTTTCGCTCTCAAGGAGAGACTCTGACCAAGTCTGAAAAGTCTGGGTGTTTAATTACCTACGACGCGGTCTAAGCCGAAAGTCGCTTATTATCATGAATTAATTTCTTTTGAAAGTAATACACAGCTGCAGTTGTGGGTTCAAGGTAATTGGAAATGATTACATAGTTGGTGTGTTTTCATCCATTTTCTTTAAAATATTTTACGTATGAATAGATAGTGGAATGTTTGCGCACTCAGTGATAGATATTCTTGAGCCTCATCTTCAATGACAAAGCTGAAATTTCCTGAAAAATCACCAATCACACAAAACTCGCCAACTTTTAAATTTCCTTTAACATCATTCAAGAAAAAAAGTCATAGATTACTAAAACAGTAAATTTTATATTGAACAATTCTATGAACTCAGTTTTGTTTTCTTCAAATGTTTCTAATGAACATAGGTGTATCCACCGACGGAAGGTTATTTTCTCAATCATATCATCCTCAAACTTTTCTGCTATGTCACCATCTGTAATTTTGTTCATCTTGGCATTCTCGATCATAAGATTTATATTTTGATGTATTCTGCATACACACACTGAGTGTGTACCACTCTGACCCACAAAATATAATTCTTCAGGCGCAACTCTGCAAATTTAGAAAAACCGATTTTTAGATCAGCATCCTTACTTTTGAAAGAATATATTTCTTTCAGATTTCCCAAAATCAATCTTTTTGAGATGTCACAACTTTTTCTGCAGTCTCATATCTTTGACAATTGTGCAGTCTTACCAGGTATTACCCAGCTTATCTCATCATTTACATAAAAAGCCTGTACAACCTCTGTGATCAAGCATTAAATTCCCTCATGATTTTGCGAAAACTCCAGGATTCTGGTAAACATCTCAGTAACATTTTTTTTTTGACTCAGTGCCTAAAAAAGCTTGTTTAAGATTTGTTAAAACTGATTCGTTTAGTTCATTGGGTTCATCCACGTTAGAGCAACTGTCGCTTTTAGCAAAAAGTTGACGTTTGATAGCACTTTTTTCTTAATCTTTTTGCAGAATATTGATTTGATTTAATCTTTTTATAGGTCACGGGAGATTCTCCTAATTGAACTAAAGATGAATTCAATGCATCCAATACAACTGAAGATGGCGCGGTAAAATTAGGATCATTTGTTTCATCGGAACTGGAATCACTGGCATCACGCTGTTCTTTGTCTTTTATCAAACTAATTTCTTTACTACACTTGTCATAAATCTTAGAAACGGTGTCTAGTTCTGAATACAAATTTTTTTCTTTTACAGAATGTTTGTTTTTCTTCAAAGGATTGCAACATTGCAGTATTTTGTACCTTTCCCTGTCTACTTTATAAAAGCAACAAAAAATCTAATGCTTCAAAATATATATTCTAAACGGTGTGTTAAATAAATTTTTGATCGAAAAATAAAAAATTGTAATGCAAAAAATGACGAAAAGCAGGATTCATCAGATGAAATATTAACGCTTTGTTATGATTCTATTATAATTTTGAGGTGAATTAAATATGTATCTTTAATTTAAAATAAAACAAGAATAGCTTTTATATTAATTGCAATACAAACTTCCTGTATTCTGGATTCTATTTCCCCTATGATCTTGAATAACTTCAATTTTAGGGATGTGTGAAACTTATCAAATAAAACAAAACAATTACTTTTGATGAAAATCCTAAATTCCACGAAAAAATCAATGTTTTTTGTGTTATTAATGTTTACCAAATCAAAAAAATTTCAATAACAGTCATTGATAAGAAGAAAGGCCATATAAACACGTATGAGAGCCTCTTTCAAAACAATTTTCAAATTAGTGATATCACGTATACATTGTAGACCACATAAAAATAACAAAAAGTCATACATTACGAAGGCACAGTTATAGAATATAATTTCAAAATACCTGTGGTAGAAACGCAATGAATCAATCAGTTAAAAATAATAGTGTGATCAAAGCTTGGTACAAACAAGATATTAAATTTTTTAAATTCCGATGCATCATTCAACTATAAGCGGTACCTCGAATATTATTAATCACAAAACAGCGAAAAGAACACAAACTATTTCCAAATATAGAAAAGAAGCTCCTAAAGAATGTACAAAATAAAAATGAAAAATACGAGAAAAAATAAACGTATGTATTTTAAGCAAAGAAAAAATAAAAGAACTAAAAGTGGCACGTACAGAGAAAGAATTAGAAACGCCCACGATTAGTATTGAATACAAATTGTAAATACGAATGTGATGCATTAGAAATCCCTTAAACGTACTTTTCGTGGGGTAGATAATTTAATCAATAAATCGATTGTTTTACCTTAGTTTCAAACCAAATTCAAAACACAATGTCCCAGATTTTCTTACAAAAAAAACAAAGAAGAG
Source organism: Aquatica leii (assembly GCA_035610365.1). NCBI lineage: Eukaryota > Metazoa > Arthropoda > Insecta > Coleoptera > Lampyridae > Aquatica > Aquatica leii. The sequence continues at coordinate 94,377,297 of CM069436.1, read as the reverse complement.
TTAATGCTGATACAATAAACGCCTCGAGACGTAGTAAGTTAGAAGCACTTTTCAGTTCTCTCCGAAACGTTAGACCAAGATATAGTCAGACTATTTGTAACTGAAAATTTTAATTTGCTGGACTGAGATTAGCAAACCGGAATTTTCAGCTGAATAGATCCGAGTTTTTTCAGTAAAATCTGTTGCCAACGCCATCTCGCGAAAACGCCACCTAACGAGTTATATCCACATGTAGAAAACTATGAAGGTTTTAGTTAGATGGTGAACATTACAATCTCGAAATTCTAAAATTTTTTTTAACTACCACTAAATGACCATTAATTCGACCAATCACGTCAGTTTGTAGTCGACAAATTTTGCATTATTAGAAACCAGTCGCATTTTCACTCTTCAGAACTGCATGTTTTTGTCCGTCTCTGAACGGAGATCATTCTCGCCCCTAGCACTCGTCAATCTAGACCATCATTGACTTGACCGAGACAAGCTGCAGTGACTTCCATTTTTGCAATTCCAATATCCAAAATTAGTATTTTTTCACTACATTTATAGATACATATCATATAAGAAAACTTTTTGGCCCATAGTCAAAACGATAAAAAAATTTTAAACCATTCCTTCTTCTAAAGACATCACATCACATGCTGTTCGTGCGATTTAATCTACATTGGTTAAACTGTACGAATGTATGTCGGTGTAATCTTATGGTTCTGGCAGCGTTACAGAAGTGTCGTTGAAGCTATTGGTTCTTCTTCTTATTTCGCAATTTTCTACACTTCTGCATTTCGCCGTGTGTCAAGACTTGCGTTCGACGTTTCGTCCATGCTTCCAGTTTCTTGAGGGCAACTGAACTGATTTTCTGTGGATTAGCCTTTCTCATATATTCAACCGTGTCTTTCTCGCTCGATTGACTATGACGGTGTGGTGTAGTAGACTCTTACATGTCTTGCTAACATTATACCCTTCTTCTCTGCCAACGGTCTTCTTTTTTCTATCTCTATGCTTTTCTAACAATTCTCTTCCTATGGTTCTTATTGATAGTTATTATTTCTATGTTGCTGAAGTTCATTTTTTGTCAAGTTTCTCTACTACTGCCGATTCTCCAATTCTATTCAGTCTTACGTCTCTCTTTTTTTTATTCGTTGCTCTACTGATCTCCTTTTTTGTTCAACGTAACACGTTCTGCACTGGCATATTATCTTGTCCTGGTTCTAATCATTTTGTCTTTCGCCGTTGGTAGACACTATTGGATTGACGCGGTGGCTCCAAAACACTCGTTTATCTTTTGTTTTTTGAAGATGCTATGTAAGGTAAACAAGCTATCCCTCTTGGTGGTTCTATTACCGTTTGCAGAATCGTTTCTTCAGAGCTTTCTTTAGTTCGATGTCTGTGTAACCGGTCATCGCTGATAGTTTCCGCTCTGGATAGTAGCCTGTTTATAAGAATGTTTTTCTGCATTACATGATAGTGTGCTTCCTTTTTCTATATAATCCTTGATCGCTATGTGCAGTGAGTTGATTTTCTCCAGAAATTGTAGTTTCTTTTCTCCGTGCTGCAATATGACAAAGGTATCATCAACATATCGTTGCCAGACTTGCATTTCTGTTAATTGAATCCTTGCTTTTCCAATAGCTAGTATGATCAGCGCGTCTTCCTCAGATACATTGATACACGGCGAAAACCGCAAAAAAATACCAGTAATAGTTACACCTGCCGTGAAAACCTACGCAATGAAACCATGAAATAAACTAGAAACAGAAATATATTCACGATAGACAACACCTGTCTTCAGCCAATTGTTACCTTTTGCTCTAATGGATCCAATTGGTAACAACCACGGCTAGCTGACATGTCTGTGAGTGGAGGTGGTTGAGAATGCTATAATAGCAAAAAGAAAAAAAAAAGCGCCACTCCGTTCTATCAGCAAAATACTCAGCTCAGAAACACCAAGTGTACGTCTTAACCCACTATCAAAGAAATTAGAAGAAAAGTCAACAAGAGAAAGTAACACTGTATATATACTTTTTCTTCAGTCACTATAATACCATTTTCTTTTCAAAAGCTAACTCGGTCAATACTTTCAAAGCGACAAGACAAATTTGAATCACAAATATAACACGGTAAAATTACAAATTACGATTTTAACGTTTACGTGCAGTCGCGACAATATAGTCATTAATAAGAATTGGCAGTGAACGTTTAATTGACTACAAATTATAAAACGTACCCCACCTAAGTTGCTTATCGCAGGTAGCTGGATATCAGCTACACCAATAATGTTATTCTCGAAACCTGCGAAAATTGTAAGCTTACATTCATCAACATGTCTTTGACAAACTCTGGCCTTGACTACGTTCAAAATATAAGGATACTCGTTTGGAATACAGTCAACGTATACAAAAATTGTTCAAATATGAATAAAGCTGAGAACGGTATACTTTTTAAATTAGCGATGTTTGATTACGGTCAAAGCCTCCTATTTCCACCTTATCATCCACCTAAACTACCTTATACGGGATACAAATTTTTAATTTTTGCAGATAACTCGCTCTAAGAACTTTCAATGAACAGAATATCCTATTCGTAACTCACTTAAGAGTTCAAGAATTTCAAACAATTATAGATTACGTAGAGCGGATTGATTAAACACCCCTCCACCGAAATATCGATTTATTTCGAAATATCCAATCATTAGAACCAGTGACGTGGCAAAAATTTTATAAAATTACGAAAATGGAAACGTTGATACGAAGAAACACAAAGTTTAGATTTTATCCTTTTCTTTAAAAAATTCAACAAATTTGTTTTTTGGAATAATAATTTAAACTCATACTGTAGGTATATTCTATTGTCATTGAGCCAAAGCGTTTCCAATCCATTTTTGAAATTGATCAATCCTCTTGTGCTTGAGTTCTTTGAAAGTTTCTTGTTGGTCCTAGCGCTTTCTGTTATTTTCTACCATTCTTTACAATCCCTGCACTTCACTTCGACTTCCAGTCTTAAATTTTTAAGTTTTCTTCTAAGGCATCTTTCTTGAACTTCCTTTTTTGCTAAGTCCGATGGATATCCACTCTCTCATCTTCCTTATCATCTCCTTTGGTTTTCTTATAAGGTGAAAAGTCCATCGTAATCGTTGTGTTTTTACAAATTATTCATATTTCTTTTGATTCTCTCTCAATATTATTCATCCATCTCTTGTTATTTTAGGTCCCAGTATTGTTCTCATTTCTATGATTTTTATATATCCTAATAGTTCTGCCTCAACCTCGTCTTCCCTCGGTGCTTTATTTTAGTTTTATTATTTCTTCATCTTCAAGGTGTTCTGTGTGCCTTTCTTCCTTTCGTATTTCTCCCTTTTCTGTATATATCATTTCTTGGTAGTATTGGTTCTTCGCGACGTCCATCTTTCGTAGGTTGTTTTGTCATTTATTCCTCTGGTTGTAGCTGTTTTTTTGTTAAATACATTTATAGATTTGTTTTCGGTTAGAGTTTCCATCTATATATCCAGTCGTTCTTTTTGTTCTTGTATATTGCATTTGCTGCGTCTTGTTTTAATCGATTTGATTCTTCATACTCCTGATCAAACTAATTCTTATTCAGTCGGAAAGTTGTTGGTTTTCTCAGTAATTTATCTGCTGCTTTTATTACATTATCTTTCATTACTTCCCATATTTTGGTCCGTATTCGCTGTGCCTTTTTTGTGTTAGCTTCTTCTAGTTTTCTCCTCACTTTTGTCTATTTGCAGTTGTTCTGTGTCCCATTTTTTAATAGTTTTGTATTCTTATTTTTGCTGATACTACATAGGGATTTGTTGTCTATTATATTTCTGCTGATGTTTCTTGTAGTCATTATGTCATTGTTTTGGTTTTCAAAGTTTATGCATTAGTTATCATTATTATTAAACACACGAGCAAGTGGAGAAATCGTCACTTTTCCAAAAATCTTAAAATTAACGAGAACTGTAACAGATCCTTATAAATTTCTAAACCAAAATATTCTGTAACAACTCCATATAATTGTGAAAAAGTTCGAAACGAATGTAATAAAGCTTTAGATGATCCGATAAACCGTAGAAGTAACATGTAGATTATACAGTTTTCTTCTAAGGCATCTTTCTTGAACTTCCTTTTTTGCTAAGTCCGATGGGTATCCACTCTCTCATCTTCCTTATCATCTCCTTTGGTTTTCTTATAATGTGAAAAGTCCATCGTAATCGTTGTGTTTTACAAATTATTCATATTTCTTTTTGTTCTCTCTCAATATTATTCATCCATCTCATGTTATTTTAGGTCCCAGTATTGTTCTCATTTCTAAGATTTTTATATATCCTAATAGTTCAGCCTCAACCTCGTCTTCCCTCAGTGCTTTATTTTAGTTTGATTATTTCTTCATCTTCAAGGTGTTCTGTGTGCCTTTCTTCCTTTCGTATATCTCCCTCTTCTGTATATAACATTTCTTGATAGTATTAGTTCCACGCGACGTCCATCTTTCGTAGGTTGTTTTGTCATTTATTCCTCTGGTTGTAGCTGTTTTTTTGTTAAATACATTTATAGATTTGTTTTCGATTAGAGTTTCCATCTATATATCCAGTCGTTCTTTTTGTTCTTGTATAATGCATTTGCTGCGTCTTGTTTTAATCGATTTGATTCTTCATACTCCTGATCAAACTAATTCTTATTCAGTCGGAAAGTTGTTGGTTTTCTCAGTAATTTATCTGCTGCTTTTATTACATTATCTTTCATTACTTCCCATATTTTGGTCCGTATTCGCTGTGCCTTTTTTGTGTTAGCTTCTTCTAGTTTTCTCCTCACTTTTGTCTATTTGCAGTTGTTCTGTGTCCCATTTTTTAATAGTTTTGTATTCTTATTTTTGCTGATACTACATAGGGATTTGTTGTCTATTATATTTCTGCTGATGTTTCTTGTAGTCATTATGTCATTGTTTTGGTTTTCAAAGTTTATGCATTAGTTATCATTATTATTAAACACACGAGCAAGTGGAGAAATCGTCACTTTTCCAAAAATCTTAAAATTAACGAGAACTGTAACAGATCCTTATAAATTTCTAAACCAAAATATTCTGTAACAACTCCATATAATTGTGAAAAAGTTCGAAACGAATGTAATAAAGCTTTAGATGATCCGATAAACCGTAGAAGTAACATGTAGATTATACAGTTTTCTTCTAAGGCATCTTTCTTGAACTTCCTTTTTTGCTAAGTCCGATGGGTATCCACTCTCTCATCTTCCTTATCATCTCCTTTGGTTTTCTTATAATGTGAAAAGTCCATCGTAATCGTTGTGTTTTTACAAATTATTCATATTTCTTTTTGTTCTCTCTCAATATTATTCATCCATCTCATGTTATTTTAGGTCCCAGTATTGTTCTCATTTCTAAGATTTTTATATATCCTAATAGTTCAGCCTCAACCTCGTCTTCCCTCAGTGCTTTATTTTAGTTTGATTATTTCTTCATCTTCAAGGTGTTCTGTGTGCCTTTCTTCCTTTCGTATATCTCCCTCTTCTGTATATAACATTTCTTGATAGTATTAGTTCCACGCGACGTCCATCTTTCGTAGGTTGTTTTGTCATTTATTCCTCTGGTTGCAGCTGTTTTCCTGTTGGATACATTTATAGATTTGTTTTCGGTTAGAGTTTCCTCTATACCCAGTCGTTCTTGTTTTCTTGTATACTGCATTCGCTGCGTCTTGTTTCAATCGATTTGATTCTTCATATTCCTGATCAAACTAATTCTTATTCAATCGGAAAGTTGTTAGTTTTCTCAGTAATTTATCTGCTGCTTTTATTACATTATCTTTCATTACTTGCCATATTTTGGTCCGTATTCGTTGTGCCTTTTTTGTGTTAGTTTCTTCTAGTTTTCTCCTCACTTTTGTCTTTTTGCAGTTGTTCTGTGTCCCATTTTTTATAGTTTTTTTATGGTGTGGTGATGTGTCTTTCTTATCTTTGCTGATACTACATAGGAATTTATTGTCTATTATCTTTCTGCTGATGTTTCTTGTAGCCATTATGTCGTCGTTTTGGTTTTCAAAGTTTATGCATTAGTTATCATTATTATTAAACACACAAGTTAATGGAGAAATCGTCACTTTTCCAAAAATATTAAAATTACCGAGAAGTGTAACAGATCCTTAAAAATTTCTAAACCAAAATATTCTGTAACAACTCCATATAATTGTGAAAAAGTTCGAAACGAATGTAATTAGATGATCCGATAAACCGTAGAAGTAACATGTAGATTATACAGAAAGATAATAAAACTTGCGTCTATCAAAGCTACATAGTTTTTCAACTTTCCTATGATTCATCTCTTAATGTAACAAGAACTAACTTGAACTATTACATTTAATAGTACTTTCATTAGGTATAAAAGATGAATCATAAACGAGTGTATCTAGTTTTGAAGATAAAATTTCCTTTGTCAAAAATTCCGAAGTAAGTTATGAATGGTTTTGAAACGGAAAGGGTTAAGAACTCAAATCCTACGTACAAGATGTTGATTCTGATCGACCTTGTCCTAGTCTACGTTCAACATCACGAAATTACACTTTAACACGGTGTACGTCCACGTAAGAATTCACCTTCAAATCTCGAATCAAAAAAGTACCACTAATAACCAAGTAAAATTATGACTTGCACTAAGCTAAACACGCGCTCGGTCGTAGGTCGAAGACATAATTTTTTTTAAATAATTTTCAGCAGCTTACAACATTCATATTAGTTAAGTCTGAAGCTTCTGAACTACAACAATGACTAGCATATACGTATTCAAACATTAATTACGCAATTACCGAACATGTTATGTAATTACTAATTGCAAACCAATCGATAGGTAGAAAATTACCGTGTCGTATCCTACTAGCAATTCGTACTATTTTTGCAGTGCAATCATGATAATCTAATTTTAGAAAGGTCAGTAACTCAACGTAAATAAGGAAGTTCGTTAGCATTCATATATTGTTCAACAAAAATTGTTTCGAGTCCACGTTTTTATAAATACCTGAAGCTGGAAATTGCGATTTCATTCGTCCTCGGCATAACAAACTTATGTAACACGCGGTGACATTAAATTGTAAATAAATGCAGCAGCAAGGTAACGTCCGTTAATTCAGACGCATTACAAAAGATCAAATTTCGCAGTCCTTACATAAATTTAGTTTAAACAAAGAGTAATTGTAAGTTTTAAGAGTCCTTGAAATAAGACCGCAAGATACGTGTATGTAATTAAAAATTTACTTACGCCTTTTTAATGTCAGCAGTGCTTGCACCGCGTGGCACATCCAGGACTTTGTAATAGTCCACCATCGCGGCGCTTGAATGAGTATCTTTGCGCCCCAGTGTTGTTAATTACTGAAACAAAAATTCAAATTAATACTGTCGTCGTGTACAAATATAAATAAGTTTTTATTTCAAATGACCAACATTAAAATTCTGCCTTTTTGCGGGCGGTGTTCATTTTTTATTCACTTTGACTTTTGTTTAATCCAAACTTAATTGACAGGATTATTCATTTATTACACACAAGCCCACTTTTTGTTTTTAAAAAATGCAATTTATTTAAGGATGTGAATGAAGTCCTTTTTTAATTGTTGGCAAGTGTACTTTGTTTGCAACGTGTGGGATCAATGACGTTGCCTTGTAGGCGACGAAAATTTCTCACAGATTTAAAAATACATTTTTATTATATATTTTAATATTCATTAAATTATAATAAAAAAGGAAAAAGACGAAGTTACAATTCGTTACACCTTGAGAAGGATAATGACGGCTCCAAAAAAAACGTAATTATCATGATCGATTTTAATGATTCACGTGCAGATGTCGAAACAAAATTGAACAAAAGCGCGATTACAACATGCGAACAAAAAACGGAAACAAAACCGACCCGGAAATTAATACAAGCGAATGCTCGTATGTTTTGTCCTTGTGACGTCTTTTAAATACTCACGTCGATGTGACTGGGTATGTCTTTACCTCATTTTAGTCCTTGTTTATAAATCAGTTATTTTCTGTAGTCTATTTTCGTGTTGTTTGATGTTGATCACTGTTACCTGGCATCTTTAGTCTTCACCTCCTGATTCTTTAAATAACTCGTACAAAGCATGTGTCATTGACATGATCACAGACAAAAAAATCTGTAGTTACATGTTGACTAACGAAATAATATAAGGCATCATTGCACAGTTGCACAACATTTGGAACGTAGTTACGGCACAGTTTATTTTGGAGGCAGATGATTTTTAATACTTTTCGCATCTGTCAAAATCACTCGTAACCCTCCCTGCTACGTGCCACAAACATAATACGATTTAATTAATTATTTAGCCTTATTACGAAAAGGTGACAAGCATAAAGTAAAATTTGCAACTCGTCCTCCCACAACTTACGTTTGACGCACATTTTAAGCAATGTTGTGAAAGTTACCTACATAAAAAAATTGTTATTTTAAAATTTGTCGCCCAATAAATAGTATATCGGCACAATTTAATAATTTTGAGCAAACGGTCCTACAGAAGTTTGCCTGGAAGTATACTTCCTAAGCTAAGACCCCAGCGCCACATGTAGAAAAAAAAACTGGTATGGTCACCACACGACTTTCCTATAAGGAATGATGAAGGAATACTTTTTTAAGGTTATGTTGTCATAAAACCATTTTGAAGTGATATGTACACGTTTGTACTGATTTCCTAGTAAGCTATAATTTTTTTTAAATTTCTCTCCTCGATTTCATTAAGATCATTTCGACAAACCCTTATATTTGTACCCCTTTAGTAAATCAGTAAAGAAAATCGTCGCAGGCAGGATTCGAAACTGTATTATATTTGTGAATTCACTTTAAATTACAAATTAAATATTTGATAAACTGTTTATGTTAGAATTTTTTTTATTTGAATAAATTGTTAGGAAGAATTAAATCTATAAGAAACTGTAAAAATAATTCGAATAATTTACATACGTACAAAATTATATAAGAAAAACTGTTAAACCCACTTCGGGTTTCTTTATGAGACCCATTTTTAATAAAACCGAGAGAATATGTAAAGCCAGCTACATACCAAATTTCAAGTTACTGAGACTTTTGGTTTGAGTGTAATCGTGGATACATCCAAAGATAATTTGAATAAGGTGCAACACTCCGTATATAAACAAGAAACAAGAACATAGAGAAAAAATGTTTTTTTAACGTATCGTGCTTTCCCATCAAGATATGTAATTTTTTCCTTAAAAAAAATTGTCGTAGGCAGGATTCGAACTTAAAATTATATATGGAATTCACTTTAAATTTTAAATCAAATATCTAATAAACTGTTAATGTAAGAATTTATATTTGAATAAATTGTTAGGAAGAATTATCTCTATAAGAAACTGTAAAAATAATTCGAATAATTTACATACGTACAAAATTAATAAGTAAAACTGTTAAAAATGGCGGATACACCCACTTACAATTTCTTTATCAGACCCATCTTTTGATAGAACTGAAAGAATATAAAAAGTCAGCTCCATACCAAAATTCAAAATTGTGATCGTTATAGAAAAGTAAAAATGTTGTTGTTCGTACCATTATCGGTAAAGACCTGAACGCAAACGGTAAGACCGATCGAACCGGCATACTATCCAGCTCATATAACGTACCAATTCGACGTCTTGAACAGCTTGGTAATATAGAACAAGTTTAACTACGAAATTAGGATCATAACTTCAACTACCGAAGTAAAGAAGAAAACAATCTAGTTAGAATCAACAAACGAGCGTTTCAATTTCTTTCAATTAGACACATCCTCACGAAACCAAAGAAGAACTGCCCGATTCCGCAAAAAACGAGTCTGTGATACACTTTGCGTAACGAAGATCCACATCGACAGAAATCATACCATCAACAACAAGACTCTACGGATTATAATCAAAGCAGTATATAACATAAATCTCCATTGGAATCTATAATGCCTAGCTACTTCATTAGATAACAAAAGAGATCGCAAAAAACCTTACCATTAAAAGAGAAATCTCTCGAAGTGCGTAAGCGTAAGGTTAAACAAACACTTTCGTAGTCATTCGTTTGTGTTCGGGTGCATTGCTAAACTAAACTACCCAGTAACAGACATGCGATTGAGAGAAGTCGCAGTAGAATTTCGCGATTTACTTCTAAGCTGAAACAAGAAAACAATCTAGCGTTTTAGGATAAAAAATGCACACTTTCCAAACCGTCGACACGTCGACACTTAAATTAGAACTGACACCCGCTACACAACGAAGATAAGCACAAAAAATCGTTCGAAAAGATTCGGTAGTTCACGGAAGAGATCTTCGAGCAAGGTAAAAATTCGTGTAGAAAAATCAACATTCTCAACAGACTCGATAAAAAATTTGAAACCGCAAAGATAATTACCATCGTTCCCACGCTAATCACTGTTCCCCATCTCCCTTTTTCTAAGAAGAAAACAAATCCCAGAAGCGATTGTACAAATCGTTGAAAAATTCACAATTTCCAAGCCCTCGACACGTCGATGCTTGAACTAGAACTGACACTCGCTACACAACGAAGATGAGCACAAGAAATCGTTCGAAGAGATTCGACAGTTCAAGGAAGAAATCTTCACCCAAGGTAAAGTCCTTGTACAAAAATCAATATTCTCAAAGGATTGGATAGGAAAGTAAAAGAAAATCTGAAACCAATAAGATAGTTACCATCTTTCTCCCACCCATCACTGTTCTTCGTCTCCCTTTTTCCAAGAAGAAAGCAAATCCCAAAAACTATTGTTAAAATCATTGAAAAATTTAAAATTCCCAAGCCCTGGATACGACGATGCTTGACACCAAGATGAGAACAAAAAAATCGTTTGAAGAGAGTAAGCAAATTAAGGCTCTTTATCAATGGTCTTAACCGACCCGATGAGGAGAAAAAGCTGAAACCGCTAAGATAGTTATTCCCATCTCCCTTTTTCCAAGAAGAAAAAAATCCAAGCGATTGGTAAAATCGTTCAGAATTACCCAACCCTTCAATACGTCAATACTTGAACTGGAGCTGACTCTCGCCACACCACAAAACTCGTTTAAAGAGAATTAGCAACCCAAGAAAGAGACGTTCGAGCAAGATAGAACCTTTGCCAAACAGATAAAAATAATAAAATCCATGCAAAAAACTTTAAACCACATGCCTAAAACATACACATTCTAAACACTAAACAGTAAAAAAACCAAAACGACTACGATAGTTAACACAGTCTCCATGCCCATCACTGCTTCTTCTTTTCCTTTAAAAAAAAAAAAAAGAAAACGAGCAAAACCCAAAAACAATTTTTAAAATCGTTGAGAAAATCACAATATCCCATCACACAATGAACATGAACAGAAAAAAATAGTTCGAAGAGAATCGGCAGCTTAAAGAGATCTTCGATCAAGGTAAGACCCTTGCCGGTCACACAAAAATAGTAATGTCCATACAAAAAACGTTGAACCGCTTGTAAAAAAAAAGATACATTCTAAAGTTACTATTGTTTCCAAGCCCATCACTGCTCCGCATCTACCATTTTCAAAAAAAACGGCAGCTAAAATCCTTGCCGGCCAGTCAAAATTAATGATACCCATGCAAGAAACTTTGAACCGCCTGCCTAGAAAAATCAACATCCTCAACTGGCTGTACGAGAAAGTAAAAAACAAACCAAAACCGCGAAGATAGTTAACACCGTCTCCACGCCCGTCACTGCTCCTCCTTTTCCTTTTTCCAAAAAGGAAAACAAGCAAACCCCAAGATCAATTCTTAAAATCGTTGAGATGTCCCAACCCTTCGCTTCGTCGATGCTTGAATTAGAACTGACACCGATCACACAATAAAAATAAGCACAAAAAAATAATTTGAAGAGTATCAACAGCTTCCAGAGATCTTCGAGCAAGAAAAACCCTTGCCGACCAGGCAAAAATAGTGATGTCCATGCAAGAAACGTTGAACCGCCTGTATAAAACAAGAAAAATTCTAAACCAGCTTTACGAAAAATTAAAAAAAACCCAAAACCTCTAAGAAGTTGCCACTATTTCCACGCCCATCACTGCTCCTCATCCCCTCATCAAAAAAAAAGATTGTTAAAATTTCCCTTGCCTACCAGACAAAAATAGTGATGACCGTGCAAGAAACGTTGAACCGCCTGTCTAAACAAATAAACCTTCCCTACCAGCTTTACGAAAAGTAAAAAAAGCGGAAATCGCTAAGATAGTTACCACTGTTTCTACCCCTATCACTGCTCCTTATCTTACTTTTTCCAAGAACCAAAAACAAAACGATTCTTAAAGTTTTCCAACGCTACGTTGATACTTAAATAAGGACTGACACCAACAAAGATTACTACAAAAAAATCGGCAGCTTAAACAAGATATCATCGAGCAAAGTAAGGCCCTTACCGGCCAGACAAAATTAATGATGTCGATACAAGAAACTTTAAATTGCCTGTCTAGAAAAACCAACATTTTAAACCGGCTCCGCAAGAAAAGCAATAAAAACGCCGAAACCGCGAAGATAGTTTTCACCATTTCCACGAACATCATTGCTAATCTTTAAAAAAAATCCTAAAACCAATTTGTTACGTGCATAAACTTCAAAATGTACTACCCACTGAAATTAAATTTTAATTTTCGACGACCTCTAGCGTGTTTCGTTTTACTTCAATTCCTATCAAGACGTTAAACCGTCCATTATATAAAATTGTGCTTGCGATGTCTAAATTAATTTCGCCGTGTGTTCTAGCTATGATATAAAACGACAACGCGTTTCTATTAGTTTATTCATCACAGTCACCACCCCACACGTGTTAGTCCACATGTATTCTCCACCAATCAATGGTTAATATCGACCAAATGCCTTACTAAAAATATTATAATTTGGAAAGCCTAATCTAAATCCAAAAAGGAAACTTCAAGAAGAAAATTTTCTCCGATGTATTGTTCCTTATGAATCAATAGTCAGCGATATCACCTTTAATTTAATGTCTGCAACAGCATTCGATAACTGGTTCTTATTTCCAATTCCTTTTAGCATTAATTAACAGTATTGTAGATGTTCTGCTCATTAATATTCCAGATCAACTCAACGAGGAAAACGTTTTCCTCGGGCAAGTACTGGATTGTAAGTAAGTCTTATTTAATTACATTTGCGTCGTCAGTCAGGTCGCTCACCAAAATTTTTCTTTTTATTCTAAATTACGTAATTACATCAGTTCTTTCAATACCATGTAGGTATTTTCCGTAATTATTTTGTGTGTCGCATGCTGTTAACCATAGACTGCTTGTCATTATCAATTTATTTTTTTCTGTATAAACACCCTATGTGTAATTAAAGCCTATGTATTGTGTGTGGTCGTTACTTCCGGCGTTTATATAACAATCGTTGAATAATCTACGATAAATTCTTGTGCTCGTTAATAACCGACGACATTAAATTAAAGTTGTTATACTATCTATATTTCTTTTTTTTTTGCCAGTTGAGAGTTACGTACCTCATTTTATTGCAAGCTTGGACCTTCTGTCTTGATCGAAACAGAAGTTTTTACTTAGTAAGATCTGGCGCCCATTAAATACTATTTACTTGAACCCCCCCCTATCTCCGACTAGTGCGAGTTGGCCGAGCAGGGTTCTTAACACCGATAAGCTTATAGCAAATTATTCACAATTTTCTAACCCCTCGTTACGTCGATGCTTGAATTGACACCCGCCACAGAATGAAGATAAGCACAAAGAATCGTTCGAAGAGAGTCCCTAACTTAAAGAAGAGTTCTTCAAGCAAAATAAGACCCTTGCCAAACAGACAAAATAATGATGTCCTTGCAAAAAAGCTTTAACAGTTTCTCTAAAAAATTCAACATTCTCAACTGACTCCACGAGTAAAGTAAAAAAAACAAAACTGCGAAGATAGTTGGTTTCCTCACTCGTTCTCCATTTGCAAGAAGAAAAAAAAACAAATCCTAAAAGAGATTGTTAAAATCGTGGGAAAATTCACGACCACTCGCATGTCGATGATTGAACTAGAACTGACAGTTGCCATACAACAAAAATGAGCACAAAAAATCGTTCGAAGAGAATCGACAACAAAAAACAAACCCCAAAAAGAATTGTTAAAATCGTTGAGAAACTTAGAATATCCCAACTCATCTCTATGTCGATGTTTAAAGTATAACTAATTCTTTCCACCACCATAGAAGCTCCCAACGACCTCTAACCAAAAGCTGGTAGAACACAAACTTACCAGAACCGACCTAAGCACTTTGCGACCAAAAAGAATCACCTAACTAAGCCCCAATGCATATGGCAATGTTACACCTACCGAAAACTTTAAACAAACGTTATGTCGAACACTTACATACATAGTTCTCTAAGCATGTGTAACAAGACGTGAGAAGACGAATCGGTGACATACCGACCATTTTAAGAGCAAGCCCAAATGTTCAGCGCTAGCAAAACTATCATTTCGCATTAAGCAGATCCTCATATAGCGGAAGACTATCAACCGTCTTGTCCAAAGTGAAGGCAGAACTTGGCGAACACCACAACCAGACTAGAAAACGCACAACTTCGAAGACAAAAGCGCTTAGAAGACCAAAGCGCTAAAAAAAGCATTTTAGTATCTTGTCCTGAAACGTAACTGTCATTTTTACGTATGGAAAAGTATTAATTTTCACTTCCGTTTTTGACGTTAAGGAAGTTAGCACGTGAAACTAACGCTGCCCCCAGCGAGCTCTCCATATTTAAACATCGTATACTATCCTCGTTATAAATGGGTAAATCAACTTTGATTTGTATGTGGTACCTGTGAAAATTCCGCTGGGATAAAAAGTGAGTTCTATTTTGCGACGCGATTTAATTTCTTCGTAACATCAGAGCTAGTTGGGTTATCTCAACGTGTCTGCCCCTTTGGAGTAATTAAATGTTTCTTACGTACATCTCTTTAGAGTCCATAAATTGAAACACGTAGAGGGATGGAAGCATTAAACTCAAACACCAGTTTTAAGAGCTAATTTGGGGTCAAGTTGATGGGATATTTGTGAGAGGGGCGATTAATCTCGAACACTCAGTAACACACCTGCTATATTAACAGTGAAAGTCATTTGGAAGCTTGACGCAGTATGTTTATAATACCATTAGATGACTTAAGAGCAATTTACTAGTCATTATGCATCTATTTTTCACCAATTCTAGGGAATATTTTGGAGATGCCATTAGCTAATCGCATGCCTATAATACTCTATTATCTATTAATTTGTGTTGGTGTCAAACGTAAATACGAACGACCTAGATATGTATGTTGCCACAATTAATTTATGCAGATTTGTTTGTGTACTTACTTGTTAAAATTATCACAAGTGCACTTTGCTTGTGTAATTACGAGATCTGCATTGATTAATTCATTTTTCCTTCGTTGTATCAACTTAGTTTGTTAGCCTACTGCTTACTGCAAGTTACGGTTGTATTACCGTAACACATTGCCAGCCTTTTCCGTTCTACTCTGTTTTGTGCTATGTGAAACTAACGTTTTCGTTTGTTTGATGTCGTCTATCCATATGCGTTTTCCATTTCGTTTCGCACTAAACGGCATCGCCAATTCCAACGAAAAGTCAACAAACTGTCAATGTCCACGACGACAACACACATATAAGTTTGAGAGGCTCTTATAGACATAGAACCTGGTGCCCACCACACTCGCCGACTATTTACAGCTACACCTGATTTACTTTGCTATTCTAGCAACTTGTTCACTTTATCAATTTTTAACGACAAACTACGTATATCACGAGTGCAACTGAGAATCACGTTAAAGTTAGTAAAACCTTGGATTCGTAAAACAAAATAGTATATAGTAACGGCTCATAACGCAAATTTCTACGTTCGTTGGAAAAGTGTTGCTTTTCACACTTGTTCAATAAACAGTACAATTTATCAGAGTACTGTTTATGTTGTAACATTATACATTACATAATTATATACTTATTGCACATAGTGTAGCGAAATTGTAACTGTTCCTAGCGAAAGAGTAATATACTTTTATATCGAAATTTATATATAAAAATTTCATAAATTTAAGGCAGTAGTCGATAATAAAGATTCCTAATTAAGCAAACAATTTTTAAACAAAATCATAATGTGTAACGTATTTACCAGCTATAAAACATAAAATTAGTTAACAACAAATCATTGCAACATCGACCTAAATACAGATTATGATTAAAATATCAAATTAACCCCAACGGCCCGATGTCAACTGGGTCAAGGAAAATTCAGATAAAACCGCTCAGTAATAAACACCAAGTCGTCAGTGTACGACGTGGCGCAATGGCCTCAGTATTTTTAGGCCTTATGACCACTTTATCTTCGACGTTAATTTGGCAAGACCCGGTGAATTACTATTGTGGAGAGAAAACTTTTTCCGAAACACCTGTAAGTGTGTCAAAAAGTTCTAAGTTTGTGGCTGATATAGCAGCAGAACCGCTACAAAATATTTCGCTGTTATTGGAATCAAGCTCGTTTGTTTTAGATGTGACAGGATGTCTGACACCAAAAGGGATATTAAGACCAGCGATTGGGATCGAAATTGTTAATGAAACGCTTCCGATACTTTACAGCGGAGCTGTGCAAAATTTGATTGTGTTGGAAATGATTAAGATTGAGTATTGTGGAGTCCAAGATATCCATCCAGGAGCTTTTATGATCCTACCAGCAATACATACAATGTTATTAAGGTTCAACCGATTAGTATATATCAAAGAAGGCGTTTTCAACCATTTACGAGTAGCTAAATTATATCTAAGCAACAACAGCATTTCGTATATTGAAAATGAAGCTTTTGACGACATGCCCAATCTCCGATTACTAAATCTCGATAGTAACAGACTAAAAAATTGGAATTCGGACTGGTTTACTAACACACCAAACGTCCAAACGTTATCTGTAGATTCAAACGAATTGACTAAAATCCCCGCAAATGCTTTTAACAAATTAAGGAATTTTCATTTCACTAATATACGGTTGTCAAACAATAATATTTCATACATCCATCCTAGGTCGTTTCAAAAATTGCATTTATTGTACGCTTTGTGGTTGGACAACAATCTTTTATTTGAAATTGATCCAAGCGCGTTTGTTCACTTGGAACAACTGTATATCTTATCACTGACTGGTAATAAAATTAAATGTTTGCCAATAGAATCGTTTTATGCTTTTAAATCGCCAGACATGATTCTGCGAGTCGAAAACAACGAATTTATGAGTTGTTCGTGTCTGAAAAAAATCGAAGTTTGGGCAAAAAGTAATGAATATTTATTAACCGAACGATTCGCCAAAAACGAATGCTCAAAGAAAAAAAAACAACCGTTAAGCAATAACACGCTGCGAAATTAAAAATGTATTTAGTTTAAATAAATTATTTAATATTTTGTATGAGTCAATGTGTTGGTACGAAAATAACGGAAACTACAAGAATGTTCAAGTGTGCCATCACCAAAATAATTATGGTTGTTATTCATTTTGTACGATTTCTATTAACGGTTACGCTCACTAATCAATTGATGTTTAACATCGGTAACGTTACAATCTTTTGTTTAGAATCTGAATACTTCTAGTTAACGGTAGCTTAACTTTTATTGATTGATTAATCGTTTCTTGACGTGCTTAAACAAATCTATAATCAATAACTATAAGTTAAACACGAGTTTTGATATTATTCCAAATCTTATAAAAAATGTATTGATTTATAGCACCATCAATATTCTGTGTCAACATTTGATAAATTATAAGTAAAAATTGTAATCACAAGTAGAAACTTAGTCATGAAGCATATGTTCCAAAGCTGTCGAAGAAAGTTAAAATAGTAAACTCAAATTTAAATATATTTTTGGCAACTTTCGACTTCAAATTTGATGAAGGAAAACTATTTTTAAAACTGTTTTCTCTAACATTATAACATTTCGTTTTTTTCCCAATTTTAATTTTATTAAAAACATGAGTGATCGGAAAGTGCCGTTGGTACACAAACCTGTGGTTTACGTTATTTTGTCATGAGAAGAACCTTAAGAAGCTGTTCTAAATTGTAAACATACTTCCTGGATGATCACCTACATATTTTGAGTTAAGTTAACATAAGAACTTCATCAAAATGTTTTCAGGTTCCATAGAAGTGACTGTCATGTTTCGAATCCTCATGTTTGACCTAATCTTCGTTATTAGATCCAAACATTTTGTTCACTAATCTTACAAGACTACGGTCGTAAATTTTAACCATCTTCTCTAAGCCAAAATTCTTAACAGCAAATGCCAAAAGTTGCGCGCCAAAAAGTAACTGACACTGACTTTTATATGATTTTCTACTATAAGACATAGTAAGCGCTCGAATGTGCCCTTCGCCTTATGTAAACTCCGCCTAATAGTATTTTAGTAATTAGTGTTTTCGAGTAGCTTTACTGACATAGAACTGGAAGAAGCACTGGATCGTTCTGATGATTATGATTTCGGGTCCTATAGTCCAATTGGTTCTTCTGATAAATGGGAGCCTTCACATAAAAAAGTGTTCGAGAACAAAAGATCATCTCAAAGGACGGTAAAATTAAATATTTCGTCTATTTTTCCGCCCTCTATTGAACATACTATTATTTACATGGATGCCTTGGTTTACTGTTTTTAGCAGGTATTTTCAAGTCTCATAATCAATCCACTGAGAGTTTATGGAATGAAAAAAAAAAAAGACATATACTATGTGCGACGATGTCCTTGGAATTTCAAAAAAATAACAAAAGCTATACGGTTTGACAACAAAGAAACCAGAACTAAACGAAGAGCTCGTGATAAATTTGCGGCAATCAGAAAAGTTTGAACCAAATGAGAAGAACTGTTGCCGAAATTATCCAATCACTATGAAGATGTTACAGTTGATGAACAATTGGTCGGATTCAGGGGCGGATGTCTTTTTCGGCTATATGTGCCAAAAAACAGCAAAATATAGACTTAAATTTTGGGTTTTATGTCGTAATAAGACATATAGCATATGCGTGGAAAACGCAACCTTATCTTGATAAACCTCCTGGACAAGCCAAGTAAATCAGGAAACAAGAGTTATGCTTGATTTGTTTTGAGGTTTGAAGGAGCATAATCTCACCTGCGATAATTTTTTTTACATCACAACCAACTTGGAGAAATGTTGCTAAAACTAAATGTTACAATAATTGGTACACTAAGAAAAAAAACGTCTATTCCACCAAAACTATTGCAAACTAAATGTGTTCCTAAAATGACTTGGAAGTTTGTGTTTACAGCTAATACGACCTTGGTATCATACGTTCTTTTTACGCAGATTCTTTTTAGAAACTTTCAGGATGTCTATGGTGAAGCCATTGAACGAGGAACTCATGTACTAAGAACTAGAGCAGCAAAGAATGTAGTGGTAAAAAATTAAATCTGAAATGATCCCCGCACAAGATGATGATCGAGACCTTGTGCAAAATCAAACCAAAAACGAGGTAGTTGCTACTTATGTACGAGGAGCTCAGACAACAAAACTTGTGCAGAAACTGTCAAAAATATTGCTGCAAAAGACATGCGGTGCAAGTCTGCAAATGTTTCAAATAGAATTTTTATGTTCCTAATTTCTATAATAAATGCTATTGTGACTTTTAGTAAATATTTATATTGCCACTTTTTGAATTCTAACAGTATAGCAATGTTTTTAGTAGACATGGGTCTTTTTGAACCCGAACATCTTATGTGTGACCGGAAAACGAACGATGCAGCAATGTTAAAAAATATTCAGAAATTAGATACGGAATTTTCTCAATGCAAATGTAAATTTAGTCACAAAAACACAGAAAGTTGGAATGCAAAGACCATTTACAACCTCTATAAAATAAATATTACAAGATTTAAAAGTAAGAAAGGAGTGAAAAAAGTTAGAAATAAACCTGCACGAGAATTGTCCTACGTGCGACCTAACACAAAAATGGCGCAAAAATAGAGGATTCTTTTTTACCATATTGTAGAGTAGATTACATATGACAGTACAGAACGATATGTCAATTAGTCTGTTTTTGACAGTATGCCAAAATGAACGTGTCGTGTGAAAATACTTTCATTTGAAAAGCTTAATCCCACGTTTTCAATGATCAAAACTAAAAAATTGGAAACTGAAAAATACTGGCAACCGAAAATAAAACCGATCAGTTTGAGTGTTGCTGGCAATGTTTTGGCACGTTTTCGCCGCAATCCAAGAGACTTTTTGCACCGTTTAATAAGCGTTGATATAACCTAGGTTCATCATTACACTCCCAAAACCAAAAAAACATTCCTAACAAGGAATGCACAAAGGTTCTCCACCATCGAAGACGGCAAACTGTAGAAGTAAAAAAACCCAAAAAAAGATGAATCGATGACGTTTAAAAAAAATTAAAAACGCCCAGAAAGAGAAACTGGAGAAGTGCAAACTAAAAGATATCAAAAAGTCCTGCGCCTTCAAAGCCTGTAATAGTAAAGCAAAAAAAACTACATTGAGAAAGCTTTCGTCAAAAAATATAAGCCTAAATATAACTGTCCCATTTACTAAAATCTCGTCATTGGTATGTAAATATAAAACTGGAATTTACCAGTAGATGACCATAAGCTGTCAATGTAGTTACCGTCAGATGACGCCATTTCCTTGTTGTGACATCTGACAATCAACTCTCCACAATAAAACTTTCATACAACAATATAGTTTGTATTAACGTTGAGCATGTCCAATTTTGTGCCAGGGAGGTGGCATGCTCTTGGTAAATCACAGTGCTATGAGTGGTTTAAAAAATTCAAAACTGGCAATTTTGACGTCAGAAACGAAAAACAAGAAAAACCAATTAAAAAGTTTGAAGACAGCTAATTGCAATCATTGTTGGACGAG
Organism: Aquatica leii; assembly: GCA_035610365.1. Classification (NCBI taxonomy): domain Eukaryota; kingdom Metazoa; phylum Arthropoda; class Insecta; order Coleoptera; family Lampyridae; genus Aquatica; species Aquatica leii. The sequence continues at coordinate 94,356,384 of CM069436.1, read as the reverse complement.
GATAACGCTCAAACTCTACAACTCGCGTATCAATTGAATGTGACACGAGAAGCCGTCTCCATGCATTTGAAGACCATGGGAAAGATTCAGAAGATAGGAAAATATGTTCCACATAAACTGAATGAAAGACAGTAGGAAAACTGGAAAACCATTAGCGTTATACTGCTCGCCAGGTACAAAAGAAACTCATTTCTCCATCGAACTGTAACTGGCGAAGAAAAATGAATATATTTTGAAAATCCTAAGCGTAAAAGATTATGTGTAACTCCAGGCGAATCAGCGACATCGACTGCAAGACCAAATCACTATGGACAGAAGACTCTGTATTTGATGGGATCCGAAAGTTGTGATCTATTATGAGCTATTAAACCTTAGCGAAACAGTGAACGCTATCGTCAACAAATGATCAATTTTAATCTAACTTTGTGTAAAGAACCACCTGAATATCCAAAAAAAGGCAACACAAAGTGATTTTGCTTCATGATAATGCACCCTCACACATAGCAAAACCGGTCCAGAAAACGATTGAGGTGTTTGATTGGGAAATACTTTCGCATGCGACTTACCAGACTTGACTCCGTTCGATTATAGTTCGCGTAATTTGTAAAGGACCACCTATCGATGGAGCTTTTCTGCGCGATTTTCTAAAGAAGGCGTATCAATACGCTACTTATTGTATTATATTCGTAAGAATTCGTAAGAATATAATAGAATCTCGTGTATTCCACATATTACGTGACAGGTCCTTTACAAATTACGTTTATTATACTACTTATTTGTATCGATAGAACACGCACTTGCTCAGGAGCGCTTCACTTTTGGCGAAGATTTGCGAAAATGACTAGATGACTAGTTTAGCTCAAATGAGTAACAATTTTGTTGGCGTAGCATTCACAAATTGCGAAACAGATGGGCTAGTAATGCAATGCGTCGAATAAAATATTTTTTATCATTTTCATGCAATAAACGTTTATTTTCTATTAAAAAAATTCTGGTGTCATATTTGCACACAGCAAACAGCAAAAAAAATTCGTTGGACCGTCATTTAAAAGCTATAAGAAAAGTAAAGACACCACAAAGACACAAAGATTACAACCTATACCTCTACCTACCTATTGTGTCCTCTAGTTATCAGATGGCCTACTCTGCGTCTAGACCATCAAGAAGCACTTGACTTCTATGAACAGATGCAGCTGTTAATAGACAACATACCCGTCCAAGAAAAAATAATAATAATGGGAGACCTGAATGCAAGAATAGAAAACGACGTTATACCAGAAATCAAGAATACATTTATTGAGGAAACGACGAATGAAAGAGGAGAAATGCTCATTGAATTCTGTGCCCACAATGAACTAACGATCAACAACACATATTTCAAGCATAAACCACAACATAAATTAACTTTTCATGGCAGTAGAGAAATAACTTCCACAATAGACTATATAAAACAAACAGAATGGTCAAACCTGAGCAGATATTAGATGTGAGAGCTCTCTCATCTGCAAGCATAGGATCGGATCATAATTTAGTGATGGGCAAAATTACCATAGCAAAACCAATCCCTAAAAGGAAAGAAACTAAAACAAAAACTTTAACTAAGATAAGAACGTCTTCAGAGTTTGGACCGTATCAATGTTGTAACCGAAGTTGCCAACGCGTCGCCCACCTTGCTACTGTAGTCTTGAACCATATTGATTATGTTGCGAAAATCCATTCTATTGTGTCTGAGGAAACGACGCTCTTTTAACTCGTAATCCCACTTCGAGGATTGAACGTGAGGTCAGCCAAATCATCAAATCTTCCAATCTACTTCCTGAAACTAAACGTCGACTTACCCCTTCAGATTCTAAACCAGCACGTCTATACGGACTTCCCAAAATTCACAAACAAGGTATTCCCTTTCGACCTATCGTTAGTACTATCCAATCTCCCACCTACAAGCTAGTCAAGTTACTGTCCAACATTCTTTGCGAGTTTCTGTGCTGCTATGGGTTCTCCTCTATCACCTGTTGTAGCTAACATTTTTATGGAATCTTTTGAAACGGTTGCTTTGAAATCATCAATATTAAAACCCAAAGTTTGGTTTAGGTATGTTGACGACACGTTTATTGTTTGACCTCATGGTCATCTCGAATTGTCTAAGTTTCTTAATCATCTTAACAATCAACACTTCTGGGCCATTCTGTTTATCGCAAACCCACCCATACTGATAGATACCTTCATGCCTCGTCTCATTATTATCCTGCACAGAAACGTTCTGTTATTGAATCGTGCTTTTTCTATTTGTCAACCTGAGAATCTAGACTCGGAACTCTGTCATCTTACTAGAACTTTAGTGAACAATGGTTATATGAAGCGAGATATTCATAGTTATTAATCGTCGTCTACATCCACGTACTCGATTACCTAAGGACATTTCTACTCCCGAATCCAATCCGAAATTGGCCTTTTTACCCTACATTCACAAGGTTACAGACCAAATAGGGAAACTTCTTCGTAAGAATGGTATCAAACCTATTTTCAACTCGACAGGCAAAATCTCTCAGATTTTTCCTTCTCCCAAAGACAAATTTCCTACACTTTCATCTCAAGGTGTGAACCAAATTCCTTGTTCATGTGATTTAGTCTACATTGGTGAAACCGGTAGTTCCGTCATTACTCGCATTTCAGAACATGATCGTTGCATAAGGAAAAGGCATATATATTTCTAAGTCTGCGGTTGCTGAACATCATTTCACTAGAGGTCACAAGATAGATTTTGTTAACGTTTGATTGCCAAATCTACATTCTTTTTTAACAAGAAATTTCGAGAGAGCATAGAAATCATCAAACACCCCAATAACTTCAATCGTGATCATGGTTTCGAGCTATCCCCTCTTTGGTTCCTGGTCATTAGTCCTTTATTGAAAACACGCCCTCGTTCAACCGTAACCTAAACGGAGAGTCACTTCTATGGAGTTTAGAATCTGGCTTGGTTCACAAGTTGATTACCTAATTCTGTAGTGGTTCTTTGTTAGATTTTCGTTTGCTTTTTCAAGTTTACAGTTTTCTTTCTTACCTTTTCTGAGTTTAGAATCTGGCTTGGTTCATAAGTTGATTACCTAACTTTTTTATTTTTAACAGATAATATCCCGAATTAAATGCTGAAATGCGGGGGAATAGAGTTAGCCAAACTGCTCACTAATCTGTATAACAAAATTTTAGAAGAGGCGATAACACCAGATAGATGGAAAGACAGCATAACTATACCATTGATTAAAAAAGGAAAATCAACAGAACCATCTAACTACAGAGGAATATCTTTACTGGATACATCCATGAAATTATTTACTCGTCTTTTGCAACAACACATTCTCGACCATATCTCAATAAATAAAGAGCAACAAGGTTTTCGGAAAAATCGTTCGACTGTTGACGCAATATTCATTGTTCGGCAGGTCGCAGAAAAAGCAATAGAATTCGACAAACCAGCATTCATGTGCTTTTTAGATCTAATGAAAGTTTTCGATAGGGTACGCTTGACGGATATTGTGAACAAATGAAAGAGTAAAGGAATACACCCAAACATTATCGATACGATAACGCAACTTAATACGAATAACACAACTATACTTAAAACAAAAACCTTGACAACTGAAAAAATTGAGCTAAATATGGGTGTTCAGCAAGGAGACAGTCTCAGCCCTCTATTATTCAACTTAATAATGGATAGAATTATTGAACAAGTTCGCAACGTAAACCACGGCAACAAGTTGGGAAGACACCACATCAAGATCGTATGCTAAGCTGACGACGCGACACTATTCGCAGACAATGAAGACAGACTACAGTGGTTATTACAAGCGTTCAATATTGAAGCTGAAAAATTAAACATGAAAATTTCTACTACAAAAACAAAATGCATGGTGATTGCGAGAGATCCGCGCAGATGTAAACTGGAACTGAATGGCAAAGGAATTGAACAAGTCTCTGAGTTCAACTATCTAGTATCCACCATAGCACCGTACGGAGACCTCAAGATTAATGTGAGGCACCAAATTAACAAATCAGCGAGGACAGCTGGAGCCTTAAGAACAACTATATGGAAAAACAAACACATTTCAACAGAAACCAAAGTAAGGATTTACAAAACATGTGTTAGGCCAGTTATGAGTTACGCAACAGAAACAAGACCCGATACTGTTGAAACTAAAAGAATGGCTCGCACCTCTGAAATGAAGGTACTCCGAATGATCTCGGATCTCGGAAAACACGATTAGAAGATCTAAGAAGAAGCGAGGACATCCGTGAAGAGTGCAACGTGGAAGATGTCGTAAGATGGACACGTGCTCGCAGAAAGTTCTGGAACGAACACGTATCCAGAATGGATAACCGGCTTGCAAAAATTGCCAGAAACTATAGACCAGCATCCAAACGACCACCAGGAAGACCTCCAAAACGATGGAAGAACAGCTGGTCTTCAGCCTCCCAAGAATAGCAATACTCAGTATAACTAGCCTCTAGGCTTTCGAAAAGAAGAAGAAGGTTTACCAAAGCGAAACGTATGACAATGCTGAAAAAAAACTATGTTCGTTTCTTTATTTTTTTTAAATTGGAATTTTGGTAAATGTACGATCACTAAAATTATTAGCAAATAGAAGTAAATGTTGTAAGCAATATTTCTGCACAAGAATCGTATATAGAACTGACATTGACATATAAAAAACAATCGACTTCTTGCAGACGTAAGAATTGATAGTAGGTTGCCCTATAAGAATGAGTTGAGAAGAGTAACGTTTTCTGAGTGAGTGTTACTACTTATATAGATTTTCAATTGTTACCTGAAGTCAAAAATCTATTAGATTTTACTTAGATATCGGAAATAATTCACAGCATGATGTTGAAGATATATATAATACAAAAACAATATTTGCCAAACACTAAAAAATTGAACCAAAAGAGTTAATGATGGAAGTACGTGGTTAAATAAATAATATAACTGAAAGAAATCTGTTTGATATCTTTGTCTGAAACATCCCCTAAACCCTAAAGAATAATGATTTCCCACTGAAAGCGTCCCCTAGTAATAAAGCTCTTGAAAATAAATAAGAATAAAAGTGCATCCACTCGTAATAAATTAAAAATAAACATAACGAAATAGCCACCAATAATATGCCACAATTAAGCAACGACAAAACGTACAATTGCTAAATGCACTTTGAAAAGTTAATTGTCTGACGTAACGATGAGGTTTAAAAAAACTTTAAACGTAAGTCGGAAAACTCATTTAAACTTGGTATTTTTATAGAGCTAAATATAAACACGCATTTGGCAATTGTACCAATAAAATTTATGAAAAAACTAAAAAAAAAATTGAATCGAGAAAAATGTCAAACACACTTATGCAAAAATCTATTAGAAAATGTAATGACACCGCCAATTACTTTTACGTAGAAAAATAAGTAATCTTACACTTGAACGAACTTAAACAAGCGCCAGCCAATTTTTATGATGTAATCTTGACTTTGACGCCGATTATACGACCTTTGAATCTTTGGGCAGATCAAAATTATATTTTTGAATTTCTCCCACATTATATTTAAATATACACCCAACCATACGGGCTCTTCGATTGGTTTAATTATATTTCATTTTTCTCACGATTAGGTTGTAAATAATACAATGTTAATATAAAGCTCGATTACGTCGAATTGCATTTAACAAAAATAGGTGTTAAGATCTTGTAAGCTACTAAACGATCATATTAAACTTGTAATTAGTAGTAAAGTGTTAAGGCATGAGTCAAATAATTAGATGATGAGTGCTTTTCCTGTTCTAACGCATCTGCATTGCATCTGTGAAAGCTTTCAGGTTCATATGTAAATTAACTTATGACGCACATTTATTATTAAACAAACACTTAAATTAATTTGTAAAATAAGTTCACAGTCATAAAAATTAATAAACCGATCGATTGACTAAATGCCAAATTAATATAATGTTGAAAAAATATTACACTAATAATTCTCTCATTTTTACCTATGAACGTATCGTTTTCGTAAAATTTCCATTACAAACAAATCCAGTAAGGTCTTATAATTTACGAGATGAAAAAACCACGGCACGGTTGCAATACCTGGATAATTAAAAAATTAAAAAACACCGTACACGACTTACTTCAAAACCGAGCACCAATACAACAAAAACTAACAAAATCCACGAATAATTAAAAAAAAAGTCAATTTCAAAGTTTCCTATTTTCCGCAAGTTTTTCACTCATTTTCTACATTAACAGTATCCAGCTCCACACATCCTCCCAGAAACAGCCAAAAATAGTATATAGCAACAATTTTGGCTAAAAGCAGGTGAGAGGTCCCAAACCTCTCGCAAGAAAGGTTGGAAGATTCGCTGAACCACGCTGGTTCTCAGGTTTGCACGTTTGCTTTGGCAAGTTTGAACGTTTCTTTACTGCTTTTATCTTGTCGTTCGACTTTGCTTTGCGTTTACTTATTCTTCTTTCTTATCGCTTATCGTACTTTGCTAGTAAACGTGATTGTTAAGTCCTACGACCTTCGATTCGATTCTTAGATTACCGTTTTTCTTAAGTTTCTTTTCTGTCTTTTCCGTTGTAAGCTTTGTATGCTTCAGATGAAGACTCTCTACTTCTTACTTCTTCTAACTCTATTCAGAGATTTACTTATCAAATTGTAATGCAACCTTTTCTGATAAAAATCCTTCAGTGTTACTAAATTGCTTATTCGAATTGACAAGTTTTGCGTGTCTCATAGTGTCTCACATCACCCAGTTTTTCTCTAAGCTTTTGATGGCTTGTCTGGCCAAGCTCTTCTTGTTTTTAGAACAAACCGAAAATCATTGCGTTCTTCGAATGAACTTGTGGATCTGTTGAAGACTGAATTTCTGTGGACTATGATCGTCTAATGGGTACTATTCGTAACCATACGACAAAAAATAACGAATCCTCTTTCTTCAGTTATCAGAACCAGTCTCAAAACATATACAGCTCAAGATCATCGGCTGTAAACTGACTCCGTTCTATCAACCTCCGTTAGCCTTGATTGAGATTACATCTATCTCTCAGTTAGTATCTTTGATCAAATTCTCTTGATGTTTCTTCACTTTCTTCTTCTGTACCTACTGCTAATGATAATACTTGTAGTCACTGTCGTCTTAAATGTGATGAACGTTCTATTCCTTCTAATTCTAATTTGTCGACTAGCTTGTCTTCGTTTTCTAGGATTACCGGCCCTACTAACAACCAGTGGTATAATCAGTGTCTAAAATGTCTGAGTCTCCTCGTCGATTTGTGACCCACGTTCTTCTTTGCGAACGAGACAAGTTTCTCCTGACAATAAACATCTTTGGTAGTTAGTAGTTCCAAACGACCAACGTAAACATCATTCACGACCACCATGTTCATTAAACTTCTGGTTATCATAGTGTAGCTAACACGTTACTTCTTCTTCGTAGTTACTTCTACTGGCCTTATATATAAATATAAGGCTTCCTTTACCACTAACTTTATTGGTTTTAAAGATGTCGATGCCATTGCTCTTTAATCGACACCTACTATCTTTTGGTTCTTGTTTTTTGATTTTGTGATTTGGTTCTTTAAGGATGTCGTCGGTATCTCGTTTGTTGTAATTCGGATGTTATCTATTTACCTTTTTCCCAGTTTGCTGTCGCCTATATTCTTTTCTTTGGTTAAGTTTCCTGATAAATTTCTTTGGTTTTCTTTCTTCTCTATCTTACTTCATAATAGATTACCTCTGCATCTGTATATAATTGTACCAGCTTAGTCTGTATCTTTTGAATGTTCTTGGCGGAGATGCTATGATTTCAAGTTGTTTACATTGTGTAAAACATTTTTTTATTCCGGCCTTATCCAAGTACCTGAGTGTGAGTTGTGATTAATATCGAGCATTGATCTACTGATTAAATATGTCACGCGTGTGTAAAAATTATCTCGATAGATTCTTTTTCCTCGCTTCCTAAAACTGTTTATAAACTTTACTTTAAGTGCCAAGTTGGCGATCAGAACAATGATAGGGTTTTAACAGTTTGCTGAACTTATTCGTGCAGCTTATCCAAATGGCTCAAAAGTACTCACATGCCATTTGCCTCCACGGCTTGACTCTTCAGCTCTAAGACTAGTTACTCACAACGAATCTTTACCAATTTCAGCGCATCTAAATCCCTATACTCCAGTCAGAAACGGATTTGAAAGACTTTGATGCACAGTCTGGACGTCCGCCGATGATCAATAGTATTCATCCGATTCGCCTCATCGGCAACCTTATTCAGTCGGACTTTAATCTAGTCAGAAATTTGAAGTTATCTAAGCGTAAATCTCAACTTCTTAGACAAGCAGTCAAAAATTCTAAAAAAGAAGTAAAGACGCAATTGCCAAACCTGGATAATTAAACAATAAAAAAACGCCATACACGACTAATTTCACAACGAAGCGCCCATACAATAAAGAGCAACAGAACCCAGGAACAAACTTCAATAATTCCAAAATACGTAAGAGCTCACGGTGAATCAAAATTAAACAAAGATGAGATGATTATTCCTGTACATTGGAATTAGCATCTATTTCCTATTTTCCGATTTTTTCACTTATTTCACAGCCACAAATAATATATAGCAACAATTTTGACTAAAAGCAAGTCAGGTCCCGAAGCTGTCGCAAGAAATTTTGGAAGATTCGCTAGACCACGCTGGCGCTCCAAGTTCGCGATAAAATTTCCCTACTTTGGCAAGTTTAAACTTGAATTGCTCTTGTGAGTATAGTCCTACCCTGTAAAACTTCCCTCGGTATCCCTCGCAATCGTAGAAGTAACAAATTTGGTTGCCCAACGTCAGGGCTCGATTATCTTTGTGCGATTATAGTTTTTCTTTCTTTCTTTTCTCGATTAGTATCATTCTTGCTTTATTACTTATCATCAGTGGGTTCGATTTACTCAAAGCGTTGCCTTACTTCTTTCATCTTATCGTACGACTTTGCGTTGAGTTTACTTATTCTTCTTTCTTACTTTGCTAGTAAACGTGATTGTATACTTTACGACCTTCGATTCGATTCGCTTCTTAGATTACTTGCTTTCTTCTCACTTCTTCGGACTGTGATTCAAACATTTGTTTGTCAAATTGGAATGCAACTTTTTTTGGTGAAAATCCTTCAGTGCTTATTGAATTTCTTATTCGAATTGATCAGCTACCGTAATCTGACTCCATTCTATCAACTTCCGTTAGCGTTGATTGAGACATGTATTTTTCAGTTCATATTTTTGGGCAAACGTTTCGAGTCGAACAAAAACTCTCATAATTTCTTTGACTCTTCAACCTCAGAAATCAGTGACAAACTTCTACAACAATCTATGGCTTATGTGAGTAAGGCTTCTACTATCTGCTCATTCTGTTTATTGTTCTCTTGATGTTTCTTTTCTTCTTCCTTCTGTATCTAGTCTTCGTCGATTTTTCTCGATGGTTCGTGGCAAATGGTCTTCTTTGCAAATGAGTACGATTTGCTTTTGACGATAAACATCTGTTAAGTTAGTAATTCCAAAAGACCAACGTTAAACAATCATTCACGGCCACTATGTTCATTTAATTTTTGGTCATCGTAGAGTAACTAAAACGTTACTTCTTCTTCGTAGTTACTTTTACTAGCCTCACATGAGACCAAAATGTCTGAATACATTCCCTACTGTCCTGTATATGTATCACAGAAAGCGCGTAAAGTAGAACGACAAGACGAGTCTGACATTGTTTTCCCATTAGCTTAGCTCGAAGGACTTCTGCGAATTAATTTCATTAACACATACTCGTTTCACATCTCTAATTGCGCTTCGTTGTCTTTCTCTGTTCGTCATTTCTTTTTATCAGCGTCGCAAGCGTCCTAAAATCAAATTTCACTTTTTGACTTTCGGATTTGACTTATGCTATGTTTTTAGTTGTTGTCTTATGATTTTGTGGTTTTGTTAAGTATGTCGTCGGTATCTCGTATGTTGTAGTTCGGATGTTATGTATTTACTCTTTTCCCATTTTGCTGTCAGCTTTATTCGTTACTTTGGTTAAGTACCCTCGCTTCTTAAAACTTGTTACAGTAGCTCGCTCAAATGTACCCGTAAATGAACCCCATTTGCTGTGCCCACGGTTTGACCCTTCAGTTGTAAGACAAGTTACTCACAACGAATCTTTACCAATTCCAGTGCCCCTAAATCCCTGCCCTCTAGGTCAGAACCACATTTGAAAGACTTTGCGCCACACCCTGGACCATCAATTGATACCTACACCGATGATGAATAGTGTTAATCTGATTCACCTAATCGGCAACCTCACTCATTACTCAGTCGGGCTGAAATCTTCAGAAATGTAGAATTAATTAAACGAGAACTTCAGCATTAGATCCTTTTAGAAAAGAGCGTAAAAACCTCTTCCTTCAGTTCCAGGAAGTCAACCCTGAAATTACTTCTCACTTCGGAAAATGAAGACTTAGCCTAATTCAAACGAATTGATAATAGAACTAAAAATACAATGTGACTCCTACAAATAATAACTGTTTATATACTCATCAAAGACAAACTTAAAAGTTCTCTCTCTAAACCCTTGATAAAAGCAGTTATCATTATTCTAAATCCAAACTTTGCCCTGTCTTAAAAGTTATTGCACTATTCACAGACCTGCAATTAAACTTCACAAAATACGTACTAGACAAGCAGACGAGAAAGTTTTAGTGAGTCCTCATATTAGACAAAATTTCCAAGATTCGACATTTACTGAACACCTGAAGCTTTTGTAAACCAGTGTAATCTAACAGTTGCTAGAAGATATGGTCACTGTACAAAAGGAATCACGATAAAACTTGCTAGAAACGGAAAGAACTATTTGTCATTTAATTGATAAAACTGACTGAATTAAAGAATTAGCCAAATCAAGTCTTACCACCAGAACTGAATGTTATAACACAGCGTGGACGATATAAAACAGTGACGAAAAAACAATTTGTAGATCAAAAACAAAACAAATCGTTTAAAATTACAAAGTCTTTAACCTGCAGGAAACGATAAAGCACAGTCGATAAAAAAAAGTACTATAATACATTATCATGAATATACTTCCGCTTTTAGTTGTTAATAAACAATTAAAAGAGTGCTAACTATATAAATGATTACAACTTACCAATAAAACCGTTGCTTCGTTCATTACGAAGAAAGCAGATAATGAAACTGAATAGATTTAATTGTATTATTTCATTGCATTCAAAGGTTAATTGCAAATCTAACTGGTTTTATATGCTAATTGTACTTACTTTTCATAAACAAGATTAGCTTGTTTGTTACGTAACGTAATAAATCGAAAACGTATTGAGTACTAACCATGTTCAACGAACGGAAGTCACTGTCCTAATTTATAGCGTTTCCATCATAATAGTCATGCAAAAACAGTTATTTTGTGACTTTTTTAATGTACTCGTAGATAAAAAGAATTTTCATGACCGTAATGGTATTTTAAAGCTAACGATAATATGCAAAAAATGTAAACTTTCAATCTTTTAATCGTTGAGAAACTATGCACTTCCGGAACACTGTGAATGGTGTCCCAAAAATGATAACTCGTAATTTTTACAATTTCAAAGCAAAAATTAACTAAGAATTGAGGCGTTCATAATTTTTGTTTTACATTTGTTCTTAGACCTCACTAAAAAAATAAAAACTTTTCATGGTAGAACAGTAAAAATTTAGCAACTGCTCTTTTGTCATCAGATTAAACTAGTTGTGGGATTTTTATGAAATATTTGTGTAAATATTAAATTTTGATTAAAAAAACGGAGAAACGAACAAAACTCAGTACAGAACAGGCAAATGAAATATAACTGAAAATTGTATAGCCGTTAAGACCAAGATTTTGAAAAACTCCATTCAGTTTACCCGATTTTAGAAACTACAACGAACATTTATTTGCTTGTTTACAGATGCAATGCAAAGATTGATGCGATTCGCCACTTTGTGAAAAAATATTCTAAACCTTGGAACGCTCTTAGAAAAATCGAGAGCTTAATTTGACAACTAGAAATCCTAACAATAAATGAAATCAAAGAGTCGACTGCTAAGCTGCGAGGCGTAATGAGTCAACTGCTAAGCAATGCCATAGCTGGTAATGCACACGATGCTTCACTGAGCTGGGAGGCAATACAGAAGCCTTAGCCTGAAAAGAATTATAAGACAATTCTTTGCAGACAAGAAGCCGGCACACTGTTCATTCTGGATGAAAATACTTCAAAAACTAGAGCAACAATCGACAAACTGAGCAAAAATATACCCAGCTAAACGACCTTGAACAAAGAAGACAATTGGGCGAAGGGTACTTGGTAAACAACCTACAATGACTAGTGGAGGAAGACGGGGAAGAGTATAGAACAGCGTTTGATATAACCTTCTTGAAAAGGCTAGATACCCAAAAAGTGCAGCAGAAGCACTCTTGAATACCCTGATCAAAGTCAGAACACTAGTGGGGCCAAGCATAATTGCTCGTCTAGCCAGAGCACCTGTGGCAGATACATCAAGAAGTTGGGAGACGCTGAATACAGGGAAGTTAATATTGAAGTGGCGATACGTAGAGGGAACGCAGCGCATAATCCCAGTAGGAACAAAAAAGAAACGCACAGCTTGCTGCTTGTGACTGAGAAAAAAAACTTATGCAGACCTGCTTAGAAGTGTCAAGAAAACCCTAGGAGGCAAGACTGAAGAGGGTTCACTCAAACCGGCAAGGAAAACCGAGAAAGGTAATTTGCTCCGAGTGGCTGTAAACAAAACTGAAGCCAAGACAACTGAAGGAATCCTCGAGTCAGAGCTGGAAAAAGTTAAAACAAACGTAAAAATAGGAAAAAAACATCAGACTGGTGCTCCACATAAAAGACATAGATAAGATCACAAAACTTAAAGTAGGGGATGCTCTCCTACCTGCGGCTGGAATTACCGACAACGGAGTCATACGAGTAAGAAAAATACGCTCCAGCGCCAAAAAGATGCAAATTGCTACGCCAATAACAATAAAGTCAATAGCATTCCACTTATTACAGGCCGGATAAGCATAACCCCTTGCAGAATACTGAAAAGGAGACCCAAAAGGAAATGTAACAGTCAAACAAACGCTGAAGTATAGGCCATAATGCAAAAAAAATGTAAAGGGGTTGATAGTAAGGGCTGCTGCTGGCAAAGAATGCCACCTAAAAACCAAATTTGAAGAAAAATAAATGCCCATTTTATAAATCAACAGGACACAGTATATGAGCGAAGTCTTCTCTTAAACACCATAAACAACCAAAGAAACGAGCAATCGTGAGTAGAGACAGGGCGCCTACTAATTAAAACAATGGCAAATAACAAAATCATTAAAGCTCTCCAGGTTAACCTGAGTAAGCAGAAGACAGCGCACAACTTCTTGTGTGTCGCAGCTCTAGAAAACGATATCGACATAGTAATCGTTACTGAACCCAATGTGAATAAAGCAAAAGTCGCCGGATAGATGCAGAAGATGCAGCCGTAACGACATTCGGGCACAAGGTAACAGTGCTACAAACTGAAAACACGAGTGAGGCTGTGGCTATAAAGCTAGAACACTATTCGATTTACTCGTGCTACATTTCCCCCAACCAGCCACTTCAGCAATTCCTAAAGGTGTTAGAAAACATTGATACGTTAATAGAAAACGCTATAATACCTTGCGATTTTAATGCCAAGTCTCGGGAATGCGGTAAAGTCAATGAACATATGAAATGGCGCCTACTAACTGAGTAGACGACCAGCTGCGGCATTGTAACGTTAAACAATGGTAAAACACCCACGTTCTCCATCAACTAATGATGTAATCGCATCAAAAACCGTGGTCTGAGTTGATTTAGAAAATAAAACCTTAAGCGATCACAGATACACCCAATTCCAAATATGCAGACATCCCCTTTCGGTCAACCGCAGCAGCCAACACCATAGGAAAGCTTACAAGCTGAACCTAAAAAAACTACTTGAAACCTTTAAGTTAGTAACGCACAATCGTGAAAAAATTAGTACAGAAGACATGTACATATTTATGAAACAAGCTTGTGACGGCAGCATGCCTAAGGCGAGTAAAAATTGCTGAACTAGCACTGATGTATATTCGAAGAGTGAGAAACTAGCCAGTCTTAGAAAGGAGTGTCATCGAACGAGGCGTACTAGGCTAGGAAAAACAAGAAGCAGAATACAAAACTCACGCTAGCCACACAGGAATACAGAAAGAAGAGAAGCGAATTCAGATAGACGATCCTGACGACGAAAGATCGGGCTTGGATAAAGATATGTGAGAGCACAAAGAGACTTAAGGTTGATCGAGCTAAAACCACGATCAAATTGGAAACCATGGAAGAAGTGGCTAGGAATTTATTCCCATGTAAGTCAGATCTCCAGTAGACACTTCCGCGCCACCTCCATTCAGCGTAAACAAAATCGTCGAGACCACAAGAAAGATAAATAAAAAGAAAGTGCTCAGATTCGATTGCACACCTCCTGAAACAATTGCGGTGATCGCCAGAAAATACCCCGACAAGTTGGCACTCCTGGCAAACGCGCTCCTGCTACAGCAAGACTTCCCTGAAGAATGGAAAACAGCCAATATAGTACTACTAGACAAAGAAACCTCCTCGCCAGGATACAAGCCAACATCGGCAAACTAGACACGCTTGTGACCATAGGAATCGAATGCTACATAATAAACCGCATAAGTAGTTACCTTCAAGACAAAAAGCTGATACTTTGGAGTGCAGAAGACACTGAGAAAATCCAGGAGACCTGCAGAGTCCCTCAAGGCTCGGTTTCCACAGAATCGGAACACCACATTTAACAAAATAGTTGACCTGAACCTGAAGGAAAAAGTGTTTGCCGATGACCTCGCTTCACTAACCATGCTAGAGAAATAAGTGAGCTTGTGGTAAAGCCTCACGCTAGAAACCCATTATCTTCTCGGGCAGAAAGAAAAGCAGTGTTACGAGTTTAGGTTACGAGACTTCGCTGTCGCACCCGGTAAAAGCCTAAAATACCTCAAGGTCCACACGGACAAACACAATTATTATAGAAATCACGTAAAAATGGTCGCAGCCAAAGTCACGAAAACGGCGTATCAAACGATAGCCACAGAAGTGGCCCAATTATTATCAGGGACTATACCCTGGAACTTGATGCCACTACACAGGCAGATAATTAAGCATGGCAATAAGACGTTTCGCCAAGGCAAGAGTGAGACCATGGCTGCATGGCAGAACAGTCAGAAGAGCAATTGGGCCGATAAGCTCATCAAGAATGTAAAAAACTGGATCAGAAAGGAACACGGTGACCTAAATTACGACAGTATCCAGCCGCTTACACGGCTGCTTTGCCATATGTCTGAACGACATCCAAAGAAAAATGAACGAGTGCATATACTGCGGGGCCATTGTACCTTAAATTGGTCTTCCTCTTTGCCTTTTTGAAAATTTTCACGTGTTACTAGCAACTTGCTTTACATAAATTATTATTATCCATTCATGTATTTTAATCAAGGTTCACTTTGAATTGAATTTGTTTTTTTTTATTCATGTTCGTTTTTGCAGATTCGTTCGTTCACGAGTTAGAATATTATTATAAGAAGTTAGATTATATAATTTAACAAGAATATACACGTTATGAATAAGTCAACGCCTTCCTATTGGTTATTAACCATAACGTTACAATTGATAAAAGTATCGTAAATTCCAAGTCATCGTTTATACGTCTTAAATAAATATCACAAGTGTAATTGTATTCAATCAACAACGATTGATATGTATTATTTATATTTTCAATTATAATAAATGTCATTATTGTTGTATTAGAATTAATAGCAAGTATATTTATGTTTGAATAGAAAAATTGCATCCTAAAACTAGTTACTCAAAACTTCAAACCTACGATGACTCCTGGCATCACGTCAGATCACCAAAAATCACACCTTAATCCATATAAACAGATCATTTATGACTCAAACAAGCAAATACAGTTAAGTTTATCTACTCAACTTTTTTATTTAAATCTTGCCAGAATTAGTCATTATACGTAATTTAATAACGCGGAATTTCTTAATAATTCGCTATAAATGCCATAAAATTTGCAGACAATTAAGGATTATGCAATAATTTATTCAAACAACTGATAATTAAAACGTGGGCAATTGAACGCGAACAAGTTTCTAAAGAACTCTCAAATGTTAAGTAATCTATAATTATAAGTGATATATTTTACAGTATTTAAGGCATTCTTAGATCATCGAAAAACTTTTTACTTCAAGCTATACACCGAAACTTCTACTGCAAAAAAGTGTAATTTGATTTTATGTTTCTTCGATTCTGATTTTTCCTCCTTACCGAGTACGAGATTGTTTAGATACATTAAATTTTATTAAAGTTTGGAACTGATTTATTGGTAATCGTTCACCGATTCACTACTAGAATCGATTGTAAGCACTGCATGTGCTGATTTCAAATCAACTAATGCAATCTTTGAAATAAATTTTATAAGTATAAATGATAATTAATAATTGAAAGAACTTAAGGAACGAGAAACCGATTCGTTCACTGAACGGTTCATTAGAGTGAACGAATCATCTGATTCTTTGTTGTAAAAACCCTGTATTTTTTGGTTCCTTTTTTGTAAAGATTCATCCTAAGCACGTGCATATAATTTTATTTTAAATATAAGCTACTTTTTTCCGTCAAAAATGCAAATGAAAAGCTCCTTAACGTTGCTGACATAAATAACCAAAATTTAGAATGCGATTTCTCGAATGAATTAGCATATAAGACGACGAAGAGTGCAATAATAATTTTGAATTTATCAACACGTGTTCAACAAAGAAAGTTATAATTTTAAATTATAAATCAAAACATTTGATTAAATAAAGAAAACTAGACACGTTTTTCCGTGGCGTAAGGCAAGGTTATGCTGCGCAGCATTTTTAAAAGATGTTTTCATAATTCAAAAATTCTATAAAAGTAAATCGCATACGTCACCAGGTATACGGTGCCGTACGGGTTAATCAAGTACTCCTACACCCACACCTGAACAACTTCAGAATTCTCAAGTGGTTTAAATTGTTTACCTAAAAATATAAAATTGAAACGGCCGGTGTAGAATAATTAAACAACACACTGTAGGATGTTTTATTATGTCTAACCAAACACATGTTAGTCTATTTTTTATGTGGGTAAGGTCAAGGGAAATTACGTAAGTCAAATAGTGCTGATCGTAAGGAAAATTCATAGATCAAGGGCAGGTCGTACTAATGCTCGGTTTTTGCAACAATATTTTCTTTTTTGTATGCACCACATACAACAGAAGCTGTGAATGGTCAGAACTAATTGCTCGAGCAAAAAAGTGATGGCTTTATAAACCGCTGTTGACACAAATAATTCAAGATATTTAAATGCAAAGTGCTGAAAAAATATTAATTAGATCACGCACTTGTTGATAAAAACCAACACAATGCATTTCTACTTGAGTAAATGCATTTTGATATGGCATTTCACCTTGGCGTCATGTTCTCGGGATATCCTGTAGATAACGGTTTTCCCACAGTTTTTCTTGAAAGCGCTATACCAAACGCAGAATTGCATAAAAACATTTCATTGATAAAAACTAAAACTATACGCAAATGCAAACAATAAAACTTAGTATGCATTTTAATTGTATAACGCATTAAAATTCTTTATTTTAAGGAAAGGCTGAAGGTAGTAAGATATCCGGACGAAATTAAAATTTTACTCTTTACAAATTGGTCCTTCGAACCGGAACAAAGTTATCTGTTTCCTTATTAATCTTTTCTCGTCAACCATCAATAAAACCCATATATTTTTAGTTTCTTAAGGAGTCAAATTGAAAAAGACGAAATCGTTTTTACTGAAGCAATTCTAAGTTTTTAAAAATCTATTTTTAGTGCAACCAGCCATTTTTTTTACCATCTTCGATCTGAAGACTGTTTTGGTGCCAAACTTAAGCCTTCCCGTTTCAGCATAAAAGTTCTATGTAAGACCTATCTTGTCGTTCCTTTTACTACTTTTGAGGTTTCTTTAGTTGGGGTTTTGGGTTAGGATTTATACGATTTCAGAACCATGGTCCTTGATGTTAGTCTTAACTTCATCTTCAACTCGAGGACTTGGTGCCATACTTATGTCTTTCCGTTTCCTTATAAAACCTCCATGTAAGATGTAACCTTTCCTTGCTATCCTGTCATTCCTCATATCTATTTTTGAGGTTTCTTTAGTTAGGGTTGATTTTCTTATGATTTTGGAACTGTACGATCCTTGATGTTAGTGTTAATTTAATCTTCAATCCGAAGACTGTCTTAGTGCCATACTTAAGTCTTTCCATTTCACCATAATATCTCTATGTAAGATCAAACCTTTCCTCAGTATCCCCTGTCGTTGCTTTTACTATTTTTGAAGTTTCCTCAGTTGGGACTTTGAGTCACCGGTGTAAACTTAGCCACGGATGTAGCCATAGAAATTTGTTTTGAATTTAATGCCAATATAAAGCCTTTAAACATTTCGAAATGAAAGTTATAATATAAATGTACGCTACAAACATTATACAGTGTGTCCGAAAAGTATGGAATATATTATACAGGTCGATAAATATGCACTTTACACGAAAAAGTTGTAAATAAAAGTTGTTTATCACTTAGTTATCTACCACCTGGGAGATATCAATTTAAATTTTTGCTGTAAACAAAATCGCAACGAATAACACTTACATTTTTTTAAATGGCAAGGCACGTCTTTATTATACTCATTTGATAGAGTCTTTTTTTCTCTTTTCAACCATATGAAACTTGAATACCTTTACATCAAAAAATTATCAAGAAAAACAAGGACATGTCCAACAAATTTATTTTACTGAGCAGTATTAATCAGGTACGTAATATGTAGTATTGAAACAATTGAATGCACTGTCACAATAGGAAATATTAAACTTTAAATATCTTTACATAAAATTGTTATAACAAAAAAATTTATTTAAACTAAACTTACAATAAATGTTCAAAATGTAAACCATTCATAATTTGACAGTGGTAAATTCGATTTTTAAAACCATCGATTGCTTTTGAAATCATATCTCGAGTTATAGCTCTTATCTCAACTCTAATGCGATTTTTCAAATCTTCAACATTATCAGGTCTATTTACATAAATTTTGCTTTTAATATAGCCCCAAACAAAAAAATCTAGTGGACTTAAATCCGGCGAGCGAGCAGGCCATTCTATCGTACCTCTTCTGCCTATCCATGTATTTTGAAAAGTATTATTAAGAAAGTGGCGGACATTAATTCCAAAATGTGGAGGTGTCCCGTCTTGTTGAAGCCATATTCTGTTATGAGGTATATCTGAATCTACTTCATGTGGAAATAACTCGGCCAAAGCAGGAACTAACTCAAATCTTAAGAAATTGAGATAAATATTCTCCGTTAAACTACCTTCAAAAAAATATGGCCCCAAAACTTGACTTCCAATCATTCCTACCCAGAGGTTGACTTTCTGCTGGTATTGGGCGTGTCCTTCTAGATACCAGTGAGGATTTTGTAAAGACCAGTAACGTGTGTTTTGTTTGTTAATTGTGCCGTTTAAACAAAACGTGGCCTCATCAGTAAAAAGGATATTTTTATGAAAATGTGCATCTCGTTCAAGTTTGTTTGTCATTGTTTCACAAAACTCCAGCCTTCTGTCCAAATCGTCTTCAAATAATTCTTGAACTACACAAGTTTTATAAAGATGAAATTTTTCTTTTTTTAAAACGTCATGTACAGCCGATTTATTCAAATTATGGTCTCTAGCAATTTGCCGAACAGAAATTTGTGGATTTTCCTCAACAGACAAGAACACATTTTTTCGTTCCACATTACTTAATGACAAAGGTCTACCAGTTCTACTCGCATCTTTCATCGAACCTGTCTCTTGAAATTTTCGACAAATGTTGCTTACCGTGGACTGCGAAATGTTTAATTCTGGATGCAAGTTATTAAATAAATTACATACTTCGTCTTGGGTTCTTCTTCTATCTCCATATCCCAGAATCATTAAAATTTCAATTCTATGTTTCTCAGATAATTGAGCCAAATTTCAAGCACTAACAAATAGCAAAGTGTGACAGTGTTCTAAAGTGCATTCAATTGTTTCAATGCTACATATTACGTACCTGATTAATACTGCTCAGTAAAATAAATTTGTTAGACATGTCCTTGTTTTTCTTGAAAATTTTTTGATGTAAAGGTCTTCAAATTTCATATGGTTGAAAAGAGAAAAAAAGACTCTATCAAATGAGTATAATAAAGACGTGCCTTGCCATTTAAAAAAATGTAAGTGTTATTCGTTGCGATTTTGTTTACAGCAAAAATTTAAATTGATATCTCCCAGGTGGTAGATAACTAAGTGATAAACAACTTTTATTTACAACTTTTTCGTGTAAAGTGCATATTTATCGACCTGTATATTATATTCCATACTTTTCGAACACACTGTATATAATTTTTATTGTAAATAAAAACAATTTCAATAAACACGTTATTGTAATAGTGCGATTTTTACAAACATAGTCATTTTTGATTTTTTTGAGAATTTAATTCGTTTATGATTAGATTAAATAATAATTAACAACATATAAAAAAATTACGATGTGAGTATTTCTTAAAAAAAAGTTATTTTATGTGAAACGCCTAATTGTGCGCTGCTATTCCAGTTCGGGTCGTGCATAAAAAGAAAAATTTTCACAAAGATAGTCATTTCTGATTTTTCTGCAAATTCGTTTATAATTCGATTAAACAATTATTAATAACATATTAAAAAATTACGATGTGGTCAATTCTTAAAAAAAAAGTTATTTTACGTCGAAGTTGCAGCAATGCTCAGCTTACATTTCCGCATAAACAAACGCAATTTTCACAGAGATAGTCATTTCTGATTTTTCTGCAAATTTGTTTATAATTAGATTAAACAATTATTAATAACATAGTAGAAAATTACGATGTGGTCATTTCTTAAAAAAAATTATCATCAAATTCAAAACAAATTTCTATGGCTACATCCGTGGCTAACTTCACACCGGTCTTTGAGTCAGGGTTGATATAAATAAACTTCCAGAACTGTATTGTACTTGATGTTGGTCTTAAGTTTTCTTTATCATATTGTTGTAATTTCCGTGATTATTTTGATTCTGAATCATAACCTGCGTGGAGCACATTGATTGTACCTTGCTAGTCCTTGGTATACGTGCTTTCCTTTTGACGTTATCTATTCCTGTTTCAGGTACAGTTTTCAAGTGATCTTCGAGCTAATTGATCGCTGTGTTTTTTATTTTTCTCTTCTGTACCCGAATAATACTGCCCTTGACTCTCTAGTCCTTTTACTGTTGGTAATTTTCACATTTTCAATTGGCACCATTAGAGCAGTTCGGAAATGTCTTCAAAATTCAGGTCTCAACGAATTACACTATTATTCCACACCGTCTAAGCAAATTGCAAATTTTCCAATTAGCGTAAAAGTACAATAAACCTAAAAAATATCAGACTGATTAGAAGTGTTAGATAATTTTAGCCCCAAGTCTCTTAAATACGCAACATCAGTAAACCATATAACCAAATGACTTAATCATCGCTTTAAAGAGTTATAGTAGGTTTTAGAATACAGTGACCTCAAACTCCAAGAAAAAGATATATTTTTAATTACACATCCTACGACAAAACACGAGAATGGCTTTACAATGACTCTCATTTGTAAATAAGCAGACTATAAGTCCTACGATTGATAAATCCACAACGAATGTTTAAGTTCAACGGTAGATTGCGATTTGATCAGACGTGACCCCAACAATAAAACGAGATCGAAAGCTGAAACACCTCTAAACAACAAACAAAAGGACTGGTGAGTGACTCTTGGCTGGGATGATTAAACGTCCTCATCTCGTGTTTGTTGATACTAACCATCGGACCTTGAGGGCGGTGACTGCGGGGTCAGTGCACGTTTAGAATTAATTAATTATTTTACGATTCTTTAACACCTACATTTTACAATAATCATTTAGAAATACTGTTAACACTAAGCATTCGACCAAACTCGTCGTGAATCATGCAGTTGTCCAAAAATCGTTTAAAGGTCTATGTCTACGCGAAAGTAGGTTACATGACTGAGATAAAATAGTTATTAAAGTCCACAACATCAAACACGTTGTGCTCAAGGTAGTAATTACATGCGCTATTAAGAAAATTAATACAATTTGCGAGATATTAATATTCTTTATTTTACATTATATATCTTACACAAGACATGCCAGCGCTTGTGCAATTAACCATACCTGACACCTGACTCATAACCATTAGCATTTGAACAGAGGCGGTTTTCCACTTTCTCTTTTTGGAACTACATATATGTACGTACTGACGTGACTTCTTTAAAAAACCAATTACTCTACCATAAATCACAAAAAAAACATAAAATTTAATTATGGGACTACAAATTAGATGGAGAATACTACATGTGTTACTACAATATAAAAGCTTATGTCTAATTAACTAATTTGTTATTAAACAATTAATGAAGTTAGTTTTTTAATAAAGAAATGAAGTTTAAACAGGATAATTAAAAAATTTTGTTATGAATAGTTTTTGTTCTATCGAAATAATCATAATTACTCAAATTTAAAGTTTAATATATGCATTATCCGTTGATGTTCAAATTGGGTCAGTTGTACAATTCATACTTAACAACTGCAAGTTTAATGTCAATAAAGCCAAATTTTTCGTATAATTAACTTGACATCTTTTATACGGAAGACTATCGAAAAATTAATAGATGCATTTTAATAACGAAGCACTGGGTACACCATCATTGCATCGACACCAATATGCTTACTAAACGGGCAAATCGTGCGAACTCAGCATACATGAGTTCATACACCTTTTTTGACTCTATTCGGAAGGCTGTCAAAAATCGAGGAGTTTCTTGGTCCGTAGAAAAATGGATCAGCTCTGCGATAGATGGCAGAAAAATTACAAGCTAGCTAGGCAATCTAACCAGAGAGGTAGATGCTGCTAAAGAATGACCGCAAAGAGGGGTCTCTATTGTAGAACTTAGTAGAAGACAATCTCTTAGAGAATTGAACAGAACTGAATCAAAAGTGGAAAACTGGTGTACGACAGAGGAGCTTACAACGAACCCTGCTAAGACAAAAATAGTCGCCTTTACAAGGAAACTAAAACTTTAAGATTCGAAGAAAGTTCCATTGGGGAAAGAATTTCAACTGAGTAATGAGGTTAGAGATTTCGAACTCACTTTAGATACTAAATCAACATTTAACGTTCGCTTAGAAAAAACAACCAAAAAAGCTACTTTGGTATTTTGGGTTCTAGGATAATAGTCATTTATGAGAGTCTAATTTGGTGGCATTAATCCAAAAGAAGAAAATCCAAAAGAAGAAAATCCACAACAAGACTCAGTAAGTCATAACAACTTGCGTGTCTAGTAATCACAAGAGCTAGGGACACCCATTGCAGCAATGGAAACTTTGCTAAACTGTCCACTTCTACATTTGGTAGAATCAGAAGCGTTGACAGCAGCGTACTTGCTAAAATCCGGTAAAATCGGGAAGGGGAAACACTCGTGCTAGAGTAGGATACCATAAAAAGTTTTATGATCAGATAAACAAGAACTACTCAGACAGAACTGGTCCAAGTATCAACTTCCACAAACGTTATCGGGTTATACCGACAAAAGGAAATGAGGTAAATAGAGAGGTTTACCGACGATTCCAAACCGGCATAAAGTAGTGGAGGGAGAATCGCTGACAGTACATCAGGGATCAGCGTAAACCCAGGCTGTCTAGCAACCGTATTCCAAATAAAAAGTATTGCAATACCCGCGTGTGCTAAAGAAATGGTTAAAAAATCCTATTAAAATAGGAGGAACCAAATCATCGCCGGTAGCCAAGTAACATTAAGAGCTTTACTCAGTAACAGTGCGTTCTAGAGCAAATGGATATAAACAAAAAGACATCAAGGAGACGAAGAAAACAAATAAGCAGACATATTATCAAATAACAGAAGTTGAACTTGAGCTTATCTGTAGTCTAGCATATAAGACCATCAGGAAGAAAATTAGAAACTTTGTAATTCTTCCCGTCTGTGATTAATAAGACCACAGAAGAAGAAGGAGAAGCAAGCTAAGGTTGTTGCAGATACACCGTCAGAAACATATGCCTACTTACCCTATATTGCCTGAGTCACTGACAGACAAAAAGGGGTTTTAGGAAAGAAGAACATCACTACATGTTATAACACAGTGAAGAAAATAGATCAGGTCATACCACCTAATAAAGATCAACTTCCAAGACTACACACCAAGTGCATATACAAATTAGAGTGTATGTGCGGCAAGAGTTACATCGGCCAAACAGGAAGGAGCATTCAGTGCAGGGTTAAAGAACATCATCGAGACGCTCAACTCAGACGTACGGACAAATCTGCAGTAGCGGAACATCTACATGAGAATGGATATCACCGGATTGATTACGGAAACGTAATGGTATTAGCACGAAGCAGACACTATCACCAGCGAATAATACTCGAATCACTGGAAATAATGAAAAATCCTAACAACTTCAACCGTCAGGATGGATACGGATTAAGCAACACATGAAGATCTACGCTGCGTGAAGAACATGCATAAAGTCACCAGACGTCTATGAACGCAAATCAACCGACCAGAACGAACACTAATCCGCGAAGCGGAGCCGAAAGGCGGTATATAACGAGGAACGCAAGACGATAACATTAGTTTTTAGAAATAGTCTGAAGAAAAGCTGACAGCATGATCAGCGAAACGTTAAGTAAAAGTTTTGTGACGCGGCAACACCCGAAAAACAGTGCTACATTAAACAGCGGCCGTGGAAGCTTGCGTTCTATTATTGGACGCCTCTACGGGGAGGAAACATATTTGAAAACTGGATAAACTAAGAAAGAAGAAGAACCAGCTACTTGCCTCGCTGGCATTCCTGCGTCGCTGCCGAGACCAACATGTGACACCTACTTTTGTGAAGATACAACATCAACTAAAAACCACCGTCGCCAAGAGGATAATTCATCGTGCAGAAAACACGCTAGTCAAAGAAAGAATACGTGATACCTACCATAGATTAAATCAAATATCCGACGAACTATACGTGCTGCATCTGGAGTTGAGTAAACAAACTTAGTGAAGACCTGTGGACAACCATCGATCGGATCAACTACGAACATTCTGAACATCATCTGGCTACAACGACGAAGAGCCAAATAAAAAAGTTCAATAAACTAGATTACAAAAAAAAAAATCAGAGCTGGATATAGAAAAAACAGTCATAAATCTTTCGGAGCAGCAACTAACTGAAGCACAAACAAAAGTACTTGCCAAAGGACTCAACTTCGATGTCGCACCTACAAAAATACCAAAAGAGAAGATCATCGCTCAAGTGGAATGTGCTATCCGCAATCTACCTATCGAAGATGCTGAAGAAATAAGACACGAAACTTATCGTATCTTACGGACAGCCAAACCACCATCAAAAAACATAACCAAGAATGAGAGAAAAGCGTAACTTAGCTTACGTAAGAATGAAAAAGTAATCATTCTACAAAGATACATCAGAAAAATGGACACTCTACTAGACCCAGACCATTACACAAAACATATAAGAAAGGCGATCAGAGGCTCATGTATACCAACAGAAGAACAGAAAAGGCTGTTACCATCGGAAAGCCAACCTCCACGACTGTGTGGATTACCGAAAATTCATAAAACCAGAAACTCTCTAAGACCTATCGTCAGTACCTGTAGATCACCGACTTTCGAGATAGCAAAATACTTAGCTAGAAGACTACTGCAGCACACCGGACAAACAACCAGCTACGTTAAGAATTCCGAACATTTCGCCGAGATTCTCCAAGGACTTGAGATAACTACTAG
The DNA here is from genome assembly GCA_035610365.1 of Aquatica leii. NCBI lineage: Eukaryota > Metazoa > Arthropoda > Insecta > Coleoptera > Lampyridae > Aquatica > Aquatica leii. The sequence goes on along the minus strand of CM069436.1, from coordinate 94,330,356 downwards.
TGACATACTAGTTAGTTTCCACGTAGAATCACTGTTCACCAGAGATCATTAGACAACAACTAGTGCCAAGAGGTTTACAAAAAGATTTGATCGACTTGGCCCGACTTTGTTTAACGTCAACCTACTTCCTGTGGAATGGTGAGTTCTATGAACAAAAGAACGGCGCAAGTATGGAATCACCATTGTCATCAGTAATGGCCAACATCTTCATGGAAGCTTTCGAACAAGAAGCTATCAACTCAAGTGACAAGAAACCGAAATGCTGGTACAGATACGTGGACGACACTTTTGTCGTATGGCCTCACAAACGGGTAGAATTACAAAGTTTTCTTCAACATATCAATGAACACCACAACAGTATCAAATTCCCCATGGAGATCGAAAAGAACAAAACGCTGACCTTTCTAGATATTCTGGTAACACGCACTGACAACAACAGGCTAAGTCATAGCGTATACCGCAAGGAAATACATACAGACCGGTATCTACATACATCCTCTCATCACCATCCACAACAGAAGATATCCCTCATTAACATACTTCTAAGAAGAGCGGAGAAAATTAGTGATGAAGAACACAAGCCGGAGGAAATCAAACACATCAAGGACGCTCTTATAAAAAATGGTTACAACAAAAAATTAATAAGACCACAGAAGAAGAAGGAGAAGCAAGCTGAGGTTGCTGCGGAGACACCGTCAGAGACATATGCTTACTTACCCTACATTGCCAGAGTCACTGACAGACTAAAGAGGGTTCTAGGAAAGAAGAATATCAGTACACTTTATAGCAACAAATGAAGATCTACGCTGCGTGAAGAACATGCAAAAAGTCACCAGACGTCTATGAACGCAAATCAACAGGCCAGAACGGACACGGATCAGCGAAGCGGAGCCGAAAAACGGTATATAACCAGAAACGCAAGACGATAACATCAGTCTTTAGAAATCTTCTGAAGAAGCTGACAGCATGATCAGCGAAACGTTAAGTAAAAGTTTTGTGACGCGGCAACATCCGAACAACAGTGCTACATACATACCTTACACTGGATGGCACCTCCTGGACTAAAATAATCGAGGATGTTTATCACGGGACCATCCAGAAAAAGGTTAAAGAATTAATAAAGCTAAGTAAAAACCAACCAAGGTGAGCTGCCGGACTCTTCACAAGACACTGTTCACTTATGAAACATCTCACTAATATCAACGTGAAAGACAATCCTGAATGTAGGATGTGTACAGAAGAAGAGGAAACGCCTATTCACACACTATGCGAATGTCCAGCTCTTGTAGACGCTAGATATTGAGGAAGTAGAACTTATCAGTTGACAGAACAAACTCAATATGTTGTTTCAACCAAATATGTACGTAGACACAATTTCCACATATGATGTAGTATAGATGCTGTAAATTAAAAAAAAATTCTGAGATGGCACGTATTATTTGAAAAAGAATGGCGTCATCTAGCGATCTTTACCAGTTCTACAGCGTTGCTGATGGTGTAAAAACAAGTATGAAAGTATGAAAAAAATTATGATGTTTGACTTTTATACAGTGTGAGGCAGTGAAATATGTGTTGGAAGAAATCGACAGTGACACGTTCCACACAGTTGTAAGTTTGGTAACCATGCAGCGTTAGAATTGGGAACAACGAGAATTCGCTGTTACAGCGTATTTCAAAAATGATCGAAGTTACATAAAGACAACGCAAATTTCGCTGTTATTCCTGTTCCAAGTAAGAAAGTTATTTATGTTTGGTTTAAGAACAATAGGTCAAACAATAGCGCAAGAACTGTTAGAAGTCCTGAGAATGTGGAGATCTGCCAAGCGTCACAGCGTTGTTCTTGAACTTTCGAATTGAACGAACCCCAGAGATCAGATCGCAAACGTATGCAGTTACAGCTGCTTGAAGACGACGCACAGCTCATCGATAATCTATGGATAAGCAATGAAGCTCATTTTCATCTCAGTGAATATCTCAATAAACATAATTTACGCTATTGGCCAGCTGCCAACGTTCATCAATTTCTTCAAATAAACTAACTGATCCGTATTTTATCGAAGATCATGATGAGCATATGCAGTTACAGTTATAGCAGCGCACTATGTTTAAATGCTGGAAACCTTCTTCAGTCTAGAACCTCAATGATAGTCTGTTTCATTCAGTGATCCCCACGCTTTCCAAATCTGAGCTCTTACTTTTTATGAGAATATCTCAAGTCGAAGATTTTTGAGACGCTTCTAGTACAGTTTCACTACCCCACCCAGTATATGAGGCATTGAAAATTTGATTAGTTGTCCCAGTACTGTACATTTTACCATATCCTTCCTCAGGTGCATTATGACCGATTTTAAGATACAAGAGCTTTTCTAGCAAAGAACACGACCAAATACATAATTTCAAAACACGCATATGCTTGGATTTTTCTAGCTTCTAACTAATCTTGAAGAAGTTTAACATAAACGAGGAACAACAAATGGAAGTGCTTGAAAAACTTTCCACCACACAGAGAAAAAACCATGCTGGTATCCTAAATGTAGTTTAAAATTGAAGTAGATCTAGCAAATGAAACATTGGTCACCAGCAAAATTGTTAGATCAGTACTTGGAGCTTCGACATTTTATAGAAGCAGAAGCATCTCAGTACTGCCAACCTCATACTTTATAGTCAGTAGTCACTTCCACTATGTGAAGTTGATGACTACTCTACTGTTCGACATAAAAAAAGCTTTGCAGTAAGGCATCACCTGACACTGTCATTAAGCAAACTGCCATGTAGATAACAGTGATATAAAAAATCATTTTCTTAACACATCAAGCATTGTGGTATCTTTAGGAATTGACATCACCGGTAATAACATGATCAACTGCTACATGACAAAGGGGGTCGGTAAAAACATACTCAAAAAACAGTCATAAACATAAACATAAAGAGAGCTTCTTCTGTCAACATCAAGACCAATAATCCTGTATGAATTCAAACATGAATTAGTCCCTTATACTTTTTTCACAAATTCAGGTAGAAGAAAGTCGGCCAAAGCAGCATTCTGTAACGAGTTGTAGATAAACAAGTATTAAAAAACAGGCTGGTTTGTCATTGCTAGTAGTTACCTCCTACTTCTAGTGATTCGGGAAAAAGCAAGATGTGGCAGTTATGTTGATGTTCGTAACTACTTGCAGAAAAACTTCAAAACTGAACAGTATTTTATGATACGTCTCAAACATAAAAGTAAACACACAAAAAAATCAAACGTAGATAAAACTGTTACTTTTTGCACTATTTACTATTTTTCCTACGACTTTACCAAGTACGGTATCTTTCTAGTTGAATAAAAAAAGATATCAAAGATTAGTATAAGAACAAATACTTATTTTTGGTTTATAGAACTTTGCACTGAAGCCGTATAAAATAGAATTTAAAAAAAGACACAATGTACACATATGTATCACACGGTATATGTCAACTAATACAAATTTTATAACATAGCCTTGGTTTGATGGCCCCGATAACAATACCAAATTTAAATGCATCAATAATAATACACAAACAATAAAAGTTTCTAATACCTACTTATGAAAAAGATTAATCACCTACATATAATTCATACATATGTATTTAAAACGCCAAACAATGACGTTACGACTGTTGTAATATCTGTACTGTCTATCTAATCTAAAATTATAAAAAAAACATAATTAATCAACGTAGATAAAAAAATCCAGGCGATTTTTTAGAAAATGTATTACAATGTTATATACATGTACGAGTCATAATTTAATAGTCATTTCAAAGCTAAAACTGAAGTTGTCCACGCCAAGTTTTCGAATAACGTATTAATTAATTCTTGGATATAAAGATGTCACACAGCAAAAACAATTGTAATTGTAATGTTATCTAAAAATGAAACAGATTAAACTTTTCTGGTATTGTTTAAAAGTCAAAAGCACCAAACGACACAAAGCTTTTGTTTGCAACACTCATTAGGTATTTTTGGTATCATCAAATAGCAATTTTAAAGATCTTGCAAATAATGAAAAAATTGAGATAAAGAGGCGACAGTCTAAAAAGTTATAAGGAATCCAGTCACTATGAGTTATAATCGGTGTCAACAAAAAAGTTATGGCCAAAACATCTCCTAGATCTCCAACTACAGCCTACTATATTTACTAGTGGTGTTCTTTTTTTTTCTCATTCCAAAGATGGTTTGTCTAGCGTTCCCTGCACTGCGCAGGTTATTGTGCACCTGTAGCTTTTACTCCACCATCAATTCTGTTTGGTATAATAAGTCCAGAAGCTTAGTCCAAAAAAGTTTTTCGAACCCTTCATGGTTAGCCTTGGTTTACTAAGAATCGTCACAGAAAATTTCCATTATTTGCTATTTTCCGCTGCTAGTTTGCGCTATTACGTTTCCAGATACACACTGGTACCTTGGTTCTAATGTTTCCAAACTGTTTCAGCAAGCCATAATCAGTTTGGATTTTATTACTGGCGACTTTAGCGCTCTCCAAATGACCAATACATCTCCTAGATCTCCAACCACACCTAACAATATTTACTAGTGGTTTTAATAGTTACCGCGTAATCTGGAACTGTCAAACAACTAACGGAAAATCCTCCAATTGATATTCAATGCCAAAAACAAAGTAACCTTTAAATTTGCTACTTGAAAAACTTCGGATCACAACCCACTACAAGTCTATGCTACAAGGCTTCTGCTCCGACATAGTTACCATCGAAAGTAGTATATCATGCCTAAATCGTTCATTCTTATTAACAAACGACTGAGCAACAGATTCTGACAGATAATTTTAGCCAACAGTAATATCAATTTGAAAAGTTTTCAAAACGGTTTCCATCAAACTTTTGTTTTAGAACTCACATTATTTAACCTTTACGTATCAAATATGTCAAACACTAATAGAGTCAGTCGGGTTACGCAAACTGCTTAGCTTTCACTATACAAACAAAACACATGAAAGAAGCTGACAACTGATAGAGGGTATAACCTTGGGAAAAATTTTAGCAGACTGAAAGCTGATTCCAAATTAAACAAAACAAGAACTACATCTGTGGCACGATGTTACGTGTATTATTAACTAATTTTCTCATTTCGTATTGTTACTTTTGACACTGGCTGTGAGACGATTATCTTGTAGGGATTCTGATCGTGACTTTACTTTTATTTAAATGCAGGTCGTCCATAAACTATTACGCTTTTAGCAATTGATTGAATAAAGATTCTCTTTACTGAAGTATTGAGAACGCTATTATCGTTACAGAATCGCTCGCACGTATGGCGGTCGCCGCCATTGGTCTAGTTTGCTAATTTAAAGTCATTTCAGCAAATTGATTTATGTTCGAAGCGTTCCTTTTATCCTCATCGTTACGAGAAGTAGAATCCCATTGACGTGACATTTAAAAATTATTGGACTAATTAAATTGCGGTGTAATCAGAGGAAAATTTTGAGCTTCGCTCAACTGTCAATAATTTGTATAGTTTCTTATATTATTTACTTATCTTACGCCTTCAGCTTTTGTAAATATATCAAGCCTTCAGCTTGGTTAATTGTCTATCTACCTTTCTTTATATTAAGCCTTCAGGTACTTTTATTGTGTGTACGATCGTTGTTATTATTTTACTTTCAGTCAATCGCAATTGACTATATACTGTATATGTTCATGACTTGAACCGAAACGAGTAACCTTAGTAATTGTCAGCAATACGATATTCTGATTACATTTTTGAAAGATCAAGTCTTGTTATCAAGAATTTTATTGCATGTAATTTGCCTCCACTTCGCTGAAACTTGTCTGTGTGAAGAATTTACAACCAATTTGTTACGTTGTCTCGTTGTAAATTTACTCAACAGTTAGTCTATTTGTATCCTTGGTGTCTCCGAACCAAGGATTCTACGCGTACGCTAGAAGTGGCGCCCTTTTTTATTAAAGTAGCATTCTCAACCACGTCCGCTCACCGACATTTTAGGTAGTCGTGATGTCGTGGTTGTTACCAGTAAGACCCGCTGTAAAACGAATTATAAAAAAGCCGAAAATGTTCTTTAACAATAATCTGCAAAATACCTTGATGTCGCACTAGAACGAAAAACATGGCGTGGCATGCACCAAAATAAACCAAACAATAATGTATGCATTGGTATACAAAATTTTTGTCAATATCAAAACACTTCCTTAGATTGCACTTTCAGCTTCAAGAAACCATACCAACATTTTTTTCAAATCAAAAAAGATAAACATTCGATAGAACTAGTAAAATTCTAAGACGTCTGGTTGAATGACTGAAAAAATATTTGTTGTGTCCTTGAGACATTTTCAGGCAATCGCTTATAAAACTATTTATTATTAACAGTGATAATGTGAATCTTGCAATTTCGAGAAGAAACTACTTAATTATGTTAACTTTACCCCCATAATTGGACTATCAGAATGCACCATCTTGTGTGTCTTGATGAATAACTCTGCAACGTGCAATTACAGCTTTTGTGAGTCATTTGCAGTCAGCAACACTCGTAAGCTTTATAAAAATCGAAATATACCCTTTTAGTTACATTATCTTCTCCGACAACGATTTTCGTTAGGCTGCTCTCTGAGATGCGCATGCGTAACGCAGGTCGTGAGTTGTAAAACAAATTCACCATATTGAGAAACCCCTCTGGTTCTGCTTAGAATGTTTTGGAATATCAAAATCGTTCGCACTTAAAAATCGGATTGTGTTTGCAAGCAATGGTGCGAGTGTAATGACAGGAAGAAAAAGTGGAGTCGCTGCAAAACTATAAGATACCACACCTTCTCCTCTGGCACTGTTCATATCACCGCGTCGAACTTTCGCGATGCCGACGTCTTAAAAGATTGTACTGGTGTTTACCGTTTCCAGAGTTTCATGAACAAATTCTACGCTTATTATCATCATAGCCGTAAAAACTCGAAGGAAGCAAAAATTAAAATAAAGAAAATTAGAGTCTTTATCTTTCCTATAAGAACATAGACTGTTCTACGACGTTCTTTGTGAACTAAGAATGTTAACTATGATGTGAGATAATTCTAAAAAGCCTAAAATCTGAAGCTGGTGAAAAAAGTAAGCTATTCAAATCTGAGTCTTCAAAGGTTACAAATGTTACAATAACCAAGTCAGGAAGAGGAACCAAAGGTTGCAATTTTTGCAGAATTTAGTAGACATGATGCGACTGCGTTTGTTTAATTTCGGTAGACCTAAAGCTAAGGAAGATTGTAAACTATAATTTTAAAAACGCTGAACATACTTCCATAGCTGATTGCGATCGGGGGTTTTCCGATATGAACCTCACAGTAACCGATTTGAGGACTTCCCTAACTATTGAAAATGTGTCATACGTGAAGATTTGACTGCAAAAACTTCAACTAGTCAAAACACGTGAAGAAAGACACAAGAAAGAGGATGCGTGTCGGGAACAAATTTTGTTAATATCCGTACTTAGCTTAGTCGATTTTTGTATCGCTTATGTATAAAAAAATTTTTGAAAAATTCAAGCGTCATTGACTCCCTGAAAAAAATTAGACACTCAATGGGTTACTGGTAATATAATTAATGGAAACATCACTGTCTGCAACTGTTACTGACAGACCTAACACAAGTTTCGAAACGACCCAGGATAATAGTTCTTCAGCTTCTGATATCTTGGAATGAAATAAAGAATTAAAGTATCCGTATTCTGAATAAAGTATCTACTTTTACCAATTAAAACTCCACAAGATCTTGTAAAATATCTAACTCAGTTTAAAAGATTTCACTTTCCGTTACTGCTTGAGTGACTTTGTTATTACTTGGAGTAAGAGTTTATGTCCTTTCCAAGAAGGTTGATCTTTGTCTAAGAGGGTGTAGCACTGGTAGCCAAGATTTGCTGAGTTTTAAACCGTCTTCCATGTTCATTATATATGGATGTTCTTCTATTTTCACAGCTTCTCGGATTAGTCTGGAAAAGTAGAAAGGAGTTCTAGTCAACACTTTAGTTTGGTCAAAATTTAGCGTGTGTCCTTGGTTCCACAGGTGTTCTGCTGATTTTGTAACTCGTGGTGTTTGCAGTCGCCCATATGTTATTTTACTTTAAATTTAATAAAACTTCCCGTCAGTTCTATATAACTTCATCCACAGGAACAAGAAGTTTTGTAAATCCCGACAAGTTTTAAGGCCCCTTGTTTGTCTGCAGGGATCCTTAGTCCTAAAGACAGATTTGGTATTATATTTCTTTAGCACTCTGCTTATTTTGTCTATCGGACTCATACAGTATGGTAAATAAGCAGGAGGTGATGATTCTTCTTTGACTTTTGGATTGACTGCTCTTTCCGATGCCCTTTGAATCTCTTTGAACCCGTATCCATTTTGTTATAGAGACTCCAACAGTGTTTTCTTTTCCTTTTGCAGATTTTCATTATCTGAAACACGTATGGCTCTTTTATGCAAAACAGTGGTCTTCTGTACTATATGGTGGTGAGATTTGGTGTTTAAAACTAAACAAATCTTGGCTACCAATGCTATACCCTCATAGACAAAGATTAACCTTCTTGAAAAGGACACAAACTGTTACTCCGAGTAATAACAGAAAGTGAAATTACCTGATCGGTAATAATATAATACCGTCACTTTTTCCTTCAGTGACATTTACCACTCCGATGATTCAACGAAAATACGCTAAAGGCCGAGTTCTACTTCTTGTTTTGGTTCTCAAGGAGAGACTAGGACCGAGCCTAAAAAGTCTGAGTGTTCAACTACGACGCGGTCTAAGCCGAAAGTAGAAAAGTACATAACTGAAACAAATCATTGGTCTTCCTTCAAAATCTTGGCAACCTTTAAATATTTTTTTTTAAAAACGTAACCGGGATTGATAAAATTTAGTTCATCCGTTTTTTTTTTAAATGATTAGCACAATAACTTGTGCACGAATCCTGTAATAAATAGGATTTCGTATAAATAATCCTTTTTTTAAACTCTTCCACCTTTGATTTAGTTGGCAAAAAAATCTAATAATGTAAACCTAAAACTTGTGTTGATAAATTGTTACATAAAACTCAAAATACATTTTCCTCAAAATTATATGAATGGTGTTTGGATAATGATAAACTTCTGAAGTCAAAACACACATAAGCGTTTAATCCAGTGTTTGTGAACAATCCAAATATACTCAAGAAACCTTATCTATTGACGAAATCATTCATATTTGTTTGGATTAGTCAATATATTTGACTATGAGTGTGTAAATCCAATCACGGAAAAAAAGTTTCCTAATGCAACTACTATAGACTAAACGGTAATTATTTATTCCACGCTAAACAAGGCTGCGGTTTATTTATAACAATAACAACAGCAGAAAGTTCTATTATTATCCAATGTAATAACCTTCATCGATCAAACTACAATAAATATTTACAAAAATCATATTTTTAATCGCAAATTTTTAAATTAGAAAATTGCATGATCCAACTACTTTCGTTAAGTGTAAAAGAGGTCCTCAGGTCAGTTACGCTCCTATTCGTGATGAAATCAAACAATTTTTTTACTCTTCTTAATAACAATTGCAACTATAATCATTTCGTAATAATTTATCGACCGTAACTGTTACCAAATACTTTTAAGAACGCAAAAAACGAGTTAAGAAATTTAATTAGGCAACGTTTTTAAATATGAACTTCCACAGTATAAAAATAGTTAAAAACCAAAATGCGGAACTATGTGCAGCGTTAAATAAATTTAAACGGTAATTACAGTTATTTTCCGATTTCACCTACTTGAAATGTGTACTGATAACAAATGTCATCGAACTTGAAGTTGTTAAATTTGTTCAAAATGCAAGAAAGTGGCACGTCTTATTTTAAAACTGGGTTGTTCTGATTGTAAGTGAAAATTTGTCTCAAGGTAAATAGTTTATTTAAAAGCTAATAACACTTTAATCAAGCATATTATTTTTAACTTAACCTGAATTTGATGAAAATTTTTTAGACAAGCTCTCCAACGCCAAGCTCCATTATTCAAAAAGACATTAATGGAATATGTAAATTTAATGCAGTTTGCGTGTTATAAGTAAAAAAGAACTACAAAAGTAAAGTAAGAGGTCGATGACAACGAAATAAGCTTTTATAAAAGTCCACAAAATCGGCGAATAATTTAGCCATCAATGGCACACACGCACTCACGCACGAGTTACTTCTACACACGCCGATTGCGTTAGTCATAATATGCAAAACATTAGTGATATAATAATCGAAAGTGTTTTAATTTCTTGCATCATTATTACTTCCTTTAGTATACATTTAAACCGTGTTATAAACTATACAAACACGTTTCTCATAAATTGCAAAATGTTCGCGTTGAATTTTGTTGTTGTTAAAGGAAGACGAAATTATGGGTAATTGTGGTTTTTCACCACAATTTCAATTTTGTTTGTGGACCGACAAAATTTTCAGAAAAAAATAATTGTTTCTTATTTTAGCTGAGCTCAAAATATATTATAATATTCGAACAAAAAAGTTTGTATTATAGAATTATTACCTAAAAGTAATATAGTAAAAAATAAAATAAAAAAAGAGTATGTATTTTCATCCAACGACAAATAATTGCAAACGCTATAAAATAACTTGGCATCATTTGAATGATAAATAAATTGTCATCCGTGATTCGATATCATTCGAATAACATTTTTATTCGTCTCTTACATAATTCAAACAATGAATACATTTTCATTCGCCACTCAAAGATCATTTGAATGACAAACGAATTTTTTACTCGTCACTCGCCATCATTCGGTTGATAAAGTTTATTCGTCAATCAGAATCCTTCAAATGATAAATACATTTTTGTCAGTTAAAATCAAGCTTTAAAGACCAAACACCAAATTCCATACCAAGATGAAAACGTTGATGAGACGTTCTCATCTTACTATCGATTTCGACCGTGGAAGCCTTCGCTATTACATTAAAAATCTCTACGAGAAGAATATTTCTTCTAAAACCTCCGTATTTTCCAAACTTCACCACAAACTCGTCGTGACCACATCATTCCTGGATTCCTTAAAATCAACACACCGTGTTAGTCCAGCGTTGATACGCGAACGGATTAAGCAAACCGGACGACAGATAAACTATTTCTGAACAACTATTTTATCTTCATCTTGAGTTGACCATCACTATCCCCGGATGATTGGCATCTCTTTGACAGCATTACCTACCAACAGTCTAATACCACTCTACTGTTACTGGAATCCAAGAGTCACAAAGTTTCACCTACTACTGGTTCCTTGAAAACGATAGTCAATTTATATAGTTTGATTATTACTTCAGAAGATTTTATTGTTGGTCCCAAACGCATTCTTAAAGAAGATATTTTACCTGCTGTTGAGTCTTGTATAAAACATCTTCCCCGCCACATCTCAGATCCGATTCGTATTCACACTGGCAAAATTCTTAAATCATCTAAAGTTTCTAAATCCAACATTTCTAAATCGAAACAGTTAGCCTAAAATGTCTCCATAGTAACCTCGATATCATCTTTCTTTCACCCTACAAAGGCAACGCTACTGTTTTGAACCACACTGATTATGCTGAAAAAACTCTATTCTATTTTGTCAGAGGTTGCGTTACCTCTGACAAAATCTCTTTCAACACGTAATCCCTCTTCGAGAATTGAACGTGAGGTCACCGAAATCATCAGATTAATTCCTGAAACCTAACGTCGATTTATCCCTTCAGATTCGAAACCACCTCGTCTATACGAACTTCTCAAAGTTGACTAACAAGATATGCCTCTTCGACCTATCGTCAGTGCTATCCAATCACCTAGCTACAAGCTAGCCAAGCTCTTATCCAACATTCATTGCGAATTTAGAAGTAAAGCCATTTCTCAAATACTCAAGTATTACTATTTTATTCAACGTTTGGAAAGTATAAAGCTTGAAACCCAAGATCTGGTTGTGAGTTTTAATGTCACTTCACTTTTTACCAAAGTTCCTATTAAATATTCGTTTATTATCATTGAACGTACTTTGTCTCGCCATGACAAAGATTTAAATTTAGTGCCTATCATCCACTTACTTCCGATTTTATAACAAGTTTTACGAACTACTGTCTAGTGCTGCTATGATTTCTCCTCTATCGCCAGTTGTAGTTAACATTTTTATGGAATATTTTAAAACGATTGCTTTAGAATCATCAATATTCTATATAGTCTGGTTTAGGTATTTTGAAGACACGTTTACTGTTTGGTCTCATAGTCATCTCGAATTGTCTAAATTTGTTGATCATCGAAACAACCAACAACCAGACATCAAATGTACTATCGAAACTATTGGTTTTCTCCCATTTCTCGACGTTCTTGTGACTCGTAGACATATTGATCATATCTCTGAAAGCGGACACAACAGCGACTCGGAGCGGGGTATCGCAACAGAAGATGAAGTTTATGACGGAGATTCAGACAGAGAGATATCAGAAACACAACTTCAAAATGAGACTTTAAAAAAAAGTTGTTTTCCGATCGAGAAATGATCGGAGAACTCATGCGCTGAACCAATGTCAAAATTCATCAAAAACCCATTGCATATTAAAATAAAATGGTCAAAGAAGCCAACAAATGTGAAACTAAAGTATTTATCTAACTTCTCTTTTTAGCAAGTATGTTCCGTTCTATAGTCAGAATTTAAGAGACTTATGGCAAAGGAATGGGACTGGTGTCGATATAGTCCGCAATAGAATGTCTATAAATCGTTTTCAATTCAATGGAATGTCTTCGATTTCATAACATCGAGTACCGTAGCGATTGACAAATTAGCTCCTGTTTGTAAAGTTATGCCCGTTCGTACTTTGTTTTAAACTTAGAAGTATATGCAGGAAAACAGCCAGAAGGACCCTACAATCTGAACAACTCCCCAATAAATATTGTCGACAGCCCCATATAATCTATTTCTGGTTCTGACCTGAATGTGACCTTTGATAACTGGCACACTAGCAATACATTAATAATCAAATTACTGAAAGAGCATTAGATTACGTCAGTAGGAACGTTGAAAAAGAACAAAAGATACATTTCAGCACAATTCTTGACAGTGCAGAACAGAGAACCAAAATAAAGATATAGTACCATGATTTATAAAGAAACTGGACACCAAAATAATAAGTTTCTACAACTGTACTAAAAGTAGAGTGGATAAACTCTCTGCATTATATAATGTGTTACAAGCTTATAGGTCTAACGAGCCTTGCACGGCCAACTCACACAGTAGGAGATAGGGGAGGTTCAAGTACATAATATTTAAGGGCGCCAGATCTTTTATAAGCAAAACTTCTGTCTCGATCAGGACAGACGATCCAAACTTGTAACGAACTTTAGGTTTGGTATTAAAACACTATTACAATTGCGTAAGTTAAACAAGTTAAAGTTCGTGAGTGACCTTTTTTGACAGCGACATAATTAAATAAAACTTACCCACAATCCAGTACTTGCCCGAAGAAAACGTTTTCCTCGTTGAGCAAGCTTAAAATAATTATGAATAGCAAATCGTGTCAACCCAATGACTCACGAAAGTAGAAATCTACAAAATTGTTAATACTTTAAGAAATTAGATATAAGAACCCGATGTATCGAATGCTGTTCTTAGTAATTATTAAAAGGTGGGTATCGCAATCGACTGACGTATAAGAAGTAACATCTCGGAGGCAAATTTCATGTCAAGACTTCGTTTTCAGTTTGGATATAGGCTTTCCAGATTACTAATCGTTTTGTGAAGGTAATTATCGATATTAATCCCTCATTGGTCGATAATGCATCGAAACATGTACCCAAAACGTGGCGGAACGGCTATCAAATTAAGATAGAAATTACCAAAGAATCCTAGCAAAACGGATATAAATAGCTTACCCGGTGATGGATAAATTACTTTAAATGCGCAATGAAATTATAATTTCATTTCCATTAACGTGGATGTCCTTAGAAACAAGCCTTACTTAAATTATTCCGCACCACCGGTTATTTACGTAGTAGTCGGCTTAACGTCTTGACAGGAAATGACAGTAAAAAGAAAACTCGGCAGAGAGCGTCTAACCTGAAATCTAATTTCTTGTAGTATTATATTATCAATTTTGTAGATTTCTATTTTCGTGAGTAATTGGGTTGACACGATTTGCTATTCATAATTATTTTAGACCTACTCAACGAGAAAAACGTTTTCTTCAGGTAAGTACTAAATTGTGTTTTATTTAATTATTATGTCGCTATCAAAAAAGGTCACTTACAAAACTTAACTTGTTTTAATACCATTTAGGTATTGTCGGTAATTACTTCTGTGATATCGCATGCTGTAAACTTTAGTTATTTAACGTGTAATTTTTTTCGCTATCGACATCGTGTAAATTTATGTATGGTGTGTTGCCGATACTTCCGACATTTATTGATTGAGAATTCCTAAGACACGTTGTTAATAACCTATGTTATTAAATTAAAGTTGTTATACCTATTTTATCTTTCCTTTATGGTAACATACCTTTCTCTTTAAATTGTGGTTACCCGAACACCAAAGTAACAAGGATTACGAACCTAAAAATTCGTTACAAGTTTGGACCGTCTGTCGTAATCGAGACAAAAGTTTTGCTTATAAAAGATCTGACGCCCTTAAATATTATTTACTTGAACCTCCCCTATCTCCGACTGTGTAAGGTGGCCGTGCAAGGTTCGTAAGACCTATAAGCTTGGAACAAATTTTGACCAGATGACCAAATGTAACCAGAAATTCACGAAAATGGCCTCTTACAATTGTGATTTCTCTATTGAATACAGCAGTCATGAATTGTTTAGTAATATACAGAAAAAACAATCAAGATTTTAAACTCGCTATAACATTGTTCATCAAAATATTGGGGTTTGAACTGATCCAGAACCACACCTCTGGAAAGAATATGCACTTTACTATGCGAAGATCACGATTATGATCACAGAGTCATTTTTACTCCATACAGAAGTATCCTGGTTGTCTAAAGGTAAAATGTTGGTTCTCCTTTATAAATTGAACAAGCCGTCCTCTTTCTTGAGTTCAAAGAAGAAAAAATGCAAATCTTCAATGAACAATTTTGATGGATATTGATTGACTTATTTAATTGATATATTTAAAACCTTGTACCAGCTAAACTTGAAGCTTCAAAGCAAAAACGACACTTTAAAAAGTAACTATGATCATATTCAGGGCTTCACATCAAAACTTTGAAATCAAAATGTGTCTGCTGAAAATGTATTATTTTTTCTCGGCTATTCGAAGCGATTAAACATCAAAAACCGAACGTAGATTTGAAAACTGACATAGACACTTATCTGCAAGCGTTGAAAAACGAAGTTCAGTGATACTATTGAGACATTAATTCCGAGTCACTAATATGGCAATGACCAGAAACCGATTTGTCTTACAATTATCACAAGTTCAGGAAGAATTTCTAGAAATGAAAGCCGATTCGACCATAAAAGATGATTTCCATCTTTTGAAATTGGAGAAATTTTGGATCAAACGATTCCTTGTTAATTCAAAAGTAGCCTCTTTAGCCTTGCGAACACTTGTTTAGTTTTCTTCGACTTACTTAGGCGAGACAGATTCTTCGGCTATGGTTTTAATCAAAACTAAGCAGCGAAACCGTCTTGCCGTCAATCTGACAAAAAATAAACTTAGAATCAACCAACTGGTACAGAACATGTAAGGTTGAGAAACAGCAATGTTTATATTTAGATATAGAGAGCTGTCGAGTTTGACCTAGAAAGTCGTTAGACACATGTGCTTGCTCTTTCACTATTTCTAATGCTTAAAATTACTTTCAGAAAGTAAATAGTGTTGAAAAATACCCCGCTCGTTAGTTTTCCATTGCCTTGCCAAAACAGAACCATCAAATTCATAATAGCCTTGGTGGAATTTGAACCCAGACCGTTGGCGTGGTGAGCAAACACACAAATCACACTCTTTGAGTTACATTACGCCAAGGTAGCTTCAACCTCTAGTACACAATTTTTTACAGCTGCAATACATCAATTTATTGCACAAATTTGATCCTTGAAAGAGACCAAAAAGGCTGGCATCCGTTCATAATTTCACCGAATCGGGCGTACCTTAGCAGACTTCCAAATATTTCAGATGTAACACCCGATGAAATCTCTTAAACCATTTCATAACAAGCTATCAAATACAAATACATCAAAAGCTGGTTTGTTAATAACACACAGAGGTGAGCAATACAGCATGTTTGTGTCGATACGCGATTCGCATATCGGAATATCGAGATTTATCGGAATGTTAATATTTCGAATATATATTATTATTTTAGATTTACGGTTCTTTTACAGCATGTTAAGTATCGAACGTCGTATCGAAATGTCGATACATATCGGAGTACTGACATTCTGATGATACATATCCAAGTAATGATATTCCGATATGTATTGGAATAATAACGTTTATGGGCCATTGGATTAAACCAATACGTCTAAGCAAAACTACTAAATTTTATTTTTGAGGCTTTCGCGGCCATGATTTTTTAACAAATAATTATTTTCGGGTTTTGAACCGCGTTCCATATTTACACTTTTCACAAAATTTATAAAACTTACAAACTTTGAAAAATTTACAATGTTTGACGTTTCTACAGTCATGTCGCTGTCTTCTTCAGAAAAAACTGAAAATATAGGATCCTGACAAGCCTACCCGAACGTTGTAATATAAAGGCTTGTCAGGATCCTATATCTTCAGTTTCAGTTTTTTCTGAAGAAGACAACGACATGACTGTCGAAACGTCAAACATTGCAAATTTATCAAAGTTTTACAAAGTTTGTGAAAAGTGTAAATATGGAACGCGGTTCAAAACCCGAAAATAATTATTTAATAAAAAAACTACTAAAGTTGTCATCAATCGGAAAACGGTTCCGTTCTACATATTTCAGAAATAAATGACTTGAGTTGTACTCACCAAAGAATGCCTTCCGTAAATCGGAACATTATACCCAGTCGTATTGATGTAAAAAAATATTACCTGCAACAAAGAAACTGGCGTTAAGAAGTGTAGTGAAGTGTGCCTTAAAACTAGCGCTAAAAATTCTAATCTTCCACCTGATAATTACCACACGGTCAATTAACAATAAACGTTTATGGGTATTGAAATAAAGAAAATATGTAGGGCAACTTTTAAACGGCGTAAAAAGTGTTTCCGAATGTCATCATAATGAGACCGTAACAACCAAAATATAAAACAAAGAATCTAATGTTAGAACTGTATTAGTTTTTCTTCGGGTAACTGTACGCAACATGAATTAGATAATTTAGCACACAAAAACCGAACCCGAATTAATTGGTTTAATGCAATTTAACAGTTTTTTTAACAAAATCGTCACCGTTATACGCCAAAATAATCAAAGAAAATTACTTTATTTTGTAACGCGGTGGCCTTTTTCTTTAGTAAAAATTAGATGTTGATGGTATGTGAAGGCTATTATGGGACATGAACTTCCAACGTGCAGACCTCCTACAACGTTAACTGGTTATTAAAACACCGTGCATGCTTTTAATGCCGACAACGCTGGGTGTTGGGTTTTAATGTCAAGAATGCTATAATTGGAAATCTAAATTAAATTATGTACAAGATGATAGTTTTAACAGAACACAAAAGAGATATAAACAAAACAAAGACGTTACGAAGAAAGTGCAATAACGAGTCCAATTAAAATTTTACACGTGGAAATTCGCGGAATTATTGTACCAGCATGCAACTTTATCCATGTTTTAATATTTGGATGCAAGGACGCTGAGCTACGCCTATACAATTTAATTAAACCAGAACAATTCGTTTTAAGTCGATTGACTGATGACCAGCTATTTTCTACTATAAAATTACACTATAGCAAATTGAAATGTATTGATTGTTTGCGTTAGTGTTCTATAAGCTTATTGATTACAGTTCATGTTGTTTGACAAATAAGCTGACCAATAAATAAACTTTAATCACGATACGTTTAATAAAATTAATAGATGTAGTACACTATTTTACAGCTTTATTTTTTACAGTTTTAAGTCCTACGTCAAAACCAATAATCGTAATCTTTTCCAACAATCAAAATTTTGATCCCAACATTTCTGCCTGTTTCTGTCTCCCTACAAATTTGTGGGCGATAATTTTCTATTTTTTTTTGTGAATGCCAGTTAAGTATAAACCATTTTGAATATAAACTGAGTTTTCACAAACATCTATTTTTCAAGTACTAGCAGAAAACATCGTTGAAAGGAAAAACAATCTTGTTGAAAAACTATAGAGTGCCAGTATCTCACAATAATAATTGGCAACGTCGCATAGAAAGATTTAGTTACTTTCCGCCATTTTTCATTCTAATTTCGGAACAGTATTACGCCTTTGTGAGTGACTAACGGAACTCATGCAATCCAAAATCATCCAGCCTTTAAAACCTTCCTTGGAGTTGATACGTGTAAAACCGCATCGGATCGCTCATGTGCACTCATACGCTAAGTAAATGAGGAAATTTGTATCAATAATAATCAATTGAATTGAAAAGCCAACGACGTTGGGTACGAAAAACCGCATTAGATGCCAATGGAAACCATCATCCTTCGATGATATTTTATGGAGGGTTTCACTGATTGAATATAGTAAGTATCTCTCACTTTTTGTTTCTTTATTAATAGTATTTCTGCCCCAAATTCTCAGTTTAAGCTTAACAGTCTCCGATTTCACCGACTAGATCTAGCCGAAGAATTCGCAGTGAGTATACCAAGTTGTATATTTCTATCGTTGTGCAATAATAAGCTATGTCACAAATATGCTATTAAGTGCTATTCCACCACCGTTTTTAGTAATAGAAGATCGATTTACTGTAATTGCACCATGATGACTTAGACTGTGATACAACGCCTTTATTTATTGTTATATTGCGTTAAACGGTTATGCCAGAAGTAAATATACCTCTTGAATCGGTGTAGGCAAGCACTTGTAATTAAACTCTAATCCTGTCGCCTTTTTCTGGCTTGATAATAATTTAAAATAGAACTGACTGATTGTCGTAAGTACTACTATCCCCACCACTTCCGACTACTGCACAGCTGCCGTCACCTCATCATTACTAGTATTTTTTGTAGCCGCAGCACTTTCACCTAAATGCACGTTACAAGCTTCTCAATTCTATTGACTCGAAGAATTCAAAAATGATTTCAACACTTGCATCAAAGCAAACGTTCCTGTGGCTCAGCGATATCACAATAAACAAAAAAATTATAAAATTGTGATATGACAACATTAGAGCATTCCTCGTCGTCAAAGTCGTTGGGAATAACTGCAGACCAATATTCTTCCATGCTTTTCCCTTTAATTGAGTCATGTCTGCCTGAAGATCTGATACGTGTGTGACAAAGATCCTGCGTAAGTTTGTGCATGGGATTCACACAAGAGCGCAAGGCCGATGGAACGAACGAAGTTTCTGCAGCAGGGGCTGAACAATGTTATGGAGCAAGTATTAGTCTGGAGAACCGTCTTAGAGGCTTAATGCAATTTTTAAAGAATGAAGTGGAAAATGAACAAGTATTTCGTTAGCCTCTGAAGGATTTGGATTTGACTATGGGGTGCCTAAAAGTGGTAATTGGGCAGTGTTAAGAAAAGATCACCAAAATCGAGTGAACAGTTAGGTATTTCCACTGCAGCAGACCGGGTCAATGGCGAGGTTGCTACGTGTATATTTTTTAATAGTGTACATGAAAGCTTGAACTGCCTTAAGGCACAAGATTATACATTCGACAAGAATCAGTAAATTGTCAAGGAAAAGAGAGCATGTTTTCGCTGTCTTAAGCAGGGTCATCGTTCCAAGAAGTGTCGAGTTCGCATTAAGTGCTTGATATGCAAGAAGCAGCACGTGACGTTGATGTGCCCTGATCTGGAATCGAATCCTAAAGTGTCGAGTGGATCACCAGCAGCAGGTGAGGCAAGATGTGAATGCTACTAACCACACCAGTACACATCTATTCTTGCAAACATTGGTGGCAAGGCTGGTGGGGAATGCAGCCTCATGTAACGTGCAAGTTTTGATTGTCACTGGATCGCAACGTTCATATATACAAAGGTCAACTGCAAGTAAGATGTGTCTTTTGGCCGTCGGTGAGGAAATAATTAGGCATTGTTTATTCGGAGGTGCTCAGTCCGAGCGAATGCATCAACAAGTTGACTCTACAGCAGAAGGGGTACTCGTGCAAGTTTGAAGCTGTGGATCAGCCAGAGATAAGCAGTGCAGTTCCCACTATTTTTCCTGGTCCATGGTTCGATGAGTTGCGGGGTATGAACATCGAAGTTCGAGACACGGGAGAAGTGGAACTTTTAATTAGTGCCGATGTCGCCCGGAAACTGTACACTGGCGATGTACGTGTCTTGAAAAGTGGTCTCGTTGCCGTGGAGACTCTCTTAGGTTGGACGCTAATGGGGAAAGTTCCAGTTTTGGCTAGAGATACCACTTTAGTTGCGACTACAATGTCTTTGTTGGTGACTAATGGTTCTCTGGGAGACCTATGGGACCTAAATGTTCTCGGAATAAAAGAGCCTTCTGTCAGTCAAGCTATGGACGAATTGAACAAAGCGGTCAAGGATTTTTTCCAGAAAACTACGGAGGTCAACGAAGAGGGTCGATATGAAGTTAGATTACCTCCCTCTTACGAATAATCATTCCGTTGCAAAAATGAGGCTGCGAAAAATGGTAGAGAAGCTCGAAACCGGTGGGCTAGTAAACCTATATGATTCAGTTTTTCAGGAATGGCTGTCAGAGGGTGTGATTGAAAAGGTGGACTGCCAAAATCCTAATGACCACTGTTACTACTTAATAAAAGAGAGTAGCCCGACTACGAAAAGACGTCCAATGTTTGATGCCTCTGCGTAAGAAAAAGATAAACCTTCTCTGAACCAATGCTTAGAGAAAGGGCTGAACTTGATTGAGTTGATCCCTTCAATTCTATCGAGAGTCCGAGAGAAGCGCGTTGGAGTTGTTTCTGACATACGTAAGGCATTTTTGCAGATAAGCGTGCACAAGGACGACAGAGATTTCTTGCGTTTTCTATGGATTGACGTTGCTGGAAACCAGTTAACCTTCAGACACAAACGAGTGGTGTTTGGAGTTAATAGTAGCCCTTTTTTGTTGGGTGCTACCATAGAACTACACCTTTCACGGTGTTTGGCGCAGAAATCGTACGCCGAAGATACTGTTAAGAGACTGGGAAAATGTTTCTACAACTGACAACTGTGTGACTAGTGTAGAGGATGAGATTACGCTCCAACGGTTCATGAAGGAAGCCAGTGCCATCATGCAGGAGGCCAAATTTGATCTGAGAGAGTGGGAAACTCTGAGGATAAAATCGAAGTAATTTCCATGGGATCCAGTGAAGGATGTATTGTCACTCAGCAATGATTTCTTGAAAGACTGTGACTCCAGTAACGTCCTAGTTACTAAAAAGCTGATACTGTCTTTAGCGCAGGGAGTATTCGATCCGATTGGCTATACTTGCTTTGATCCCCAAACTGCTGCTGCAGCGTTTGTAGAAGACTCGGCTCACGTGGGATCAACTTGTCGATGCTGAAGTTGAGCATTTGTTTAGAACATGGTTGAGTGAGTTGAACTATCTATGGAGAATCAAAATACCCAGATGGGCCACGCTGGAAATGGAGAATCACAACACAAGAATTTGCATGTATTTTGCAATGCTAGTAAAGACGCTTTCGCCTTTGTTATTTTCCTGAGAGTTATTAAAAAATGATGCTAGGTGACTGTATTGTGCGACTGCGAGTATGTTGTGAATTCGAGACCATTGACCTACACGTCCAATGACGCTAATGATTTAGTAACCCTGACGCCGGCTATGTTTTTAAACGAAAAGATCCCCGCACGGTGTGCCGGAGCTCGATACAATAGACCGAAATTCGCTGTGTCGAAAGTTACGGCACCGACAGTTTTTGATTGAAAATCTCCGTAAAAGATTTCGTTCGGAGTATTTGGGACAATTAAAATTGTTCTACAAGTCGCGGCCCAGACCTATCAAAGTAGGCGACGTGGTGTTTATCGGAGACGACAATGTTAAGAGGCTCGATTGGCCACTTGGACGTGTCGTTGAGTTGTTGACGGGCAAGGACTGTGTGACTCGTGTAGTTGAGACTGCGAAAGGTCAACTAATGAGACCTATACAGAGATTTTTCTCAGTCAAAATTTGTGAAGCTTCAGAAGGACAAGCAATGAAAGAGGTAATCGATTACGAGAGTTGCGGAAACAAGGAACCTGTTCCAAACGGTGCACAAATTGGAGGTGAGTGCGGAGATAGTGATGACGCGTAGTGGTCGAGTGTCTGTGTTGCCCAGTAAATTTCGTAAATAGGGATTTTGTGACATGTGAATTGTAAAATCTATTTTGTAATTGAATATTGTAAGTCACTTTTACGTAAACGCTCCTCAGGTGGGAAGATGTTGTGGAAAACTTATAAAATTGTGATATGACAACCGCGCAATTTGTTGTCATTATTTAGAGAAAAATAATAGACGTCAGCCATTATCTTTTTTCCTTTTACTTTCGTTAACATTAATTAATTATCCGCCTGTGTAGAATAGTGGAAATAAAGTTCTTAAGCTAATCTTCTTGTTTCCATCAAACCGTAGTGCCCTGGCAATAGCGGATAGCTATTTATGTTTCTGGGACACCACAATGGGGATTCACACGCAAGATTGTGATACCACTGCGTAAATGCCACTCAATCCAGATCTATTAGGTTAACTTTGAGATCTAATTACATGTTATCAATGCGCAGAAATGACCAATCTTATTTTCATCTTAGTCGTTGACAAGAACAACAAAACCACTCTAACTCAGCAAAGAAGCTTAAACAATTATCCTTAACAAGTATGTGAATCATCAATTCTGCGCCACCACAACTAAAGTCTCAGCCATCTCTCTCAAAAACTAAACCTACTTCATCTTTTTGATCTACAAATATATAGAGCGATTGGTTCGAGTCCACTTCAACTAAACATAGCCCCTTCAAAGCGTTTTTTACACTATTGGAAAAAACAGACAAATACATATGGAGACATGAATACATGCATGTAAATCAAAATCAGGATATATAAAACGTTATGCGACTGGTACTAACGAACGAACGAAAACTAGAGCCGAAACAATAAGGACCAAACAAAAAGTACCAATTGTAGGAATAAAGGTCCTCACGTCAAAATACAAGATGTGGTAAAGTAGTCCAAAGAAAGAAAACGACAATGGAGCCAACGCGTGGATAAAATGACAGAAGATCGAATAACCAAGACATGTAGAACAGAACGCTCTGATGAAAGAAGACCTGCAAAAGAATCACCTAAGAGATAAACAGAAAGCTGACAATCGTCATCTGTTGGATAGCGGGAAAAATCCTAATAGAAGAAGAAGAAGAGAAGTTGTGGCATACGCCATCTCGTGGAAAACGGAGCCACGTATAGAAATTACACCGGAATAGTTTATACTGCAGGAGGGGTCAACCTGCGGCTCTTTGATGGATTATTTCTGGTTCTCCTTCCGTATGTGTTTTAAAATGTCTTTTTAAATACGTATTTAATTGCGGCTCGCGAAAAAATTCAAATTTTGAAAAATGGCTCGGACTATTAAGGAGCTTGGCCATCCGTTTATAGCTATGTCATACTTGTTTTATCAGATTGTGGAAACCGCATCAAAATATCCCAGTGCTGCTCAGTCCCAAAACCCACTGGTCCCTATTGGTGATTTCCGCAATTACATGAACATGTTTTGACACTTTCAAATTATAGTTATATTTTAAGCTGTGGTTTAATTCAATAAATATTTTCTTAAAAATTTTGTGCATTTTAAACTACCAAACCAGAACAATTTCAACATCAAGCTATTAAAACACAAAATCCACACGCTAAATAAGCGGACATAGTTCAACCTTTGCCGTAGTCTAACAAACTACATCCACCACAACAATATTCGTTTAAAGATTACATTTAAGTAAAGTTTATCAATGTACAACAGAACACTTTCCAAATAGACAAAAATTGGTTTAAATCCATGTAGGAAACGTAACCACTCTGTATAATATTTCGGTGTGGTTTTCGTACTGTATGAATTTTGTCTTGGACTTCGTTTCTATTAGTTGGAGTTTTAGTTCTTTGAAGTATCAACCGCTTTATGCGACTTTTGAACACATTTGATTGGGAATACTTAGCGAGCTAGGAAATCATCTTTCGTTTACGTTTCTTCTTGGATTGGCTGTTATTGTATTTGAGTTGGTTTTCGATTTTACGGTTCTGTCCTTGGCGTATGCATAAATTTCAGTTCTTCATTTTTGCTAGGATCCACTTTTCAGGTTTTTGTGTTTTTGGAGGAAATTAGTTATGTTAAAAACATTTTGGTGTGATTTTCTTACTGTATGAATTTTGACCTAAAACATACATGTTTTGACATATAGAACATCTTTCAGCGTGACGTGTGGTTACATATTAAAACAGCCACTTCCGATTTGTGCAGTAAGAAAGTCGCACGTATGTGCTAGTGTAAGCCCGTGAGTTTCCATATTTTTAAATATCTCAATCGTCAACGCTGATTTTGAATTATGAGAAATTCATCGGGGCAAGAATGCATTTTCATTTTACGACGCAATTTAATTTTTGTATTTTATTATTAGCAACTTTGGCCACCTGCACGTGTTCTTTTAACTTGGTTACCTGCACATGTTCTGTTAACTTTAAGAGAATTTCTATGAACAATTAATACAACACGCATGAAGTATTGAGAATTGTGCCGAATGCGTATTCTACAGAGATACGTATAATGAAGATGTCCAAACCATCGTTTCAATTGGTACAATTACGAACAAATCGGAAGACACTTACCAAAATATTTATATTAATGTAGATAAACTTGACGCACATGGTTTTTCTTAGCAGTTCGTATGTGATAATTTACTTTTCAGGAATTTTAAGGAATTTGTGTTCGATGTACTATTTGCTAAACGATTATTTAATTTACGGATTGATTCAAGTTACGTTTGAAGTAAAATTAATGTGGATATGCTATTGCTTGACGTCAATTATTCTTTTGTTTTGGAATACCAACGGTTCTTTGAATAAAATTTGGATCAGTATATTGTAATAACACCACGATTTCTTCGACTGTGATAAACCTTATTAAATTATTTTTATTATCACGATTTATTACAATCCCTACCAGATGCAGTGGGATAGTTAATACGAACACAGATGAATTCCAGGTGGAATTAATGGTAAAGGAATGTTGCCCTAACTCGAAAGGAAAGAGGAAGTAGGTAGCAAATAATAATGCAGCCGAATTTGAAGATAGCTTATATAATCTAAAAAGAAAACCACATGAACTCAAAATATTTAGCAATTACCCAAAGATTGCGGACCCAAAGATATAGACGCCAGGTAATTTTGCCAGAATTAAAAAAAAATGTTTTTCAAAATAAATTACCTTAAGCTTTTGATGGAAATCTTTCTTCTGCTTCTCTTACTAGATTATACACTTTGTGGTTACACACTCAACGATGTTCCGAATTACTCAATACTATCTGAAGAACAACTTCACGACCGCAATCAACTTCTTATTGCTATACGTACTATAAAAGTGGATGTCGAAGAGCAGATTACTAACTTTAAGCGTAATCTTCGTTCTCGTACTTCTATTGCTAGCCCTGAACCTAATTCTGCCAACCTTCAAGAGATGAGCTAGAACTTTTATCTTCTGAGTCAGAAACTGAACCAGAACCAGAACGTGTTCCTCAGATGGCTATTTTTAATTAGGATCAACTTTCTCTGGCGATTCTACTTCTTCTCTCTTGGACTTTCTAATTCGTGTAGAGGAATTTCGAGTGGCAAGAAATTATTCTTATCGACAATTGTTTTTGGGTACTGCGGAATTGTTAAGGGGACCGGCTCTTTTACTTTTTCGAAGCAAGCAGTCATCTTTATCTTCATGGAAACAAGTGGTAGCTATGCTAAAAGCCGAATTCCTACCAGTTGAATATGACGAAAGACTGATAAATGAAATTCGTTCTCGGATTATGGAATCTTCGGAAACCCTGGCCTTATATGTTGCTACCATGCAGTCTTTGTAGCCGACTCTCACAGTCAATATCCGACGAAGAACAGTTGACTATTATTCTTCGCAATTTCGCTCCGTTTTATCAGACTTCGTTAGCGTTAGTGGACGTTTCTTCCATCTCTCAGTTAGTGACCATAAGAAAATGATTGGAGCTTAACCAATATCGGGTGGATACGTTTAAACCGCCACCTTCTCGTAAGACTTCTTGTTTGTTGAAACCAACTTTAGCCTACGTCAGCGAACAATCTGACTCGTCAACATCAACACGTACTGTTTTCTGAAGTTAAAGCAACTTTACCTAAAAATTCTACACGTTCTACCACTCCTACTATGACTCGACCTCGTGCAGGTCCTTCTTCTGTTTTTTCTTCGTCTTTGGAAAAGGTTTTTACTTGCTGGAACTGTCATCAGCAAGAACATGTCTCGCCTTCTTGTTCTTTACACTGCTATGGCTGTGGAAAACCAGACACTGTCAAATCTAGGTGTCCTAGGTGTTCACACAATTCAAAAAACTAGGTTCTGATCTTGCTAGTCGAAGGGGAGATCTAGAACTACCTCCATATCGAACATTCCGTTTGGTGGACTTTCTGACCAACAGCGTATACTTTTGAGTTTTATTTTTTCTATTTCTCGAAACGATGAGCGTCCTTTTCTTAGTGTATCTATTTTAGGATTTTCTTTTCGGGCTCTCTTAGACTCCGGAAGGATCCATCAAACGCTCCAATAACGCTATGTAATAGTCGCTGTTGGTGGTCTTTCCCTTTTCAAGATAGTCGATGAATATTGCACCATGCGCATCCCAAAAGACTGATGCCAAAACCATGCCAGCTGACTGCTGCGTCTTTCCACGCTTTGGAGTTGGTTCATCACGTGCAGTCTATTCGGCTGACTAACGATTGGACTCCGGTGTGAAATGATGGAGCCATGTTTCGTCCATTGTCACATATCGACGCAAAAATTCGGATTTATTATGATTTAACAGGTTCAAACACACCTCAGAATCATCAATTCGCTGTTGTTTTTGGTAGATTGTGAGCTCGCGCGGCACCCACTTTGCACAGAGCTTTCGCATACACAAATATTCATTCACGATATGTCCAACACGTTGCTTTGATATCTTTAGACTCTCAGCTATCTCGATATACTTCACTTTACGATCATCCAAAATACTTTTGTGGGCTTTTTTGATGTTTTCGTCGGTAACAGCCTCTTTGGGGCGTCCACTGCGTGCATCTTCCTCGGTGCTCATTTCGCCTCGTTTAAACTTAGCAAACCACTTTTCAACGGTTGATTTTAATGTTTATCAAGCCAAGCCTTAGTTTCAACAGTATTTTTTTTCGATAAAAAGCAAAGCTTTATTAACACACGAAATTTCTTTTTATCCATTGTTTTCAAACTAACCAAAGTTGCTTCACTCAAAATTCGATATCTTACAAACTAATAGTCCGACAGCTGTCAAATTTATACACGCGTCTTTTGAAGGCTAGGGCTAACTAAAAATCATATGGATTTAATACTAGTAGCGCCATCTATGTGTCAACCTACGAACTTTTCAACCCACCTGTTACTCCGTTCCTTTGGACTGACGAATGTCAAAGTTTCTTTCTTCTTCTTAAGGAAAATTTAGTTTCGGCTCCGGTATTATCTTGTCCAGATTTTTCTACAGAGTTTATAGTACAGACTAATGTCTCAGACTATGCTGTATTCAGACAGGAAACGGAAGAGGGAGATAATGTGATTAGTTACTCTAGTAGGTCTCTAGGCGAACGAAAAATTCCGTGCTTACCTTGAAGACATGTACTTTACTGTCATCGCTGATCACCATTCTTTAATTTAGCTAAACCGTCTCAATAAACCTTGAGGTTGCTCAAAGTAAAATTCTTTCGTCCAATTTTCATTTGGTTATGGTAACTTTCTTCGTGTTCAGTTACAGATTAATTCTTTCACGGCATACATCCCATCCACCCAAATCATTGTTTCTTAAATAGGTTATGTAAGTGATTTTGGTGAAGGAATGTCGTTACATGAATAGAAATTCTTTCTTTTTCTGACGATGAATTAGTAATTACAACTTCGTTTATCTTAAGACGTTTTCAATTTTAACTCATTGTCGATTACGTCCCCTTTTGGCTTCAGTTCTAAATCAGGTTCGTCGTTGATTTCATTCTGGTTTATACTGTCTTTAAGCTTCTTATCGGTTATATAAATAAAACGAATATTATGTGGCTTTGGCAGTAATATCAACGATATAGATATTTACGTCCACTGGGCGTTACACGACCAAAACAAAGTCACGTGCTACGTTACATCCAAGTCGATCATCGTAGTCGCCTTATGCAAGGATATTGCGAAACTTGTCGATTCCAATTTGGCTGTTGTTGTTAACACCTTGTTGTTGTCCTTTTTAGCGCTTCTCTACTTTTCGCTAAAGTAGTATGCTTGTCTTTGTTTTTCAGTCTTACTTTGTTGATTCTAAATACTTTCTTCGCTGTGGGATGGCTTGCAACACCTTCATGTACAGTGTCAATCACTGTCCAAATTGTGACGTCTGTAGTATTCTTTGTGATTTTAATTTTTGAATTCTAATTAGTGCCACCCATCCAGTGTGGTTAAATCACTGCATTTTCATCTCCAAGGTTTTGCTTTTTCGCAACAAATCCACTTTACCTATAACCATTTAATACTGGGTAATTATAGAAAACTTTACATGGCACTAACATTTCACATAATTGCATTTTGTGTACCATGCTATAGCATCATTACGCATTCCAAATTTGGTAAAAACATAAGACAGTCAATTTGAAACAGTTTTGACATCACTTGATTCTAAACATCCACAAACAAGAAGTAAACGAGGTGCAATTAAATAAATTTATATCCCAACTTTCTGAACGTAGACAGGTTTTAAAAATTCGATTAGAATAATCCATCGAAACGTTTAACTCTCAATGTAAAAATAGTTGATACGTTGCATTAAAACGTATAGATTTCCTAGACGCAATGCACATATACATCTGAAATATGGCAACATTCCAAGACAAATATAGAATTTCAAGACAAGAATATAAATGGAAAAATTCCTAAAGTGGTTTTTGTTTATTATTGTTTTTATTAAACACTTCGTCGTCTACCAAAAACAATTCGTAATTAACGAATTCAAATTTTTTTATTTATTTTTGCGTTTGCATAATAGTGTAACAATACATTTAATTGCTAATGAAATAACCTTCGAATACGTACCTACATTTATAAAGTAATGTAATAACAATTCTAAGAATACGTTTTAGACGTATAATTTACACACGAAACTTTAATGAGTTGAGCGGACTTATTAGCAATTTAGCTTATTATATTCTGAACGAAGGTTATGAAACCATATTATTTATTTTAAACGCCATTGTGTCATTTTATCTGAAAGAACAATTTCAACATGGTCAAATATTTCGACATTGCATTTGATACAGCTACGGAGGAGAAAAAACGTGCACGCGTTAAAATAGAATTTCACTTTACAATTTATGTAATAAAAATTGTCTGATTACCTATTTAAAGCTAACAGTTGGTAAATATCTGAAAATATCATAATATACACAGCGTTTGCTAAAGTAAACAGTAATGAGTCACACTTAGTCGATATAGAAACTATAAAAATTGTAATTTTTATATATAACGGAACTGTGAACATAAATTTAAACATCAAAGACACTGGTTTGCGGAAATGTTCTACATAGTATACGTCAAAAAAAATTTGTGTGAACATAAAGCGTTTAAATTCGAAATAAACTAAATCAAATGATTTAAATAATGGGGAATTAGCTTGATGATGCAGATCTTTATAGCTTTTTCTAAATTAAAAGATTTTCTCTATTAGTAAATGAAAAGCAACTTGATCAAAACATTCCAGATTCGAAATTTTTGGTCTTTTCATTAACTCTTAAATCAAATTTTAAATTTATTCAAAACTTATTTGAAGTACGCGGGTATAAAATCAGTTTCCAACGTTTCCATCTCTACAGCCATTTACAGCACATAGGGCACTTTTTCTCGTTTTGGAGCCTTTTTAACAAATTATAATCGACACATCAAAAACTCCCACTCTCCGCAGTTTTGAGTTGCCGTTGATTTCTTTGCTGTGAACTAAGTTACGGGTAATTGATCGCACTTCAGCCGAGTGCAGAGCTTACGTCTTACCATAAGACACCACTGCAGTAAAACAACAACTGGACCGAAGAGATAGAATAATGTAGAGAAGGTTATGAAATTCATTCATTGATACCTCTAGAAAAACAGGCAGAAATGTTAGTTCTCGTTAGAGGAGTTATTGAAACAAAGCAAAAAAAAGTACAATCCTAGTGTAAGAACTATAGAAATTTACCTAAAGAAATGATTCTGCTCGTTCAAAAGAAGAGAAGATAACAGGTACAACAACAGAGAAGATAATTCTCAGCAATAACGGATGAAATTAGAACAGAACGCAAGTAACAGTAAGTTATGTAACAAGCATCTAAAGCGAAACATAGCATAACAAACGTTAATGCAGCGTAGACCGAGGAGGAATAAGTTATTCTGTGATACTTTCGACGAGAGTAACATACATTTTTATCCTGTCCTTTGTAAAATTGTTAAAAAAAAATAAAAAAACACATTGAAAATATAAATATAATATTGATAGTAGATTTATACATACTCCTATATATGTAATACTGCAATATTTGAATTTGTTATGTTAAAAACATCTTGGTATAGTTTTGGTACTGTATGAATTTTGCCCGATCGTGTCATCTACAAGGTGTACGTTACTGATTAGCATTTTTTCCGTTTTAAACAACATGTGCATTAACGCCATGTCCAGGGATTCCTACATTGTAAGTATCTTGGATTATTATAATTGCGATTTTGGATATGTTGGTTGCGAGAAACTCGATTTTACAAGGCGATTTGATTTTTGTTTTATTATCATAGCAAATTTGGTCACCCGCGCATGTTTATTACTTTAGAAAATTCCAATTACTAACTAATAAAACATACACTAAATACAAAAACTACACCGGATGCGTATTATAGTAACCTACGTTAGATGAGAAATTGAAACCAACGTTTAGATTTCCGTTACTGCGGCAAAGAATTACGACGAATTAGAGGCACGCATGTTGATATACCTTAAACGACTTCGGGAAGCTTAGCGCACTTTGGTTTTAATTATCGTATGAAACTTTTAGCATCTTATTTGCAAAAATTTTAGCAAATTTGTATTGGACATGCCATTAGCTAATCGCATATTAAGAACGCTGAGTAAATTTCGTATATTTAATTATTTGCTTTGAGATTGGTCGTATGCACGCACGATTCGACATACATATTACGCTTGTTATCACAACTAACGTACGCAACATTTTTGTATGCAACAAGTTTTAAACGGTGCGCTTTGTTGCGATATTGTGCAATCACCATAAGCTCGTGATAATTGATAGTTTTATTGTTGTATTTAATAACATTAATTTGTTGAATGCCACTTTAAGACATTGTTGATTATGTATACTATATTTTGTCTAATTTAATGGTCCTGTATTATTAGTGTACTGCGATATTGTTGGCGAACCCTTAGTTGTTATATATTTTCTTATTCTCTTATGCTTTGGTTGAAATAAATATACCCGTTGTTAGACTTGTGTTAGTCGATTTATCCACCTTAACCGTTGTCAGGTGTAAATGTGTTCTGCAGTGTATATTTCTCCCGTTTTGGCGCTCTTTTAATTACATTATGATCGACTGAATCTTATTGGTTACATATCTACGACCCACTCTTCGAAGTAATGGGATAATTAAATTGTTGTTAAGTGATCGCAGCATGCTGCAGATTTAGTTCTTACCTTAACAAATTGCTAAAATATTTAAAGCGCTTTTCTTCTAATATTAACTAAATTTCAGAACTGCTAAACAGATTTTCGACTTCTGCTTAAATAATAATGCACTTTCAAAGTATAGTTTTACGTAGCTTCCAATTATCAATTTGGCACCCCGAAGATTTTTTTTTGTCATTACATAACTATACTAACGAACGAATATTGATGACCGCACTACAAAAATAATCTTGGAAGATATCTACTTACAAGTTTTCCTAAAGTTTCAAAGCTATTGAAAAAATGTGCAGTTGGCACAGATATTTCGTAGCTGCAAATGCAGTGTCGATATAAGACAACTCCTATGTCATTTGCCAAATTTGGTATCTTTGTATAATATGAAACAAATTTACAGTGCATCTCGAATTCTAGAAGCAGTACAATGAAGAAAACTTTTATATTTTTTTTATAACATCCAACATATTAAAAGTGATAGTATTTACCAAAATTTAACCATGACTATACTATAGAGAATTTAACAAAGCAACAAATGCGTAATTTTTTCATAGAAAACAAATTACTTTGTTCCCAAAAATTCTTTAAACATTACAAGCGAATCTAAAACTTTACCCAAAAAAAGAAGAAAGAAAATCGTCCTGGTAACTGCTGATGTTATATGGTTCAAACTCCAAGTTATAATTCGTGTCAAAAAACTAAATTTGAAGCTAAAGTAAAACGATAGCAGCACGACCACTTAGACCTTCGTAAATATTTACCACAAATGCACCATGTAGGTACCAATACATATTAAAAAGAAGTCAGTTCCTGAAATATTATCTTGTAGTAAAAACAGGTGCACACTAGCCGGAGCCGTACAAACCGCACGAGCCGAAAGCAAATATTGTTTACAATAATTCTAATAAAGTGCGCGCACTACCTAAAGCCGCGCGACTCGCAGTGTCTTCAATGAAATCAATAAAACAATACTTTCCTACAGCGCTTGCGGTTCGTTCCGCTCCAGCTAGTGTGCGCGTACCTTAACAAAACCTCCGCAAGAAAAGTAAAAGTTTGGCACTAAAAATCTTGGCAAACAAGGAAACTCCAAAAAACAAAAGTAACAGCCCCCCTCACGGTATAGAAGCTTTTAATAGAAACTAGTCTAACTAAAAAAATGTGAGCTGTGGTATACATTCCCAGAGATAAAGATTTTCTTCTTTGTTCTTTGCCAGAGTAGGTCGTTTTTCTTTGATAGTGGTTAGTTGTTGCAAAAAATGGTCACAATACTCGCAATTTATTGTTGTTCCGTTTTTTAGTAGTTTGCAAACCGTTTTTGCCTTTTTTGGTAGCGAAGAACCTTTTTGTTCTTTGGTTTAGAGAGTGTAATCGTGGACCAAGTTATATCAAAGATTATGAAACGACGCAATAAGTCCCTGTTTTATTTCCGGTGTGAACAACCGCGGAAGAAACACACCGAGTATTTTTTTTTTAATTTTAAATTCTTCAGTTAAAACTTTGCCTACACCGGCATTTGAGATTGAGACGGTCATCATCGAATACAATACACCCATAGAAGAAACCCCAGAGTTGAACGGAGCCAGATCTGGGAAACCTAATTTTGGCGTTCCTGTATTGGCCCAGGACTAGGTAGCTCAGCCTCGACCATTCCATGGGAACCCAAACTTGACTCTAGACTGACCCAGTCTCGGTCATCCTAATTATTACATAAGCTTGGATAACTCATCAAGAGTGGTTGACCTAGCCTCGGCCATGCAAATTATTAGGCAAGCTTGACCTAAGCTTGGATAGCCCATCCTCGGTTTAACATGGGAGCCAAAGTTTGAACCAAACCTGGATAATCCAGCCTTCGCCATTCCATGGAGGCTCAAGCTTGATCCAAGACTGGTTGACCCATCCTCGGCCACGCGAAATATACCAAATCTTGGATAACCCAACCTTAGCCATTCCATGGAACCCAAGCTTTGGCCAAGACTGGTTGATCTAACCTCAGTCATGCCAATTATTAGCCAAGCTTGGATAACCCATCCTTGGCAATTCCATAGGAACCCAAGTTTAGCCGAAGCCTGGATAACTCAGCCTTGGCAATTCTATAGACACCCAAGCTTGGACCAAGACTGGTTGACCTAGCCTCGACCATGCCAATTATTACCCAAGCTTAGATAACCCGCCCTTGGCTATTCCGAAAAGAAGCGTGAATTACCACAGAAGACAACCATTTAAAAAGATATTGGAAATTCTTCAATATTCAGCAGATCCACCGCGTAAACTGTAAGCATGGAAAAACATCGGCGAGGAATTTACTGTTATCATTATTGTTTTAGAGTTTAAAAAGCGAAATATCATGAGTCTCATTAAAAAATAAGGGTAATAGCTGCAGTAAGTAGCTATTTATCGGGGGCCAAAGACAGAGAGAGTGGACGAGCTCAACGCAACAGAGAGAACTAATGTTGAGAATCAGTATAAAACTAAAATTTACTTTTCACGATTTTATTCTAATTGTAATGATTCATATTAGTTAGGATGCTATGATAGGACTTTATCATACTTTTAAGAATATTCTATTTTTTATTATAAGTCAGAATAAGATTTAATACTTAAATGTATGTCTGCTTTTTTATAAGTAATAACAACTGTACTAGCTAAATGTTAATATAATTTAGGAAGAGATCTCTACAGTAATTAAAAAACTTTATGTAATTTAAATAGTACATAATATGAGTAATAACAACAAAGTTAGTGTAAATACGTTGATACAATTATTTATTCTATTATTTTGTTATTTTCTTGGGTTAGTTTTGGCAATTAAGCGTGGCCCAGTACTGGAAATTAAGCGTGATCCAGTCCTGACAACCAAGCGTGGTCCAGTCCTGACAACCAAGCATGGCCCAGTCTTGGTAACTAAATATGGCCCAGTCTTGGCAACCGATCATGACCCAGTCCTGGTAACTGAGCATGGCCCAGGCCTGGCGACCAAAACTAAGCCAAGATTATCATTCCAGACTTTTACCAAGACTGAGCCAAGCCTGGCTTACAGGCTTGAGCCCAGCATAGTCCAAGGCTGGGCCCATGATACTTTCCTCTATGGGCAGTGAACTTTTACAATCACGTCTACACTACGGGATTCATCATTTGTGCTCATACGACTTCGCTTAAAGTCGCCAACCCAGTTTTTCATCATTGAAAACAAAGTAGCGGATTTCAATGATTGGAATCCAGCTCTAATATGATTTCGGTTGGTGTTAAGCCTTTTATCACTGCTCTCAGCTCAGTTTTTCCATTGTTTAAATGATATGAAACGTTCACTTTTTCTGTTAAAAACAGACTAATTGACAGATCTTTTGTATTGTCATATTTAATATATTAAAGAATGATTCAACAAAACGTTAAACTGGAAGTCCAAAACAATGCGATCAGTGTGTCCAGCATTGTACCAAAAATATATCTGAAGGAGAGTTCGTACTGTATCAGATCAAAAACAGAATAGTGCACAAAAGATCGACAAGCAATCGATCACCAGTCAGTTTAAGCCATTCGTAGACATTCAAAGCTTTACACAATGGCAATTATTTTCGATTAAACACTTTAAAGAGCTTTGAGACTATTAACATCAATTCGAATCAGACACGACCTTGGAAATCTCGTTTTGTTTACACTTATATTTGTGTTCTAAGAGGCAACGACTTTTCCATCGTTATAGAAACAAGATCTGTCATTTCTCATAAAATGACAGTCAATATGAATCACCCGGTATACAACTTCTAGGATTACAATACAAACATTTAAAATATATAAACAGAATGTTAAGAACAATTTGTTATATATAACAGAATTAAGAGAAACACAACAATGCCATACATAAACAAAATAGAAATGATTGACAGGTGCTTAGGTATTTGGCACTAACTACAAAGATTACTTACAAACAAGCATCAGAGTTTTCCGTAGAAAAGTAATTTGGTTATTAACCGCGTCAGTATTTCGACTACAAAAACAATAACATACTTAAAATCATACCGATATTGTAAGTACTAAAATAAAACGAAAGTATTTGTATGAGTTATGTCTCAATACATCAAACTCAAAGTACAGATTTTTTAGTATCGTGTGTATAGGCGTAGGAATGTTGTGGAAGGTCGTTTTCTATGTTTAGTTTCGTCGCTATCGATTGATTACCATACCCTTTTTCAAGCGTAAGCAACAAAAGTCAATTACGGACTTACGATGGAAAATTATCTGCGAAGCTCATCTTAAGAGAAATTTCTTTGTTAATTAAAAGATAAAACTTGAATTAAGATAAATCGTGTCAAAAACGATCAACAGCAGGAATTTTAATCGTCTATATAGTATATCAGTAAGTAAAAATTGAAGTAGTTGTAATATTAATACTATCAAATGCAAAAGATTTGATAGAGGTGTGCCTATAGATAGATTTACCTAATTAAATATGACAATTATAGTTATTGAAAATTAAACATAGACGAACCAGAGGAATAAGTAAAACGTGATAAAACATAGAGTACTTAAGTTTTGAGGGAAAAACTTCGGTATATCTTTCAGGAAAAATATTCATTATCATTATTCAGAAACAGAAATATGCGTCCACTGCCAGAAATAATCCTAACAGGAAATAACTTTAGCAACTAATTTGTCAACCGTCGACCTGGTAATAAGTTATATTTTGGACATCAAATATTTGTGTCAAAAAACACATTTCAGTTAATTATTAGATTTTTATGTATGTTGGTGTTCTCCAAATGCTACAAAAGGCTAACGAAATTATTTTCTGACTCGCCATCTTTTGAAAATCTGTCTCAGTTACCCCAAGTCGTCTTTATATTGAAGGTCAAATTTGGACATACTTTCTGCAGAGAAAGTGTGTGAACGTTCTACAGTGGAGTTGATTCTTTATATAAAATCTCGAGTAACCCCAACATCCTCCATTTGTCTTAACCATTTCTTCCACACCGTACCAAAATGTTTCTCTCATATCTCCACTGTAATATCTGATCATTCTGTAATCATTCTTTTCTGCGAATGTTTCTACCACAATAATGTCAACCAACTCTCATCTTTTATCAATGCTTTATCAATAGAAACCCGTGAGCTGAACTCTTTTAAGACTGTGAGATAAGATTTAATAATCTCTTCAAATATTTTTGTAATATTTTATCAAACTAATTTCCACTTAAAAAGATTAAGCTAGGGCCCCCATCCCATATGCCTGGTGATACAACTACGGATAGTTTAAAAATGAAAATCCAAACGTTAAATAATTTTTAAAAAAACAAACAAATATAGATGGACAAATTTAAACATCAACAAATAAACCCAGCAAGACTTTGATGATCAGTAACTTGGAGCTTTGTAGTCGAGTGAGGTGTGTTCCTTAAGCTGATCGACGATCCCGCCAGCATGACGAAGACTACTGGCCGCTTTTGTCTCGTTTTCTACACTACTTTCCTCGACTATGATTTCTTTTACTTTTAATCCACCCAGTAATACCATCATTAGTGATTCAATTTTTCTGTCCCCCACCTTTCCCAAAAAAGTGTAGAAGATTATTTTAAGCCTGAATAACTCTCTATAGATGAAACTCCCGTGTAAAATCTGACTCCCAACTTATATCTCCACCTCTGTCTTACATTATAAATCTATCTTTTATCTATGGTATTTTGCTTCATCACTGAAACACTCAAAACGATTCCACTTCCCCAAGCAACTATCGCCTTCTTAGTATACTTTCTAGCTTTCATAGAATTTTTGAACGAGCCATGAACATCTCGACTCCAAGAGTTTATTAAAGGTAAACGACTAGAAACAGTTCTAATTCCTTGGAATATGGCCAGGCAGTGCTTGTTATTCTGTTTGAAGTCTCGAAGACTTTTGATCGCGTTGATAATTTGATTCTCCTAAAAAAGGTGAAGCAAGTAAGCATTCAGGGGCCAGCTTTTAAGTGCTCCAAGCCATATCTCTGCAATAGGTTTTGCTAATTGAGTTTGTAGTGACTTGTTTCTGGTCCTTTGGCAGTGGAGTCGCAAGGAAGTATATTAAGCCCTACACTATTTTTAACTAGTTTTGTAGATTCATACATCTTTCCAGTTCTCTATGCGGACGATCTTACTATTTATGGTCTCACGTTGAATCGTCGAATAAAGGCCGGAGATGCTGTGTCTGAAAAGGTTCTTGCTTAGACCAGACACAACAAGTTACAAATAATCTCGCAGGTTAAATTCTAAGATGGTGTCGACATGTTACTTTAAATACGTCTAACCTTTTAGGGAGTTTCCTGAGGCCACAACACGGCGCTCTATAATTGTTTCCTCGTAGATGAGAATACTCAGCTAATAAGCTCCAGAAGCCCTACGATCCAAGTCAACGGTTAACACCTGTGGAATTCAAATTTGATTGTCCAATTATCAGTTCAGCCTGTGTTTATTTATTTTAAATTCGCCGTATTAAGTACTTGTTCTATCTAATCAAAAAGTATAGATCATGCTAACTCATTTTACTTTGTCGTAACTTTCAAATGATCTCTAACCTTATGTAACGCAGTTTGTATTGAGTACGCCGACGTTCTACCATTAAAGTTTCTTAAATCAGTTGCATGTAATCAAGACCAGATTTAAACACAGCGCGCCGTATATATTAGCTTCCATACTACGTACGTCTCATCACTAAAATAATAGAAAGAAGTGAACTATTAATTATAATTGTAGATTATCAATTCGTTCCGCGACTAATTGGTATTTATTTGCTATAGTTCTACCTCATTTTTAACTTCTATCTATTGTTTGTAATAAATATTGAAACGTTCGAGAAGTTATTTGCAAATGCAAGAGCCTTCTAGAAGCTGTTATCCATCTTCTAGAAGATATACCAAAAAATATGGAACACTCGAGAAAGATTTGCAGATGTGTATAAATACCGAATGTTGAGAAATGCAAGAGAACCATTAGTTGCAACTTCCATAGTAAATTGGTTGTTTAGATGATCAAGAAACTTAGACAGGTATGTTTAGGTATGTTGACAACCTAAACCAGATTTTGGGTTCTAATATTGATGATCCCAAAGCAACCGTTTCAACACATTCCATAAAAATATTAGCTACAACAAGCGAAGAGAACCTAGGGCAGCACCAGAAACATGTTCATAAAACTTGTTATCAAATTGGGAGTTAAGTGAATGATCTCATCAATAAGAGGAACCAAACTTAAATCTTTTTCGTTATGAGACAGAATCTATTCATTAGGAATATGGCCAGCCAGTGCTTGATATTCTGTTTAAGCTCACGAAGACATTTGATCGGGTTGACCATTTAATCTTCTAAACAAGGTGAAGGTTCAAATCATATCTCTCTGATAGGTTTTGCAGGCTTGCTCTTAATACTACTGTGGTGATACTGTTTCTGGTCCTTTGGCAGTTGAGTGGGAGTCCTACAATATTGTATATTATGCAATATATTATTTTTAACTATGATGAACAATTTCTCAAATTTTTTAGTCACATGATATCCTTTCAGTTCTACATGCGGACGATCCTGTTTATGAGAAAGATTCTCACGTTGAATCGTCGCTAGAGGCCAGAGTTGCTGTGTGTCAAAAGTTTCTTACTTAGACCAGATACAATGAATTACAAATAATCTGCTATAAAACCAGTGTTATCCTGTGTGACCTTACTTCTGATAATTATCCCTAACAATTCGATATCTCCAAGATATTCCTGTATAGTTCAGCGCTAAGATTCTTGAAGTCTAGTTAGATAGTTCCTTATTCTAACAGCACGTCAACAGATTGGTCCCAAAATTCAATTCCGCGTCATTTCCCGCCTGAAGGATGAGAAGAGTAGTCTCTCCGAAGACCTTATTCACACTGTATCACGTCTTGTTTGTTTCTAGACTGAGGTATGGTACAGTGTTCTGGGGTTTCTCGTCAGCTCTATTAAAAGCCTTCCGATGCCAAAAGGTTGCCTTCAGAATCTTGTTAGGATATCCTCTTGACTCTTCCTGCAGAGGTCAGTTTATGAACATAAGACTCCTAACAGCTTCAGGTCTCTATGTGTTTGAATGTCTCCTGCTCATGAGAAACATGCCTCACATGTCCCTATTCCCTGCCATCACACCTCTAGGATTCGGAAAAGCTGCTTCTACTCAGTAATAAAATTTAACAATTCAATCTCTGCCACTATTAGAGCGCTCTCTACCAAATCATTCAGAGCTGAAGTTAGAAACTGGCTAACCAGATTGGAGCTTGACTCTCTGGAAGACCTGGCCTAGTCAGGATTTGTATTTTGTAATGTAAAGATTTAAATGCTAATTAAAATTTGTCTTAAGTATATTACATTATATGTTAGTTTTTTTAATCTCAACCGTTTGTCATATATGTTGACCACGGATCACTAAGAAATTAAAATTTAAGAAAACTATAACAAATGGGCACAGTACTATTCGAATGAGTTACAAACTTCCAGATAAATTAATCTTTAGTTCTGAGATTTTTACACTCATCAGCATTGTAGTATGACACAAATATCAATGACGAAAAAAACATGACATATAGTGCAAGTGTTTTGTTTGACTAAAGTTTTTCAAAAACAAAATACAAAGTAAACACGGTGTGTGAATCACAATTAAAATTTGTAATTGAATACACATGGTATACCGAAAAAATTTCTTTAGATAAAAGTGTGACAATAGATAGTTGTTTCATCAGCATCTTTGATAAAATATTAGTTATTAGAAAGCTTCCTTAACATAAACGAGGAAAGAATGAATTTACACCAAAGTTCGTATAATTTTTAAGATTTTAGATTAACATTGCAATGACCAATGTAAAATAACTAAGATTGGAAGAAAAGATAATTTTACATTATAATAATAAATTTGAAAACTTGCTTATTATGCATGCAAACGGCAAAGGAAGTGTTGAGTCAATGCCTTTATTTCTAATATATACGACAATACATTTATAATATCAGTAAAGATCAAAAATTTTGCACTAAGTCCGTTGAACTCTTTTTTTTGACTTATCTCACAGTTTACTTTACTTGAATTTATCAAACAGAATTATAATTTTAATTAGAAAACTGGTACCAAAACGTTTCGAGTTTCTTTAAATTTACTTTAAAACCGCATAAAATACAGTGTAATAAAATTCGTAATTATTAGGCATTACGAAAAGACACCTGTGTTTCTACGTTCGGTTGATGGCCAATAAAACTTTTTTTAATACAAACTGTGTGTTTACGTATACGGATATTTAACTAATTTCGACGCCAAAACGTTTTAACTTAATCTGCCAGTTTCTAATCTACTGTTAGAAATTATTTACAAAGTTTGTCTCCGAGATAACACGATATTTACAGTAGTATGCAAATAGCACGTCACATAAAAATTAAAAAAAATAATTCGATCGACATTGCGTAATTAAATTTAAAACTGTAAAAATGATTTTAATTGTAGATGAAAGTCGAAGGTGGTCGTACTTAAAAAAACAGAAGAAACAAAAGATGGTGCCCGAGAATTGGTTCGATTAAGCTTAGATCGTTTGAAACCACTTGAAATTTTCATACCAAGCTAAATGAAACAAATCTCCAAAAATACAGACAGTTCAATTTTCAAAAATAAGTTTCCATGACTACACCGTGTGATATTTAAAGAGAAATTGATACTAACATAGACAACAAGTATAAAGAATGGAGACAGTTTAATATTTTAAACCGTTTTAACTTTTTTTAGCGTGATTATGTAGAGTCAATAAAGCTAAAAAGAAACTCGCAGTTGAGCAACTAAACGTAAAAAATGCATTCACAATGTTTTCTTCAACGTTTCTAAAAATGAGAAATCCTTCCTTCCACAAAATCTTAATGAATGGATGTACAAAACGTGGCCGAAAACAAAGACTACCAGCTAAAGTTAAAAATTAATTATGAGACTACCTTATTTTGAGATTGACAAAGTAAAGTTTAGATTATCAAACAAGGATGGAAAAGATATAGTCCAAGAATATGTACGACACAACAAGCAAATCTGCACACACTTGAAAATCAATAGTTCAAAAAACTCGTTTAACAGAATGTAAACCAATGAAATCATGTAAAAGACATTCTACCAGTAACCCGTTCGTAATAAATAAATGTTATACCATTGGTTATACCTTGGTGGTCTACAATTTTGATATATCGAGAGAAAACAACAGTTTCGGCATGAATCCGTAGCAGTGCAAAATTTCTTCCTCCACTTATAATGCAATACAGTAAGTTTTGGTCTCCTCATAAAAAAAATGAACGTTCCAGAAATCTTTTACAGAAAACGTCAAAGAACAAATGATGCAATAATTCAAAAAGACAATTTTCAAAGCTATCTACAGCAAAACGAGCTTTGAATAAATTTTCTATCTCGCTCAGAAATGAAAAATTCCGAACAAATTTTAGAAAATGCTCGACAAGAAACCGATTTCAATCTAATCAACAAAAAAAGAAAAGTAGAAGCACAAGACTACTAAAATAGCAAAAAAACTAAAACTAAATTTATTAGCAAATTGAATACCGAACAATACGAAACACTCATGCGCAGTACCTAAAAAAGTCACTACTTCACCATTAAATAACTCAAATGCCTTACTAGCGACGATATCCCACCATCACTTCAAATTAAGATGATTAGGTGCTTTATATATGTACTAAATGACATAGAAATCAGAACACCCAGTAAGTCATCTTTGGTCCTCATCAGAAGCAATATGACAGCCCAATGTTACATTAAGGACGTGGTGAAAACACATGTTCTACTTTACCTCAAGACTTCAAAATCCATTGTTTCAAGAAGACAACACGACCACATGTAGCCCGAGTTACGTTAAACCACTTTGAGCGTAATCAAATCGATTTGCTACCTTGGCTACCAAGATCTCCAGATCTTTCACTAATTGAGCATGTCTGAGACATTATGGGTAGACGTTTGCAAAATTTAGCCTATCCCCTACATACTAGCGGCACTTCATAACACCGTACCAAGTAGTATAGGATGAGACTCCCCAAGAAGAAACTGATCATATCATTAGAAGTATGCCCAGACGTGTTAATTAATGAATAGCGCAGCATGAGGCCAAGCCCATTACTAATTTTTCAGGTTCTATCTGCCCGATTCCATTCGAATTTTGATCGTTCACGTATTTTAACGTAATAACATCAATACAAAATAAACAAATTATTACAAGGTATTCTAATTTCTATGTTACTTAGTACAACAGGATAGAACCAAAATGAAGAGCAGTTCGACAATCTCAAACCAAATTAAGATTCTCAAATATTTAGCTCACCCATTTGTATCAATTTTGAAGCTGTGATTTATTTTTAGAAAAACGTTTTTAATATTGCACATAGACTGTAAACCGTAATGTTTTCCCATATTAGTTATTCCTGAGATACCATCAGAACAAAACTAGTGATTTCACAGATCCACACCTTCTATGACCAATCAAACAACTGAATCCGTAACTTCACGATCAGATTTTCCGGTTCTGCTTTTCTGCAGAAAACCCCCAACTAAAGAATGAATCACACCATAGTCAAAACATTTAACATTTGGAGAAGTTTCTAGCACAAATAACGTAATGGAACTCTTAATACTGAAACTAAAAAACATTGAAAGATTCTTGTGATTTATATTCCAGACTATAGTGATGATTTTCCTAATACAAAAATACGAGTAAAAAGTGCATCATACTTTCGGCGGCTTTCCTATATCATCTGAAGTAAGCTACGAGATTTTGCTAAAATTGTTCCCTGTTCAAATTTTATAATGTATAAATGCTCTGCGACAGCCGATCTTGTGTTGTCTGCCTTAGATTCTCTTATCTGAATAGCATGTGCA
Organism: Aquatica leii; assembly: GCA_035610365.1. Classification (NCBI taxonomy): domain Eukaryota; kingdom Metazoa; phylum Arthropoda; class Insecta; order Coleoptera; family Lampyridae; genus Aquatica; species Aquatica leii. The sequence goes on along the minus strand of CM069436.1, from coordinate 94,286,480 downwards.
AAAAAAATAATCTCGTGGTCCTTCGAGAAGCGCGGTTGTCTCCTCTGACTTTGGAAAGCTGGTGGCTTTTTAAATTAGAAAAAAAGGAAAAAACTTCCTTAGCTCCAAAGACTATTCCGAAAGAAAAAGTCGTCAGCGCTATTAAAGTCACAGTTAAAACGCTCTCAGCCCACCTTATAGAAGAAAGACAGCAGACAAACTGAAAAAAACCAAACCACCGAAATCCAACATAAGTGGAAAAGAGCAAAGAGTCTTACAATTGCTAAAGACAAATAAGAACCGTTCTTCCAGCCGACAAAGAGAATAAGACAGTAGCCATAGATACATTGCCAAAATAAACGCTCTCTTGGAAGACTCCACCTACAAAATCAAAAATCAAACAACAAATTGGAGGAGGTCTCAAATGCCATCAAAATGTCATACCAAAATCCCTCGACTTTACGACACTTTTAAGACCCACAAACTAGGAATACCTCTTCGACCGATTGTCAGTGTAACTGAATCAGCCCCCCATAAGCTAAAAATGTACCTGTGCAACAGTACAGGAGTTTGTCGGAAAATCAGAACATCACATTAAGAAATCGATTTATCGATAAAATACGGAGTGTAATATTGCAATCTACTGACATCCTGTTAAACCTTGATGCTATTTCCCTCTTCAAAAAAATCCCTATGGGCTCATTCATCAACACCTAGAACAAGAACAAATGAATGGAACGCTGAACGACCTGATACGCCTTTGCATGAATTCTACAGTGTTCACATTTAACAGATCCTATTACAAACAGACGAACGGTGCAACAATAGGATCCCCCCCGCCCCCAGTAGTAACAAACATCTACATGAAAAATAGCACTGGCGACCAGCAATCTGAAACCAAAGTGCTGATACTGATATGTGGTAGTGTAGCCGCACGGCAAATAAACCCTACGATAGTTCATGGTGCACCTCTACAAACAACATCCAAACATCAAATTCGCCGTGGAGGTAGAAAACACAAAACACCTTGGTGAAGAAGGCAAAGGTAATATGTAGATCAGAATTCTTGGAAGAGGCAATGAAACCTCTACAAAGTGCACTACTGAGGAATGGATATTTTTACATCAAGAAAAGGTAAGGTACCATTAATTTCTTTTTCAATACTAAATTTTATGTTTGGATGTCGATTGTTAAGGTATTGAAGAAACAATTGTAGTTCATCTAAACCATGAGACCAAATCGCAAAAATATAATCTACATATCTAAGCCATAATTTTGGTTTTTTGGATGCAGATTTTAAGGCTTCTTCTTCAAAATATTCCATATAACAATTAGCAATAGATGGAGAAATTGGCGATCCCATTGCTACACCATCTATCTGTTTGTAGTATTCACCATTAAACAAAAAGAATGATGTTGTCAAACAATGTTCAAATAACTTATTATTATATTATTATTATCAAACTGTCGTTGTAAAAGATGTAAAGTATCAAGTATTGGTACTTTAGTGAACGAGGAAACATCAAAACTAACCATTAAATCATTTGAAGATAATTTCTGTTTACTAATTACTTTAATAAAATGTTTTGTGTTCTTTAAAAATGAATTACTCAAGCCAATATAAGGTTTCAGTATAACATTTAAATACTTAGATAGTTCATAAGTTGTCGATCCAATAAAGCTAACAATTGGTCGAAGAGACAATTCAAAAACTTTAAAGAAAAAATGTAAATACCTGGGTGTTGACCGAGGCAATGACAGAGAAATCGATGAAGAAACAGAGGCAACCAAAAAATCTAAAAAGAAAGCTTCAGAGTTGGACGAAAATATGAACGCTGCTGATCATGCTCGTGATCATCTGAAGAACCTGGCAAATAATTATATCAAAAACTTTTCAAAAGAGTTGGACCCGGCAGAAAGGAATACAGTTTTAACAGAAATAGATAACCTTGACATTCAATTAAAACACGAATTTGCAGAAATCAAATGTCCTCATTGTTGCAGTAAAATAAAAGCATTTAATGTTAATTCCAAATATGGGAAAAAATGGGTATTGTGCAATTTCAATATACATTTTAAGAAAGATCGCCAGAAGGTTCGTTCTTCGTCGGACCGCATCAAACAGATTTACTTTCTTTTGTGCTAAAGGATTTTTCAAATGAAGTTGCAGAAAACAATGTAAGCAGAAGTGAAACTACAAGTTCTTCTTGCCTAAACGAAAGTTTAGATGACGTGGAACCGTCATTTTTTTTGAAACGCAGAACTGAAGATGAGGCACGCGGTTCTGCGTTGTTCAAAAAGATGCCTCAGCACACAAAAGAACATTCGCAAATTTCAAAATGGAAGGACAAATCATATTCAAGACAGCAACGACAACTAAGAAAATTTGAAGTATACGATGAGAGACAGCCCAAGATCACAGAATATTTTAATATACTTAAAAGTATGCAAGAAAATAGAGCTTTAGAATGGAAATTTCGAGAGAAATTTGTCCAAACATTGAAAAATCTGAAAAACAGATCTACAAACTGCTTGTTATGCTTCAAGACACTGCTTTAAGAAATTTCGAAAAAAAACAAGCATGGGAAAAGATTTTCAGAACCTTTAAAATTATTTTGTCTCTATTTTTACATAATCAGCGGACGTCTCGCTTACGAAACTCTCTACAGGAATATGACAAGCTCTTTATCTTCCTTATCAACAGTACACAGAACATTAGATGAAGGTGGAAGAGTAGAGGAAGGTGCTATAAGAATGTCTCAATTAAAACAATTTTTGGTTCAGGGAAACTTACCTTTGAAGATCTTTGTCAGCGAAGATCAAATCGCAGTAATTCAAACTATTCAATATGAACCTAAAATAAATGAAATGGTTGGGTTTGTATCCCCTTTGAATCCAGAAACAGGTTTTCCAGAAAGAGGAAGGTTTGTAGTCAATACACTAACGGATATACAAAGAGCATTTAACGAAGAAAGTGTATCCAAAAATGCATGTTTTCATGGGACAAGCTCTTCAAGATACGGCACCATCTTTTTGTATATGTGTCTACGGATCCGATAATAAATTCAGCGCTGAAGATGTTTTAAACCGTTGGCAATATCTGAAGAAGCAAGACAGCCTTCATGATATCGAAATTGTGGGTTTTTCCAGCGATGACGATACCAGATGTTTGAAAGCCATAAAGGAAGCAAGTAATTTTCCTGTTTCGGTAGATACAATCAACAATGATTGTCCATACAAACCTTATTTTCAGGTAACAGTGAAGTTTATCTATCACAGCTATTCATGAGAAATATATGTTTCCTTGTATTTTTCAGATGTCATTCTCCCCTGAAAAATGCATTTTTATCCAGGACACCGTCCACGTAGGAACCAAGTTAAAAACACGATTTTTAAAGCCAAACGTTTATCTACCCATGGAAAACTTCGTCGTTTCGGTGAGACACATAGAACAACTGATTGGGACGATATCAAAGGACCAACACATGTTATGTAGAAGTTACTTAGATGGTAGAACCTATTTTACAGTACATACTACCATTTCATATAATAATTATGCTTATTTTAGGAATTTTGAAGCGATCGATAAATTGAAATCAAGAATTATTTTAAAAAATTCCGGAAAGTAATGCAACTCAACAGTATTTACTAGTAATCAGAAATATATTGGATAGTTTTTTGGACAAAGAAATGGGTATACTGTCTTCTACTGTTGATAGAAAAATGTCGAAAAACTGGCGATGAAAAACTCATGCTACCATGGTTGTGTCAAGTCAACCATGCGAAAAAATGTTTAGGCAAGCTCGTGCTATGACAGCAACATTTTCAACTATTGTTAATTTTTCAATGTCTGAATTCATTAACAGACTGAAACGTATTCAAACCCTTAATGAAATCAGCATCGATTTAAGTAAGTGCAAGTAACCACAATAAATGTTTTTTAACTTTATTTTTTATAGATTTATTTTGCTTCCCTAGAGAAGAAAATGGAAAACTGGGCAAAGGCGCAACAAGCAATGTAAGACCAAAACTTCCTTCCGTGGAAGAAATAACATCTACACTTCAGCGGGCACAAATGATGCAGTGAATGATTCTGGAGTTTTGGGACTGTATCCTGAGGAGTGTGAATCAGATACCGGTTCAATGATTGTTGTGGGCCTGCCTAACGTAAAAACGGACAATGATTTATTTGAAGATATTGCTGAGGACCTCGGTGACAACAATCCAGACCACAATAATTTGAGAAGCGAAGCAGATAATCTTGAAGAAATACTTTTAGAAGAAATATCTGACACAGAAATAAGGGACATAAAAACCGATTTAAATTTGCTTTCAGGTTTTGATAGTCTAAATTTTAAAGATTATGGAGATGAAAATTTAAAAAAAAATAAAGAATCTACATCTTTTCTGAAAGTTAGGCAATCAAAAAACAATTACGGTTCGCAAATCCAGTTTATGTTGGTTTTTTGCTAGCAAAAAAGGGCGTTTATCAGTTGACTGAATTTTCCGGGTGCGTGGGCCAAAACAGCAACAACGAGAAAATACGAAGAAACCTCGGAAGAAACTGATGAAGAAACATACATTGTTCACAAAAGAAACCGACAAAAAACGTATAAAAAACAATCGAGACGCTCAACAAAACAAAATTAGTTCCAATGAGACAAGTGAAGATGAAACTGATGTCCGTTCCAACAGAAAAAAGAATCAGATTTCTTGAAAAAATTAGTGCTATTATGTGCTAATTTCTTACTATAAACAATAAAAAACGACGTAGAATCGACGTACTCTGGCGCGGGACTTTTCATGTATTAATTTGTCTAAACATTTTGTTGCTTAAATTGTTACAACGTACAATTGTTCTTTGCACTATAATCGATAGTAATTTATACATAATCGAATTTGTTGCTAACTACAAACAATAAAAAATGACGTAGAATCGATATAAAATGGTAAAATGAACTATTTCGGACTTACTCTACGCCAAAGGAAAAATTTCTATATCTGACTTAGAAAGGTTTATTATTATTTCTGGCAATGTTGTTTACATACAAAGAGTTTGCAATTTTCACATGTTTTCGAACATTTTTTGTCATTTGCTGTTGGACATATCTTACAACGACCTCAAATATGACCCCAACGACAATATTTTTTTTTACGTCGAAAAACAAATAACAATTGAAAAATTTGTTATATATTATTAAACATTGTTGAAAGAAACTCAGCTAAAAAAATATTAGGACAATTGTAAAAAAAACTTAAGAAAAGACAACAAAAACAACACGTCTGGGGTAAAAAAAAGACCCCAATGGTAATCGAAAGGTTAATGCGATCTCCTAAAGAGGTTCAAGCAAACTTAATTATAGTGCAAAGAACAATTTTACGTTGCAACAATTTAAGCAACAAATTTTGTAAGCAAAATAAAACTTGAAAAGTCAAGCGCCAGAGCACGTCGATTCTACGTCGTTTTTTATTATTTATAATTAGCAACAAATTCGATTATGTATAAATTACTGTTGATTATAGTCCAAAGAAGAATTTTACGTTGTAACAATTTAAGCAACAAATTGTTTAGGCAAAATAAAACTTGAAAAGTCCCGGGCCAGAGCACGTCAATTCTACATCGTTTTTTATTGTTTATAATTAGCAACAAATTCGATTATGTATAAATTACTGTCGATTATAGTGCAAAAAACAATTTTACGTTGTAACAATTTAAACAACAAATTGTTTAGGCAAAATAAAACATGAAATGTACCGCGTAAGAGCACATCGATTCTACGTCATTTTTTTATTGTTTATAATTAGCAACAAATTCGATTATGTATAAATTACTGTTGATTATAGTCCAAAGAAGAATTTTACGTTGTAACAATTTAAGCAACAAATTTTTTAGGCAAAATAAAATTTGAAACGTCAAGCGGCAGAGCACGTCGATTCTACGTCGTTTTTTATTGTTTATAGTTAGCAACATATTCGATTATGTATAAATTACTGTCGATTATAGTGCAAAGAAGAATTTTACGTTGTAACAATTTAAGCAACAAATAAAACTTGAAATGTACCGCGTAAGAGCACATCGATTCTACGTCATTTTTTTATTGTTTATAATTAGCAACAAATTCGATTATGTATAAATTACTGTTGATTATAGTCCAAAGAAGAATTTTACGTTGTAACAATTTAAGCAACAAATTGTTTAGGCAAAATAAAACTTGAAAAGTACCGGGCCAGAGCACGTCAATTCTACATCGTTTTTTATTGTTTATAATTAGCAACAAATTCGATTATGTATAAATTACTGTCGATTATAGTGCAAAAAACAATTTTACGTTGTAACAATTTAAACAACAAATTGTTTAGGCAAAATAAAACTTGAAATGTACCGCGTAAGAGCACATCGATTCTACGTCATTTTTTTATTGTTTATAATTAGCAACAAATTCGATTATGTATAAATTACTGTTGATTATAGTCCAAAGAAGAATTTTACGTTGTAACAATTTAAGCAACAAATTGTTTAGGCAAAATAAAACTTGAAAAGTCCCGGGCCAGAGCACGTCAATTCTACATCGTTTTTTATTGTTTATAATTAGCAACAAATTCGATTATGTATAAATTATTGTCGATCATAGTGCAAAGAACAATTTTACGTTGCAACAATTTAAGTAACAAATTGTTTAGGCAAAATAAAACTTGAAATGTACAGCGTAAGAGCACATCGATTCTACGTCGTTTTTTATTGTTTATAATTATCAACAAATTCGATTATGTATAAATTACTGTTGATTATAGTCCAAAGAAGAATTTTACGTTGTAACAATTTAAGCAACAAATTTTTTAGACAAAATAAAATTTGAAACGTCAAGCGGCAGAGCACGTCGATTCTACGTCGTTTTTTATTGTTTATAGTTAGCAACATATTCGATTATGTATAAATTACTGTCGATTATAGTGCAAAAAACAATTTTACGTTGTAACAATTTAAACAACAAATTGTTTAGGCAAAGTAAAACTTGAAATGTACCGCGTAAGAGCACATCGATTCTATGTCGTTTTTTAGTGTTTATAATTAGCAACAAATTCAATTATGTATAAATTACTGTTGATTATAGTCTAAAGAAGAATTTTACGTTATAACAATTTAAGCAACGAATTGTTTAGGTAAAATAAAACTTGAAAAGTCCCGGGCCAGAGCACGTCAATTCTACATCGTTTTTTATTGTTTATAATTAGCAACAAATTCGATTATGTATAAATTACTGTCGATTATAGTGCAAAAAACAATTTTACGTTGTAACAATTTAAACAACAAATTGTTTAGGCAAAATAAAACTTGAAATGTACCGCGTAAGAGCACATCGATTCTACGTCATTTTTTTTATTGTTTATAATTAGCAACAAATTCGATAAATTACTGTCGATTATAGTGCAAAGAAGAATTTTACGTTGTAACAATTTAAGCAACAAATTGTTTAGGCAAAATAAAATTTGAAACGTCAAGCGGCAGAGCACGTCGATTCTACGTCGTTTTTTATTGTTTATAGTTAGCAACATATTCGATTATGTATAAATTACTGTCGATTATAGTGCAAAGAACAATTTTACGTTGTAACAATTCAAGTAACAAATTGTTTATGCAAATTAAAACAACAAAAAGTCCCGTAGAGAGCACATCGATTCTCTGTCGTTTTTTGTTTATAGTTACCAACAAATTCGATTACGCATAAACTATTGTTAATTTTAGTGCAAAGAAGAATTTTACGTAATAATTATTTGAGCAAAACGTAAATGCAAATATAATTAAAGGTAATGAGGCTAACTTGCGCCAGGACGGCGAACGCATCGTGGTTATTTTAAAGAAGCGGGTAGAGGGTATGTCTAATAGTTTTAATTTAAATTTTGTTAAAATTTTTGATGTTTTAATAAGTAATTTTGTATTGTTATCTTTTTTTAATGAAGCTTAAATCATGTATGGTGTTAGTCTTTTACAGCATTTTCATATGTAAACGAATACGTAACTTTTTTTGCGATTCTTGCAAATTAGGTAATGCTATTTTAGAGCAACAAATTAGCAACAAATTTCCGCCTGACATTAGTTTACTTTTTTGTGCGCAAAAAGTTTTTTTGAGAAAGGGGGGTCCAGCTTTACGTTAAGCTAGCCCCATACACTTCATTTCTAATTTTCTATTGTTCTTTTTGAGCAACAAAATTTTGAACACGGTAACAAATTAGTACATAATTAGCACTATTTTTTTCAAGAAGTCTGATTCTTTTTTCTGTTGGTGGGGGGGGTCCAAGTTAATGGACGTGCATTATCTTTAAGAAATACTAGTGAGAGTGAAGAGGGATTAATCAGTAAAGACGATAAAGTGACAGAGTTGGAATTGAAAATTGAAAGTTATTGTGCTATCTATTACGATACAAAATGGTATAAGTATTGGAAGAGTTTTGGAAATTAATGGTGACAAAATAACGATAAAATTCTTAAAAGAAGACCTTGGAAATTATTTTTGGCCCAAAAAAGATGAAATTGCTGAAGTTGATAGACAGTTTGGTTTCTACGGTCCACTGAATTTGGAAGGAATTAATCCATTTACAATTAGAAGACATGACAACAGCGAAATTAGTAGACTTTATAAAGAAATTAAAAGGGAATGCAACAATAACGCACGGCAATACACAGCATTGCGGCAATTTATTGTTAATTTCGGCATTAGTGTACAAGATTTTCACGAGTGAAAAGCCCCTCGATTATTGGTTAATTAAAAAAATTTTATACAATATTTAATACCCGATTTATCTAAGCTTGTCAAGCAGGTCTTAATTCTGCACTTAAGATTGTTGTCGTAGTTGTAACTTACTAGCAATACCAATAAGAAGTAATTTTAAAGTGAATGAAAATGCGAAGAAAGTATAAGTTCTTGAACTGTAAGACATTCCTTAAAGACCATTTCAATAAAATAGTAAAGTTGCATTTTCGGCTCATATTAATTTAAGAGAAAAGTTAAAAAGAAATACGGAAATTAGATAGGGAATACAGAAATAAAAACGAGAATACAAATACTCAAAAAACAATACGGGAATAATATAAGAAATACGGAAATAAAAACAGAAATTAAAAAATAAATTAGGAAATAAAAAAATAACTCAGGAATGAAGGTACTGATTTGGTTTATTTCCAAAAAAAAGGAATAGGTGTACAAATCTTCGTGTAGTGAAAAACCCCCTGATTCAATGCGTTTTGCTTACTTACTTAGAGAAGAGTGTCGTGCTGGATTAGCCCGACATTTTTGCAATTTTCATGTTTTGACATAAGGGGTGCGGATTTTTTTAAAATTTTTATCAAGAACTGTGGAACTATGAGGCGTGCAATTTAGAACTCTTAGAATTTTTTTAAATTTTGTAGAATATGTTAACTTTACATACACCTAATTTGACATACGAGAAAATTATATTTTTTTTCTAGAAAGAACAAATAGACCCCATCATATTTACTCATCATAATTACTCCAACTGAATTTTACATTTTTACTGGAGTTATTATCACCCTCTCTATGATAAGCATCTTACTAAGGTATTTTAAAAAGGTCAAAGATGTTCAACAAGATTCTTCCTTCAAAAACAATAACAAATTTAACATGAAAAACACGAAAAATGGTTCCAAGAAAACTTTGATTGTAAAAAAGACAGATTTTATGTAGTAGAAGAATTCGAAACACACAGATTAAGTTTTGATTGACGATCTCAAATACAAAAACGAATGAAAAATTTTAATGGTAGGTACATTTACCTTGGTTAGGTTTATTACTTAATACCTTAGTAACTGTACCTAAAAGACCCAATCTATGTAAACCCACCCTAAGCTTAAAATCCAAATTATCTTGAAGTTGTTAAACTATAAACAATTGTGGCACAGTGGCGTCAGGATAATCTACGTCACGAAAGAAATAGTTGGCTGTAGAACAACCACCGCGTACGAGATTACGAAAATTCTAGAATTTTGATACACAAAATTGCACAAATATTAAAAACTTTGATACAAGGTAATCGTGAGACTTATCGCGTCAACAATTAATGATTCAGTCGCGATTAATAAGATTTTCCTTGTTACGATGACGTAGTATTCAAAGGACATTTCCTGGCCCGCGATTCAACGCTTATGTAAATGTAATGAATTCACTATTTGCTTATCCTATCACCTTTTCTACTTCAAGCCAGTTATTAATAGTACGAATATTAAATAAACATAGTAACTTTTCGTTTCATTAGCGTGAACAATTTTTCTGGTCCTAATTGCAGGTAATAAAACACTAAGTTGCTTTAACGCTCTTTTATCTTTATTACAAGGTTAACGTTAACCACGTGTTCGGGTCGTTCAATCGCTTAACGTTATTGATAAAACACGAAATCAATTTCACTTATTCCTAATGCAAATTTAAATTTATTACTGCAGGAAAGTTTTAGAACCACCGTCGTCATAGCAACGTCCTTTTACGTTATCTAAGCAATCGATAATCAGCCAGCACAATCGTACGAATGCTAAATATTAAAGAAGTTAATGAAAAAAAAACGTACCTTAAAGTCTTCAGCGTTTAACTGAAATCCAATAAATCACTTGCAACTGTATGAAATCATCACAATTTAACTATAAACGAACACGTGAAATTCGAAAAATTTGAAAAAACAACGCACGCACAGCAAGCACTGCTTTTGTTTAACAAAAAAAACGAGTTTATTTTGTTAATCTATCAAGTAACGATACACGGCGAATACAACGAACAAACATCAGCTGCGCGTACTAATAGCAACGAGCAACGATCGTGCTTGAGAATAAACGACCCCAACCCAGGAGCCGAACGTGACGAAGATGGTGCAGTTAGTTGTGCGAGTTAAAGCGAGAAGAACGAGGCCGTCGGCCACTATCGTAACCTTGTGAAGAACCCTACACCTTTTATTAAACAATATTTCATTGGTCCTTTGCGTCAACAACTGTTTGGCGGGTAAAAACTTTATTTTAAACGTATGTCCGGAAATCGAAATTTCATAGTGATTGCAAATTCACGCTTACGCTAACGTATACAACCGTCTAAACGATTAACTAAATCCTTGTGTGTAACGTAATTACTTAATTTGATAAGTTGCAAGTAACGTTACTTATATAATCAAGACATTTAATAGAGATTGTTGCAGCTAAAATAGTCATTTTTAATTTACAACAAAAATATTTAATATTTTTATTTGGCCTCAAAACATAAGTACTATTTTTATTTATAGTGTAAATGACGATGCAATTCTTTATTGATAAAATATACAGCGTAATGTGATCATTACATCGAAGGACTGCAGCGTGATTTGTAAACGATTGAAACGTTTTTCATCAATTAGTCGTAATTGCCACTGAAGAGGTAGAACGCCATTCTCTTCCAATACCAACCCTAACTGAGCTGAAGAGGTTGTCCATCTAAACCTAGTCGGCGTTTGCTAACATTTGCCTACTTTAGTAGCATCAGCTTTTAGTTAAAAAAATCCGACGAATTTTCTAAACCGAGATACCAGTTTAAAACATTTGCTGTTGTATAACAGGCTTAGCGATTATTATTGTCTTACAGTGTAGGAAAATAACGGCTAGAGTAAAGCTGTCAAATAAGCTCCCAACATGGTAACTTGGTGGAACAACGAGCTTGAGAAAGCAACCGCATGTACTAGAAGGCTATTTCACACAGCTAAAAAGAACAGAGACTGAGATGAATACAAACCACCCTCACGACATACAACAGTGCCATTAAAAAGGGAAAGAGAGACTTTTTAAGAAGGTACTGTAAGGACGTAGAAAACAAATCTACATGTTCTCGCTTTCAAAAAACTCTAAGCATGGACCGCCAGTGGCGTAACTACCACCGGTCCAGCGGATGCAACGCGGTAAGGCCCCCAACTACAAGGGGTCCCCCATTTGAGTTTTTTTTTGCTTGTTCGTTACAGTTGAGAACAAACTTTGGATATTGTAGTCACTCAATTGAGACACCAATTTGTTGGCTTGAGCCAAATTGTCGATTCATTCGTTAATAAAGTTGCAGTAAAGCCACCACCTTTTTGGGATAATAATCCAGCAATGTGGTTTAGCGTTGTAGAGGCACAATTCGTGTTGTCGTCAATTACCGCTGATAGCACAAAGTATTTTACTGTAGTTGCTCATCTTGATCAAAAGTCACTTGGCCTAGTAAGTGATATAATAGCAAACCCTCATATGCAAGGTAAATATGAATCTTTGCGTAATGCTCTAATTTCAAGACTTACAGAGTCAGAAAATAGTAAATTGCAAAAATTGCTTCACGATTTCGAACTAGGGGACAGAACACCCAGTCAGTTACTTCGTGAAATGAAATCTTTGTCAGGAAGTGAAATTTCCGTAGATTTACTTAAAAAACTATGGCTCCAAAGACTTCCTCAACAAGTACAAATCATTTTAACGATTTCCTCAGAATCTCTCGAAAATTTCACTAGCATGGCCGACAAAATATTAGAAACGTATGTAGATAGTAATAACATTTCAGAAATTGCCCGTCAGCCTAAGACTTCTTCCTCCATTACTATTAATCAAACACCCGCACCATCAGCTTGGGAACAAAAACTTAACGAGTTACGACGTGACATGCTACACGAAGTTAATAAAATTAGCGCTCACAATGTCGAGCATAGACGTAGAAACAGGTACCAAAGTAGAAACCGTTTTTCTTCGAGAAAACCTCGTGGAGATGGCGTTTGTTACTACCATTGCCGATTCGCCGACAAAGCAAAAAAAAATGCACCAAGCCCTGTTCATACTCAGACGCTTCGGAAAACTAGTAGCCCGTCCACACGTGGCGGAATGTGGTGGGGCATCTAATAGCCGCCTATATGTCTACGACCAAGTTACCAAAAAACATCTCATAGACACCGGCGCCGACGTTTCCGTCATACCAGTTAGCTCTATTCAGAAATCGTATTGTCCCGCAAGCACTGTTCTGTACGCTGCCAACCATTCTCATATTCGCACATACGGCACTAAAACACTTCGCCTCGAATTAGGTCTAAGACGTAGTCTAATATGGAAATTCATTGTAGTAGACGTCACTAAGCCTATGTTAGGAGCAGATTTTCTCAGATATTATGGTATAATCGTAGATCTCAAAGACAAACGAATTTCAGATCCGTTAACCTCTCTCTATTCTAAAGCAAATATTTCCAATGGCGTCGCACCTACGGCAGTCACCACTATTTCAAACGCTATGGACAGCGACATTCTAGAAATTATCAACGAGTTCAAAGCTATCGCGGTCGAGTAGAATTTTCATCTCTCAAAACCCAAACATCAAGTTACCCATGTTATAGAAACTACAGGTCCACCGATAGCCCAAAAAACTCGTCGGCTTTCTCCAGATAAGTTGGAAATCGCTAGAAAAGAATTTGAACTAATGTTAGCTCAAGGTCTATGTAAACCATCGGATAGTCAACGGTCAAGCCCACTCCATTTAGTTAAAAAAAAGAATGGTCAATGGCGACCATGCGGTGACTATCGCGGTCTGAATTCTATTACTGTCCCAGACAGATACCCTATACCCCTTCTGCAGGATTTCACCTATCAGCTACACGATTGCCAAATATTTTCTACCCTTGATCTCGTCAGAGCGTATCATCAAATCCCGGTGGAGCCAAGGGACATTCCAAAAACAGCGATATCCACACCCTTCGGATTGTTCGAATTTACGCGAATGACATTCGGACTTAGAAACGCAGCCCAGTCGTTTCAAAGGTTTATCCATTCGGTTTTACGCGGTCTAGATTTTTGCTTTTGCTACCTAGACGACATTCTGATTGCATCTCGGAACTATGACGAACATGTTACACACCTTCGAAAAGTCTTGTCATCAACGTTGATAAATGTGTCTTCGCAAAAAACGAAGTTAACTTTCTCGGTTACCATGTAAGTTCACAAGGTTTCCAACCGTCATCAGAACGAGTCCAAGCAATATTAAACTTCAGCATCCCCGAAACAATAAAACAGCTTCGTCAGTTTCTTGGAATGCTGAACTTCTACCGCAAATTTCTTCCGCGCGCAGCAAGTTATCAGATTGTTCTGAACGATTTTTTAAAAGGATAGAAAAGAAATGACAAACGCAAGATTCAGTGGACAAACGAATCACTGAAGGCGTTTGAGACTGCAAAACAACAATTAAGTGCAGCAACGACATTAACGTATCCGGCACCAAATGCGAAATTGGCACTTATAGTAGACGCATCGAATAAAGCCGTTGGAGGAGTATTACAACAAAAACGGGACGAGAACTGGGAACCCCTTGGATTCTTTTCTTCGAAACTAAACGAAACGCAACAGCGTTACAGCGCTTATGATAGGGAATTACTGGCTGCATACCTCGGAGTAAAGTATTTCCGTCCTTGGTTGGAAAGTCGAGAGTTTACGCTATATACCGACCATAAACCATTGACGTTTGCTCATAAACAGAAACCCAATAAAGCATCACCCCGACAATTACGCCATTTAGACTACATATTCCAATTCACTGTCGATATTCGACACATATCCGGTAAGGATAACGTGGTCGCTGACGCACTTTCTCGTGTCGACGAGGTAATTAAAGGAATAGATTTCGAAATACTAGCAGACGCACAAGAGGAGGATGAAGAATTCCAAAATCTTCTGAAAACTAACACCACACTCAAATTCGAAAAATTCCCCATATTTGGTACAAACAAACAATTGTACTGCGACGTATCAACAGGAACCCAAAGAGCATATATTCCTAAACCTTATCGAAAGACAGTGTTCGAATCAATTCATAATTTAGCGCATTCGGGAATTCGATCTTCAATAAAAACAATCACCAAACAATACACGCACGCGATAAAAAACGACGTTGGTAAATGGACAAAAAGGTGCATCCCGTGTCAAAAATCAAAAATAACACGACACGTAAAAAGTCCAGTAGAGTCTTTCCGCCTACCACACACAGGTTCGATAAACTCCACGTTGATATCATAGGTCCACCTCCGTTGTCCCAAGAACAGCGATACTGTGTCACGATTATAGACCGATTTACGCGGTGGACCGAAGCAATACCGACCCCAAACATCCACGCAGAAACAGTAGCCCAGGCAATCCTAAACGGATGGATATCCCGATATCCTCAAGCTAACGGTTTCATCGAACGTTGGCACAGAACTCTCAAAACCGCGATTACTTGTCACGAAACACAATATTGGACCCGCGTGCTTCCACTAATATTATTGGGGCTACGAACAGCATTTCGGGAAGACCTTAATACCACATCTGCCGAACTGGTATACGGAACCACCTTGCGATTACCAGGTACCTCTGTGGCCGACCACACAAAAAACAATACCTTACAGAACGACTTCGCCAAGCAATTACAAATTCATTTTAATAAGGTTCCCCCCACACCAGCCACACGGCACAATAAAGAATCACTTTTCATTTTCAAAGACCTATTAACATGTTCACATGTTCTCGTGAGAAACGACACAGTTCGTACACCATTCCAACCTCCGTACGAAGGTCCCTTCTAGGTAATCAAACGAACTGATAAATACCTCACAGTTTCAATCAAAACAAAACCGACCAACATCTCAATCGATAGATTGAAACCCTTTTTTATTGAAAACGACGATACCGCATCTCAAGTTAAACCATACCATAAAACTTCACACAACCCAATACCTTCTCCGATTGTAGAAAAGACTGTTAAATTTAGCACATTTTCAACGTACAAGACTAACTTAGGTCGCGAGATTGGAGCACCGCGAAGATATACAGATTAAACGTTCACTGGTTCACTGGTGGGGGAGTGATGTGGCAGCATTATTATTATTATTAGGTTTAAGTTAGAGTAAATTAAGCAAGCCGGCAACGCAGACACATAAAACAATAAAGAAGCAGTAGCAAGAGTTGTTTTAATGGTCAACTTGCTGTACACGACCGCATAGGAAACCGCCGGAGACCAAAACTGTAAACGTGACCTGTAACAAATTAAAACATTTCATGGATCCCTAACTTATAAGTTTTTATGGCGCCAAAATCTTTATTCATATGGTACAGCAAACAATAAAATTATTTGTGTATGATACACTATTCGGGCGAGTTGGCATACAATGTGTCAGCTCTAGACGGCATAGTATGCCGACTCGCCCTGAACGTCTGTCATCCGTGTATCGCGCGTATAAAACGTAACATTGAAGTAGATTTGATTAATTTTTCTAGATTAATAAAGATGGTAGGACACTACCATCGAAAAAGTAACCGGCACGGCTGGAGCGAGGAGGATATGAAAACAGCAATAAAGGCTATTGAAGATAAAAAAATGGGTCGGCTGCGCACTTCAAAAACTTTTAACGTTCCTTTTAGAAGACGAGCTAATAAAGTTAGTAGTAACCCATTTGCCACTGGTTTTACGAAAGATTATATGGGTGGCAAAGAAAACCATTTTTTCAACCGAGCAGGAACAAGAGTTAACGGAGCACATTAAAAGTTTAGAAAATATATGTTTTAGAATAACAACAATTGAGCTTCGTAAGTTAGCCTACCAGTAGACTGAAAAAAATAAAATCCTCCACACATTCAACAAAGAAAAGGAAGAAGCTGGCTGGGATTGGTTAAAAGGTTTTCTAACCCAAAACCCAACATTGTCCCTTAGAACCCCTGAGTCCACATTGGCAGCAAGGGCAAATTAAGAAGTACTTTGAGTTGCTCGCTCAAGCTATAGAAGATGTAAAGTTTGACTGTACAAAAATATTTAACATGGACGAAAGTGGCCTCTCTACTGTACCTTCCAAAAATTCTAAGATTATAGCTTGTAAAGGTGAAAAACAAGTCGGTGTTTTTTCAAGCGCCGAACGTGGGCAGCATCTTACATTGCAGTTTCAGTGCTTCAGGAGTCAAGAGCCACCAGCTTTCATTTTCCTTAGAAAAAATATGAAAAAAGAAGTCATGGACAACGCTCCCAGTGGTGCAGTTGCATTGACTCAAGAAAATGGCTGGATGGACAAGGACATATTGGTCAAACGGTTACAGCACTTTGTGAAGCATATTAAACCAACAAAACAAGATAAGGTCCTGTTGATGCTGGATGGTCACATATGCCATAAAAGCCTTGAGGCTCAAGAGCTTGCTAAATCCCATGGAATTGTTCTTTTTTGTTTCCCGCCACACTGCACTCATCGAGTACAGCCTCTCGATGTGGCGTTTTTTGGACCGCTTACAACCTATTACAATCAAGAATTAAATTTATGGCTAAAAACCCACCCAGGAAGAACCGTAACGCACTACCAGGTGGCTGAACTTTTCAGGCAGGCAGGCTCAAGGCAGCAACACTTTCTAATGCTGCAAAGGGGTTTTCAGCGGAAGCAACAGATCTAGAACAAACAGATCTAGGACCTCCTGAAAGTAATTCTGGTGATAAGGAACCTGAGGCTTTACTGACTAATGCTACACAACATGATATCCTTTTGAAAAACACTAAGGCTTCGAAATCTTTTCGAAAGCCTTCATCTTCTAGCTGTTATGTTACCATAACGGATCTATCTCTACTTCCAAAAGTCACATCCTTTAATCGTAAAAAGCGTTCTAGAAATACAGGAAAAACTGGGATACTTAACAGCACTCCCGAAATAGAAGCCTTAAAAGAAATAGTGGCACAGAAAGAAGAGGCACAACGAAGAAAATCTGCTCGCAAGACAAAGAGAGTTTTAAACCTAGATGAAAACGAAGAAATTCACCAAGATGAGGGGGCATTTACTGAAGAAACTGATGATGATGATGAAAATGACGTATGTATTTATTGCAACGAGCTTTTTTCGCATTCAAAGCGTACCGAATGGTGGTTGAAATGTCAGTCTTGTCTAAAATGGGCGCACTATGAATGTGCCGGACTTCCAAGAAATGCAAAAACGTTTATTTCTGAAATATGTGTTTAAAATGTTATTGTAAAAAAGTAAATTAAGTTCTAATAAA
This sequence comes from Aquatica leii, assembly GCA_035610365.1. Classification (NCBI taxonomy): domain Eukaryota; kingdom Metazoa; phylum Arthropoda; class Insecta; order Coleoptera; family Lampyridae; genus Aquatica; species Aquatica leii. Next base: position 94,268,479 of record CM069436.1, on the reverse strand, counting down.
TGTTTTCTTTAGACAATAATTCCAAAGAGGACGAAGACGGTACATAAATATAATTACGTAAATTTTCCAAACGTTAATCCATGCGTCGGACCAAATATAACATGTCGTATAGTAAACGGACCTAGTTGCTTTAAACTGTTACATTCAAAGAAGGAATGACTTTATATTCGTAAATTTAAAATCGCAAAAGTATATAACAAAAACAAATGAAGACTTAGAGACAAAACGCGTACTGCATACGACTTTGTGACGCACAGAATGATCTTATATTTAATTGTGTTAACCTAGCATGTACGTACGGTCAACAATCGACATGACCAACGAAGTACTAGTCTTAAAACTAGAAATTGTAGTACTTATAATTAGGTTTTATCCAGTAGGGGATTAGCTAATTCCGTACCAATGTTACCTAAAACGTAATATTAAATCTAACACAAAACGTACATACTAACACAAGTAAATTTCGTTTTTAAAACATACAATTATTTGAGATAGCGAATGCGCAGCGTTTTCCCTCCGTTCTTCCCAAAAGAAATCGTAATTTTAAAGGTTTCCAACCCCTTGACGGCGTGAATAATTAAGTTATAGTTACGTAACGTCATGGAAATTTTTCTCCAAATATGCCATCTATTTGTTATCTTCACCGATAAAGGAAACGTGTGGGGAGTATAGAAATCCGGTATAGACAATTAGGAAATAATCAAATTAAACCCCCAATACAAAAATATTACTCACCCCAAATACACTTTCGCTTCGATAGACACAAAATTACTTTGCATATTCACGTGGAATCGCGTGAAATAACTTAATACTGAAAGCCTTGTTGAGCCTAAAAATACCGCTAAACGGAGGTCGTTTGTGTTGCACCAAACATTACCGGAAAATCAATAAAATGCACGCCTATGAAAATTGACAATTGCCGACGAAAAGTGGGCGTGTCGAGGACAATTTTTATACTCAAAAAATTTTAACCTACCAACTTTTTAACATAACAAAATACCCCAAAAGGAACTAAAAATTTGCAAAAAAAATTAATTCTGAAAACCTAGAATGGAAGCTGATGGAATTTATCTCATCATGCTGCAAAATATTTGTTACTCTGCAAAAATTTTAAGAACCAGCTTAGCACTTTTGCATATACCAAACAACTGAAGGAAGGTCAGATCCAGATAGAAAAAATCCTACAAACCTATCAGCTTGCCTTCCTTCATCTTAAAACTATTTGAAAAGGTAATCCAGCTTCGCCTCTGCACCGAAACCAGTATGCATACCAATACGGAATATCTTAGAAGCTAGCAATTTACGAACTAGTGAGCAGATTCAAAAATGCATTCTAATACAATGATATTGCATTGGGTGCTTTTCTCGATATTGAAGGAACATTTGACAATATTACCTTCACCTCAATTGCAAAGGCAATATAGAATAAAAAGCATCACATTTCTAGTGCGAAACTAATTTGTACGGTAGCACTGTAGGAGCCAAAGTGGCTGGCGGGTGTCCACAAGTCGATTATTATTATATATATTACAAGAACTAGAATACGGAAAAGTTGGAAGAACTCTATCGAACATAATGCAGAGTGCACTAAGCCTCGTCAAAAAATGGCGCAAAAAAAAGGGAACCCAACCAAGCCGGCAATCGTTCCGTTTACCAAACGACAAAAAACATATAAAACTACCTACGATTACAAAAGAAGTCAAATATTTGAGACTCACTCTTGATACCAGACTGACTTTCAACCCTCATCTAGAAAAAGTCATAACGAAGCCAATCGGGGTTCTTAATACAACCAAACGGCTGGTAGGGCACACATAGAAAATAAAACCAACAATGACCAAATTGTTATATATTGCGGTGACAAGACTCATCACAAACGGTGCGCTTGTATGGCGTGAGAGATCCGACCTGAAAAACATAGTTTCTGAGTTAAGCAAAGTACAGAGAATGACATGTCTGCTGATAACAGGAACAATGAGAACCAACCCCACAGCAGCCATGAAAGCACTACTTTCACATCTCGTTGTAATGATGCAAGTAAGACAAGCAGCAACTATGAGATTATCACATCTTAAAGAAACTTAAAGTTAAATACCGTCACGAGACGAGTGGACAAGATACATTTACCCGGGCGCGATTAAGTGAACTATCTGGTACACAAATAGTTCACTTAAATCGTAACGGTACCAGTGCGGAAATATATGGAGACAGGCACCATGGTACAACAGGGACATATATCGGACGTAAACCCGTCTTCGGAATCGCCTACGATACCATAAAGCAAGTCATCAGCAGCAAACTAGCAGCGAAACGTAAAAAACTATGGAAAAACTCTTCAAGGATGAAGCACACTCTTTCTTACAGAGCCACAATCAAACACTCAAAATGCACTATCAAGCATCAGTTGACAAAAATTAAGAAAACTCGCAGCACTAATAACAGAGCACTGTGGCCTTTACAAACATATGCATAGAATAGAACTGCAAGGTAGTCCTAAGATAAGAATGTCTTCCGGGTTTGGACCGTGTCATTGTTGTAACCGAAGTTGCCAACGTTTCGCACACTTTCGCAAAACTCAAACAAGCAACCGAAATCTAACTAAAAATTTCTCAAAAGTTAGGTTATCTACTTGTAACTTAAGAGACTTAAGAAGAAATAGTCTCCGTATATAAAGGAAAAGAATAGTCACAAATGGTTAAGCTCGAATCTGATTGGGTTACGGTTGATAAGGGGCGTGTTTTCGATAAATGACTAATGACTGGGAACCAAAGAGAGGATAGCTCGAAACCATGATCGCGATTGAAGTTATTAGGGTGTTTGATGATTTCTCGGAATTTCCTTTTGAAAAAGAATAAAGATTTGGCAATCAACGAAACATTATCAAAATCTATCTTGTGACCTGTAGTAAAATGATGTTCAGCAACCGCAGACTTGGAAATATACCTTTTTCTTATACAACGATCATGTTCTGAGATTCGAGTTATGACGGAACGACCGGTTTCACCAATGTAGACTAAACCACATGAACAAGGAATTTGGTATACATCTTGAGATGAAAGTGTAGGAAATTTGTCTTTGGGAAAAAGAAGAATCTGAGAGATTTTGCTTGTCCAGTAGAAAATGGGTTTAATACCATTCTTACGAAGAAGTTTCCCTATTTGATCTGTAACCTTGTGAATGTAGGGTAAAAAGGCCAATTTCGGGTTGGATTCGGAAGTAAAAATGTCCTTAGGTAATCGAGTACGTGGATGTAGATAACGATTAATAACTCAACAGGAAAGCATAGAAATCATCAAACATCTCAATAACTTCAATCGCGATCATGGTTTCGAGCTATCCCCTCACTTCTACGGAGTTTAGAATCTGGCTTGGTTCACAAGTTGATTACCTAACTCGGTAGTGGTTCTTTGTTAGATTTTCGTTTGCTATTTCAAGTTACCGTTTTCTTTCTTACCTTTACAGTTTGTTTATGGCTTGTTTCACAAGTGGATAACCTAACTTTTGAGAAGTTCTTAGTTAGATTTCGGTTGCTTTTTTGAGTTTTGCGATTTATCTCACGCCCTGATGAAGCCCCTTACGAAAGTAGGCGAAACGTTGCCAACTTCGGTTACAACAATGACACGGTCCAAACTCGGAAGACATTCTTATCTTAGTATAGATTCCGACCGTGGAAGCCTTCGCTATTACATGCAAGGTAGTCCTTTATGCGGACGCTTGAACGACAAAAAAACTCCGCAGCATTTGCTGTGTAAATGGAAAGCACATCAAACGCATCGCACAACGGTTCTCGACAAACCAAGACTAAGCAATAATGAGTAGCAAAAAGGCCCGTGGAATAACTTTCTGAACTTGATTGAAGAAACAGAACTGGTAAGCGAGTAATAAATTGAAGCTACACAAAAGAACCAACGAAGAACAAAAAAAAATAGAAGCAGGACATTTGATAGTAGAGGTACAAATCTGAATTGGTGCCAGGTCCAGAATCGCTAAGTGTAAAAATATTTGGGTCACTAAATTTAAATCTAAAATACTATTCATAATTGTAGTGAAAGACATATCAGGTGTTTAAAACTTTGTAGAAAGAGTTTATTTGGCAATGTCATAGATAGTTACTGATTTTTCTGGATTGTTGAAAACCTAATCGTTAATTGATACTTTGCATTTTTGTTTAAATGGTCCATAAACACCCTTATCAAAAGGCTGCATCCTATGTATACAATGGGGCAGGAACGATAGCAAAACGATTCCATTATTTAAAGCGTAATTAAAAGCGTTCATTGACACATGTGTTTCCTGGTTGTCTAACAATAATATGATTGGATGTAATGGCCTGCTTTTTGTAATTTTGTATGTGTTCTAACAATTTTACAATTATTAGTGCAGTCATCCACGCTGACTTTTTTCCGTAAACTACTGATCCAAGAATAGAGCCATGTAAAAACTGATCCTTGATTCGTAGCTGAAATTATGCTACAAAACGTAACCGTTATATCTCTTTCCCTAGAAACGCAGTGACCAACCACTATTTTTCCAGTTTCAGCTATTACTTTAGCAGCCTGCATTACAGTAGACATCCCTGTCCCATCAGTGTTCCAAATACGTCTCAGTTCAAATTTATATGTATCTTGTTCTTGTCCTTGTGTTTGTTAAAAACAAATGCTCTTTCAACACTAGTGTTTTCAGGTTTTTAAAGAGATAATTACAGGGTGCCAGTCATAAAAAACGTTGCAATTTGGATGCATACCCGTAGGTCAATTTACGCGTACCTCTATACAAAATTTTAATTTTGGATTTTGATTCATTTTCTTCCGTCTTGGAAAATACTTGTTTTGTGGCATATTTTGATAAACCAGATGATTCTACTTCCAAATTATCGCTTCCAAAAAAGAGACCTTTTCTATCAAATGTATTTGCAGTAATGTAGTTGTTTTTACTTTACTGAAACTTGTCTATGTAAAAAATATACAACCAATTTAACAAATGCTCTCGTTATAAAGTTGTTTTCTCCTCTTGGTGTCTCCGAACCACAGATTCTACGTGTAAGCTAGGAGCGACACCCGCATTTTTTCTATTTTTTTTAGTATCATTCTCAACTCACCGACATCTTAGCTAGCCGTAGTGTATAAGCCACGTGATGAAAAGTCTAACAAATCACTAATGATTCATCTTATTCTTCTTCCTTCTTAGTTGTAGGCAACTGTTTGTTTATTCTTCATAACCTGCCTAGTTTTGATTGACGATAAGATTATCGCTCCACATCTTTCGTGGTTTTCCTTCACTTCTTCTCCCTATAGGGGATTCGTCACGTGCTATTCTTACTATCACTAACGATAGTCTGTCCAGTTTCCTAACTTTCTAGCCTTACCCAAGAAGATTACTACCAACAACTACACGTGTTTAATTTAAAACTCAAATGACAGATCAGATAAGAAAACTCGGCGTAAAAATGGCATCAAGCTTTCACTGAACTTAATAAGCAAACCTTTTTATCTAGTCTAAAAACAAAATTTTTTATTAAATATATATATGAAATTTTCTTATTTGTGTGGTTTAGTTTACAATGTGACCACAGTACACATTTTTTGACTGTACTCCAATTAAAATCCTTCTTATTTAATATTTGATAGAACATTGGGAGAAACCATTTCCTAAACACGGACTTGTTTCATAAAATCTAAAAAAGTTTTAGCTTAACAATGTTCTAAAATACGAAATGGTTTTGTTGATTAAATTCTGAATCCAAAAATAACATGAAACTGTTATATTATATGGAACGGTTTATTATTAGTTTGTTATTGATTTTTCTACAAGTATGTCGCTAGGTAAAATAATAAACTCGGCGACCCCTTTATTCTTACCCTTTTAGTAAGCAGACCAAACAAATAATATTAAAGAGTGCTATAAAATTGAATACACCAAAATACAAGTATAACAAATTGGTTGACGATAATTAATCCCATATAAATTGATATAAAATATTACGCAATTTTGTGAAACAAGATATTGCGTGTGATGTTATGTTACGTAATACCGAAATTTTCAGTAAACTTAAGGAACATAGTAAAAATTAATAAGTGGAAGAAAACAAATACTTCTGCACGTAGTGAAATCGAATTTTGCAAGTATATACTGTGTTATATAGCAATTAAGAGATGTATTGGCTCAAAAAACATTATTAATTGATATTACTTGTACTTTTACAAAAAAAAGCAAAATTTTCAATGTACTTTCGTAAGTTGTAAGTCTAATGTCATAAATAAGCAGCATTATCTTACATGTACATATCTCAGTTATCTTCTTTCAGTAAAACAATTCACCATATCAATCAGTTCGATGTTACCATTAGATATAAGTATACATCACATTTTTTACATATTTTAGTTTAAACGGTTTTAATATTAATGGTAATAATAAATCTGACTTTACAAAAAATTGGCGTCTATAAAATGTCTTGTTTTTTATGCGATTCATCTTATATCGGACAAACCAGTAAAAAATGTAAAACTAAATTAAAAGATATTTTTATGTTATGAGTTTATTTATAAACTGGCAATTTTAAATTAATTAATTTTATTTTCTTTCTAATCAGTTTCATTTAGGTATTTTGGAATTTATTTTTCTTTTACATTTCTAAATAAAGTTGCTATCGGGAATCAAAACGGCATAGTTTAAAACCGTAGTCACGTTTAAAGTTGCTAGAATGTTTGCGTTCCCAAAATATTTGGAACATTTGGAGACGGTTGTCAAAAGAGATGGAAAGTTCTAGTTCCAGATAAGAGAATAATATAAAAGTTGAACAAAAAAACAACGTAAGTGTTAGAGGAAGCACGTGCGAACTTAAATAAATCCAGTCGGTATAAAAGAAAACGTGTTGTTAAAATAAACAAGTGCATCAAGCGATTAATCATCTTATCCGCGGACGATATACGGTTATAGTGATAAACAAGTTGATGTCAGTGTCGTTTTTACTAAATTATTAGTTTTTTATTTTACTTTAGCCTGTAGTGTGTTTTAGTTACGTTTATAAAAATCAATACTCGTGTATTGTAATAATTTGTAAAAATAAATTAATAGTGATTAGTACGTGTTTCGCGTGTGTTTGATTACAAACTGTAGTAATAGCTGTCGGTTCATTAAACTTTTTTGATCAGTGCATATAATTTAGACATTTAATAATAAAAAATCGTTCGTAATTAAAATTAGTTTTATACAAAATTAGTGCATTTCTCTCTTTTTTCGTGTTTATAATTAATCCCGATAACTCGTTGGCAAACAGTAAACATGAACGCAAAATTATTTGAAATTCTCTATTTAATAAAAAATGATCAGTATAATTAATGAATAAATATGGAAGAAAATTTGTTACGTGCAGCGGATGTCAAAAACAAAATAGTCATCATCCGGTTTATTAAATCCGCTGAAAAATTACCAAAGACACGTAACAAATCCTCTCAGTAGAATTAAAACCTGCAAAACGACAAAAAAGCTCAAAAGAAGACAGAAGTTTAAGCATACATCAAAGATCAATCCCTAAAAACCAATCCAACCTAGTTTAAAAGAAACCTAAACCAGATAAATAGAAAAAACTTGCCGACGTGAAAAACACCAAGCAGTAAAATTTTTGAGAAAAAATGGCCAAAGCCCCTAGAAAACCCAGAGTACAACCAAGTCATCCAAAAAAAGGTACTTCTAAGACGTAGATATCTTTCCCAACAGTCGCATGAAGCGGAGATTTTTAAGCATGAAGAAAAGATAAAAGCGAGCACTAAAAACTAACAAAAACCGTACCTTGATCATAAACCCCAAAAACTCAAAATTTTACGAAGAAGAAAGAAGAAAAGCAAGTATGTATATTAGAAATTGAACGTTGATATGCGAAATCAGAAAAAGAATAGTCAAGAACAAGAACTATATTAGTTACTCCAAAAAGTCGTCTACAGACGGAACGAGATTCTTTCTTCCCACCAAACCAACCGCCCGCGCCCTAAAGGCGATCTTTTACGAACTAACGAGCAAGAAAAAAAAATATTGACATGTATCTAATCAATCAATCAAGAAAAAAAAGAGAACGAAAGACAAAAAGGACGGAAAAAGCTAAGACTTAATGGATATATTTGTTTCGTTATTTTCTCTGTAGACGAAACAAAATGGGCGATCAACGTGCAGCAAATGTCAATAGCAACGTAGCGTCCCCACCCGGTTTACTAAACCATACGGACAGTGACGCACTCGCTTACAGTGCGGTACAAAAAATTTTGTTAAAATACAAAATATAAAAATTTATGACTAAAGACTAGTAACAAATCCGAAAACAAAATAAACCAAACAATTGTACACAACGAGGCATCCCCAGCCGTAAATCATACCGCCAGTGATGCACCCGTTTACAATGCGGTACTAAGAATTTTGTTAAAATACAAAATGTGAAAATTTATAACACGTAACAAATTTTAGAAGAATGGCAAAAAGGCTCAAAAATAAAAGAAATGCGTATTAGTATTCGAAATCAAATAAAAAAAATCAAAGCACACATACGTACTAGTGTAAAGAACCAGATTAACACTGTTCAAGAGCAAATGAAAATAAAGTGCGAAAAAACGCGAACAGGTATTTTAAGAGAAGCAATAGAATAACTAGAAGACAAATTAGAACAGAGATTAGAAAAAATTTCTAGAATCATAAAAGACAAACTAGAACAAAAATTAGAAATCTCCTTTAGGAAGATTGAACCAAATTATTTGCCATGGTGAAAGAAGTGTCACGAGCGAAAACTTACTAATGGATCATCGGAAAGAAACCAATCACAAGTTTAAGGTTGTAACTCCAAATTTTGATGATAAGATTTCATGGTCAATAAGCAGAAAGCGGCGTCTTTAATACAGACCTTACGTTGAAAAGTGCTTAGAATTTCGTAAACCGTTTCTGACCATTTCCAAGAAAATTACAAAATCTTATTTTCGCGTTTAAAAATGAGATACAGAGATGCTCATCTTCAACAGGTACCTACACCAAGCCCGAATAAAACGTCGGGTTCAAAAAGTTGTGGACAGTTTTTAAGAGTTTAAGGCTGACATCGCCGGATTGACACAGCTTGTGTATCCCACAGCACCAGATACTCTCCTGGAGCAATTGGCTATTCAAACCTTCGTAGCACCGACTCTACGGTTAGCTCGACTTAAGATGTTGAATGACGTTTTAATTCATGTCTTGGAGTTTGGAACAGCACAACAGGCATCGCATCGAGTCATAAACTCCACTGTGCTGCAAAAGTACCCTCGCAAACACAAGAAAGCATAGAGAAAATATTGCGACGAATGTTTCGGGAAAGAGGGGTGACGACTTCAAACTGCGGTAAAATAGGCCACGTACGACGACACCGTGCTAAGCCTAAGAAGACAAGAAGATAGCTCGAAAGTTTGAAACAAGTTGTTGAAAAAGAACAAAAGTTAATTGCATCTAGTTATGCCCCAAAGATTACCATTGAAATGGCATCGCCTATAGAGTATTTGCACAGCATTGATCCCAATGGCAAGATCAATAGACGAAAGGTTCATTTACTGGTTGAAACAGGAGGATTTAAAAAATCATGTCCTTAGGATTAACGGCGAAAAAATCCTTTTGAATCGTCAGAAAAAGCACCCGTCTTATTGAGTGAAGACGTGACTCTGTCTGGAAAGACTGAAACTGTGGTGATGGTACGCCTGGATGGAAATCTCCGCGAACGTTATTGAACCAATAGAGAGCGAAAAGGTACCACTAGTTGGCAGAATATTAGTACGAGTGAATAATATGATGCCAGTAAAAATCTTGAACTCAGATTCAGTAACGTTGAAAAAAGAAGACCATGGTAGGCACAATTATTAGATATACTAATTTCCAAGTGCCAAAACCTCAGCCATTGCCATCTGGTTAAAGTTGAAACGTTGATCCAGCAGTGTCTTTCTTTGACAAAACGAGAAACCGAGCAAATAACTTGGCTAAAAAGAACACTCAAAAACTGTAAAAAGACCGCTTTTATAATCGGAACTGGTTTGTAGCAGCTCACTGTTTTGCCCTTCGATCTGTATAAGGCTCCTACAACGTTCCAGCGTTTGATGGAGACCCGTGTCTTTGTATAGACGACGTTATTGTGGTTGGAAGGTGATTTGAAAAACATTTGAACAACATGACGAAAGTGTTCTAACGACTTAGTGAGGCAAATCTGATACTAAGCCCACTGAAATGTCACGTATTTAAGAAAGAAGTGCAATATCTAAAAATAGAGTAAAAACTGATCCAGACAAAGTTCGAGCAGTGCAAGCATGGACAAAACCAATCGACCAAACATCAAGTTTAAAGTTTCCTTAGGTTCTGCACTATTATAGACGATAGATAGAGCAGAATTTAGAAATAAGGTACACGTGTAGTAAACGAAATACACAGTTTTGCAAGTTTCAACTTGTCATTTACACCAGATGAATTTATTTATTTCTGCAGTTGCATTTGATATCTCTTATTGTAAATGTGTGTAGTCATAATTCGAAAATATATTCATGCGAAAAAGGGTTTAATTAATAATAGACAAGATAGTGGAATTCAGGTTGCATTTGTGTCACAATTTTCCATTCTGGATAATTCCCGTGGTATGGTATCACACAAGCTGAGCTTATGTCATAAGTCGCAGTGCACATCTTTAGAGTTTAGAATAAACTGATTGATTGCGCCTTGAAGTTTCGCTTTTATAGATATTTCCAATTCTCCGGTAAAAGAAAACTAGAATCGGAAGCCGGTCTCTAAAAGCAAGACACAATCAATCAGTTTATTCCAGGCTCTAAAGATTTCCACTGCGATGTGTAACGAAAGCTTGTGCGATAACGACAACTCGGGAATTATCCAGAATAGAAAATTGTGATACAAGTAGACGAGTCCATTTTAGAATGATTCTGATGGCGATCCGGATTACGTAAAAAGTGATGATAGTGCCGGTTCTTCTCATAGAAATATTTGCAAAGTATATGGTGGTAAGTAAATAGATTATTGTTCATTCCTTTTTTAAACAAACGATATTGTAGAAGTACAACTATTAGAAAGTGAAGGTAAAGATTCTGATGAACTAAAAACTCCTGATAATGAAACTACTTGGAGAATAGTTGTGAGCCATTTGCGAGTTTTCAAAAACAAATTGGCGTTACTCAAGACGGGATTGACATCAAAAATACTTACGCAGAGCAAAAGATAATTAGTGGCATGTGTAACGAAACTCTTGGATCAAACTCACGTCTAAATAAATGGTATCGTACTAACCGATTTTTTTTGAGCACATTGATCTGGATGGGATTGGAAAAAAAGCCCAAGCCTTCAGATACTGGTGTAAGTTCGATTTCTATTGGTCAAAAGCATCAAAGTTTATGTCACTGCATTCTTCTAATAATGAGATGTGCCCACCAAGTGATAGATTGTATAAAATCCAAGAAAGTCAAATCACCTAACCAAAGTATGTGTCTTGACGAAACAATGTTTCTTTCCGCGGGCGACTCAAGTTTCGTTAATACGTAAAAAACGTAACGTAAAAAAGTTTAGAATTAAGCTTTTCAAACTATGTTTGCTTGAAGAGTACACCTGTCATTTTAAAGTTTACTGTGGAAGTAATAAAAAAGAAGAGATGTCAGTTACTACAAAGATCGTTTCAGAATTGATAGACAAATGTTTACATAAAGGCGTTACCCTTTGTACGGATAATTGGTACACCAGCGTATAATTAGATCGAAAAACTCGTTTAGTAGAAACGTTGAGAATGGTATACCAAAGGAAAAATATATAATAATTATTATGACATAGAAAAACAAAAGAGATGCGTTAATATCGACTATCAAACACACTGACGAAATGGTACAAATACCAGGAAGAGTCCAATTTCTCTTTAACAACAACAAAGACCGCAACAGCCGAGAAGGTATCACTAATTTCAAAGAAAAGCTCTGTTTACAGCATCACACAAACTATTATAGCAGATAAAATACATACAAAGTGCGTTCCACACACATACACATGTGTATTTTAAATCATATACATGGCGTGCTTAATCCTCTAAGTGTGTATTCAAATTAAACGCATTAGCAACGTACGTGTTAATAGAAGCACGCGCGAGTTTAAATAAATATAACGTCAGTATAAAAGTGAACGCGTTTTTGAACACCATCACATGACAAATAGTCTTATTCGCGGATGATATACGGTTACAGTGATAAACAAATTAATGTAAGTGTTGTTTCATAGTCATACTCTTGGAGTCTCTCGATCCATCTTGTCGCTTGTCCTTCCGGGTTACAAAACTGCAGTAGCCATTTTAAAGCGGCGTGGTCTGTTCTCAGTAAAAATTTTCGTCCATACAAATATTTGTAGAAATGTTCGATGAACTTCACGACTGCTAACAGCTCCCTCCTAGTCACGCAATAATTCCTTTCTGGCCTGGGCAAAACCTTGCTAAAATACGCGATTACTTCTTCTTGTCCATCTTGAACCTGCGAAAGAATCGCGCCTATGGCCAGATTGCTTGCGTCGGTATCCAAAACAAATTTTCCATCTCCTCTTGGATAACTCAAAATCGGCAAAGTGACTAGGGCCTGTTTTAGTTGATTAAAAGAATTTTCGCAGTCTTCATTTCATCTAAATTCTGCTCTTTCTTCCGCCAATTTCGTCAAAGGTTTGGCAATATTACCAAATCAGTCTTTACTCCATCTCTAGATACGACGTGGCCAAGATGCACTTCCTTGTTAAATACGTGGCACTTTTTTGGGCTTAGTTTGAGGTTAGCCCCACGTAGTCGCTGGAACAGTTCCTTCAAGTTGTTTAAGTATTCTTCAAATGACCTTCCAACCACGATCACGTCGTCCAGGTAAACCAAGCACGTCTTCCAAGACAATCCACGCAAGATGGTCTCCATCAAACGCTCGAACGTTGCAGGAGTGTTACATAGGCAGAAGGGCATCACAGTGAACTACCACAAACCAGTTCCAATCGTAAAAGCTGTTTTTTCACGATTCTTGGGTTCCAATTCTACCTGCCAGTAACCACTCTTTAAGTCTAACGTAGAAAACCACTGGGATCCTGACAGGGTGTCTAACGTATCGTCAATTCTGGGTAAAGGGTAGCTGTCCTTTTTCGTCACGTCGTTTACCTGTCTGTAGTCTACGCAAAACCTTGTTGATCCATCCTTCTTCTTTACGAGTACCACTAGGGATGCCCATGTGCTACTTGAATGTTCAATTAATTTGATGTTTCACCACGTTAGTTCTTCCTTTGGAACCACTCTCCAGCGCGAACACATCTTGATACTCTTGAATCAACACTTTAACTTTAGCCAGCTGGTCTTGGCTGAGGTTTTGGCATTTGGTGGTAAGAATGTCCAATAGATGATGTGGACACTTCTTCGGCGACGTATCTTCGTTAGATTTCACGCATCTCACAATTTGAGATACTGGCGTGCATTGGCCTACCACGGTTTTCTTTTTCAACGTTACAGGATCTGACTTGATGTTTAAGATCCTTACTGGCATCGTGTTTTTTACTCCTACTAATGTTCTGCCAACGAGTAGTCCCTTTTCCACTAAGTCGCCTTCCATTGGTTCAATCGCGCGAATGTAGCTTTCCCGGAGATTTCCATCCAGGCGTGCCATCACCACACTCTCAGTCCTTGCAGGCAGAGTCACGTCTTCACTAACAGTTGTTTACTTTAAAAGTCACGTTCACTTTCACTCGATGTAGACTTTTATTTACTTAGAACTTCGCACGTGCTAATCACTTATTTATCTTCACCGTAACCACATTTTAACTTCATTTAGTAACTGCCGATACAGAAAAAACTGACCTCCCGCATGCTCGAACACTTCTTATACATTCATGTTATCTCGGTCTAGAACATTCGCAACCTTTCTGCATTTATCGTTCGCTATCTGGAATTTGACTTTATCGAATCGTAGATTCGACGTTATTCGCGAATGATTCAGTATGTTATTTTACTTTAGTTTGTATTGTGTTTTTCGTTGAGCTCATAGTAATCAAAAACCGTATAAATAGTAAAAATGGAAAACGGTAATATTATCCTTGTCGGTTGGAAGAACAATGATAAGATTTTTACCAAACACGGCTACACCAAAATTCAAACTTTTGAATATTACCGATTTCTGTTCTGAAGTGGGTGTCTTGAAAAAGTCCGTAATTTTGTGATTTTACATTTTAAACTTTTTGAGATGATCTTCAATTTTTAACGTTAGCATAGTTTCAGACTGCTGCTAAGTCCTGTTTTCAAATTTTTTCATATGCAAAACGCTACTTCAACTAATATAGCTAATATAGAAAACTTGCAAACAATGAAAATGAATGATGGTTGTCTTTTACATTATTTACCCAACTTTTGTATAATAAATATGCTCCAAACATAAGTAATAAAATTAATCTTTGATTACTAAAAATTGACATTTAGTTAAAAATTTTGAAAATTAAGCGTGACAGCATTATTTGCCTTATTCTAAATTAAGTTTAGAAAAAAACTTGTTAATTTATACGCTTTTATTCAATATTTTTTGAGTCAAAAATAATAAAAGACGTTTTGACTAAGAGCCAACTTTTTTTAAACTAAAGTACTCGTTATTTTAGAATGTTGAAAGGTATACATTACTATAGTCACTTACCGGTAGCGGCAAATTGTGTTAAACATAACAAAATTATACACGAAAGCAAATTGTTTAGACGTTCTTTGATCTTTACTGTTGATACGGCAATTTCTTGTCATTTAAGAATTAGTACTATGTAGAACGATAAAACTCTTAATTATCAATTTTCTCTTGAAACTTTCTAACGGTCCTAATTCGATCTTTTATTTACTTTGATAGATAAATCAAACACCTTTAATAGGTAAGTAAGAAATGTTGAAACAACTTTCACGTATGGTTTTATGGTCCTTAAAAGATGATATTATTGTTGAAAGCTTACAAATGTAACTTAAGTGTTGAAGTACGTTTTCATTAGACTAAAGTGTAAACTAATATTTTTAATTCTTGACATTGTTCAGTGAAATTATAATATCTATGTTTTATGTTATTGTTAATCGTTGATACAAATAAAACTTAGTTTAAACAAACATTTACGAATTGTTTCTTTAAATGTTATTAATGTTTGACGGCTGCAATAGTCGTTGTAGTGCTTAAAAACATACTCCAATTTTTTTTTCCAATTCAAAGTTCGTTCATTTGGTACTGTGACTTTTTACGAGTTATCCTAATTCTTTTTACAAAAACTTTTGCACAAAATATCAGGCTTTTGCTCTCCAGAAAAAAGTATTATTCTTATCTTAAAGTGGTATTTTAAAACACAGTGTACTGCAACTAAGCTTTTATAAAACTTGGAATCAGTTTTGCAAAGCAAAAAAAACTGGTGTGGTCACCACACGACTTTCCTATAAGAAATGATAAAGGAATATATACATATTTTTTTTAAGTTATGTTGTCATAAAACCATTTTGAAGTGATATTTACACGTTTGTATTGATTTTCTAGCATATTTGTGCGCCTCGATATCACTTACCCCTTTCGTAAATCAGTTAAAAAAAAATCGTCGCAGGCAGGATTCGAAACTATATTATATTTGTGAATTCATTTTAAATTACAAACTAAATATCTGATAAACTGTTAATGTTAGAATTTTTTTTATTTAAATAAATTATTAGGAAGAATTATCTCTATAAGAAACTGTAAAAATAATTCGAATAATTTACATACGTACAAAATTATATAAAAAAAACGGTTAAAAACGGCGGATACATCCAATTCCGGTTTCTTTATCAAACACATCTTTTGATAGAGCCGAGAGAATATGAAAAGCCAGCTTCATACTAAATTTCAAGTAAGTAGGACTTTTGGTTCGAGAGTTATCGTGGGTACATCCAAAGATAATTTAAATAAGATGCAGCAATCCGTATATAAAGACAAAAGAATTTAGAGAAAAATTGTTATTTTTTAACGTATCTTGCTTTTCTTTCAAGATATAAAATTTTTTCTAAAAAAAATTGTCGTAGGCTGGATTCGAACCTAGGATCATATAACGAATTCAATTTCAATTATAAATCAAATATCTAATAAACTGCTTATGTTAAAAAAACTTTTATTTGAATAAATTGTTAAAAATAATTAACTCTATAAGAAACTGTAAAAATAATTCGAATAATTTACATTCGTACAAAATTATATAAGAAAAACTGTTCAAAATGGCAGTTACGCCTACTTCCGTTTTTTTTATCAGACCGATCTTTTGATAGAACCGAAAAAATATGAAAAACCAGCTCCATACCAAATTTCAAGTTATTAGGACTTTTCGTTCGAGAGTTATCGTGGGTACAACGTTACACACAGACCCAAAATTTTGTTGTCAAAAATACGTTTTTCTGATTCAGGAGACCTTGAAACGTAAAATTCTTCAAAAAAAAATATTTTGAAAAAGAATTGCGATCGCTATACTTTCCTTATAGGAAAGCAAAAAATTTGAAAAATCTTAAAACATGTTTCTAGGCATTTTATTTTTTCTGTGAGAAGAATTTAGGTTATAAGAAAATGATTTGGGCAGACTCTCATTACATAATGTTGCGAGTTTCTGTTTGGAAAATAGAAAGAACCTTACCTATAGACTATATAACAGACTAAATGTGACTTTTAAATTTTTTTTTCAGCGTTAGTATACCACCGTAAAGTTATTTTTTTAAACTTTAAGCAACGAATTTTAAAACTAATTTATTTATTCACAAAATATTTACACGTTTATAACTCACGAACTAATTAAATCTAACGATATTTAAGATAAACTCACTTATTTATGTATACTGACTTTCAGAAAAATTGCAACACCTAGAAGTTGTTGAACGATTTTATTGAAATTTTCAGGAAACGTCTATTTTCATGAAACAAAGTGATGATTAAAATTTAAAAACAAAAGAACAGAATCTTAAAAAGTTTTTTTTAATAATGAATTGCTCCGCCACGATTTGTAATGCACTCATTTAGACTTCCTGTCATGCTATCAAACAAGTTATCTATAGCTGCTTGTGGTATATCGTTCCAAGCTTCTTGAATCCGTAGCTGGAGATCGTGTAAGTTATCTGGAGGGTGTGGTAAATTACCCAGTCGCCTACCAATCATATCCCATACATGTTCAACGGGCGACAAATCAGGCGACCGAGCAGGCCATGAGTGGATGGCAATGTTAGCTTCTTCCAAAAACCGTGTTGTAGCCCTTGCTATATGAGGGCGCGCATTATCCTGCTGGAAAATGGGATTTTGCAGCCCTTGCAGATATGGAAGCCCAACTGGTTGTAGCACATTAGCAATGTAACCAGCTGCGTTTAGGTTGCCGTCAATAGAGACCAAGGGTGATCTGATAACATATTGCACCCCATATCATAACTCCTTGAGTAAGAACTGTGTTGCGTTCCACAAAAAATGTTGGATTTTTACGTTTTCCACGCATCCGTCTGACCCTCCTACGACCATCGTGGGCCCACAAGCAAAATCGGGAATCGTCACTAAACACAATTTGATGCAATTCTTGCGCCTAATTAACCCTTTCGTTGGTCCACTCTAGTCTGCGTAGACGGTGAAGTGATGTAAAGAGAAGAGATAAAAAAGACGATATGAACGCAACCCATAAGATCTTATCCGGCGATATATAGATGAGATTGACATTCTTAGTCCGATACCTCTCATCCAATTATTTGCAATTAATCGAGTTGTTAAAAATATGTCTCTTATGGCCAAAACTCTTAAGAGACGTTCGCGATCTGTAGTCTTCCGAAGACGTCCAGATCCACAGCGACGATGTTGAACCCCTTCCTCGGACCATTTGGACCAACATCTCAATACCAATGAAACATTACGGTTTACACGACGAGCTATTTCTCTTAGCCTCTCTCATACCAACAATACGACCACGTTCAAAATCACTTAATTGGACAAAATGTTGATGTTGATGTACTTTCGGCATTGTTATCAAGTTTAGAATGAAATTGTGAACAAACAACAACAATTTGCAAACTTGAGAATTACTAAATGGTCTACTACTTCAAACTTATTGTTACTATAAAAACAACAAGAAAAAATGAAAAACTACGGGCTAGATTTTATTGAAATTTTAATCATCACTTTGTTTCATGAAAAACGTTTCCTAAAAATTTCAATAAAATCGTTCAACAAATTCTAGGTGTTGCAATTTTTCTGGAAGTCAGTATATTACAATAGCTCGAAAGATAATGTTCGCGGATAACTTCTGTTGATCTTAAAACTGACACTTTGCATTAAACGCACGTAAGTATATACTCCGTTAAATTTATCTCAAACACGCGTTAATCACTTATTTATTTAAACATCTTCTTAACACTGCCGACTTCGAATAACTGAGCAAAGCTCACTTTGAATCGTTTTTATATTTTCCGTTATCTATCCCAATAATTTTCTACAGCCTTCCCAAACGTTCTGGAAGTGAATACAAAGTTCGTGAACGCTCTCGAAGTTTAACGTTTCAACGCCCCCTTCTTAAGACTGTTCTGTACCAGAACAGGAGACTGGATATGACACCTGTAGAAAGTATCGTGGCGATAGCGGCGGTTCTCTCTATTTTGGCAACTTCCTCGACCAGAAAAGTAGCAGTTAATGGATTTTTCTTAACCCGATATTCTCCTTGGTTGGTAACTACAGACCAACACTCGAACGCCTGACTCAAAGTTGTGACCTTGGCTGGGGTGTAATTCCAACGGAACTCCAAACCGGCAAAAAACACTTCCAGTAATAAGTCTGAGACTGTAGTTGTTTCTTGATTGGGTATGGCGTAAGCCTCCATCCAGTTCGTGAAATAATCCATCGCAACTAGGATGTATTTGTTTCCCGAATCAGATTCTGGAAATGGCCCTGTTATTTCAATGGCTGTTCTTTCTACAGGGCTTCCTACGTTGTATTGCTTCATCAGTGCTTTGCGCTTTCTCCATTTCCTGATGCGCAGACCATGCACTTACGGCACCATTTTATGATGTCCTGTTTGCAGTTCACCTAGTAGAATCTTTCTCGAACTTCCTCAGTGTCTTCTTTACGCCAAAGTGTTCTCCTGATGTACCATCGTAGAGATGCTTCAACACTTCTGACACCCGGCTCTTTGGCACTACCAACTGTAGTAGTTTTCCGTGCCCTCGACACTTTCTAGGAATAGCTTACGAAGACCGTCTTCTACTATCAAAGAAAGCCATTGCGCCCAGTACGCTTCGATGTTTCTGCCCAAAGCACCCACTTCCTCCCAGGTTGGTCGTCGGCCGTTTTCTTTCCAGTCCAGGAGTAGTCTTATTTTAGGATCGCAACGCAACTGCTCAGGTTCCCATTCGTCATCAACCATAGTAGTTCTCCAAAGGCATTCGACTTTTTTTTTAAGTTGCGAACAATGGCTGCAGTCCGCCGGACATAGTCTTCTGGACAAAGCATCAGCATTCCGATGACTGCTTCCGGTACTGTGATCTGTGTGATAGTCATACTCTTGCAATCTCTCGATCCATCTTGCTATTTGTCGTTCCGGGTTACGGAACTGCAATAGCCATTTTAAGGCGACGTGGTCTGTTCTCTATTTGTAGAAATGTTCTATGGACTCGATGACTGCTAACAGCTCCTTCCTAGTCACGCAATTATTCCTTTCTGACCTAGACAAAAACCTCGCTAAAACAAGCAATTAGTTTTTCTTGTCCATCTTGAACCTGCAAAAGAACCGCGCTTATGGCCAGATTGCTTGCGTCGGTATCCAAAACAAATTTTCCATCTTCTCTTGGATAACTCAAAATCGGCGAAGTGACTAGGGCCTGTTTTAATTGATGGAAAGCGTTTTCGCAGTTTTAATTCCATCTAAATTCTGCTGTTTCTTAGATCGATTTCGTTACAAGTTTAGCAATATTAGCAAATCCGAGTACAAATCGTCTATAATAGGAGCACTACCCAAGGAAATTTCAGACCTAAGGTTTGTCGATTGGTCTTGGCTATGATTGCACTGCTGGGATTTTGTCTGGCTCAGCCTTTACTCTACCTCTAGATACGACGTGACAAAGGTATTGCACTTTCTTCTTAATTACGTGGTACTTCTTTGGGCTCAGTTTGAGATTTGCCCAACGTAGTCGCTGGAACACTTCTTTCAAGTTGTTCAAGTGTTTTTCAAAGGACCTTCCAACCACAATCACGTTGTCTAGATAAACCAAGCACGTCTTCCCAGACAGTCTGCACATCAAACGCCCAAACGTTGCAGGAGCGTTACACAGGCCAAAGGGCCTCACAGTAAACTACCACAAACCAGTTCCAATTGTAAAGGCTGTTTTTTCACGAGCCTGAGGTTCCAATTCTATCTGCCAGTAACCACTCTTTAAATCTAACGTGGAAAACTACTGAGATCTTGACAGGGTGTCTAACGTATCATCAATTCTCGGTGAAGAGTAGCTGACTTTTTTGGTCACGTTGTTCATCTGTATGTAGTCTACGCAAAAACCTCGTTGATCCATCTTTTTTCTTTTCGAGTACCACTGAGAACGCCCATGGGCTATTTAAAGGTTCAACCACGCCTTCTCACTCCATATCCGTAATTATTTGTTCGGCTTCTTCTCTTTTTGCTAAAGAAAGTCGGCGTGGATGTTGTCGTATTGGCCGAGCGTCTCGGGTATTAATTTTAAGTTTCACCACGTTAGTTCTTCCTTTGAAACCACTTACCAGCGCGAACACATCGTGATACTGTTGGATCAACACTTTAACTTTTGCCAGCTGGTCTTGGCTAAGTTGTGGGCACTTCTTTGGCTACGTATCTTCGTTAGACTTCACGCATCTTACAATTTAAGAAACTGGCGTGAATTGGTCGACCACGGTCTTCTTTTTCAAGGTTACTAGATTTGAGTTGATATTTACTCTCGTACTAAAGTTCTGCCAACGAGTAGTCCCTTTTCAACTAAATCGACCTCCATTGGTTCAATCGCGCGAATATCGCCTTCCCGGAGATTTACATCCAGGCGTGTCATCACCACGCTTTCAGTCTTCGTAGGCAGAGTTACGTCTTTACTCAACAAGACTCGCATGGTTGCCTTCTCTAACGAATGAAAAGGAATTTCTTCATTGTCAATCCTCAGGACATCGTTCTTCATATTTAATTGAAACCCATACTTTTTTATAACGTCCATTCCCAGGATAACTTCTTCCGTGATGTCGGCTACCAGTACTTGATTGTCGAGTACTCTATTTTCCAAACCAATGGCACTTTGACTTTGACTGCCTGTGAGTAGGTATTTCGCCCGTCGCCGTTCAAAGTCGTTCTGTAACTGGTGTTATTTTCTCGTTTTCCAATAACATGTCAGAACGAATGATGGTCTTCGTCGTTCCCATGTCAACCAGGAACTGAATACCATTGATTGCCTCGAACTCCAAAGCATGGGTTAAGGCGTCATCTAATGTCTTCGGTCGAGCTAACCGGAGGGTCTGCTGCGTTTAGGTGTCTCGAAGGCCGTCTACAAAGGTTTGAATTGCTAACTGCTCGAAGAAGGTATCTGAAGGTATACGCAAGCTGTGTTAAACAGCCTCAAAGTCTTCAAGGCTTTCGACAGCTTTCTGAACTCAACTTTTAATTTGAGCTTAGTACACTTGTTGAGGATGAGCATATGTCTCATTTGTAAACGTGATGTTTAGAAGAATTAAGAATTCGTAATTTTCTTGCAAGTGTTCAGGAACAGTCTGTCAAATTCCAAGCGCGTCTCTATGTAAGTACACTATTAAAAACATCGCTTTCTGCTTGTTGTTCCAACGATTAGCTGTAGCTGCGGCTTTAAACTGTTTGTAATAGGTTCACCATGAAACCTTACCATCAAAATGTGGAGGTACAACTTTAAACTTGTGAGTAGTTTCTTCCCGATGGTCCATTATTAAGTCTTCGCTCGTAACGCTTTCTTTGCCGTGATAATTCATTCGATTTATTCTTTCTTAAAGCAGTTCCATTCGGTCTTCTCTCTATTGCTTCTATTTTCTCATTAACAGATTCATTATCGAACTGGAACGGCTATAATTATACTCTATAAACAAATACGCGAAGCTGAAGTTTGTTTTTACAGTCAGTTATCAAACTTGTGGCATTTATACGTCATATCTTCTCGTCTACTTATCAGTTATCGAACCGCCGGCTAAGAAATTTCACCTCAAAAAACCTCTTCGTACTCAAATTGCCCAAATTGTATAATAAGCTTTGAGATTATTCAGAGTGAATGCCGAAAGAGCAATATTCTAGTAGAAAATAATATGAGAATGTAAAAAGAAATCGCTGAAGCTTGCAAGTTAGTCTTAAATCGTAAAAAAAATTTGTCGGTATAAATAAATGAGTTAATTCGTGTGTCAGTAAAAATAAACATTGTAGATAAATAAAAGTGAAAGTTTTTGAGTGACAGTAAATTATTGCTAATTGGTTTTTCTTAAATATATTTAATTTAGTTTATTAATAATAAGTTATATTTATTAATAATCGCATCCAAATTACGTGTAAATATTTCGTTTAAATAAATTAGTTTTAAAATTCGTTACAATTGGTGACAGGTGTGCGGTAATATAACCATTGATAAAACGTTGTGTGTTAAACAAACAAGTGATTAGTCTGTGTTTCGCGTGTGTTTATGTAACTCTTAGTTCATTAAACCTGCATATTTGATAATAAAAATAATTGATGCCGATAACTCGTTCGCAAGCAGTAATTGCAAACTTTTTGCAAAAATTTCCAAAAAATTGAAGAAAAATTATTTAAAAATTGTCACAAAATAAAAAAAATGGAGACGCTTCTCAAAAAATTATAGAAATGCGTACTAAAATTAAAAACCGAATAAAAACTATCGTAGAATAACTACAGGCTGATGTTAAAAAGCAGATTAAGACTGTTCACAAAGAAACACAGACACGTATTTTAAACTTAAGAGAAGAAATGTGCGATAAATTTGAAAACAAATTAAGCGGAAGCATAAAGCGGAAGAGTTACTAATGAAACATCAAAAAGAAAAGTACTCACAAGCTTGAAGTTGTACTTAAAAGTTTTAATGGAAAATTTCTTTGATGAACATACTATAAGCAGGTTGGAGCGGCAGTTACAGCTAATAGTTAGAGCAACAAGCAGAAAGCGACGTTCCTACGCCCTACGTGGAGAAGCACTTAAAATTTTGCAGACAGTTCCTTATCACCTTCAAGAAAATTACGAATTGTTAATTTCACGGCTAGAAAAGAGATATCGAGATGCTCGTCTACAACAAATATATCGAGTTGAAATAAAAAACGTTCAGAAAGCTGCGGATAGTCCTCAAAAGTTTAGAGTTGTCATCGCCAGATGACACAGCTTACTCATTCTACGGCGCCAGATAGTTTTCTGGAACCATTAGCTATACAAGGTTTTGCAGATAAACGAATACCGAAAGAAAAAATTCCTGGAAAAAACTACGTCGTCATGTTAGGAAAAAACAGAATGAAAACCAAATATGATACCAAGAAACAAAATAGTGGGTTTTACTCAAATGATATGGTGTAGTTATATAATCCCCTAAAAACACGTGGTTTGTTGCCAAAGCTGCAGAGGCAATAGGAGGGAGACAGCCTTATAAAGTTCTATAGCGTATTAATAACGTCGTATACCGTATCCAAAAACCAAGTGTGGTCCAAATAGATTGTCTAGTTCCGTTTGCTGGCGACAATAACGTTACTCAAGACCAGACCCAAAGCGGGGTATTAACAAGCAGAACCAGGAATCAAGGCGATGGAATGGACTTCAATACAACACATACAAAAGGATCGCGCCATTGCACATTGCGTGAGTGAAGATCTTGAGATGTTTAGAAGAATTGCAGTATTATTTAAGAAGAAGTTTGTAACGCACAAATTGTGGAGGTTTAAGAAACGATTAGATACTCGGCTCACCTTTTGGCTAGCTTCCGTCGTAGATGGTTTTGAGCCAGATTGTAGTATCAAAATTATTCGAGTGAGTTGGTGCCCTACGCCACTTTTCCTCGCGTGTAGAAAAATAACAAGTCTGGAATAGAGATAGGAAATTCCCAAAACCCACAATCCCAATTGTGCCTGAAGTAATAAAACAATCTACAATTATCACATACTAAAAGTTTCGTTTATTGCTGACTAGTATTTTTGAACAATTTATCACAGAAAGGCGAGAGAGAGAAACAAACAGATCTAAAAACTTGGTCGGTACACTTATAAAGTAATTATTACATAGAAGAAATATGAGCTTGTGGCAACGCTACTGCTAATAAACAATAGCGACTACATAGTTTTGACAACCGCATATGCTGTAAATTGCGCATACATGGTAGTCCTATTATACAAATTAAAATTATCGTAGATCTGGAAGCACTGGTTTCTACTTTAATGTAACGGATTAAAAAAATTACCCAAGTGGTAGTAGTCATAGCTAAGCGCGTTCGAGTTACAGTATGATTATGAATCAAAAGTCTCCCCCGGGCCGCTTGACGTCAAGTGTGCAAGCAACATTCAAAAAATTGGGGTTTTAATTACCCTCTGAACACCCATAAACATCGTACCACTTCCAATTCCATTATAAAAAGATTATCGCAGTACGATAGTAACAGACTTAATTAGTAGGTAATTTTTCAAAATAATAAAACAGTAATGAACAATTTAAATTTACAAGATATTAATAATCCTCAAAATTTAAGTAATTCAGTTAGAAACTCCGACAAAGAGTGTTTATTCACCGAGCAAACTTTAATTTGTTGAAGGCGATATCTAGTAGCACGCCGTCGTATTAGTATACATCCACGCGTGTCTCCGCTCGATTCACCATAATATTTATAATACGTAATAAAAACGTTACAATAGGTTATTACGCTGCACTGCATTCCTCCGTGTTAGCATCCTCTTTTTAAAAATCACACCGTTTTTGCGAGTAATTACGTTGTCAATAATTACCAACCCCACTGGGAGAAGCCTCGTAATTTAGACATGGGGGTAATAAACAGAAACTCCAATGCGATCTCTAACCAGGTGGTTCCAAAACTTTAAATCGCTTAAAATGCACAAAGAATTATTCTTGATCTTTTTGCGTCCTAACATTATTTAAACGCAACGTACTTGAACAGAAAATATTTTGCATTCAAACCAAGATTACCCCTTCTTACAACTAAAAACTTGACTAAGCTACGAAAAACCGATTCTCACAAGCAACCGGCGGTCGGCAAAAGCTTAAAGCTACGTGATGATTGATGCTTAATTTTATATTTGATCACTAAGAAGTACTGACGATCAAAGCCAATATACAAGAATTGATAGCGGGCATTATAGAATCTCACAGTGGCGGCTGGTGGTCAATTATACAAGAGGGTTGTTTAAAAAACGCAATTATCGCAAAAAGTCTAAAAAAACATTCTTGCAGTAACGCGATTTATATTTAAGATCAATTATATTTAAGATATTCGTCTATTTTTATTTAGAATTACCAAAATTATCAATAACAAGCGGATTAAAATTTTTAATGTTTTTAATCGAAGATTTTTCAATGCTTAGCATAGAAATGGTATTGCCGATTGCGTAGAAAAGTTTTAATTCTTTTTAATGTAGAGAAACATCGCTTACTTTCTACGGTAGTCATAGGTAACGTCAATCAATAATTTTATGTAAAGACGTATCTGTTTTGACAAACATTTTAATTGTGGTCTTTAATTGATTTTCGGCAAGCGCTGTCCAATTGTTAGCGAATATTGACGCTACTAAGAATAGCATAATTCATACAATTTTTCATGAGATTCCCCGATGACTGCTTTTTACTTTTTCTTTTAAATGCTATAAATCCGTTATATTATTTTTACACTATAATGATTAATGAATCATGTGAAAACAACAAAACAATAAAATTGAATATTTATTTCAAATTAACAAATTCAGTCAAACGAATCATACAAAGATTGTTTAAAATCACTGTTGATTTCTTTATTTTTATGTTTAGTGGTTTGTCGAATTTGAAGTAAAGACTGAGGACGAGCATTAAATTCAAAACGTGTAAACTATTATTAGCTATTAAGTTTTTTATGTCTTGTACCACCGTCATTATAAAACAAAAACGATAAGTCGTCCCTTATAAATGAATATATCGATCAAGTAAGAAAATTGACTGTAAAGTTTGTCAATGTGATAAGAAATGTGCATTCTAGCATCCGTTTTACGAAAAAGTGCTGCGAAGATAATGGTAAATGACGTAAGCATTGCACTGCACATTGCCCTAAGTAGGCAGCCCGGCTGAAGACCGCACGAAAGCATTTAAACATGTAATCATCTCCTTTTTTAACTCGCATAAAATTGTATTATGTGTGTCTCACTCTTGACTACAATAACTATCATTTACGCTTCGGCTTCAAAATAGTATACATACGGGCACCTCTCTGAGGCACCCGTACGTGTCAGTCTCGGGTAAATTCGCAAGCTTTCGTATCTGTTGCGTTTAAATTGACAATTATTTAAACGCATGAAATTCAAACAGCGATAATTTGATTTAAACGCAAATTTTCTGTAAGTTTGGTTATTGAAATAACTTTTTTTGAAGGGTCATTGACCAAATGACCTAATAGAGATGCCGTCACTGAAATATCAAAAGAGAAATGAAGTTCCATAACATTAAGAAATTGCCAGTACCAAGCTTGGTTGCGGCTGGGATCAATTGGACTGGAAAACAGTTTGAAATATGTTAGAAGTCGTCTTGCAAAAAAAAATTAGTTATATTTATAATAATCATATCTAAATTACGTGTAAATAGTTAGTTTAAATAAATTAGTTTTAAAATCTGTCATAATATCTTATATAATTATGCAAACAACAAGTTTGCAAATTGTATATCTATTTACGACAGACATTTAATGAAATGAAATATATGCAAAAGAAAATTGTTTCAACTTGAGTCACATCTTCAAGAACATTAAAATTTTAATTACCATAATTAATTTTAATGTTAAATGTTTTATTACACAGAAACTGCAATATATTTAAATCTGATATAAAGATTTCATGCATCACATTTCGAACGACTAATAAATCCGAGCAACTACAAGAATGTTGCAATGCGTCTGGTTTTGAGTTTCTTAGAAACGACGATTGTTAGTACAAAAACTGAAATGAAAAAAAGCAGTACAATGACATAAATGAAATTTAATTGCAACAGGTTATCTATTTTGACAGACTAATGCAATGCAATGAGTAACCGATGAATAATCATAACAGTAACAATTAAAAAAAATATGTTTGTCATCGCAAGCGGAAGGACAAAAAACGACTTTTAATTTTTCACATTGCGCTATATACAAAACCTGTTCATTTTTTATAAATTTTAGTATTGTTTGTAACAGTCAAGGACGTTGACTTGCATAAACATTTGTCTACGTTACTGCTTAAACAAATGATTTTGTTAGCTAATACAGATTCAAAAAAATTGAAAATGTTTTTGAGTTTCTTTAAACGAACACCTATAATTTTCTTATAATGCTGAGGTCATTGGGAATTGCTTCTTCGTGGAAATGATTTCATGAATCAATGCCATTATTTAAACATTAGGTTATACCAATGTCGTTCGTAAATTCAACATTATAATTATTATGCTTTATCAAGTTGGTTTTGTAAGTCATAACTTATATTGTTTATTTGAGTAACGTAATTTAAAATAGATTCAACTATGATATTGTAAATTTAAAACAGTTGAAACGTTATTGCCACAAAACAAGGTTGTTAAATTGCAGGAAATTAAAAAAATGTGTCAAAAACAAAAATGATGTAATTGTTGTATCTATACATAGATCTCGATTTAAATAAAACGCCTTGTAATTAGAATAAAACCACCTGTCGAAAGTATTTAGGTTTTGAACCCATTAGTCTTTACCTTACTTATCGAAACTGCCAAAACATTCTATGGCGTAATTTTTTTAATATAAAATAAGTTTTGACCAAAGATTTCAGTATTATATAGCCAATTTACTTTTTTTACAGTTGAAGGGTTTTTTAAAGGATTTTTGAAATGTCAAAAATGAGAGAACTTGATGGTTTCTCAATTGTTAAATATCAACTCCAATTTTCTCAAATTAATCATATCAATGACGTTTATTATAGTAATAGTCGTACTAAGCAAGTGAATTCGGTTATACTTATATGGTAATTACAAGATTTTTGTTTCCTGATGTATCACATTAGGATTGCTGTCCATATTAAGTAATAGTTTTTACATAAAAGTCAGGAAAATCTCACATTACCTATAGGGAGCCTATATTGAAATACGAGGCACTTTGTGCCAAGTATTTTAAAGCTCCAAGTAAGAGATTTTACTGACGTGTTTTGTATTAAATTTTTCCGGAAATCGTAAAAAATTTACAAATTTTAGAAATTGTTTTTAGAAATTCCACAAAAATCAAGTTTGTCAATTTTGTTGGCAACTATAGTTACAAATAAACATCGAAAAAAAATCATCAATTTTGTGCGTGTGTTGTGAAGACAGTGTTAATTCATAAAATAATAAGGAAAGAAGACGAAAATCATTGCGAGAGCATTCCCTTTGATGTGAGTGAAGCTGCGGCTGCTGTTACTGACGAGCTATTACCGGGTAAACCAAAAGAGCACTATAAAAGGGCATTCCAAATTTTCGAAGATTGACGTCGAAAAAAAAGTTACTTCACTTACCGAAGAAGTATCTCTTGTGTATTTTGCGGAAAAAGCAAGTTTGCAGAAACCCTTAAGTCTTTGGAGAATTTATTCTATTGAAACGTTCGAGAAATTATTCTCAAATTCGAGAGCGTTCACGAGGTTTTTTTATCCATTTCAAGAACGTTCACCAAAAGATATAGAAAATTCTCGAAAGACAACGGAAATGTATAAAAGCGGTACAAACAAATCATAAGGGAGCTATTTCAGTAATTCGAAGTCGGCATGTGTTAAGAAAATTATTCAAATTTAAATAAATAAATGATTAACGCGTGTCGAGATAAATGTAACGAAGAATAACTTTGTACGTGACTTTAATGTAAAACTTCCTTTGACGAAAAGAGAAGAAGCCGAACAAATAATTACGGATATGAAGAAAAAAGGCGTGATTGAACCTTCAAGTAGCCCATGGGCGTCCCCAGTGGTACTCGTAAAGGAGAAGGATGGATCAAAGAAGTTTTGCGTAGACTACAGACAGCTAAACGACGTGACCAAATAAGACAGCTACCTATTACCGAGAATTAACAATACGTTAGGCACCCTGTCAGAATCCCAGTGGTTTTCCACGTTAAATTTAAAGAGTGGCAGGTAGAATTGGAACCCAAAGATCGTGAAAAAACAGCTTTTACGATTGGAAGTGGTTTGTGGCAGTTCACTGTGATGGCCTTTGGTTTCTGTAATTTTCCTGCAACGTTCGAGCGTTTGATGGAGACCATCTTGCGCGGACTGTCTTGAAAGATGTGCATCGTTTAATTTGACGACGTGATCGTGGCTGGAAGGTCATTTAAAGAACACTTGAACAATTTGAAAGAAGTGTTCCAGCGACTACGTGGGGCAAATCTCAAACTGAGCCCAAAGAAGTGTCACCTTGTGTGTGTGTGTGTGAGTGCGTGCGTGCGTGCGTGCGTACGTACGTTAGTGCGTGTGTGTGTGTGGCGTAAGCATTAGTTTCGCCAGAAGAAAAATTAGTTATTCCCAAGTCTCGCCTAAATGTGCTTAAAAAAATCTATAGTAAAATTGTTATAAATTTAGGATCTTTCGTGGTTTTCTTTGTTTAGATTATAAGCGATTTTCGGGTTAGACTGCGTCGTTATGGAAACACTTAGACCCGGTTGGATAAAACATTGTTAACTTTGACATTGTAATTAATTACGTGATCAAACCGTCGACATTGGTACAAAATGAATTGTTTTGCTGACAACATTCTCAAATCAGCTACAATTTACAAATTAACAACGGCGTTAGCTAACAACATAGTTACTTTGCTTTATGCAACCAGACTTTAAAGTTTATAGACTTAGTCTTAATTTCTCATTGTGACATTTGCCGTTTTGTGGTAAAAAGGGAACAAAGATGAAATACATTTTTCTTTACAAATGTGTTGGTCCTCCAATATTAGCTTTACACTCCCTCACTCTTCATGGCATCCATTCCAGCAGGTGGTCGATTTCCTCTTGAGTAATCGTATCCCAAGCAACTTGCAATTCATGCCGGAAAGCACTTAGATTTCTCTTAATTAATTTTGCGTTTAGCGTAGTAGTTGTTCCTTTCCGCAAAGCTTTAGACCCTTACCTCCACGAGATTAATGGTAGGCAACAAAGCGCAGGCAATAAATCCACCATCTTAGGCAATAAGCTCCTGTGAACGGCTAAAAGGGTAAGCGTCAAACACAGTCTTTCTCCAGCCGGCACTGTACGAGCGTCACTTAAAGGTCTTGATCTTGGGTGAATGGTAGCGGCTGTGGGACACTTTCCAGAAAGGATGTAACGCCTACTCCTTTATCCCGGATATCTTAACTTGGATCAGAATGTCCCACGTCCCCGGACGAGAAGCAGTCCAAATCTTTTCTTCACAAGGCAAATTTATTTGTTATTTAAAACGCATTAGCATTTTGGATGACGACAGCTATCCGTCGTGTAGAGTTCCTGACACCCCAGCACATCGGATTCTGACTTGTCGTGAATTCGATGGCGTACGGGGTGACCTGCAATTGGATAATTGAACTAACTCCGGAGATAATAAAATACCTCATGGCCAGTCGTCGTGTTTACGTTGCATAAAACTCATGCAGGGTCAATGACCATGTACGCATCATAAGGTGCTATAAGTGCCAAAAGTTCGATCATCAATCAGGTGAATGTAAAAGCAAAATTTAAAGCGGTATTTGTGCTGAAAAGCACGTAACTAAAAATTGCCCAAACACCGCTCGAGACCCTGCATGTGCAAACTGTGTCAAATATAGCCATAAGGCGAGGTGGTAAAACACAAGGCGTCGCCAAGATTGCTAACACCGATTATGGACAGTGAGGATGCTCCTTTGACTCTTAGGATTGCCAAGTGAATCTTCAGCGTTCTCGTGCTGCAACCTTGGAAGTCATGGACTTCTCCTCCGACGACGACATTGACATTTTACTGACCCAAGAGTCTTATGTGCATCGTTCTGGTATAAGATATAGGCTCGCTGGGGTGGCCTTGCCCTTCAACAAAATCACCGCATCAACTTCTATGCGGTATTTTTCGGCTATTGTTTTCAATAGTGCAAAGCCGGTCTGTGACTATAATTCTAAATCGCCGCTTTGGCACTCCTTGCTTGCTGACGAACGAGGCAGAAGCGTATAGAACCCATGAGTTAAGGTGGCCTATGTGTAATAAATGAGCGCAACCAACCTTTCACCTTTGCTAGTCATCAAGGTTCTTCAAACATTGATGTCACTCTAGCATCGCAAGTTTTAGCAAGAAAAATTTCTAACTGGGAAGTAATCCCTGAGGTGATTGAAAGTGACCACCGTCTTACGTTTTGATTTAACCGTCGAAAATCTTCGACCGGTTCCGATCCCTAAGCTTATCCTAGATGTAAAACACAGATCTTGTCAAGCTGAACAAAGAGGTCAGCGCATCTCTTCCTACTTATCTTCCAAGTGGAGCTAAGTGCCATGATCCTAAATCTATAGACGTCTCCATTGACAAGCTGACAAAGCTGATCCTCGAGTCTAGCCGAAATAGCTTAAACCGAGTTCGCTCGAATTCTAGAGCTGGTGTACCGTGGTGGAGTCCAAAGCTAAATAAGATGAAGCGAGTCGTACGCTGCTTAAGAAAACAAACACAAAAAGCCCCAGCAGAGCTAAAAACTCAATAGCTAAATTCGTATAAGGCCGCGCTTCACCGGTACAAGCTGGTAGTGAAGAATGCAAAATTTAGCTCATGGCAAAGGTTTGTTGAGAAAAGTTTGGCAACGAGTCCGTAGAGATTAATTTATAGAATTTCCTCACCAAAGTTCCTGGCTATCTAACCATGCTCTAACGTCCGTGACGGTGACAGATACACTCTCACAGAGCAAAACACAATTAAGTCGGTTGTTAGTTCCTTTTTCCCGATCCGACGAACGACGATCCTTACCAAGCCCGAATTAGATCCCGATCTTTTGTAAATATTGAATCCCGACCAGACTGGGTGGTTAAAAAAGAGGACATAGCGTCGGTAGCTAGCAGAATTCCTAAGAATAAAGCTCCCGGACCCGACAGAGTACACTGTAACGTTCTAAGAACAGTCGTACAAAATTCTAGCTATTTAATTCTTGTGTTCAATGCGGGTATTTTCCAAACAGCTAGAAAACTGGTAGGCTAATCACGATTCTCGAGCCTCGTAAGAGGAATCTCGCCAGTCCTAATTCGTACCGTCCGATAATGCTACTTTCAGAACTAGGTAAACTTTTCGAACGTGTACTGTTAAAGAAATTACATGACAGCATCCGTCTACAACGACTATTCCATCCTAGTCAATACGGCTTTGTTCCTGGAAAATCGACGACAGACGCCATTCGTAAATGAATGACTAAAGTACAGACAAACGTCTCCAAGTATAGACTCTGCATTTTTATAGACATTTCCGGAGCGTTCAATAACGAATGGTGGCCATCAATAAACTCAAGCTCTCGTCGTCAAGAGTGCACCTGCAGACGCAGTGCGCGTCATTCGTAGTTATTTATCGAGTCGCTCGAAAACTTATTCCACGAACGTTTCTGGCTGTTTTTATACAAAGCGACTAACAAAAGGTGGCCCTCAAGGCTCGGTTTTCGGGCCGACCTTGTGGAACGTTGTTGTTGCCACTTGAACCAGACTTACCTGATAAATACGACATTTTCGCCTACGCGGATGATATTACCATCACAGTATCCGCAGACAATAGACGCGACCTAGAGGCAAATACACGACAGCGCCTGGACACTCTGACACGTTGGGCTACCAACAAATTGACAGTCTCAGCTGACAAGACCAAGTACATGGTTTTTGGCTCCCCGTTGTCAAGAGATCCCACAGTTCGACTAAACGATATTCCAGTCCGAAAGGTTTTCGAATTCAAATACCTCAGACTTCTGCTTGATCACAAACTGAGCTTTGTCAAACACTGTTCCTATGTGGTTAACAAGTGTAAGAGTGTCTTACACTTGTTTTAAAAGTATTCTCGTTGTAAATGGAGCCTACATAAAAAATCATTAGTGGCCATTATCCATAGTGCAGTCATCCCCATGCTCACATTTGGCTTAGACATTTGGTACCATAGACTAAAACATACCCATATTGTCAGAAAACTGGTATCTCTACAGTCCTAATTTCTTCGTACGATCTTTGGGGCATATCGCATTTCCTTCCTTTTCGGCCGTTAAGCGTCATCTTAAGACTTTGATTTTGGATGAATGTCAGCGGCTGTGGGATGTGTATCATAAGGGGCGTAACGCTTATTCCATGATACCCAATATCCTAAACTGAATCAACATGTCCCACGATCCGGGACGAGCGGCCCTCCAAATTCTCACATCGCACGGCGGGTTTCGTTGCCATCTGAAACGCATCCTGATACTCCGTCACATAGGATTCTAGCTTGTCGGGAGTTCGATGATGACCGGAGTACCCTAAGAATCAGAATGAACCCGTTTCTCGATTCCCCCATGTCCATCCTTAGACTAGTGTCCGACATTAACGAACTCATTGTATTCGCTAGAAGAGACCAGAGGCAAACGTAAAACCAGAATCTAACTGAATTTATTTGTGCATGGCATTTTGATTTATTTATACAGTCAGCTATGACGAAGTAAGGTATTTATTTAATTATTTAATTGCATGGGGAATTATTATTTAAGAGTATTTGATTTTGATTATTTTTAGTTTTACTAACATTTTCAGTTTCTTTTTAACCGTAGCTGACTTGACTAACTGGCCTCATCCTGTCCATTACAATAACGTTTCCTTTACCCGCCTACTTGGTTTCTAGCCTAAGAAGCGAAGATAAGCCCAAAAGTAGGTGCCTCGCAGAACCTCGTGCTCTTTAAGTACGAACCTGTAACATAGCCCATCCAACTCGTCTAAACAAACGATCCTTCATCTCGGAATTTATATCCTAAATCCAATCCTAAATCGCTTAATCCTCTATGTGGCGAACTTGAACCAAGCAAGTTCGGGTGGTGGTTCGGGTGGGCTCATTTCCTCCTAATCCTCCTCCTCCTAGAAGCAAGGATAAGCCGTAAGGCAGGTGCCTCGCGGAACCACGTGTCTTTCATAGCACGCACAAATACTTAACCCATGCTACTGGTTTTGTAAGATAAAGTTCGGGTGGTATGGTGCGTCTACATTCTTCTCCTTCTCCTCAATATTTTAAAACTAATAATTTGGAAAATAAACAAAAATTTTGTTTATTTCATTAAAAAATCATAATTGATAGTATGTTCAATTACTTTAAAAGTATTAACCAGAATACTCCATCTGAAATAGAGATGTTGCAGTAAATTCGCAGTACACCAGTACAATCTCTTTATAAGGTGGTGTAAAGCGAAAAATATGTCTAAATCTTCAGAAAACGCTTTTTTGTCTTCGAGTGAGTCCTTCTTTAAGCAAAAATGTTGTACTTCTACATACGTACATAAAATGTGTCTTAAAAATGTTCTGCAGCAAAAAAATTGTAGAAAAACCAAAAAGATGGCGGATCTAAAACATCAGACACCGCCACTTCTGATTCTGTTTTATTCTGTGGTGGTATAACGTTTAATTATTTATTGTCAAATTTATTTCAATTTTACAAAACAAATTTAAAACATTAGTTTAATTATTTTTTTTAAAATTTTTTTTAGTAAAGTGAACCAAAAATAATTAATTTAGTTATAACGCAACATAAACT
Source organism: Aquatica leii (assembly GCA_035610365.1). NCBI lineage: Eukaryota > Metazoa > Arthropoda > Insecta > Coleoptera > Lampyridae > Aquatica > Aquatica leii. The sequence continues at coordinate 94,233,560 of CM069436.1, read as the reverse complement.
TACTTTAATTATATTTTTTTTAATAAAAACAACAACCGTTATTCGAATGCTTAAAACCAGTTGCTTTTTTTTGTTTCGTAGATTAATCAATCTTTTTAATCTTAAGAATTTTAAAAATCGTGTGTATTAATACTCTTAACAATTTAAAAGACAAAATTATAGCTGGGATCTATAAATAAAAAACACTAAAACTGTAATTAAAAAAAAAGAACATTAATTTCTTCGAATGAAATTCAAGAATGTTTATTAAGTTTTCGTTACCTTACGTTCTTAAATAATCTGAATAAAAAAAGTACGCTGCGTTAAAGTAAATTTATTGATTGCGCCTTAAGGAAACACTAATCTAATAAATTAGAGTAAATTCTTTGGCAAATTATTATTTATGGCAGTAATAATCGTGTAAACTCGCGCTTTATAAAGATTTCTACGCGTGTGAATAATATACTGCTACTTATATCCTTAAGCAAAATTTTCACAACTTTCGTAGCTATTGTCAATTATCTAAGTTAACGAGCATTGTAATTATACTTTTATTTTATTTGCAGCCCGCGCCTATCTTTTATATAACGTTTTTACATTCAACTTTACTGTTTTATTCTTTGATGGTTCTTTTATTATACTAAAGATTAGTAAGTAGATTTTTGAAAGAGTATGTAGGTGTGTAATATTAATATTTTTTATGTGACGCTTTAGGGGAAACGTAAAAATAAATGGTGCGAGTATTGTTTGATCAATAAAAACGAGAACACCCATTATTTGATTTAATTGATCTCGCATAAATCATGTTCTGTGGGAACATCTTGAACCGTGAAAGAACATTCAAGTTTACGTGTAAAAAATGACCTATTTTTTGACAAGCAATAAACAAATTGATTTTTTTTTTATAATAACTTTGTTTAGAAGTGTAAGAGATCTTCCTAATAATAACAAAATTTTGTTATTACTTCTAAGGCACTGTTTTTAATATTTATAATTTTTTGATAAAACTTGAAGATTCAGAACTATATCACTGACGCACATATTTCAGCTATTAGTTTTGCCATGTTATTATGTGTACAAGGTGTAAATACTAAGTTGGAACACCCAAAAATGGCAGTCAGAACTTCACTGAAACAAACAACTTTTCTTAGCTCAAATTTTTTATTTGGAATCGTCATTACTCACTTATTTTAAAAAAATGCAAAAACTTTCTGCATTTACTTTCAGTTTTCTAAAACATTTGTGTTTACACTTATTTTCTATTTTGTCAAATAACAAAATGGCGACCGATCAAAAATTTCAAAACAAGATATGATATTTTTTTCGATATGTTGAAAAAAAATTATTCAAATTGAATTACAAGATAAGTTTTAACATAAACATTTTAACAACAATCATTTTAAAGAAAGAAGACTTGCTACCATTGAACAAAAAAAATAAAACAATGAACAACAAGGGAGGGACTAAATTGTCTGCTTCTTTTATATTTTCTGCTGCAACTACTATTCTAGCCACCACTTCTAATTTGGTGTTTACTGGTGTCTCATATACAAAGCTCTTCAATTGAACCTAGAAAAGGACATCTAGGAGAGTTTGTTACACTCTAAAACGATTGTTTAGAGAAGGTAACAATGGGATGGTGGTTTGCCAGCTAACTTAGTCGAGAAGGGGCGGGTCGAATTATTTGTCTCTCACTTACCTTTTTGCCGAGTTTACTTAAATCAGGAAGAGTTGTTAAGGGCGCCACCGAATTTTTAGTCACTGTGAAATGTTCGCCAAAACCGGAAATTCGAACACTCCGTAGATGAAAACAGGCTATTCAGAGAAAGTCAAATATGAGATAATTCGTATATTAAAATTTAAAGCGAGTAAGATGGTTAATAAAATCATTCAAATCAATCTTTACATTTAAAATTCGCACAGGGAATCAGCCGCAGAGCGCTTGGTCATACGTACGACTCGCCGCAAACGATAAATGCCGCTACTCGAGAACTACCTTAACTTAATTCACAACTAAAGCATGCATACAACAAAACATCAAACGAAATAATAAATCAAGACTGCGAACCGAGTCAGAGGGGTCTAAAGTTTGATAATCAAGACATAATTGAATTCTAAGACTCTATTCTTATCGATTCGCCCGTCTTGACTTTAATCAACAATTTAAATCAACCAAAAACAAAATCAAATAAAAGTACGCGTCGAAAATAACTGGTGTCCGTGATGTTCCTCTAACGATCGAATTGGAGGCGAGTTCTTCAGTTGAAGAGGTGATAAGTTGTTAAAGGTACTTACAGGTATGCCTGCAGTTTGACAGCTACTAATCCTTAGTTTACAACAAAAACTCAACACTTTATTGTCAGAATCGATTCACTTAACTCCGTCAAAGACGTTACACGCGTTCAGCATCGGTAAAACGCGTCGATACAGTACCATTAGCCGGGAAAACTTTATAAAGTCCGCAGTAGCGACTATTTTCTCAATTGGGAGAACAACCGGCAACTTTCCCGGAACTAATTATTACAATCGTCAATTCTTTAGATGTTCCGCTTGTTCGTTCAATTACCCACACTTTAACATTCTTCGTTTACCGAACTTTTCACCTCAAGGTCTTATTCTTGCCTCAATCGTTTGATTTTAACCAATTTTCGTAGTTCACCTTTATTTAATTAAACACACAAGCGCGGTTCTAATTTGCCACTTGAATTAGAATGTTTAAGTAACGTAATGTTCATCACCTGTATTTATAATGCGTCGCCGAAAACTCGGTGTTAATTACCCGCATAAAACACTTGACTTCTTGAACCGAACTTAAATCAACTATTTGTTTTACAAATTTCAATTATACAAAATTTCTGATTGGATTCGAAATTATATTAGTTGTCCTTTTTTCGAGGGCCAAAAGGAACTTAACTTTCCTCTGGAAAGAATGAAGCTTAAATAGCCCCTTCTCAAAAACAAAATCTCCAATCAAAACCTTACATTAATTACATCTTACTTTAAGACAAAGAACTTAACATAATTTAGGTACGTGACAATTCTTATCCGAATCTTCCCACGCAACAGCTAAATTAGCACTTGCTTCTGATTATGAAATATAACAAGAATGATAGCTCAGCAAGTCCATGGGAACAGAGTAATAAACGCGTTCAGAAACATAAATCTTACTCTAATCTAAACTTAAAATATACAAAGAGACATCTAAACAAAGAATAATTCTAAGTAAAATAATTTTTAACATGAACCAAATCTCAAGTTTCAAAAATTTAATGGGTTTAAGGCACGTACACAGACATCCGTCGCCAAAAGATACTCAATTACCAGATAATAAATAATTTTAAATGAATGTAAGTAAACACAATGGAAACTTTTAGAATGTTACCAAGAAATACGCAATTCGAAAATACAAAGAAGTTTAATGAACGATGGAAATGCTAAACACACCCGTAATTACAACATAATAATAAAAAAAAAATATGGATAAAAATTCTCAGCCCCCAAAAACCACCGGGACGGTGACAAGTTAGTTCGGAGTTCCGAGCAGACCACGTAAAAAAACCTCCTCTCCCAATCCAATTATTCGGATATTCTCTGTTTAGTAGTGCTATGATTTCGTAGGTTGTGTGAGTCGGTGCTCCATCATGTTGAAACCAAAGTCTTCGTCTGATGTTTAACGGCAAGTCATCAAGAAGCTCTGGCAAAACGTTATTTAAGAAATTAAAATAATTTTCACCATTCAATTGGTTTGGGAGAATGTAGAGTCTAATAACAAACTCCCCAGGATGCGGACGAATAAATGTTGCGTGGGGATTTTCAGCACACCACAGATGATTATTGCAAGAATTAAATACACCGTCTCTTGTAAAACAAACTACGTCTGTAAATAAAATAAAATTTTCCAAACTCCTCTGAAGATTGAAACGTTCAAGAAACCAACAACATGCTACAAGCTTATAGGTGTTACGAAACTTGCTCGGCCAACTCGCACTAGTCAGAGGTAGGGGAGGTTCAAGTAAATAGAATTTAAAAGGCGCCAAATCGTACTAAGTAAAACTTCTGTTTCGATCAAGACAGAAAGTCCAAACTTGCAACAGAACTAGGTTCGTAATCCTCAACGGACCAAAAAAAAAGAGAGATATGTACAGCTTTAATTTAATCTTGTCGATTATTAACGAGCACAAAAATTTATAGCAAATTATTAACAACGTCCACCAAAAATTTATCGTGAATTATTTAACAATGGCTATATAAATGCCGGAAGTATCGCAACACACAATACATAGGCCTAAATTACACATAGGGTGCAAGCAAAATTTTCGCGAGAAACCTTAACGACACAAATGTAATTAAATAAGACGTACCCATAACCCAGTACTTGCCCGAAGAAAACGTTTTCGTCGTTGAGTCAATCTAGAATATTAACGAACAGAGCAAATCGTGTCAGCACAATGACTCACAAAAGCAGAAATCTACAAAACTATTAATTAATGCTAAAAGAAATTCGACATAAAAACCGGTTATCAAATGCTGTTGCTCAGATTAAATTAAAGCTGATATCGCAGTCGATTGACTCGTAAGTAACAGTACATCGGAGAAAATTTTCTTCTCGAGACTTCCTTTTTAGATATAAAGTAGGCCTTCCAAATTATAATATTTCCATTAAGGTATTTGGTCGATATTAATCCTTCATTGGTGGAGAATGCATCGAAACATATTTATTTATTTATTTATTTATTTTCTTTCCAAAAAATTATACAATTTACATAGTAACATTAGTTGTAAAGACACTGTTTTTGACAAATACGGCTTTCATAATAATTACATTTTGATTAATGAAATTAATGAAAATTCAAATTCAAAAATGAACTAACACGTGTCGGGTCGTGCCAGTGTTGAATAAACTAATAGAAACGCGTTGTCGTTTTATATCATAGTTACCAAATACACCGATGATGTTAGAAAATTAAATTAGACATCGCAAGCACAAATTTAAGAAATTTACGGTTTAACGTCTTTACAGGAACTGAAGTAAAACGAAAATAGTTAAAAGGTGTCGAAATTAAAAATCGGACTTCAGCGTAATGAATATACAGGGTATTACATTTTAAAATATATGAACGTAACAAACAAGACAACAATCTTAGCTGGAAATCTTCAGGCAAATGTTATACTAGATGGTTTAAGAATTTTATATTTGTTTTATTTTCAAAAATCGATCGAGTAATTTTCAAAAAATCTTATTTAAAATTTTTGATCGGTCGCCATTTTATTATTTAATAAAATAGAAAATAACTGTAAATGCAAATGTTATCGAAAACCGAAAATAAATGCTGAAAGTTTTTTATTTTTTAAATATTTCTTAAAATAAAGTAGTAAAGACGATTTTTTAAAAAGCACAAAAACGCCAATAACTATGAACTGGGGCTCCAAATCAAAAATTTTAACTTAAAAAAAATTGTTTGTTTCAATGAGTTCTAATTCACATTTTCGGGAGTTACAACTTAGTATTAACAATTTTCATTAGAAAACTAACATTTATTTTAATAAATGTAAACGATCAAATTAATGTTGATTACAAATCCGTACTAAAAACGTTACAAAATATTACTTATATATTGTCTCTTATAAACAATAATATTATAATTTTTTGGGTTAAGTTCTTCATAGCCGTCGCACTTAAGCTCTAAGCTTATTCTGCCCCATAGAGTTCTACCTCCTCAAAAAAATTTAGAGTAAGCATACCATACATCCTACATTCAGAATTGTGTTTTGCATTTACATTAGTGAGATATTTCATAAGTGAACACTGTTCTGTGAAAAGTCCGACATCCCGACTTGATTGATTTTACCTAACTCAATTCTTTAACTCTCTTTTTGGATGGTCCCTTTATAAACATCCTCGACTGTTTTAGTCCAGATACCGCCAACCAGGATAAGTTGACCTCAGGCCCTATTAGACAAATTTCAGCTCTCTTTGCAGATAAGTTTGCCTTCGTTTCCTTAATGTTTGTTTGTCCATTGAAGGGTAACTCTGCTGAGTTCGGATAGGCAACCTAGTAAATTTACACTCCAACTGTTCTAAAGCGTACTGTTACTGAGTCTAAAGCTTTTAATGCCGCTTGTCTATCGGTAACGATTTGGATCTTGTATTTTGATAGGGCTTCTTAATCATTTATTGAGCATAAACCGATAGTGGAATAACTACTGCTTGAAATACGCTTCCCCAGGTTTACGCTTGTTACATTCCTTCAGTAGCTTAAGTCGGCCAGGCGTTGGATTTAAAGCGATAAATAATTAAGCACAATTAACATACAGAAGTCAGAAATACAAACTAAAAATGATTCTTTATAATGAACATAATACTTGCATTTTTATTTGGGTTACAATTCCGGATGTTCGGCTGTAATACGGAAAGGGTGATTTCTCAACATGCGCCGCAGTAACGCCAACAGTAGAATGGCGTCTAAGATAATCAGGTTAATGCTGGCGTTTGAAATTGTTAATTAACATAGACACGAGACGTGCAAAAAAATACTAATCAGAACGGGGATTTAACCCACTCAAGTAAGTTAGTGTTGCAATTGCAAAAGTCAATGACTTTTACAAGTAATTCAAGTTCACAAGGTAGTACGCGTGTGTTATCAGTTTAATTCAATTAAGAATTTACGGTGTGTGTTGACCACTAAAATGTATTTATAATAACGACGTTTACAAAAACATCACGCTAGAATTAATTACGGTGGTAGCAATATACAGAGTGCCGCAAAACTGGTTATGTAACTAAATTAATAATTACAGAGAACACGTTCAGAAACAAAATCAATTCGTAGCGGTGTCAAACAATTAACTCATGATACAATTCTGGTTAAGGCAATCAATTAATCCGCAAACTCAGTATTTACCAGTATCAAGTCCACAATTTAACAAATTCTAAGCTATTCTGGCTTCAGCTGTTTGTTAATTAATTCTTTATTCTCCTCTATTCATTACGGAAACTAATTTAAAATTCTGTGCTTAGGAGGAACAAAACAAACGACTTTGGTCTATTTTGTGGCAACGTTCTGTACTACAAACGAGAACTTCATCAAGCAAAAAATAGGTAAAAGTAGAACAACCCATCGAACTAAGAACATTATTGACATTTTCATATTCAATTTATTTTTTTGTGTTATAATTTATTAAGAATCTCCTATACGATTTATACAAATAGCACCAGACGATTCGAAAGTTAACACGATGTAAGGATTTTTAACATTAAGAACATTTTTACGCGACAGGTTGAATTAATATACGTGAAAATAACCGACGCACAGTTATTAATCGTTATTAGAGTTAAACGGAGAAGAGCAAGTACAGTAGCGGTCGTTTAGGTTTAAAAACAAAATCGGTTACAGAAAGAGTTAGTCAGGCACAAAGCAGTGTCACACAATGTTATTAGCTGTTAAATATAGGTAACAAGTATCAAGAAAATGATCTGCCAGAAACAAGTCGTGCAAGAGAAATAAAATTTTGGCTTGGACGCTCTTTTTGTATCCTTTCTCGTAATCCTTAAATGGTCGTTACACAGGAGAAAGTCGAATGCTTCAAAGTATCTGAGAGTACAAAACTTGCGCGTAATTGACAAACATTCATATTCAATCTTTACAATTATTACGGCTACTTATTGATTTTTGTTCACCGGTATACCAGATAATTGCTTGGTGCTTTCTCGGTTGTTGTCTATCCGACTTTATTTCTTTTGTCGACATCACTGACCGATAAGGTTTGTGAATGTGGATAATAGACCAGTTCTGGCCGACTTCGCTTAGCATGTAGTTTTTATTTATCTGATCTCTCTCATCTGTTAGATTTTAACCGGTACGTTGTTGCCAAAGCTTTTGATTCTATCACTAAATGTAGAAATTTTATCTTTTACAGGATTCAACAAATTTTTGTGGTAGCATTATTAGAATAATATGTATGTTGTATGTACTTGAATAATCTGTTAAAGGAGGTTATGTCTTAGATCAAAGATACTTTTTAAGGTAATCTAATACTTCTTGTAATTTCTTTGAAAAATTAACATATTGTAATAAGAAATAAAAACACACAATAATAATAACAAACGTGCAAAACATAAATATACATTTATCCAAAGCAAAAATTCTTATTTACCACGGCAGCAATCGGAACACAGACCTCTGGTGTGAGCTTGAATAAAAGTAACACACACAGGCCTGAATTCCTTTAATTTAATTACAACTATAACATATTACGCTACCTATTTACATTAAAGAAAAAAATGAACATTATTTGGATTAAAACAATATTTGGAATACAACAATATTTGGGCGCCAACCCCGTTTAAATTAGTGATAAATAAAAAACATAAAAATCTTATAACTATTAATCGATATCAAATTCAAAAGTAATAAACGTTTAATTTGTTACGGAGTATGTATTCCGAAAAGTTTTTGGATAACACAATTTAATTAATTTGAATTTAAAATGTAATAAGTAGTAGCATAACTTCAAGTTGACTCACTATATATTATGACGTTATTTAATACCTTCTATTTATAGCACATTCTTTGTTCAAATGATAAGCTTCTTCCAGAACAAAATAACGAATCAACCGAATGTAGATTGGAAAGCAAAAACAGCAGACATAAAACCAAAAGTTATAAATCCAATAAAGAAAAACTCCAATAACGGAAAAATCCAGTAAATAAAAAAATCGAATAAAGAAAAAGACCCTAAATATAAATAATTAGAATGGTTTCCTAATCCTAATCCTAATAACAGAAGCAACAAAACGTGCGCGGAGGTAGGTGACCAGGCCTCCGCGGCAGTGAATGCTACTGGCAACACAAACACAAACAAAAAAAAATAACTCAGCAGGTTTTCCATCCAAGCCTGCTCATCACAAGACCGAGATCATCTTCAATAGGTGCAATTACTGGCGAAGACTAAAAAAAATCATTAATTGTGTCACCACCATCTGCAAATGTCACAGATGCTAACAAAGTTTGCCCTCCTCCATGGCAAAGAGTACCAGATAGTACAGACCGCTACCCAAAAAGAAAGAGAATATATGATAACCCACCAAACATACAAAGTTCTATTGAAGTACACACGGGAATCAATACCTCGAATAGATTCAGTGGATTATCGATAGACTTAACCGAGGATCTAACGCCAGCTACAGCCACCCATGATAGAAAAAATAGCAAGCCTCCACCTATTGTCCTTTATGGCATAGAAGAGTTATCTAAACTAACAAAACTACTAAATAAGTCTGTGCCTAGAGATAGCTTCACGTACAAGATCATTAACAGGGACCAGCTAAGAGTAATGTCACAGACACCTGAAACTTATAAAAACTTAATAGAAGTTATTAGAACCAACGGCCTTATTGGACACACCTTCACACAGAAGCAAAACAAATGTAACAGAATTGTTGTCAAAAACTTGCCCCACACCACTCCAAAAACAGCCATTATAGAGGAGATTGAGAATACTGGAAACAAGGTCAGAGGTGAAGTCATCTGTGCAATATCAAGAAAAAATAAAAAGCCACTCAATATGTTTTTCGTGAATATTGAACCAGGTCCTAACAACCCAGATGTAAAGAATATAAAATATATATACCATACTAAAGTCAAGATAGAGGACCCAAGAAAATCGACTGAGATCCCTCAGTGCACTAGGTGCCAACAATACGGCCATACAAAAAACAACTGTATGCGTCCCCATAGGTGTGTCAAATGTGGTAAAGGACACAAAACCACTGATTGTCCAAAAAAAGACAAGAACACACCGGCCACCTGCGCTCTTTGTTATGGTGACCACCCAGCCAATTACAAGGGCTGTCAAGTGTATAAAGAGATAAAGGCTCGAAAAATGGGAAACATTACAAACAAAAGAGACCCAGTAATTGCAAAACAACCCACACAAACAACAATGCCACCCCCCCCCCCTTACTCAAGATAATTTTCCTCCATTAAAACTTGGCAACCAGCAGTCAAGCAACCAGCAAAGAAACATTGCACATACATCTGAAACTATGCCCAACATCATGAATGATGTTTGGTGGACCCGAAAAATAGAGAATGCACATTCTCAGTCAACAAGCTCCTTAGAGCAGATAATAATAAAGCAATCAGAAAAAATTGATATCCTCATAACACAAATAGGCACCCTAATGGGTCTCCTAACGACACTCATAGCTCAGAACCAGAAATGAAATTCATACGTATAGCTGCATGGAATATCAATGGCTTATCTCCAAATAAGCACGAGGTTGAGCTGTTTATAAACCACAACAAAATTGATGTTCTATTAATTTCCGAAACACATATGACTGATCAAAGAGTGATTAAAATCAAGAGATATACCGTATGCTACGCTAATCATCCAGACGGCACATCACATTCTGGAGCTGCTATAGTAATAAGAGAAAACATAAGATATCATATGTTACCACCATATACCCAAGCACATATACAGGCTGCTATAGTAACTGTTGACGACTGGCAGGGCTCGTTGAATGTGGCTGCAGTGTACTCTCCCCCCCCCCCCCGACATCGAATCCACGAGCAGATGTACAATGACTTCTTTCGTACATTGGGTGGTAGATATCTGACGGGAGGCGACTGGAATGCCAAAAACACATTTTGGGGCTCCCGATTAACAAATACGAAAGGCCGAACTTTGAAAAATGCTATTGACAGCAATAATCTTAATGTACTTTCAACAGGGGAACCGACTCATTGGCCAACTGACCCAAATAAAATCCCAGACCTCATAGACTTCTTCGTCACCAAAGGAATATCAGGACTCTACACAAAAATTGAATCATGCCTGGATGGCTCTTCCGACCACACGCCTATCATATGTACACTAAGCACTACAGTGATCTTAAAACAATTACCCGAGACTTTATACAACCATAAAACTGACTGGGAAGCATTCCGGGATTACATTGAAGATAATACCACACTCTGTATACCTCTTAAAACGGAAGATGATATAGAAAGTGCGGCGTTGTATACTACCAACTTAATCCAAAAAGCAGCTTGGCTATCATCTCCCTATATAGAAGCAACATCGAAAAATTTGGTAAAAAGAAAAATAAGGCGACAATGGCATACTAGTAGGAATCACCAAGACAAAAAGGCACTAAACAAAGCTCAAAAAGACTAAATCATTAAAAAAGCCAAAAGAATACATGCCTCCTCTAAGAAAATCTAATGACAGTTGGTCAAGGAAACCCGCAGATAAAGCAGAATTATTCGCCACCTTCCTAAAAAGTGTGTTCAAATCCGATGAAGCTGATGTTGACGATACAGAAAAAACGATCAACGGGATCTTAAATAGCGATCAGCAAATGTCTCTACCCTTGAAATCAGTCACCCCAGCAGAAGTCAAAAAAACCATAGCTCAACTAAAATAAAAGAAAGCTCCCGGTTTTGACCTGATAACGGCAGAAGTACTGAAACAGCTACCAAAGAAAGGTATAGTTCTGCTGTCAATCCTCTTTAATGCAGTGTTGAGACTACAATGCTTCCCAAATCTGTGGAAAGTGTCCATTATAAATATGGTACTTAAACCGGGAAAGATTCCCACAGAAGTCACATCTTACAGACCTATAAGTCTTCTCCCAGTACTATCAAAACTTACTGAGAAACTAATATTAAGTCGACTTGTCCCAGTTCTTGAAGAGCAAAAAATAATACCAGACCATCAATTCGGATTTCGGGCACACCATGGAACGACTGAACAAATACACCGAGTAGCTCACACAATACGACAGACGCTGGAGAGGAAGGAGTACTGCACGGCCGTATTCCTAGACATACAACAGGCCTTTGACCGTGTATGGCATAAGGGTCTCTTATATAAGCTAAAACTACTCCTTCCAAACACTGAGACATGCTTTTGAGGTCTTATCTGGAACAACAAATTTACCAAGTCAAGTGCGAAGATCTGCCAAATAGAAGCAGGAGTGCCTCAAGGATCGGTGCTGGGCCCTATCATCTATACAATATTTACCGCTGATATACCTATCACAGAAGAAGTAGTAACTGCAACCTATGCAGATGACACTGCAATCCTCTCTAGCAGTAAAGATCCTAGTCTAGCATCCGTAAAACTACAAAAACATCTAGATAGAATCGGAATATGGCTAAAGATGTGGCGAATAAGAGCTAATCCTGCAAAATCCGTTCACATAACATTTACTTTGAATAGAGGTGACTGTCCACCTGTTACAGTTAACGGAGATATCTTGACACAGCAAACAACAGTGAAGTACCTGGGTATACATCTGGACAAACGGCTTACGTGGAGGGATCACGTTAAGACAAAGAGAGAACAAGCAAACAAAAAGTTCAGGGATATGCACTGGCTGCTGGGCAGGCAATCGACTCTCAGTTTGGAGAATAAGCTCCTGATATACAAAAGCATTATAAAACCAGTATGGACATATGGTATACAACTCTGGGGGTCAGCTAGTCGCTCAAATATAGAAATACTACAGCGCTTACAAAATAAAGCATTAAAAACTTTGACCAATGCCCCATGGTTCATAAGGAACACAGAAGTGCATGAATATCTGCAACTCCGTACAGTCAGAGAAGAAATAGAGAAGTCTTCTGATGCCTATAAGCAGAGACTTGAAAAACATAAATAGTTTAGCCACAGAGCTCCTTAACACCAAGGACTCTATATTCCGCATAAAAAGAATACGACTAGCCACCATCTAATAATCTAATAACAAGAAATGACACATCACCGGATGTGCATATCTAAAGCCACTTATATATAATAGAAGTCACATCTGATTATAGCTCTTGGCTGATTGCAGATTGATAAAAGACAGAAAAAAAAAGAATGGTTTTTTAATCGACATGAAATTACTTACGTTGGTTTACAATCACTAAAAATGTTTAATTCAATAGAAAATTATATTGGAATGAAGATAAACTTACCAGCAATTAGTTGGAAAGAATAAAAATTAATTTGTATACATTCTTACGCCATAATTAAGAAAGTTGTCTTCCTTGCAGCATTTACTTCGTGCAAGCCTAAAGATGGCTCCAACGGAAGTACCAACAAAAATCGATTCGAAGTACGAATTAGAAGAATTAGTTGTAGAAAATAAACAAATGCAAAATTGAATTTTAATTGTAATGAATTCTAACGGGACGTTACAATATCACGGTTGTATAATGTGCAAATTGTTCCAAATTTCTGACCTGGCTGATAACAAAGGTTTGCATTTATATATTGATGTGTTGGTTTGTGATGAACGGAGTGTATTAAAGTACCATCTCATCTTAACTAGTAAGTCATTTGAAGATAATTGCTGTTTACTAACTACGTCAATAAAACATTGTTGACTCTGTTCCCTAATCTTGCTTTGTTTTGATTTTTCATACAATATCCATGATTCGCATCTGTTTTATACACACCCGTGACTCTTATTTTTATCAATAACGAATTAATTCTCTTATTTTGAAGTGAAACTTTTTTAGCGAAAGTAATACTGTAATTTTGGTAAGTTGCACCCGATCAAAAAAAGGGCAGCACACTCGCATATTGACATGAACCATTCTAACCTTTAAGTGCGTTGTAGCTATTCACATGTTTCTAAAGCATTTTTTAATTTTTCTTTAATTTTCAATTAATTTAAATTGATGAGTGAAAATTCTTAAAAAAATGAGATTGGTAATTTAAAACATCATTAATATAAAATAAAACAGTGTTCAGTTAATTTAAAATGACAGAGTCGTAGGAACATTTTACTTTTTCATCAATAAATAAAAATAAATGAAATTAATTAGCAAAGAAGTTTCACTTCTTCCCTGAGCTTATATCGGTAAGACTCGTTTAATTTTTTTCTATTAGTTCTATTTCTTGCTGTTCTACAGCATTCAGCAATTCTCAATAGCTTCAACTTTTTGGTGTTCATTGTCTAATTTTGTATTTTATTGTATAATTGAAATTGTCAAAGCTTTATAAAACTTTTGAACCGACTTTAATTAAATACTAAACCGTACATTTTATTTGACATTTTGATTGTAGCATATCCGGAAGTCGTACAAAACCGCACAAGTGCATCAATAACAACAGTAATCGATTTTGACTTTCTTTTACAATAAATTTAGAAACTTCACCAATTTTTTTTTCCCCGAAAGATTAACTGCGTTATAAATCAATCGTGACAGTTAAATTTTCACATTAAGTAAATTGAATTTGAAAAATTAATTAAAAACGGAATTAGAAAAAAGATTAAACCGAAACTTTTAGCAGTAAATATCGAAATAATGATTAAGTAGATTTGCATGAATTAACAAATTGCGAGGTAAATTAGTAACTTTCTCAAGACTGGTATAGAAGATTTAGTAATTAGATCTTTATCGGCAGTTAAGAAGTGAATAGTTGTAAAAGCTGGTTTATAATGGTTATGTTTCGTAATAAATCAACCGTCAAATGCAGTTTTAATATCAATTTATACAGCGTGAACATTTATCTCGGGAAGTAGAACTTTTTTTGGTCGAAACAGACGTGTAAATCCATTTAGGTGTCTGTTTGCGTTATACGATGTTGATACACATGTCCCAGATTATTGTTAAGTCAAAATCATTTTTTCGGTACATAGATTTTTTTTTTTCACGTTATGTAATTTTCTGTAATAAAATACTGTACCTGTGTATAATTTTTATATTAATATCTCAAGATGAATGTAAACAAAATACATGTTTTTATTCAATATGAATTATACTTAGAAACCGTGCAGCTGCTGCTGTATGTACTATAAACAGAACATACGGGTAAGTTGAATCGTATTAGGATTTTAACGTTTTATTATAGAGATCAGCGATTCCAAAATGAGTTTTCAGGGTCAAATTAAAACGATAAACAGTAATAAAATATAAAAAAAAACTGTGGTCAAATATTTTTAGTACCATCAAGTGTATAGAATCAACGTGATCATCCTACGGTATTACGACTTATCTACGTAGGGTTCCTACGACGCCTAAAACTGAAATGATATAATCGATGTAAATGAAAAATCCCAAACTGTCGACTATTGATTAATAAAAATAACAAAAGCAACACAAAGATACATTTCTGAAAACTCAAAAAACGATAGAAGTATGGGAAATCAAAAGCGACTAGATATAGTTTTCTTTGTAAGCTTCCGTGCACTCATTCAATGGTTTGAAGTTTTCCGGGTGATTGATTTTGCGTCGTTCTATTGGTTGGTTTCGCTCTAGTGGATGGTTTTCTCAAACTATGCGTTTCCATATTCTGGGTAGTCCAACGTCTCTATCTCTGTTGAAGTTTTGGAGTTTTTCTGGATTTTTACTGCTTCTCTGTAAAGTCTTGGTCAGAATCTTCTTTCCATCACTAACATCAATAGGGTGTTTGGTGTCTGCTCTGTGTTCTGCAACTGCTGATTTTTCTACACGGTTATGTTTCAAACTGATCTTGCGCTCTTTCAGTCTTGTGCTTGTAACGTTTCCGTTACTGTTATTATTTGATTTTAAATTATCTGTATTAGTTTAACTAAATTTGCGTGTAAACCTTCCTTTATTTTTATTTTTTTGAGTTGCGCTACAATTTTTGGCATCCCTTGTGTGGGGCACTGAATTAACATATTTGAATGGACATAAAACAATTTAGTTTGCGAATTTCTGCGAATTGTTTTCCTTTTCTTTTGAATACACGGCTGGATTAGAAATATCGTTTCTATATCTAAATTGATTTTCGTTATCTCGTATCGTATCTTTATCTAAAATGTCACTTATCTATGCCTTACTTTCTGAAGAAATTAGTTATGAAATTTCTATCAGAGGACAAACTCCTTTGTCTACTCAGGATCAACGTCGTAGACAGTTGCGTTCTATTCTGCATCGCGAATCTAGTGATGAATCTAAGGTTCTAGTGCAGCGGTGCCCAACCTACGGCCCGCGGGCCGGATCCGGCCCGCGAAGAAGCTCAATCCGGCCCGCGAGCTCCTTTCAAAGGTGTTAAAAGGTGTTACTAAGATATGCAATTATAAAAAATCCGGCCCGCGAAATCGTATGTCATGATGAATCCGGCCCACGGACAAAAAAAGGTTGGGCAACATTGTTCTAGTGTCTACCTATGCTTTTGAGCAAGATGTCTCCGAAGTATCCAATTCTTTGAATGATTTAACTTCGAAAATTTATGGTCTTTCTGATTTTTCTTCTGGAAGTCCTGAAGTTAAACGTCTGCAGTACCGTTTATCTCATGTTATCGACCGAATTTCTCGAATTATTGCCGAAAATGATGAAAGAAAAAATATTGTCGCTAAATTAAATGAATCTTTTGTTGATTTGGAAGGTGAATTTCTTTTACGTTTGGATAGTGTCTCCGACATTGAGTCACAATTAAAAAATACCTCAATTAAAGAAACTACCGTATCTCATTCATATAGTATGCCTGTTTGTAAATGGAATGTGAAGTTTTCTGGTTCCTCAAGTAAAAGTAACTTGATCCAATTTTTAGAAAAAGTTCATGAACTACGTTTAGCTCGTAATATTTCTTTTCAAGAATTATTCGACTCTGCCGTTGATCTTTTTGAAGAACAAGCTCTTATCTGGTATCGCTCTGTTCGACATATCGTAAATAACTGGCACGATTTGGAGAAACTTTTGAAAGAAACTTTTCTTCCATTTTCTTATGACGACGATCTTTTATCTGAAATTAAGCAGCGTACTCAAGGAGAAAACGAGAGTGTTGCTATCTTCATTGCTATAATGCAAGGTATGTTGAATAGATTGTCTACACCTCCCTCAGTTGAAGAACAACTTCGTATAGTAAAAAGAAATCTTCATCCTTTCTTTATCTCACATTTGGTTTTACAGGATACTCCAACGTTTCCTATTCTCTTGGACATTTGTCGTAAGTTGGAAAATAGTCGCCAACAAATTAAAAAATATCATCCACCACCTTCAAAGAAAGTGAATGCTCTCTTAGCTCCTGACTTTGCCTATACTGATGATGTCAGTATGACTGATTCAACCCCGGAATTATCTTTGTCTGTCGTTACGTGTTGGAATTGTCAAAATAATGGACATATCTATTCTGACTGTAAATTACCTAAGAAAATTTTCTGTTATGGGTGTGGAACTCCCAATGTAGTTAAGTCGAAGTGCTCTTCTTGTTCCTATAAACGTAATGTGGTTTCTGGAATTCCTGCCGGTCAACCAACTGTTTCTCTTCTAAAAAAACGAGTCTGGCGCACGAAGAGGTGCAGTGTGTCCCGAAAGTCCAAGTCATCTCAACAAAAATATTTCCCGTACCATCCGAAAGAAAGAGTAAGTTCATCTAAAACTTACTTTTCTAAAAATGAATGGTCTGCTTGGTTAAAAACCATTTCTAAGTTTTATCGTAACTCTCCCTCACAAAGTTTACCTGAATTATCTCCTCTCTTTGTCTCTATGCCGAATGACAATCGTCCCTACATTAAGTTTTTCTTGAATAATCAAGAACATATAGCTCTTTTAGACACAGGTGCAAATATCTCTGTTCTAGGTAAAGATGCTTTACATGTCGTCTCTTCTTTCTCTACAGTTTTTAACGATCCCTCTATTCTTATATCTAATGCCGATGGAAAACCTCAAACAGTTTCTCAAGTTATTGAAATTCCTATTAGTATTAATAATGTCACCAAGCATGTGAAATTTTATGTCGTGCCTACTATTTCTACTAGCTTTATTTTTGGAATAGATTTCTGTCATCTGTTTAATATATCTATGGATTTTCTTTCTTCTTCGTTCTCTATACCTAAAGAAGTTTCTGTTTGTAGTGTAAATAAAGTTAAGGGTCTTTCTGATCAAGTTCCTGAAAATATCAGTAAACTTGAAGATATTGTTAAGAAATTTGAGTCGTTATCTCCTGATACCTTTTTACCTGAAACACATTTATCTTCTCACTATATCGATACTGGTAATACTAGGCCAATTAAGCAACGTCAATATCCTCTCTCTCCTGCCTTACAAACTCATCTTAATAGTGAAATAGATCGTCTTCTAGAACAAGGTGTTATCGAAAAATCTAATAGTCCTTGGAACTCTCCTGTTTTACTTGTAAAGAAAAAGGATGACTCTTATCGTATGTGCTTTGATGGTCGTAAGTTAAATGAAGTAACTGTTCGTGATTACTATCCGTTGCCTAGGATTGAGTCTATCTTAAATAAACTTCGTGATAGTCAATTTCTTTCCTCAATTGATTTAAAGCAAGCTTTCTTTCAAATTCCTCTTGATATCGACTCTCGTCCTAAGACTGCGTTTACTGTTCATGGTAAAGGTCTTTTTCAATTCAAACGAATGCCTTTTGGTTTGTGTAATAGTGCTCAGTCAATGCAAAGACTTATGGATGCAGTACTTGGTCCAGAACTTGACCCCTATGTTTTCGTCTATCTTGATGATATAATTATCGCCACTCCTACCTTTGAGAAACATTTAGAGGTTCTTAATTTGGTTTTCTTAAAGCTTAAAGAAGTTAATTTATCTGTAAATTTTGAAAAGTGCAAATTTATGCTTGATTCTCTTGTTTTTCTTGGCTTTGTAGTTGATAAAGATGGTTTGCGTACCGATCCTAAAAAGGTTCAGTCTATTTTAGAAGCTCCTGTTCCTAAGAATACTACTGAAGTTCGTAGAGTAATGGGTTTGCTACAATATTATAGTCGTTATAGATTTCTCTACTATGAGTGCCCCTATTAATGCTCTCTTGCATGGTAACCCCAAAGGACAATCTATCGTTTGGACTTCTGAAGCCGACCAAGCTTTTTCTACTTTACAGAAATTATTGACTTCTGCTCCTCTCTTATCTAGTCCTGATTTCTCTAAGCCTTTCTTCATTCAAACTGATGCCTCTGACGTTGGTCTAGGTGCTGTGCTTTTTCAAGAAGCAGATGGTTTTGAACATCCCGTAGCTTATGCAAGTCGTACCTTAACTAAAGCTGAGAGAAAATATACCGTTACCGAAAAAGAGTGTCTTAGTGTTTTGTTTGGTTGCGAACATTTTCGAGGTTATGTTGAAGGTACAAAGTTTACTGTCTTTACCGATCATTCTTCCTTGCTCTGGTTAACTAAACTCAAAGATCCGGCAAATCGCTTAGCTCGTTGGTGTCTTCTTGTCTCAATTTAACTTTTCTATTAAACACCGTAAAGGTTCCGTAAATGTTCCCGCTGACTATCTCTTTCGTTCTGTTAATCTTCTTCAAAATTTTGAATTAATTCCTGATGACTGGTATAAAAGTATGTTATCTAAAGTTGTATCTAATCCCGCTGATTATCCTGATTTTACCGTAAAAGATGGTATTTTATATAAACATTTGCGTCGCAAACATAATGTAGTTTCTAACCTATCTGATTGGAAAATTGTCGTACCTACTGAAAATAGAAATAAAATTATTTCTGAATTCCATGATGAAGTTACTTCTGGTCATTTTGGAGTTTTTAAAACTGTCTCTCGTATTACCGAATTTTATTATTGGCCAAAATTATTATCTTCTGTTAAGAAATATGTCTCTAATTGTTTAGTTTGTGGTTCTCAAAAAGCTCCTAATGTTGCTCGTGCTGGATTGATGGGCAAATACAAAAACATCAACTTTCTGTTTCAGATGATTTCTATTGACTTTATGGGTCCTTTTCCTCATTCTAAGAAAGGAAATACTCAATTGCTAGTAATTACCGACTGGTTTACGAAATTTGTTATGGTGAAACCCTTATCTAACGCCACTACCGTATCTGTTGTTAAATATCTTGAAGAAAATGTCTTCACCATCTTTGGCGTACCTCAAATTATTTTGTGTGACAATGCACAGGTTTTTAAAGCCAAACAATTTACCGACTTTATCTCTAATCATAAAGTTAATATCTGGTATAGTGCTCGTCACTTATCTCAAGTAAACCCTACCGAACGAACAAATCGAACTGTTCTAACTACTATCTCTTCCTTTATTAAAGAAAACCATCGTTGTTGGGACGAAAATGTTTTCAAGATTGCTCAAGCCATTAACTTATCTAGACATGAAGTAACTCAATTTTCTCCTTCGTTTCTAATGTTTGCTCGTACCGTACCTGTTGATGGATCTTTCTATGGTCCCGTATCTGAAAATCATGCTAATGATTTTATATCTAATATCGAGCGTAAACAATGGGAGGAAGATGTCTTATCTTTACCTGCACTGTATAAAGATGTGCGATCTCATTTGAAAAAGGCTTTTGAGCAAAGCAAACAACGATATGATTTAAGGAAACGTCCTGTCGTTTTCAAAGTTGACGATTTTGTCTGGAAAAGAAATTATGCTCTTTCAGACGCTACTAAAAGTTTTGCTGCTAAGCTAGCACCAAAATTTATTCTATGTAAAGTTGTTAAAGTTCATTCCCGTCTTGTTTATGAATTATCCGATATATCTGGAAACAATTTTGGGAAATGGCATATTAAAAATTTGAAAGCTTATAATGGCGAAAATCCTGTAAATGATAAGTAGTGATTTTAACATTTCCATTTTCCTCTTCGTCCTGATCTTATTGTGCCTAGGTGTCGGTAGTTTTGTTGGAATAGTTGTTTGTGGGATAACGTTATTTGCCGATCTCGTGACGCAAAGACACGCCCTCTTGCTTTCCCTTCAGAATTATTTAGCTGTCGAAGCCAAGTTTCAAGATTTCTCCCCTATTTTCCCCTTTTGTTTTTTTATATATAATTTTAAGTTAGTGATAAGTTAGAGTAAGTGATAAATGGTCCATCCTACGGCTAGAGTTACATTTGCGTTAATATCTTGCCTTTTGCGTTGTTGATGCTTTACGTTGTAGCTGCCTTTGCGTTGTATCTTGCCTTGTCGTTGCCTATTTTACGTTTGGTGTTGTAGGACCATCGTAATGTTTCTCGTACTGCATTTGATAGTACCTATCATTTTTTTTGGTCGAACGGGGTGTGTTCCGTTACTGTTATTATTTGATTTTAAATTATCTGTATTAGTTTAACTAAATTTGCGTGTAAACCTTCCTTTATTTTTATTTTGTTGAGTTGCGCTACATGCTGATGTGTCTTCCTGTTTGCCCTATGTAAACCTTTCCGCAAATGCATAGAATTGACGTCCTATTTTATCCCTACACCCTTTTACATATAGTAGGAACCTTTTAGCCAGGGCTTCTTCTTTCTCCTTAAGGTTTGGTTTTCTCTTGATGACCCGTTCAATGTTGCTCCTAGTATAGCCGTGTCCTTTAATCAAGGTCTTTATCACGCTTCATTTTTGTGCTGGGTTCGAATGGAATTCCGCATGAAGGTATATGTCGGTGTGAGTTGGCTTTCTATATACTTGGTGTTCTAGGGTTCCAGCTGGTTTCTTCTTGACCAGCACGTCCAGAAATGGCAACATCTTCCAGTACGATTTTTTTAAATAATTTAAGAGAAATACATTTAGTAGAAAAACGTAAAACAAATCGTGAAGAAAAATTTAATAAATAAAAAAAATCAATAATATAAATTGTTTGATTAACTTTCAAATTAAAGTGACGAAAACTGAGTTTATTCTTAACTATAACAAATTTCAATTTTTTGCTATTGGAAACCGTCTTTTTTTGCGCACTTGTCAACATAAACGTCAAACTATTCTTAACAGATTGTAAGTTTTTGGGGATCTCCTAGTCCCTGTTTGAGTAATAAAACATTGTACTAACATTAGAATGTATTCCGTGTTTGGACCGTGTCATTGTTGTTGTAACCGAAGTTGCCAACGTTTCGCCCACTTTCGCAAGGGGCTTTATCAGGGCGTGAGATAAATCGCAACAATGACACGGTCCAAACCCGGTAGACATTTTAATGTTAGTATAGATTCCGGCCGTAGAAGCCTTCGCTATTACAATAAAACATTGTATTCAACTCGTTCCTGTCTAAATTGGAGGATTTTGTTCCTCGTAAATTCCCTGGCGCACTTGTAGAATCTTTTATATACATATAAACCCACTGTCAAAAAAAATTAGACAAAGAAAGAATATAAACCATCACAAATGAACGTAACAAATTGGTTGTATATTTTCCACTAAACAAATTTCAGTCAACGAAAGACAAAATCGATTAATAAACAAATTCCAGTAAAAAAAACAAACAGTCTCAATAATTACATGTTATAAAATAAAATCTTAAGCTTTCGCGGTTGTTATGTTTATGATTATAAGCGACTTTTGGCTTAGACCGCGTCGTAGTTAAACACCCAGACTTAGGCTTGGTCCTAGTCTCTTCTTGACAGCCTAAACAAGAAGTAGAACTTGGCCTTTGCCGTATTGTCGTTCGTGAACCCAAACAAACTGACGTTTCCCAAGACATTGCAGTATGCATCTTCAGAGTGGTAAATGTCACTGAAAGAAAAAGTGTAAATGACGATATTTATACCAATAGCGATTAGCGTGATTAACGAACCTTATCTTTCCGTTACCGCTTGACTGACTTCGTTATTACTCGGAGTAAGTGTTTGTGTCCTTTCCAAGAAGGTCGATCTTTGTCTTAGAGGATATAATACTGGTAGGCAAGAGTTGCTGAGTTTTAAACCGTCTTTTCGGTTCATATTACATATATGTTTTTCTATTTCCACAGCTTCGCGGATTAGTCTGGGAAAGTAGAAAGGAGTTCTAGCCAACACTTTTGTTTGGTCAAAGTTCAGCGTGTGTCCTTGGTTCTACACGTGTTCTGCTACTGTTGATTTAGTAACTCTGCGGTGTTTGCAGTCAACCATATGTTTTTTTACTCTAACTTCAATAGAGCGTCCCGTCTGTCCTATATCACTTGATCCACAGGAACAAGGAATTTTGTAAACGCCGGCATGTTTTAGAGTCCCTTGTTTATCTTTAGCAGATGTAAACCAGGTGTTCAGGGTATTCTTAATCGTAAAGACAGTTTTAATATTATGTTTATTTAGCACCCTGCTTATTTTGTCTGTCGAACTCATACAGTATGGTAAATAAGCGGTTCTAGTAGGAGGCGATAAGTCTGCTTTGACTTTTGGATTTATTGCTCTTTTCCATGCGTTTTGGATCTCTTTAAGCCCGTATCCATTTTGTTGTAGGGGCTCCAACAGTGTTTCCTTTTCCTTTTGTAGATTTTCATTATTTGACACACGTATAGCTTTTTTGACTAAAGTATGCAAAACAGTATTCTTCTGTACTGGATGGTAGTGAGAATCGGCGTTTAAGTATCTATTAGTGTGCGTTTTTTTTCTATAAAAGGAATGCCTCAATTTTTCGTTATTTTTCTTTATCACCAGTACATCAAGAAAGGCTAGACTGCTGCTATGTTCTAACTCCATAGTAAGTTTAATGCTGTTATGTACAGAGTTTAGATGTTGAAAGAACTGATTTAGTTTATCTTTGCCATGAGGCCACACAACCAACGTATCCTCAACATATCTAAACCAAGTTTTTGGTTTCAACTCAACATTTTTCATAATTTCAGTTTCAAAATATTCCATGTAAATATTGGCTATAACTAGAGAGAGCGGTGAACCCATGGCCGCTCCTTTTACTTCTTTAAACAAATTGTCGTTATAACTGAAATAAGTGTTTTTAAGACAGAGTTCGATGAGCAGAACTTCTTCTTCAGTAATTCTCTCCTTGAGCAAAAACAACACTTCGTCGACCGGGACTTTAGTGAAAAGAGATACCACGTCAAAGCTGACTAGGATATCTTCTTTTGTTATACGCAAGTTCTTAATTTTCTCTACAATGTCTGTAGAATCTCTAATGTGAGTTTCTGTATTTCCTGTCAACGGCAAGAGTTTGGCAGCTAGATAACGTGCTAACGTTTGGGTTGGTGAATTGATGGTGCTCACTATCGGTCGAAGGGGGACTCCTTCTTTGTGTATCTTGGGAAGACCGTAGATTCGTGGCATAACCACATTTTTGACAATCAAAGAAGAGACTAGGACCAAGCCTAAGTCTGGGTGTTTTACTACGACGCGGTCTAAGCCGAAAGTCGCTTATAATCATAGACATGTTATAAAGTTCTCGATGTAAAGCTTACACCTTTTGACTTAGGGATTTTTAATGTAGTAATTTTTGTTGTTAAATTACGAAATGTAAATATTTATTAATAAAATATATTATTATATACTTTTGTAATTGTAAATTTACGAATATAAAGTAATTCCAACTTCGAACAAAAAAGTTTGGACCGACTAGGTCAGTTTACTATACGACGTGTAGCCCAGTATAGGGTGCAACTTATATTTGATCCGATCCATGTATTAGCGTTTGGTAAATTTACGTAATTATATTTATGTACCTTCTTCGTCCTCTTTGGAATGATTGTCTGTGATAAAATAGATATATATTATTACTTCTGTCGTGTTATTTGTTCTTTTCCAGCTACGGGTAGAGTTTTTAGATTTACTTTATAATCTAGTCTCACGAAACCTGCAACTGACTCTTCGAGAACAACTGTGTTAGTCTTGTTTCTTTTGTTACACAAAAACCAGCGTAACAGAGTGCAAAACACGGAGTACATCCAATGACTTTATGTAAACCTTTAAAAACCCTTTTGTAAATATTTTTTTAAATATTTTGTATAATAAAAAAGATAATTCTATAATAAAATAGGTAAACCCTTTAGTATGCAGGAGAGGCAAAAAAAACTAGTTCATGTGTTTTCCTAAGGTGACGTTTCGTGGATCTCGTCCACTTCCTCAAACCAACTGAATTTATTAAGAAGATATTTTACTCTGACACACTGTTGGCCTACTCTGTATGTTTGAACTTAGAAACAAGTTCTGTTATTTTTGGGCGTACACTCAACTAAACAAAAAACGGGACGCCTTGGTTAGTTCGATTGAAACAGTTAGCGGTGTAAACTAGACTTCTTAGTGAATGCAATCGCCGTTCGCGATGCTATTCAAGAAATTTAAATAAGACAAATAATAAACATCGACAATACCAGAAGGTCAAACTATTTATACACGAAAACATTTTGTATAAAAATAAAATAGTCTTATCTTTACAATGTTATTAATAGGTAGTTACAAGAGTGTAATATACAATGGTTTCAAAAAATAGCCTTAATAAAGTTTATAATGCACTGTTTAAATATGAAACTTTTATTTACATACGAAAATATTTCGTATAAAAATAAAATATAGTTTATTGTCCTTAACTATCATAAATTTTAACTTTTCGCTATTGTAAACCGTCTTTGACAGTTTTTGTGCACTTGTAAACATAAACGTCAAATTATTTTTGATACATTTTGAGACTTTGGGAGTCTCCTAGTCTCTGTTCGAACAATAAAATGTTGTATTCAACTCGTTCCTCTCTAAATTAAACGCTTTTTTCCCTCGAGGACTTTTTAAAATGCCCTCTTAGGAAAAAAAGCGTCCAATTTACACAGGAACTTGTTAAATAAACTACTATTACTGTGCCAAATTGTTATGTTAAAAATTAGTAGTTCAATTCGCGAGTATAAAAATTTCTCTTCAAGTATGAAATTTGTCCTTAGAATTCCCTACTCTTTCGTCGAAATCGTCAAATTTTAGACAGCATATTTAACTTCACTTCCTGTAAGACCATCGACGAGCTCTGTACTTTTACGCCCGGTGCGAACTTCACCTTTAGATCGTTCTATGCGAATATGTAATTACATTTGTAAGACTAAATCAGGCGGATTTTGGTACCCACCACATGCTTACCGTTATCGCTGAAGATAACTAGCAGGTGGCTTAGTTGGAAAACTTCCATGAAGTCGCGTTATTAATAACGTCATTTCTTATACACCGTCAAGGGTTGGAATCCCTCTTTTGGAGATTAACTACGACAAAAATTGGGAAAACTTATGCCGTTAAGTCGAAGGGAAACGCTGCGCATATGCGTTCTTAAATTATTGGTTGCTAAAGGGGACCTTTTACTTGTGTTAACATTATATGCTCGTTTATATTGGGTTTAATATTACTTTTTAGGTAACTCAAGTACGGAATTAGCTAATCCCCTACTGGATAAAACCTAACTGTGCGTATTACTATTTCAATTGTTTTGATTTGTGTTTCGGTGGTCATGTCGTTTATGACGGTACGTGCATGTAAGGTTAACACAATTAATAATATTTTGTGCTTCACAAACTCATATGCAGTGCGCGTTGATTCTCGAAGGCTTAAATTCGTTGTTTGTCTACGATTTAAAAATTTGCGAATATAAATTCAGACGTTATGTTTATGTAAAAGTTTAGACGGACAGAGTCACCTTGTTGTACGGTGTGTTGCTCACTATTCAATGCAACTTATAATCAATTCAACCCACGTATCTATATTTCCGAAAATATATATTGATGTACCTTCTTCATTTTCTGTGATAAAATAAATATATATTCTGTGTTATTACTTCGGTGGTGTTATTTATTCTTTTCCAGCTACGGGTAGAGTTAGACGGTATCTCCCTAATTTAACTTTTCATCGTCTTGACGTCTTTTTTTTTAGATTTATGTTATAATTTCGCATCACAAAGACTGCGATCCCTCTCCGGAAAAGCTGTGTTAGCCGTTGCTTCGTTTTGTTACAAGAAGACCAGCGTAACAATTTATTATTGACTGCCCAACTCGAGGAACCTGATGTTCTCGTAACAAAATCATTCAAAAATAAGAATATATTGATTTTTTTTTAGTTTTTGCGGATAAACAATTTTACCTGATGGTATTGTCAATGTTTATTATTTGTCTAATTTGAATTTCTTGAATAGCATCGCAAACGGCCACGGATGATTGTCGATCGCATTCGCTAACAAGCCTAGTTTACACCGTTAACTATGTCATTCGAACTAACGGAGGTGTCCCGTTTTTTGTTTAGTTGAGTGTACATTCCAAGCCACTGTTTTACATACGATCAGAGTTAATTATGATAGACCTTTTCTAATAAAAAATTAAAAATGACGTTGCGCAAAAATTTAAAAACATGATTTATGTTTAATTATATGCTTTGTGACAAAGTATTTTAGATGGAATCAGTCTTCATTTTGTGTTCTATTTCCAATACTCTAAATGATATTCAGTACCTGCACAATTGTTGGTGAAATCACTAGTAACATTCTTTCCAGATTCTAATTTGACTATTATGACAGTATTTGCGTTCTATAAACATAAACAAAAAAGCAAAGACAGCAAAGCAGAGCCAAAAATATATTAATGCACACCAAGTCGCAGCACTAAGATCGACAAAATAAAATGGTTATTCTGGAATGTTTCTTTGAGTAGAACGGCATAAGAAAAGTGACAGTGTAATGTAAGAATTACTTTCAAAATTGTGTCCATGTATAACAGAACAGAATCACTAACTAAATGTCTACTTAAATATTGAAACGTTCGAGAAATTATTTGCAAATGCAAGAGCCTTCTAGAAGCTGTTATCCATCTTCTAGAAGATATACCGAAAAATAGGGAACACTCGAGAAGGATTTCCTTATGTGTATATATACCGCCGAAACAAATCGTAGGGCAGTTATTCGCGTAACGCGAATGCAGCAGTATTAAGAAGACTATTCAAGTTGAGATAACTAAGTCGTTAGCACGCGTATGTACATAAATATACCGAGAATAAACGTGTACGTGATTTTTAGTGTAAACAAGTGTGAAGCTATCCGCGGACGTTATCTTATCTTCGTGTAAGTGATAGTGTTATACAACGGTTATACATAAATTAGTGTAAGTGTTTTCATTAAATATTATTAGATTTAATTAGTTCGGTTAATTTAAAAGTGTACATTTTTCTAGAATAAGTAAACGTGTTTTTAGTCGTTTAAATAAATTAGTAGTTAATAATAGAATCGTTACAATATTCATCTGTCTTTACTCTTTGCACGATGATTAATTAGCGCACGACAGGAGTCGAATAATTGAATGCTTATTAAAGAAAATTTGATATTGTAAAAGAATCAAAAATGTATTTAACACAAAAGACAGAATAAGTCATGTGCGCTGCTTATTCATCACTCTACTCAATAATTTATTACAAACACACATGTATATTTATATCTAAGAGTAATATAGGTCTGTGCAAAAATACATAAAACGATTTCGTTGTATATATTTAATAAACGACCATTTTATAAAAATAACAAAAGCGATTGTGGGTCATTTTTGAACTAATCCAAATTATTAAAAATTCTCAAAAATTCGCGTTTTCTATTTTAAAAACCTGCACCGACATTTCTATTTAAATTTAGAATTAATAGTTCAATCAACTCTAAAATGCGTTCATAGGATTTCTAAAGTGTCAATATGAAATTTTGATACACTGTTGATATAAACATAATAAAATTACGTTCAACTTGCACTGAAACTGAAAATTTGGCATTCCTTAGCACGCTCTGACGCAAAATCGGTCAATTTTGCATTTAAATTCAACTCGAGGTGAAAGTATTAGAGATTGATATATTGCAGTTGCAATTAAAACGCTTTGAGCGCAAATTAGACACGTGATTTCAAAATGCATTTCCAAATTTAATCCAAGTTGCATAATCATAAGACTGTATCTACTAAAAACCGGTGGATGCTAAAATTGGCAAGGGAATCTAAAATTATATTGGCAATTCGCCAAAAACACTTTCGTTGCGGTGAAAAATATTTGACAACTAATTTTAGAGCGACAATCCACGTATTTAGAGATACTAAAAAAATTGCATTTATTTTGATTTTTTTAGCAAAAAAAATTGTCTAACGGGTTAATGAACATCTAAACGTAAAATGACAAAAATCTGGTGTTTATTTATTTATTTGTTAAAACTTAGAATTCTGAGTCAATTTAGTGACTCTTTTTATGTTTATAAGTCAGAATTTTATTTCTAATTTTAAGAAATCGTGATCAAAATATTATTATTTCTGAAAATGCCAAAACACGTGTAGACTTTTAAATGCGCATCTGTTCTGTTTTTATATAAATTTCCTTAATTTTAATAGATTTACGTAATTATTGATATTCAAAGTTTTTTTTGGATTACATTAGGATACCGGTTCTGTATGCAACTGTAAAGCTATAAATTACGTAAAAAAAAGAACTGTATAAATATAAATAAAATAAAATATTTACCATTAGACACTACGCAAAAATTATTTGAAAAAGTGGTGTAATAATTAAAGCTTTAAACAATTCAAACAAACGTTACGTCAAAAGAGAAAATTTTGTAGATGCAAGCTGTGCCAAATTATCATACTACGAACAACAAATAGATCTGTTTATCTGGTATTAATGATTCTTCTAGTTTTGGCATTGTATACTTTACCACAAGAGCAAGATGAATTTTAGTGACGCCTAGCACTTTTGGCGCCCTTGTGCAAAGTTAAAATAACGCCCCAAATTTGTACTACGTTCATATGTGAGTACAGATACGGGTTAAGTTAGGTATTATTATCCACTATTGAAAAATAATTTAAGAAAGTATTTTCATAAATATAACCATCCTGTACATAAAATCCCGATCAGAGTCGACAACATCGACAGTAGTCGAGAGATAAGAGAGTATGATGGCGCGAATGTAAGAAAGTAACGCGTGATTATCATTGTGTGGTTACCTTAAGTTTAAATTAGTGACCTGAATTATGTTTTATTTCTATAACATTTATATTATTAATTACAATAAATAACGTGTAATAAAAAACTACGTTATAGTGGCGCCCAACGTGGGGCAAAAAATGGTAAATGTGAAATAATTCATATTGTGCGAATTAGCATTAGCGATTCAGCGCTGTAAATTCTAATTGAGTATATCGACCGTTAACCTTAATGTATCTTGCTACTTCTTGTCGATCTTGCAAAAAAACGTACGTGCTTGAATAACGTCCTTATTGATACTCCGGAATTTTTTCGATAAATTAATAATAGTGAATGTATGTGTATTAAAAATATCGTTCATTCGCATTATTCAGTGTACATAAAATTAATCTTGTGCTGTGAATTCTTTTGGCTTTTGTTCAATTCTGCGAATTGTTGAACGTATTTACATACTCAAATTTCGCAAATGCAGATTACATCTTTGTGTTTATTTTACGAGTAACTTTTTATTCTAAACCGAATAATTTAGCCACACTTTAATTGAACGTTGTTGCGTGTTCTTAGTGAATTATTCTTTACGTCTATCGAGAAACATGCCTCCAAAAAAGAAAGATGTTTCGTCTTCCGTGACCTTAACAACTGAACAATTTCGCGAACTTTTGTTATCTATACAACAACCTTCGCGTAGTTCCGACAGCACGCCAACACCTAAAGAACAAAATGGTAACTTCACTACATGTACCGCGCGTTTTGATGGTGAAGCGTCTTCTTCAGTAGAAGCTTTTTTAGACCCCGTCTTAATTTTTAAAGATTGTGCGAACGTGTCTGATGAAAATGCTCTTAGAGGTTTGCCCGTTTTTCTTACCGGTATTGCTTCTGTTTGGTATCAAAGAATTAAGTATTCAATTACTACATGGCAAGAAGCCATCGAGTTGATAAAACAAACTTATGGTCAGAAGACACCTTCTTTTAGGATTTTTAAGAAATTGTTCTCTGAAGAACAAAACAAAATAAATACAGAAATATTTGTGTGTAATGCTCGCGCTGTTATAGCTCAGTTGCCGTATAAATTGGAAGAAAACGTTTGTTTAGATATGGTATACGGTCTTTTAAATCGCCGCGTTCGTGCACGGATTCCGCGTGACGATGTTAAAACTTTCAATGAACTTTTGATAAAAGCACGTGCAATCGAAGGATGTTTAGATGAAGTTTTGTCCGAGAACCTAGTGAAAGAAAATGTTTTGACCTCCCGCGCGTTTGAAAAACTTGATAAGACAGATTCGGAACTTTTAGTAGAAAGTGCGCGTATTGTCGTGTGAAAGGACACCATATGAAACAAGTGTTTCAAGTGAACCAAACGCTGTCGTGCGTCCAGTTTTATTGTGCTACGGATGTGAAACTTCTGGAGTCATTCGTTCCAATTGTTCGAAATGCCGTTCAAAAATATCCGCTGAAGCTTTTCAAACCTCATCAGAATCAACCTTCTGCGAACTTGATGCAAAGAAATTTCCAAGTTTAGAAAGGCCCGTTCTACCAATTTAAATCTGGGACTCCAATGGAACTGCTATCGCTGACACTGGAGCCACAAAATCAGTCGCTGGTGAAACATTATACAATCTTCTCAAAAATCGTTGCAGTTTCACTAGACAAAAAGTTTTCCGTAACCCTAGCTGATGGTACTGATACACCACAAGAGGTTTTAACAACGACAGTACCCATACAAATTGCTTATAAGACGATCACTGTGGAGATGATTGTTCTTCCAAATGCCAAATCTAATCGTACTCTTTTGGGAATCGATTTTCTTTCAAAAGCTCGAGTTCTTTTGAACACTGCAACTCGTAAAGATAGTAATCTCGTCGAATCTTCCACAAGTGTTGATAACGTTTCGTTCACTTCATTGAGAAAAGATGAGGGAACCATGCTCACTCCAGATCAACGACGATCCTTTAACAGTTTCCTTACCAAGCATGAAATCACAGAATAGTTATTCAGCCTGAAAAAACTCCTATTTTTTCACCACCGTACCATATGACCAAAGTGAATAGAAAAATCTTACGACAACAGTTAGACCAGTTGCTTGCCGATGACATCATTGAGGAATGTGAGAGTCCTTAGGCAGCGCCAGTAGTTCTGGTTCCTAAGAAGTCTGGTCAATATCGTCTTTGCGTTGATTATCGTCGCCTTAATGCGATCACTGTCTGCAATCGATACCCAATGCCTCGTATTGATGATCTTCTACATTCCGCTAAGCCTACTAAATTTATGTCGACAATAGACCTTCAATCTGGTTACCATCAGATTAGCGTTCACGAAGCCGACAAAAACAAGACAGCTTTTGTTACGCCTTTTGGTATGTTCCGATGGAAGCGGTTACCTTTTGGATTATGTAACGCTCCTGTCACCTTCTCTAGAATAATCGACAGGTTCAAAGTTGGAATAAAGGCAAATGTTTATGCTTACCTTGATGATCTGATCTTCTTTTCTGAATCATATGAAAATCATCTTAAAGATCTACATGAAGTTTTCAAACGCCTAGAATAATTCAATTTGCGTGCAAACCGGGAAAAATGTGTTTTCGCTTGTGAAAAAGTCAAGTTTCTGGGTCATGTTATTACTAACGGCGGAATACAAGCTGACCCAGACAAAATCGTCGCTTTGAAAACATGGTCACCCCCAGTGAATTTTAAACAGTTAAGCACTTTTGTGCAAACGTGCAGCTGATTTCACAAGTTTATTCCGCAGTTCTCCAAACTAGCTCGCCCATTGACGGATCTTACAAAGAAATCTACCACCTGGAAATGGGGAGATTTGGAACAAAAATCTTTTCAAACGCTTAAAAGATGTTTAATCACAGCTCCCATCCTTTGTCAAGCAGATAATACAAAAACATTTATAATCCAAACTGATAGCAATGATTATGCGATTATAAGCAGTCTTAATGCAAGGGGAACATAACCAGGAAAAACCAGTTGAATACGCAAGTCGCCTTTTGACGTCTTCTGAGAGGAATTACTTTACTACCGAAAGAGAGGCCCTGGCTCTTGTTTTTGTTGTTGCCAAGTTTCGAGGGTACATTGAGGGTTCAACAGATATAACCATTGCTACCGGCCATCAGCCACTTCGTTGGCTCATGTCCATCAAGACTCCTACTGGAAGACTTGCCAGATAGGCTTTGCCAACTCCAATCCTTTAATCTCACGATTCAGTACACTCCAGGAAAAGCTAATTTCGTAGCTGATACGTTGTCTGGACCGCTTATCTCTGAATCTGAGATCAAAACAAGAAAAGAAATGTGTCAAATTACTTTCAATTTACCACAAGTTTCTCCAAGCGATCTTCGCATACGTCAGCTTGCGGATACCGATCTGTCAACAATTATAAATAACATTGAATCTGGAACTCGTCTCGAAGAGGCTCAGAGATGGTCTGAAAGAGGGTACGCCTCTATCGTTACTTATCCGACAACGACCAAGAAGACGCGCAACTTGTCATTCCAAAAGAAGATCGTGAAGAGATACTCGAGAATACCATGAACAAATTTCGTGTCATGATGGTATCGAACGTACATTGCAAAGAACACGAAAACATTATTGGCCAGGAATGAGAAAATCAGTGATGACTCATGTAAAAACTTGTATCGAATGTCAGCGCGATAAGGCAGCGAACCAGAAGCCCGTTGGACTTGTTGAAACTCTTATACCTGCAGCCCGTTTTGAAACAGTGTCAGTCGATTTCTTTGGCCCTTTGCCTAAAACAAAAAATGAAAACAAATAGATCTTGATTGTCGAAGATACTGCTTCAAGGTGGATAGAAATATGAAACACGCAACATCAATTGCCACCGCCACAATTCTTATTTAAGAAGTATTCTTACGTTATGGAATTCCGCGAAGACTTGTTAGTGCAACGGTGTGCAATTTGTTAGTGAAATCATGCAACATGTTTGCACCTGCTTGAAGATTAATCAAGAATTGACTCCATTGTATCATGCCGAATCTAATCCGGTAGAAAGGAAAAATAGAGAATTAAAGCCCAGGCTTGCAATTCTTACGCAAAGTGATCACACATCGTGGGATGACAAACTAGCATCGTTACATTTCGTTTTCAATAGTGCTCCGTGTCAAACCACGGGGCGCACCCCAGCATAT
Source organism: Aquatica leii (assembly GCA_035610365.1). NCBI lineage: Eukaryota > Metazoa > Arthropoda > Insecta > Coleoptera > Lampyridae > Aquatica > Aquatica leii. The sequence goes on along the minus strand of CM069436.1, from coordinate 94,199,892 downwards.
CTTACCTTCGCAAGAGAGCTTAGAACAGCTGATGAGGTCTCACGTGAAATGCGTCAAATCATGGAAGTAGAAAACTATGTTCCCGCCGTTTCACCTTATTTAGCAAGAATGACAGATGTCTTGCAAGAACCTCATGACCTGCAGAATGTTAAGCAAGACAAGAGTAAGCAGTATGCCGATCGAAAAAGCCAGACTAGACCTGGGTTTCAACAGGGTGACCTAGTCCTTGTAAAAAGTCACCTGTTGAGCAGTGCCGCTCAACACACAGCGTCCAAATTTGGTCCTCGAAGGGACGGCTCATATCTTATAATGAAACCGGCATCTAAAGTAAGCTACGAGATAGCTGACCCCGCAAATCCAACTGTAACCATAGGAAAGTATCATGTTTCGGATCTTACGCCTTTTTACTAAAGCCGATTTTAAATTCCTACCGCAATACATCCAAAAAGACGTCGAGGACGTCCGACGAAGAAAACTACGCAGTGAGTATTAGCGACAGTTTTTCCAACAGATTGTCGCGCAAGGGCGCTTAACGACAACCTGAGAGGGAGTATAACCATCCTTGTCTTGTGTCATGTCAAACTTATCTCTTTTCCCACCACTATCCAACATTCGTCCGTGTCGATCGTCGTATTCATTTTTTTGAGCGCTGCCGCAGTTGTTTTTTTTTGGAGGCGACGCTTTTCCGACGGTTTCGCTTTTTGCTGCTTGGAAACTTTCGATTTCTTCGTTGATTTTTTTCGTTTTTGACAGCGATTTCTGTTGCTGTGTCGAGGTCACGGCGGCCGATTGTTGTTTTTTGTTGACGACGACATTGGCGACAGCGGAATCTATCGTCTGTTGTTTTTGTTTGGAATGACGGTTTTTTACCTTTCTTGTGCAGTCGCGTTTTTAACTGAGGTCAACGCTAGTTTCTTAGGCAGCGAGAGCGACGCCTTGGCTCGCTTGGCAACCGTAAATGTCGGCAATGTTTTTTTTCATTGATGGCCGCCCCGTACAATGCGGGTTTCGAAAAAGCCTTTTCGTTGCTGCTATCTTGAACGAAACGCTTCGACCTTAGTCGGAATGTAATTCCAACGAAACTCAAAACCAGCAATAGAACCTTTCTCGCACTTTCTCTAATGTCTTTTTCACACCAAAGTATTTTTCGGATGCCCAATCGCGCAGATGCTATACTTGTAACAATTTGGATACATTTCAAACTGACGAGTATGCAACTTTCCACTCACAGTTGTGACAGGGTTCAAAATTTCAACTTGATTGGTTTGGATATATCAAAACGCCATTTTTACGCTTTACTTTGTGCGTTTCGGATGCCCCTTTAAGAATCGTTCGGTAAGGGTATAGTTTTCTTTTCCTTTCAATAGAAAAGATATCAATCTCTAAAAATCTCGCTTGATGTCGATTTGATTTGAAACAAATACTCAAGATTTGTTAAAAATTTTGATACGCAAGTGACTGAATGCTACACGTTTTGTAATTTCAGTTCCCTTATGTATAATGTAAGTCTAAAGACACGTAAAGTGTACTACTAAATTTCCTGCTGATGACACCGGATAGCTTCTGTTCGTCGAGAACGAGAATGGATAAATGGTTTATGAAATTCCTACCTCGAGCGAATTATTACTTTCTTTAGACGACCTCCAAGTATTTATGCCGCATTATTTAACACTCGATCCATGCTTACGTAGTCGACAAATACGGATTTATCAATGACTGAACAATGTCCGCCAAGAACACAGCGTTTCCCGTTTATTTACAATTTTTTCTTGTCATTTAAGTATTTTTTTTTCTAATTACGTAGAGCATCAGTGATAACGATATATAACTAAATATTACTCTTTTGATTATAAGCGACTTTCGGCTTAGACTGCGTCGTAGTTATAAACACCCAGAATTTTTAGGCTTAGTCCTAGTCTCTCCTTGAGAGAGTTGAAAAATAGCTGCAGTCTCTCGGACATGGTCTTCTTGACATGGCATCAGGGTTATAATGCCTGTTTCCGGTACGGTGTTTTGTGTGGTAGTGATCTCTCAATTCATCTTGCCACGTGTTCTTCCAGATTACAAAACTGCAACAACCATTTCGATATAAGTATTTATAAAAGTGCTCTATAGACTTGACGACTGCTAACAGTTCTGCTTAAGTCAGGCAATAATTCCTTTCTGGCCTGGACAAAGCTTTGATAAAATACTTTTTTTGTCCATATTGCACCTGTAAAAAGAATGCATATATTACCAGATTATTTACATTGGTATTCAAAACAAAATGTCTAGGCCCTGTTTTAGTTTATTAAAAGTTTATTCGCAGTCTTCATTATCTCTAAATTCTGCTCTTTCATCACTCAATTTAGTCAAAGGTTTGGTAATATTAGTAAATCCGGTTACGTCTATAGTAGGTACACAACCTAAAAAGACTGCAAACTTATTGCTTGTCGATTGGTTCGCCATGTGTGCACCGTTTTGTGTTGTTTTTTCCCGATCCTTAGGTTCTAATTCCAGCGACCAGTAACCACTCTTTAAATACAACCAGTACTACTAGAGACGCCCATGGACTATTTTTAGTTCAGTTACATTTTGTGTCTCCATATCCGTTGTCTTCGGCTCCTTCTTATTTAGCTAAAAAAATTAAGCGTAGATATTGTATTGGCCGTACGTCTTCGTTATTGATTTTATGCTTCATCACGTCAGTTCTTCCGTTGGAACCACTTTTTACTGGGAACACATTCTGATACTACAGGATCAACGTTTTAACTTTGGTCAGCTGATCATAGCTGGGATTTTGGCACTTAGAGATAAGTATATCTAATAACTGTTGTTTTTTTTTCTTTGGTGATGTAGCTTCGTTGGATTTCATGCATTTTACAATCTAAAATAGTGGCATACATTAGCCTATTATGGTTTTCTTTTTGAACGTTATTGAGTTGACATTCAAGATCCTTGTTAACATCGTATTTTTCACTCGTTTTGTCAATTAACAATCCCTTTTCAACCAAGTCGTTTTCCATTAGTTTAATAGCGAATAATACCATCACCACATTTTCAGTCCTTCCAAGCAAACTCAAATCTTCACTTAATAAGACTCGCATGGCTGCCTTTTCTGACGAATAAAAAAGAATTTCTTCTATTTCCTAAACTAATGGTTATTTTTGCTTCTCCGTTAGGTCGAATAATGGTCTTGGTAACTCTCGTGTCGACCAGTACCTGAGCACTTTGTCTATTGATCTTCCCATCAAGATAAATGCGGTGCATTTGTTCCATAAGCGCTACAATTTGAATAATAATTTCCGGTTTATGATTAGATGAGATTACCTTTTGACTGTTTTGATCAACTTATTCTAGATTTTTGGGCGTTCCTCTTTTCTTCTATTTCTGCTATGCTTTTTTGTGGCTGCCTAGGTTCCTGTGCGGTACAGCGGAATTTATGACTGTTTCGATGCAATGCTTGTTTTTGCCGCTTTAAACTCCAAGACTGGCGTTAAAGCGTCGTCCAACGTTTTCGGTCGAGCTAACCGTAGTGACAACTGCTTTTTGTTGTTGTATAGTTCATCGATAAAGGCCTGTATATCCACTTGTTCCAAAAAGCCGTAGTATACGTGTCAATGTATCAAAGTCAGCTTTATTTTTTGCTGGCTCTCCGCGGCTTTCTTAACGCGGTTTTTTATTTCAACTTGATATATTTGTTGCAAATGAATTTCTCATATCTCCTTTCTTAACGTGAAATTAAAAGTTCGTGATTTCCTTCGTTTCATTAGTAACTCTTTAAACAGCTTCATTCTTCGCCTAATTCATCGCGCATTTCTTTTTTTAAATTTAAAATACGTGCTTTGCAAACAGTTTTAATCGCTAACTTGTAGTTGTTCTTCAATAGTTTTTATTCGATTTTCTATGCCACGCTCGTATTTTTCCTCTAAAGTCACGAACATTTTTGTTCATTTTTCTAGAATTTTCTTCTATATATTTATGTATTAGTTTTTATTGTATATTTTATTGGTTTGAAAAATTAAAATAGTTTTGCGTCTATATTTACTGCTTGCTAACGAGTTACCAGCACAAAAAAAACTGTCACTTTTTTTTGTATAGCACTAAATTTTAATTACGAACGAATTTTTCTTATTAAATGCCTAAAGTTTAATCAATGACTAAAAAAAATTTAAGCAAACACACACCAAGCACGTACTAATCACTTATTTGCTTACACTATATTAATTTACCGAAAGTTAAGATTATCCTACACCTGACGCCAATTGTAATGTATTCTAAAGTTAATTCATTTTTAATTAATTATTGACACAATTATTATAGATTCGTTAATTATAAACGTAACTAATTTTTAATACAATTAATATTAGTAAAATGTATAACCAACGATGTTTAAGAAAAACAACAAAGTAATTTATATAACTATCACTATCACTGTGCGAGGAAGTCTCACTTTTATATATCTACACTATTTATTTACACTGGCACACGCGTTTGACCAGTAAGCTATTATCAAATTTAGTTAATTATTTATTATTTTTGTTTAATTTCTGTCGATGATTTTTTTCCGTAAATTTGTCCTAATTCTAAGTAACCATTTTTTGGTACTTTTTGTTTTGTTTTTATTCTTTTTCTCCAATAATTGGTTTGACTGCCTTAAAAAATAACTAGCATGTGCTAAGCTAACACATAAAAGTTATTTAAATTTTACATCTACCGAGGTTTACAAATTAATGAAATTATGAGCTATGTCGGTTAATACTTAGTAATTACCTTTCCAAGTTCACGGACGTACATAAAAGGTATTTTATTACGACACATATATGTGTGTGCTTTAATCATTGACCTACAAGAAAAATCTCAAGAGGTCAATGATTTATTGAAATTTTTGTAATAACAATACACATTAAAATGGCAAATTCGTTATTGCCATGACCAGCTAACATTGCTTAATTAGTAATTATCAGCAAACACCTTCTCTTTCTTTTAATTTCTATTCATTTGTAAACACGCGTGTGAGTAATTTTTTTCCGAATTAATTTCTATTTTTGAGTTAAATTATTAATACTTGATCGTTACCGTTATTGTAGATCATCGCAAGTAGAAAGTTTAAGAATTGTGCTGTAACTAAAGATAAATTACGGGTCATGAGAGACAAAGCTATAATTAAATTAGTATGTAAATTGAAAAGTAATGTTTAAATTATTACTTACCAATAGTACCGACAAGCTTTCTTGTGCTGCTTCTTCAAAATGGTATTGTTTATTGTTAATAACGAATATGAGGTTAAAATACTGCCATACAACGACTATGTTATATGTTCCTGCTAATTACAAGTTAAATTTTTGGCTTTCTATTTTTTGGTAATTAGTGTAACAAGTAATTTCTTCAACACTTTTTTCTGGCAGTTTGGCCATTAGTAAAGCATTAAAAACAAGTTTTTTAAACAACCTTCCTTTAGATGTGTACTGAGTTATTTTGTATTATGTTATAATTAGTGTATAATTTTCTATGTTATGATAAAAAGTTTTCTCACGATTAATTTTAATGTATGGTCCTCGTGCCCATAATTTGCGTCTTGACTCTTAAACTAATCACGTACACGATGAACATAAACGTAAAATATTTTAAATCAAACATTTATAATGTTAATAAAAATTTACAAAGAAACAAAAAAAAAACAAACGAACAAAATAGAACACTTATATAATTTAAAAAAAGTGCCTGTAATCTTTGCGCGCAATTGTAGTAGAAATTCCTTCGGGTTTGTGACAGATATTACTGAAAAGATTAAATTTAAATTAAAATAAATAAAATTTTTATTTATTGATGAAAGAGTCAAATGTTTCTGGGACTCCGCCATTTTAAATTAATTGAACTTATTTTATTTTATATTAATGATTTCTTATATTCTATGTAAAATTCCTTTATACCATTATAACTTTTTGAAAAATTTTCACTCATCAATTAAATTCACTAAAAATTAAAAAAATTCAAAACAATGCTTCATAAACGCGTGGATATCCACAACACAATTAAAGATTAGAATAGCACATCTCAAGCCTACTTTGTTTTAAATATTTGTTGCAGTTCGTTAAAATTGATCTTGTAATTCAATTTGAATAAAAACTTTTTTTGAACAAATCGCTAAATCGTTATTCACAACTTCGACAATTCTTTGACTCAAATTGCATAGACAATTAAACATAAAAAAGATCAAAACTCAAATTTGTATTTCAAAGATAAATTACAGATTATACGGTTAAATACGTTATGAAATGACGTCTTTTATATGTATATTTAGACGTGTTAATGACGTTGAATAATAGTATTCTAACGGTCTTGACCAATTATATCTATAATAATACGTAAACATTACAACACTTTCAGTTTATATTTTTTATTTGTTCTACTTACATAACCAATTAAATTATACTAAATTTTATATAAAATAAAAATTTATGTAATTATTCATAGCTAGAAAATGTTCTATCGACAAATACTGCATCTAGAAAATTATGGTGTAATAAACTATCCGATAAGCAAAGTATTAATACAAGCAGAATTGTTTATTACAAAGTTGTTGTTAATAACAACTTATTCTGTATATTATAAAAATAGTTTCTTAGTTATGCAATATCCGCATATATCCGTTTTCTCTCACTGTATCGATATTAATAGTAACGTTAAGTGTTGAAATAAATTATTTTTAAAAGAAATAAAATGTGTTGAAAAATGCATCTTATCACACTTTTCCATTTAATTAAAAAAAAAATAGATTTATTGGTATTTACTTGCATAACACAATTATTGCGAAATTTGTTATAAACGAGTTTTTAAAAGCAGGAATTGCTTGTACGATTAGAATCAAATGCATTTTTAATAGTGATGTGTTACGAACAATAAATTAAGTAATTTATAAAACTCGATCAGTTACTTGAAAACTTGTTTAACTTCAAGTCCCCAGATTTTTTAAACTTTTTTGAATATTGAAATATTTTGGACCTTGAGAATATACAAAGGAATTTAAGAAATCAACAGAATATTCTAGTAGAAGATAAGACAAAAATATAAAAAATAATCGCAAGAAATTGACTTTAGTCAGTCTTAAAGAAGAAGTTTTCTCCTTCATCGCAGAAGTGAACCACGTACGACGACGCTGTACTAAACCCTAAAAAAAATACGAAAAGCGTTTGGAAAAGTAAAATAAGTCGGCCGAAAAAGGCAAATCATGGCCCAGAAATAACCATCGCTTACCAAACACTTTCGCAACATTTAACATGATAGAAAGATAAATAAACAAAGTGTTCTGTTACTAGTCCACACGAGAGCGACAGAGACTATCCTTCACTCTGACTGACTGGAAGATGAAAAACATCACTGGTAACAGTGTGATCTTGTATGGCAACTAGCAGGTAAATAGAAACCCACAAATAAGTAAAATTAAACATTAGTTTAGGAAATGGAGTATTCGAGTATCAAGTACGTAGACGTTATTCTGCTTGGAAGGACTAAAAATGTGGTGACCAGCCTAGATTAGTATCTTCAGAAACACTACGATCCAGCAATTGAACGAATAAAGGGCGACCTAGTTGAAAAGGGTGCTGAATATCAACTCAAATCTAGTAACGTTGAAAAACAGTAAAATGGTTAAGTCAATTTATGCCAGTATCTCAAATTGGAATATGCGAGACTTTCACTAAAGTTATGTTACCAAAGAATTGTTCACAACAGCTATTAGATTTACTCACCCTTTAAGTGTCAAAACCTTTGCCATTACTAACTCACCAAAATTGAAATGTTGATTCAGCAGTATTAAGATATGATCGCGTTAGAAAATAGTTCTAAAGAAAGAACAACACCCACGCCGACTTTTTTTTTGACAATAGGAGGAACAAGATGTGATTATGCTTTCAAATGTCTATGAGCGTTCCCAGTAATACTTATAAAAAAAATAATAAATTACAAACAGTTTACCAAAATGACCAAAAAGAGGACGGCTATCTTTTACCAAGAATTGACAATACTTTGACACACTGTCAAGATTGTAAGATTTTCTACTTTGGATTTGAAAAGCGGTTACTGGTAGATTGAATTGATACCAAACGACCGTGAAAAAACAGCGATTACGACCAAAATTGGTTTTAGAAAAAGTGATGAGTTTATCTAAACAACGTGATTGTAGTTAGAAGGTCGTTTGGAAAACATTTGAACAATTTCAAGACAATGTGCCAAGTGTTAAGAAAGTTTCATACGTTTAAGAAAAAGTTATAATTTTAGCAAAGTTTTGTCTGGGCCAGAAAAGAATTACTGCGTGATGAATCATGAGATCGCAAAACTATGACTACAACCATAAACATCGTGCCGGAATCAGTCATCATAACGCTGATGCGTTGTCAAGATGATTAGAAGAAAAAACCAATTGCCTCCAAAAAAATATCCCGAATTGAAACTTAGTCTTTTGAGCAAAAATAAAAACAGACTACTGTAACGTTTATTAAATCTAATTAATTTATTTATACTAAAAATATGTACACGTTTACTATTATTAACCGAACTAATTAAATCTAAGGATATTTAATAAAAACACTTACACTAATTTATATATAGCGCTATCACTGACACGAAGATAAGATAAAGTCCGCGGATAACTTCACACACTTGTTTAAAACTTATTGTTTACGTTAAAGTCACGTACCAGGTTATTTATCTCACAAGCGTTATTCACTTATTTAGTTAAACTTGAGTAATCTTCTTAACACTGCCGTCTTCGAATTACAGGAAATAACTGACCTCGGATTTGTTTGCACAGTATTTATACACTTTGGCAAAACGTTCCCGTATGTTCCACAACCTTCGGTGAACGTTCTAGAAAACCTCGCGAAGGCTCTCGAAGTTTCGAATAACATCTCGAACGTTTCACTACTATAGTAAATCAGAAAGGCACTTTGGCGTGAAGAAGAAGATTGCAGACAGTGACGAAGTCGCCAGAAAAAAGACAGTTGGTTTTTAGCGAGAATTGACGATACTCTAGACACCCTGTCAAGATCCTAGTAGTTTTCCACATTGGATTTAAAAAACCGTTACTGGCAGGTGAGATTGAAACCCAAAAACCCTAAAAAAACAGTGTTTGCAGTTTGTGGCAGTTCACCGTTACGCTCTTTGGTCTATATAACATTCTCACGGCGTTCGAACGTTTGATAGATACTATTTTGCGTGAACTGTCATGAAAAATGTGCTTGGATTGTCTAGACAACGTGGTTGTGCTTAGAAATTCGACTGGAATAACATTTGAACTTGGAAAAACTGTTCTAACGACTTTGTGGGGCAATCCTGAAGTTGAGCCAAAAAAAATGCCAAGTGTTTAATTAGTTTCGTGCGGTAACATTCGACGTAGAAGGTCGTATTTACATTTACAAACGGAAAAAGGAAATACAAGTGTAGAAGTTAGAGAAGATAGTGGGTGAAGGTACTGGTGTTAGTAGTGGTAGTAAGAGGAAAGCAGGAGAGAAAAAGGGTGGGTAAAGGAGGAAGGGTGTAAAAAGAATAATTAAATTAAGTGAAGATTAGAAACTGTGGTGGAAAATTATAAAACTGACGAACAAGTGAGATTAAGGTGAATAAGCAGGTAATCGAAAAGGTCAGCGACAAAAGATAACCTCCTACATTCATAGAAATTATTACATTTAAAGCGAAATTAAAACGAAATAACTACAAAGGTGACGTTTTAAAACACGAAAAATAACAAAAGAAGGTAAGGAGGAATTAAGAAAAAAAATAATTAAAAAAAAAAAAATTAATAAAATAAAAAAATTAAATAAATAAAATGAAAAAATTAAATAAATAAGAAATAAAAAAGGGGAAAGGGAGGAATAAAAGAAAGACAGAGAAAGAGGAAAAAGAAAGGCAAGAAATATTTGAAAGAGGAAAGAAAACAATAAGATCACCAGACATTAATAAGATATCGGAGGAAAGCGAAGGAAAAAACTCAAGAACAGAAGGAGGAAGGAAAAAAATGGAGGAGTTAAAAGAATTAATGAGAGAAATGATGAAACAGATGGAAGAAAATATGCAAGGAATAAGACAAGAAATCAAAGAAATGAAAAAAGAAATGGGAGAAAGAGAAAAGAAGTGGGAGAAAGAAAAAGAGAACCTGGTGGAGAGAATAGAAAAACTGGAGAAAAAGCGGAAGACGAGGAAAGATGGAAAAGAAAGAATAATATTGTGATAAAGGGGTGGAGAAGTGAAGAACCACAAAAGATTTAGCAGTGATGCTGGAAAAAAAAATTAAATGTAAAAGTAGAAGTGAAAAAGTGACAGTAATAAACAAAGAGAAGAAAAATGAGATAGTGGTGGCGGAAATCGGAGGATGGGAGGAAAAACAGAAGGTAATGGCGGAGAAGAAGAAATTAAAGAATACAAGAATATATATAAATCCCGATTTGACATGGGAGGAAAGAAGAGTGCAAAGAAAAATAATGAACATAGCGGTGGAAAAAAGAGCGGAAGGAAAAAGAGTATGGGTAGGATACAGAAAAATGGAGATAGACGGAGACAGATTCACATGGAACGACAAGGATAGGGGACTGAGCAAAGAAAGGGGAGAGAAATTGGGGAACCAAAAAGCAAAAAACTAAAGGGCAAAGGGAGAGCGATAAAAGAGAGAAAGTTGACGAAATGGCAAAGAAAAGGAATAATGAGAGATGGAAATGGAAAAGAAAAAAAAGCAGGAAAAATAAAAAGCAAGGAAGAAGCACAAGGGGAGGTGAGTGAGCTGAGAGTATTGTTATGCAACGTAGCGGGAATAAAAAACAAGGAACAGGATTTCTGGAAGTACATCAAGGAACTGGATGTAGTGGGATTACAGGAGACATGGATGGAAGAAAAAGAATGGGAGTGGTGGGAAAAAGAGTTGGCGGAGGAATTTGAGTGGGTGGTGCAACATGCAGAAAGAGAGAAGAAAAACGGGAGAGCAAAGGGGGGTACAATAACGGGAATAAGAAAAAAATGGTTGAGCCAGGAAAAGAAAGAAAAAGTGCAACAGAGAAGAGGAGTTGTAGAAAGGAACATACAGTGGGGAAAAACAAAAATAAAAGTAGTGACGGTTTATAGCAGGAGAATAAAAGAGACAAGGAAAAACATAGAAGAGATGATAGAAGAGGGGGAAGAGGGATTGATAATAGTAGGAGAGGACTTTAACGCAAGAATAGGGGAAGAGGGGGGAATACAAGAAAGAAAAGGGACGGGAAAAAGACAAACAAAGGACATGGTGATAAATAAAGAAGGAAAAGAACTTCTGGAAATGTGCAACGAAAAAGGGTGGGAAATAATGAACGGGAACAGAGAGGAAGATGAGAAGGGGGAATTTACGTACATAGGAGGAAGGGGAGAATCAATAATAGATTTTGTAATGACAAATGAAGAGGCTGCAAAAAAGATAAAGACATTTAAAGTGGGAGAAAGGGTAGAGTCAGGCCATCAACCACTGGAATTGACAATGGAAGGAAGAGAAAGAGAAGAGCGAGAGGAAGAGGAGAAGTACATAACTAAAAAAAAGTGGACAGAAGAGTGTGTAAAAAGATATAAAGAGAGAATAGGGAAAACGGTATGGATAGGGAAGGAATTACAAGAAAGTGTAGAGGAAATGAGAGAAATGATGGATAAAGCAACAGAGAGAGTCAGATTTAGAAAGTGGAAGGGGGAGAAAACAGGATTGAAAAAATGGTGGGATAGGGAATGCAAGGAAGCAAAGAAAAATGCAAGAAGAGCATTAAGACAGTGGAAAAAGGGAGGAAAGAAAAGGAGAATACAAAGAAGCAGTAAAAATATACAAAAAAACATGCGACAGAAAGAAGGAAGCAAACAAAAAGAATTAAGAGGATCAGATCAAAAAAATAAAAACGGAAGCAGATGTATGGAAATATGTAAAGAAAGAACGGAAGAAAAAATAGACGACAAAGGGAATACAAATAAAAGAATGGGAGATATATTTTCGGAACCTGTCGGGAGGAAGAACAAAAGCAGAAAAAAGAAAAAGAAAAGACGCGGTAGTAAGACAGGAAGAAGGAGATAGGGATAGAATAAATGAAGAAGAAGTAATAGAGGCAATAAAGAAGATAAAAAAAGGAAAGGCGGCAGGAGAAGATGGGATACAAGAAGAAGAGTGGATATACGGGGGAGAAAGTGTAGCAAAAAGGATGACGGAAATACTAAACAAAATATGGAAAGGGGAAGGATTTCCAGAGAGATGGAGAGAGGGAATAATATGCCCAATCCATAAAAAAGGCGAAAAAAATTAAGTCAAGAATTATAGAGGGGTAACATTATTGAGCACGGCATACAAATTATATGCGACAGTACTACAAGGAAGGCTACAGAAGGAAATAGAGGAAAGAAGTTTGGTACCAGACGGACAAGCGGGATTCAGAAAAGGAAGAAGGGCGATAGACAACATATATATACTAAAACACTTAGCAAATAAAGAACTAGAAAAGAAAAGAGGGAAAATGGTGGCACTCTTTGTAGACCTAAAAGCTGCTTTTGACAAAGTGAATAGGGAAAAGCTGTGGGAATACATGAGGAGGAAAAAAATCAATGAAAGATTAATACAAAGGATAGAGGAAATCTACGAAGAAACGAGGAGCAGGGTTAAAGTGAATGGGGAAGAAAGCGAGAAATTCATCACAAAGAGAGGGTTGAGACAGGGATGTCCACTGAGCCCAAGCCTGTTCTCAGTATATACGGGGGATCTGGAAGAGACAATGAGAGGACAACAGACAGGAGGGATAGTGGTAGGGAAAGCTAAGGTATGGTCGTTGGCGTATGCGGATGACATAGTGTTGGTGGCTAAGGAGGAAAAGGAAATGAAAGAGATGATGAAAACGCTGGAAAAATACATGAAAAAAAAAAGAAATGGAAGTAAACACGGAGAAAACAAAGATAATGATATTTAGAAAAGGAGGGGGGAAAAGAAAAAGAGAGGAGTGGATATGGAGTGATGAGGAAGTGCAACAAGTGAAGGAATTTACATCCTGAGCTACACGATGAAACAGGATAATATAGAGGGAGAACACATAAAGAAAAGGGTGAAGAAAGGAAACAGGTTAATAGGACAAGTGTGGGGTGTGGGGGAAAGAGTATTCGAGATGGATATAGAAAAAAGAAAGTTGTTGTTTGAAAAATTAATAAAAGGGGTGGTAATGTATGGAGCGGAAATATGGGGCTGGAAGGAGTGGAGGGAGGTAGAGGGACTACAGGAAAAATACTGGAGATGGGTTTTAGGACTGGACAGAGTTACACCGGGGTATATTGTGAGAGAGGAGGTACAGATAGAAAAAATAAGAGTAGAGACAGGAAAAAGAGCCATAAAATACGAGGAAGAACTGAGGGAAAGAACAGATTGCAAAATACTGCAAGAATGTTGGAAAGACATAAAGGGAGGGAAAGTGAAGTACGGGCAGGAGGGCAGAGAAGAGTATTACAAAAGAAACGGGTACGCGAGAGAAGAAGTGGAGAGATTAAGAGAAGAGGGAGTAGGGGTAAGGGAAGAAATAATAAGGAGAGATAGAGACATAGAAAAACAAGAAAGATCGACAAAGATAAAAGAGAGCAGATATAATAGAAATTATAAAGACATCAAGGGTGAAGGAATGCCGGGATATTTAAAAAATAAAGAGAATAAAAGCAACAAAAGGAAAAAAATGATGGCAAGGTTCAGATGTGGCAACGAGAAGTTAGGGAACAACTATTGGAAAGAAGAAACAGAAAAGTTGTGCAGGCTGTGTGGAGAAGAAACGGAGGAACTTAACCACATGAGACAGAAATGCAGGGAACTAAGAGAAGAGGTGATGAAAATAGAAAAAATCTTAGATGAAAACGGAAAAGGAGCGGAGTGGATGGAAGAAGTATGGAGAAGGAGGAAAAAATTAAGGGGAGAGGAGGAATAAAAAAAAAAAAAAGAATGTAAATGTAAATATAGAATGTAGGTTGTGAATGTAGCACGAACTAATTTGTAAGCCAAAGGCAACAAAATAAAGTTAAACTTATAATTAGTTTTGAAAAAGCTATAACGTATTTTGGCAAAGCTTTGTCTAGACTAGAAAAAAATTACTGCGTGACTAGAAGAGAACTATTAGTAGTCGTAAAATTCTCACAACATTTTTACAAATACTTGTATGGACGCAAGTTTGTAGTAATGATAAATCACGCCGCATTAAGATGGCTTTTGCAGTTTCGTAATCTAGAAGGACAAGATGAATCAAGAGATCGTAAAAGTATGACGACGACGCACTCATCGTAACGCTGATGTTTTGTCAAGAAGATTAGAAGAAAAGACATATTGCCTCCAAAGAACTTTGATTTGATTGATAACGATTGGGAGCATGTGTAGTTGCGACGTAAGCAAAAAAATGATCTCAAATTAAAACGCAGCGCATTAATGACGTATACCGTATTCGGAAACCACGGAGAGGTAAGCTCAAAATGGATCATGTCGTCTATATATAATATACAAGGTTGACCAAAATCAGGTTTGACAGTCAAAGTAATTAATAACAAACAGAATCAAAAATAAAATCGATCGAATAAGCTTCGATAGATTAATGAGCACGTTGTTATGTTAAAAATGCTTTAGTATAATGTTTGTCCCCTGTATAAAATTTATTCGCAGTACGCTCACTTTTCGTTGTTGGAGTAGGAACAAAATGTCAAATTTTAAACACAATTTTTTTCTTCCAGTACAATTTGAAGAACGCGGATATCATCTAGAGTTGTGTACACCCAACAAGACTTTGGTTGTTAAGTATTTCACGCACATTCATGTGGATATGAAATAGAATGTTGGGCCGATCCGAGTGAAAATCTGTATATGAGGTAATCAGTAGTTTAAGGGGTTACAACCCTCCTTAAGACTTTGACTGCACAAAAAACAAATATACATATACATAATTACATATAAGTGATTATAAATTTTGTACCCACTGACTTATATTTTTTCAAATGAATTTGTGCGATACTCAACGTAACACTAAATGCGCAAATTAATACTTTCTTTAATCATATGCGAGAACTAGCATAAATAGGACACACCTGCATCTTAGTTTAAAAGGTATGTATAAACATGACATTAGTTGTTCTGTCTATAAAACACAACGTTACTAATGAGCATTTACAAACATATTTAATTAAGAAGAACACGTGCTTGCTTAATTATCTCTTAAGCTTAACAATCAATTATTAAATCGTAAGCTTGTATTTACTCGTTAACGGTAAAAGTTAATATAAGATTTTTGTCATTTCTTATATATTATGTTGTGTCTTGTTCCACTGATTAAACAGCGCGATGATAAATTCTTACTTGTCCATAGAAATGTGATCCAGGTCGTTGATTTTAACGATCACGAAGAGGATTTTTATCACTCGTACGCTTTAAGTTGCTTATTGTATTACAACGAACTACTATTTTACCATTAAATGGCACATCCTGATCCATAAAATATGTTTTTTTAAAATAAATTCTGCTGTTAGTTATTAAATTGATTTAATTATACAGGGTGTTAGTACTGAGTTGTAATAACACCCGAAAATGGCAGTGAGAATTCATTCAAACAAACTTTTCTTAATTCAAATTTTTGATTTAGAGACCGAGGTCATAGTTCTTGACGTTTTTTGTTTTTCGAAAAATCGTCATTAATCTTTAAGAATTATTAAAAAAATAGAAAAGCTTTCAGCATTTGCAATAGTTGCTTTGTTAACTAACGCTCCTAAATGCTTACAATTTTGTAGATAAACAAATTATGTAACAGGGATCGTTTTCATCTTCTACTATTTTACCTATTTTAAAGCAGGTCGATTTTTTGTAATACTTTTAAATTGCATAAATAAAGACTGGAATTATTTCAAATTTATTCATTTCCTTTAAGAGTTTTTTGATTGGAACGCTATCGTATGCTTTCTCGCAGTTTATCAATGCTAATGGTATCTTCTTCTATAAGACTTCCTAATTTAAGAACAAATTGGTGTAACTTTGAGGATTACTGATGTACCGTTAGAGTTTTGAAAATATTTTTTCCACTTGTTATAAATAGGTAAAAGATATTCGTAACACACTAATTGTGAAGATTCAGAAAAAAAAGATTTAGATCTTCAAATGCTTTGACTAGCTCGGTACCGGAGATGGTCGTGGGTCGAGATAATAGTACCAGGAGTCGGTAAGTCGGTGTCCTGCGCAACCTTTCCTTACGAGTAGAGAAGTAAGCTTGAGAAAAAGAAAAGGATCCCCAAACTCACATCACAACCGTGTCTTACCAAAAAAACAAGGGTATGTTGTGACAAAAATGGTCCTAAGATTTATTAAAACTAGTAGCACATAAAAACGAGATAATAAAATCCAACTCACAAAATGTCCAGCTTTATACATATTGTTACATGAATGTGCCAGTCACTTAAATGCAGGAGTCTACCTCACTATAATTCGGTGAAAGGGTCGCAGGTCCCGGTGTGCTAACCATACAATAATTTAAAAAGGCGCCAAAACAAGTTAATGTCATCAAGTACAGATCTCGTTTAAATCTGTCGACCACTAAAAGAAACCATTTGCAAAACACAGTTTTTAACAAGAACATATCTATTTCTCAAGAAAAGAATAGGAGTAATAGTATAGCAAGATTTGTCGACAGTTTATAAAATTAATTAGACAACGCTTCATACAACTAATTGTATTCATTGTTAACATGCACTACATATAATTGATCCTAATGTGATAATAAAATTTAAATAACGCTCGATCAACTACTTGTTTTGACATGCAGTCGCGAAACGAGTTGATAATAGTGTATATTATTTACCAAGGTTAAAATGTGTATGATTATAATCTAAGCGATAAATTATATCGCGAGATACGTGGTCTATATACATTTCTCCACTACTAGAATTATTAAAGGGTTTTTACCAACTTCTCTCAACGACTTCAAGTATGTAAAATGATGTAAATGAACGTTCCTCCCACCCGCAAAAGTCGTAAACGATACGCCTTAAGGTGGCACCAGTGTAAGCGTGAATTTTAATTAGTAATATTTACGATTTACATTAGAAATTAAAGATGCATTTATAATTACTCAGAAATTACATAAAACTTTATAGTAGACTAGGAAGTGATAAGTAAAATATAAAAAAACAAAAAAAATTTTACCCGTTGCAATTAATACTAGTGAAATACTTAAACGCGTTTATTTTTATTTTTCTATCTCGTCTAGATGACGTCAACTATGAAGATAGGGTAAGGAGAGGCTTTGATAACCACTATACAAAAATACGCACAAAAGATAAACTACTTCCGCATCTTATTCACAAACTATACGCATTTCAGAGTTTATAGAACTAAGTTAAACATAAGAAATTCAGTAACATTTATTGACAGTTCGTTATCCTTGTCGCACTAATATTTACTAATTTAATTTAAGATAACTGGTTCAAGCAACGTGCAACAAAGAAAAATTCTCTTTTAACGTAAAACACTCCCAATCTAGTGTGCCTCATCCCCCCAATTGACGTAATCGTAACCTCTCGCGACTTCACAAATCAGTGATTAAAGAAAGGCGGCATAAATACAATAATTTCAGGTGAATAAAGTTGTCTTTATTGGTAATTTACTCTGGATAGAAATCCGGTAAGCTTTCAGTTATTATTTGCACGAAAGCTAACTGTATCTATAGCAGGAAACCCCAATACCACAGTTAAAATGTATTTATCAAAAATAAACGGCAGGGGTACCCAAGCTGGAAGTTACAATATAAAAAAAGCTTGGCACTCAAACCCACGTGTGAATTAAGATTCTCACATACCTTTAATATATCCGCCTCTAAAAAAAATCATCCGAAATAGCATCGTAGTTGCTGATACATTTTGTATTTAAAAAGATTTAAATAAGGCAAAAGAAAAATCTGCACTTACCGAACGATTCTTTAACCGGACACCCAAAGTGAACAACGGCCAGGTAAAAAATGAATAAATTAAGTACAAATATATCTGCTAAATTTGACTCAACACGACTGTGATTGGAAAGTTGCAAGCGTGAGAATTCGTATTAAGGAGTATCAAACGTGTAATCGTCTTAAACAATCTTTTAAGTAGGCGGTGGCGGAACACATGCTAGAAATGGGTCATCAAATTTTGTTTGAAAACACTAAAGTTTTGGCTAATGTTTTTAATTATTATCAGCGAAAAATTAGGAAATACATTGAAATAATAAAAAATATTTCAATATTAACCGAGATTCTAGTTTTCCTTTACCGGAGATTTGAAAACCAGTTTTATCGATCGGAGACCGGTCTATAAAAACGAGACTTCAAGGCGCAAGCAATCAGTTTATTCCCGGCTCCACTGCGGCGTGTTACAAAACCTCAGTTCGTGTGATAACAACAACACAGGAATTATCCAAAATTGGTTCGCGAGAAAGAGATAAGATTTTGTTGACTGCGTTCTGAGAAGACAAATGGACAACGACTTTACGAAAAAAATCATTTTTAGCAACGAGGCACACTTTCATTTAAATGGATTTGTCAACCAGCAAAACTGCCGTATTTGGAAATCTTCATTCATATATAAAAAAGAAATGCATCCACAGCGAGTGACGGTTTGCTGTAGCTTTTAGGCAAGTGTTGTCGTCGGTCTTTATTTTCTTGAGGCTGAGGTAAGACAAGCTGTGACAGTTAATGGAAACCGATACAGTAGGATGATTATTTTTTATGACCTCATATGGTCTCAGCAAGACGATGCCACATGTCACACTTCCGGCGGAATGATTTTTTTGCTCCATGATAAAATCCCGGATCGGCTCAACTTGCTTCGTAGTGACCACCAATGATCACCAAAGTCGTGCAATTTTATAAACATACCTCCCCCTAGTGAAGACTTTCAGCAACATCGAGTTTGAGTACGACAGTTCTAAGCATAGCAACCGGCATAGATGTGCGATTAAAGTAACGAGCTGTAATTGAATTTCTTACTGCGGAGGGTGTAGCTCCCATTGATATGAGTCGAAAGTTAAGTGCCGTGTATCGTGATGCGTGTGTTGATGGGTAAGAATTGTGAAACTGACATTTCCAACAGGGTGGAAATTGCACAAATAAGAGTACCTAACATTATGGGTGCCTTAAATGTTTACTGATAAAATGAAAACCATTTGCAAACAACTTGATATGAAGCAAAAGATAATGGTTTCTCCACAGAATTGTGACTAATGACGAGTCGCGCGTGCATTATTACCACCCTGAAATGAAACGTCAGTACATCGAGTACAGACATAAGGGTTAGCCACAACCGAATACATTTAAACCACTTCCATTTGCACAGAAAGATCATGATTTCCCGTGTTCTGGGATTGGGATAGCATCGTTCACATGGAATCTTTAGAACGTGACTGTACTGTCAACTCCGAAAAATATGTTAACACTCTAAGAACTCTAAAGTGCCGTCTGCGTAAGGTTCGTCCAGATGAAGTGCTAATTCTGAATCATGACACCGGAAAAGCTTAGGTTTTATGAAGTTTTACGTTAGCCACCTTATAGCCCTGATCTGGCGTATTGTGACTTTTTCTTTTTTCCAAAGCCTAGGGAACATCGCAAAGGCAAACTTTTCTCTTCGGATGTAGAAGTGATAACACGGTGCGGAGATTGTACCGTGAGACTTTTTCCGTGGCGGACTTTCTAAACTTTCTACGTTGGTGTAAATGTATTATTGTCAATGGCGACTAAGTGGAAAAATAAATATATCAGTACGTAGACAACAGTTTATACTAATATTTTACATTTATATCTAAACTATATATCTATTAGTAATAAAGTTATAGCTATAGAAGCATTAGTTTTCCATATACCCTCGTACTACACCGTACAATATTCATATTGCAACGTTTATTAAAACTAATTTATTTGTACTAAAAACATGTACACGTTTATAACTAACCGAACTAATTAAAATCTAAGGATATTTAATACAAACAATTACGCTAATTTTATATAGTACACACATCGAAAGATGAAGTCCGCGGATAATTTCTATTTATCTAAACACTTACACTTGTTTACATTAAAGTCACGTACAAGGTTTTACTCCGTATATTTATCTCCACACCCGTTAATTACTTATTTATTTAAACACGAATAATCTTCTTAACACTGCCAACTTCGAATTACTGAAATAACTGCCTTATGATTTGTTTGTACCGCATTTATACATTTTGGCGAAACGTTCGTGAATGTTTTGGAAAATGGATAACAACTTCGAGAAGACTCATGAACTTGAGAACAGTTTCTCGAACGTTTCTGTGCCCCCTTTATAGGACTGTTCTGTCCCAGAACAGGAGACTAGATGCGACACCGGTAGAAACTATCGTGGCGATAGCGGCAGCTTCCTCCATTTCGGCAACTTCCTTGACCATAAAAGTAACAATCAATGGACTTTTCCTGACCCGATACTCTCCTGGGTTGTTAACTATAGACCAACACTTGAACGCCTGTTCCTTGGTAGACAACCTCCAATATGTTTCGAACTGTCCTCCAATTCAGTTGATCTAAGCCACAACCAAGCTTGGGTACTGCAAATTTCTTAACATGGTGGAACTCTATTTCTCTCTTGGTTCCATAATGTTCGCCACAGATTTTCGTATAACGGATTGGTAGGTGAGTATTTCTTGGTGACCAGATAAAAACGAAGCGTCTGTCACCACGTAGTTTTAAAACTTTTCCGACTGCCGGTTGCTGTTTTCGTAGTTCACCTAGCTGCTCAAACTTCTTCTTAAATACGACCGCAACCCCTCTGGACATGTCAAGATCCTCGTTCACGCAATGTGCGATGGCGTAATCTTTTCGTGTTTGGAACAGGTCTTGTTGTTCATCGATGGTAACTCCGAACCTAGCTTTTCCAGAACCTCCGTATAAGCTCATAAACTTCTCGAACTCCATTCTTTCGATTTGACTTCTGGTTCTGCTGCTTATTACTCTGGTTCGAACCTGAGCTTGCCTATTATGGTTATCGCCAGCAAACGGGGCTAGACGATCGACGTGGACCACTTTTGGCTTGTCTCTGGTTGGTTTTCGGATGCAATATATGACGTCATTAACACGTTGCACGACTTCATTAGGGCCTTCCCATTGCTTTCGGCGACAAACCACGTCTTCTTTGGGGATTATGCAACCACAACATGTCACCAGGTTTAAACCTTCCATTTTGTGCCTTGACGTCATATCTGGTCTTCATTCTGTCGCTGACAATTTGTGTGTTTTTACAAACACAGCTTGCTGACGTAGTCTTCTCCAGCAACTTCTATTTCCGGTCTTCGTCCAAATTGGAGGTCGCACGGCAGTCGTATTTCTCGACTGAGCATCACACATAATGCTGTTTGGTATATACTTTCGTGAACGGATGATCGGTATGCCATTAGAAAAAGGTGCAAGTACCGATCCCAGTCTCTTTGCTGTTCGGAGACTACTTTGGCTAAGTATTTTCCTATTGTTCGATTCATTCGTTCAACCATGCATGAGATTGAGGATGGAGAAGCGTCGTCCTAGTTTTCTTAATTCCCAACAGTCGGCATACTTCTTGAAACAGCCCAGACTCAAAGTTGCGGCCTTGATCGGAGTATAATTCCAACGGAACTCCAAACTGGCAAAAAATCTCTTTTACTAATACGTCTGCAACTGTAGCTGTTTCTAGATTGGGTATGGCGTAAGCTTCCCTCCATTTCGTAAAATAATCCATCGCTTCATTGGTGCATTGCGTTTTCTCGCTGGACCATTTTTTGATGCGCAGACCGTATATTTACGGCACCATTTCATGACGTCCTCTTTGCAGTTCATCCAGTAGAATTGTTCTCGAACTTTCCCCAATGTCTTCTTAATGCCAAAGTGTCCTCCTGATGTACCATCGTAGAGATGCTTCAACATTAGTCTTCTACTATCAAAGAGTCCCACTACACCCAGTACGCTTTGATGTTCCTGCCCAAAGCACTCACTTCTTCCCAGGTTGGTCGTCGGCCGTTTTCTTTCAAGTCCAGCAGAAGCCTTATGTCAGGATCGTTTTCTTGTTCGCGACGCAACTGCTCAGGTTCCCGTTCATCATCAACCATAGCAGTTCTCCGGAGGCATTCGACTTTTTCTTCAAGTCACAAACAATGGTTGCAGTCCGCCGGGCATGGCGTTCTGAACACGGCATCAACGTTTTTGATGACTGCTTCCGGTACGGTGTTCTGTGTCATAGTCATACTCTTTCAGTCTCTCAATCCACCTTGCACCTTGTCCTTTTGGATTACGGAACTGCAATAGCCATTTTAAAACGGCGTGATCCGTGAGGTTTGTCCCACGTAGTCGCTGGAACACTTCTTTCACATTGTTCAAGTGTTCTTCAAACAACCTTCAACCACGATCACGTTGTCTAGGTAAACCAAGCACGTCTTCTAAGACAGTCCGCGCAAGATAGTCTCCATCAAACGCTCAAACGTTGTAGGACCAGTTGCAATCGTAAAAGCTGTTTTTATTACGATCCTTGGGTTCCAATTCTACCTGCCAGTAACCACTCTTTAAATCTAACGTAGAAAACAACTGGGATTCTGACAGGATGTCTAACGTATAGTCAATTCTGAGTAAAGAGTAGCTGTTCTTTTTGGTCACGTCGTTTGGTTGTCTGTATTCTAGGCAAAACCCCGTTGATCTTTTTTCTTCTTTACGAATACTACTATCTTTCCATATTCGTAATTATTTGTTCGGCTTCTTCTCTATTTGCCAAAAGAAGTCTGCGTGAATGTTGTCGTACCGGCCGAGCGTCTCCGGTATCAATTTTATGTTTCACCACGTTAGTGGTGCTTTTGTTTCTTTCTTTGGAACCACTCTCCAGTGCGAACACATTTTGATACTCTTAGATCAACACATTAACTTTAGCCAGATGGTCTTGGCTGAGGTTTTGGCATTTGGAGGTAAGAAGGTCCAATAGATGTTGTAAACACTTCTTCGGCGACGTATCTTCGTTAGATTTCACACATCTCACAATTTAAAATACTGGCGTGCATTGGCCTACCACGGTCTTCTTTTTCAACGTTACAGGATCTGAGTTGATATTTAAGATCCTTATTGGCATCGTGTTTTTCAGTCGTACTAAAGTTTTACCAACGAGTAGTCCCTTTTCAACTAAGTCGCCCTCCATTGGTTCAATCGCGTGTATGTAGCCTTCCCGTAGATTTCCATCCAAGCGTGCCATAACCACACTTTTAGTCCTTGCAGGCAGAGTCACGTCTTCACTCAGTAAGACACGCCTTCTTTGACGAATGAAAAGGAATTTCTTTATTGTCGATCTTCAGGACATCTGTATAACGTCCATTCCTAGGATAACTTCTTCCGTTATGTCGGCTACCAGTACTTGATGGTCGAGTACTCCATTTCCCAAACCAATAGTTACTTTGACTTGTCCGTGAGTAGGTATTTCGTCGCCCGTCGCCGTTCGAAGTCGTACTGTTACTGGTGATGTCTTCTCATTTTCCAATAACATCAGGACGAATGATGTCTTCGTCGCTTCCTTGTCAACCAGTAACTGAACATTTCTACCATTGATCTCGCCATCAAAATAAATGCTATGCAATTGCTCCCTTCGGTCGACCTGTTCTAGTTTTCCGGGCGCTCTTCTGGTCTTCTTTTAGGCTTAGTACAACGTCGTCGTACGTGGCCTACTTCTCCGCAGTTCCAGCACGTCATTTCTCTTCCTTGAACTACTTGTTCCCGAAATACACGTCGCACTATGTCTTCAATGCTTTTTTCTGTGTGCGAGGGTATTTCTGCAGCACAACGGAGCTTATGGCTGTCTCGGTGTGATGGGTTAAAGCGTCATCCAATGTCTTCGGTCGAGCTAACCGAAGAGTCTGCTGCGTTTCGTTGTCTCGGAGGCCGTCTACAAAGGTTTGAATAGCCAACTGCTCCAAGAAAGTATCTGGCGCTGTAGGATACGCAAGCCGTGTTAATCTAACGATGTCAGCCTCAAACTCTTGAAGACTTTTGGCAGCTTTCTGAACCCGACTTGTAATTTGAGCTTGATACATTTGTTGAAGATGAAATTAAACGTGAAATTAAAAGTTCGTAATTTTCTTGTAAGTGATCAG
This sequence comes from Aquatica leii, assembly GCA_035610365.1. Taxonomy (NCBI): domain Eukaryota; kingdom Metazoa; phylum Arthropoda; class Insecta; order Coleoptera; family Lampyridae; genus Aquatica; species Aquatica leii. The sequence goes on along the minus strand of CM069436.1, from coordinate 94,175,774 downwards.
GAACAGTTTGCAAGATTCCAAGAGCTTCTCCACGTAAGGACAATATTAAAAAAGCTGCACGGATAAAATAGCCAGGATACTTAGAGGGAAAAACATTAAAGTGACCTTCACTGCAACAAATAAAATAGCCGCCAATTTCTCAAAATCAAAGGAAACAAAAGCACCACTCGAGTAACCAGGGGTTTACCACATCTCTTGTTCGTGTGGGCTGGCTTACATAGGACAAACGGGGCGCAAGATAGCTACCAGATTAAAAGAACATAAGGCGAATACAAAGAAACATAACACAAGATCTGCTGTTGCGGAACACCGGTCACACAATAAATATTTGAAGAGGCAACAATGTTGGCTAAATCCCAAAACTTCTGGCTGAGACTATACAAGGAAGCTATCGAAATCCAGAAGTACGACAATTTCAAGGGATAATGAAATCGATCTAGCGCCAATATGGAAAAACATGTTCCGGAAGACTAATGAATCGCAACCGTCACGAACCACTGACGGTGTAATATAAAAGCTTTACAGGATCCTATACCTTCAGTTTCAGTTTTTTCTGAAGAGACAGCGACATGACTGTGGAAACGTCAAATATTGTAAATTTTTCAAAGTTTGTAAGCTTTCTAAGTTTTATGAATTTCGTGAAAAGTGTAAATATGGAACGCGGTTCAAAACCCTAAAATATTTATTTGTTAAAAAATTATGGCCGCGAAAGCCTCAAAAATAATATTAAAGACGTCGGTTTCTGCTTGTTGCTCCAACCATTAGCTGTAGCTGCGGCTTCAAACTGTTTGTAGTAGGTTGACCATGGAATATCAAGATTTGGAAGCCCGATGGTCTATTATTAAATCTTCACTCGTGACGCTTCCTTCACCGTGACAATTCATTTGGTTCATTCTTTTTTCAAGCAGTTGTATTCTTTTTCTCAATTTCTTCTCTAGTTTTTGTTCTAATTTGTCTTCTACTTCTTCTATTTTGTCATTCGCAAATTTCTTCTTTTAAATTTAACATATGGGTTTCTTCTTGAACAATTTTGATTTGATTTTCTATGTTAGTTTGTATTTCTTCTTTTAAACGTCTACAATTTTCTATCAATTTTTCTTCTATTTTCTGGATATTTTCAAATAATTTTTCTTCAAACGTTCTGGAGAATGGATAACAACTGCGAGAAAGCTTATGAACTTAAAAACAATTTCTCGAACGTTTCAATATATTCAAAATCTAAACTTTTATAAAAGTTGCTTTTCAGTTTTTATGTTTTATAAAAGATACAATCAACAGTATAGTATGTTCGACCAAGCATTGAAACTAACAAAAAATATTTTTACAACAAACAGTAGTGAAAGCGTATAAGTATAAATGGTGTTAAAGTTGCATAAAAATAATAATCGCTTTTGAGTTAAATTTTTTAGTTGAATAAAGTTTTCATTAATATTGATAATTAATCCATTTAATAGAGCAACAAAATGTATTATAAAATACATTTAAACGGTCACTCTAATTATATAACCGTACTTTCTTACAACGTATTTATTTTCGGTTATTTTTAATTAAAACAAAAAAAACCGTATTTGTAATTTCAAAAATTAGTGCAGGTGCAACATACCTATAAGTGTTTCTCCAGACCAAACCAAATTTTGAAAAAAACTATGAATTAACAATTTTATTTACATATAACAGCAACTAAAAACAATTTAACATAAAAGAATACAAGCAAAACAAGTTAAACTACATAGGTGAAATTAGTGATGTGCATATGTAGCTGCAAATCGCAGGAATATTTGCAATAATTGACTTGTAAAGATAAAACTTGGAACGTTGATTGCTTGATGTTTATTAGGACTAATTTTTAAATAAAGATTCAATCATTTGATTGTACAATATTGTTGCAGTAGTTTCTTTGTCATTCAACTTTTTCTTCTGAAGAAAACAAGACAAAGAATAATTAGCATTATGATTAATGATGTACATTATAAAAACCACTTTAATTATCTAATATTTAATCTAATTAGTAGTCATTTTACAATTATAGACAAATTTAGATTAATCGTTTTGATTATTTTTTAATCGTTTCAGCATTAATCAAATATTTAACCAGTTAATGTGGTATTTAAAAATTTCAATAATTTTACCAAAATATATAAATCACAAATAAATATGCAATTCAAGTTGACGTTATGATTAACGATGCTAAGCGGTAAATCGATTGAACCGCAACAATAGATTATTTTTAAAGGCGTCTTCACAGAAACATATTGTTTAAAAATAATTAAAAATACCGCTTACTTAAATGGAAGCCTTTCAACTGTGATAAAATCACTCATTATTTCTTTTGTGTAACATAATTCTTAGTCTAAGACTTATTAGGTTTCTAAAGGTTTACTTGTTGTACTAATATGGTTAGTGTTTGATTTTTAGATTGTATAGAATAGTTTACATTTGAAAATTAATCTTTACGATCTACGACATTGATGTCTTTAGAAAATTTATTTTAATTGTATTTAGGTAACGAGGACTACAATATATACTTGGTATTGTTGTCGCGTTGCTATCAAGTGAAGAAAGAATAATTTCATGCCTAAAGAAAAACGGTAGAAACCGACTATAACTTGTAACGTCTATTGCTGATGAACGTAACTCGTCAATCATAATGTCAATAAGTGAATAAAATAAATATCGGTGACTGGTGAATTGTTTTGTTTCGTATATATTTCATCGGCGTTTCAAGAACTTTTTCTTCCAAGCGACTTCTTTTGTAATCGTTATCTCTGGCAATAGCTTCTGATTTCTCTCGTTTGCGCTTCAATGAGTTTTTTTTTAACTTTATTCATCCAGTTTTTTTCAATCATTGTTTAGTCATCGCTTTACCGCAATATCAATGACCGAACTCATTTTTATAATATCGAATCTTGACCAACGATCTACTTCACTACGCTACTTGATAAACCACCCTTTATTATCCATTATAAATGTTAAGTTAAATAACTAATAAGTGTAAGTTACAACTACCTCTTGATGCATGTGATACTCACTATTACCATGATCTTCTCTTCTGGGTAATTCCGGTACCAGAAGTTGTCTATCCTGAGTCTGGATATAGACAACTCGAAAAGTGCATCAAAGTTAATTCACTACATCAGAGTTTTACTGTGAAAGAAAAATGAAGTTTTGTGTACACCTAATGTTTGCCTGATGAATGGGAGTTGAATATTTAAAGTTATAAAGTTTAAAGTTATATGTAGTTACATGTCATTATTTAAGTATTTGCGATAAATACTAATTCGTAATATAATTCAGAACTGCACTGGTTTTTTAACGGCACTGCCGCCGATAAGCTCTGAAATTGACAGTCTTAATGTAACGAATCTTACTTGGTCATTTTGTACTTGAATTTCGCTGCAGTTGCTGGCTGTTCTTACGCTTTCCGCTAAATCGTGAGTAAATTTTTTTTTATGTTTAAATTTTATCGTTTTTACGTGTTAGCAATAATGTTGCAATAGAATTTAAATGCCATAGCGGAATTTAAGCAAAATCCAGTTATTAATTAGAAGAAATTCTATTAATTGCTGTTCATAGAGATAAGTAGTCATTAACCTCCAGACGTTTTTTTCGTAGCATTTATGTAATTGTTGTACGCTGACCAATTACCCGTTGAGATACTTTAAATCATGTTGAATAATTTCAAGCCAGAATTAGCTCCACATTCGTCGTACGTAAGCTTACATACGCTTTTTTGCCACCTACACTGGATTTTAAAGAATATGCACCACATAGAAGGAGTAGACGTGAAGAGCTAAAATTTTGTATGTAAAATTGTTATATATGGACAAATACATGATTAAAATTTGGATTGAAAATGTTGATATATACATATACATGTTGTTATCAACATCTCCACGCTTCTTTTACTTTTATTTCTGAACCCTTATCGTTGTAATTTTTCAGATTTTTTTAGATGTAGTTATCAGTTGTCGTTGTTTGTAAGTGTCAGAATGCCATGAGTTCGTAGACGAGGTAATTTTCAAGAATTAACGCCTTTTGAGCGAGGGCGAATTATTGGTATGTAAGAAGCTGAATTGGGATATCGTGAAATCGCCAAAAGATTAGGACGTACTCATTCAAAAATATTAAAAACATGTCGAAGATGGCAGGAGAAACAGTTGCAAATATCGACTGTTAAGAAGAAGTGCCGTTCAAAACCCTTGGGAACCATCGCGTTCAGTTGGAATAAACTGGATACGAGCAGTTCGTCGCAGAGACTCTATGAGTACTGTTTATCGTCGAATCCGCTCTTTTGGATTGCGATCATATCAACCAAACTCTCGTATTCCTCTAACACCTCACCACCAAGAAGTCAGACTTCAATGGTGCCAAGTCAGACAACATTAGCTACATGAATGGAAACACATAATTTTTTCCTGATGACTCTAGGTTCTGTTTATGGCACTCGGACGGGCGTACACGTGTAGGGATACCTAGAGGACAACGCTACGATTTACAGTTTGTACAACAAAGACATAGTAGCTGTAATGGCTTGTAGTGGAATTTATTAGGGAGAAGACTTTCTTTTAACATTTATCCAAGGTATGTTAAATGCTCGACGACGACGATTATCTTCCAACCAGATAATGCGCGACCGCGTGTGGTAGTAATGGCACAAAGAGTTTTTGAAGAGAATGACGTAAATTTGCTACCGTTATTTCCAACATGCCTAGAAGAGCAACTTCTTGCATACAAGCACGTGGTGATGTTACACATTATTGACATTTTACAATAAAACGTTGTGTTGCTTTTTCCAAATTGTTTCATTTGTCTATATATAACAGGTTTACATACGAAACTTCAGGCCTCCACGTCTACTCCTTCTATGTGGTGCATTTTATTTAAAACCCAGTGTATAAGTACATAAGGCTTAGCGACTGTTGCTAGTCAATATCAAAGAGCTCTGGGTAAATGTTGGACTTATTTCTTTCTTTACGCGTAGACATCTAAGGCGAATGATTCATTGGTAAGGTGTCGCGACTGTACTTAAGATTAGTATTGTATGATCAAGTTCGTAATTGCGGTAACTACTTGATAACTAATTAAAATTCAACGAACAAAACTTAAAGTGTCATTTCGTTGATTATTTTGTGTATTATAAAATTCTTTGTATTATTAGGATTGCTGTCGCTGTCGCTGGTTCATTTTCTCGTTAGCCATTAACTTCTTTAAAACTGTTATAATTGCTATTAATACATATACTCTCCTCGCTTTTTTGAAGTAAACAAAAAGTAGTAGCTTAAATGTTGTTAAATGTTCTTAGTATATTTCATGTTATCTTTGGAAAAGATATATTGCATTTGTTACATTGTTTTTTTTACCCTGCTCGCTTTGTAGTGAGTTTAGACGTACCCATGGTCTCCCCAAAGGCATTTTCCATCTTTATTTCAGTTTTCAATCACGCCCACTTACCGACCTTGTACCTAGCCGTGGTGTTACCAACAGGACCCAATGCAAGAAAACGTTGGTAACAAAATGTGGAGAATAAATGGCATTTTTTATAATACCTAACCTAAATAATCAATAGTGACAAAAACATTGAAACACCTTAATCTTTGATGTACTCAGATATTTCGGTTTGTAAGTCTGTTAGAAAAACAAATGTTACTTATCTAGCCTTCAAGGTTACAAAAAGAATTCCAAGCTTTTTCGGAAATTACATACATAAATCAGTCATCATTGTAATGTTACATATTTAATTACGCCTGTTGAGACTGACTAGATAAAACATGATCGTCGATTGAAACGTAGATATCAAAGTCAAAATCTTCATTTCTGTTTCAAGAGCTTCCTGGCTTTTTCTACGGGGAGAATATTTCTTCTAAAACCTCCGTATTTTCCAAACTTCGCCACAAACTCGTCAAACTTTTGTGCAATTTAACCTTTCTTAGTCGCTGTCGTGACCACAACATCATTCCTGCATTCCTCAAAATTAAGTTCCACATTCAGACACGTTCTTCTAAAAACATCCTACACCGTGCTAGTCTAGCGTTGATACGCGAACGGATTAAGCAAACTAGGCGAGAGTTAGACACCATTTCGAAACAACTCTTTTATCTTCATCTTGAGTTGGCCAACACTCTATCCCCGGATGATTGGAAATTCTTTGACAACATTACTTAGCAACAGTCTGATACCACTCTACGACTAACCACTGAAGGTCATCTCAAAAAGTTTCAATTATTGGAATCTAAGAATCGTAAAGTTTCTTCTACTATTAACTCAGTAAAGACGGTTGTCAATTTATCTAGTTTGGTTCTCACTTCAGAACAGGAATCGGTGCTCTCTAAGGGTTTGAATTTTGCGGTTGCTCCTAAACGTATTCCTAAAGAAGATATTCTATGTGCTGTTGAGTCTTCTATAAGACATCTTCCTCGCCACATCTCAGATCCCATTCGTATTAACACTGGCAAAATCCTTGAATCATCTAAAATTCCTAAATCCAACATTTCTAAGTCGGAAGAGTCAGCTCTAAAAAGTCTTCGTAAGAACCCTGATATTATTGTTCTTCCAGCCGACAAGGGCAACGCCACTGTAGTTTTGAACCAAATTGATTATGTTACGAAAATCAATTCTATTTTGTCTGAGGAAACTTACGCTCTTCTAACCCATAACCCCACTTTGAGGATTGAACGCGAGGTTAGCCAAATCATCAAATCTTCCAATCTACCTCCTGAAACTAAACGTCGACTTACCCCATCAGATTCTAAACCACCTCGTCTATACGGACTTCCCAAAATTCACAAACAAGGTATTCCTTTTCGACCTATCGTCAGTACTATCCAATCTCCTACTTACAAGCTAGCCAAGTTCTTGTCCAACATTCTTTGCGAGTTTACAGGTAAAACCTCTTCTCACATCCTCAACTCTCAGCATTTTATTCAACGTCTAGAAACTATAAAACTTGAACCCCAAGATCTTCTCGTGAGCTTTGATGTTACTTCACTTTTTACTAAAGTTCCTATTAAGGATTCGCTTATTATCATCAAACAGATTCTGTCTCAACAAGGCAAGGACTTGAGTTTGGTTCCTCTTATTGAAAAGTGTCTATCCTCTACTTACTTCCAATTTGATAATAAGTTTTACGAACAAGCTTCTGGTGCTGCTAAGGGTTCTCCTCTATCACATGTTGTAGCTAACATTTTTATGGAATCCTTTGAAACGGTTGCTTTGGAATCATCAATATTAAAACCTAAAGTGTGGTTTAGATATGTTGACGACACGTTTATTGTTTGGTCTCATGGTCATCTTGAATTGTCTAAGTTTCTTGATCATCTTAACAATCAACACTTAGATATCAAATTTACTATGGAAATCGAAAGTAATGGTTGTCTTCCATTTCTTGACGTTCTTGTAACTCGTAAGCCCGACGGACTTCTAGGCCATTCTGTTTATCGCAAACCCACCCATACGGACAGATACCTTCATGCTTCGTCTCATCATCATCCTGCACAGAAACGTTCTGTCATTGAATCTTTGGTCCATCGTGCCTTTTCTATTTGTCAACCTGAGAATCTAGACTCAGAACTCCGTCATCTTACTAGAACCTTAGTGAACAATGGTTATGTAAAGCGAGATATTCATAGAGTTATTAATCGTCGTTTACATCCACGTACTCGATTACCTAAGGACATTTCTACTCCCGAATCCAACTCGAAATTGGCCTTTTTACCCTACATTCACAAAGTCACAGATCAAATAGGGAAACTCCTTCGTAAGAATGGTATTAAACCCATATTCAACTCGACAAGCAAAATCTCTCAGATTCTTCCTTCTCCCAAAGACAAATTTCCTACACTTTCATCTCAAGGTGTATACCAAATTCCCTGTTCTTGTGGTTTAGTCTACATTGGTGAAACCGGTCGTTCCGTCATTACTCGCATTTCAGAACATGATCGTTGTATAAGGAAAAGGTATACTTCCAAGTCTGCGGTCGCTGAACATCATTTTACTACAGGTCACAAGATAGATTTTGATAATATTTCGTTGATTGCCAAATCTCCATTCTTTTTCAACAGGAAATTTCGAGAAAGCATAGAAATCATCAAACACCCCAGGAACTTCAATCGCGATCATGGTTTCGAATTATCCCCTCTTTGGTTCCCGGTTATTAGTCATTTAACAAAAACACGCCCCCTAGCAACCGTAACCCAATCAGGGTCGAGCTTAATCATCCGTGACGATCCTGTTCCTTTAAATACGGAGACTATTTCTTCTTTAGCCACTTCTACCTAGTTTAGAATCTGGCTTGGTTCACAAGTTGATTACCTAACTCGGTAGTGGTTCTTTGTTAGATTTTCGTTTGCTTTTTCAGGTTATCGTTTTCTTTCTTACCTTTTCATAGTTTAGGTTATGACTTGTTTGACAAGTGGATAACCTAACTTTTGAGAAGTTCTTAGTTAGATTTCGATTGCTTGTTTGAGTTTTGCGATTTATCTCACGCCCTGATGAAGCCCCTTACGAAAGTATTATTACTTTCAGAAGGTGTCGATAAGCTTGTCGGGGCTAAAATCACGGCCTTAACCAAATTTATATCAGTCAGTCAGTAAAAACTTCTTGGGAAAGCGATCAAAGATTTGACAGAATTTAAGGCTTTTTTTATGCATCCCGATAAATCTGCAGAGATCTGCCATGCCCTCGGAGACGTGCAAACAGCTTAACAAAGTCTAACAAATAAATTAACCACAACCAGAACTGCAGCCCAATTATTCTATGCCTAAGCGGCTAGATCCAAACACTTTAACGTTTTGGATGCTGGGAGCTGTCCGTTGTGTGGCGTTCCTGACACTCCGGCACATTTTGTCGCAAATTCGATGATGATCGCGGTGCCCTATTAGCCACTATTAACTCTTATCTCGATTTCCCTCAAGGCATCCTTAAACTGGTGCCTGATGTTAAAGTTTATAGACATTTTGCACAGAGAGACCAGAGCCTTAAGTAAAAAAAAAATAATTTTTTTCTAACGTATTTGTGTGGTATTAGTTTTATTTTATTACACGTATGCGACGGCAAAGTAGGTATTTAGTTTATAATTCATTAACAGCATGATATTTAGGCTAACTCTGCCTTTCTTGATTCCTTCACGATTACCCAAGTCCTTTTTCCTGCCAACTTGGTTTTAGCCTCGCTAAACAACTCAAAGCATGTCTCCGTTACTTAGCTTATCCGACTGAGTATAACTAGACTTTCCTTCTAAATGATACAATTTCTATTCTTAGCTATCTTTTTTGTGGCGAACTTGTGCCAAGCCAGTTCGGGTGATTTGATGGACCCACATCTTCCTCCTCCTCTAAGAATCCTGCATGCTTGATACAGTTTGCGATAATTTCTCTGCTAACTTCCTACCAATCCAGGTAAACAAAATTTACACCATCCAAGAGGCTCACTAAAAACTTTTTGCCATTATCAATTGCTTCTATCATCTCCATCAGCATAATAATCCCGCAGGGACACTTCAGAGAAGAAATCATCCCTTGATCTATAAGCTGCAACTTTGAACTGGTATTGGTTGGCATAAAAACCAGTTTGATTTGCTTCGGAACATTGGGATGTGGTAGTCAATTGTCAACTAAAAGAGGATTCTTTCGAAATATTTGACTATTCAATAAGTCGACCTTAAATAGGATAGACGAAGTCATTAATACGCTGTTATACAACAAATATTTTCTCATTGGAGAATTGTATGGCCACCCTACGTCGCCCCCTTGAAATCCACCATTTCGCGTTAACCCATTAGTTTATACTGTATTTAAAAAATACAAATGCTGTTTCCATTCTTATTAATGTTTGTTTGAATGTATTAAACAATGTTACTTGATGCGAAGTAATAACATTCTGCTGAACTTTCATTGTTTATTATTTTGAAACGAATATACACAACGTTTCGATTGCTGTGGTATCTGCAATCGTCATCAGGAGAATACTAACAAACTTAGAAACTACTGGAGCTTATATACTAAAGACATGTTCGATGAAGCGTTCAAGCGTACAAAATCAATTTAGCGTAACAGATTAATTAACAAAATTACTTAGTGAAGTTTAAGTTGTTTTAGAGGTTCGATTAGTGGTTTCCATATGTTGCTTATCTCGACACTTGGCTGGCTGAAAATTTCTATGTTGTTGTTGATGAATGCCGCTTCTTTAAATTTCCGTTTGTACCAATGTTTCTCTCTGTGTATGATTGTTGCTTCCGACCATTTCATTCGATGTTGGTTATCCCACGAATGTTGCGCGATACCGGACTTAGAAGTCTCTCCTCTCTGTGTGTGCGTCTGATGTTCTTTCAGTCTGATGTCAAGTGGTCTTTTGGTTTCCCCCACGTATGATTTGCCACATTCACATGGAACTTGGTAAATACAGTTTTTGGAATCTCGACTTGTTTGAGGCTTTGTGTTGGAAATTATACTCCTAATAATGGCAGATGATTTGAACACTGTATTTAAGTTGTAGATTTTCCCTATACGTTTTATTGATTCTGATAAACCTTTGACTTATGGGATGCTCAGTAGTGAATTGGGCAGTTTTTCTGTTTTAGGTTGTTCCTTGGTGTTCAATTGCTTTTTCTGTAAAAGCTCTCCTACAATCTTTTCTGGATAACCATTCTGCCTTAGATCGTTTCTAATGTTTTTGGTTTCTTCTCGTAGCCCTTTCTCTGTGTTGCACAACCTGTACGCTCTGTCGATTAGAGATTTTACTACTCCCCTCTTCGTAGATGTGGAATGGTTGGATTCAAAGTTAAGATATCGACCGGTGTGTGTCGGTTTCCTGTAGACAGTTGTTTCCATAATTCCCTTGTCCTTTGTTACGTGAACGTCTAAAAAAGGAAGTGAGTTCTCCTTTTCCTTTTCCATAGTAAATTTGATGGATGGTTTGATGTTGTTCAGATATTGTAGAAAAAGGTCTAGTTGCTGATTACTGTGGTTCCAAATTATGAAGGTATCGTCAACATATCTAAGCCATGTTTTGGGTTTGAATTTTGCTTTCTCTATGGCCTGGGATTCAAACCAGTTCATGTAGATATTGGCAACTACTGGTGATAGAGATGAACCCACTGGTAGTCCTTCGTCTTGAGTGAAGAATCTGTCTTTCTCCTGAAAGTATGAGTTCTTAAGGCAACATTTTAGGAGCTTCATTATTCCTTCTACCGGCAGCGTGGTCCTTTCCTGGAGTTTTTCATCTTCTCGGAACAAACATATTAAAAAAACAATAGCAACAGTCTTGTATTCACAATGTTATTAATAGACTGTTACATGAGTGTCATATAAAATGTGTTCAAAATATAGCCTTAATAAAGTTTATAATGCATGTTTCAATATCGAACTTTTATTTACACACGAAAATATTTCGTACAAAAATAAAATGCATTTCACTGTTCCAAATGATTCAAAAATAAGAATATATTGATTTTTTAGTTTTTGCGGATAAACGATTTAACCTTCTGCCGCTTCTGGTGTTGTCAATGTTTATTATTTGTCTAATTTGAGTTTTTTCAATAGCACCGGAAACGGCCACTAATGATTACTGATCGCATTCACTAACAAAACAAACCTAGTTAACACCGCTAACTATTTCAATCGAACTAACCAAGGTGTCCGGTTTTTTGTTGAGTTGAGTGTACATAGAACCGGAAATAAAAGACCGTGAGTCTCGTAAATTTAAAATTCTATAGGATGCAGTATAAACTATAAATCTAAACCAATGAGTTTTTATTAACTGCAATTCAAATTAATAAAACGATTACTAAATTTCGCTTTACTGCGATATAAAAAGTTATACAGTCGAATATTAATTAAGAAGATGAAGAAACTTATTACATTTTTAATTCAAAATTTTGCAATTTCCGCTACCTGTTCTTACATATTATGAAAACTAAACCAAAATAAGAACCAGCGACCACGTCGAGTTTTTAACGAATAACTCATGTTGTATATGAGAAAGAAAAAAAAAAGTGAACTTTCCCAGATAAAGTTGAACCATTTTTGCTTTTAATGTTTCTAGTTAGTTATTTGTGAGATAACTAGTAAAACTGGATTCATTAAAACTACTCCACCTGAATTGAAAGTAAACTAATATATCACGCAAAGTTGTTTTACTGAAATTCTTATTTCTTAATTAGACCGCTTAATTTAAATCGAGTGTACCGCAATTCTTAACCTGATGGTAAATTAGGTTAATGCAACGTTTGCGTTGTTTTTTGGACCGACAGAAACGGTTAAATTAGGTTCTTTCGTCTGCGACAAATTTGTTGTACGTAAAAATACATAAAGGTATGTAAAGAAAGGTTGTAATCGATTTGCTTCGCAAGCACGTAAACGTTCTGAGGAATTCTAACAATTTACCAGTTGGTTGCTTTGAATGCATTTAAAGAAATTTAAATTGGCGATGTTGACACTCATTTTAAAACGTGACTGTTCCGTATCTTTTCAAATTTAGAACAAAGTGAAAATACTGTATAAACGTAAAACAAAAAAATACAAAATAGATTTAAGAATGTATAGCGTACATGCTAAGTCCATTAAGTTAAGGTTTCTTTATAAAAATTCTGGTTTGAAAAAATGTTTCTAAAAATAAATAAATGCACATTTCGTACAAGCAATAAAAAATATTAAAACAGATAAAAAAAATTACATGATACGAAATAAATAACAGAGACAAACAATAATTCTAATAGGAACAAAGAAAGTTAAAAGCAAAATTTAATAATAATTGAACTAATAACCATTTTCAAAGCGACATCCACCAGAATTGATACATCTCCGTAATCAATTTTCAAGGGAAGGACTAACATTTTTCAGTGAGTTGAATGTTTTGAAAAATGTGTGTAATTCTATTTTTCATATCATACCTTGACGCACTCTGCGTAAGGAGATCTCTGTGTTTGCACCATTATAAGAAAAGCAAAACGACCACGCTAAAATATTAATAAACAGGAGATAGAAGCAGCTAAGCGGTTACATGAGAACAAAGATGAAGGAAACGCTACAATCGTTATGAACATACAAGATTACAACAAAAAAATAACGAACTTACTCTCGGAGGATTTTTACAAACGTCTGAAGAGACACCTTTTAAACTCTCTATCAGTGCCGTCGCGTGGTTAGTTGGCGCCCGGGGCGAGAGTTCGTCGCCCATCGGCCCATCCATTATTAAACGTATTATCCTTTATTAAAACCTTTTGTGTCTTTGAAAACACCAACACACCCAAATGGTTGCCAGTTACCTTTCAAGTTTTAAGAATACCAGAGCCAGGAATAAAAAAAGAGCAATTAAAAATTCTTTAAAACATTAAAACAGTACATACATTTCAATATATATAGTTAAAAGAATTACGAAAAAAGGTATACATTAAAAACTAAAAGATATTCGTCTGGCTTTTGCACGAGCAAATGTCGTGACTATTTCCTTGAAATCTATTTTTCGTGCCTCGTCGTTTTCAATTGACAGGATCCCATACAGGAAACCCCAGAGTTAGACAACGGGGCCGGACCTGGGCCAGCACTGGGAAACCTAAGTTTGGCGTGCCTGTATTGGGCCAGGCTTGGCCCAGGACTGGGTAGCTCAGCCTCGGCCATTCCATGAGGACCCAAGCTTGGGCCTAGACTGGTTGACCCAGCTTCGGCCATGCAAATTATTAGTCAAGCTTGGCCCAAGCTTGGATAACCCATCCTTGGCCATTCCATGGAGACCCAAGCTTGGCCCTACACTGGTTGACCCATCCTCGGCCATGCTAATTCTTACCCAAGCTTGGCCCAAGCTTGCATAACCCATCCTTGGCTATTCCATGGAAACCCAAGCTTAGGCCAAGACTGGTTGACCTAGCTTCGGCCATGCAAATTATTAGCCAAGCTTGGCTCAAGCTTGTATAACCCATCCTTGGCCATTCCATGAGAATCCAAGTTTCGCCTAAGTCTGGATAACCCAGCCTTGGCCATTCCATGGGGACCCAAGCTTGGTCCTACACTGGTTGACCCATCCTCGGCCATGCCAATTCTTACCCAAGCTCGGCCCAAGCTTGCATAACCCATCCTTGGCTATTCCATGGAAACCCAAGCTTGGGCCAAGACTGGTTGACCCAGCTTCGGCCATGCAAGTTATTAGCCAAGCTTGGCCCAAGCTTGTATAACCCATCCTTGGCCATTCCATGAGAATCCAAGTTTGGCCCAAGCCTGGATAACCCAGCCTTCCTATTCCATAAGGACCCAAGCTTAGTTCAAGACTGGTTGACCCAGCCTTGGCCAAGGCTGGATTATCCAAGAAAATAGCAATAATTTCAATGTTAAAAATTTTAAAAAATTGGTTAATAAGTTGAGTTATGATAATATCGAAAGTGTAGAATTGAAACTTGAGCCGTTCGGTTACGTATGGCGAGATTCGGGTATTTTCGTTTAGCGCAGCCGCCATCCTTGTTTACATCATCTGTTAGTTTGCTAGAGCAGTAAAAGTGATGAATCAAATATCCGAGATTCAGTTATACAGTCATTCAATGTTAGTACGTTTTAACTAGAAGGAAAAAACCTTCAAATATAATTTCTTTTGTTTACTCCGCAATTATCACGAGGCGAGGATACTAAAAGTAATTATGTCTGATTCTTACCTTAGAGTTTAAAGATGGCGTGCGTTAAATAAACCAAAAAAGTTTTGAATAAAAAAACTAATTTAGATGTTAACCGGCAAAGTTTAAATAATCAAAGTGTAAACATCAGCTGTGCGAGTGATGTTAATGACCCTAGTGATACAGAAAACCAAAAAATATCAAACAAAAGGTGCCAAAATGAGTTGAACTTGAATGTGAACTAGTGATGGAGAATAATAACTGTACTAGCTAAATGTTAATATAATTTAAGACGAGATCTAAATAGTAATTAAAAAACTTTATGTAATTTAAATAGTACATAATACAAGTAATAACAATAAAGTGTAAATACGTTCATACAATTATTTATTCCATTGTTTTATTAATGCTTAATTCTTGGCATTTAATTTTGAGCTAGTTTTAGCAATTAAGCGTAGCCCAGTACTGGCAACTGTGCATGGCCCAGGTCTGGCAACTGAGCATGGCCCAGGTCTGGCAACTGAGCATGGCCCAGGCCTAGCGACCAGGACTGGGCCATGGTTATCATTCCAGACTTTCTCCAAAGCTGGCCCAAGCCTGGCCTATAGGCTTGGCCCAGGCTTGTACAGACTTGGGCCAAGCCTGGACCAAGCCTGGGCCTATGGTACTTTCCTCTATGGGATCTTTAAAAGCATTGCTTTTGGGATGGTTAAATGCTATACCATTTCGATAGAGAATTTAATTCTCTGCAAGATGTCAAATTAGATCGTTCTATTTAAAAAAAAAGTTTTGGCATGTTGAAGTTCTGCATCTTGAACCAGTAATACAAAACACCCTGTATTACACGTGTTCAAAACTTTTATGAATACCTCAAATAGTACTAAACCTCATACCAAAATATCATTTCCATACTTAAAACTTTTAAAATAGACCTCAAGATAGTTCCAAAAACGTATTAATATACACGGTGTGCTATTTAAAAAAAGTTTGAGTGATATTATGGAATAAAATGTAAAACTTTAAAAACCCTACAACTTTTTTTCATATTTTGTATAATAAGAGAGATATTTTACTTTGACACACTTTGTATAATACAAATTGTAAAAAAAATAAAAATATAACAAATTTGATTACCTATTGCACTAAAGCTAATGCACTTCAACAACTAAAATCATTAAAACGCTGATCTCATCATGCACTGCAAATATCAATGTTCATGTATTTATGTGAAACGCAATTTACGTTTACATAGTGTACTATATTTGGAAATATCATAAACTATAACCATTTCGCAATAAAAGTATCCCATTGTAGTTTGTTTATATCTGTTTCATCTATAAAAACGCGTAAGTTTTTCGATAAATTATGTGTAACGATTGCTTTTATACGCATCGAATAATTTCCAAATAAACAACGGCACTCCTTTCCTACTTGTGTGTAAATGTTAACTAATAAAACAATATCAATTTATTGCTTAATCAAATTATTTAATAACATTTTGCATTATCCTTAGTCATACAAATGTAATTAGCTGTATTGTAAAATTATATTACGTGTGTTATTCAATGAATCATTAATAATTGAGTTGTGCTTTCATTTTTGTTTAGTAATCATGTAATATTACTTCTGGTTTGCTTAATTTTTTTTATAAAACGCAATTTTGTGAATGTAAATCGAAAAAGCGTGTCTTTTGTATTTCTTTGTTTTATACTGAATGATTTAAAATTTCAAGCATTACGCTACAGTAAAATACAGTAAACTTTTTCGGGATTTTAATTTTTGTTTGGTACCGCCTTGACGCATGTTTAAAAGCTTTTGTATAAGAGAAAAGAAATGTACTGTCCAGGTCCAGGTAATGACTGAGAAAGTGATGTGATACCGTACGTACTCAAACCAAGTGGAATTAAAGATGCATCGATTAACGCGGTCGCAGTTTACGTCGCGGTTCTGGTAGCGATTTAGGTTGTAAAATCGAGTATACCGAAGATGTTTATCCTCGCTGTGTACTACGCCGTTTACAGCGATGCCTATGTCGAGGTGTACGAACATACCGAAGATGCATAGATAAGTGCGGTTCAGATCGCGGTCACTACCTCGATGTTGGATCTATCAAAAACAAATCTTTCCTTTCTTACGAGACCGCGCATACTAATTATGCCTTCCTCGCCATTTACTTTGCGGTCTTGAACCATGTCGATGCCAAAACAAAAAATTTTGTCTTTCAACCTGATAGAACTGTGAGCTTTAAGCTAGCTTACAAGCTTATTGGTCCACGTGGAATTTACAAAGGTGTTGTGGTTTTTTGTATATAAACACGAACTTTTTCTTGCTTATCTAGCGTAATAGACGGACAAATTTCACAGGTAACAATTAATGTCACACAATCGTGTGAATTTTAGTAAACTTAGAGAATGTATTTAATATTTGCAACAAATAAATAAATAGAATACTTTTTTAGACGGTCGTGGTATTTTGATTGGTAGAACAAACAACTTAAAAACCACTGCAAAATTAAAACAAATGTTTAACTTTGTAATAAAACAAGGTTTTAAAGCTGAGGCAAATTCATATGCGTATAGATTAAGCCGCAACCACGATTTAAACCGCGACCGCGCTCATCGATGAATCTTCGGTTTGTTCATTCCCTAAAGATTTGTTTTTCATAGATGTGACATCCATGTAGCGACCGTAATCTAAACTAAGCTCATCGATGCATTTTTGGTATGTTCTCACCCTACTGGTTCCAACATGACAACGGGCAAACTCCGTTGTATATAGCCGGCCATATGTATAAAAGCCGTGCACATGAATGCATGTATTTCTTCTTTACTTGTGGAACTAACATTGATCTTTTCAATGCTGCTAAAAAAATTCTGCAAGCAGATAATTTAAGACGAAAGAGAAAGCAAGGATCATAAAAAGTCAAAAAAAGCCATGACACCAAACAAGTTAAGTCAAAAAGTAAAGAGCACAAAACGCAGCCAATGTAAAAACAGTACTCAAGACACTGTAATACAACTTCTGTTTGGCACTCCAGTACCAACCTATTTTGACGCGTCTTTAAAAACGTTTGTATTAGAGAAAAGAAAAAAACATACCGAAGATGCATCGATGAACGCGGTTGTAGTTTACGTCGCAGTTTAAATAGCTGTTTAGGTCGCGATCTTTTATGTGATCGAGCGTACCAAAGATATTTATCCTCACTGCTTACTACGCGGTTGACAGTAATGTCGACGTGTACAAACATACCGAAGATGCATGGGTGAGTGCGGTTTAGTTCGCGGTCACTACCGATATGTAAAGCCAAGCTTTATTTTCTTACGAGACCGCACATATCAAAGACTATTTACTCGCCGTTTATCTTGCGGTCTAGAACGATGTCGATGCCAAAACAAATTATAGAACTTGAGACCACGTGGCATTTACTTGCTCATTAAAGCACTAAATTTATTAACAGAAGCAGAATGTGTTATGTTAAAAAACCTTGGCGTGGTTTCTCGCGCTGTATGAATTTTACCCAGTCATCTAAGAGCTGGGCGTTACTGATTATCATTAACGTTAAGGAAACAGCACGTGTGCTAACGCCATGCTCAGTGATATCTACATTTTAAGTATCTTTGAGACATCCATGCTATTAATAGGTAAATCAATTACAATTTTCATGCGTTACATTTGATAGATTCGCTGATGTCAGAATACATTTTCATTTTACGGCGCCATTTAATTTTTCTTTTATTATCATAGCAAGTATGGTCACCCGTACGAGTTTGTTAATTCAGAAAATCTTAATGACTAGCTAATTACAATTTCTATAAAGATCATAGGTGTTGTCTCTATACGAAGCACGTTTACAAATAATAATCATACGGGTACATTTCTTTATTTTACAATTTCACTAATCACAACATAAAAAACTAAACTATTAACTATTACACGATTCGTAATTTCGGTGTCACGCTTGTTTAATTACTTGCTTTGCAAAAACGTCAAGGGTTTATATATACATTTCTAGGAGTGGGGCAATTACCCCAACGAATGAAGTAAAGACTGAACAAGGGTCGATAAATAAGGCATACACAAATACAAGAATTAAACTGTATTAGT
Source organism: Aquatica leii (assembly GCA_035610365.1). NCBI lineage: Eukaryota > Metazoa > Arthropoda > Insecta > Coleoptera > Lampyridae > Aquatica > Aquatica leii. Next base: position 94,157,080 of record CM069436.1, on the reverse strand, counting down.
TAGATGTCAATCATGTCAGTTACTAACCTACGTTATATGGGCAAATTGAAACCAACGTTTATATGCTGGGGCAAATAACTACGAAGAATTAATGACACACCTGTTAATATTACTTAAAAGATTCTGAAAACTTAGCGCTCTTTGATTTTAAATCATCGTATAAAAACGTTAGCAGCTTATTTGTGATAAAATAATCTCAGCCTAATTTTCAGCGATTTTAAGAGGAAGTTTTGGATATGTCATTAACTAATTGCATATTGAGAACGCTAAGTAAATACCTTGCTTTTTAAATATTTAATTACTTGTTTTAGTGTCGGTCGTATGCACGAACGACCAGACATATACACCTGTTATCACAATTAACGTACGCAACCTTCTTGTATTTATTTAACATGTTTTGATGGTGCGTTTTGTTTCGTATTGTGTAATATTTGTATTAATAAATTTTTTTTGGTATTTATCAATTTGCGAGATGTTGCCTAATTTAAAAATCCGCTTATGCTTGTTTACGAACTGTTAGTTATTATATATTTTTTATTGTTACTGTTCTTTTAATTTTTTTATGTTGCCGTTGCAATAAATATCCTCGTTGTTAGATTTGTGTTATTCGATTTATCTACATCAAGCGTTGTCAGGTAAAACCGGGTATCTGTAGTTTCTACCCGTTTTGGCGCTTTTTTTAATTTAAATTATAATAGACACATTAAAGACCAGACTGAAACTTATTAGTTACTCATCCGCTACCCACTCTGCAAAGTTTTGAGCAAAATTAATTTAAAAAGAAGTTTTATCATGTGATCTTGATCAATTCATCAACAATATTGATATTTACAGAAGAAGAACTATCAAAAGACTAAAAAGAAAGACCATCCGAAAGTTTGGATTTAGCAATTTATTTAATTACTCACTATCGTCATTGGGACTTCACAACTGCAAAATCTTAATTAATATAATACATAAAATGACATAAGAAAAGTAATATCTTTTTTGAAGAGATAGTTGGTTTATCGTCCCTGCACTGTGGTATCCTTGATATTTTTGTGCGCCTCTGATTTTTAATCCCTCGGCAGTTTTGTATCGTCTATGAAGTCGAGAAGCTTATTCCAAGACGTTTTTTTCACCTCATCATCGGTTAGCCTTGATTCTGTAAACATCCACGGCATAAAAAGCTACTTTGCAGTCCCATTTTATGCATATGTTTGTTAAGGTTCCAGTGCCCTGTTATTAGTCCTGTAAGTTTAGGTGTTTAATTCTAGCTCTCTAAGAAAAAGTTTTGTTGCGTCATCCCTGCAGAGTATTTTTACTATGTTTTGCTGCTAGTTTGCTGCGCATTAATTTTTTTCCGGTATCGTAAAAAATTCCGAAAAGCGAGTTTAGATCTGCCATTAGGTATTCCTTTACACCTTGGTTCCTTGGCATTAAAACTAGCTGCATTTGTTATCAAATTGATAATGTTGCCAAACTGTTTATGCACGCCATAATGAATTTGGATTTTATTACTGGCAACCTTAGCGCCGCTTGACTCTCAGACATGATCGGTATCGCACCGTTTGTGTACGGTTTCGAGTCGATGATGTTCCTGACACATATGGATAGCAGCAACTTCATCTTGAAAAATTAATGCATATTCACCAAAGGTCGCCGAAATTTGTTTCGGATGGTGCCTGCCTCCATATACATTCTAGCACCAGTACCGTGGTGTTGTAAATGTTTTTTTGTTTACTCGTCTCGTAATGGTATTATGACTTTAAATTGCTTTAAGAAGTAATAATCTTTTGTGAAGTCAGATTTCATAGGTCGTTACTTCACGCAATACTTTGTATATACCCGGTTTGCACGTTCCGGTCGTTGATGGGTGTTCATTTATCTGCAACCTGTATGACGCTCGTCTTGTTTCCATCATTACAACAAGGTGTAATGGTCAAATACAAATAGTTCTTCCATGGCTGCTGTAGACGTAGTTTTCATTGCTCTTGTTATTAGCAGTCATGCCAATCTCTGTACTGTGCCGAATTTGGAAACCGTGCTTTTGAAGTCAGTTCTCTCATCTTATACAAACACACCGGATGTGTTGATAGGTCTTGTCACCACACTATATAATCATTTGGCCATTGTAGATTTTAATACCCTTGTGTGAGCGATAATTTTTTTGGCCCTGATGGCTTCCGTGGTGACGTTTTCCAGATAAGCGTCGAAAGTCAGTCTGGTATCAAAAGTAAGTCCAGATTTTTGTCATAGGTTTCGTACGTTTTATATCATCAATTTTCCGTCGTTTGGTAAACAAAACAATTGCCGTCTTGATTGAAATCACTGATAGTTCCTTTTTTTTACAGCATTTTTTGGCGGTATTTAAAGTAATGTTGAATATTACTGGCACTCACTTAACCGTTCAAAATTAGCATTTTTGTTAAAGGCTGAACCGTCGCTTTTTGACCACGAGTAGATTTAAATCTGCAGTGACATTACCACTCTGAAAATGCAAACTTGTTTGGGTTCACGAACGACAATACGGCAAAGGCCAAGTTCTACTTCTTGTTTTGGCTCTCAAGGAGAGACTAGGACCAATCCTAAAAAGTCTAGGTGTTTAACTACAACGCGGTCTAAGCCGAAAGTATAATCACAATTATCATAACCACAACTAATGCGCATTTTCAACAAATCTGTCATTGAAAAATTTATAACGCAGAAAAGTGAAAACGTAGAGATTTCGGTATGAAATACAAGACGTTGTATTATATTTATTTAGATTCACTTTCTTCAGTTTCCCAACCATTCTTATCTGAATCAACATCATTCACTGTGAACGTCAAGCTTTTTACAACCTTATCAACTAAACCATTTGATTTCCACATTTTTTTACAAAGAGGTAACACATGATTGCACTGCTTTTCCCAATTTTCATTTGTTAAATTAGAAAATGCATTTCAAACTACCTTTTTAATATCAATACATCGTGCAATATTATTTAGCGCAACTTTTACGAGAATTCATATGGATTCAATTGGATTAAGTTTACATGTATTACACGATTTCTTAAAATGAAATTTAAGTTTTAAAAAACCCAAAAATTCCTCGGTTGCAGCAGCAGGAAGTTAGAATCGCTTTCAATTGGATATATCCATTGACAAGATACTTGTTATTTATCAGATAAATCAACGACCTTACGAATAATAGGTAAACTTCTTAATCCTCCTCTAATTTCTATGTAACCAATTTAAATTCTTCATTTAAGAAGGGCAAAAACAAACCACTTTATACTATTTTTATAGCAACGTTTCGTGTTGCAAGTGAGAACTTCATGAAGTCAACAAATAGTGGAACAATCCACCAGACCACAAATATGGGCAACTTTACGTTACAATAAATGTTTTAATAAATTACAACACAAAAAATGAAACATGAAAATATCAATAATTAAAATTACTTTAAAATAACAGAAGACATGGTTAACAAACACCTGACAAGTGTTGCACCTCCTAACGGAAGAATTTAAATGCGTTACATTACGAATACGAACATGTAGATTACGAATCATGTTTCGTGCTTCTGATAAAACCATTTTTCCGGTTCTGCTTTCCATGGATTAAAATTATAATATAAAAAGTTACTTCATTCAATAGTTATTACGGTTTTCTACAATAATGTATTACGTCTCCGCACTGACGGCCTTATAAAATCGATTGGTCGCTTATGGATTGACGTTTACTAATTAAAGCATAAATATCTTAAAGTGCAGGTCTAATATAAAAAGAATAGTATTCTCGACATAGATTGTTCAGTCTTGCTCATGATCGACATGCCTCAAACGGTAGCATGCGCAGACCGGTTAGTAACTCCTTTTGAAGAACTTTAGTAATAAATAAAGAGCGGATAGTAAGACAAGAAAAAATACCAAAAAAGATGGCATAAAAGGCATATTAAACCTGTCAAAAAGGCAATAAAAAAGACACAAATATCTATTAAAATTTACAGTTTATTTTTTTGTTTTACAATGTCTATTAAGTGCTATTTTTTTTCCCAAACACAAATCAAATATTTTTCAATATTTTGAACAAGAATCTGTTGCCTTTTATCATTTCAAATATTTTTATAGAAGGAAAAAGTTCTTTCGACATCACAAGATGTTAGTGGAGCAAATTTTAATGCCGATGTTTCCGTTATTATTAAAGATATTTTCTGTTGATCTTCTATAACGTTTTTTAACAATGGTTGTTTCATAGTTTTTTAAGATTTTTTAAATGTAAACCACTACCCAAGTGTTGTTTTACATGGTACTTTTTAGTAGCACCGATCTAAAATAATACATATACTAGTAATTAGAAGCATTTAAATTAAGATAATTCAAACTTACTGATTTTGAACAAACTTGACAAAAAAGGTTTTCCCCGTCGGTTGTTAAATTATTGTCCAATTTACTCCACTTGTAATTATTTTCAAATTTTGATTTATTAGATGAAATTTTTTAAAACTTACTCACAGCACAACAGCAATAGACTATCACAGTGTGACAATATCACAGGTAGTTATAACAAACAAAGAATATTTTAGTCATGTGTTTCAGTCATTAAAGGAATCCCATCGAACATAATTAAAATTATCTATTATTGTTTGCTTTACTTAGGTACTGAATAAACCTATAAAATATGATTCATTCCGAAATCCTTCCGGTTTTGTAAATACTGTTATGTTAAGCCTGTCATTATACATAATCCTAGTATAAATTCTTACAATAGTTGTTCTCTATAAGCGGCTATTGAATTTAATGTTTTCTGGAAACCATTGTTTAACAAAACATGAAAATCCCTGTTGTTATTTATAGGTTCGTGGTAAGACCTTTTGAGCAAAGACAGTTAATTCTATTATTGTACGTAATTTTATGTAAAATTCTGTAATGCGTTATTGTCATCTACCTATAAAAACACTGTTTACACAAACTTTTCAAAATTTATATGTAAAAGGCAATATAAAATAATACTCTTTAACCTTCGGATTACCAAGCAATTTTTGAGGTGCCAATTACCAAGTAGGGAAAAACCGATTAATTTGTAATGGTAACCTTTATTAATATTTTAAATTAACATTAGATTTCATATAAACCAATAAAAATATAAAAATAAAACGTAAACATAAATTAGTGAGGGCAACAACGATTAAATATTATTGTAGTTTTTTTTCTGGCAATGTTGTTTACATACAAAGAGTTTGCTCTTGGACATATCTTACAACGACCTCTTTTTGGGCGAGCGATAGTTTCGTCTTGCGGTCCCACTTCTTCAGCTTCTGTGTCTGCGAAAACCATCGCTATTGCATTCTGCACATGTCTTGGTAATTCTTAAAGCGTACGTTTTTTGATATGTGGGATTACTAATTCAAACCCAAGTTTTTGCAAAAATAATCTCCTTTGGGATGTTTTCCTCTTTTCAAAATTTCCAAATTTCGTAGTGTATAGAATAAATGCATTCATGGCAGCAATATCAAGGAAATTAAAAAATAGAACAAGAGGCCAGCGATTTGTATTTCTTCTGCATGAGTATTCCTTCACCATTTTATCGACGCTGTCCACAGCTCCTTTGCAGCTATTATAGTCCAAGATAACTTGCGGTTTGTAACTGAGGTCTTCTCCGGACAATTCCAAATCTTGGTGTTGCGTTGAAAGTAGCATAACGCTTCTATATTTTTTAGGTACGTAAGATACGAAAATTGTGTCTTCTCCATATATAATTTGGCTTGAGTATTCTGCTCGATTTCTTTTTGGCAAAAATTCTTTTGGTATTTCTTTACGTGTTTTACGAATTGTTCCGGTCAAGGTTTTTGATTGCTGCAGTAGCTCCTTCGCCAAACACATAGACGTAAAAATTATCTGTGGTAATACCATAACCCTCTCTCAAACCCTCAACTAAATCCAAAACTACCCGCTTCTCTAGAAATGAAATTTTATACTCGTGCATAAAACGATAAAATCGTGTTTTACCTTGTTCTCGTTCTGGAGCGTTGTCTACCATTCCAGTATATATTTGGAAATTCCAGCAGTATCTGTTACTAACATCGCATAAAGCCCAGATTTTAATTCCGTATTTATCTGGCTTCGACTTCATATACACTCGAAACAGACATTTTCCACGGAAAGGAACAAGTTGTTCATCAATACATACTTCAGCATTAGGGTTATTCAATTTTTTGCAATTTTCAGCAAAAATATCGTGAATGTTACCAATAGCTGCTAATTTATCTGTTGCCCGTCGTTCTTCTCGGGTGTCCATATCGTCAAATCGAATCTATTTGAAAAGGTCTCTCATTCGATTACGAGACATTGCAGCAAAAAAAATCCGTCTATGGAGAGACATGTATTTTGTACTCCACAGCTCCAATATTGGTTCTTGGCGTGCTTTCAAACCACCAGCTAGAAGCAGTAATCCAAAAAATGCATGTAACTCATCCGCATCTACTGGCTTCCACGTATCGCCTAGAATTCTTCTAGCTCGAATTTTTGTTTCTCTAAGTATTATGTCCGTAATGTCTTCCGAGATAAATAAATGGAAAGCATCTAGGCATGTTGAAATATGTTCACTGAATTTTGTTAATCCTGGCGGTGTTTTTAGAATATTTCGCTGATTTCGTCTTCTAACATAAGGCTTACCTTTTTTCCATATGGAACCATCTTTACCCACCAGTATATCTTTATCATTGGACGAATTATCATCACTGTCATCGTCTTCTGAACTTTCATTCGTCAGATAAAATTTCATCTTCAATTTCATTCAGTAAATTAATATTGCTAGCTTCACTTCACGCTGAGACAAATATTTTCTAGTCATAATTCAACAACACAGCAGACACTTTTCAACTGATTCGAACAAACTCACCGAATGTAATGACTAAAGACGGAATGGTAGTAATCATGATTCAGACGAATAACACGTTGAAACACGTTGAAACAAGCAGATTAGATGACAAATGCAGACAAAATATTAGAATTACTTTTTAGAACGTTGGTTACCAAATATGACCCCAACGACAATATTTTTTTTACGTCGCAAAACAAATAACAATTGTAAAATTTGTTATATATTATTAAACATTGTTGAAAGAAACTCAGCTAAAAAAATATTGGGACAGTTGTAAAAAAAAACTTAAGAAAAAACAACAAAAACAACACGTCTGGGGTCAAAAAAGACCCCAATGCTAATCGGAAGGTTAAAAAAGCAAAAAAGACAAAAAGTTACACAAAAAGGCAAAATAGGCAAGCTCCAGGCATTTGCCTGACTGTCCGCTCTTTAGTAATAAACAATCACGAAGGTAAAAAATAAAGAACTTAAGTAGATCTCTGTTTTAATTGCAACAAGAAAAAAAACATCGAGCAGGCTTCGCAGAAATTTATACGTTTCGCACCGAGAGAAATTTTCCTTAAAAAGATTCACGTAAGTTGGATCTTGGTAGGAAAAACGTTACCGAGTGTTGCTCTACAAGCTCCGACCAGCACTAGATTGCAAACTAGATATTTGCACTGAAAGCTTTCTTTTAAATGGCAAAAGTATTTGATAACACTTCTTTGAACTCGGATATTTGTTAAAAATCAAGCTCAGCGGAGATACCTGCCAAAAAATATAAGCTGGCTAGCCAATGTGAGTTAGTTGCACCTTACTACAAAAATAAAAAACAATTCTGCTAAAAGAAGGCGAAACACTTCATAGAAGATACCGACCAAAGAAATAATTTAAAAAAAATGAGATCTTACGAAAGAAGAAGACAACTGTCTGACTTGATACGTTTCAAATATCCAAATACAGTTTAATTAAATTAAGTTATTGTTTTACTTTTGTTAGCGTATACAAACATCCACTTTAAATTAATAATCTTTGAAGATTACAACGCTATTTCAAAATGCAGAAGATGTAATTTAAAATCTTTATAATAACAGCTTTTTGCTTAATGTACGAAATTACTATGTAACCAACATACCATTAGTAATGATTGACAATTTTCTAAGAAACTTGATCTATAAAGGCAAACTAACTAACGTACAAATTGGTTTAATGATGCAGTAACACTTTATTTGTTTAAAATATGCACTTGGGAATAAAAGGAAATAGCGCAAACAGTAATTTTATCCATAGATAAGTGCTAGCTTGCATACATGCCGTTAAGATACACGAAATAAAGTTACTTTTAATTTCGAATAATTACTAAAATTGCTATTTTGGTTCGTTATAATTATACTTATTATTTGAATGTGGTAGCAGTGTAAGTTGGAAAGATGATATTAGATAAATTGTGTTTCTTGTTCAAATTATTAATTGCTATATTTAAATTTGAGATACAATTGAAACACGATACAATATTAAGAGGATATAAAAGTTAAAAATTTTCACATGGGTAATAGTAGATGTAAAAAAGATTTTTTTTTGGCTATTGTTTCCAAATGACGTACTTAAATATTGTAGTCCCGTACAAAATCTTTGCATCGTCATTTCCTTAATTGAATACATTTTAAAAGAAAATAAGAATCAAATCAATTGAATTTTAGGATACTGTGATTTGAGCTAATTCGTTAAAACGTGACAAGTGGCAAAGAAAGAACAACTGAAACTGCAATATTTTGTTAAATTACATTGTAAAAAAAGAATTATTAATGTTTTTTAGTTAAAACGTATTAGAGAAATTAGAAGAGAAAGAGCTTCTTCGGCTACATAAATAAAAAGGTTTTTAATTAAAACTAAAATTAATTAAAAGTTTAGATTGAATGAAAACATTATTTACCACTTTCTCTTTACTAACGTTATTAAACTTTTGATGTCACAACATACATTATATAATTAATATTTTCATAGAAGCAATCAAAAATCAAAAAAATTCAAAAAACCTGCAGTTAAGCCTTCGAAAACTAATAAAATTGCAATAAATTATTAATCAAGTTTCTGGATCTGTACTTTAAGCTTTGTTCTAAGCTGAGCCAACCACAGCGAAACTGATTATAAAAATGACATCGAATAGCAGCTTAGGTTATAATTTATTGTAAAAGTTAAAAAAAAATCAATAAGCAATAGTAGTATTATGAGTGAAATATACTCAATGACATTAGAAATATTACACACAGAAAGAATAATTTCTTCGACTTGATTTTTTGGTAACAGAATGAATTAAAGCACGCTATGGTAACTATGTCAACTGTTCATCTTTTATAATTTTTTTGCGAAAACAAAATTTTATCTCTTAGTTTTTTGTGAAACTCCGCTTGCGATGAGTGGATGAGTGGATTGAGTAGCCTAATGATGTCGTTGCCGGTCCCAAGTCCGGATAAAGGAGGATTGTTGAAGGGCAACGCCAGCGACCTACCCTTTGTAAAATAGATAAACTGCTCACAGACCTCAAGTATCGCCTCGGAAGAGGACTGATAAAACGTTGACGAAACAAGCAGGGAAAAGGAATAATCAAAAGAACTAGCTGCGTTTGGGATGCTGGAATGTAAAATCTTTTAGTGGAAAAGATCAAGAAATAATATTAGAACTAGAGCTTCATAAAATAGATATTTGCGCAATATCAGAAACTAAGAAAAAGGGCAAAGGTACGGCTCAGTATGGCGACTACATCGTAATCTACTCAGGGAAATCCAAAGAAGCCAGAGCAGCATCTGGTGTGGCAATGGTAATAAATCAAAGATTCGGAGATAGCATAACTAACATAAACTATCAAAACGATCGAATACTGATAGTCACACTAAAGCATCCTTCACATAGCCTCAGTATACGCTCCAGACACTGGAAGGCCTGAACAAGAAGCACTTGATTTTTATGAACAGATGCAGCTGTTAACAAACAACATACCCGTCCAAGAAAAAATAATAATAATGGGAGACCTGAATGCAAGAATAGGCAACGAGGTCATATCAGGAATCAAGAATACATTTAATGAGAAAACGACGAATGAAAAAGGAGAAATGCTCATTGAATTCTGTGCCCACAACGAACTAAGGATCAACAACACATATTTCAAACATAAACTACAATAAAATAAGTTTTCAAGGCAGTAGAGGGATAACTTCCACAATTGACTGTATAATAACAAACAGAATGATCAAACCTGAGCAGGTATTAGATTGAGAGCTCTCACATCTGCAAACATAGAACCGCATCATAATTTAGTGATGGGCAAAATTACCATAGCAAAACCAATCGCTAGAAAGAAACAAAAACAAAAACTTTAACTACTAAATTTAATATCGAATCGCTTAAATCTGAAAGAAATCAATATCTCTACAGGTTGCGACTGGCTCATAAAATAGACAAGACACCTATCCTCCAACATCACAGTGTAAACAATGCGTGGGAAATCCTATTAAACAATATAAAGTAAGCAGCAGCTAAGGCGTTAGGAACAAAAACTGTCAATACGAAAACACAACATACGAACAAAACACCATGGTTTAAACCAGAAGTAAAAACACTAGCGCAAGAAAAAGAGAGTGCTCACTTGACATACATATCCAACAAGAATCCAAGAAACTACATTAACTATATTAATATAAGAAATAAAGTGAATAACAGAATAAGAGAAATAAAAAAAGAATATTGGAAGAACTTTAGTAAAGAAATGGAAAGTGACTTATACGGAACCCAAAAGCGCATTTAGAAAATGCTTAGAGCAGTGAAAAGAGAAGTCAATGAAACAGTACAAATAAATAACATAACGGCAGTCGAATGGACCAACTATTTCCAGGGTATGTACTCAGAAAACCAAGATGAAATCGAACGAACGAATCGACAAAGAAGATTACAAAGAGAGGTCGCCAGGGACATAGAAAGCCTCAAAAAAATATCCGCAGAAGAAGTAATACTACAACTAACACAGATTAAAAATGGAAAATCTCTAGGCTCAGATAACATCCCGAATGAACTGCTGAAATGCGGGAGAATAGAGTTAGCCAAATAGCTCACTAATCTGTATAACAAAATTTTAGAAGAAGCGATAACACCAGAAAGATGGAAAGACATCATAACTATACCATTGCTTAAAAAAGGAAAATCCTCAGAACCATCTAACTACAGAGGAATATCTTTACTGGATACATCCATGAAATTATTTACTCGTCTTTTGCAACAACGCATTCTCAACGATATCTCAATAAATGAAGAGCAACAAGGTTTTCAGAAAAATCGTTCGACTGTTGACGCAATATTCATTGTTTGGCAAGTCGCAGAAAAAGCAATAGAATTCGATAAGCCAGCGTTCATGTGTTTTTTAGAAAGCTTTCGATATGGTACGGTTGACGGATATTGTGAACGAATTAAAGAGTAAAGGAATACACCCAAACATTATCGAGATGATAAGGCAGCTCAATACGAATAACACAACTATAATTAAAAGAAAATCTCTGACAACTGAAAAAATCGAGCTAAACATGGGTGTTCGGCAAGGAGACAATCTCAGTCCTCTATTATTCAACTTAATAATGGATGGAATAACTATTGAACAAGTTCGCAACGTAAACCACGGCTACAAGTTGGGAAGACACCATATCAAGATCGTATGCTATGGTGACGACGCGACACTATTCGTAGACACTGAAGACGGACTGCAATGGTTATTACAAGCGTTCAAGATTGAAGCTGAAAAATTAAACATGATAATTTCTACTACAAAAACAAAATGCATGGTGATTGCGAAAGATCCGCACAGATGTAAACTGGAACTGAATGGCAAAGTAATTGAACAAGTCTCTGAGTTCAACTATCTAGGATCCACCATAGCACCGTACGGAGACCAGATTAGTGTGAGGCAATAAATTAACAAATCAGCGAGAATAGCTGTAGCCTTAAGAACAACTATATGGAAAAACAAAAAGAATGGCTCGCACTTCTGAAATGAAGGTACTCCGCCTGATCTCGAGAAACACGATTAGAGATCTAAGAAGAAGCGAGAACATCCGTGAAGAGTGCAACGTGGAGGATGTCGTAAAATGGACACGTGCTCGCAGAAGGTTCTGGAACGAATACGTATCCAGAATGGATAATAACCGGCTTGCAAAAATTGCCAGAAACTATAGACCAGCATCCAAACGACCACCAGCAAGACCTCCAAAACGATGGAAGGACAGCTAGTCTTCAGCCTCCCAAGAAAGCAATACTCGGTATAACAAGCCTCTAAGCTTTCGAAAATAAGAAGACGTTTTTTGTGAAGAAACTGTTTTATGAGAGTTGACTACCAGAGATATTTTTAGTTATTGTGCCTTCGTAACAAAATGGCTCGAGTTTGAAGACGTCAAAATTATCACCATGTTAGCGACTTTGAGAACAGAGGTAGAATTGTTGCCTATCCAGATGTTGTTTAATCTCAATCGCAGAATTGACCGCCATGTAGACAGAAAAAGGTAGAGGAAGACAAAGAAGACCAACCGAAGCGTACCACAGAGCGATAGGCGCTTCAAAAAACTAGCTCTACGAGACCGTTTTATTACTACGCGCCAGATCGCTGTGCAATAGTTTTGGAAAAATATTTGGTCCTTTTCGCCAAATTCATCGTTTTATGGATGAATAAGCTGCTCAGAAACAGCCGACTGAGAATATATACAAGTATATAAATTTTACTATTTACAAAAAACCGCAAATTCATTTACCTTTGTTAGCCACGCAATTTGCATTTTGCTACATTACGCCTTACGTTATTCTTACACGTTTACTTGAATTTTATGTTTAATTACTTTAACGACGGTATTGTTTCGGTATTCCTAAAAATATGACGACTAAACTTATTTTAATTTAAACGATTCTAATCGTAACAATGTGCTTTCACGCAATTTTCTTATATTAATTTTGTGTATGTGTTATTGGCCTTTGATTAGCATAAAGTTCATTTTTTTGCTCCTTTTTTGTTGTTAAACTATATTTCTTATTTAGGATGCCAGACAGCAAAGAAATCAAACTGTTACTTGCGACCAGTAAAACGTTGGTTAATAAACTTGTGTCCTTTAAATCATACTTAGATTCGTGTCGTCAACCTACCTAAGCAAAACTTAAGGTTTTAATATTGATGATTCCAAAGCAACCGTTTCAAAAGATTCCATAAAAATGTTAGCTACAAAAAGCGATAAAGGAGAACCCATAGCAGCACTATAAACCTGTTTTTGAAAATAGGAAGTAAGTGGATGATAAAAGCTTATCAATAAAAGAAATCAAACTCAAGTCCTTGCCATGGTGAAACAGAATATGTTCGATGATAATAAGCAAATCCCTAGATCGATAGATCGTTAGATTGATAGATCAATAAATCGATAGGTCGATAGATCGGTAAATGGATAGATCGATAAGTCGATAGATAGATAGATCAAAATGTCGATCTATCTATTTATCGACTTATCGATCCATGGATCTATCGATCCATCAATCCATTGATCTATCAATCCATCGATATATCGATCCATTGATCTATCGATTTATTGTCGATCTATTGATCTACCAATCTATCGATCTGTCGACCTATCGATTTATTGATCGATAGTTCAATAGATCGATAGATTGATAAGTGGAAAGATCGATAGGTCGATAGATCGATGGACCGATAGATCGATAGGTGGATAGATCGATAGGTCGATAGATCGTTAGATCAATAGATCGATGGATCGATAGATCGATAAATCGATAGATCGATAGATTAAATAGGTAAAAAGTGAAATGACATCAAAACTTTTAAAAGATAATAATTTTATTGAGTGCAACCTAAGATTTAACAATTTCAAAATGTTTGATCAGGACTCCCAGGATGTAACTACTAAACTTGATGCGGAGGAAGTAGACACGAGATTTTGTGATTATACTGATTTTAACACACGCTTTATAAAAATTGCACACGAGCAACTGTCTTTATAATAAATGCATAAACATGCCAAAAGCAACGACTTCTGGTGAAATAGTTCCTTCATTTAATCATACGGCGAGTGCCATATTGCCAAAGATTCAAATTCCTAATTTCGATGGAAACTTATGTGACCTCACGTACTTTTATGAAATTTTTGTGTCTCTTGTACACGACAATAACAACCTTCCAAACATTGACAAATTTCATTATTTAGCAGACAGCCTTTCAGGCAACACCAAATCTACCATGCAGGTGCTGTCACCTACGGCCGTCGTAAGAGTCAAGAATACGGGCGGATAGTTTAATGCTAGGTGTATTCTGGGTTCTGCTAGCCAGCAATCGTTTATAACTAAATTATTTTTTGGTAAAAAGAAAATACATTCCAAAACCTGCGGAAGTCACGTTCAGGGACGGAAAAACACGAGTCAAAATCAAGAACCCGAACGGCTGCAACCGCAAAAAAAAACAAAGAAGATCACCTCTTGCTGGTTACCAAAAATGACAATAACCAAGTTAAAGAACTCACCACGATACTTAAAGAAGAACAGCAAAACGGTGAAGGTAAAAGTCAAAAACCGAAGAAACAAAACAATGATCCACATAAAAGATATCGATTAGACAGATATTACCATTGTCATAAGCGCTGAAATTGGAAAAAAGCTGGTGCGATCAAAGAAACTCCGCATTGACTTAACAATATGCAGACTGATTGAGAGGGTCGACATACAAAAATGTTAAAAGTGCTGGGGCACTGATAATAACGCACCCAACTCTAAAGAACCAGACAAAAGGGAGTAATGTATGAAATACGGAGGAACAGGACACAAAAGCATAGAATGCAAGGAAGAATCTAGCACATTACCAAATATACCAAATAAAGACACCAATAGACGAAAAAATTCATATAACATTCTACAAATTAACCAAGATAGGCGTAAAGCTGCACGTGATCTGTGCGTCACAGCCAAACAAGAACACATCGACCTGGCAGTAGTCACTAAACCTAATGTGCAAAAAAGTGCGGGGCAGTGGCGATTGAGCTGGATGCTTTCTAGATTTACTCTTGTTATATATCCCCCAACCAGCCAATGAATCACTTTACCAGGGTTCTAAACGACATGAAATCAGCAATGCGGAAAAGCTATAAACCATATATAATTGCTGAAGACGTCAATGCCAAGTCCCCAGAATAGAGCAAAACCAGAGAGGATGCAAGAGGCAGAAAACTTGCAGAGTGGTTGGCCAGTTGAGTTATGGTGGTAACCAACAACGGAAACGTGTCTACATTCGCAATAAACTCTTCTCTATTGTTGATGTCACCTGAGCGGACAAACATATCGCAAAAATGATTGATAGATGAGCAGTAAGCGAAGATGAAACTCTAGGTGACCATAGATACATCCACTTTCACACAAACACCAAACCACGCAGGAACACCAGAGACAGTCGGTCAAAGAAATCCAAGTGACTTGTGGTGTCGTTCAAAGTTCGGTGCTGGGGCCGACTCTGTGGAACATTCGACAAAATTCTTGGACCATGTAGTAGAGTTCGCCGATGATAGTCTCTGCTAACCATTGCAAGGGAAAAAACGAGCTCGTGGTATAGACTAACCGTGCTCTACTCACGATAGATAAGTGGTTAATATCAAAAGAAGTACCCAAAAAAAAACAGAAACCATTATATTCTCGGGCAGAAGCAAAATCGGTACAGTCGAGTTCAGACTGCGAGATTTCGTTATTGTACCCGGTAAAAACTTAAAATACCTTGGAGTCTACAAAGACAAGCATATCAAGCATAACCAGCACGTAGTGATGGCTGCAGCCAAAGTTACGAAAACGCCGTCGGCATAGCACGCCTAACACAAAAGGACCGTCAATAATAAGAAGTAGCGTGATATCAATCGTTGTCATCTCCACGATCCTGTACCCAGCCCCGGTGTGGACTAGAGCGATAAAGATACGTATGTATGTAGCCACAGAGGTGGCCTGATTACTAGCAGAATCAATACCCTGGGACTTGGTAGCACTAGAGAGACAGATCCGTTTTGCCTAGCCAGAAGCGGGACAATGGCCGAATGGCAAACCGGATCGCAGAGCATTTAAAATTTCGAGTCCGCAAAGTATGCATAGCAAAAGATCTTAATTTGTTGCTTTCCCATTCTGTATACATGCTTCATTTTGCAAACTAGTCTCACAGCAAATAATGTATCTATCGTCAATAAACTTTTTTTAAATCCTACAATTCGTATTTCGTTCGGTATGTTGTCAGGCCATTTGTTAGCTACAATAATTCATCTGCTACCTGCTTTATCGTAAAGTCCTTTTCTACTACATTTTTTTTGCCAGTACTTTTTTGTTTCACCGTTGCTAGTTTTCGCCACTCGAGTGTAGACCCTTGACGAAAGTGGTCCACTTTTATGCTGATATGTTCAATTGCACTGTTTAATTTATTTTTTTTTGTTACTGTTGGCATCTTTCAGCAGATCCTTTTTATTTCTTTTATTCCTGTGTTTACTTTATTTCCGGTTTATAATTTCTTGGTGATTTGTTAGATGTGTAATTCAGATGTGCTGACTTCTTTTCTTGTGATAATAGCTTGACTTCTGGTGTAAGTCTTGATTTTTTTACTTTTATATTTTGTGGTACTTATAAACCATCAATTTCCAAATGCTTTTCTCTGATTAATGTTTTTTGAAAATATGACCCATGCTTCGTTTACTGTGTTTTGTTCATGAATCGGTTTGTTCTCAATTTTTTTTTCGCCGTTTGTACAGGTTTTTCGTGCTTTCATTTTGTTATGTTCTCGGGTATGATCTTCTTGGCGCTTAGTTTTGTAATTACGATTTTGCCCAACACTAGGTTGTGATCAAATGCTATATTTGCCAAAGACAGAATCTTACACATCACTGCTCTGTTTGTTATTGTTCAGTCGAGTGTGAATGTAGTTGTAGTTCAACTTCTTTTAAAAGTGATTTTATGTTGAGGTTTTGGTCAAAGTAGGTGTTGTAGATCCTTGTTTTTCCAACCGTTCACCGTTTCTTTGTTAAATTTGTTTTTGATTTCTAATATTTTATCGTTTCCTTTTCTTCCTTTCATGTCTCTTATAGCCATTATACGTTCGTTGTTGAGAATGTTTTCTAGCATTTTGATTTCGGTTGTTTTCTCAAAAAAGGTAGTTAATCAAGATTCTCACGTCCGATGCTGCTCTTTCGTGTTTCAGTTTTCCTGAGTAGATGAGAATATACTCGTATTGCGTCGTTACTTTGGCTTTTTTTTCTATTCGATATGGCACATATATATTCTGTGGTATTGTAGTTCTAAGATTATTTTTTGTTTTATTCCGCTCAGTGTAACAATAGCTATCTGCATTTATCACCATGGCTGGAGTAATAAGTTTCGAGTGTAAGAAAGTAAAAGGATAAAAAAATGCAATGAGTTACACTTTATAGTCGATTTCAACTTATAAAGACATAGTAATAAATGCAGATAAGTATTGTTACTATGTAAATTAAATCGTTTAAACACTTAAACATTTGTTTGGGATGGAGTAATAAATTTATACTTGTCAAAAAATTTTAGGGGTAGTAAATTTTATATGATAATTAGATTGTAATAAAAAAAGAATATATTTTGACCTAACAAAATTTTTTTAAAGCTATGCTGTGGCTAATCCAAGCTTAGAGCAAAGCTGGTAGGGGTAATAAATTTAGCATAGCGGTAATTAAATAATGAAGTTTAAGCTAAAACACATTTCAATGCCATTTTTCTAAGCAAATTTATGATGTGGTTGTTACAGTTTAAATCGAAGCTCGTCCACATTGCGATTACTAAAATTGGTAGGAGTAATAAATTTGAAATGGTGATAATTAAATGGTAATAAAAATGATTTAAGTTATATATACTTAAAAACGTACTTCTTGTAAAAAAATGTTGTTGAAGAAATTTCTTTCTATAAGTGATTATTTCGACAAGACAAATAATCAAAAATGATTACAAGATCTCACTTCAACTACTCGCGGTGCCCTATTCATTAATAATTTTAATTTAATTGTGTCTATAGAAATCGTCGTCGTGTAAATAATAATTGTGTCAAGATAATTACGGTAGAAAACCATAATTGATTAAAAAACATGAAAAACGACCGTTTAATTACACGTAATTGATTACTTTCAAAGTAAAAAGTATATAAAATTCTGCGCAATTGTTATTAAAATAATTAAGCTTTATTTCAAAAGTAATCAATTTTTTTCCATTCAATGTCCGCAATACGCCTGCAATCAATTTCTTAAGCAAGGTGTGCGTTCAGTTACTTTTTGATGTTTGTAACTTTCTATTTGCAAGCCTTTGGCTTAGAATTATGGTCTAGACAAAATCCATTAGATAAGTAGCAATTAAGGCAAGTGAGAAATTCGTCATTGAACGATTACGCTTTATTATACGTGACCGAACGACGACGGAATAATAGGTGCATTACTGAATTCGCGAACAATTTTTTAATTAGCTTTGTTCAATTTATTTAATTATTGCAGAAATAAGTTTTACTTTGTACAGACATTGAACCCGACTTAACTTTACAACCAATTATCGTGTATAAACAACGTTTAAACTTTCATATCTCCATTGTAATATTTTTTTATTAGTACGTAGCCACAGCTTTGTAAAAATAATTAAAATTTACATGTTTTGATTAACACAAACGTCTACAAAATTTGCGTAACCACAATTGACGTACAAAGAACAAAATAAAGCTAACAAAAATGTCCATTAATGTAACTTTATGAATTTTATAAAAGCTGAAAGTATAATTACGTTATTTCTATTATTAATAATAAAAGTGATATTTTTCAGTTTAAAATTTTGTTTTCAGATAAAAGTATGTAAAATTATTTTTCTAAGCTTATAATAAAATGTTTCACAGTGATTGCAGCAATACAACGGCAATACTATATTTCTTCCGATAAATGCTTCTAAATAACTATGTACACTCAAGAAAAGAAAAAACGGGACACTACCTGCTTCTAAGTACAAAAAGATATAAAATCTTAAGCCTTCGCGGTTGTTATGTTTATGATTATAAGCGACTTTCGGCTTAGGCCGCGTCGTAGTTAAACATCCAGACTTAGGCTTGGTCCTAGTCTCTTCTTGAGAGCCAAAACAAAAAGTATAACTTGGCCTTTGCCGTATTGTCGTTTGTGAACCCAAACAAATAGCGATTAGCGTGATTAACGGACCTTATCTTTCCGTTGCCGCTTGACTGACTTCGTTATTACTCGAAGTAAATGTTTGTGTCCTTTCCAAGAACGTTGATCTTTGTCTTAGAGGATATAATACTGGTAGCCAAGATTTGCTGAGTCTTAAACCATATTCTCAGTTCATATTACATGGATGTTTTTCTATTTCCACAGCTTCGCAGATTAGTCTGGGAAAGTAGAAAGGAGTTCTAGCCAACACTTTAGTTTGGTCAAAGTTCAGCGTGTGTCCTTGGTTCCACACGTGTTCTGCCACTGCTGATTTAGTAACTCTGCGGTGTTTGCAGTCAGCCATATGTTCTTTTACTGTAACTTCAATAGAGCCTCCCGTCTGTGCTATATAACTTAATCCACAGGAACAAGAAATTTTGTAAACTCCGACATGTTTTAAAGCACCTTGTTTGTTTTTAGCAGATGTAAACCAGGTGTTCAGGGTATCCTTAGTCGTAAAGACAGTTTTAATATTATGTTTCGTTAGCACACTGCTTATCTTGTCTGTCGAACCCATACAGTATGGTAAATAAGCGGTGCTAGTAGAAGGAGGTAAGTCTTCTTAGACTTTTGGATTTATTGCTCTTTTCCATTCGTTTTGGATCTCTTTGAACCCGTATCCATTTTGTTGTAGGAACTTCAACAGTGTTTCCTTTTCCTTTTGTAGATTTTCATTATCTGACACACGTATAGCTCTTTTGGCTAAAGTATGTAAAACAGTATTCTTCTGTACTGTATGGTGGTGAGATTCGGCGTATAAGTAACTATTAGTGTACGTTTTCTTTCTATAAACGGAATGCCCCAATTTTCCGTTACTTTCTTTATCACCATTATATCAAGAAAGGGTAGACTGCTGTTATGTTCTAACTTCATAGTAAATTTAATGCTATTATGTGCAGAGTTTAGATGTTGAAAGAACTGATTTAATTTATCTTTGCCATGAGGTCATACAACAAACGTATCATCAACATATCTGAACCAAGTTTTTGATTTTAACTCAACATTTTTCATAATTTCAGTTTCAAAATATTCCATGTAAGTATTGGTTATAACTGGAGAGAGCGGTGAACCCATGGCCGCTCCTTCTACTTGTTTAAACAAGTTGTCGTTATAACTGAAATAAGTGTTTTTAAGACAGAGTTCGATGAGCAGAACTTCTTCAGTAATTCTCTCCTTGAGCAAAAACAACACTTCGTCGACCGAGACTTTAGTAAAAATAGATACCACGTCAAAGCTGACTAGGATTTTTTTTGTTATACGTAAGTTCTTAATTTTCTCTACAAAGTCTGTAGAATCTTTAACGTAAGTTTCTGTATTTCCTGTCAACGGCAAGAGTTTTGCAACTAGATAACGTGCTAACGATTGGGTTGGTGAATTGATGGTGCTCACTATCGGTCGAAGAAGTACTTCTTCTTTGTGTATCTTGAGAAGACCGTAGATTCGTGGCATAACTGGATTTTTGACAATCAAAGTTTGTTTCTTCTTGTTAGTATCTATAGTATTAAAGTTTTTGATGGCAGAGTTTACCTTAGTGCATAAAGAGTTTAAAGGGTTTCCTGTAGAAGTATGTAGTAATCTTCTGAGAGTAAGTTCGTCATTTTGTCATTGTAATCTTGTATGTTCATAACGACCGTAGCGTTTCCTTTATCTGCTCTCAATACTAAAATTCTTACGTGACCGCGTAGCTGCTTCTCTCTCATGTCTGTTAATATTAGAGCGCGGCGGTTTTGCTTTTCTTACAATGTTGCAAACATCTTGTCAAATAGTTTCAGAGATCTCCTTAGGTAGAGTGCGTATTACAGCTTCTACTCCACATACTATATCTTCTATCGGAGTTGTCTTAGGCGTAACGGCGTAGTTGACTGCAAACACCGCAGAGTTACTAAATCAGCAGTGGCAGAACACGTGTGGAACCAAGGACACGCGCTGAACTTTGACCAAACTAAAGTGTTGCCTAGAACTCCTTTCTACTTTCCCAGACTAATCCGCAAAGCTGTGGAAATAGAAAAACATCCATGTAATATGAACCGAGAAGACGATTTAAGACTCAGCAAATCTTGGCTACCAGTATTATATCCTCTAAGACAAAGATCAACCTTCTTGTAAAGGACACAAACACTTACTCCGAGTAATAACGACGTCAGTGGTATAAATATTTTTTTTCATTTACCACTCTGAAAATGCAAGCTGCAATGTCTTACGAAACGTCAGTTTGTTTGAGTTCACGAACGACAATACGGCAAAGGCCAAGTTCTACTTCTTGTTTTGGCTCTCAAGAAGAGACTAGTACTAATCCTAAGTCTGGGTGTTTAACTACGACGCGGTCTAAGCCAAAAGTCGCTTATAGTCATAATTCAAAGAGATAGTTCTGTAAACGAATATGCCCATTTATTGTAAAAAAAATAGCTATCGATGCTGCTTCTGTTTTCTGCTCTATTCGTTCTTTAATCGCTTCTCACTAGCCCATATAATGAAGAAAGACGACTAGAATTTCATCGACTGAATAACTTAGGACGTAGCGTCAAAACAGTTGGAAATATCTAAAGTAACCCGACTGAGAAAAATCGCAAAAATGGAAGAAAAGGTTACCAAAAGGCAGACAAAAAAGCTGAAATATGTTGTAATTAACCTATTGAAGAGACAACTGTTGGTAGACGAAGACGGATCAAATAGAAACGGGAATTTGAACGTATCGTTGCTGTAATTTTAAGACAAGGCTTTGCCAAGATGCTGGTGATGGTGTCTGGAAAATAGGTATGCGTGCGTGAACGACGGTGGAGATCTAGGTAGAAGTTGCTTCAGTACGCCATGAGTTAGGAAGAGGTGTACACATCTGTTGCGAAGCAAACCATTATCAGATTTCTCGCAAAAAAGATCATCCATAATTTTGAGACTCCTCGCACAGTTTGGGAAAGAAATATTTCGTAGGCTCAAGTGTATGAGTGGGCTAAAAATTTGTAGCAGGAAGAAAAGCTGTGACAATAAACTTCATGAAAAGTAACAGTAGACAAGGATACTGCAGACAACAGTGTTGCCATTCGTGACATTATTAGTGAAAATCGGCGTCTACAAATTTCGCAAATTATATTAGTCGGAAGAATAAGTTACGGAAGTGTTTAAACTATCATCCGAGATAAACTCCATTTCAGAGAATTATCTAACAGGTGCGTTCTTTATCTTCTCAACCAAGAACAAAAAGCTTGTCAGAGACTCCTGCTAAGTTACGAGGAGCACTTGGGTGTATCATTATACCCCAGACTCAAAACAAGCATACATGAAGCAGCGGGAAGAAACAAAGCAGGTCCGGTCAAAGCCAAAACACGCCCAGCTACGGGCGTTCTACTGGTGGACTTTCTTCACAAACAAAAAACAATTAATACAGTGTATTACTGTTGCTTTTTGAATGAAACGAAAAGTGCGTATCGTAACAAGCAACGCCGGAAATCGATGCAAAACGTCATTTTCACCATGCCAATGCTTTAACGTGGGAAAAACTAGAAGAAATTCATTGAACCTTCCGTACAGTTCAAATTTATCGCCCTGCGACCACAATTTATTTGGACCACTAAAACAATACAAACGACAGCGGTTCGATGCAAGTGTAGAAGACTCCGTACGAAACTGACTCTTGACACGTACCTCTTTATTTAATCCGCTTATGTATGAACTACGTAATCACACCGAAAAAAATTCTAACAGAAGAAATCGTTACGGAACTAGAATTAACCATAAAGAGAATACCAACTATTGAAGCAAATGAAATACGATAGGAAGTGAGCAGACCTTTCAAGAAAACAAAAATACATTTCCAGGGAAAAGAAGACAGCGTTGAGAAATTTAAAACCAATAAAAACATCATCATACCTAAAGCAGACAAAGGAAATACGATAGTGCTACTAGATACAGAAGATTATCCCAGCAAATAGGAGAACTATTTGACAAGAACACTTATAGAAAAATAAAAAAGAATCCGATGGAGAAAATGACAAAAATAGTGAAGGAAAGCATGAAGAAGGCTCCCATGTCCAAATAGATGCAGAAAAAATTATTACCAAGAACCACGATACTTACTGAAACCTCACATCGAGCAGACTATGCCACATGTGAAGAAATCATTGTAATTGTATACCGTCGCTGGGTGTAGAAAATGTGGCTTACTGATGTTAAGTAGCTGTCGTAGAAAAAAAATTGAACACTTGGAATTTAAAATTTCCCGCTCCTTCATGTCGGTTCCGGCCTTAATCTACAAACAAGCGTTAACGTAAAAATGACGATACTTACTACGTCTGAAGACAAATGCGGGGACAATTATAAGTTTAAAGTGGATGTTATCGGGTGTTTTGATCTAAGATTAGTGAACCGGCGTTTTTTAATTAATAACAAAAAACGGTTAGCAATAACTTTTGTAATATAGGAGCACGGAGAGGTGAAATTATAAGAATTTCTGAACTACATCAACTCGCTACACGAAGTTCACTATGAAGAAGGAGCAAGATAATAATGGTGAAAAAAACCCAAGAAAGAAAACTAGAAAACGAAGAGTACAGGAAGAAAACGCACAGACAGATATCTACACGCCAGATCTTACCATTATCCAATACAAAAGAAAACGCTTCAGTAATGACCTACATCTAACCAGTGAGAAGATGCACCTCAACAAAGCACTCAAGAATAGCAGTTACATAGACATACACATAAAGAGATCTACAAAAAAGCGGACGAAGCAGCAAACAGAAACGGAACCAACGAAAGAAATAGCCTGATTACCGAACATAGCGGGAGTTACCGAGAGAATAAGACCACACACACATGCCAGTGTGGAGAGTGCTATGTCGGACAAACAGGAAGAACAATAGAGAAACAAATTAAAAAACACTAGAGAGACGTGAGATTCACAAACATTTGACAATCGCCGAAATGAAACGGAACATAAAATGAATTTTGACAACGTAATAGCTACTACCAAGAACTACAGAAAGAAACAAATCAAGGAAGCCATAGAAATAGAAAAGAATAAGACATAGATAATACGTATCAGCACGTAAAAAAGCTTACTACGCAACACCGTTACGGTCAACAGAGCGAGGAGAAAACGGTTGAGTGCACGCCGAGCGATAGAGAAACAGTTCTGTCATCTCGAAGGAGGTGGCAGTATGTGCAGCGAAACGTCGAACGCAAATTTTGATACATGGTAAAACCCGAAAAAAGTTAACGCTTTAACACGACAATTTCTTTAATTTTCTTTACTCTAATATGTTGTTTTTAGTTTTTTGGTTTTTAATTTGAGTATTTCATTTTATATAAATAATTAATTTTGATAATTTTTTTAACAAAAGTTTTAAATGGATAAAACAAAATTCTTTACTTGGTTCAGTTTTAATTTTACGTTTTTCTAAAATTAATTTTGATAAACTTGTTAAGAAATGATATAAACTTTATATTGCATAATAATCAAGGCTAGTTATGAAGTGAGCGTATAAAAACATTCTACTAAATACTTGTTCTAGTTGACTAATTTTTGTTAAATTAGAAAACTTAACGATTTATAGTTTGCAATATCCGCAAACATAAGTTACAAAATACATTAATTATTTGCATATTGTATATTTAAATAAATATCGGTTTTTAAGTAGTATCTTCCACAAAATAACCCATACTGAGTGTTCTAAAGACAAAAACATTATTTTATTTCTCATAAAAACCAAAATAAACATAATAGTTGTAATGTAAATTAGCATTTTTGTATTCTAACAAATGTCATGTACGTTCTGGCGCTGCAGTACAAATAATATTCTGTACAAATAAAATTTTAGTAGATGGATAGATGGTTTCTTGTACTTTTTTTAAAAATAAAAATACATTCTGTAAAAAACCTGTACATCTGTATTCTATAGACAGACAGATAGTCCTCCCTCGACCGTCTAGGACTTTCTTCATCCACCCTTCTTCCCTCCCATCTTCATGTAGAACCCAGATACCCGTCTGCTTTAACTTCCTTTGTTGCCGCGTCTAAATGTAGCTATTAATCTGGGTTACCTGTTTTCCTTTTGTGTTTAGGTATTTTGGTACATCCCTATGTGTTCTTATTTTGCTGTAAAAATTCTTTTTTCCTCGTTTTTCCTTCTATTTCTTGCCAGTGTATTTCTTTCTTTCTCTCTATGACCTCACTCATCAACTCCTTTCTTCTTCTTTCTCTTCTCGCTTCCTCCAAGGACATCCCAGCGCTTTGGTACACTTGTTTCCTTTTCTCTGCCCATTTTGTTATTTCGTTCCTTTTTTCATCTTTCCTCATACATCGTAATGCACTGCTCTTCTTACTGCTTCAATTTGTATTGTGTCCCTGTTGATTTCCGCCAGGACTATATACGAAGGTGTAGTTTTCTCCAGTTCTAGTATCCATTTTATGTACGTCAGCTGTGTAGTTTCTAGCTGCCCCTCAAGTCGCCAGCCCCACACTTCCGCTGCGTACATGAGTATACTTTTGACTATGGAATCAAACAATATTATCTTGACTTTGAAGTCATTCTGGAACGTTCGTTTTCCTATTCCCTAGAGTTGTCCCATAGCCGCTCTTGCTTTTTTCTGTGCGAATTTCCAGGTGATTTAAACTCTTTTACAACTTTTATTTTTTTATTGTGCCATCTCCAGTCTTCATTTATCTTTCTGCCGCCACCTCTCCTAAACTTTTTATCAAAGCCTTCATATCTTTTGATTTATTTGCCAATAGTACTATATCGTCTGCGTAAGCTAGTGCGAGTATTTTTGTATTTCCTACTCTCCTTGTTTGTTCTCTACCCAAGTGCCTTTCCATATTCGCTATGCATAGGTTGGAAAGAGTAGGACTTAAAAGACACCTTAGCCTCAATCCTTTTACTATACAAAAAGTCAGTTCTTCTCCACCGTTTCTAATTACATTAATCGTTTCGGCTTAAACATCCCGAATCCTCGCTATTAGGGTCTTACTTATTTTCCATTTGTGCATGCACTCAAACAGTTTTATATTATTTATACTATCGAATGCTGCCTTTAAGTCAAAAACCGTACTTTTTTCCTTTCTCTTTCTGTCGCAAAATTCAATATTCAAAGTTTTTCCTAATATTTGCTTTCCTATTTCTGATAGGTTAATCCAAGCTTCGTTTGGTATATTATCTATTCCAGTTGCTTTATTTTTCTTAAGTTTATTTATTTGCTGGTCAATTTCATGATTGGGTATTTCATCATTTACTTCCACCTGGTCATCATTCTCTATTGCTCTTCTTGTATCACTCCACTCCAGTAATTCCATAAAATACGCTTTCCAGTCTTCAGCTCTTATTTCTTGTGGAATTGTATATTTCTTTATATCTTTATTTATATATTTTCATAGGTTCTGTTCTTTGGTTATTTCACATATTTCTTTCAGTTCCTGTTTATTCCAGTCTGTTTTTTGTTATAACACATGTCCTTGTATTCCTTCTTTGACTTTGAGTAGAGTTCGATGCTGCTCTCTTGTTTTTTCTCTCAGCAGTTTCCTTGTTTCTCTTTTCTTCTGTTTGCAGTCTTTATTGCACCATTTCTTTCTTCCTTCTTTAAACTGATTTCTTTCACTAGTCTTATACTGCATTGACTCCTCTACCATTTTTATCAGTTGTTCTATACTTTCCATCTCCTTTTTGCCGATTAACTCATCAAAAGCGTTCTTGTATCTTACGGTATCTTCTTCTTTCCATGTCGTAATCTTCATAATTTTCTTCTCGTCGTCTGTCTTTGTTATCCTTTTTTCCGTCTCCTGCAGTTTTATTATTAAAGGTTGATGATCTGATTCAGTTCTCTCTCCCACTATAAACTTTTTATTCCATCCATTTTCATTCGTCATGTTTCTTAGTTTCTTTCCTTCTTTATTATGTACCTTGTCTTTTAACTAGCATGACTGCTCTCTTTTCCTAGCGTTAAAGTCTCCTCCAATTAGAAGGTGTATGTCAGTCTCTTGTGCATCTTCTGTTCTCCGTTGGTATCTTCTCCAGCCTTTGGTTGCTGTATACAGTCATTATCTTCCATTTGTGTTGTATCAATATTGTTCTCTCTTGTATTCTACATCGTGATGAATTGTTCCATTTTGTTCTTTAAGTTCTTTTTTAACTCCCGGGATTATTCCTCCTCTAGCTCTTCCTTTCTTTTTGTCTTTTACTGTTGCTTGGTAATTCCACTTAAATTCACTACTAAATTCCATTTCTTCTCCTCCACCCAGGTTTCTGTTAGTCCTACTACATGAAGTGCCTTTATAAAATCCCAAAAATTTTTATCTTTATTATTGAAGCCGGCTATGTTCCAGAATAATATTTTAACGTTATTACGGTCTCCCTTCCCTTTATTCCCATTTGTTTGCTAATTTTTGTATTTTTTCTGAGCTGGCCGAAAATCCTATGTGAGCTTTTCTTTAACCTTTCCCCATCTATACTATTTTCCGTCTATATCGATTTTTTGATAACCAATTTTCACTGGCTTTTTCTTGTCTCGTTCTTCTTTAGCCTTGGATAGTATCTCCTTTTGTAGCTCCCTCTCCTTTGGGGTTAAGTCGTCATCTTTCACTTCAGTAAGCTTGTTTTCTTCATGATTCTCATCTTTTCCTCCTAACTATTTAATTGTACAACTACTTCTGACTGAGTGGGGTAGGAAATACAATTTTACTATGGTTGGTCATCTCGTAGATATAAAAAATATATACAATGAGTTTCAAACAAAATGCACCATATAGAAGGAGTAGACGTGGAAGACTGAAATGTATGTAAAACTGTTATATATAGACAAATAAATTATTAAAATTTGGAATGAAAATGTTGATGTATTCAAAAAATATACATGGTGTTATCAATATCTCCACACTTCTTTTACTTTTATTTCTGAACCCTTATCGTTGTAGTTTTTCAGATTTTTTTAGATCTAGTTATCAGTTGTCAGTGTCAGAATGCCACGAATTCGCAGACGAGGTAATTTTCAACAATTAACGCCTTTTGAGAGAGGGCGAATTATTGGTATGCAGGAAGCTGAGTTGGGATATCGTAAAATCGTCAAAAGATTAGGACGTACTCATTCAACAATATTAAGAACATGTCGAGGATGGCAGGAGGAACAGTACGTAGAGGTACTAGACGACTCAGAGTCACTCATGAATGAGAAGATAGTCCGCTAAGAAAAAGTGCCGTTCAAGACCCTTGGAAACCATCGCGTTCAGTTGGAATAAACTGGATACGAACAGTTGGTCGGAGAGTCTCTATGAGTAGGTACTGTTTATCGTCAAATCCGCTCTTTGGGTTGCGATCATATCAAAAAAACTTTTGTATTCCTTTAACACCTGACCACCAAGAAGTCAGACTTCAATGGTGCCAAGCCAGGCAACATTGGCTACATGCATGGAACAACATTATTTTTTCTGATGAGTCTACGTTCGGTTTATAGCACTCGTACAGGCGTACAGGCGTGTTCAGAGACCTAGAAGACAACGTTACGATTTACAGTTTGTACAACGAAGACATACTGGCTTAACACCTGCTGTAATGGCTTGGGATTGCATTTATTGGGAAGGTCGCTGTCCTTTAACATTTATCCAAGACACGTTAAATGCTCGACGTTACATCGACAACATCTTAGAACCAGTTCTTCTACCTCTTCTTCCAGAACGTCCAAACGCTAAATAACACAGAGAGTTTTTGAAGAGAATAACGTAAGTTTGCTACCGTGGCCTGCTAGATCGCCAGATTTATTGCCAGTAGAACATGTCTGAGACATGATGGACAGATGTCTGCGTCATCTAGCTCACTCTCCAAATACCATAGAAAAATTGCGACAACAGCTTCAAATAGCCTGAGATGAGATACCCCAGGACGCAATAAATCACCTTATTTTTAGCATGCTTAGAAGGGCAACTTCTAGCTTACAAACAAGTGGTGATGTTATACATTCTTGACATTTTTTCAGTAAAACGTTTTGTTGCTTCTTCCAAATTGTAATCAATTATGTGTCTATATATAACAGTTTTACATACAAAATTTCAGCCCTCCACGTCTACTCCTTTTATGTGGTGCATTTTATTTGAAACCCAGTGTATAAAAATCCTTTTGATTCTAAAACTATAGAATGTGTCCCGCTTCAATTTATACATTATTTAACATCCTTTTTGTATTATAAAAACAAATTTTTATTTTCACGTTGTTTAAATACTCATTTAAATTCAACACGATTCTCACACAACCATTGTGTGTTAAACGTTTATTTACATGAAAACTAAGTAACAAGAACGATACTATTATACCACAAATAGTTGTATTTTAATTTAGAAAATGTTGTCGGACGAAATGATCTATAAGCGCTTCATTCTATACGTAATTAATTAAAGTAAAGTTACGATTAGGATAAACATGTATGAGAAAGTAATAATTTTGTCTTCTAGTAATACAGGTTATTAAAGATATTGCCTTCTATAAACCTACTCGTGCTATTAAACAACTCACGCTTCGTAGCGGAAACTCGCATGTAAATTCAGCATTTTTACTACTTGTAATCACCATCTGAAAATCGCCTATATTGTATGAGTAACTTCCGATTATTTTTTAAGATAGAGTTGCTTTGACCACAGCGCCAGCGTTGTCAACGACAATAATACGAGTACAAACGACAAAAATCACGTGAATCTAAAAGTAAGATACTTTAGTCAATTAGTAAGTAGTAGCTTCAGTTACGTTTGCATAATTAGCAAATAGGAGGAGCTTAACCGTGTAAGAATAGTTTGTAGCAGTAGTTTTGGTTACTTGGAGTACTCCGAGCTTGGAAGCAAACACTCAAATTCCTACTAAGCAACACACATTTTTTCAAAAATGATGAAATCACTTGGTCATGGATAGATTTTTAAATACCTTCTTAATTTAACATATGAGCTTGCCGAGGCAATGATAGCAAATTGCCAAAAGACGAAAACAAAGGTTTTTTTCTACCCGATGACCATCCTTGTGAAAAAATAATTACTGCTGCAAGATAGAAGAAAAGCGTTTTTTAGTAAGTAGCTTAAAATATACGTACGCAAACGTGCGTGGTCTTTCTTCTTTCTGCACGAGAAAGAAAAAAATCATTACCTTAAGAAGCAAAATTGGTAGGACAAATTTTGAAGTAAATAAAATATACAGCCAAACGCTCGTTACATTTCTACGAGAGAAGATAACCAAAAACAAAAGATGAGAAGATAACATGGTAGCTGCGGGAGTGCGTGTTTAAAAAACAGATTAAAAAAGTAAACTAGCGCGCGTTTTTCGAAACCCCGGATCTATCCCGGCGATTTCTTAATCAGTGTCTTAAAAATGTCTACTACAGAAGATACGTCGACAACCTCGACGACCGTGGCTTCAACATCTTAAGCTATTTCTGTGCCAGTGTCTCCACCACAGAAAGTAAATTCTACAGCTTTGACTATTAAATTTGTTCGAAAATTAAGTTTCTACGTGGAATGAAGTGGTTTTTGAAGGCTAGAATTGTAGCTATGTAGGAACCCGCACAAGCTGTAGCATCACTTCTTCGACTTCCTCGTCAAGGACATACATCAAAATATTTATCTTTTCGTCGTTTGATTTAATCTTTCTTCTGAATCTGATATAAATCGCTCGAAGCGTTTTCACTATTGGGACCGTGCTTAGGGTGTCGAAATTATATTATTTACATTCTTTAGCAGAGCATAGTCAATATGGCTATTTAAAAGACGAACTAATACGTTATCATATTGTTTTGGGCATGTTAGATCACTTGCCGATTGTATTATTGCCATAAAACGAGCCGAACTCCAAGAAAAACAAAAGAGGGAGTTACGAGGAAGATTAATCGCGTTGGTCGCAAGCTGTCAATCGATCCGCCAGTCAAATTTCGATTCCAATCGAATGCGAGGAAAAGATCCACGTTATGATCCAGACGTTATGACGTTCAGATGAAAAGATTGTAATAAAAAATACAGTGACGGAATAAAGAACGTATAATAAAAAGTAAAAATAATAATTTGACCACGGCAAGCAATCGTAAGCACAGACCTCTGGGTATGGGTTTGAATGGAAATAATTACAAAGATGTGAACTCCTTAATTTATTAATTATAACTTAATATACTAGATACATTAAAGAACAATATTTGAATTAAACCTATTAGAAATAAAACAGGATTTAAAATAAAATATTAGGACGCCAACCACCTATTGGTGATGAATAAAAAGCGTAAAATCTTACATCTAATTACTAATTATTGATATTAAATGCAAATGTCGTAAACGTTTGATTTGTTATGAGTGAAAAGTTTTAATAACACAATTTAATTATTTGAAGATAAAATGCAGTATCTTAATTTTAGTTGACTCACCATTTTCAATATAACGTTATCGGATATCTTCTATTTTTAGCACATACTTGCTTGACGTGATAAGATTCTTCAACAGGAATATAACCAAAGCATAATAAACTTCAATAACTGATAACCCATTAATTAAACAACAAATCCAATAAACGAAACGGAAATGCCAGTTTTTAAGCTACAACTCAGGTAGATTTGAAACAACGCCACGTTGCCACTGTTGCCAAACTGAATAAATTTACGTGCAATATTAGTTGCAAAAAAAATAAATAAATGTAAAATTGAATTTTAATGTAATGAATTCAAACGGGACGTTACACACCCCCTCCATAAAATTTGAAATCGGAAGGTTTCAAACTGCGAAGTGCAGAACAAAACAAACAAACGCACGAACAATATTTGAATTAAACCTATTAGAAATAAAACAGGATTTAAAATAAAATACTAAGACGCCAACCACCTATTGGTGATGAATAAAAAGCGTAAAATCTTACATCTAATTATTAATTATTGATATTAAATGCAAATGTCGTAAACGTTTGATTTGTTATGAGTGAAAAGTTTTAATAACACAATTTAATTATTTGAAGATAAAATGCAGTATCTTAATTTTAGTTGACTCACCATGTTCAATATAACGTTATCGGATATCTTCTATTTTTAGCACATACTTGCTTGACGTGATAAGATTCTTCAACAGGAATATAACCAAAGCATAATAAACTTCAATAACTGATAATCCATTAATTAAACAACAAATCCAATAAACGAAAAGATCCAATAAAAAGAAAGATCCGGAATAAAAAACAAGAATCCAGAATAAAAATCCGATAAACGAAAAGACCCTAAATATAGATAATTAGAATGGTTTTTTAAATGACATCATGTACTCACGCTGCAATTAGCAACGGCCTTCAAAATAAATTCCTTTGTCTTAACTATTGCGCAACATTGCGAAGTCACTAAAAATGTTGAATTCAATAGAAAAATTATATCAGAATAAAGGTAAACTCACCAATAATTAGATGGAATGCCAGTTTTTAAGCTACAACTCAGGTAGATTTGAAACAACGCGACGTTGCCACTGTTGTCAAACTGAATAAATTTACGTGCAATATTAGTTGCAAAAAAAATAAATGAATGTAAAATTGAATTTTAATGTAATGAATTCAAACGGGACGTTACACGATCCATACGTTATGACGTCATAAGACCACGCAGTTTTGTTTAAAACGCGGTTACCAGACCTTCTCGTTTTGTCGATAAAAAGAGAAGAAAAGTTGAATACAAAATACTGCTTATAGAAAATGTCAATGAATTACCGCACCATCCTAGAAAGAAATGTCCTGCCAATCGAACTACCTGTCATTCTTGTAATAAGCAGGGACATTGGGCAACTGTATGTCGAAGCAAAAGGATTAGATCTATGCAACGTAAGTCTATAGATAAAAATTATTGTAATAGTAACCTTGAACTAAATTGTAGAATTGTTGTTCGATGCAAATGTCATTCAAAGCTTACTTATTCCTACTAGTGTACGACGAAGGCTTCAGGCAAAAGATTAAATATTTTAAGTATCTTGCATGGTACATACATTAAGTAAATCTAAAGCTAAATGTTTTAATGACATCTATATCATTGAAAAATTATGTAAACCAATTTTAGGTGGCTCTACAATCATAGATTTAAACATTTTGCAATTTAATGATGGATTTTCTTCAAAGATCGGTTGCCTTAATTTAGAGAAAGTTGAGCAAGATTTCCTAAAATTTTTGATCAACCGGTTACTTACTAAACTAGATTTAAAATTGAGATTTATAGAAATGTTCAGCTATTTATACAATCAATTCCACGTGTTACATGTCATTACTCATTCGTTCGCTAAAAGTGATATTTCTAACTAAATTTGCATGTAAAGTTTACGAAAAAAGGGTTCACGTCCAGGACGATTGGTACGTTCACTTGCATACTTTAAGTCGCTGTGAACTGTCGATTTTGTTAAGTAATTCCTCTTTATACTTAATTTTCATCGCCGTTTTCAGTATACTAGCAGAATTAAAGCGATGTGTAGATTTCGCATTATCACTAAGGATCCATCGATGACAATACGTGACTTGCGCATCGCTATCGTATTCAACTTTTTAATTATTAAGCATTTTTTAATTTGGATTCACCGTACTATTTATCTTAAATTTTTCCTATCAAAAATTTAATTGTAGATCATACTAAATCATTTTACTTTTAGTCGTAAATTTAACACTTTTAACTTTATGTTATAAAGTTGTCTTAAGTACGCTGACCTTATACCATTCAATTTTTATTTGATTGGTTAAACGTAGTCAAGGCCATATTTTGGCAAAACACGTCGTACATGTAAGCTTACATAATATGCACGTCTAAATTTTGAAAGTAGTTGACGT
Organism: Aquatica leii; assembly: GCA_035610365.1. Lineage (NCBI taxonomy): Eukaryota > Metazoa > Arthropoda > Insecta > Coleoptera > Lampyridae > Aquatica > Aquatica leii. The sequence goes on along the minus strand of CM069436.1, from coordinate 94,123,216 downwards.
TTGCTACTTGCAAGAAACTTCGATGGGATGAGTTTTCTTGGGTGCTCATTCAACTGATAGTTGATGGATATACTATTATAATTACGGTGATTGAAATGTTAGAGCTTGTTAATTGTTTTACTTATTAATGAATACTTTAAATTACTATACTGTTAAAAGAAAAAGTAAAAGTCGTACATGTCATTGTTAGATTGACGTACCCTTGGCGTCTCCGAGCCGAGGATCTTATCAGTACAAGAAGTGGCGCCTATTCCTCAAACACGGCCACTTACCGATATAGTAGAAAACCGTAGTGACGTGGTTATTACTAACGGGACCCACTACAGAAAATATGTGCACCCAAGTATTTTTCTATGTTAATAAATAAGATCCCAAAGGCACTACACAATAGTTTTTTGTTTCACTACTGTAGAAAGTGCTAGTTTGCGACTATGAGCATAAACCGTGGCCTAGAAAATGCAAAAAACTATTATTGTTTTTAGCAATTGTAAAATATAAGCAAATATATTATATTTGTTATTCTAAACGTAACACTGATAATAGTGTATGATAATAGATCTGACATAATGACAAATGACGTAAAAATTTATGATTATTAGTACCAACATCTAGTTATAAAATTTTACACTCTACCGGCCCAGACAGGAAAATTAAAATTTTCAGCCGATTATGGTGTCTGCAAAATACATCAAAGCTGACGAAAGAACAAAAAGTAATTTTTCTAAATTGATGGTATACTTATCAATGCATCAACAATTGAACAACATGATAATACATTGAATGAAGTTTTACCACAGATTTATAAAAAAAGGTATAACGTTAAATTAAAAAAATTTCTTTTCGGGGTACATTCTTTAGAATTTTTGGGTCACTCCATATCCGGTAACGAGATTTCTGTGGATTCGGAAAGAATACGCGCTAATGTCAAATTTCCCAAACCATCTGATAAAAACAAATTTCTACGTCATGGTTAATTTTTCATGTCGGTTCATTCTCAACAGATCTGATGTTTTAGAATCACTGACAAACGAAATGATAACAATTTTCTATTCTGAATAATTCTCGTGTTGTTATTACACAAGCTGAGCTTTCGTCACACGTCACGGTAGACATCTTCGGAGCCTGGAACAAACTGATTAATTCCGCCGTGAAATCTCCCTTTTATAGGCCGGAAAACTATAATCTCGGTTAATATTAAAATGATTTTGACAGCGTCACTTGTCAATAGATCATTGACTTTCGCTGTCATTAAATCCAATGATAACTTTTCTACCTTCCGTACTAATTTATAGTTATCTATATTATCATACGTGGTATTTTTACCACAGGATGGCGTTCCAAAAACATTTTTAATATGTTGCTAATGTCTGCACGACCTAAAACAGTACGGTTGTCTGTCGGTATAGTTATGGAAACACATCGGTGTATCCTAGCGCTGACGAGTTCCTAAAGAACGAAACAGCTGTCCGCTAGTTCTGATGTTGTTTTTCACAATTATACTGACATCGTTCCTAAGCTATTTTATAGTTGGGATTTTAACAGCATCACTTGTCAATAGATCATTGACTTTCGCTGTCATTAAATTCAATGACAACTTTTCTACCTTTCTTACTAATTTATAGTTTTCTTTATTATCATACGTGGTATTTTTACCACAGGATGGCGTTCCAAAAACATTTTTAATATTTCAATCGATTCCCTAATTTTTAACCGATAGTAATTAGAAACATTACCTAAAATCTTGTTTAAGACAACTGCTCTTTAATAAAAATTCCCACACTTTTACCTGTTCCTCCTATGTATGCACGACCACAAAAGCAAGAAAAGCTACAAACTCTCTCAGATTAAAAAGGAATAACGTCCTTCACCGGATTTAAATGTTGACGCAATTTAAGAAGAGTAGAAAACCGAGTAACAATGTTGTGTTTACACAACATTTTTTTCCTATACAGTCCGTAGTATCTTTGAGATAGGGTAGATAAGCGATTGCTACTGGTTGAGGCACAGATTCCGCTATTACTTTTGTTTTCGAATAAGTAAACTTTGTAATAAATTGTTTAATATTTGTTCTATTGTAAGTTTTTGCGACTAACACCTTGGTTAGATTAATTTAAGCCTTTTTGAAGATTTTGGGGTTAACTTAAGAAAACAGCTCTGTACAGTAAAGAACTCACTATTGATAATTGCGAAGGGTGATGATGAGACAATCCCGTTAAATATCTATCTGTATGGGTAAGTTTTCGAAAAACTGAATGTGATAATGAACCACATTTACTTTGATTAACTAAAACGTCCAAAAATGATAAAGAAGAGTTCCTTTCTAATTCTATAGTAAAACGAATGTTTTGAATAACTGAGTCTATGTCATTTAACACAGAAACTCGTTGAGCGTAAAAAGACCATGGTGTTAAAAAACAAATTTTTAGCCCTAACTGTGTACCAGATAGTTCTTTTAACCGTTTCCAAGTAAATGTTTTTGTTCGCTCGTCTCGTGACGGTATTTCACTTCAAATTTCTTAAAGATGTGATAATCTTTTATGAAGTCGGATTTCATAGTTAGGATTGTTTCTTCACCCAGCACGTTGTATATACTCGGTTTGTTTTTCCTGGTAATTGACGTGTGTTCATTGATCTATAGCCTGTATAATGAGGTATAACGGTTGAAGTAAAAGTATTGCCTCCATGGCTGCTGTGGGAGTAGTTCTCATCGCTCCTGTTATCAGCAGACATACTATTCTCTGTACTTTGCCTAGCTTGGAAGCTGTGCTTTTCAGGTTGATTTTTTCATACCATACAAGCATACCGTATGTGATGATGGGTCTTGTCACCACAGTATATAACCATTTGGTCATTGTGGGCTTCAATACTCATGTGTGCCCGACCATCCGTTTGGTTAGGTATTAAGAATCCTTTGTAGTGACTTTTTTTAGTCAGTGTTGAAAGTCAGTCTGGTATCAAGATTGAGTCCCAGATATTTGACTTATTTTGTCATTAAGAGCGTGACTCCGCACATCGTAGGTAATTTCATCATAATGTCATCCGTTTTCCGTCGTTTGGCAAACGAAACGATTGCTGTCTTGATAGTTTTTTTTTGCAGCATTTTTCGACGGTGTTTAATGCGCTCTGCATTATGTTTGATATAGTGGCCCCACAATTCCCGTTTATGATAATGGCGAGATCGTAGACGTAGCTTAAAGCGAATACCCTTCCGTCTTCTAGTTCTTGTAGTAAGCGGACCATGACGAAGTTATCGATAGGGTATATGTGTATGTCAAAACATGGAAAAGTTATTCGAAAGCGGAAGAAATCAAAGCCTAATCTTGTCAAAATCAAAATGTAGAATTTCAACATCTTGTATAGTTAGATAATAGTTCGATGAAAGTGGTGCGGAAACTGAAGTTCAATTTGGAATCATTAAGAGTGATGCCGATAATGCCAAAAAGATTAGAAGCAATAGACTTGTGCATAACATAAAGAGACTCTCGTATTTAACGGACTATGTCGCCACAAGAGAAGTCTCCAAATATTTTGCAAAAACATTGTTTAAGTTCTTGGACCATTTACGTAACCTAAACCTCGTTTTTCTAAGAATCAATCAGCTTACTGCGTAGAATTAATTATGTCATCGATATGAGTATTTTTAAGAATGGCAAAGGTAAACCAAAAGAATTACTATGTGCTTTACCACGTTGAACTCTGAAAAAATCTTTTTCTCTAACTTAAAAATTACTCGTTTAAGAATCTGCCATAAAACAAAAAAAAGAGGAACCATTGTAAATAACCCAGATAATAGTTTTTCACTGGCTGTATTTAAAAACACATTGATAGCATAAGAGAAGAAGAGAGAAGCGTTAAACTTAAGTGGGCTAAAGAGTTAAACAAAAGTTAGAAAGATATAAATTTAAGCTAAGTCATACAATAACGTCTCCAAACAACGTGAACACTTTCAAAAAGGTACCGTTAATTATGGAAACATTTTACAAACAACTTCTAACCATTTCTATTTGGCCAGAGTTTGGAAAGATGAGCTCAAGACAAAATTAAAAAAATGTATAACAACAGAGAGCAACAAGGTTTTATTATAGAGTCGACAGAACCGAGAGTATGTAATCTCCATTTGTCTAATTCCCAAAATCTATCAAACAAGACGAAACTCATCCCAACTATCTAGCGATAGAGCCTGAATGGCACGGTGAAGAACAGTAGAATCTGATTTAGAACAATGTAAAAAATCATTAAAGTAAAAAATATTGCAAAGTAAAGTCAGAAATTTCACATTTAATAAGATTTTACGTAGTGGCATTGCTCTTATTCTCCGACAAAATTTTGTTTTTACAATTGAAGGTTTGATAATTGCGTCGCATTTTTAAAAAAGGTTATCTTCACAAACGAATTTTTTCAACATCTGTTAAATTTTTAATTCAATTCTTCCAAACAAAATTATAGTAATTATAGGATAAAATTATTATTAATTCCTTAACAGTAAGTAAGTTGTTTGCTCGAGCTTTATAAGGAAAGAATTAGTCAGACGATGCTCGTTCGTCTATTATTCTTTATTGTTCTTTTTTCTCATCTAACGATCAAGACCAGATAAATTAAAACTTTCTTAAGCCTATATGGGAAGAACTTAATCATTTCTTTTATCCAGACCAGTTTTTTTGTTACGTTACCAATATGTTTATGAAAGACATCATCCGTTTCAAGTGTTTATAGCTTCATCCGCTTTCACCGTTTGATATTATTTCAACTTAGTATGGATTTTTTAATTTTATTTATACTGTTAAGTTGATTATTACACTAAAAATTGAATATGCATGTAGTTTATTGTAAGGCGCTTCTATTTCTTTAGATGGATTAGTGTAGCAACCGGATATTACTATGAGAACCGTGTGGACCAGAAGTGTTAATTTTGCTTTATAGCCTCGGATTATGTAAATTATCTAACAACTTGACATCGAAATAATGCTTTTAATGATTGTAAAACAGATTACAATTTGTTAAAAGTTTTTTTCGGCTTCTCTTTAAATGGTAATTTGTTAGTGTGTAGTTATTTGTTTATTTAACTTAGTTATATCCTGGAAACAAACAACTTCCTTATTAGTTATACCTATGTTAACAATGCTCCGTATATATGAGGCTAATTATTCAATTATTAATCTAAAGTAAGTATTTCTACTAACTCAAAAATTTTCTTATAAAATATATTAATTTCAATTAAAGTTAGACTGTGGAACTCAAAAAAATAGTTAATTAAAATTTCAAAGAAATTAAACAAAAAATAAAGAAATTTTTTATTAATTATGTGTTGGACCACCCGTATTAATTTCACACTTCCGCACTATTTCTGTAATGGATTTCACCGCGGTAGCCACTTTAAAGCGCTCCATAGAATGCCTTGCAATGCACGGACAGACATTATCCTGTTGGAAAATTGGGTCATCCAGCGCCTGGAGGAATGGAAGGATTTAGGTTTCCACCGCTTCATCAACATACCGGTAGGCATTCATATTGCCTCGGATGAATACTAACTGCGACATGATTCCATAAACAATAACACCCCATACCATAACCTCCACAGTGTGGTGAACATGCCGCTCTACAGAAAACTGCACATTGCGACGTTCTTCACGTCTACGTCTGACCATCATGCGAACATCATGCATTGCCAAGCAGAATCGAGATTCGTCACTGAAGACCACCCACGTCCCAATCCAGTCGCAAGGTACACTACTCCAAACGTTGCTGTCAATGACGAGCTGTCAGCAGAATTACAAGATGTGGGCGATAAGACTGCAAACCAAAAGCTCTAATTCGACGATAAACTGTACGAAGGGTTACATGAAGTCCTTCGTTTCGCAACCATTGATCGGCTATTGATGTTGTACTCGAGAAACCGTCTCTTAATGCCATTAATCAAAGATGTCAATCCTAGACCACATTTGTCTGTCTTGACCGTCCACTTCCTCGTTATAGACATTTCAGGAGTGTTCAATAACGTATGGTGGCCATCAATAACTGAAACTATCGTCGTTAAGAGAGTGTCTGCAAACCCCGTGCGCAGCATTTGCAGTTATTTATCAAGTCGCTCGATCAATTATTCCGCGAACGTTTCTGGTTCTTTCTACACAAAACGACTGACCAAAGGATGCCCACAAAAATCGGTTTTCGCACCGACTTTGTGGAACGTAGTTGTGGATTCTCTACTAGAACAAAACTTACCCGATAACTGTGACATTTTCGCTTACGCGGACAATATCACTATCACAGTGTCCGCAGACAACAGAAGCGACCTAGAGGCAAAATCACGACACAGCCTGGACATTCTGACTCGCCGGGCTGTCAACAACAAATTAACTGTCTCAGCTGAAAAGACCAAATATACAGTTTTTGGTTCCTCCTTAAGAAAATCCCTCACTTCGACTCAACGGCATTTCAGTTTGAAGGGTTTTTGAGTTTAAGTACCTTGGTCTTTTGCTCGATCATAAACTGATAGTTTCATTAAACACTGTGTAGTTGACAAGAGCAAGGCTGTAACTGGAACCTATATAGAAAATCATTAGTGACCTTTTTCAACAGTGCAGGCATCCCTATGCTCACATATGGTTTAGACATCTGGTACCACAGACTGGGACATACTCACATTGTCAAGAAACTGACATCCCAACATTCCTTATTCCTTCGTACGATCCTCGGGGCATACGTATTGTTCCTATCGATTCCTTGTGCATTGTGGCAAAATATCCCCCTCCGCATTCCCTATTGGAGGAAATATACTGCTGCAAAGTTCTTGCACGTGCACATTCTTAGACGAGCAAGTTTCGAACGTAGATTTTCCTTTCTTTTCGGCCATCAAGCGTCTTCTCTTTTTGCTCTTGAAGGAATGGCAGCGGCAGTGGGATACATCCCATAAACAACGTAACTCCTATTCCTTGATTCCAAATATCCTAGACTGGATCAACATGTCCCATAACCCCGGGCGAGCGACCGTCCAAACTCTCACAACGCACGGCGGGTTCCGTTGCCAGTTGAAACGCATTAGCGTTGCAGATGACGACTGGTGCTGGTCGTGTGGTGTTCCTGATACTTCGTCACATAGGATTTTCTTCTGTCGGGAGTTCGATGATAACCGGAGTACCCTAAAAACCCAAATCAACCCGTATCCCGATTCCCCTGAGTCTATCTTTAGACTAGGGTCCAACGTCAATGTACTCATTGCATTCGCTAGAATCTATAATTTAGTTTATTTTTGCATGGGATTATGATTTTATTTTACAGCTACGGAGTAGTAGGGTATTTATTTAGTTATTTAACTGCATGTATTATTTCAGAATATTTTATTTGAGTATTTTTAGTTAACTAGCATTTTCAGTTTCTTTTTAGTCGTAGCTGTCTTAACTAACTGGCCTCATACCCGTCTATTACAACATCGTATCCTTTTCCCGACTACTTGGTTTTCAGCCTAACACGCGAGGATAAGCCGCAAGGTAGGTGCCTCGCTGAACCTCGTGCTTACATGGCATGAACCAGATACACAGCCCATCCGACTCATCTAACTAGACAATCCTTTCTTCTCGTAACATATCCTGAATCGCTCTAATCTATGTGTGGCGAACTTAAACCAAGCAAGTTCGGGTGGTTTGGTGGGTCCACGTCCTCCTCCTCCACTTCCTCGTCTACGATGTTCTTGACCTTCTCTAAAATATGCTTAATAACACCGTACTATAAAAAACTGGTTACGGTGAAGACGGTCAGCAATTTCTCTGAATGAAAAACGACCTTCACGTAAGCCAATAATACGACCTCTGTCGAATTCACTCAGTTGTCGATAATTTTTACGTTGTCGCACTCTAGGCATAATTGCAGCCTTAAAACGCAAAGAAAAACACAAAAATAAAAAAATTGCAACCAAAAACAATACCGAAATCGACTTAATCTCGCAAGAAATATACCCGATCATTTTGATTGTAACAACAAGTAAAACGTCAAACTTTCCATGGCTACTGGATTATTTCGAATAAAATTTAAATCAATTACTACCTTTCACTAGTTAAAGATTTCTGCTAAGTTTGGTCTAAAAACTCTAACGCCTTCTTAGTTTTGCATTTTTTGCCACCGAGTATATTTAACAATTAAATAAAAATTAATTGATTTACAATACTACGTAAAAACTAATAACAAATACAACGACAAAATCAAAGATAGGTTAAGAAAAATGTATCGACAAATATTTGTAAGACCGATGATAGCAACATTTTGACAAAAACAGACTATAGCGTCACAGTTCACGAGATCCTGAATGACCTCTACTAATATACTCTGTGATATTAAATTTGCAACACCAAGAAAGAGTAGGAATTTTGTGACCATAAATAACGTTTTTTTTTTGTTTCTACTACTTCATTATCGTGTGTATTTCGTGCGAATCTTGGTTAATTTTAATATTGTTATCTCTTGTGGTTTTACTGTTTAACGTGTTTTGAGAGTGTGATTATGCCTAGAGTGCAACAGCGTAAAAACTAGCGCCAATTAAACGAGTTCGACAGGCATCAAATTGTTGGCTTACGTGAAGGTGGTTTTTCGTACAAGAAAAATGCAAATCGTCTTAACCGGAAGCTATCCACTAGCATGCGCTGTTATCAAGCATAGACTAAGAAAGGTCGGAATTGTCGTAGACAAGGAACTGGGGGATAAAAGCAAACAAATGTGGTGCAGAACCGCCATCTTCGAGAAATCGATTTTCCAGCACCAGATCAATCGTCAATCAATGGTTAGGTAATACAGATAGTCCTCTAACCCTTAAAAGAGTCGAAACAAAAATTTCGGATTGCAATCCTATCGGCCACATCTTGTGCTCCCACTGACGGCTCAACAACAATATCAATGCTTGGGGTGGTGTAGGTTGCGACTCGGAACGGCGCAAGGTTCAACACTGTGGGGATTATGGTGTGGTGTGCTATAGGTTATGGGAGTAAGTCGTGATTGGTATTCATTCGAAGCAATATGAACGCCCGGCAATATGTTAACAAGATGGTCGAATCAGCATTTGGAAGACCCACTTATCCAGCAGGATAATTAACAAAAAAGGATAACACCAAAGTTAACACAACAAAAACTTATTTTAACATACTTCTGGCTAAAATACGCTAGTAAGACAGTCTCATTAATAACCGTCATCTGCCTTTCTGTCATGTAAACTTTCCAAGATAAAAACTTCGTTTCATATCGGTTTTTAGACTTGTTTGGAATTACACCCAACACTAACATGTCGAATGGCATTTGGTCAGCATTTAGTAACTAACGTTCCATTTCCATTTCTTACAATTTTGGTTTAAAACAATTCATGGCAGCAACAAGGTACACTAGCAACAAACGGTTCATTTAAATCACCGTCGTATTTCTATGTTGTGTTTAACCATGTTTAAATAAATTTTGTAATGTTTTAAAGTTGTGCGTAAAATATTGTACATACCTCGACAGGAGAAAGATTACGCCCTTGGTGTCATATAAACCCTCTCTTCTTGGGCCTCAAACTATGGTAGCGTGCGTAATCTTCGACCTCCGGCCCTTTATATGTAAAGAACCATCATCATACTTAAGAAAAACATTAGCAAACAAATTTTGTTTTCAAAATACATTAGTAAAAGTGATTGTTTCGTCATCGCTTAAAAACACATCAAAATATATATTTGTAACTCTGTTGTTCTAAACCTCAATCGTGACCAAAATTAAGTATTTCCATTTCAGTTTCCAGATGATCTAAAACCGTGCCCCAATCAAAGCGTCCCTTAGCCAAACGAAACAAAACGAAAATTTAAAAAAACAATATTTCTTATTCATAACCTCAACTCAATTCATTTCTTCCGCGTGAGAGTGTATGTCAAAAAAAAAACCAGTAGCAAACAGCTTTAGTTTGGAAAATCCTGGTTAAAATAACTGACAAATAAGCTTCCAATAACGGAGTGCTAAAATTCCTTAGACTTTAGGCTCCAATTACTTATTTCAAGCTAAAATATGAACTCAACTTTTGTCCCGTAAGGGAAAAGTAGCACGAACTCCCTCATACGTCCATGTATCTAATGCCGAGTGACATGCAGTCCCCACCTGTTTCATTCTCTTACCAGTTTAAATTGTCGATTTCAGATCGATTTACTATTTGTTCATTCCTGCAATACGGTTGTGTGCTTTTATAAGTAATATTCTCGATGAATTTTCAACGACTCAGCCCTTCGAGACTGGCAGAAAACTAGAAAAAGCACGGAATCGTTCTGATGATTCTGAAACCAAATCGTTTAAATAGTTCTTCTGAAGGATGGGAGCTTTCAGACGATAAAAAGTGTTCGGAAACAGAAGATCATCTTTCTATTATCAAAGATTCTAACTCTGAAGATGGTGCAACGTCAAAGGCAGCTATGCAGTTACAAAGTATATGGTCAAAAGACGGCAAAATTCACTATGCCCCCAATGCAACGAAAAAGACTTGGTGCACAAAACATTTTGTCTACCACTCCCGGAGTTATACGATACTCTAGTTCTCGTGTGGTTAATGAACCGTTCACATTTCTTCAACTTATTCCGCCCTGTATTGAAAATAGCAACAAGAAAGGACGTGGTGTGTATAAAAAACTTATATTCCACAGATTTACAGAGATACTTTGGTTTACTGCTTTTGGCAGGTGTTCTCACATCTCATAATGAATCCACTTAAAGTTTATGGAATTCAGAAGAAGGAAAAAATATATTTCGCGCGACAATGTCCTTTAAAGTTTTCAAAAAAATCTCAATAGTATAACCTTTTGGTTGACAACAAGAAAACCAGAACCGCAAAAATAGCTTGTGATAAATTTTTGGCAATCAGAGTACCAAATAGGAAGAAATTTTGCCGAAATTATTCACTTCCTCTGAAGATATTACAGTTGATGCACAATTGGCCAGATTTAGGAGCGGATGTCCTTTTCGGTATTAAATGCCAAAAAAACCGGTAGCATATGGATTTAAATTTGAAATTTTATGTGATAATACAGCGGAATACATATGGAAAATTCAACCAATCTTGACAAACTTTCTGGACAAGCCAAGAAAGTAAAGAGGTTTGAAAAGACATAATCTCACCTGCGATAATTTTCTTATATCACACCCACTTGGAGAAATTTTGCTGAAACAATAATTGGTACCTTAAGAGAAAAAAACCATTTATTCCACTACAATTATTGCAAATTAAAAGTGTTCCCAAAATGTTTTATTACAAGTACATTCCATTGTAATACAATCTGACAGACCTGGAAAAAACCCCAAATTATTCCTCTTTATATTAGAACAAAGAGTAACAACAAAACAAAATGATAACCGATGATCGTTTTGTACAATATTTTGCCTACAATATCTACGTTTTTACCCAGGTTGCCCCTCTTTACCCAGGCGCATAATACGTGGAGAGGAAAAGATACTAGAAAACGCAGATTCTTTTTAAACTAAAGTCTATAGTGAAACCACAAATTAAACTCATGTACCGAGAGCAACAAAAAGTATAGTAAAAAAAAATTAAAACTAAAATAGTCCCCGCACAAGATGATGATAGAGACCTTGTGCCAAATCATTTTATGTACGAGCACAAACAGCAAAATATTCCAACGTGTGCAACTTTCAAAATACTGCTGCAGAAGACATGTGGCATGCAGTTGACTTCCACGGAACCAGGACACTTGCCAGAGTCAGACACACACACACAGAAGCATTTATTCTGATATCAGTCAACTGAAATGTTACGGACCAATAAAGAGAAACGGGCAATTTTTATAAATATTTAAACTAAAGAGCAACCAAAACCGTTTCAGGAATGTTCTGAAGAAGGAGATAATTGCCGACACGTTAAGAAACCAAATTTATCAGTGACGCAGTAACCAACCCGGAAACCAAATTTCAAGATTGCTAAAATGATAATTAAATAGTAATCAATTTTTATGTTATGTAAGCTACATTTCGAATAGCGTTTGTTTAAGCAAAGTAGTGCTATAGCTGATCTGGTTTAGGTCTAAGCCATTACGTCGTATTGGTAGAGGTAATAGCTTCAGCACGTAAATTGAACCAATATTAAACCCTGATTGTAAAACCGGTCTTTAATTATAACCAAAGTGTTTTGCCAAACTGTCCAAATAAATGCTTCAACTCAACAAATATCCAAAAAACAATAGCAAAACCATCATCGTCAACTCGGAAGAACTAAACAAATTGGAATATCATTTGAAAATTGATCGACGTTTTTGCTGGTCTTAAAAATGTCTTGAAATATTTAACTACCTAAACACGGATAAGGTCGTTTATTTTTAATAAATAAATTATTTATTGATTTCTGTGGGAAAACCGCAATAGATCAATGTGTTGACGAAAGAATACGACTTTAATTATTATTTGATTCATTTCAGTCTTGTTTGACGATTTTAAACAACTTTAATTACTGTGACATTGATAGTTAAAAATATGTGTTTAGAATTGGGCTCCACTAATATTAATCAACGTGCAAAAGTATTTCTCGGACACATAAAATATGCATCAAAATCCAATTTGTTAAAGAGGTTGTGCCCACGTTTAACAAAAAAAAATATGCAGAAAGTTTTCGTTAACCTGCTATATATTGCAAATTTCTTCACACACCTGTGTTGATCAAACGTAATAAAAACGTGTATAATTTCACTCATACCGATGGTGCCACAGGTATTGATTACTTTCTCGGTGATCTCTATAAATTAAACATGCTTAACACCCGAGGTGCTATCATTCATTTCTGTATGCTCTGAAGAATGGCTTATATACACCTATATATACAGATTATTAAATTTTATTTGACGTTTGGAAGGACTTTCTCACGGATTAATTCACTTAAGGGAAAAAAGTGATCGATCGCAGCATACTTTCTGTAGTATGTTAAGTATGTCACGTGCATCTGATACTAACTTTTCTTAAAATTATTGAAAAAATCTTTTGTTCGTACAACTGCCGCTATCGTTGATCGAAAATTTACAGCAAGAAAGTAATATACCTGTTGTCTAGATGTCCAGGTCAAATTTTGGAAGCGGTGACTGGTAAAACCACGTCTAAAAACATGTCTAAAATTATGGCGGGGTATTTTATTAGTGCGTAGTTTTGCGGTTAGAATTTTTTAAAAACTACTTTGTACTACTATAACTCGTGTAAGTGACATTGGATTAAGTATATCCAGACTGTCATTTAAATACCTGGTTGCATAATTTGCTCTTACAGTTTGTTTTTCTATTTTATATTCTAGATCAGTTTAATATGATAACACAATCACAAGATACGAAGAATCAGTCTTACGATAAACAACATTTATTTAAAAAAATTGATTCCATTATCACTTTGACACAGTTTATGTATATCATTCAATCGATTCCTCACTTTTTGTCTAGGTTACAGAAAATATGGAATAAAATCTCACTTTTGAAAAAAAGCTTAAATTAAAAAAATGGCGAAAACACAGATAATACGCTACTAAGATTAGAGCGTCTTCTGGGTTTAAACCGTGTTGATTTTGTAACCCTTGTAACCGAAGAAGTAAACTATTGAAACGTTCTCAAATTCAAGAGCCTTCTCGAAGTTGTTATCCATCTTCTAGAACGTATACCGCAAGATATGGAACACTCGAGAAGGATTTCCAAAATGTGTATAAATACGAAACAAATAAATCGTAGGTCAGTTGTTTCCGTAATGCGAAGACAGCAGTGTTAAGAAGATTATTCAAGTTAAATAAATAAGTCGTTAACGCGTGAGATAAACCTACGGTGAATCATCTGGTACGTGACTTTAACGTAAACAAGTGTTAAACAAGTGTGTGACTTTATCTTATCTTCGTGTCAGTGATAGCGCTGTATATAAATTATACTGTGTTTTTTTATTAAATATTATTAGATTTAATTAGTTCGGTTAATTGAAAAGTGTATATATTTTTAGTATAAGTAAAAATATTTTTAGTAGTTTAAATAAATTAGTAGTTAATAATAATATTCGTTACACTATAATCTTATCACAAAATCACTACAGAATTAGGCAATCAACTTGTGAACCAAGCCAGACTTTAAAATACATAAAAGAAGTTGCTCCGTATTTATAAAAGAAGTATCGTCGCGGTGAGATGAGCTCGAATCTGATTGAGTAACATTCGAAAAGGGGCGCGTCTTCAATAAACCAGTAACAACCAATGAGGGAATAGTTCAAAACCGTTGTCACGGTTGAAGTTATTGAGGCGTTTTATGATTTCTATGCTTTCTCGGAGTTTCCCATTGAAGACGAATAGAGGTTTGGCAATAACCGAAGTGTCATCAAAATCTATATTGTGGCCTGTAGTAATATAATGTTCAGCAACTGCAGACTTAGAATTATGTTTTTCTTCATAAACGATTATGTTCAGAAATACGTATGATGGCGGAACGACCAGTTACACCGATATAGACCAAATCACATAAATAAGAAATTTGGTATACATCTTGAGATGAAAATGTAGAAAATTTTTTCTTGGGCGAATCAAGAATTTGAGAGATTTTACCTGTCGAGTTAAAGATGGGTTTACTACCATTCTTACAAAGAAGTTTCCCTATTTAATCTGTTATCTTATAAATGTAAGGTAAAAATGCCAATTTCGGATTTGAATGTCCTTAGGTACTCGAGTACGGGGATATAGACAACGAGTTCTAAATCTAGATCCTCGGGTTGGCAAATAGAAAAAGAGCAATGAAACAAAGATTCAATAACAAAAAGTTTCTACACCGGATGATGATAAGACAAAGCATTGTTACCGTTGCATCTTCCCCAGACGATTTTACCACTACCTATGACTACCTCAGCCAATCAAAACCGTCGCCCTACTACCGCAACCACCTCTACAACACCCGAGAGCAGTTAGAGAGTTTAAAAGAAAACTCCCGAGCTGATGAAAGCACTATCTCTTGGAGCAGAGTCAAGTTACCTTGCTGACTCGAAGAGACGTGAGCCGCAAAAGTCTACATTGCTTAATGAACATCTGAGACTGGACGCTTCCCTTGCCTCTCCCGCTTGCCGCTGTAGCTACGATGAGACCGCAACGTGCGCTACGTATCCAGCCGTAACCGCCATTCGTCTGACCTGCGTAGCCGTAGTCCACAAGGGGCCGCCATCCGCGTGGCACGCCGCCTACAGTCGTGTTCGCACCTGAAGCCGCCGCTGCCGTCGCAGCACGCGCTGTACTCGTCGACCATCGCCCTCCTTCGCCGCAGCTACGAGCAGTCGCGCCAGGCTGCCCGCCATGGTTCCGTTACGACGCTACCGCAGCCTGCCGTTGTAGGTGGATTATCGCTCAACACCGAGTGTAGTGACAGTGACCACTTTAGACGTGACATTTATATTGTACAGTTAGCTTTAGTTTAGTTATTGTAAATAGTTCACTGTAATATATTATCATTGCCCAATAATCTTCTTCATCGCTTACGGTCCACCACGACTTACCGCAAACCAACTCCTCCCCCGGTAACAGCATGAAGATATCTATCTGTATGTGTGGGTTTGCAATAAACAGAATGGCCAAATAGTTTGTTGGATTTACGTGTCATAAGAAGAAATGGGAGAGAACCATTATTTTCAATTTCCAAGGTGAATTTGATATCAAGGTGTTAGATCTTTAGATAATCAAGAAACCTAGACAATCCAAGACGACCATGAGACCATACAATAAAGATGTCATAAATATACTTAAACCAGATTTTAGGTTTTACTATCGATAATTCTAAAGCAACCGTTTCAACGGATTCCATAAAATTGTTATCTACAACAGAAAGAACGGATAACCCTTAGCGGCGCCAGAAATTTGTTCATAAAACTCGTTATCAAATTGATAATAAGTGGATAATAAACGCTTAACAATAAAAAGAGCCAAACTCATATCTTTGTCATGGTGAGACAAAATTTGCTCGATAATAATAAGCGATTCTAATAGGAATGTCGATGAAAAGTGAAGTGACATCAAAACTCACAAGAAGATCCTACAGTTCAAACTTTATAGATTTCAAACGTTGCGTGAAATGAGAGTTGAGAATGTGAGAAGAGGGTTTACCTGTACATTCGAAAAAAATGTTGGACAAAAACTTGAGTATCGTGTAAGTTGGAGATTCGATAGTACTGACAATAAGTCTAAAAGCTATACCCCGTTTATAGGATTTAGAAAGGCTGCATAAATGAAGTGGTTTAGAAACTGATAGGGTTTCAGGAAGTGGATGAGAAGATCCGATGATTTCTTTGACTTCGCGTTCAATTTTCGAAATGGGATTACGAGTTAAAGAAGCGTTCGTATCCTCTGACAGAATAGAACGTATTTTCTTAACCAAATCCGTTTGATTCGAACTAACAGAACGTTGATTTATCGGCTGGAAAAACGACGATATCGCGTTTCCTA
This sequence comes from Aquatica leii, assembly GCA_035610365.1. Taxonomy (NCBI): domain Eukaryota; kingdom Metazoa; phylum Arthropoda; class Insecta; order Coleoptera; family Lampyridae; genus Aquatica; species Aquatica leii. Next base: position 94,106,784 of record CM069436.1, on the reverse strand, counting down.
CAAATACTTTTCAAAGATAACTCTTCCGACTTAAGAAATGTTCGATTTAGATTCAAGGATTTTGCAAGTTTGAATACGAATGGGATCTGAGATGTAGCGGGGAAGATGTTTTGTAGAAGACTCAACAGCACATAAAATGTCTTCTTTAGGAATGCGTTTGGAAACAACAGCAAAATTCAAACTCTTAGATAGCACCGATTCCTGTTCTGAAGTAAGAGAACAGATATATTTACTACCGTTTTCACGCAGCCAGTAGTTGAAAAAAATTTCTGATTTTTTAGCAAAATATATTGTGCTTTAATATAATCCTGACTTGCATGTATTTTATTGCAAATAATACAAGTATTACTTTTCTTACTAATATGTACAGGATATAAAATAGCTACGATACAAAATTCGTCCTCATCTTCACGTTGTCAAGCTTTATTATTGGTTTGGTTATTCAGAAAAACTGTCTTGGTGTTGCTACTTATGTTAGAAACTCTTAAACATTTTCCTTGTAGGAACTTTGTCCGTGCTATTGATTCGTTTTTCTTCTTCACTTTAGTTCGCATAAATTCCAATAAAAGTTCTTGTTTTTAAGCTTTCGCGGCAGTCGACCAATCTTGAAATCTAGTTTCCGGGATTGTTACCGAGTTGTTGATGAATTTGACTTCTTGAAGTTTCGGTCAACATCTAGTGACTTTTTTTGGAAGATTTATGAAACTGGTTTCCTTCCTTTTGGGTTCAACTATTTATATTAAATAGTCGTTCCTCTTCACTAGTCGACTGCATGTCTTGTGATATAAGAGTATTCCGCTACCGTCGATCTTATGTTATTCTTTATCGTATCTGCAATATGTTTGTTCATCCTGGTATTGCTCTTTCTTCTCGTCTGTCCTATATCAAAAGTCAATATCAAATTTACCATAAAGGTGGCAGCATACCATTGCTAGATATCCTTGTAACCAAGAACGCTGACGGCTCATTGGGTCAACGGGTGTACAGGAAACCAACACACACGAGCAGGTATATAAACACGCAATCACACCACCATTCGATGCAAGAACTGGGTGCTCCACACCTTGGTGAAGTAGGCCAAAATGATATGTTAACCTGAAGTCTTAAAATTTATACTTGATTTATTTGTAGTCTGAATGAGTACTAAATATTGCCACTCTTTCCATTAGAAGCTCGTCTCTAGAAAACTTGCACTTTATCTGTTCGATTAGTTCCAGAAATCGAAAAACTCTCAATAAGTTTCCTATCTGCTGATCCCTGATCCGTTGCTTGTGGTAGGTACTGAAACCTATCTTCGGTATCTATTTTTTCATCTCTGTGAATTTTATAAAACTGTCCTTAAAAACCAATCCAATTGCTAACGTTTCCGTCAAATTTTTCGAGTCCTAGCTTCTGAAAACAATGTTCTTATTGGAGCCGACTTCATTAACAATGTCTTTTTCCATCAAGTTAAAGTACGACTTACATTTTTGCTAATATTCGATCAGTTTGTTCTTATAGTGTTGTGACGTAGATCAATAACCAAATTGCGATCTGTTAAGTGTGATTTCGATGCGCTTTTTTGTACTTACGCTCAACGTGACTAATTTGTGATGCTTTCTGTAACTGTTTATTATTAGTATTATCTCTTAGTGGAGTCGATAATTCAGCTTATTCAAATTTGTGTACTTAAGTTGACTTGATTCCGATCGAGTATCCTTAAGTATTTATTTGTAGTCAAGATTAGACTTCGGCAAATATACAGCGACAATTGTAAACTTACACTATTTAGAAGTGTTCAGCATTTACAATATAAATTATGAGTTAGAAAAATATAGAAAAAACTACCAAAATTAAGTAAGAAATAAAATTAGATAAACGGCTTAGTAAAATTATCTGCTTAAACAAGATGGTGTTTTAAACGTTGATGTCAAAGCTAAAATTGTTTCTAAAAAACTATTTTGCGATAAATTAAAAAAAACTAATTAAATTTTCAAAATATGTTTATTCCATAAGTTGCACTAAATCCAATAACCGTAATAAAACTAAACATTGTGTAAATGTAGAAGAACGTAATGAATAACATTATGACCCGTAAAGTGTAATATAAAACAAATAAAAATATATAACGACGGTTTTATTTTCTTTGGTTGCAGCTGACAGTCGTAATTAACCGCTATAAAATACATCAAGTGCAAGTAAAAAGTAGTTTATTGTATTTATATCTTATTACTCTACTTGTATTAACAAAATAAAACCACTTGTTAATTAATGGGACACCTTATAAAATGAGTGTAAGTTAGAAAACTTTTTCTTCGTGAAAAAGCACAATTTACCTTCCGCCAGCGATAGGCGTAAAAAATTGTGTTGCAGACAAATTGAGATCATTATAAAAGTTTCTATTTCAAGTTTTTTCTGGCCATTTAATTAATTCAAATTAAAAAAAATTAAGTGCATCACAAAAATGTCGTAAAATATATATTCCAAAGTTATGTTAAAGTATGCAAATGCAAACAAATTGAAGATACGTCTATTATTTATCATTTTGGAAAAAAGTTTAAAAACGTTTATTTTTAACAAATTTATTTATATCAAATTAAAACTGCAAACATTGGTGTTTTAGAAACTCATATTTTAAATGACTGGCATAAAATTGTTTAAAATTTCATCTGTAATCAAATATGTTTTTGAGAAAGTACTACTAAAATTTGATTTCATTTTATTTATTACATATAATACAAGAACAAGAAAAATAGAATAAGAAATATCAACAGATCTTAAGCCAAACAGTACAACTGTTATCGATTTTGTCAAAATTTATAAAAAACGACAGCAGTAAAAACCATTTTTGAATTATAATTTAGTACAATAAAAGAAATTGTTAAATGTAAAAATAAAATCAAAACTAAGAAAACCACTATAAAAACTTCTTAAATCTCAAGATACTCAGATGATGCATAGAAGCAGTTCAGTGTTCACTGACTAAAATTAGAAAATAGGGGGCGCAACTTCGTTATGTAGTTATGTAAACTTTGCCAGAAATGTTTTACTTTTCTCTTACTTGAGAAAACAATACGAACACAAACTGGAGAACAAGATCCAGAAATGGAAAAAACTTTTTACCGTCAAAAAACAAACTGAAGTTTTTAGCAGCCCGATAAACACAGTTAAAAATCAAAGTATTTTTACCAGACCTAAGTCTGTTCGATTATGAATTTGTAGCAAATAAAAAATGTTTAAAACAAAAGAACTAATTTAAAAAGCAGAGATAAAAGCTCTGACCACTTTCTTCTGAATTGCTGATTTCTTCTTTTGGTTTCGAAAACTAATGAAACTACCACATTAACATTTTTTTTTGACATTATATTTAGATTGTTTGATTTGAGAAAATTTGGTGAATTTTTATATTTTCAACAACCAATTAATTTTAGAAATACATAATTTAGTAGAACACATATATAAAAGTAAGTAATTAAAAATTATCTAAATGCCATTATTCAGTACTGAAAAATAACCACCAAAACTTCAGTATTTTTCTTCTTCTTTCATCTAAGATAAAGAATTGGTCACGTAGTTTATTATCTTTGCAGCATTTTCTGTGACTATTAATACGACCATTAATTAAATATGATGAAAACAAAGAGAAAAAGCTATTGACGTTAAACCGAGAATAAATGCAAACTATGTTGATATGTCAGCAGATCAAGATTTAAACTTAAAGATAAAAGATTTTTTTATTTTGATTTTGACCTGTTTCTTTAAAGTCGCCACATCAATCATTAAGCTAGCCCCACAGCTACCTACTTACCAAAAAAGTTTTCGCAACTGGTGTGATCAGAGTAGGATACAACATTGTATTGCTAGAACAGAGACTACAAAGCCCACAAAATCTCCAAACGTCTTAAACATTTAAAGAAAATCCCAGATATTAGCCAAACCAAACCAAACGTATACATAATGTTAAAATTATTACGTGTCTTTAAATAGCGTTTTTAAGTTTGAAAACACCTAAACAAGACGCAAAAATCAAACGTAGTAGTGACGAACCTAATATAAAATGTGACAAAAATGGACATACCTAATAGAAACTAATATACATTAGCTGTAAGCTGTTATTTGATTTGGAACAAAATACGTCCTGGTTAATTTTACCTAGAGGTAAAATATAATATTTACGCAAAAACAAAAACCGATAAAATGACGATTGTGACTTAATATTCCGTTTGCATATATGCTGAAAATAAAATGTTAAAATTATCACCAATGTTTCAAATAGTGTTTTTACGTTTGTAAACACGTAAACAATACGTAAAAATCAAACGTAATATTCACGAACCTTAAATAAACTTTAAAAACCTACCCTTAAAATTAAACAAAAACCGATAACATGACGATTGCATGATTAAAAATTTCTCCTGCATTCATTCTTACAAAATATTGAAGAGCATAAGAAAAGACAAAAACTTAGTTATAATAATAAATTAAGACACACACGTATTGACTAAGAGATATTTTGAGATTTAAAACTAATGTACAATCTTCATTTAGACGTGTCATAATTTAACGCCAGAATGAAATGTCAACACGTGGATATAATGTTAAAATTGCCACGCATGTTTCAAATAATGCTTCTTCGATTGTAAACACGTAAAAAGCAAACGCAATATTGACGAACCTAAAATAAAACTCAAAAAATGTCAACCAAACGTGTAATTGTTAAAATTGTCACGCCTTTTCTAATTGGTGTTTTTACGTTTGTAAACACGTAAAGAATACGTAAAAATTAAACGACTTATTAACGAACCTAAAATAAAACTTATAAAAAATATACAAAATAGAAAACAATAAACAGCTTTAAAAATAATGTACAATATTCATTTAACGTATCATAATTTAACGCCAGAACCAAATGTTAACACGTGCATATAATGTTAAAATTATCACGCATGTTTAAAATAATGCTTTTTCGTTTGTAAACACGTAAAAAGCAAACGCAATATTGACCAACCTAAAATAAAATTTAAAAAATGTTAACCAAACGTGTATATATTGTTAAAATTGTCACGTGTTTTTTAAATGGTGTTTTTACGTTTGTAAATACGTAAACAATACGTAAAAACCAAACGTAATATTCACGAACCTTAAATAAACTTTAAAAACCTACACGTAAAATTAAACAAAAACCGATAAAATGACGATTGTTTAATTAAATATTTCCTCTTGTGCTTAAAAAATATTAACGAGCATAAGAAAAGACAAAAACTTAATTATAATAATAAATTAAGAAACACACGTGTTCACTAAGAGATATTTTGAGATTTAAAAATAATCTACAATTTTCATTTAGACGTGTCATAATTTAACGCCAGAATCAAATGCCAACACGTGGATATAATGTTAAAATTCCCACGCATGTTTCAAATAATGCTTTTTCGTTTGTAGACACGTAAAAAGCAAACGCAATATCGACCAACCTAAAACAAAATTTAAAAAATGTCAACCAAATGTGTATATATTGTTAAAATTGTCACGTGTTTTTTAAATGGTGTTTTTACGTTTGTAAACACGTAAAGAATACGTAAAAATTAAAGGTAATATTCACCAACCTTAAATAAACTTTAAAAACCTACACGTAAAATTAAACAAAAACCGATAAAATGACGATTGTATAATTAAATATTTCTTCTTATGCTTAAAAAATATTGACGAGCATAAGAAAAGACAAAAACTTAATTATAATAATAAATTAAGACACACACGTATTGACTAAGAGATATTTTGAGATTTTCAAATAATGTACAATCTTCATTTAGACGTGTCATAATTTAACGCCAGAATCAAATGCCAACACGTGGATATAATGTTAAAATTCCCACGCATGTTTCAAATAATGCCTTTTCGTTTGTAGACACGTAAAAAGCAAACGCAATATCGACCAACCTAAAACAAAATTTAAAAAATGTCAACCAAATGTGTATATATTGTTAAAATTGTCACGTGTTTTTTAAATGGTGTTTTTACGTTTGTAAACACGTAAAGAATACGTAAAAATTAAAGGTAATATTCACCAACCTTAAATAAACTTTAAAAACCTACACGTAAAATTAAACAAAAACCGATAAAATGACGATTGTATAATTAAATATTTCTTCTTATGCTTAAAAAATATTGACGAGCATAAGAAAAGACAAAAACTTAATTGTAATAATAAATTAAGACACACACGTATTGACTAAGAGATATTTTGAGATTTTCAAATAATGTACAATCTTCATTTAGACGTGTCATAATTTAACGCCAGAATCAAATGCCAACACGTGGATATAATGTTAAAATTCCCACGCATGTTTCAAATAATGCCTTTTCGTTTGTAGACACGTAAAAAGCAAACGCAATATCGACCAACCTAAAACAAAATTTAAAAAATGTCAACCAAATCTGTATATATTGTTAAAATTGTCACGTGTTTTTTAAATGGTGTTTTTACGTTTGTAAACACGTAAAGAATACGTAAAAATTAAAGGTATTATTCACCAACCTTAAATAAACTTTAAAAACCTACACGTAAAATTAAACAAAAACCGATAAAATGACGATTGTATAATTAAATATTTCTTCTTATGTTTAAAAAATATTGACGAGCATAAGAAAAGACAAAAACTTAGTTATAATAATAAATTAAGACACACACGTATTGACTAAGAGATATTTTGAGATTTAAAACTAATGTACAATCTTCATTTAGACGTGTCATAATTTAACGCCAGAATGAAATGTCAACACGTGGATATAATGTTAAAATTGCCACGCATGTTTCAAATAATGCTTCTTCGATTGTAAACACGTAAAAAGCAAACGCAATATTGACGAACCTAAAATAAAACTCAAAAAATGTCAACCAAACGTGTAATTGTTAAAATTGTCACGCCTTTTCTAATTGGTGTTTTTACGTTTGTAAACACGTAAAGAATACGTAAAAATTAAACGACTTATTAACGAACCTAAAATAAAACTTATAAAAAATATACAAAATAGAAAACAATAAACAGCTTTAAAAATAATGTACAATATTCATTTAACGTATCATAATTTAACGCCAGAACCAAATGTTAACACGTGCATATAATGTTAAAATTATCACGCATGTTTAAAATAATGCTTTTTCGTTTGTAAACACGTAAAAAGCAAACGCAATATTGACCAACCTAAAATAAAATTTAAAAAATGTTAACCAAACGTGTATATATTGTTAAAATTGTCACGTGTTTTTTAAATGGTGTTTTTACGTTTGTAAATACGTAAACAATACGTAAAAACCAAACGTAATATTCACGAACCTTAAATAAACTTTAAAAACCTACACGTAAAATTAAACAAAAACCGATAAAATGACGATTGTATAATTAAATATTTCTTCTTGTGCTTAAAAAATATTAACGAGCATAAGAAAAGACAAAAACTTAATTATAATAATAAATTAAGAAACACACGTGTTGACTAAGAGATATTTTGAGATTTAAAAATAATGTACAATTTTCATTTAGACGTGTCATAATTTAACGCCAGAATCAAATGCCAACACGTGGATATAATGTTAAAATTCCCACGCATGTTTCAAATAATGCCTTTTCGTTTGTAGACACGTAAAAAGTAAACGCAATATCGACCAACCTAAAACAAAATTTAAAAAATGTCAACCAAATGTGTATATATTGTTAAAATTGTCACGTGTTTTTTAAATGGTGTTTTTACGTTTGTAAACACGTAAAGAATACGTAAAAATTAAAGGTAATATTCACCAACCTTAAATAAACTTTAAAAACCTACACGTAAAATTAAACAAAAACCGATAAAATGACGATTGTATAATTAAATATTTCTTCTTATGCTTAAAAAATATTGACGAGCATAAGAAAAGACAAAAACTTAATTATAATAATAAATTAAGACACACACGTATTGACTAAGAGATATTTTGAGATTTTAAAATAATGTACAATCTTCATTTAGACGTGTCATAATTTAACGCCAGAATCAAATGTCAACACGTGAATATAATGTTAAAATTGCCACGCATGTTTCAAAAAATGCTTTTTCCTTTGTAAACATGTAAAAAGCAAACGCAATATTGACGAACCTAAAATAAAATTCAAAAAATGTCAACCAAACGTGTATATATTGTTAAAATTGTCACGTGTTTTTTAAATGGTGTTTTTACGTTTGTAAACACGTAAAGAATACGTTAAAATTAAAGGTAATATTCACCAACCTTAAATAAACTTTAAAAACCTACACGTAAAATTAAACAAAAACCGATAAAATGACGATTGTATAATTAAATATTTCTTCTTATGCTTAAAAAATATTGACGAGCATAAGAAAAGACAAAAACTTAATTATAATAATAAATTAAGACACACACGTATTGACTAAGAGATATTTTGAGATTTTAAAATAATGTACAATCTTCATTTAGACGTGTCATAATTTAACGCCAGAATCAAATGTCAACACGTGGATATAATGTTAAAATTGCCACGCATGTTTCAAATAATATTTTTTCATTTGTAAACACGTAAAAAGCAAACGCAATATTGACGAACCTAAAATAAAACTCAAAAAATGTCAACCAAACGTGTATATATTGTTAAAATTGTCACGCCTTTTTTAATTGGTGTTTTTACGTTAGTAAACACGTAAAGAATACGTAAAAATTAAACGCATTATTAACGAACCTAAAATAAAATTAAAAAAAATATACATAATAGAAAACATTAAACATCTGTTGTGAGCTGTTTTTTAACTAACAAAACTACGTTAAAACATCTGATTAATTTTACCTACACCTAAAATCCACTGCTTACACGTAAACAAAAATTCATAATGCATTGTGTGATTAAAAATTTCTTTTGCATATGCTTAAAAAAATATTAACAAATTTAAAAACGTATAACAGTAATAAGAAAAAATTAAAACAAACACGTTTGATTTAAAGTAGTCTGAGCCTTATAAACAACATATAATATCCGTTTAAATGACACAAATAAAATTAAGGCAAAAACCAAATAACAACTAAATGTGCATATAACGTTAAAACTGTTACGCGTCTTTTAAATGGTATTTTTAAGTTTTTTAACACGTAAAAATCAAATGGAATATTGGCAAACGTAAAACAAAATTAGAAAACATCTGCTGTAAGCTTGTTTCTTAACTCAAAAAATAAAATACATTAAAAACACATTGTCAATTTTACCTACTAGTAAAATTTTCTATATACACGTAAACAAAAACCAATCCAATGGCGATTATGTATTGGTATTTTGACGTTTGTAACTACGTGAATAATACGTAAAAATCAAACGCAACTCTGTCAATCTTAAAAAAATGTACATAATCAAAGACATTAAACATCTGCTGTAAACTCGAAAAAAATACGTTAAAAAAAACTTGATGAATTTTACCTACATATAAAAATTATTATTTCCATATAAACAAAAAGCAATAAAATGACAATTGTGATTGAATATTTCTTCTGCTTAAATGCTTAAAAAATATTGGCAAGCATAAGAAAAGATAAAAACTTGCTTATAATAATGAATGAAGACAAACACCTATTGCTTAAGAGATATTTTAAGTTTTCGACATAATGTACAATATCCGATTACATGTCTCATAAGAATCGAATGTCAACCAAACGTTCATATAATCTTAGAATTATTACTCTTCGTTCAAATGGTATTTTTACGTTTATAAAGACGTGAAGAATACGTAAAAACCAAACGCAACGTTGACAAAGTTAAAATCGACCTAAAAAAATATTGGCAAGCATAAGAAAAGATAAAAACTTGCTTATAATAATGAATGAAGACAAACACCTATTGCTTAAGAGATATTTTAAGTTTTCGACATAATGTACAATATCCGATTACATGTCTCATAAGAATCGAATGTCAACCAAACGTTCATATAATCTTAGAATTATTACTCTTCGTTCAAATGGTATTTTTACGTTTATAAAGACGTGAAGAATACGTAAAAACCAAACGCAACGTGGACAAAGTTAAAATCGACCTAAAAAAATATTGGCAAGCATAAGAAAATATAAAAACTTGCTTATAATAATGAATGAAGACAAACACCTATTGCTTAAGAGATATTTTAAGTTTTCAAAATAATGTACAATATCCGATTACATGTCTCATAAGAATCGAATGTCAACCAAACGTTCATATAATCTTAGAATTGTTACTCTTCGTTCAAATGGTATTTTTACGTTTCTAAAGACGTGAAGAATACGTAAAACCAAACGCAACGTTGACAAAGTTAAAATCGACCTAAAAAATATTGGCAAGCATAAGAAAATATAAAAACTTGCTTATAATAATGAATGAAGACAAACACCTATTGCTTAAGAGATATTTTAAGTTTTCAAAATAATGTACAATATCCGATTACATGTCTCATAAGAATCGAATGTCAACCAAACGTTCATATAATCTTAGAATTGTTACTCTTCGTTCAAATGGTATTTTTACGTTTCTAAAGACGTGAAGAATACGTAAAAACCAAACGCAACGTTGACAAAGTTAAAATCGACCTAAAAAAATATTGGCAAGCATAAGAAAATATAAAAACTTGCTTATAATAATGAATGAAGACAAACACCTATTGCTTAAGAGATATTTTAAGTTTTCGACATAATGTACAATATCCGATTACATGTCTCATAAGAATCGAATGTCAACCAAACGTTCATATAATCTTAGAATTATTACTCTTCGTTCAAATGGTATTTTTACGTTTATAAAGACGTGAAGAATACGTAAAAACCAAACGCAACGTTGACAAAGTTAAAATCGACCTAAAAAAATATTGGCAAGCATAAGAAAATATAAAAACTTGCTTATAATAATGAATGAAGACAAACACCTATTGCTTAAGAGATATTTTAAGTTTTCAAAATAATGTACAATATCCGATTACATGTCTCATAAGAATCGAATGTCAACCAAACGTTCATATAATCTTAGAATTGTTACTCTTCGTTCAAATGGTATTTTTACGTTTCTAAAGACGTGAAGAATACGTAAAAACCAAACGCAACGTTGACAAAGTTAAAATCGACCTAAAAAAATATTGGCAAGCATAAGAAAATATAAAAACTTGCTTATAATAATAAATGAAGACAAACACCTATTGCTTAAGAGATATTTTAAGTTTTCAAAATAATGTACAATATCCGATTACATGTCTCATAAGAATCAAATGTCAACCAAATGTTCATATAATCTTAGAATTATTACTCTTCGTTCAAATGGTATTTTTACGTTTCTAAAGACGTGAAGAATACGTAAAAACCAAACGCAACGTTGACAAAGTTAAAATCGACCTAAAATAAAATATTAAAAGAATTGTAACTCGTTCTTTAAATAGGTTTGTAAATACGTAAACAATACGTAGAATTAAAATGCAATATTGGAAAATCTAAAATAAAATTTAAAAAAAAACGTATACAGTTAAACAAAAATATAAAGTTATACGTTAAAAAACCTAGGAATACTTCCAAATTACAAGTAAACAAGAACCGTTAAAATAACGATTGGGTGATTCTTCGTATTTGCTAAAAAAACACAAACGAGCAAAAGAAAGTATAACAACTCGATTCTAATAATGCATTAAACCAGGTATCTATTATTTAAGATATTTTGAGGCTTAGAAATAACGTACAATATACGTTTACAAAGTGTCTTAAATTTAACGCAAGAACCAAATGTCAACTAAACGTGGATAAAATGTTAAAATTGTCACTCGTCATTTAAATAGTGTTTTTTTAAGTTTGTAAATACGTAAACATTACGTACAACTAAAATATGCAATATTGAAATGAATAAAATAAAATTTAAAAAAAAACGCATACTAAAACAAAAATTAATAAATTATATGTAAAAAAACCTGGGAAAACTGCTTATTTACAAGTAAACAAGAACCGTTAAAATGACGTTTATTTGATTGAATATTTGTTCTTCGTATATGCTAAAAAAACTTAGACGAGCATAAGAAAGTATTAAAAAATCGGTTCTAATACTGTATTAAAACATGCACGTCTCATTTAAGTATTTTGACCATATCCGTTTACAAAATGTCGTAAATTTTACGCAAGAACCAAATGTCAACTAAACGTGGATAAAATGTTAAAATTGTCACTCTTCGTTTAAATACTTAAAGACTTAGACGAACATAAAGAAGATAACAGACCAGTTATAATAATGTATTAAAACAGACACGTTTTATTTAAGATATTTTTAATCCTTAGAAATACCATACAATATCCGTTTACAAAGTGTCGTCAATTTAATACAATAACTAACTAAATATTCTATAATATGTTAAAATTGTTACGCGTCTTTCAAATAGTGTTTTCAATATAATAAAAAAACTATAAAATTATACGTTAAAAAACCTGGTAATTTCCTATTTTCACATAAACCAGAACCGTTAAAATGACAATCGTGTGATTGAATATACTGAAAGGTTCAGCTTCGAGAGCATTCACGAAGTTACTATCCACGTCTAGAACGTTAACGAAAGAATCTAGAACGTTCTCGACAGATGGCCAAATTATATAAAAGCGACACAAATGAATCTTAGGGCAGTTATTTGAGTAATTCGAAGATGGCAATGTTAAGAAGATTATTCAAGTCTAAATAAATAAGTGATTAACGCGTGTCGCGATAAATCTACGTTGTATAACCTTGTACGTGACTTTAATGTAAACAAGCGTTAGTGTTTAAATAAATAAAAGCTAACCGCGGACTTTATCTTTCGGTGGGTGTACTATATAAAATTAGCGTAAGTGGTTGTATTAAATATCCTTAGATTTAATTAGTTCGGTTAGTTATAAACGTTAGTGATAACCGTGAAAAATACGTAAAAACTAAACGCAATATTGACGAAACTAGAATAAAATTTAAAAAAAGTACTTAGTGAAAACATTAAACATCTGCTGTAAACTGTGTCTTGACTATTAAAATAGGTTAAAAAAACTTACGTAATTTTAAATTTACTATTCACAGATAAATAAACGATAAAATGTTAATTGTGTGATTGAATATTTATTCCGTATAAATGCTAAAAAACATTGACGAGCATAAAACAAGATATAAATTTTCATAACAGAACACATTAAACATCTGCTGTGAGAAATAAGGTCAATTGCCCCCCTTGACTGGCAATCGAACACTTTATTTTGACTAATTTTAATATTTTAAAATCGTCATAAAGACATCACTACCAATTATAAGAATCCTTATTAACTCATCACTACTCAAGTAGATTACATAGATCTATCAAGTGCGTTTCTAAAATATAGGTAAAAATACCCAAAATATTTTTTTAATTACAATTAGAATTTGTTTATTGTTAATAATATAAACGCAAGTTCCGGTTTGTAGAAATCTGGTGTTTATAAATGTAAATGGATATCGTGCAATCCTTTCTGTATTGAACATACTGAGCAAAAATTCAAAGTTAGATTTGAACAAAATACATTTTTTTAAATATGTTATTGTATACGTTAGTATTTCTAACACTTTGTCCTCTTTTGATAATCACATTATATTAACCGGCATGAACCATAGAAAACATATCAAGTAAATAACTCTCGGCAAAACTATACATTCAAATTATATAATATATTTCCTGGGTATAACTACTTTTACCAAAGTGATAAGACATAGTAAACATTTAAGCGTTTGTATTTCTTTTATAAACCAGGTCATTAATAACTTAACATGGTTTTGTATAAAGTTAATTAAACGCATTTTGTACTTTCATTTTTCCTCGTGTTGTCAACATTGGTGTTCTCGTAGTTGAACAGCCTGCATGTCGCCTGGACTGTTACTTCCTTCTCACAATTAATATTCAAACACAATCGCCTACATAACCAGGCAAAAAGGCGTGAGTTGAAGATGTGACCGGATGACCCGCACATGCATAAACCGCAATAAAATAAACGCACATCAAAGTAGTAATAAAACACCATGTAATGTATGTTCTTCCCGCACAGAATAAGGTACATTCCATATAAGGCAATACAATAAAATTCTGTAAGCTTTGAATGACTAGAAAATGCCTTATTGTTTTCCGTTATTCTTGATATCTATAGAAAATCTGGGCCATCTATATAAGGAATGCAAATAATTTATGGTGGTCACAAGCCGCAACTTAAGTATGTAATTTAATAAGAATAGGAGTTGAAGTAATACGTAAATCGTGAAATATTTTTTTTGCATTTATTTCAGTTAGACACAAAAATGCGGAATGAAATGTAATATGACAAGTGTGTGTGTATGATTCAATTTAAAACTTCATTATACTCTGCATTATAATTCAACACTTCTTACACACGATAGAACAAAGAAAAGCTTTTATTGCAATAGTTTATGTAAAATTTATGTTCCGTACCGAATTTGTTGTACGTGTTCTGTATGTGCTGAAGAGCTTCTTGTATTTGACCAAAAATAAAGTTATAATAACTACGTAAAAAAAAAACAGATTTGTTAATGATTTTTAAAGGTTTTAGAAACAAACGATAAATAACTTCCGTCGTAAATAACAGAATTAATACCAATTGATTCCAAAAAGTTAGTAGGGTAAGGTGGGGTAGGTTCGGACACGTTTTTTCAAAAATTAATATTGGAAAAATAAGAGAAAATTTTTGAGATATTTCTGGGGCTATGGATACCTTAGACTATTTCCAACATTTTAGTAACTATCTCATTAAAAAAAATGCAGTTGTTTTCCTTTAGTTATATTTTTCCACAAAAGATGCATTTGTCTGAATCTGCCCCATAGTGGGGCACATTTGAACAAGTAGTGGGGTACATTCGGACAAGTCTAATAAAATTCAGAATTTATTCATTTTTAAGAGAATAAAAGACACACATAATAGAAATAGTTTATTGAACATTATAACCGTCAAAATTGAAATAAAATTTTATGAGCGAGCACATCCTGGAAGTTCCTGGTGCTTCCACAGGGTTAGGTATTTTTGAAACGATGTCTTTTCTGGAAACAGTCGAAATATTTTGCAATTCTGGAAAGCGAAAACCACTTTTATACTTTCGTAAAAAATTTACTGTATAAGAGCCATCATTATTGCAAGATTCCACTCTGCCAATGTAATGTAATGCCCTTTTGTTGGTCGGAAATTTGACAAGCAAATAATCATTACAATTGATTACGTCGTCATCCAATAGCATGGGCACATCATTGTCTTGAAACTCATTCAGGGAATCGGACAGATCGTCAAAAAATTTTGTCTCATAAACAATATTCTGTGGCAAATCCACATCAGAATCTGAGGAGTCACTTTCTATTTTCTTCAACTTTTTCTTTGATGCCTTCCCTTTGCCCTTCTCCCTAACTTTTGTATCTTTTTTGTTCACTTCACCTCCACTTTGTAATATATTCCTCTTAGTGTTTTTTCTTTCCAACTTTTGTTTTCTCATAGTTTCCAATTCTTGAATTCTTTCCTTCTCCGGTGTACTCGTATAAATTCTGGATTTACCTAGTCGAGACTTTCCATTTGTTTTCTTCGGGCCTGCCTTTCGTAATGGTCTGACGATGTGGACGGATAATATTTTAGCTTTTGGTTTTGTAACGCGATTTACTATGTCATTTAATAACATTCTTATCGTCATAGTCACTTAATCAATTTCGGAATCGGCCACATTGCTAGTGCTCATGCTGATGGACGGAATAAACGAATTGTTATATGTAATAGAAGTTGATGGCAATTCACACTGTTTCATTTGAACTTCAGGATATGCCCGATCTGTGACGAATGACCCCATGAAATCGTCATCATTAAAAATCATAGAATTAATAGGCCACAAGTACTGGAGAAGCTGCTGATAATGTTTTTTGGTGTAAAACTTTGCAGATAAGGATCTGCAGTGAGTTTAGCGATGTCATAAGTTCCAATTGGTTTTCCAGGATTTGAAATCATGAAGTCATTAAAGGCAGCCTTACATCTGGTCTTAAATGGGCCATAAATGCACCTATCTAGGGGTTGCATCTTGTGGGTGCAATGGGGTGGAAGTGATAGTAGAACTATGCCATTTTCACGACAATAGTTTACCGCATCAAGTGAAGTGTGTGTTTCATGGTTATCAAGCAACAAAATAATTGGATTTGCTTGGATACAACCAGTATGTTTTTGAATATGCTCCAATAACTGAAGAAAAATGTTTGAAGACATCCACCCTGACTTCTCGGCAAAACCTATTATAGCCCCAGGTACGGAACCATACATAAACTGCTCCTTCATACGTAAACGAGGGAATACATATCCCGGAGGAATTGTATTTCCCACAGCAGAAATGAAGCCGCACATTGTAACTAATACGCCTCTTTCAGCTGAAACGCACTGGCCCACTCCTTTTGTCCCTGCATCGGCAATAACTTTTGGAGCCTGAAGAACGGTTGTCACACCAGTTTCGTCAGTATTCCAAATACGATTAGGAGAAAAATTGTATTTTTGTTGAACTTCTGCATAATTCTTAAAAAACGAAGTAACATTGGCTATGTTGAAAGCCGCTGCTCGTGCAATGCCGGTATTATCCGCTTTCCGATAGGAAAGTCTCTGATGACAACTCATGAATGATCTCATTTATTCTACCTCAGCTATTTTATTTTCGTTCCATGTGTCTGGAATTTTTTTACATAACATACTTGCATATTCATATGCCAACTGCCGCGTAGACTTGTAGGTCAACCCATAAAATATTTTGGAAGATTGCTGTAAGTAAATTTCCAACTGCTTTTCTTCTCCTGGAGAGAATATTTGACGGGTAGCATATTTTGATAAAGGAGACGCATCCTCATCTGAACTACTGCTTTCATTTCCCGAGTCAATTAAATTCTTCTTACTTTTGAGTTTCTTAAGACGGTCATAAAGAGTTGATTTTGGGATATTGAAAGTGCTTGCAGCCATGCGAATCGACATTTTGCGATTGAGCACAGCTTTAATAGATTTTTTTAAATCATCTTTTAGAATATCAGGGCGATTTCTCTTTTTGATGTAGTTACGCACCATCCTAAAAATAAAATCAATCAAAATGTGTTTTCTTGATGTTTTCTTTTAGCAGTATAGGTACCTATGATTTTATTTGCGAAGAGGGGCAGATTTAGACAGTCCAAAACTGCCCCACTCGATTTGTCTGAATGTGCCCCGTTTACAAAAAAACAAGAAAATGACTAAATAAAAATTCCCGCGCGATTCAGATTCCTTTTGATGAGGTTACATATCGCACAACATATTAATATCTACGGTAAATAGGATAAAACTTACCTCACTGTTCTTTTTAAGCTGATAAAGCTTACAATAACTCTAAAAAAAATTATAAAAGCAGCACTGTTTTTCAATTTTCTCAAATAAATATTTCGGAAGTAATTGATGGCGGTCAACATTTACGTATCATAGATCTACTACTATAGAAGTATATTGTACTGTCAATACGACAGTGTGATAACACTGCAAGGCGGTAAATTTAAATTGTCCGGAGGTGCCCCATGTCCGATCCTACCTCACCTTAACCTTACCCTACTACATTTTTGCTTGTGAAAATATGTTAAGAATTTTTTTAATAAAGATATAACTCTGATTGTACAATTCTACTTTAGTAGCAATAAGAATCTTATTTTATGAGTAATTATTAATATTTATGATTAAATTTATTGTTTCATTTATACAGATAAAAATACATTTAGTCGAAATTTTATAATTCGATGTAGCAAAACAAATTCGACGTAACTTCATATTCGATGTAGAACAAACGTCAGATTTGTAATAAACACAGAACACGTAAGCTTTAACCACAATGATAAAGTGACTATTAAATAACTTTATTTATTTAAATTAATATACCAAAAACTTTATTTAAAATACAAACACGTGTTATGTGAATTCTGTTTGCGGAGTTAAGTCATCGTGGCGTCAAAAATGCGAAGATCACACGCGGGCAACTACTACGAACCTTTGCCCCAACATTCCAACGAAGTAGAAGACGAAAACGAAAGATTAACGGAAGAATTGAAGGATAAAATACATGTATTAAAATCTCTTTCGATCGACATAGGCAATGAGGTTAAGTTTCAAGATAAATTGTTGCGGGAAGTCGACGACGACATGGACAGAACTGGTGGCTTCTTAGGAAACACAATGAACCGAGTACTACGATTATCCAAAGGGTCGCATAATTATTACATTATATATTTGTTTTTGTTTGCTTTTGCAGTTTTCTTTATTTTGTATTTTGTGTTAAAGTTTAGATAATTAATTAATTTATGTAAGGGGTGTTTATGTATAAAGTTCAATATATTATTTTTACTAAATGATGTTTATTTTCTACTTAATAAGAATATGTTCCACTATTGGGGCAGTGTTAATGCTGTAACAATATTTGTGTTTTGTTCACTTTTATAATACTGTCGTCAGATTTATTTAAAAATTTTCCAACGACAAAGTGGTGCTACCGAATTGCTTTTGCAAAATCTATCGGTGGCAAACGGAAGCGGTTTAGCACTCAATATTAAGATCGAGATTGCTCCAATTAGCTATCTTGGTAATAGAAAAACGTCTTGAAACTTGATGAATACGTAGTCTTTGATAACCAATTAAAAGCTTATACAAATAAAAGCCAATGTATTAAAATTGACTATAACGCATAATGCAATAAAATAATCCAAAAGACGTGTAGTGTAAAGTTCCGTATACTAAAATTTAATCGCTTTATATCATAAAATTTAATTAAACAAATACAATTCATTTAATTCTTTGAGATTTAAAGCAAAAATTGATACTACAACCGTTGTATTTACATGTTATAGCCTACAGCTGTAAAGTAGTGTAGTGTAAGTTGCCTATATTTATTTAAAATTTGCGACCAATCTAAGCATTAAATAAAACAACTTACCATTTTGCAAAACTTCTATCGTAGAAAAAAGCACAAAATGGGGTAGAAAGTTTCAAGTTTTTGGTTTTTTTCGTAACACATTTAAGTACAAAATCCGATATCACGTATTTAATTCACTGCAATAATTAAACGCAAATTTATTATAATTATTGTAAGTTTACACTTTAACAAACTACTTATCGATAATTAAAACCAAATAGTTTATTAAACAAATGTTAATTATTGTTATTAACTTTATAAGAAAACAATGGACGCGACGTAAAAATACAAATTCAAATTGTGTACCTAACTTCAGTATGAATGGATGTAAATATTGATAACTCTTTGAGGGGAAAACATTTTTTTTAAAATTTAAATATGCTATAAAGCAGTTTATATTTAAAACAAGTGATTTATAAATAGTGGTAATATTAATTTTTAATTAGTATTTGTAATTTAATACATTTAATTTCAATCAACTGAAATTGGTAAGGTACATACAGGGTAATCCAAATTGAAAAGCCTGTTAGAGTGTAAAACAATAGTAATTTTAGTTTTTGTAGGTTTTGACTTTTCTCTTGTTGTGTATATATAATATTTGTGTTAAATAAGTAATACGTGCGTTTTAAAAGTGACTATTGTATTAAACTTGTTACTCGTGTCATAGTTTATGCTGGTAACGCGTTTGCAAGCGGTGAGTTTTTCGAATTAATAAAAAAATAGCCAAGAATCAATGAATAAAGCTATTTACACAAAATCTAGAAACATGAAAAAAAAAACTTTCTAGAAAATATAAGAAAAAGCGTTCAAAAATTTGACGATGTCATGTCGTTAAACGTAGTCATTGGTGCATAATTGTTTGTTTTGCTGACGTGACTGTCAAATCAAGAGCTACGGTTTAGTTAACAACAAAGTTAACTTTGCTTTGTGCAACTGGACATAGAACTGTTCAAAAGAAATGCAAAACGGTATTTTGTTTTTAAAAGAAACAATAGAACGAAAAGAAGTAGAAGACAAATTGGAATATAAATTAGAAGAAAATTCAAGAATCATAGATCACAAACTAGAGCAAAAATTGGAGAATGAATGCAACTGCTTCAAAAAGTATGAACCAAATAAATTGCCATGGCAAAAGAAGTGTCACGAGCAAATAGTTATTAATGGATCATCGAGAAGAAACCACTAACAAGTTTAAAGTTGTACTCCCAAATTTTGATGTTAAGGTTCCATGGTCAACCTCCTGCAAACAGTTTGAAGCCGCAGCTATAGCTGATTTGGAGCAACAAGCAGAAAACGACGTCTTTAATAGTGGCATTACGCAAAGAAACGCTTTGTTTTTCCAAATTGTTCCTAACTATATGCTGCACTCGCGGTTTCGAGTGGACTTACTTCAGGAGTAGATGAAGTTATCCTGATTGTAGAGGAGTGGCTGGCTTTGTCGATCCCCTCCGCACCTCGCTTTTGAATCCTACTAAGTAGACCTGCGAAACTCCCCCCGCAAGGGGCGAAACCCTTTGCTTCCGCAGGAGCATGTGGGCGTTGAAATAAATTAGCTTAGAACGGGTCCCATTAAAATGAGAAGAGCGATTAGCAGGATGGCTGTTATAATCCCGACGGGAAAAGCTTCGTGAAAGCTGCTCCCCGATCTAAAGTCCGGCGACTAGACTCTCGATCGGCCCGCCGCCGTGGCAGACCCAATGGTCGCCTTACGACTCGCACCCTTTTATCTGACTCGCTAAAATGTATCGACCGAACGAAGTTGGTGTTGTCGAAGAATAAAATAATAAATGAATAAATAAATTAATAAATAGATAAAATTGGTACAAATACCAATCACAAAAGACAAACCGAGACCCCGCAGCAATAGGGGATCGAGGTCCCAAGACGAACATAATAAATAGATAAAAACATATAGGTGGTAAAAGGGGCTATTTTCGTAGGTTTTGGTTAGGGAGGGTGTCGAGAATCCCTTTACACTAACCTACGCCCCGCAGGGAGGAGAGGAGCGTTGTAGTCCATGAATTGGTGGTAAATCTTGATGGAATTACGGTGCGCCATTAACGACACGGTTAATAGCGTCTTTCTGTCGGTTATACCAAGAGCCGTCAGGGCTTGGACCGTCTCTTTGGCCATCGCTTTTTTTGGTCCTACCACTATTGGCATGACTTCTCCAAGGGCCTCATTTTTACCTTGGAGAAGGGGTAGCAGCTGGCTATATTTTTCTATCTTATCCTGTCTTCCCTGAGCAAGGTAATCATTATCTTCATGGCGGACAGTCACGTCGATCACGAAGACCCTTTCCTGGTTCCGCCCGAGGGTAGCCTAATGGACGGTTCCCTCGTCACTGCTACCGCAGGCTGCTGCTTTGTAACGCGTTCCACGATGAGGTCGCAAATCTTCTTGTGGCGGCGGATCATGCTCGGTTTCGTAAAAGGGCATTGCCCGAGGATGTGTGCCAGTGTCTCCGTCTAAACACGACATCTTCTGCAGGAAACATCGCCTTGGGCCCCAGCACGAAATCAAGGCCACCCTGTCGGCACATGAGTTCGCTTTCATTTTGAGGGTTGTAATTCGTCTCGATGGCTTAAAAAGATGAGGCATTCTTGCCTTGTACTCATTGAGCGCCGCGACCGACATTCCTAGACGGTTTAGCAAACGTCAGGACCACGTTGATAGCTCATCATTACTGGGTCCTTGCCTTGTACAGGAATGCTTGATCTGATTTCAGGGTTGCCAGTACAAGGCCAATTGATTCTCGTTCTTCTAGCAACACGTTTTAGACGGTTTACCAAACGTCAGCCCGTTGCTATGGCTATCATTACTGGGTCTGCATTGGACACGAATGCTTAACCTGATTTCAGGGTTGCCGAAGTGACGATAGTTTCTAACTTTGGCAGACCTAATCGCCCGTCTATCCTGCTGCAATATAGCAACCCGTTAGCGGTACTTTGCAGCAGGTGAAATATTTGCTTTGTCACTACTCGTAGCTCTTGGTCTAGTTTCTTAACTAGCACGTCTGATGGGTTTGCTAAGACCAGAC
This sequence comes from Aquatica leii, assembly GCA_035610365.1. Classification (NCBI taxonomy): domain Eukaryota; kingdom Metazoa; phylum Arthropoda; class Insecta; order Coleoptera; family Lampyridae; genus Aquatica; species Aquatica leii. The sequence goes on along the minus strand of CM069436.1, from coordinate 94,084,809 downwards.
GGTACAAATAGTGTGGGATTAGGTATCGAGAGATAAGTTCAAATTTTTGGTGTGGTTTTAACGCTAACCTTCTAACTCTACGTAGCGTTTCTGCCAGGTGTTCGGGCAGGCCCTCTATTGTTACTCCAGCCCAAGGAGAAATGTCCACACCTAGATATTTGAGGCAACTACCCGCGTCTGTGTACGGAACAGCCTCTCCCATGCCAATCGTCAACCCTGGATCAGTCAGTTGCCAAGAGTCTTTTGAGGGATTTATCATGAATCAAGCGCACTTTTGCGCCGACATCGTTATACTTAGCCTCCTTAGGTATTGCTTCGTAATCCTGAGCTGATCCTTTGCTTGTAATACTGTGCCTGCAGTTAGTATTAAATCGTCTGCGAAAGCAAGACTGGCGATCGTCATACCCTCCGCCAGAGGGTACCCGAGTTGACTTTCCAATGCTAGCAGTAAAGGTTCTAAAACTGCATTAAATAGGAAGGGTGATATGGGGTCTTCTTGTTTGACTACGCGTTGGAGTTCTTTCGAGATTTTTTGGTCGCAATCTATTACCGTCTCGACATCCTCGTATGCATCGTCTACCAGGCGTATCACCTGCTTTGGCAGACCTTTTCTTCGCAGTGCAGATTCCAGAGAAGTGTGCGGGACTCTTAATTTTACGTTTAGAAATGAGATATGTGGATGCACATTTTTTACAAGTGTACCGAACCCAAAAGAAATTGGGTTCAGAAAGTTGCGAACAGTCTTCAAAAGCCTGACGCTGACATCAGAAGATTAACACGTCTTGCGTATCCTACAGCACCAGATATCTTTCTGAGGCAATTACCTATTCAAACCTTTGTAGATGGCCTCCGAGACACTAAAACAACAGATTCTACAGTTAGCTCGATCTAAGACGGATAACGCTTTATTCTGCAATCAAGTAGTTCGGGAAAGAGAAGTGACGTGCTGGAGCTGCAAAAAAGTGTGTCAGCCATGCCCCGGAGATTATGATTCAAATGGCATCGCCATTTAGGTTAAGATCAATGGACAAATGTTCAGTCTTAGTTGACACGGAAGCGACGAAAACCATCATTGGTGCTGACATGTTATTAGAAAATGGGAAAGCATAACAGTACGACTTCGAACAGCGACGGTCAAAGAAATACCTACTCATGAACTAGTAAAAGTGACCATTGGTTTGGGAAATGGAGTATTCGACCATTAAGTACTGGTAGCCTACATTACGAAATAAATTATTCTGGGAATAAACAATATAAATAATTATGGGTTCTATTTGGATTCCTTAAGATTGGCGGTGAAAAAATTCCGTTTCATTTGTCAGAGAAAGCAACCGTGCAAGTCTCATTGATGAAGAAGTAATTTTGCCTGGGAGAACTAAAAGTGTAGTGTTGGCACGCTTGGATGTAAATCTTCGAAAAAGTTATATTTGCGCTATCAAACCAATAGAAAGCGACTTAGTTGAAAAAGGACTACTGGTTGGCAGAATGTTAGTACGATAAACACTGTACCAGTAAGGATCCTTAGTGTCAACTCAGATAACATTGAAAAAGAAGACCGTGGTAGGTCAATGTACGCCAATATCTTGAATTTCAATGAAGTTATGTAGCAACATATATTAGACATTCTTACATCCAAGTGCCAAAACCTCAAACAATATCAGCTGTCTAAAGTTAAAGCGTTGATTCAGCAGTATCAAAATGTGTTTGCGCTGAAAAATAGTTTCAAAACCAGAACTGATGTGGTGAAGCACAAAATTTATACAGCAGACTTTAGATACCCTGTCAGGATCCTAGTGGTTTTGCACGTAGGATTTGAAGAGTAGTTACTGACAAGTGGAATTAACGCTAAGGACTGTGAAAAAACAACGTTTACGATTGGAACTGGTTTTTGGCAGTTTACTGTTATGCTCTTCGGTCTGTGTAACGCTTTTGCAATGTCTGAGCGTTTGATGAAAACCATTTTGCGAGAACTGTCTTAGACGACGATCTTGGTTTACCTAGAGGACATAATTGTAGTTGGAAAAACATTTGAACAACTTGAAAAAAATGTTCTTACGACTGCGTAGGTCAAATCTAAACCTAAGCTCAAAGAAGTGCCACCTATCTAAAAAAGAAGTGCAGTACTTTGGTCACGTCTGAGCCAGACAAGATTAAGGCAGTGCAAACATGACTAAGACCAATCGACAAACATCAGGTCTAAAGTATTGTCGGATTGTGTATTTATCATAGACGACTTGTAACCCTATTTGCCAATATTGTTTTTGAAAAAACTAACCAAAGAAAAAGCAAATTTTAGATGGAATGAAAACTGCAAAAACGCTTTCTTAGCGTAACTAAAACAGACCCCAGTCATTTCGCCGATTTTAAATTATCTAAGAGAAGATGAAAAACTTGTTTTAGATACCGATGCAAGTAATCTGGCTATAGGTGCAGTACCTTCACAGATTCAAGATGGACAAGAAAAAGTGATCGCATATTTTAACAAAGTTTTGTCCAAACCAGAGATGAATTACTACGTGATTGTTAGTAGTCACTTTTACAAATATTTGTATGAACGAAAATTTTTATTAATCCGGAAGGACAAGTAGCAAGATAAATCTGAAGATTGTAAGAATATGACTATGATGCAGAACACCGTGCCGAAAGCAGTAATCGGAATGCCGATGCTTTGTCTAGAAGACTGTGTCCAGCAGACTGTTTTCGACCTGAAGAAAAGATTGAATGTCTCCGAAAAACTGCTATGGTTAATGGCGAATGAGAACCTGAGCAATTGCGTCGCAAATAAGAACTACAAAACAAATGGCCGACGACTAACATGGGAAGATGTAAGTGCTTTGGGCAGAAACATCAAAGCATACTGGGCGCAGTGAGACTCCTTGAGAGTAAAAGACGGTCTTTTAAACAATCTCTAGAAAGTGTCAAGGGTATGGAGTATAAATTACAGTTGGTAGTGCCGAAGAGCCGAGTGTCAGAGGTGTTGCAACATTTGCACGATGGTACATTAAAAAGACACTTTTGTGTGAAGAAGACATTAGGGAAATTTCGGAAAAGATTCTACTGGGTGAATTGCAAAAACGACGTCATAGAATAGTGCCGTAAGTGCACAGTCTGTGCATCAGGAATCGGTTCAGCAAAAAAACGCAAAGCAAAAATGAAATAATATAACGTGGAAAGCCTTTTAGAAAGACTGGTGATTGACATCATAGGGTCATTCTTAGAATCCGATTCGGGAAACAAATACATTTTGGTGGCGATGGATTGTTTCACGAAATAAACAAAGACTTACGCCATAACCAATCAAGGAACACTTACTGTCGCAGACGTTTTAGTGAAAGAATTTTTTTGTCGGTTTGGATTTGCATTTTGACCAAAGCCGCAACCTTGAGTCAAAAAGTTTCCCGACTTAATTAAGAAAACTAGTACGACGCTTCGTTATCTTCAACAATGACATGGTTGAACGGATGAATCGAACTATGGGAAAGTAGTAGCCAAAGTAGTGTCTAAACATCAAAGAGATTAGGATTAATATTTACACATTTCCTTATTGGCATACCGCTTATCTGTTTACCAAAGAGCAGGCTAAACATAATCTTGTGTCATGGTCGGTCGCGAAATACTTCTGCCATACGACCCCCAATTTGGACAAAAGAAAGAAATTGCTGGAGAAAGCTACGTCAGCAAGTTGATGAAGAAGCTAGACAAAGTACATGAGGCGCTCCATAAAAACACGCAAATTGCTAGCGACAGAATGAAGACCAGATATAACCTCAAGACACAAAAAGGCGTATTTCAACCGGGCGATATCGTGTGGTTGTATAAACCCTAAGAAAGATGTGGTTTATCGCTGAAGTTGCAGAGGCAATGAGAGGGCGTTATGAAGTTCTGCAGCGTATTAATGACGTCGTATACCGTATCCGAACACCACTCAGGGGCAAGCCAAATTGGTCCACATCGATCGTCTATCCTCGCTTGCTGGCAATAGCAACGTTACCAAAGACCAGGTCTGAACCAAAGAACAAGTTGATACAATAGATTTTGATACGTTTATGAGTATGTATTGGGTTTTTAGAAAGGCTGGGTTTGGAATTACAACCGGGAAGCAACAATACGTGTTCCAAACACGAAAGGATTAGGCCATTGACATTGCGTGAATTAAAACTACGTGATCACTGACGTTTCATTCTCTATCTGGTCACCAATCTGTGACGATCATTATGTAGTTTTAAGAGAAAAATAGAGTTGCTTAGTTTTTTTAGATTGAAGGACGGTTTGAAACAGGATGGAAGTCATCTTTCGAAGAATATATGTTTAAGTGTTAGTTTGCAGATACCATCCAAGTAAAACATCATGCCAGAAAAAGTTCATAGACGGATAATTTTATGCTCAAGGAAGTTGTCGAATAGAAGAGAGTTGTCACTATCGCCACGACGCTTTCTATCGGTGCCGCGCCCAGTTTCCTGTAACAGCCTAAAAGAAGATAATGAAACGCATAGAAACTTCGAGATCATTCGAGACGATTCGCGGTGATTCTGGAATATTCTCGGAGCCGATAAAGCAAAAATAAGAAGGTTTTAAGTTAATCTAGTTAGAAATCGGAAGTGTAAAAGCTGTGTCGGTCTAAATAAAAAAAGGGTTTAACGCGTGTGCTAAAATAAGTAAAAGTGCGAACAGTGTTGAATATCGAGTGATAGTCATACATACATAAAATACTTTTCCCGTTCCAGTTAGGAAAAATCGTGTTATGTTGTTGCCTCCTTAAGAAAAAGTGTGTTTATTGCTTAAGACATGTTACGGTAAGAATTATGGGTAACTAAATTTAAATGGAGCGATGGCCGCAGTAGCTTGGTTCTTGTAGGCAAAATGAGGTGGGTTAGAAATTGTGAGAGGAATATTTAAATCAAAGATGTCGTGGTAGATAAATTTAGTCAAATAGTGATTAGAAATTGTTAGAAATGGGCGCCACACAATTTGTTTAGTTACGGTCCTGTTAAGTAAATTGTAAAAGTTTAACAGGGCTCTAGTAGTAGCGAAGGGTTGCTGAAAGAAAAAAAACGGAGAAGGTTAAGCAATAAATAGCAATCAGTAAATTTGATGTAAATATAATGAATTTAGAATAAATAGCAATTTACAAAATAATCAATAAAATATTCAATTTTGAATTATGCAAACAAAATATGCGTGAACTTGAGTAAAACAATCGATAATGGATTTCAAATATTACAAAAATACAGGATCTAAATTACCTTGTGTTAAAACAAAAGTAGTAAAACTAATTTAATTACGTTAAGTTCGCAAAGCAAACAACAAAAAAAAATTTAATTTGGGGCAGCGATCGTTATTCGACAAGACAGTAATTTCAAATTTGAGATACAAAAAAAAAATCTTACCTTATTACTTCGCTGATGGATCTCCGTGCACGGTATTTCCAGTCGAAGTTTCCTTAAATAAAATATTTAAAACAAACAATTGGGCGCCGGCAAATAACAGCCGAGAATTAGTTAGGTTCAAGTTTACTATCTCGTAGATCAGGAGATGCGCGACCAAATTTATGTAGGTTCATAGGTCAGTTACAATTACGTTATAATTCAACAAAATTCAAGGTAAATCAGATAACAAATTCTTATAGAAACAAAGAGAAATTAAATTAAGTAAATTGAGCCAAAGTTTAAATAACAGAAGTGAATTTTAAATAGCAAAAAAAAATTGTAAAATTTTAAAGTATAAGGAAAAGTTTATGAATTTCTAAAGTAGATTAAGCAAGTAGGATTTTGATTAAAAGTTCAATGTAGAAAATCAAATCTTTGAGATTTGCACAAATATGAATTAATTCACAATAAAACGAAGGTTAACGGTTGTTTTTTTTTCACTTAGCGTCAGTTGGTGCAATCGAAGTTGACTTCTCAGCGTAGCGTTAGTAGAGTTTACGGATGAACGGAGTATTTTGGTAGTTGAAGGAACTTTCACACGTGGAGTAAACAATCCGTTGGAGAAAACGTTCATATGAATTAGAACAATTTCGTCGGAAGAAAAACCGCTATAAAGAGGAAGGGAGAGAAGCGAAGTTAGATTAACTAAATAAAACAAAAACTAAGTACTTTACCTGGGTATAATAATCCAGCGTTAAGAAAACTAAGTACACTTTTAAAATTTAAAGTAACTTATAGCCGTAAATATACGATTTTTAGTAATTTTAGGAAAGAAACAGGTTCCGTAAATATACTAAAAGTTAAGAAGGTTTCAACGTAATATCCGGTAAAATCACCGTGTTTAAGTAAACTTTAGTACTTCCAAGGTACAGTAAATTTTTGAAGTGATCTCAACAAGAGTTTGTCAGGAACTGATTAAAGAAGGAAACGAAGTACCTAAGGTTATAATGACCTCAGAAGATAACAAAATAAATTCGTCAGCAAACTCGTGAGAACGCTCGAGTAAATGATATTTTAAACAAAAATATTTATAAGGACTTTTAGAAAAGCAGCATTTAATCACGTATTAAGGGAAAATAATACGCTCTTAATTAGTCATAAATTACAAATTATCGACTTTAAAATGTAACATAATAAAGCGTGAGATTAGTAACAACAGCAGATTCCCACACGTCTAACTTAAATGAATCAGACAGTGCCGGATTTAGGAAAATTTGCTCAGGGCGTAACAGACAACATTATTGATATACGGATATCAGACACAGCTGATGGTTACATAAAAGGTAACACGAGTTTATAAGCTATCAGGACTAAGCCATCGTTAGAAAAAAAATTCTTTTGGTTCAGACGTAACGGTTCGTCACGTTAACATCAAAATTCAAAGAGTTTCCCAAGCAGCGCGCTAACGTTTTATTGACGTTAGAATTACCTATATGACGACTATATGACGACGGTTAACTGGGTTGTTCAAGTGTGTTTTAGTATTGCATTATTTTCGTTGACACAGCAACTTTGCTCAATTTTTTTGCTTTTTCAAAGATGCTTAATCATTCTTCAGAACTTTTTTTAGATTTCCTTAACCTAATGGATCAAATTTTTCTGCAAGATTATATACTCAAAAGCGATTAATATGTATCAACGTAATTGAAGAAACACAGGTATAATGTGTATATAATAAAATAATCGTATGCAATCTTCGTTAGGTAATACTTCAAAATCACTGCTGGAGATTCACCCAGATGGAAAAAAATAATCGCACAGAAACAAACTACTATTATTTGCTTATAATTAGATACATCAATTTCGTTTCTTCTTTTACCCAAAGAGCTTATCAAATTAAACAAACTAAAGATTAAGGTTATCTAAGATTTTTTTGTTTTTTTAGTTAAGTAACTTTAATTTTGAATTATGACAAGTGCTGTGATTATCTATTTACTTTGTCTTATTATATAGTTACTTGTGTATTATGATTTATAAATAGTTAATCAGCGATAAGATAATTACAAAGACATTTTATGTAGTTCAATTACAGTAAAATCAAATGCTGTTTTCGCACTTTTTAGCAGGATTATTAGTAATTTTCTTGAATGAAAATAAAAAATTACGCCATTTAGGATCTATAACACCTTACAGATTTATAGCAAATAATAATGTTACAGAACCGGAGTTTAAAGGTAAGCGAAACCTATTAACCAATAATTTATTAATGAAAAGTCATAAGGTTGCACACCAACAAAAATTTGGGCAGTTATTAGACATGGTACTAGAAACCCCAGCGCTGAGTTAATAGAAGAAATAAAAATTAATTTAACAAGCATACGAGATGAAATTTTGTTGTATAGTAAGTACGTAATAAGGTATTTGCGTAATATGTATTTGCAGGTAATTTAAGTCAGAATCACGTGGATGCTTTAAAACACTGGAATTTTTCGCTAAGCAAACATGAGGCCAGTGAATTAAGACAGGAAGGTGAAAAGGAAATGTTATTATTGGCACAAAGGATGCAAAAACGATACCCTTCGTTATTTCCATCTGTGTATAACAACCAAACCTTTTTGGTACAACCTAAACAGGTTTTTGTTTACAATAAAGTTTTGATTTTAATTTAGTTCAAGTACACCGCCAGTGAGCGAACCAACGACAGTGCGCAAGGATTTGCCACCGGGTTGTTTGGTCACGAAGGTGCTAAAAACGTAGTTTACGATAATTCTAAAGAAGCCAATTTTCTTCTAAGGGTATTTTTTTTGAATTTTTAATTGTTAATATTTACAATATATTTTTAGTTTTACAAATTTTGCAAAAAGTGGATAGTGCAAGTAAAAGACAATCCTAATTCCTATGTAGAACAAGGTTTATTTGATAGAAGTTCTGTTATGGTTTCCGCCATTAAGGAATTAAAAGAAAAATTGAACTTAACTAAGTTAACAAAAGGTATTAGTAAGTTATTTAATTCTTATTTAAAAAGTAATTGTTTATAAAAATTTATTTCATTTCACATCGTCATTATTATTGCGTTTTTAGCGATTTGAATTAAACAAAAATCCTCTACTTGTATTAAAGGGAATTAAATCGTTTTTCTTTGTACTCAATTCCTCACAGGTAAATGGCTACCGGACGCCATCCTGTTTTTTCTAATTTCAAATTCTTCACAACGAATTTGGCGGAACCTCCGGACCCTTTAAACACACTCAGCTATTAAGAGTAAAATTATTGTGTCTCATACCTAGTAGACCGGTAGTAGTTGCGGTTACCTGTTGAGTGCTTAGGTTGAGTGTCGTTAGATGTGATTTACTTGCCTTGCGCTTTAACGTCATTAATCTGTAATATCTTTTTGTAACAGTGTTACTTAATTTGTCTACATTTTTATTATCCACTAAACCGTAAAAGATTTTAATTATGTCATGTTCTATTACTTGTAGTAAACCCTCAGCTATGTTTAATATATTTTAAGATACTAACAATATTAATCAATAGTAATATTTTACTTTTAGTCGAATCTATAGTTCAACCTTCAGCTGTTTGTAATATTATGCATTATTGGTTACGTGGACTTGTATCGTTTGAGTACCTTAGTAATCTGTTCGTATTCAAGACAGTGCCTAAGATTAAGTTGTCGAATGTAAGCTTACACTTCTTGAAAGTGTCGAGAGTAACATTACTACAGTAACAACTTTTACCAGTTACTATGCTGAAAAACTAAAGACAAGTCTTTCGTTTTATAATAAGAAAATGATCACGATATCTCGTTAGTGAACAATTAAAGTTTTTTTCGCGACGTATGTAAGTGTCAAACTGGTTAAACAAAAGCGTTATTTTATTGAAATATATATATAACAAAGTTGTTCGTTCCCTCGTTGATTGCTGTTTGCTTTTAATTTTTGGACAACGGCTCTGTGTCTGCGAACCAAGAATTTTACCGTTACAGCATAATAGCATAGTATTCTAAACCTCGTTCATTCACTAATATCTCAGTTAGCCACGATGACATAGTTGTTACTGACACTACCTGATAAAACAAAAAGTTAGTAACAAAAAATGACGCCCAAGGTGGGGAGCAAACCCACGACTCTACGATTAAGAGTCTCATACACGTTGAGCGCTAAACTATTAAAAGAATAGAGCATAACATAATTAAGATGATTTACGGTTTACTAGGTAATAGAAATGCATACAAATTACGTAACACAGTTACAAAAGGTTAATATAAATTAATGACGTTATTACTAACATTAGAATGTCTTCCGGGTTTGGACCGTGTCATTGTTGTTGTAACCGAAGTTGCTAACGTTTCGCCCACTTTCGTAAGGGGCTTCATCAGGGCGTGAAATAAATCGCAAAACTCAAACAAGCAACCGAAATCTAACTAAGAACTTCTCAAAAGTTAAGTTATCTACCTGTAAAACAAGCCATAAACTAAACTCTGAAAAGGTAAGAAAGAAAACGATAACTTGAAAAAGGAAACGAAAATCTAACAAAGAACCACTACCGAGTTAGATAATCAACTTGTGAACCAAGCCAGATTCTAAACTTCGTAAGAGTGACTTAAGAAGAAATAGTCTCCGTATATAAAGGAAAAGAATCGTCACGGATGGTTAAGGTCGACTCTGATTGGGTTACGGTTGATAAGGGGCGTGTTTTTGATAAATGACTAATTACGGAGAACCAAGGAGGGGATATCTCGAACCGACGATCGCGATTGAAGTCATTGGGGTGTTTAATGATTTCTATACTTTCTCGGAATTTCCTGTTGAAAAAGAATGGAGATTTGGCAATCAACGAAACATTATCAAAATCTATTTTGTGACCTGTAGTAAAATGATGTTCAGCAACCACAGACTTGGAAATATACCTTTTCCTTATACAACGATCATGTTCTGAAATGCGAGTAATGACGGAACGACCGGTTTCACCAATGTAGACTAAACCACATGAACAATAAGGAATTTGGTATACACCTTGATATGAAAGTGTAGGAAATTTGTCTTTGGGAAAGAAGGATCTGAAAGATTTTGCCTGTCGAGTTAAATATGGGTTTAATAACATTCTTAAGAAGGAGTTTTTCTATTTGATCTGTAACCTTGTGAATGTAGGGTAAAAAGGCCAATTTGAAAAGGCACTCAAAACAGGAATCGGTGCTCTCTAAGGGTTTGAATTTTGCGGTTGCTCTCAAACGTATTCCTAAAAAAAATATTTTATGTGCTGTTGAGTTTTCTATAAGACATCTTCCTCGCCACATCTCAGATCCCATTCGTATTAACACTGGCAAAATCCTTGAATCATCTAAAATTCCTAAACCCAACATTTCTAAGTCGGAAGAGTCAGCTCTAAAAAGTCTTCGTAAAAACCCTGACATTATTGTTCTTCTAGCCGACGAAGGCAACGCCACTGTAGTTCTGAATCAAATTGATTATGTTACGAAAATCAATTCTATTTTGTCTGAGGAAACTTACGCTCTTCTAACTCACAACCCTACTTCGAGGATTGAACGTGAAGACAGTCAAATCATCAAGTCTTTCAATCTACCTCTTGAAACTAAACGTCGACTTACCCCATCAGATTCTAAACCACCTCGTTTATACGAACTTCCCAAAATTCACAAACAAGGTAGTCCTTTTCGACCTATCGTTAGTACTATCCAATCTCCTACCTACAAGCTAGCCAAGTTCTTGTCCAACATTCTTTGCGAGTTTACAGGTGAAACCTCTTCTCACATCCTCAACTCTCAGCATTTTATTCAACGTCTAGAAACTATAAAACTTGAACCCCAAGATCTTCTCGTGAGCTTTGATGTTACTTTACTTTTTACTAAAGTTCCTATTAAGGATTCGCTTATTATCATCAAACAGATTCTGTCTCAACATGGCAGGAACTTGAGTTTGGTTCCTCTTATTGATAAGTGTCTATCTTCTACTTACTTCCAATTTGATAACAAGTTTTACGAACAAGTTTCTGGTGCTGCTATGGGTTCTCCTCTATCACCTGTTGTAGCTAACATTTTTATGGAATCCTTTGAAACGGTTGCTTTGGAATCATCAATATTAAAACCTAAAGTGTGGTTTAGGTATGTTGACGACACGTTTATCGTTTGGTCTCATGGTCATCTTGAATTGTCTAAGTTTCTTGATCATCTTAACAATCGACACTTAGATATCAAATTTACTATAGAAATCGAAAGTAATGGTTTTCTTCCATTTCTTGACGTTCTTGTGACTCGTAATCCCGACGGACTTCTGGGCCATTCTTTCTATCGCAAACCCACCCATACGGACAGATACCTTCATGCTTCGTCTCATCATCATCCCGCACAGAAACGTTCTGTTATTGAATCCTTGGTCCATCGTGCCTTTTCTATTTGCCAACCTGAGAATCTAGACTCGGAAATCAGTCATCTTACTAGAACCTTAGTGAACAATGGTTATGTAAAGCGAGATATTCATAGAGTTATTAATCGTCGTCTACATCCACGTACTCGATTACCTAAGGACATTTCTACTCCCGAATCCAATCCGAAATTGGCGTTTTTACCCTACATTTACAAGGTTACAGATCAAATAGGGAAACTTCTTCGTAAGAATGGTATTAAACCCATATTCAACTCAACAGACAAAATCTCTCAGATTCTTCCTTCTCCCAAAGACAAATTTCCTACACTTTCATCTCAAGGTGTATATCAAATTCCTTGTTCATGTGGTTTAGTCTACATTGGTGAAACCGGTCGTTCCGTAATTACTCGCATTTCAGAACATGATCGTTGTATAAGGAAAAGGTATATTTCCAAGTCTGTGGTTGCTGAACATTATTTTACTACAGGTCACAAGATAGATTTTGATGTTTAGTTTAGAATTTGGCTTGGTTCACAAGTTGATTATCTATTTCGGTAGTGGTTCTTTGTTAGATTTTCGTTTGCTTTTTCAAGTTATCGTTTTCTTTCTTACCTTTTTAGAGTTTAGATTATGGCTTGTTTCACAAGTGCATAACCTAACTTTTGAGAAGTTCTTAGTTAGATTTCGGTTGCTTGTTTGAGTTTTGCGATTTATCTCACGCCCTGATGAAGCCCCTTATTAATAACGTTAAATCAGGTAACTCACACCGAACGACACTGATCGACGGCCAAATCGAGCAAACACTCGGTAATTATACGACCTGAATCGGTCTACTGGGTATGAGACATAATAATTTCACCCTAAATAAGGGAGTGTATTAAAAGGGCCCTAAGTCTCCGCCAATTTCGCTCTAAAGGATTTTAAGTTAAAAAAGGCAAGATGCGGTCCGATAGTTATTTAATTCTTTTTGATACAAGTACATGATCTTTGTTTTATGCAAATCGCAAAAAATGTCCGAGAATGCTTCTCAGAGCGTGCATTGGACTGCTTAGAGCTCTTCAACAAAAAATTGAACGCAGAGAAAATGTCCCAAATTTAGAAACTTGTTTTCAAATTTTTGTAAAAAGTATACACGTTGTTCCAATTAAAAGAGAATGCGAGTTTCTGGCGTTCTTAGTGAAAATGCTTACTAAAAATGTTCGAGTTTGCCAATTACAAAGATGTCTCTAGACAGTGTTTGCTACATCGCAGATCTGTAAATGTACAGCGTGTTAATACTAAGTTGTACCACCGAAAAATGGCAGTTAGAACTTATTGAAACAAACAACTTTTCTTAGTTTGTTTTTGGTTCTCTAAAATATTTGTGTTTGCAATTATTTTCTATTTTATCAAATAAAAAAGTGGCGGCCGATCAAAAACTTCGAAACAAGATATTTTGGAAATCACTCGATTGATTTTTGAAAACAAAACTATCTACTTGTTTGAAACATTTTTTTTCGATTTGTCCAAAAAAAGTGTTTATTCAAATTTAATGACAAATTAAATTTTAACAAACTTCAACAATCATCTGAAAAAACTAGGCCTGTTGCTATTAAACAATAAAACAAAAGCCAAATAATTGTAACGACTTCAAATACTAAAACGTCCTCGAAGTAATTGACAACTTCGAGACAATAACCGAAAGATGTGGAACATTCTCGACCGAGATAACAGAAATATATAAAAAGTATTCAAAGGAAGTTTTCAAATTCGGTGGTATTAAGAAAACTTTGTCGGTTTAGATAAATAAGTGATTAACGTGTGTGCACAGATAAATAAATAAAGTGTACGTGCTGGTAAAAAATTAAGGCGGCGTTGTAAGTGCACGTGTTTTTAATATAAACAAATACCGGTTTAGATAAACAGAAGTTATCCGTAGACATAATTTTTTGGGTGTATGTTTAATTTTATTTATTTTCTAATTAGTTTACGAAGTGATTCATGTTTCTCCTATTTACACTTTAGTTTCCTCTTTTTTACATTTACATTATATTAAATTCTATATACATCCTATTTACATTTCATTTTTCGTCGTCTCCTCTTAACTGTTTCTTTCTTTATGCTTCTTCCATCCACTCTGCTCCTTTTCCGTTTTCTTCTAAGATTTTCTCTACTTTCTTAACCTCTTCTCTTAACTCCCTGCATTCATTTCTCATGTCCTCCGTTTCTTCTCCATATAGTCTGCACATCTTTGTTTCATCTTTTTTTTTAGTATTTATTTCATAACTCTTCGTTTTTACATCTTAAAGTTGCTATCATGTTTTTTTCCTTTTATTACCTTTAACCTTTAGGTATTCTGGCACCCTTTCACCTCTGATATTCTTATAATTTACATCATATTTGCCCTTTTTTATCGTTATCCATCTTTTCTGTTTTTTTATGTCCCGATCGCTCATTATTTCTTCTCTTACCCCTACTCTCTCTTCTCTTAATCTCTCTACTTCTTCTTCTGCGTACCCGTTTCTTTTCCTCCTTTGATCTCTCTCCAACATTTCTGTAGTATTTTACATTCTGTTATTTCCTTCAGTTCTTCTTCGTATTTTATAGCCCTTTTTTCTGTCTCTACTCTTATTTTTTCCGCCTGCATTTCCTCTCTTATAACATATCCCGGTGTTTCTCTGCTTAGCCCTAATACCCATCTACAGTATTTTTCTTGTATCCCTTCTACTTCTTTATACTCCTTCCACCTCCATATTTCCGCCCCAAATATCACTACTCTTTTTATTAACTTCTCAAACAGCAGCCTTCTTTTTTCTATGTTTACCCTAAACAACCTTTGCACACATCTTGCTGCATTGTGTAACATAGTTATGCGAATTTCTTCGCTTGTTGCACTTTGTTCTCTCTCCATTTTCATTCCTCTCTTTTTCTTTGCCCCCCTTCTTTTCTAAATACCATTATTTTTGTTTTCTCCGTATTTACTTCTATTTCTTTTTTTTTAAATGTATTTTTCCAGTGTTTTCATCATTTTCTTCACATCCTTTTTTACCTTAGCCACCAATACTATGTCATCTGCATACGCAACGACACCTACACTTTCCCTACTACTATCCTTCTTATATGTTGTCCTTTCATTGTCTTTTCCGAATGCCCTGTATATACTGCAAATAAGCTCGGGCTCAGTGGGCATCCCTGTCTCAACCCTCTATTTGTAATGAATTTTCCGCTCTCCTCTTCATTCACTTTCACATTGCTCCTCGTTTCTTCGTAAATTTCCTCCATTCTTTCTATTGATCTTTTATGTATTGTTTTTCTCCTCATGTATTCGTACAATTGTTCCCTGTTCACTCTGTCAAAAGCGGCTTTTAAATTTACGAACAGTGCCACTATTTCCCCCTTTTTTTCTCTAACTCTTTATTCGCTAAGTGTTTCAGTATATATATGTTGTCTATCACTCTTCTTCCCTTTCTGAATCCCGCTTGTCGGTCAGGTACCAAAGTTTTTTCCTCTATTTCCTTCTGTAGTTTTCCTTGTAGTACTGTCGCATATATTTTGTATGCCGTGCCTAATAATGTCACCCCTCTGTAATTTTTCATTTCATTTCTGTATTCTTTTTTGTGTATCGGGCATATTATTTTCTTTCTCCATCTCTCCGGGAATCCTTCTCGTTTCAATATTTTGTTTACTATTTTCGTCATCCTTTTTGCTACAATTTCTCCCCCGTATACCCACTCTTCGCCTTGTATCACTTCTTCTCCTGCCGTTTTTTTTACCTTCTTTATTGCCTCTATATTTTCTTCTTTCCGTCTTACTACAACTTCTTTTTTTTGTCATTCTTTTTCTTTCTGATTTTGTTTTTCTGTCCCCCCTCCATCAGGTTTTTAAAATACATCTCCCATTCTTTTATTTGTATTTTTTTGTAGTCCCTTTTCTCTTTCTGTCTTTCTTTAGATACTTTCATACATTTTCTTGCTTTGATCTGATCCTGTTGATTCTTTTTGTTTTCTTCCTTCTTTATTTCGTATGTTTTCTTGTTTATTTTTACTCCTTTTTGTATTCACCTTTTTCTTTCTTTTCTTTTTTCCACCGTCTTAATGCTCTTCTTGCATTTTATTTTGCTTCTTTGCTTTCTCTATCCCACCATTTGTTCCATCTTGTTTTCTCTCCCTTCTACTTTCTAAACCTGACTTTCTCTATTGCTTTCTCCATTAACATTTCCTCCACATTCTTTCGTAATCCCTTCTCTACCCATACCATTTTCTCTATTCTCTCTTTTATCTTTTTATACCCTCTGCTGTACACATTTTTTTCGTTATGTACTCCTCATCTCTTTCTCTCTCTCTTATTTTTTTCTTTCTTCCATTGTCAATTCCAGTGGTTGGTGGTCTGACTCCACTCTTTCTCCTATCTTAAATATCTTTTTTCCAGCTTTTTCATTTGTCATTACAAAATCTATTATTGATTCTCCCTTTCCTCTTATGTACGTATACTCTCCCGTTCTTTTTTTTTCTCTGTTTCCATTCATTATTTCCAATTCCCTTTCGGTGCACATTTCCCTATTCACGCGTTAAAATACCCTCTCTTTTATAATCTCTTCTATGTTCTTTCTTGTGTCTTTCATTCTGCTGTTATTTTAATTTTTGTTTTCCCTAATGTATGTTCCTTTTTACAATCCCTCTTCTCGGTTGCAGCTTTTTTTTTCTTTCTGACTCAACCATTTTCTTCTTATTCGCGTTATTATACCTCCTTTTGCTCTTCCTTTACTCTTCTCTCTTTCTGCATGTTACACCACCCACTCAAATTTCCCCGGCAACTCTTTTTCCACATTACATCCTGTTCCCTGATGTATTCCTAAAAATCCTGTTTTTTGTTCTTTATTCCCGCTACTTTCCGAAACAATACTCTCACCTCACTCATTTCCCCTTGTGGTTTTTTCTTACTTTTCTCTATTCCTCTTTCCAGGCCCCTTTCTGTGTCGTTCCATATATACATATGTATCTTTCTTCATTTTCCTGTATCTTACCCATACTCTTTTCCTTTCCGCTCTTTTTTTTGACCGCTATGTTAATTATTTTTTTTGTACTCTTCTTTCTTCCCATGTCAAATCGTGATTTATATAAATTTTTGTGTTTCTTAATTTCCTCTTCTCCGCCATCACCTCCCATCTTCCCATTTCCGCCACCACCATCTCATTTTCTTTCTTTCTATTTATCACTGTTACCTTTTTCTCTTCTACTTTCACATTTAATTTTTCTTTCAGCATCAATGCTAAATCCTTTTGTGATTCTTCATTTCTCCACCCCTTTTTACAATATTATTCTTCCTTTTCCATCTCTCTTCACCTTCCGCTTTTTTTCCAGTTTTTCTATTCTCTTCACCAGTTTCTCTTTTTCTTTCTTCCACTTCTTTTCCCTTTCTCTTATTTCTTCTTTTATTTCTTCGATTTCTTGCCTTATTCCTTGTATGTTTTCTTTTATCTATTTCAACATCTCTCATTGATTTCTTTAGGTCCTCCATTTCTTTGTGTTCTTTTCTCTATCCTCTTTCTGTTATTGAGTTGTTTTCTTCGATTTCCTTTGTTATATTTTTAATGCCCGGTGATCTTATTTTTCAAGTGATTGTATTATACAAATTAGTCTCAGTGTTTTTGTTAAATATCGTTAGATTTAATTAGTTCCGTTTAGTTCTAATCGTGTAAATATTTCGTTTATCAATAAACTAGTTTTAAAAATAGTTTCAATGCATTGTAGTACATTTCTGACTGTTGAATATGCAGTTTTTAACTTGTAGTCGCGTGGAGGTAAATATCGCAATGGTTAGTAAGGTTTTAGACCGTAAACGGCGCAGCATATGCTTGAAATCCGGATGTGCTTAAACGTCATTCTTACGTTGAATTTAGTGATGGTAGGAGATTGAGAACAACACTCGGTACGGGGTAAAATTTTTTTCTATCAACATCTACCTTATGGCAATCATTTTTAAGAAAAATTTCTTTCATGCAGAACATATAAGCTTCTAAAAAGACTGCTCATCTTCATTTTTTGTGTTGCATTTTTAACAGAGATCTGATTAAGGTTGGTGATGAATTTTATCCACACAATCATTTATTGGGTATTATAACTTCGTATTACACCCTGTATAGACTTCAAACTCTGTATCTTTTAGAGGAACAAAAAAGTTAACAATTGTAAAAAAATTATGTTATGTATGCTGTTTATAAATTAGGTTTATGTATTACTTTTAAACGATGTTTTTTGATAGGAATAACTTTTTGCTCGATAAGTGTTGTATTTTTGACAATCGATTCTGTTGATTTTTTGAAGTTATACAATCTACACTAATATTATAAAGAAGTAAAGATTGTAAGCTTGTATGTTTGTAAGTTTGGGTATTACCATTAAACTGAATTGCATGGTGTTTGTTATAAAACAATTTATTGTTTTTGCATTTTTTGGAAAATGAAAAGCTAATGAAGTAAAGTGTTAGCAATAATTTTTATTGTTCAAACAGATCACGTCCAATTAATCTATTCCACATGTGGTTTTGAAACCGCGTGGAATGAAGGAAACTCAATTTGGTGCAATTTTCTTCCTCTAGAATTGATGAAGGTAAGCAATATGAATACACTTTGACCTTATATAAAAATGTGATGTCTTTTCAAGATTTTAGAGTTTTCGGAAAATGTAAAAAGTTATTACGTTCACGGATATGCACACAATATTACCTACGAACAAGCTTGTCCTTTATTCAATGATATGATCAAGCATTTTACCAGGTACATACTTTAGTATTTGCATATTTTTGTTATTACAGTTTTTTTAGGGAAGATCCTTTTCCAACTACTGCTATGTATTTTACACATTCAGGAACAATTTTAAAATTCTTAGCTCACTTGGGGTTATACAAATCTAATCAACCACTAAAGCACACAGATTATAAAAACGGGACTTATAAATGGAATGAAAGTAGATTAGACGCATTCGGTTCAAATATAGAATTTGTTTTGTATAGGTTTGTATAACTACAAACTAAATCATTTTTTTAATAAATTTATTTTAGCTGTGACGGACAACACAAAGTCGCAGCCTATCATCAAGAACGTATTGTAGAATTGCCTAATTGTACAAAACTATGTGATTTAGATAGTCTTAAAAAAATATATCGCAAAAGCATTAATTGCGAGTTTGATACAATGTGCAAATTATAGATTACCAAAATACATGCTTTAAAAAAAATTTACTTGTAAATAATTTTTTTTTAATCACAACAGACATCAAACATTAGAATAACGTTTTCATAAAATAATGACAAATCAGAATAAACTTATAATTATAAAGACGCCAACAAAGAAAACTCCTAACGCCCATATCTTCTAAATCTAGAGATTTTTGTAAACGAAGTAAGTATTAAAATCATACAGAAGACTAGAGGAATTTACTACTGAGGCCACAACACGTAGTTTCATTATCCGATTCTAAATTGAAAAAATTCCAAAATTGTTTGATTTGATTATTAATTGCAATTGTCTACTTTTGACTCGCTCTTGACAGTTCTAAAATTGTCTGTAGTTCTGTTTTATTGTATGGAAGAATGGGAGTAAATTGGCAAATAGTGCAACTAACTATAAAAACAAAATACTAAGGAAAAAAATAGTAGGAAAAAGATAAAAAAACTTGCAGGATAATCAAAAAAGTAATTTATCAGCTTGATCAGAACCGTGTTGGAAAAGCAACAAAAGATTCTCTTTTAACCAAGAAATTTTCAAAATAGACTGCTGAGTTGCTACTTTAAGCAGCGCCGTCGCGTGAACGGGGCGACCGGGGCAATCGCCCCGGGCGCCGCGAGCGTATTTTGTAAAGCAATTTTGAATAATGCGTTGCATGTATTAATTAAAAAAATAAATATATGACACTAATATAGCTTTGTATTTAAAAGTTATCTGACACACACACGCTGCCGTGAAGCGCTGGCCGTTGTTCTATTTTTTGTTTCACCCGACTTTGAGACAATGATCTCACCTTACATCTCCTCCTTACCAAACGCCCGCCATTACCTCTCTTGCGCCCGGCGCCCCTCTTATACTTTGCATGATGCGAGTCGCATCCACCTGCCACCGTCCCACAGGCCACTGTCAGTGTTCAGAATGTCGAAAAAGTTATCGGGAGCTCAACCGCAAAAATTATATAAGGAAATTGAATTAGCTCGTGAAACGTTACTATCAAAAGTTCCAAAACTAACTAATTTTTTCAATAATTCGTCTTCAACACCAGCCCCAGAGACCGTTACCGTATGTGACCTGTACCAGTTTTCAAGGGACTGGCGAAGAAATTCCTGTCGTCCCTACAAGATACAAGTGATAACCAAGAGGTAAATTTAAGTTTAACGTCTGATATTGACCAAGACACCACGTTGGCTTTGTCTGGAGATCCAGGAACATGGCCAGAGCTCATTCTTAATGAACAGCGCAATGACCTTATTTTAAAAGGTCCTTCTGGTTGCGATTTTTCCATAGAAAATAATCAGTACCCAAAAAATTTTAAAAACAAGCATTTTTCAAATTGTTTTCGATTCCGTTTCGCTGAAAACGGTGAAAAAATACTAAGACGATGGTTAGTTTATTCTGAACAAAATGATTCGGTGTACTGTTTTTGCTGTAGGCTTTTCGACCCATCTTCAAAATCACACTTCGGTCATAAAATAGGTTTTAATGACTGGAAACACGTGACTGATAGGTCTAAATCTCATGAAGTATCACCGGATCACTTTAAATACATGATCGAGTGGGCCACGGCTGAAAGTAGACTTAAAGGGGGTACTTTGATAAATCAAATCAAATCAATACTGAAACACAACGCTCAGAAGAGGTGTTAAGACGGTTGGTCGAAATCACTTTGTATTCGGCAGAAAATAACATAGCATTTCGAGGTTCATCTTCAAAGGTATTTACAAAAAATAATGGCAACTTTCTCTGGCTTGTACAACTCTTGGGGAAGTTTGATGCAGTTTTATTGGTACACTTACGCAGAGTAACTAACCGAGAAACTAGGTTTCACTTGTTAAGTGTATCGATTCAAAAGGAGATTATTAACATGTTAGGTTGTAAAGTAAAGGAGAGCATCATCAAGAAAATAACAACTGCCAAATATTTTTCTGTTATTTTTGACTGCACTCCCGATATCAGCCATAAAGAGCAAACATCTCTAACGATTCGCTATGTTGGTGAAGAATGTGATGATATTAACATAGAGGAAAGCTTCATAGCATATCAGGTGGCAGAAGAAACTACCCGAGAAGCTCCCACTGACCTGATATTTAAGGAAATTGCCAAATGCGGACTAAACATGAAAGACTGTCGGGGACAGGGCTAAGATATTGGCGCCAATATGGCAGGAATCCACAAAGGAGTTCAAACTGATGTGATAAAAGATTTCCCTCTGGCTTTTTTCATACCTTGTGGATGACATTCTCTTAACCTCTTAATTTCCGATGGAGCGAAATCGTCGGTCAAATCTACGTTTCTGTTTGGAATTCTTCAGCGTATTTATACAATATTTGCAGGCTCTACAAGGCACTGTGGGTGTGGGATCAGTGAACATGTCAAGAATCTCACGGTAAAGCAAGTATGTGAAACAAGGTGGGGAGCCCGAATATCTGCGGTTCAGGCTGTTCGCTACCAGTAAGTTGAAGTCCGGGATGCTCTGATCGAATTAAGTGAGAAAACGGACGATCCTCAGACAGCAAGCGAGGCTTATTCCTTAGCCAAAGATATGGAAGACTTTTCTTTCTTAGTATGCTTACTATTATGGCATGATTTGCTCTTTGAAATCAATATCAAGGGAAAGCTAAAGACGTTAGTGATGCAGTGAAAAAGTTAAATAATTGTTTGGACTTTCTATACAAATTCAGAATAATTGGATTTACCAACGCAGTAATTTCAGCCAAAGATAATGCAGAACAGCTTGAAATACAACCAGTCTTCGCAGAAAAAAGAATTCGCAAAAAGAAGCGTGTCTTTTCGTATGAAAGTGGTGATAAAGTAATTACATCTGCAGAAGACACATTCAAGAGAGAGGTCTTTTATCCCTTAGTGTATACGGTTTCAACCTCACTTAAAAGTAGGTCAACTGCAATTAACAATCATAGTTTACAATGGGGTTTTTATATAACGTGACTAAACTTCCAGAAAAAGGTGACTTAAAACAAAGTTGTTTGAAACTGGAATCCCACTTAAAGAATACTGACGGTGTATCGGATATCAACGGCTATGAACTTTTTTGTGAACTGCAACATGTGAATTTCATATTAGAGCTAAATAAACCAGAACTTCAACCTATTGACGTGTTGCGATCAATCAAGAAAACCGGCAGCAAAGATTTATTTATGAATCTGTGGATTGCACTAAGAGTGTTGTTAACTACACCAGTGACAGTTGCAAATACGGAGCGTAGCTTTAGTAAGCTAAAACTCATAAAGACATATTTACGCTCAACTATGTCCCAAGAAAGACTGAATTCTTTGGCCATCCTGTCAATTGAAAACGATGAGGCACGAAAAATAGACTACAAAGAAATAGTCACGACATTTGCTCGTGCAAAAGCCAGACGAATGTCTTTTAGTGTTTAATGTATACCTTTTTTTGTGATTCTCTTAACTATATTTTATAAAATGTATGTACTGTTTTAATGTTTTAAAGAATTTTTAATTGCTTTTTTAAATTCCTGACTCTGGTATTCTTAAAATTTGAAAGGTAACTGGCAAGCATTTGGGTGTTTTGCTGTTTTTAAAGACACAAAAGGTTTTAATAAAGGATAATAGGTTTAATAATGGATAGACCGATGGGCGAAAACTCGAGTTGGTGGTGGAGAAGGGGGGAGTTGACAAAGTCACGCCCCGGGCTCCAACTAACTACGCGACGGCACTGACCTTATGTTGTAATTTTTTACCAAAGATATCACTGATGTTACTGCTACCAAGAACACTATTGAGACCTAAATATTGTCTATTGAAACTTTAAACATGATATAAAGAATTTATTTCTGCAAATTCTTTAAACACGCGCGGCACTACTGCAGGTTTAATTATCACTGAAGGTTTTGTACAAATGAGACTTCACTTTGTTTGATCTGGTGATGAATTTAAATTGTCTACTCTTGCTTTCTACGTATGTCGTTTTGTTTCATTGTCTTGAAAAATAAGAGTGACTGACAAATAGTGTTTCGAATCTCTGCAGAAGTATGTATCGGCGTATGCTCCGGAAATCCGTGGAAGTGGTGTCATCTTACTTGAGTGTATAAAAATCAAAAGGCGACTAACTATTGAAACAAAATTCGAATCAGTGAGATGAAGACAAGATTCTTAAACGTTCTTTTTTTTTGGCTAATTCAAAAAAGTAATCTACAAGCTTGAGATCAAAAACGCGTTGACGCAGCACAGAATGTCTTTTTCCAACCAAGATACTTTTCAAAACCACTATTCCAAATAAATTTTTCTTGACAAAACCTGTAATGCAACTATTTTATCCATTTCCAAAAATTTATTGAGTTTTCTCAATATTAGTATAATATCACTGACACTAAAACATGAGCAACTAAGAATAAATGTATCTAAACCTGACAGATTGAACATAAAAAAACTTTAATTTGTATTTAACAACGAATCATTTATAGCGTACATAAATATTTTATGTATATAATATATTTTATTAAATACAACTCATGGTAAATATAAAAACGACATTATATATTTATACACTCGGTAAATAATAAAATTATAAAAAGCGTTACGAGTTCTATGAAAAATTTATGTTATTTTTTAATACTGATTTATAATGAGTTCTTTATTCTTCGTACAATAAAAATAAATAAATAATTAAAACCCAAGTTACGCTTTACTTAAATAAGTAATTAAAGCCAAACAAATATTTTGTTTTTACATATGAAAAAAACAAATTACGTAATAAGCATTTTCACTTAAAGTTCGTACATGTTAAATAATCTTCAAATGATATATATCTTAGCAATAATAATAAATATATACTCCTACGCTACGATAACATAAATTACTAGATTTGATTATTTGCCAAAAATCTACAAAAATGAAATTTTTATGACATCTTATTACTAACATTACACTAAATGTTTAAAAATAATTGTTATTAATAATAAGATTCTTCATTATCCCTCCACCAACAAATGCACGTCCTTTTCTTCCTGTAACAAAACGCGTATTAATATATACATTTATTCAAAAAAAATTATAGTTTAAGTAAGAAATTTGTGCATTTGTGTTTAAAACAGTCACATTATTTCCATAATTTTTTTTAGAAATTATGCACTGCGTTTTATTTATAAAAACATCGGTTTATATTTGAATATAACTGTCAAAAAAGCACAATTTTATTACAAAATTTTGAGTCGCATAAGTTTTAATAATCTCACGAAAGAACCATTAAATACGATTTCTTTAAAGTAAAAACAAAATATTTCAAAAACACTAAATTTCAGATTATTCAAATTGTTCCAATTGTGTAAAAAAAAGTTGATTAATTGATAAATTATCAGTGCTGCAAAAGCATAATTTTATCACAATATTTTGACTGGTAGCAACACATAAACCCTAATTAACTAAAATTGAACTACTTCACCGTCTTTCAGATTATTTACTTCAAGTTACTCCAATTGTTTTAAGTTAATGTAAATTTAAACTGTCACAAGTGCATTATTTTATTACATAAGCCCTAATTATCTCACTAAAGATACATAATTACGATTTCTTTAACTAAAACCGAACTACATTAAAACTATTAGATTACCTAATTTTAGTTACTCCAATTATGCTAAAGAAAATTAAATTATAACTGTTTTAAGTGCATAATTTTATTAAAACATTTTGACTGATGACAACGCATAAGCCCTAATTATCTCACTAAAGAAACAATAATAAAGATTTCTTTAATTAAAACCAAACTACTTCAAAACACTGACTTTCACATTATCTACTTAAGTTACTCTAATTGTGTTAAGTTAATTTAAATTATAACTGTTACAAGCGCATAATTCTATTACAACATTTGATTGATAATAATAATTTTATTACCACCGAAGTAACATTAATTATTATTTATTTAACTAAAACAAAACTATTTCAAAAACATGACTTTCAAGTTATCTACTTTAAGTTAACCTTATTGTGTTAAGTTAATTGAAATTATGATTGTTACAAACGCATTATTTTATTACAAAATTTTATCGATGACAACGCATAAGCCCTAATTATGTCACTGAAGAAACATTAATTACAATTTCTTTAATTAAAACCGAACTACTTTTAAACTTTTAGATTACCTTATTTTAGTTACTCCAATTGACAACGCATAAGCCTTTTATATCACTGAAGAAACATTAATTACTATTTATCTAACTAAAACCGAACTATTTCAAAAACACTGACTTTCAGATTACCTATTTTAAGTTACTCCAATTGTGCTAAAGAAAGTTAAATTATAACTGTTTCAAGGGCATAATTTTATCACAAAATTTTGATTATTGACAACGCGTAAGCCCTAAGTATCTAACTGAAGAAACATTAATTACGATTTCTTTAAGTAAAACCAAATTATTTCAAAAACACTGACTTTTAGATTACCTACTTTAAGTTACACCAATTGTGTTAATAAAAGTTAAGTTATATCTGTTTCAAGCGCATAATATTTTATTACAAAATTTTGATTGATGACAACGCTTAATCCTTAATTATCTCACTAAAGAAAGATTAATTACGAATTCTTTAACTAAAATTGTGTTAAGCAAAGTTAAATTATAACTGTTGCATGCGCATAATTTTATCACTAATTTTTGATTGATGACAACGCATAACCTTTGATTATCTCATTGAAAAAACATTAATTACGATTTCTTTAACTTAAACCGAACTACTTCAGAAACACTGACTTTCAGATTATCTACTTTAAGTTACTCCAAGTGTGTTAAGTTAATTTAAATTATAACTGTTTCAAGCGCATAATTTTATCACAAAATTTTAATTGATGACAACGCATAAGCCCTAAATATCTCACTAAAGAAACATTAATTACGATTTCTTTAAGTAAAACCAAATTATTTCAAAAACTCTGATTTTCAGATTATATACTTCAAGTTACTCCAATTGTGTTAAGTTCATTTAAATTATAGCTGTCACAGGCGCATTATTTTATTACATAAGCCGTAATTATCTCACTAAAGAAACATTAAAAACGATTTCTTTAACTAAAACCGAACTACTTTAAAACTATTAGATTACCTAATTTTAGTTACTCCAATTGTGCTAAAGAAAATTAAATTATAACTGTTTTAAGTGCATAATTTCATTAAAAAAATTTGATTGATGACAACGCATAAGCCCTAATTATCTGACTAAAGAAACATTAATTTCGATTTTTTTAACTAAAACCGAAGTATTTCAAAACACTGACTTTCAGATTATCTACTTTAAGTTATTTTAATTGTGTTAAGTTAATTTAAATTATAGCTGTTACAAGCGCATTATTTTATTGCACAATTTTAAATTGATGGCAACGCATAAGTCCTAATTATCACACTAAATTAAGATTAATTACGATTTTTTTAACTGCAACCAAACTACTTTAAAACTTTTAGATTACCTAATTTTAGTTACTCCAATTGTGCTAAAACAAATTAAATTATAACTGTTTCAAATACATAATTTTATCAAAAAAATTGGATTGATGACAACGCATAAGCCCTAATTATCTCACTGAAGAAACAGTAATTACGATTTTTTTAACTAAAACCGAACTACTTTAACACTTTTAGATTATTTAATTTTAGTTACTCCAATTGTGCTAAAAAAATTTAATTATAACTGTTTGAAGTGCATAATTTTATCACAAAATTTTGATTTATGACAACGCATAAGCCCTAAATATCTCACTAAAGCAACAGTAATTAGTTTTTCTTTAACTAAAACTGAACTATCCAAAAACATTGACTTTCAGATTACCTAATTTTAGTTACTCCAAAAAAAGGCTTTCAAGCGCATAACTTTATCACAAAATTTTGATTAATCACAACGCATTAGCCCTAATTATCACACTAAATAAACATTAATTACGATTTTTTTAACTGCAACCTAGCTACTTTAAAACTTTTAGATTACCTAATTTTAGTTACTCCAATTGTGCTAAAACAATTTAAATTATAACTGTTTCAAGTGCATAATTTTATCACAAAATTTTGTATGATGACAACGCATAAGCCCTAAATATCTCACTACAGAAACATTAATTAATATTTGTTTAACTAAAACCGAACTATCCAGAAACATTGACTTTCAGATTACCTAATTTTAGTTACCCCAAAAAAAGGTTTTCAAGCGCATAACTTTATCACAAAATTTTGATTAATCACAGCGCATTAGCCCTAATTATCTCACTAAAGAAACATTAATTACGATTTCTTTAACTAAAACCGAACTACTTTAACACGTTTAGATTATCTAATTTTAGTTAATTATAACTGTTTCAAGTGCATAATTTTATCACAAAATTTTGATTGATGACAACGCATAAGCCCTAAATATCTGACTAAAGAAACAGTAATTACGATTTTTTTAACTAAAACCGAACTACTTCAAAACACTTACTTTCAGATTACCTACTTTAAGTTACTCCAATTATGTTAAGCTATGTTAAACTATATTTGTTACAAAAGCATATTTTTATCACAAAATTTTAATTAATAACAACGAATAAGCCCTAATTATCTCACTAAAGAAACATAAATTACGATTCTTTTTTAACTAAAACCGAAGTACTTCAAAACTTTCAGATTAGTTTAAGTTTAATTGTGTTAAAAAAAGTTAAAAAAAAAGTTTTCAAGCGCATAATTGTATCACAAAAAAAGTTTCTATTAATGACAACGCATAAGGTCTAATAAGCGCACTGAAGAAACATTAATTATTATTTATCTAACTAAAACCGAACCAAAAACTAAAACACCGACTTTCAAATTACCTAGTTTAAGTTACTCCAGTTGTGCTAAAGGAAAAATAAATTATAACTGTTTCAAGGTCTCAGAACCAAAATCCTGAGGATAGCAGATAACGCTTTGAGGTTCAATTGGTAACATAAGTTCATCAAGGAAGCTTCCGAAGTCTGAGCGATTGCCCTAACCTACTGGTCAGATCTTGACAAATTTCTAAACCTTCATCAATTGTTTAAATTCTCAAATAGTTTTTAGAACTTTTTTGCCAATTTTCTAATTTTTTAAAATATCCATAACTGGTAGTTGGATTTAATAACCGAGAAATTCGAAAATCTATAGATAAAACAGGTGATCCATCTACCAACATACAGCGATGTCTATAACGTCAATTTGATCAATTTTATACGTGGGCTCATGAACCACGAGATGGTCTTGACCAGAACACTTCAATTTGTAATTAAATCATTATCTAACCATTTTCTAAATTTTTAGCCAGCTTATTAAGCTTTCTATATAAATTTCCACAAACTTTAGAACTTTAATTTTCCATTCGGTTGTTAAAATTTTTGAAACCGTTAGGCAAATTATTCACAATCTTTCAATTGTTTTAGCTATTTCTTTAAATTCTCTGCCAAAACTTTCTATCTCTTTTTTAAGTTCTTAGCCAGTCTATTAAATTTTCTACTAAGTGACTAAATTCTAAACCAGTTCTTTAAATTTTCCTTCATAGCCAACTATCTAAATTTCCAATAATCTTTTAAACTCTTGAACTTTCCATTAGCTTGTTAAGCTTGTGGCACTTTCTATAAAATTTTCGAAACATTTTGGGAACTATACTATATACAAATTCTCAAATATTTTAGCCATTTCTTTAAATTTAGTTTTAAACTTTCTACATGGTTTCTCAGTTTTTAGCCAGTTCATTAAAATTTTTCTAAATTCTTAATCGGCTCTTTAAATTTTCTTTTATAGCCAACTATCTACATCACCACAAGCTTTCTATTAGAATTTTAAAACTTTCGAAACCTTTAGGTAGATAAATCATTCACAATTTATCAAATATTTTAGCCACCTCTTTAAATTCTCTTTCGTAATTTCTACCCATTTTCTAAGTTTCTACCCCATTAAGTTCTCTATAAATTTTCTAAATTCTTAACCAGTTCTTTAATTATTCTTTCATAGCCAAATCTAACTTTCCACAAAGTTAGAAATTTTTAAACTTTCCATTAGCTTTTTAAAATTTTCGAAATCTTGAGTTAACTAAATTATTAACAATTTTCCAAATATTTTAGCTATATTTTTAAATTCTTTGTCAAACTTTATACCTCTTTTTGAAGTTCTTAGCTAGTCTATTAATTTTTTTACCAACTGGCTAAATTCTTAAGCAGTTCTTTAAATTTTCCTTCTTAGCCGACTATCTAAATTTCCACAAATCTTTTAAACTCTTTTCCATTAGCTTGTTAAAATTTTCGAAGCTTTTTGGGAACTACAATTTTTTATAATTTTTCAAATATTTTAGCCATCTCTTTGAATAAAAAAATTTTTTTTTAACTTTCTACATATTTTCTCAGTTTTTAGTCAGTTTATTAAAATTTCTCTAATTTCCACAAACCTTTAAATTTCATCAGTTTTTCATTAGCATTAGGTATATAATTTTCGAAACTTTTTTTAAAATTAAATTATTCACAATTTTTTTAATATTTTAGTCATATTGAAATTGTCTTTCTAAACTCTTCCTTTTTTCTAAGTTTTTACTAAATCCATCAACTTTCCACCAGCTGACTAAATTCTCCAGCAGTTTTTTAAGTTTTTTAGTTTTTTATTAGCATAATAATTTTCGAAACTTTCAGATAACTGAATTATTAATAGTTTTTCAAATACATATTTTAGTCGTCTCTTGAAATTGTCTTTATAAACTCTTTCTATTTTCTAAGTTCTTACCCAGTCCATTAAACTTTCCACCAACTGACTAAATTTCTAACCAGTTCTTTAAATTCTCCTGTATAGTTAACTGTCTAAATTTCCACAAACTTTTAAATTCTTTAGTTTTTCATTAGCTCTATATAATTTTCGAAACTTTTTTAAAAATTAAATTATTCATAATTTTTTAAATATTTTAGTCATCTTGAAATTGTCTTTCTAAACTCTTCCTTTTTTCTAAGTTATTACTAAGTCCATTAACTTTCCAACAGCTGACTACATTCCTCAGCAGTTTTTTAAATTCTTTAGTTTTTCATTAGCATAATAATTTTCGAAACTTTTAGATAACTTAATTATTAATAGTTTTTCAATAGTCGTCTCTTGAAATTGCCTTTATAAACTCTAAAGTTCTTACCCAGTCCATTAAACTTTCCACCAACTGACTAAATTTCTAACCAGTTCTTTAAATTCTCCTCTATAGTCAACTGTCTAAATTTCCACAAACTTTTAAATTCTTTAGTTTTTCATTAGCATTATATAATTTTCGGAACTTTTAGATGACTAAATTATTCATAACTACGAGATCGCTTTGACCAAAACACTTCAATTTGTAATTAAATTATTATCTACTTATTTTTATAAGTTTTTAGACAGGTTATTAAGCAACTTTCTAAATTCTGAACCTGTTCTTTAAATTTTCTTTCACAGTCAACTATCTAAATTTCTACAAGATTTAGAAATTTTTAAACTTTCCATCAGCTTTTTGAAATTCTCGAAATTTTTAATTCACTAAATTATTCACAATGTTTCAAATATTTTAACCATTTTTTTAAATTATCTTTCATAATCTCTACCCATTTTCTAAGTTTCAAGCCAGCCCATTAAGCTCTCCATAAAATTTCTAAATTCTTAACCAGGTCTTTAATTCGTCTTTCATACCCAACTATCTAACTTTTCACAAACTTTAGAAATTTTTAAACTTTCTATTAGCTTTTTACAATTTTCTAAACCTTTCGGTAACTAAATTATTCACAATTTTCCAAATATTTTAGCTATCTCTTTAAATTCTTTGTCAAAACTTTCTACCTCTTTTTGAAGTTCTTAGCCAGTCTATTAAATTTTTTACCAACTGGCTAAATTCTTAACCAGTTCTTTAAATTTTCCTTCATAGCCAACTTTCTAAACTTCCACAAACCCTTGAACTTTCCATTAGCTTGTTAAAATTTTCGAAGCTTTTTGGGAACTACATTTTTTTATAATTTTTCAAATATTTTAACCATGTTTTTGAATAAATAACTTGCTACATATTTTCTCAGTTTTTAGTCAGTTTATTAAAATTTCTCTAATTTCCACAAACCTTTAAATTTTATCACAAAATTTTGATTGATGACAACCGCATTATCCCTAATTATCTCACTAAAGAAACATTAATTACGAATTCTTTAACTAAAATTGTGTTAAACAAAGTTAAATTATAACTGTTTCACGCTCATAATTTTATCACAAAATTTTGGCTCATATAGTACCGCATGAACCCTAATTAAATTATCTCTGTGAAGAAACATTAAATGCGATTTTTTTAAGTAAAAACGAAATACTTTAAACGCACTGTTTCAGATTACTTCAAATGTGTTGAGCAAGATTTATTTTGTTGTTAAATTGTAACTGTCACAAAACATAATTTTATCAAATATTTTGACACCGCATAAGCCCAAATTATTACACTGAAAAAACATTAAGTACAATTGTTTAAAGTAAAAACGCGAAACTTCGAAAACACTGACTCTAATTTTGTTGAACAAAATTAATTTTTTTGATAAATGTGTCAGTGCTTCAAATTCTAAATTTTATCACTAAATTTTGGCTAATAGAACCGCATAACCTCTAATCAGCTCACTAAAAAAACGTATTAAAATACGATCGCTTAAGTAAAAATGAATACCTTAAAAAACACTGACTTTCAGATTACTCCAATTGAGTTAAACAAACTTAATTTTTTTTGATAAATTCTAACGAATTACGCGGTTAATAAATTCTAACGTTACACGAACATAATGTTATCAAAAAATTTTGATTCACCAAGATAAGCAAGAATCTCACAAAAAAAACATCAATTATCATTAAGTACAAACAAAATACTTTAGAAAACACTGGCTTTCACATTAATCTAAATTATTCCAATTGAGTTGAACAAAGATAGTTTTTTTGATAAAGTTTAACGTTAGAAAACGATAATTTTATCAGATAATTTTTGCTCATAACACCACATAAGCCTTCATTATCTCTCTAAAAAACATTAAATGCTAAATGAAATACTTCAGACACTAACTCTCAGATTACTCCAATCGTGTTTAGCAAATTTAATTTTTTTGATGAATTTTGACTGTTAGAAAAGTATTATTTTATCACAAAGATTTGATTTATAATAACGCATAAGCCTTAATTATCCTACTAAAAATACATTAAACACAAAAAAATAAATAGAGATTCTTGATTCATCATTTTGTTTAAATCCAAAATAATAGATACCCTACTTCTTGAAATAACGCGAGTTATTATTGGAAACAAAACCAAATTATACAATCTTACAATTATAAGTTCAGTATTTGTAAAAATACAGCTTCGTTGTGTTTAAAAGTTTTATGGCGCGGCTATGAATATCAGAGAAAATAATCAAATGCTTCACATTCCATAAATTTTCGTATGATGAACAATTCATAGAAAGTTTGTAACAATCATTACAAACCGGTATTTAAAAGCAATAAAATTGCTGCTTACACCTTTTTTTGGCTTTAAGAATAAATAAATTAAAACTTTTGCAGCCGTCTGCGTTGAAAATTGTTTGATTTTTAACTAGAATGAATGGATAAATCGTAAAGAGTGACAGTACTTGTTTACCAACTTGTGATGAACAAATTTATTACGGATTGCGCAAAGTTTTATGCAAATGTCAAAATCATAAAAATAAAATCGCTAAAAAATTACCATACTTTTTTCTTCACACGCTTTGAAAGTCGTGTTAGTGCGCATCTTTCAACCAAGGAATTTATTTTTTACTTCTGTCACTTCAAATATGTTTTATGTTAGAGAGCAGACGAAATTTTTTGGCAATTGTTCAGTTTTGTGATTAATAAATATTATTTTATGTAGGTCTGAACCATGTAATCATGAATATTAAAAAAAAACATACTCATTCGAAAGGCTTCACTACATTCCCTTTATGGTCCCGAAAATTCCCACGCAGAGGAACACTAATCACATTACGTTTACGTCTGGTATGCACTACCGGTTCTTCAGGTGGCTGTGTTTCTTCTGGTTGTACCTGTGATTTCTCTTCCAGCGGTTTAGAATCCGATGTGTCAGTTTGTGCTTGTGTTTGTGTCTCAGACATTGTAATACTATAATCTTTCACTACGACGACACGACGAAGAAAGTTTCAAGATTTAGATAAGGCTTAAGTATTAATACCACGCTACTTCTTCCCACGAGCGTACAACGAAACTGAGGAATATTTTCTAAGTGACATTCGGTTTCTGTTTTATACTATATTTAACCGAAATCATTTCATATCTATGTACTACGCATCGTAGTTCTACAAAGTCAACAGTCACTGTGAAATTACTAGAATTTGTTTCCACTAATTAATTGTCGTATGTACGAACTTAGGTAACCTTGAATTTTGTATGAAACAACAGGTAAAACTAAACGGTTCTTCATGGACGCGTAATTTCATCATTATATATATTTAACGACCACTTAATACTAATGTAATATTGTTTATGTATGTACTAAGGAGGAGTTATCTATATAGGTTAGATAAGATTATAATATTAAAAACCATTAGTCAGAACAAAATACCTAAATTACTCGTTAGTTAAATTTGAATTAGTGGTCAGTAATCGATAAAGTTTATGATACTCAAATAAATTTGTTAAAAAAAAACGTATTCATACTAGTAAGATTCGTATCAAGAAATAATCATAATTTTGGAAAACCGGTCGATACTAGTATTCTATAAATTTTTTCTAGTTTTGTTTTTTCTTTAGAGACTTAGGATGAGCTTTTATTGTCTCGTTTGAACTAGAGGTTTTCTACCACCCAAGTCTACTACAACAAATAAAATTTTTAACGGTTTAGAGTATTTTAGATTTCTGCTAAACTCTTTGTCAAAAATCTAAAAGCTAAACTATAAAAAAAGCACAAAGTCTACCAACAACAATGAAACCTGCACCAGCTAAATCAGTACACCAAAAATAATTTGTAACTTATTATTACCACTACTCTAAATTTATTACTACTAATAGTACCGAGCGTTGTGATCTAGCTTAGATCAGATCTAAGCTGAAGCAGCCATAACGTAATTTTGTTAAAAAAATATAATCCAAATGCTGCTTGCGTCAAAATTTATTACTTTTTCTTGCCATTTAATTATGACTACCTTAAATTTATTACCCTTACCAATGATGGGCAATCGCAACGTGAGCGTCACTCAAAGCTTGACCAACCTTAACGTAACTGCTTAGAAAAATAATACTTATCGGCATTTAGAAGTTAAATTCGAATGTAAATAAGTAAAAATGTTGTAGAATGCAATGAGTTACTTTGTTTTTGACAAATAAAAATTTATTACCATTTCCAAAACTATTTTTAATGCATTTTATTGTTTGTTTTACATTAAAACAATACTTATCTGAATTTATTACCACGTCTTAAGAAGTTAAAATTTAGAGTAAATAGGTAAAAATGTTGAAGAATGCAAAAAGTTACTTTCTTTTTGACAAGTATAATTTTATTACCCCTTTCCAAACCATTTAAAGTGCATTCTATTATTTAAATAAATTGTTTTACAATGAAAAAATGTTATCTGTATTTTTGTCATATCTTAAGAAGTTAAAATCGAGTGTAAATAGGTAAAAATTTATAAAAATGCAAAAAATTACACTTTGTTGACAAGCATAAATTTATTACCCCTTTCTAAACCACTTGTGTTATTAAATGAGTAGTTTTACATCGTAACAATACTTATCTGCATTTAGCAGTTAAATATGGGTGTAAATAAGTAATAAATGTTGAAGAATGCAATATGTTACTTTTTTTTGACTAGTATAAATTTATTACTCCTTCCCCAACTAACTTTAATGCATTTTACTGTTTAAATAATTTGTTTTACATCCAAAGAATACTTATCTATATTTATTGCAATGTCTTAAAAAGTTCAATTTGAGTGTAAATAGGCAAAAATATTAAAAAATGCATTAGTTACAATTTTTTGACAAGTATGAGTTTATTACCGCTTGCCAAACTAATTTTAATGAATTTAAATTTATGAATCATTGGTTTTACATAGTACAATATTTGTCTGCATTGATTATCAAATTTTAAGACGTTATATTA
Source organism: Aquatica leii (assembly GCA_035610365.1). NCBI lineage: Eukaryota > Metazoa > Arthropoda > Insecta > Coleoptera > Lampyridae > Aquatica > Aquatica leii. The sequence goes on along the minus strand of CM069436.1, from coordinate 94,049,766 downwards.
CAGTGTAAATAAGTAAAAATGTTGAAAAATGCAGCAGTACAATTTTTTCACAAGTATGAGTTTATTACCCCTTTCCCAAACTAATTTTAATGCAACTAAATTAATAAATAATTGGTTTTAAATTGTAACAATACGTATTTGCATTTATTACCATATCTTCAGAAGTTCAATTTGAGTGTAAATAAGGAAAAATGATAGCAAATGCGATAAGTTACTTTTTATGTCAAGTACCTATAAATTTATTACTTTTTTCTAAACCATTTTTAATGCATTTCACGATTTAACTAATTTGTTTTACATTAAAAAAATACTTATTTGCATTTATTATCGTGTCCTAAGAAGTTAAATTTGACTGTAAATAGGCAAAAATATTAAAAAATGCTATAGTTACAATTTTTTGACAAGTATGAATTTATTACCGCTTTCCAAATTAATTTTAATGCATTTAAAATTATAAATCATTAGTTTTACATTGTACAATCTTTATCTGCATTGATTATCATACTGTAAGAAGTTAAATTAGAGTGTAAATAAGTAAAAATGTTAAAAAATGCAGTAGTTACAAATTTTTGATAAGTATGAGTTTATTACCCCTTTCCCAAACTAATTTCAATGCAATTAAATCAATAAATAATTGGTTTTACATCGTAACAATACTTATTTGCTTTTATTACCATGTTTTAAGAAGTTCAATTTAAATGTAATAAGTAAAAATGAGAGAGAATGCGATAAGTTACTTTTTTTGTCAAGCATAAATTTATTACTTCTTCTAAACCATTTTTAATGCATTTCACTATTTAACTAATTTGTTTTACATCAAAAAAATACTTATTTGCATTTATTACCATGTCCTAAGAAGTTAAATTTGAGTGTAAATAGGCAAAAATATTAAAAAATGCATTAGTTACAATTTTTTGACAAGTATAAATTTATTACCGCTTTCCAAATTAATTTTAATGCATTTAAAGTTATAAATCATTAGTTTTACATTGTACAATAATTATCTGCATTGATTATCATGGTGTAAGAAGTTAAATTAGAGTGAAAATAAGTAAAAATGTTGAAAAATGCAGTAGTTACACATTTTTGACAAGTATGAGTTTATTACGCCTTTCCCAAGCTAATTTTAATGCAATTAAATTAATAAATAATTGATTTTACATCGTAACAATATTTATTTGCTTTTATTACTATGTGTTAGAAGTTCAACTTGATTGTAGATAAGTAAAAATGATAGAGAATGCGATAGGTTTTTTTTTGTCAAGCATAAATTTATTACATTTTTTTAAACCATTTTTAATGCATTTCACTATTTAACTTATTTGTTTTACATTAAAAAAATACTTATTTGCATTTATTACCATGTCCAAAAAAGTTAAATTTGAGTGTAAATAGGCAAAAATATTTAAAAATGCATTGGTTACAATTTTTTGACAAGTATAAATTTATTACCGCTTTCCAAATTAATTTTAATGCATTTAAATTTAGAAATCATTAGTTTTACATCGTACAATATTTATCTGCATTGATTATCAGACTGTAAGATGTTAAATTAGAGTGTAAATAAGTAAAAATATTGAAAAATGCAGAAGTTACAAATTTTTGATAAGTATGAGTTTATTACTGCTTTTCCAAACTGTTGTAATCTAATTAAATTAATAAATAATTGGTTTTACATCGTAACAATACTTATTTGCTTTTATTACCATGTCTTAAGAAGTTTAAATTGAGTGTAAATAAGTAAAAATGATAGAGAATGCGATAGTTTACTTTTTTTGTCAAGCATAAATTTATTACTTTTTTCTAAACCATTTTTTATGCATTTCACTATTTAACTAATTTGTTTTACATTAAAAAAATACTTATTTGCATTCATTATCATGTCTTAGGAAGTTAAATTTGATTGTAAATATGCAAAAATATTAAAAAATGCATTAATTACAATTTTTTGACAAGTATAAATTTATTATCGCTTTCCAAATTAATTTTAATGCATTTAAATTTATAAATTATTGGTTTTACATTTTATAATATTTATCTGCATTGATTATCATACTGTAAGAAGTTAAATTAAAGTGTAAATAAGTAAAAAAGTTGAAAAATGCAGTAGTTACAAATTTTTTACAAGTATGAGTTTATTACCCCTTTCTGAAACTATTTTAATGCAATTAAATTAATAAATAATTGGTTTTACATCGTAACAATACTTATTTGCTTTTCTTGCCATGTTTTAAGCAGTTCAATTTGAGAGTAAATAAGTAAAAATGATAGAGAATCCAATAAGTAACTTTTTTTGTCAAGCATAAATTTATTACTTTTTTCTAAACTATTTTTGATGCATTTTACTGTCTAACTATTTTGTTTAACATTACAAAAAATACTTATTTGCATTTATTACCATGTCTTAAGATGCTGAATTTGAGTGTAAATAAGTAAAAATAATAGAGAATGCGATAAGTAACTTTTTTTGTCAAGCATAAATTTTATACTTTTTTCTAAACCATTTATAATGCATTTTACTGTTTAACTAATTTGTTTTAAATTAATACAATATTTATTTGCATTTATTACCATGTCCTAAAAAGTTAAATTTGAGTGTAAATAGGCAAAAATATTAAAAAATACATTGGATACAATTTTTTGACAAGTATAAATTTATTACCGCTTTCCAAATTAATTTTAATGCAATTAAATTAATAAATAATTAATTTTACATCGTAACAATACTTATTTGCTTTTATTACCATGTCTTAAGATGCTGAATTTGATTGTAAATAAGTAAAAATAATAGAGAATGCGATAAGTAACTTTTTTTGTCAAGCATAAATTTATTACTTTTTTCTAAACCATTTTTAATGCATTTTACTGTTTAACTAATTTGTTTTACCCTAATACAATATTTATTTGCATTTATTACCATGTCTTAAGAAGTTAAATTTGAGTGTAAATAGACAAAAATATTAAAACATGCATTAGTTACAATTTTTTGACAGGTATAAATTTATTACCGCTTTCCAAATGAATTTTAATGCATTTAAATTTATAAATTATTGGTTTTACATCGTAAAATATTTGTCTGCATTGATTATCATACTGTAAAAAGTTAAATTAGAGTGTATGTAGGTAAAGATGTTAAAAAATGCAGTAGTTACAAATTTTTGGAAAGTATGAATTTATTACTCCCTTCCCAAACTAATTTTAATGCAATTAAATTAATAAATAATTGGTTTTACATCGTAACAATACTTATTTGCTTTTATTACCATGTCTTAAGAAGTTCAATTTGAGTATAAATAAGTAAAAATGATAGAGCATGCGATAGGTTACTTTTTTTGTCAAGCATAAATTTATTACTTTTTTCTAAACCACTTTTAATGCATTTCACTATTTAACTAATTTGTTTTACATTTAAAAAAAATTGATTTACATTTATTACCATGTCTTAGGAAGTTAAATTTGATTGTAAATAGGCAAAAATATTAAAAAATGCATTAGTTACAATTTTTTGACAGGTATAAATTTATTACCGCTTTCCAAATTAATTTTAATGCAATTAAATTAATAAATAATTAATTTTACATCGTAACAATACTTATTTGCTTTTATTACCATGTCTTAAGATGCGGAATTTGAGTGTAAATAAGTAAAAATAATAGAGAATGCGATAAGTAACTTTTTTTGTCAAGCATAAATTAATTACTTTTTTCTAAACTATTTTTGATGCATTTTACTGTTTAACTATTTTGTTTTACAATAAAAAAATACTTATTTGCATTTATTACCATGTCCTAAGAAGTTAAATTTGAGTGTAAATAGGCAAAAATATTAAGTGTGAATATTTGAGTGTGAATAAGTAAAAATAATAGAGAATGCGATAAGTAACTTTTTTTGTCAAGCATAAATTTATTACTTTTTTCTAAACCATTTTTAATGCATTTTACTGTTTAACTAAATTATTTTACATTAAAAAAATACTTATTTGCATTTATTACTATGTCTTAAGAACTTAAATTTGAGTGTAAATAGACAAAAATATTAAAAAATGGTTACAATTTTTTGACAAATATGAATTTATTACCGCTTTCAAAATGAATTTTAATGCATTTAAATTTACAAATTATTGGTTTTACATCGTAAAATATTTGTCTGCATTGATTATCGTACTGTAAGAAGTAAAATTAGAGTGTAAGTAGGTAAAAATGTTAAAAAATGCAGTAGTATTTTTGGAAAGTATGAATTTATTACTCCTTTCCCAAACTAGTTTTAATGCAATTAAATTAATAAATAGTTGGTTTTACATTGGTACAATACTTATCTGGATGTATTATAATGTTTTTAGAAGTATACATCGAGTGTAAATAAGTGAAAATTATGAAAAATTACACTTTTTTGACAAGTATAAATTTATTACTACACCGCAAATCACTTTTAATGTTTTTAAACGCTCAAATGACTTGTTTTAGACCACAAAAAAGTAGCTTGGTATGGAATAAGAAACTTATATTAAATTACAATTTTTTTTACTTATTTACGGCCGATTTTAACTTTAATATGGTAATAAATGCAATAAAATATTGTTACGCTGTAAAAGAAATCACTATTTAAAAACGCATTCAAAATAATTTGGAATGGGGTAATAAATTTATAATTGCAAAAACGCATTTTATTGAATTTTTCAACATAGGAATAAATACATATAAGTAGTGTTGCTATGTAAATCATTTAAACATTTAAATTTATCAAAAGTGATTTAGTGGTAAAAAGAAATTAAATTTTGTTTTAATAATAGAGAAATCTAGACATAATTTTTCTAATCAAAGTTATGCTATGGTTGCTCCAGCTTAGATCTAAGCTAGCCTATAAAGCAATTACTCTATATGGATAAGAGTAATAAATTTAAGGTAGTGGTAATAAATTGGTATTAAAAAATTAACAAAATCTCGAACTATGATTGTTGGTAGTGGCTGATTTGGGCGGTGCAGCTTCCAGAAGTGTCGACTGCAAGTCTACGTTTGCTACACCAGTATCAAAATTTATATTTAAAAAAAATTGAGAAGGTAAACATTGGGACCGAAAATTTTAAAACCATACCTGAGTAACATACATGTGTTAAATTTGGTATTTTATACTAAAATTGGATTAGGTAAATGTATGCCATAACAAATAAATGTTTACATTTTTTACCACAGTCATTCATCTAAGAAGCGAAATTTGAACACTGATTTACATACCTATACAATTTAAGATCCAAGAAATATTAACACCAATTCACGATCACCATATTTTTAAATTTTAATAATCACGTCTAGACTTAACCGCGTAATTCACGATAAAATGATTAATATAATTATTATAGAAATGATTAGAACAACTTTAGATTACTAACACAAAGCACAGAAACAATCTAAACTTGATTTTGTCTTGTTTTCTATTACTTATAACAATTTAAACAAATCACGTTTTATACAAGAACAATATTTACGTAACTTCCAAAACAAATGTTTGTATCTCGTTTAACGTAACGATAATTTATTATCTGAAACCGCAACATTGACATTGAGCCAAGAAATCGTGACTTCGGAAAAGAATTAATTCCAGCACGTTTGAATTATATAATTACATCGATTAAAAATGTACTTACAGGATTATTCCCAAACGGGTGCTGGGTTACCCCTAGCATCTCTTTCGTATCCTTGTTTTAGTCCCACATTTATCGTATTTCTGGTATCAATACATGTTGGTGCTGTAGTAGTAGGCGGTTTAGTTTTATTCTCGTTTTCTTCAAAAACTATGTTATCACCATTTTCATCGTTAGGTTTTTCTTCTTCAGGACAAACTGGCAGTTCTTGATTTGTTGTTAAGTTCTCACTTTCAGATGCAGACATTTTTGCCAAGCACAATTATACGACTTGAACTGGTAGAATTAACTTGCAGATTTTAGACAGTACAATTCTTTTAAACCAAATACTGCTCAAGGTTAAGATGCGAAATCAAATATAGTGGTTGGGAATTTTAATTTTTTTCCTCTTCTTGTAATTACGCAGCGTTGTGTGAGAAAATTTGTATTGTCCCTTACGAATTCAAATCGATACCACCAGGATGAACTACTACGCACTGATTCTAAAGAATGTTTATTTAAGTTTACACATTCGCTTATCTATTAAACGTTTCCTTTTCTGAAGCTTTAATAAGCTATATTCATTTGCCCCACTTTGTTTGTTGTTTATCACCTAATTACGTTCAAAACCACGATTTATTCCACATTTCCGTTTTGCTATAAATATGTAGGTGATATATCTATACGAATTTTTGGGTTGCTACAATAATAAATTTGAACTTTCAACTTTTAGCGAATAAATTCAAATCTAAAATGTTTACATGGTGCTACTGAGAATGGTTTAGTCACAGTATAAATAAACAATATGTTTTTAGAAGAAAGTAAAGACGTGACATTGTGAACGTGTCAGTTTGTGAAAAGGTAAAATACGTTTTTAAACATAAAAATTATTACGTTAAAACAAAAAATACCGGGTTTTCTTATTTTCACTTACGATATACAATTCTTGACATTAAGCAAATTCAAGTACAAATTGTTTCACCATTAGAGTCATATTTTAAATCCAATTAATTTATTTATTCTGCCCATTCATTACGCATTTATGCAGTCTCCACAAGCACGTGTTTAAGTCAGAACATGTCCTAGCCAAAATTTTGGTTTTGGTATCAACACGTCTTTTTCTATTTTTCTTTGAGCATTCTTGCTTTGATGACCTTCTCCATCAGCTTCTTTACCGAAAGCCGAGTGCCATTACAAAAACGTCGTTGGTTTAAAAAGACAGTTGGATAGTAGTAACTGAATCCACCGATTTGTACGTCATCAATTCTCTAACGACATCACTTTGAATCTCCTTAAGACTGTTCTGTACCAGAACAGAAGAATGGATGCGACAACGGTAGAAAGGATCGTGGTGATAGCGGCGGCTTCCTCTATTTCGGCAACTTCCTTGATCATAAAAGTAACAGTCAATAGACTTTTCTTGACCCGATATTCTTCTTGGTTGGTAACTACAGACCAACAATTGAACGCCTGTTCTTCGGAAGAAGTCCTCCAATTCAGTTGATCTAAGCCACAACCAAGCTTGGGTACTGCCAATTTCTTAACTTGATGGAACTCCATTTCTCTCTTGAGATTCCATAATGTTCTCCACAGATTTTTGTATAACGGCTTGGTACGTGAGTATTTCTTGGTGACCAAATAGAAAACGAAACGTCTGTCACCACGTAGTCCTAAAACTTTTCCGACTGCCGGTTGGTGTCTTCGTAACTCATCTAGCTGCCCAAACTTCTTTTTAAACACGACTGCAACTCCTCTAGACATGTCAAGATCCTCGCTCACGCAATGTGCGACGGCGTAGTCTTTTATTGTCTGGAACAGGTATTGTTGTTCCTTGGTGGTAACTCCGAACCTAGCTTTTCCAGAACCTCCGTATAAGTTTATAAACTTCCCGAACTCCATTTCTTCGATTTAATTCCTGGTTCTGCTACTTATTACTCTGGTTCGGACCTGAACTTGCGTATTGTAGTTATCGCTAGCAAACGGGGCTAGACGATCGACGTGGACCACTTTTGGCTTGTTTTTGGGCGGTTTTCGGGTGCGATATATGACGCCATTAATACGCTGCATGACTTAATAGGGGCCCTCCAATCGCCTTTGCAGCTTTGGCGACAAACCACGTCTCCTTTGATGATTATACAACCAGACCATATCGCCAGGTTGAAACCCACCATTTTGTGCCTTAACGTCATATTTAGTCTTTATCTTGGCGCTCGCAATTTGTGTGTTTTTACGGACCTCTTCGTGTACTTCGTCTAACGTCTTGGCGAGCTTGCTGACGTAATCTTCTCCAGCAACTTCTTCCGGTTTTCGTTCAATTGAACGGTATGCCATTAGGAAAAGTTGCAAGTACTGATCCCAGTCTGTTTGGTGTTTGGACGCTACCTTGGCTAAGTACTTGCCCATTGTTCAATTTATCCGCTCAACCATGCCATCAATTTGAGGATGGAGAGGCGTCGTCTTAGTTTTCTTAATTCCCAACAGTCGGCAAACTTCTGGAAACAGCCCAGACTTAAAATTGCGATCTTAATCGGAGTGTAATTCCAACGGAACTCCAAACTGTTAAAAAATCTCTTTTACTGATACGTCTGCAACTGTAGCTGCTCCTTGATTGGGTATGGCGTAAGCCTCGGCCCATTTCGTGAACTTATCTATCGCCACCAGGATGTATTTATTTCCCGAATCGGATTCTGGGAACGGCTTTGCGATGCCAATCGCTACTCTTTCCAAAGGGCTTCCTAAGTTGTATTGCTTCATGGGTGCTATGCACTTTCTCGCTGGACCATTTCCAGATGCGCAGACCGTGCACTTACGGCACCATTTCATGACGTCCTCTTTGCAATTCGTCCAGTAGAATCGTTCTCACACTTTACCCAATGTCTTCTTAATGCCAAGTGTCTTCCTGATGTCCCATCGTGGAGATGCTTCAACACTTTTGACACCCTGCCCTTTGGCACTACCAACTGTAGTCTGTTTTCTGTGCCCTCGACACTTTTTAGGAATCGCTTAATAAGACCGTCTTCTACTATCAAGGAGTTCCATTGCGCCCAGTACGTTTTGATGTTTCTGTCGAAAACTCTCACTTCTTCCCAGGTTGGTCGTCGGCCGTTTTTTTCCAGTCCAGGAGTATTTTTATTTTAGGATTGTTTTCTTGTTCGCGATGTAACTTCTTAGGTTTCTACTCATCATCAACCATAGCAGTTCTCCGAAGGCATTCAACTTTTTCTTCCAGTCGCGAACAATGACTGCAGTCCGCCGGACATGGTCTTCTGGACAACGCATCAGCGTTCCGACGACTGCTTCCGGCACGGTGTTCTGTGTCATAGTCATACCCTTGCAGTCTCTCGATCCATTTTGTCACTTGTCCTTCCGGGTTACGGAACTGCAGTAGCCATTTTAAAGCGGCGTGGTCTGTTCTCAGTAAAAGTTTTCGTCCATACAAATATTTGTAGAAATGTTCGATAGACTTGACAACCGCTAACAGTTCGCTCCTAGTCACGCAATAATTCCTTTCTGGCCTGGACAAAACCTTACTAAAATCTTGTCCATCTTGAATCTGCGAAAAGACCTATGGCCAGATTGCTTGCGTCGGTATCCAAATCAAATTTGCCATCTTCTCTTGGATAACTCAGAATCGGCGAAGTGACTAGGGCCTGTTTTAGTTGATGGAAAGAATTTTCGCAGTCTTCATTCCATCTAAATTCTGCTCTTTCTTCCGTCAATTTTGTTAAAGGTTTGGCAATATTAGCAAATCCGGGCACAAATCGTCTATAATAGGTGCACAACCCAAGAAAACTTCGGGCTTAATGTTTGTCGATTGGTCTGGGCCATGCTTTCACTGCTCGGATTTTGTCTGGGTCAGCCTTTACTCTATCTCTAGATATGACGTGGCCAAGGTATTGCACTTCCTTCTTAGATAAGTGGCACTTCTTTGGGCTCAGTTTGAGATTAGCCCCACGTAGTCGCTGAAACACTTCTTCCAAGTTGTTTAAATGTTCTTCAAACGACCTTCCAACCACGATCACGTCGTTCAGGTAAACCAAACACGTCTTCCAAGACAATCCGCGCAAGATGGTCTCCATCCAACGCTCGAACGTTGCAGGAGCGTTACACAGGCCAAAGAGCATCACAGTGAACTGCCACAAACCAGTTCTAATCGTACAAGCTGTTTTTTCACCATTCCAGTTCTACCTGCTAGTAACCACTCTTTAAATCTAACGTAGAAAACCACTGGGATCCTGACAGGGTGTCTAATATATCGTCAATTCTGAGTAAAGGGTAGGTGTCTTTTTTGGTCACGTCGTTTAGCTGTCTGTAGTCTACGCAAAACCTTGTTGATCCATCCTTCTTCTTTACGAGTACTACTGGGGATGCCCATAGGCTACTTGAAGGTTCAATCACGTCTTCTCTCTTTATATCCGTAATTATTTGTTCGGCTTCTTCTCTTTTTGCCAAAGTAAGTCTGCGTGGATGTTGTCGTATCGGCCGAGCGTCTCCCGTATTAATTTTATGTTTCATTACGTTAGCTTTTCCTTTGGAACCACTCTCCAGCGCGAATTCATCTTGATAATCTTGGATCAACACTTTAACTTTAGCCAGCTGGTCTTGGCTGAGATTTTGGCATTTGGTGGTAAGAATGTCCAATAGATGTTGTCGGCACTTCTTCGGCGACGTATCTTCGTTAAACTTCACCCATCTCACAATTTGAGATACTGGCGTACATTGGCCTACCACGGTCTTCTTTTTTAACGTTACAAGATCTGAGTTGATGTTTAAGATCCTTACTGGCATTGTTTACTTTACTCGTACTAAAGTTCTGCCAACGAGTAGTCCCTTTTCAACTAAGCTGCCCTCCATTGGTTTAATCGCGCGTATGTAGCTTTCCCGTAGATTACCATCCAGGCGTGCCATCACTACACTTTCAGTCCTTGCAGGCAGAATCAGGTCTTCACTCAATAAGACTCGCACGGCTGCCTTCTCTGACGAATGAAAAGGAATTTCTTCATTGTCCATCTTCAGGACATCGTTCTTCATATCCAAATGGAACCCATACTTCTTTATCACGTCCATTCCCAGGATAACTTCTTCCGTGATGTCGGCTACCAGTACTTGATGGTCAAGTACTCTATTTGCTAAACCTATGGTTACTTTGACTTGTCCGTGAGTAGGTATTTCTTCGCCCGTTGCCGTTCGAAGTCGTACTGTTACTGGTGATGTCTTCTCGTTTTCCAATAAGATGCCAGGACGAATGATGGTTTTCGTCGTTCCCGTGTCAACAGTAACTGGACGCTTCCTCCATTGATCTTGCCATCGAGATAAATGCTATGCAATTGCTTCCTAGCCGATGCTATTTGGATGGTAATCTCCGGTGCATAGCTCGTTAAGGTCGACTTTTGCTCTATTCGGTCAACCCGTTCTAGTTTTTCGGACGTTCTTCTGGTTTTCTTCTGGACTTAGTACAGCGTCGTCGTACTTGGCCCACTTCCCCGCAGTTCCAGCACGTCAGTTCTCTTCCTCGAGCTACTGGTTCCCGAAATACCCGTCGCGCTATATCTTAAATGCTTTCTTCTGTGTGCGAGGATATTTCTGCAGCACAACGGAGCTTATGGCTGCCTCGGTGCGACGCTTGTTTCGCCGCCTCGAACTCCAAAGCATGCGTTAAAGCATCATCCACCGTTTTCGGTCGAGCTAACCGGAGAGTGTGCTGCGTTTCGTTGTCTCGGAGGCCGTCTACAAAGGTTTGAATAGCCAACTGCTCCAAGAAGCTATCTGGTGCTGTAGAATACGCAAGCAGTGTTAATCTGGCGATATCAGACTCAAACTCTTGAAAACTTTCGGCAGATTTCTGAACCCGACTTTTAATTTGAGCCTGATAGACTTGTTGAAGATGAGCATTTCCATATCTCATTTCTAATCGTGAAATTAAGAGTTCGTAATTTTCTTGTAGGTGGTCAGGAACAGTTTGTAAAATTCCAAGCGCTTCTCCACGTAAGGACACTATTAAAGACGTCGCTTTCTGCTTGTTGCTTCAACCATTAGCTGTAGCTGCGGCTTCAAACTGCTTGTAGTAGGTTGACCATGGAACTTTACCATCAAAATCAACAACTTTAAACTTGTGAGTGGTTTCTTCACGATGGTCGATTATTAAATCTTCACTCGTGACGCTTCCTTCACCGTGACAATTCATTTGGGTCATTCTTTCTTCAAGCAGTTGTATTCTTTCTCTCAATTTTTTCTCTAGCTTGTCTTCTATGGTTCTTGAATTTTCTTTTAACCTCTGTTTTAATTTGTCTTGTACTTCTTTTATTTTGTCATTTACAGATTCGGAAGTTTCTATGGTCGTTCGTTTCTTTTTTTAAACTTCTAGAATTTTCCAACAATTTTTCTTCTATTTTTCTAGAATTTTCTTCCATTTTCTGCAAATTTTCGTAAAACTTTTCTACCATATTCTTATTCAGCGATTCGAGAATTTCAAATATTTTTGAATCCATTTTAACTGCTTGCAAACGCGTCACCGGCATAAATTTAACCAAGAATAATAAAAAAAAAGTTTAATAACACTTTTTTTAATAAAACCCGACACTAGTTTAACGAAATGCAACAGCTAATAAAAGAAAACACGCGAACTAAAGTTTGATTATTTACGCAATCAATGTTTTTATTACGGGAGCGATAGTAAATTATTTAATTATATTTATACTAAAATCGCAAACAGCTTATTTATTTACACGATTCTATTCGATACCCTACACCTGACACCAAAACGTAACAAATGTTATTACTAACTACTAATTTATTTAAACTACTAAAAATATATACACGTTTGAACTAACAGAACTAATTAAATCTAATAATATTTAATAAAAACACTTACAGTATAATTTATATATAGCGCTATCACTGACACGTAGATAAGATAAAGTCAAACATTTGTTTAACACTTATTGTTTACGTTAAAGTCACGTACCAGATTATTTATCTCACACGCGTTAAATACTTATTTATTTAGACCTGAGTAATCTTCTTAACACTGCCGTCTTCGAATTACAGGAAATAACTGACCTACGATTTTGGATTTTGGAAATCCTTCTCGAATGTTCCATACCTTTCGGTATACGTTCTAGAAGATAGATAACAACTTCGAGAAGGCTCTTCAATTTGTGAACGTTTCAATACTTTTCCAGATTGATCGTTCTGCATCTCGACAAGCAAGTTTATACTTAATTTGAATGTTTGGACGTCTTTCCACAAAACGGGCGACTTTAAACATACATTAGCTTCATGGGCTGGTGACTTCAAGACCTTTTTTATTCGTAATCGTACATTGATTCCAAACATAATTGGTGTTGTCACCGAATTACTGTGTACACAATAGAGAAAGGAAAACAGGCATCTTGGTTGCAGCTCAAAAGTTCACTGTATTGCTAAATAGACTTTGAAAAGTAATCGTCGGCATAGTAGACCAAAACCTGAAACTAGGTTTAAGTACAACCGGTTTGCTTCCTCTTAATCCCAATGAAGTAAAGTATAATATCGAAGGCTTCCACGGTCGGAGTCTATACTAAGATGAGAACGTATTCCGGGTTTGGACCGTGTCATTGTTGTAACCGAAGTTGAAAGGAAACTTCGGTTACAACAATGACACGGTTCAACCTGGAATTCGTTCTTATCTTAGTATAGAAATAAAGTATTCCCAATAGTCTAGATTGGCATGATGATGACTGAAAATTTTGGTTTTTTAAAATTATCACAATTTTAGCTTAGATGTTCACATCTTGCAATCCACTCTTATGATAACGATTAAATTTTTGAATTATTTCAATAATGAACCCGTTGGTATTAAGTTTATAATTAAAGAAAAACAAATAGCTCCACATCATTCTGCTAAAAAAATTCATACTATTCGAAATTTTATTTTTTCATAAAACAAATTTAAATTGTTCCGAGGTTTTTGACTAAAAGATGCAAACACTTTGGAATAAGACTAAAATAATGATTGCTACATACAACATACGATAACTAAACAAAGATGAAAAATTAGACGCATTTGAAGAAGAATCTGAAAAACATCAACTGGGATATAATAGATTTAAAAATGTTTTAAGAAAACTGTTTAACTCTACTTATTACAGAAGAGCAGAACTATACGTAGTACCTTATACTATGAGATGGCTCTGCCATCCATCTTTTGCTAATAGTTATCTCTATCGTTGCACAATATAAAGTTATAAGGTTTGTCGATGCAATTGTAGAAACCAGTAAAATGGCAGCACAGAAAAAAAAGCAAACTCCCTTCTCATCGCGATTTGGAACGCCAACAGTCTCCTAAACAAAAAGCTCGAATTTCAAGAATTCCTCCATCGCCGCAACATCGACGTCGCTCTCGTTTCCGAAACTCATCTTCGGAACTGCGACAACCCCAATATCCGGAACTACACCTTGTACAATACAAACCGAACGACAGGTCGCGGAGGTGGTACGGTGGTTTACGTCAAACGGTCCATCTCTCACCACTACGTCCCGATGCCACAACTACAAAATTTAGAAGCTACCCAAATTGTCATTAACACGGCAGCCAACGGAGACATTGTTTTCTGCGCTGCCTACATTCCGCCAACCAAAGACGTCTTACCAGCAGATTTAAACGCGATTTTTAACGCCAGAACTCTCACTATTCTCGCAGGAGATCTCAGCGCGAAACATCCAGACTGACACAGCAAAAAAACGAACCGCAATGGTCGACTTCTGCATGACCTCGCCAGCATCCGAAATTTTGTCGTAGACGGACCCTACGAATCCACCATCCATCCTCACAACGGACTTCCAGACGTTATCGACGTAGCAATTTTCAACAACGTTAGGTTACTTCACGATCTAACAACCGTTACTGACTTTAGTTCTGGCCACGAGTCCGTGTTTCTACAACTCGGTGATCAAGCTTACAACGACAATCTCCAGTTCGAAAGAATATTTGAGGTCACCACACTTATCACGAAAGTTCCGGTCATCGAAAACGTCCCACAACTCCAAGCCGCGGTTGACAATTTCACTGAATTTATCAAAAGATGCATCACAAAAGCCACCAAATCACCGACCAGATCACCGAGAAAAACCGTCTAAGACGCAGATGGCAACGCACCCGCTACCTAGATGACAAAAGAGCCCTCAACGCAGCTCAAACCGCGATTCGAACACCGAAATCTTCTCTTCAGCGACAGACTCCAGTCTCTAAATGCACAAGATAACAGCGTGTGAGAAATGGCCAACATCCTAAAAAACGGAAACAAACCACCCATGCCCGCCATTCACGGTCCCCGAGGTCTGGTCTACACCGACTTAGACAAAGCTGAAGCTTTCGCCGACACGCTCAAACTCTAATTCAGAGCCAAATCATCCAGACGACGAAGACTTCCGTCGCACGAACGCCATTCACCGCGAAGTCAGAAGCATCCTGACGGCTAACCCAAACGAGCCCATCAAGCACACCACTCCGAAGGAAATCGAAGCTCAAAGCTCCCGGGAACGACGGCATTTCCAACAAAGCCCTCAAACTTTTCCCTAAAAAGGGTATAGTCTTTTCACGACAATGAAAAACTGCGGACGTCATATTAATCCCCAAACCAAGAAAGGATCACGTCATGCCCCAAAATTACCGCCCAATCAGCTTACTTTTGACGCTGGGTAAGTTATTGGAACGAATAATTCTCACTACATTACAGGAACAGGTCGATACCAACCAAACCATCCCCCAAGAACAGTTCGGTGTTCGCAAGAAACACTCCACTGTCCATTAGGCCTTACGCGTCGTTGAGCAGATCACCCACGGTTTCAACTACCGCGACGTCACCGGCGCCGTTTTTCTCGACAAAGTCTGGCATCGCGGGCTACTCTAGAAGATGTATGGTCTAGGCATCAACCACTCAATGGTCCAGCTCATCCGATCCTTCCTAAATCGACGCTCGTTTGCGATCAAACTTTTCACCGCCAAGTCCACTCCAAGACACATAGAAGCCGGCGTCCCTCAAGGATCAACGCTATCCCCACTCTTATACAACATTTTCACGGCAGACGTCCCAAAAATCGACGGACTCTCTTACACATTCTACGCCGACGACACCGCTGTTTTGGCAACATTCCCCTCACCTGCTCAAGCCGAAAGAAATCTTCAAATGGCCCTCACGTCACTGGACAACTGGTACGACGACTGGAGAATACAACCCATCAAACACAGATGGACTTAAATTACTGTTGAATTGCCATTAAATTACGGTAATTTAAGTAGTAATTTAAACAGTAAATAGGGCGCCATTAAGCAACCACTTAAACTACCAAAAATTCATTGACTTTTAAATTACTAATAAGCTACCATTAAAATACTGTTGTTATATTACCATTGAATTACTGTTAAACTACTGTTTTGAACTACTAGCAAAACTATTAAATTATTATTAGAACCACTAACACATTTAAAAAAAATAGTTTTTTTAGTTAATTATTTGTTTCTGTAGTTTTTTATTTATTTCGTTTACAGAATTTGACGCCCATGATTGATAAATTGTGGGATTTTTTTTAAATTAAAATTTAATTTAAGTACTTACTTGGGGTTTGATCCCACGAACATCAGGAAAATCTCTTGCAACCTAAACGTGTTAACCACTACTCTACCTGACCTAATACTATATATGCTAACTACACGTTATATATGTTGAATACAAAATCGAGTAACTTATTCGTAATTTAATATTTTCAACGTGAACCATTAAATATTTCACATAACAATCAGACTGATGATGAATTAGTCCTATATATACATTTGCATCGCTACGTATTAATTATACTCTTGTGGTTTGTGCTATTCGGTAATCAGGATAATTCATGTCTTAGTTGCTTGAAGTGGTTTATATAATCCGAATATTTTTGGATACGGCAGGTACATAATTTCATGCAATATTGATATTCTTGTATCATAAGTTATAATATTTACTTTTGTTTTATATTTATATTGCGTTACTGGATCCCGCAGATTGACCAATGCTATTTGACTTTCCAATATTAATATTTTCGTAAACTGTACGAAATCTTTTTAGTTGTCAATAATAATTGCCACTTTCCTTCTTTCTATGCATCCTTCAAGCAATTGTTCGATAGCAGACCTAACTGTTTAACAAATATAATGACTATTTTTAAAATAATTTAGCTTAACATTTATATAGCAACTCTATTACTACTGACTATTATTAATTTATCTTGTACTTTAACGGACATTCAATTACCATTAAACTCCCCAACCTAATTCTGGAATTACGACTAAGTTACTGAGTAAACTATTGAAGCTACCAATTACTCTACATTACTCCTAAATTACTTTTGAATTGCTGGGTAGTATAATGGTAACTCAATTACCGGTAAACTACAAGTTTCAATTTTTTAATTACTCTTAAGTTACTGGTTAAACTATTTTTAAGCTACCCACCACTACATTACTCCTTAATTACTTTCTAATTACTGTGTGGTATAACGGTGACTCAATTACCATTAAACTACAACGTTCAATTTTTTAATTACTCTTAAGTTACTGGTTAAACTATTCTTAAGCTACGCACCATTACATTACTCCTTAATTACTTTTTAATTACCTAAATTCAGTTAGAATGAAATGTACAACCCAGCGGAAAAGTTTGAAACCAAAGAGGCAACTCGAAGGTGGAAACCCGATCCAACGGGACTATTTAAGCAGACTATGTTATCATTTATGATTAAGCTTTAAAAATGTATCATCGAAAAAGCAATAAACATGTATGTAATTGAATTGATGCAATTGTAGGAATAACATTAAACGCAATGCAATACTTTTTGATATTTTTTGTATTGTTTTCTAGTGCATAAATAAACAATGCTGATGGTTTTCCGATGCGTGAATAGGCGGACATACAGTTGACCACACGAAAAGATTAAAGATTAATTCCGCAAGAATGCAAGCACCGGAAGCTGTAAGCATTTAAATTTTTATTAAGACGTCGCTCGGACTCATTGAGATTTGTGGTATCAACACGTTTTTGTCTTTGTATTTTTCTTTTAGAATTGTTGCTTCAATGACGTTCTCCATCAGCTTCTTTACCGAAAGTTAAGTGAGTAACGAAATCCACCGATTTGTACGCCATAAATTATCTAGTGATTTTACTTTGTATTTTGAGATTGAATTTGTCGACATCAATGTTTTTTGTAGTTAATATAGTACGCTCGCTTAACCAATCATGATTTTTGTAATTTTGAGCAATGTTTAGAAAAATGATGCAGATGAGTTTTTGATTTGATTAACTGGCAAAAATCAGCGAAGAATGTAATGCAACCAGTCGAAATGTCAACTGGTATTTTGCCATTGCTAATGTTCAACAAATGTTTTGGATATACTTCTCCAGATTGGTCGTCCGGCATCTGCATTGGCTGGCGTTGATTTTGTAATCAATGTTTGGCGAAGATCGCCTACGAACAAAATCATCACATCACAAATGGCTTTGGATCGTTTCTTAGATCTCGCATTGTTCGGTTTAATGCCTTTAAAGACTTATGTGCCATCGTACTTTACCCTAAACGATTGATTTACATTGCTATAAAACTTTTGCCATCTTCGAAAGGTTGCACGTTGGAGTTTGATTTATTTGATATTCAAAGGAAGTTTTAGTGCAGAATGAGCGGTTTGATCAGTGAATCCAAGCTTAGTTAAAACTTATAGTTTCAGCCATTATTGTACAACTGGTCCTTAAAGTGTCAATGTTAACATTAAATGTTTAAAGGTTGTGTCAATATGGCGGGTTTGATCAGACTTTTTTATCGTGTTTTATTAATTGACGTAAAATGTTCAATGGCAAAAAGCTTAATTCTAAAATAGTCAGCAATGTAAACGAATATTGTTTTTGGTAAAATAAACAACTTTAGCTATATATAGATATACAAAGTAACGCAGCCTTGTACAGAATCCGAAGAAATAATTAAAGGAGTTTGTTATCTTTACATTTTATTACATTTTTGCGTTAAAATTTTTACAAAAAAAATACATCAGAATAATTTAATTCTAAAAATAAATTAAAACACCAGATCTTTGAAGAAGCGCATCAACAAAAAACAAAAATAATACTGTTAGTAATAGTTAACCAAAATGGTACCTTTTTCTACCATTCTTTGACCGGACGTCCTTTGGCATCCCTGTCGTAACCTTCTTTTAACCCAACGGACACAACATTTCTTGCTTGTGCATTTCGCGATGGCTTCATCGAGGTTTCTTCAATTTTGTTTTCGTATTCGTCTGGAAACACGATTCTGTCCTCGTCGTCGTTGGATTTTTCTTCGGAAAATGCTATTTTATCTTTTTCATCCCCTATTGGAATGTTTTCACTACATGGTAACTTATCACTTTTGGAATGAGCCATTTTGTTCAACGTGTAAATTCAAATTGGCAGAACTTGTTTGTGTGCATCACGTTAAAATTAGACAGGTTTATATAGTAAGTAGAAGGTTAAGAGGGACAAAGATGAGCCTAAGTAAACAATGATTTTTTTCCACTTAACACACTATGACACTATTTGATAAATACACACACGAATTTATGGGAAATGATTGAAGTTCCATTGAAAATAAGACGTAATATATTACTAATATGTACTATTATTTGAAAGTATTAGTGACGTTAGTAAATATTTATAGTTAGTATCTTATCATTTTGGAAAAATATCGAAAGGTGCAGCAAATACGTTGTAAATTATTATATTTAAATAGTTTAATCTACAATTAAAATTTAATTTCGACTTAAAAATTTTTGCTCAATGTTGACTGTATAAACAATTTCTTTTGATAATTGTTATGTCAAGACAGAAGTTGTGTTAACATTTTTCGTTTATTTATTTATCCTTTTAGCGAATTTTGTTGACGAATTGTTTATTGAATTTGCGTTAAATAAAAGCGGATACAGTTTGTTTAAACACTAATTTTTTTAATTAGAAATCTAAGACGTTAATTAACGTGTTCTAATTACACTTAATTACATAAAATTTTTGATCGATAAGTTATACCACTTCCCGACTGTCGATGAGTTACTTCCGTTTAGTAATACTACAAAATGAAACAGTTTGATAAATAAAACGTTTATGAAGTTCATGAAATTACATAACCTTAAAAACGACGTAATAGATTTATGAATAGATTTTTTTTGTTACCTATTATTGTAAGGGGTTCTCTCAAAGCGAGCAAAAACTTAAGCTTAAATTTAAAAACAGGAAAACTAAAATCTCTGGTCCTGATGAAACCTTTTACGATTATGTACAAAACGTTGGAAATTTTGGTTGACACGATTAAATAAAAAAAAAAAACGTTGTTTTAGCATCAACTTCATCTATTTTTTGTGTTTTGTATGCCTAAATTCATAAAACGATTCGTCGATCGACCGAAACAATAGAATAAACAATGACAGGAAAAAACAATTGCAAAAATAAATATATAATAATATAATTTTGTTAAAGTGGGTGCATGAAAAGCTCGCGTGTAAAATGAAGCACTCGTGACAGCGTTAGATAAAAATGCTTACATTCATGATTCGCCCCAAACAGGAAGAGGTCTATTATTGGCAGCATATTCATAATTGGCTTTTAATGGTATTCTTATTATATTTGCGGGTCTGACCAACGTTGGGCTTGTTTGTAAATCGTAGCTTTGTTCGATCGTTTTTTCGCTAACTTTATTCTTGTTGCAAAATGCAGACCAGCAGCTACCCATATTTTAAAATGCGCACTGACAGCGAATAATATGTTAAATAAATAACTTTTTACTGTTAAGTATAAAAATTAAATATTGTCACACACGCAAGTCTTTATCTTAAAACTTCATGGACGATATAATAGGTAACAATACGTTGTATGCATATTAAAAATTCTGCAATTGCAATAATGCATAAAACACGATTCAAAATACAGTGTTTGTTGATAAAAAAAACTTTGTCTATATCTAAGTTGTATGTAGGTTATTTGTGTTAAATATACCTATAATGTTATTCTGTTACAATGAAAAACCCAATGAGTGGTAATTCATCAATAATAAATGTTATCATTAATATTGATCTTAAATAGCTACGATATCAAACGTGAAAGAAAAAGAGACACTTTAGAAACAAAAAACTTTGAGAAATACTTCTAAGATCCTAAGAAACACATAAGATCAAATATTTTTTGACGTTTATACCTAATAAAACAATAAATATCTACATTAAAAGTTAAAAACGATACTGTTTTATTGGTTAGAAAAATAAATGATGTCAGAAGTAGTCAGTAGTTATAGTAAAGAATGAATGTCATCGAGCAACTTACCTATCGAGTTGTATACAGTTGAAGAAGAAACAATTGTAGCCCTCAACAAAAAAACCGTTAAAAACTAACAAATTCTAAAAGAGACAAATTAAAATTTAAACAAAAAATTCAAAAATCAAAATTTAAGCTTGCATTCAAATTATGTTTTGTAATAGACTAATAAGACTAAAAACAAGAACTTATAAACTATCTCCAGACAGTCTATACTTTGTCACAGATCCTTTTCGTACCATTATCTGACATGGTATACTCAATTTCTACAAAAAATCTTATTTTGCCAGATGCTACTATGTATATCTACAGTTTTGACAATTATAAATTAATCAAAGGGTACAGAACAATTTTTTTGGAACTATCTCAAAATAGAAGATTTTAAGTAAAATTAGTTGCAAAATAATTATTGTATTTTTTAAGTACTGACGGCGAAAAAAATTACGATGATTTCGTCTATACGTACAAAAACAGTTCAACTAACCATAATCATTTTAAGCTTCAAACGCTTTTTTTCATTACTGTAACATTGTAAAACTCCGTGTAAATGTTCTAGAACGTTCTACGAAATATAGAAATAGTCTGAATCTTCTAAGCGGCGAAAAAATTAGATATATAACCAAGCACTATTCAATAGCAGTTATATTATAATAATAAAACTACATCGCCAGTGTCAAAGTCTCAAGGAAGACCATCTGGACAAAATTACAATATTGATCCAGCTTCAGCAGTATCATGATGTGTTTACGCTGGAAAGTAGTTACTAAAAACACTTTCACAGAGTTTTCTTGGCTAAACAAAGAAAAATTTGTGTGTTCAAACACGTATACAATACGTTACAACCAAACGTATTAATGAATAAGTTTTAGAAACGATAAAAATAAGTTGTAATAAATCAGAGTTGAGTCTTCAAATAAACGTAAAATAGCAATTTACATGTTTCAGCAATTGCGGTGCCCTTATACGTAGAAGGTCGTATTTTATGTTTAAGACAATGTCAGAGTTAAATACAAGTGTAGAAGTTGGAGAAGTTAGTGAGCGAAGGAACTGGAATTAATAGTGGTAGTAAGAAGGCAGGTGAGAAGGAAAGGAGTGGGTAACAAAGGAAGGGCGTAAGGGCAAGAAAGAATAAATTTAGTGAAAAGTGTAAAACCGTGGTGGAGAAGTATGAAACAGTGACAAACAAGTTAGATTAAGAAGAACAAACAGTACAATCAAGAAGATCAGTGAAAAAAAATAACCTCCTACTTAATATAAACTAATGCATTTATTACGAAATTAAGGCAAAACTAAGTGGGACGTTTTAAATACGAAAAAAAAAGAAAAAAAAAGTACGGAGGAATAAAATTGAGAAAGTAATGAATAAAAGAGAGAGAAAAAGAGGAAAAGGAGAGACAACAAATATTTAAAAAAGGGGAGAAAAGAATAAGATCACCGGAGATTAAAAAGATAATGAAGGAAATTGAAGGTAACAGCTCAATAACAAAAAGAGGAAACAGAAAAGAACAGAAAGCAATAGAGGAGCTAAAAGAATTGATGAGAGAAATAATAAAACAGATGGAAGAAAGCATGTAAAAAATAAGGCAAGAAATCAAAGAAATAAAAGAAGAAATGGGAGAAAAGAAAAGAAGTAGAAGAAAAAAAGAGAAACTGGTAGAGAGAATAGAAAAACTGAAAAAAGCGGAAGATGAGGAAAGATGGAAAAGAAAGAATAAGATTGTAATAAAGGGGCGGAAAAGTAAAGAACCACAATGCTGGAAGAAAAATTAAACGTAAAAGTAGAAGTTAAAAAAGTGAGATAAGAAAAATGAGATGGTGGTGGAAAAAATGGGAGAATGGGAGTAAGAACACAAGGTGATGGCGGAGATGAGGAAATTAAGGTACACGACAATTTATATTAATTTGACATGAGAAGAGTATGGGTAGGATACAGAAAAATGGGGATAGACGGAGAAAGATACATATGGAACGACAGAGACAGAGAACTGAGCAAAAAGCAAAAAACTAAAGGGTAAAAAGAGGGTCAAAAAATGTTGACGAAATGCAAAGAAAATAAATAATAAGTAATGGAGAGAAAAAAGACCAAGAAAGAGAATAAAAGAAAGTAAGGAAGAAGCACAGGGGGAGATGAGTGAGCTAAGAGTATTGTTTTGGAACGTAGCAGGAATAAAGAACAATGAACAGGATTTTTGGGAGTACAAAAAACATGGAAATAAAAAAGAATGGAAGTGGTAAGAAAAAAAGTTGCCAGAGAGGTCAAAGGGGGGTATAATAACAAGAATAAGAAGAAAACGGTTGATTCAAGAAGATAAAGAGAAAGTTCAACAGAGAAGAGGAATTGTAAAAAGGAACATACAGTGAAAAAAAAATAATGACGGTTTATAGCAGTAGAAGGTAAAAGACAAGAAAGAACATAGAAAAAATGATAGAAGAGAGAGAGGAGAGATTAATAATATTAGGAGGAGACTTTAACGCAAGAATAGGGGACGAGAAGGGAATACAAAAAAGGAAAACGTACGGGAAAGAAACAAACAAAGGACAAAGTGATAAATAAAAAGGGAGCAGAACTGCTGGAAATGTGGAACGAAAGAGGTGGGAAATAATAAATAAGAACATAAAAAAAGGAATGGGAGAGTATATGTACATAGGAGGAAGGAGAGAATTAATAATAAATTTTGTAATAACAAACGAAGAGACTGGAGACATTTAAGGTGGAAGAAAGAGTAAAGTCAGACCTCTAACTACTAAAATTGACAATGAAAGGAAGAGAAAGAGAAGAGAAAAAAAGATGAAGCATACATAACGAAAAAAGTGTGGACAGAGGAGGGTATAAAGAGATACAATGAGAGAATGGGGAAAACGGTATGGTAGAAAAGAGATTACAAGAGAATGTGGAGAAAATAAGAAAGATGATAGAGAAAACAAAAGAGAAAGTCAGATTTAGAAAACAGGATGGAAAAAATGATCGGATGGAGAATGCAAAAAGGCAAAGGAAAAGGCAAGAAGAGCATTAAGACAGTGAAAAAAGAAAGAAGAAAAAAACAATATAAAGAAGCAGTAAAAATCTACAAGAAAACATGCGAGAGAAAGAAGGAAGAAAACAAAAAGAAACAACAAAATCAGATCAAAGGAATAAAAACGGAAGATGTATGGAAATACCTAAAGAAAAAAAGAAAGAGAAAATGGCTGAGAAAGGAAATACAAATAAAAGAGTAGAAGAGATAGACCTGTTTAGGGAGGGGGAAGACAACAAAATCAAAAAGACAAAGAAGAGAACTATAAGTAAGACTGAAAGAAGGAGATAGAGATAGAATAAACAAAAACAAAGTAATAGAGGAAGTAAAGAAGGCAAAAAAAGGAAGGCGGCAGAAGAAGATAGGATACAAGGCGAATAGTGGGTATACGGGGAAGAAAATTAAGCAAAAGGTTTCCCGGAGAGATGGAGAGAGGAAATAATATGCTCGATACACAAAAAAGAAAACAGAAAGGAAATGAAGAATTACAGAAGGGTGCCATTATTAAGCACGGCATACAAATTATATGCGACAGTGCTACAAGGAAGACTACAGAAGGAAATACAGGAAATGAGTTTGATACCAGACGAACAAGCGAGATTTGGAAAGAGAAGAAGAGTGGTATACAACATATCAATACTGAAACACTTGGCGAATAGAAAGTTAGAGAAAAAAAGGGGGGAAATCGTGGCACTGTACGTAGATATAAAATCCGATTTTGATAGAGTGAACAGGGAAAAGCTGTGGGAATACATGAAAAAAAAAATGAAATATTAATAGACAAAAAGGAGGAAATTTACGAAGAAACGAGTAGTAGAGTGAAAGTGAATGGAGGAAAAGGAAATGAAGGAGATCATAAAGGCGCTGAAAAAATACATAAAGAAAAAAGAAATGGAAGTAAATACGGAGAAAACAAAAACAATGGTATTTAGAAAAGGAGGGAGAAAAGAAAAAGAGAGAAGTGGAAGTGCAGCAAGTGAAGGAATTTACATACCTGGATTACACGATGAAGGATAATAAGGAAGGAGAACACATAAAGGAAAGAGAGGAAAGGAAACATGTCAATGGGACAAGTGTGGAGGTTGTTTGGGGTGGACATAGAAAAAAGAAGGCTGCTGTATGAGAAGCTAATAAAAAGTATGGTAATATATGGGGGGGAAATATGGGGGTGGAAGGAGTAAAAAGAAGTAAAAAAGATACAAAAAAAATACTGGAAATGAGTTTTAGGGCTAGATAAAGAAACACCGAGGTATATTATAAGAGAGAAAGTGCAGGCAGTAAAAAATAAAAGTAGAGACAGGAAAAAGAGCTATAAAATACGAGGAAGAACTGAGGGAAAAACCGAATTCCAAATACTACAAAAGTGTTATATATAATATAATGTGAACTATCAGAGTATCAAAGGAGAAGGGGATCTAGAAAACCGAAATGAGAAAGGGAACAAAAGCAAGATGAAAAAAATAATAGCAAGGTTTAGATGTGGGAACAAAAAGTTAGGAAATAAATACTGGAGAAACGAAGAAGAAAGAATGTGCAAATGTAGAAAAAGGGGGTAAAATTGTAAATACGGAAAACACGGATCACTTTGTAATACCACGTGAACAATACGTTAAAGTCAAACTCAATATTGACAAAAACAATTAAAAAATAGGTACGTGATAAAAAACATTGACAACTGTTGTAATAATATATACGTAAAAAAGACGTAATTAATTTTACTTTCACTTAAAATTACTATTGATATGTTAAAAAAACGTTAAAATGACGAATATGTGTCTATTAGAATAATACTTATTTTTATAGAAGTTGTTGCTTGATTCGTGCGGTAACATTTGACGTAGAAGGTCGTATTTACATTTACAAACGTAAAAAAGAAATACAAGTCTAGAAGTTGGAGAAGATAGTGAGTGAAGGTACTGGTGTTAGTAGTGGTAGTAAGAGGGAAGCAGGAGAGAAAAAGAGTGGGTAAAGGAGGAAGGGTGTAAAATAATAAATAATTTAAGTGAAGAATAGAAACTGTGGTGGAAAATTATAAAACTGACGAACAAGTGGGATTAAGGTGAATAAGCAGAGTAATCGAAAAGGTCAGCGACTAAAGATAACCTCCTACATTCATAGAAATTATTACATTTAAACCGAAATTAAAACGAAATAGCTACAAGGGTGACGTTTTAAAACACGAAAAATAAGAAAAGAAGGTAAGAAGAAATTAAGAAAAAAAAAATAATAATAATAAATAAAAAAATAAAAAAAATATTAATAAAATAAAAAAATAAATAAATAAGAAATAAAAAAGGGGAAAAGTGATGAATAAAAGAGAGAGAGAGAGAGGAAGAGGAAAAAAAGGCAACAAATATTTGAAAGAGGAAAGAAAACAATAAGATCACCAGATATTAAAAAGATATCGGAGGAGAGCGAAGGAAAAACCTCAAGAACAGAAGGAGGAAGGGAAGAAATGGAGGAGTTAAAAGAATTAATGAGAGAAATGATGAAACAGATGGAAGAAAATATGCAAGGAATAAGACAAGAAATCAAAAAATGAAAAAAAGAAATGGGAGAAAGAGTAAAGAAGTGGGAGAAAGAAAAAGAGAAACTGGTGGAGAGAATAGAAAACTGGAGAGAAAAAGCGGAAGACGAGGAAAGATGGAAAAGAAAGAATAATATTGTGATAAAGGGGTGGAGAAGTGAAGAACCACAAAAAGATTTAGCAGTGATGCTGGAAGAAAAATTAAATGTAAAAGTATAAGTGAAAAAAATGACAATAATGAACAAAGAGAAGAAAAATGAGATGGTGGTGGCGGAAATCGGAGGATGGGAGGAAAAACAGAAGGTAATGGCGGAGAAGAAGAAATTAAAAAATACAAGAATATATATAAATCACGATTTGACATGGGAGGAAAAAAGAGTGCAATGAGAAATAATGAACATAGCGGTGGAAAAAAGAGCGGAAGGAAAAAGAGTATGGGTAGGATACAGAAAAATGGAGATAGACGCAGACAGATACATATGGAACGACAAGGATAGGGGACTGAGCAGAGAAAGGGGAGAGACTTTGGGGAACCAAAACGCAAAAAACTAAAGTTCAAAGGGGGAGTGATAAAAGAGAGAAAGTTGACGAAATGGCAAAGAAAAGGAATAATGAGAGATAGAAATGGAAAAGAAAAAGAAGGAGAAAAAAAAGAAAGCAAGGAAGAAGCACAGGGGGAGGTGAGTGAGCTGAGAGTATTGTTTTGGAACGTAGCGGGAATAAAAAACAAGGAACAGGATTTCTGGAAGCATATCAAGGAACAGGATGTAGTGGGATTACAGGAAACATGGATGGAAGAAAAAGAATGGGAGTGGTGGGAAAAAGAGTTGCCGGAGGAATTTGAGTGGGTGGTGCAACAAGCAGAAAGAGAGAAAAAAAAAGAAGAGCAAAGGGGGGTATAATAACGGGAATAAGAAAAAAATGGTTGAGCCAGGAAAAGAAAGAGAAAGTCCAACAGAGAAGAGGAGTTGCAGAAAGGAACATACAGTGGGGAAAAACAAAAATAAAAGAGACAAACAAAGGACAAGGTGATAAATAAAGAGGGAAGTTCTTCACTTCTGGAATTGTGCAACGAAAAAGGGTGAGAAATAATGAACGGGAACAGAGAAGAAGATGGAAAGGGGGAATTTACGTACATAGGAGGAAGGGGAGAATCAATAATAGATTTTGCAATGACAAATGAAGAGCCTGCAGAAAAGGTAAAGACATTTAAAGTGGGAGAAAGGGTAGAGTCAGACCATCAACCACTAGAATTGACAATAGAAGGAAGAGAAAGAGAAGAGAGAAAAGAAGAGGAGAAGTACATAACTTAAAAAAAGTGGACAGAAGAGGGTATAAAAAGATATAAAGAGAGAATAGGGAAAACGGTATGGATAGGGAAGGAATTACAAGAAAGTGTACAGCAAATGAAAGAGATGATGGAGAAAGCTACAAAGAGAGTCAGATTTAGAAAGTGGAAGGGGAGAAAACAGGATGGAAAAATGGTGGGATAAGGAATGCAAGGAAGCAAAGAAAATGCAAGGAGAGCATTAAGACAATGGAAAAAGGGAGGAAAGAAAATAGGAATACAAAGAAGCAGTAAAAATATACAAAAAACATGCAACAGAAAGAAGTAAGAAAACAAAAGAAACAAGAGGAGCAGATCAAAGGAATAAAAACGGAAGAAGATGTATGGAAGTACCTAAAGAAAGAGAGGAAAAAAAAACATGACGACAAAGGGAATACAAATTAAAGAATGGGAGATATATTTTCGGAACCTGCTGGGAGGGGAAGAACAAAAGCAGAAAAAGAAAAAAAAGAAGCGGTAGTAAGACAGGAAGAAGGAGATAGGGATAGAATAAATGAAGAAGAAGTAATAGAGGCGATAAAGAAGATAAAAAAAGGAAAGGCGGCAGGAGAAGATGGGATACAAGGAGAAAAGTGGATATACGGGGGAGAAAGTGTAGCAAAAAGGATGACGGAAATACTAAACAAAATATGGAAAGGGGAAGGATTTCCGGAGAGATGGAGAGAGGGAATAATATGCCCAATCCATAAAAAAGGCGAAAAAAATAAAATGAAGAATTACAGAGGGGTGACATTATTAAGCATGGCATACAAAATATATGCGACAGTAGTACAAAGAAGACTATAAAAAAATAGAGGAAAGGACTTTAGTACCAGACGGACAAGCGGGATTTAGAAAAGGAAGAAGAACGATAGACAACATATATATATACTGAAACACTTAGCAAATAAAAAACTAGAAAAAAAGAGGGAAAATGATGGCACTATTCGTGGATCTAAAAGCTGCTTTTGACAAAGTGAATAACGAAAAGCTGTGGGAATACATGAGGAGAAAAAAAATCAATGAAAGATTAATACAAAGAACAGAGGAAATCTACGAACAAACAAGGAGCAGGGTTAAATGAATGGGGAAGAGAGCGAGAAATTCATCACAAAGAGAGGGTTCAGACAGGGATGTCCACTGAGCCCAAGCCTGTTCTCAGCATATACGGGGGATCTGGAAGAGACAATGAGAGGACAGCAGACGGGAGAGATAGTGGTAGGGAAAGCGAAGGTATGGTCGTTGGCGTATGCGGGTGACATAGTGCTGGTGGCTAAGGAGGAAAAGGAAATGAAAGAGATGATGAAAACGCTGGAAAAATACATGAAAAAAAAGAAATGGAAGTAAACACGGAGAAAACAAAGATAATGATATTTAGAAAAGGAGGGGGGAAAAGAAAAAGAGAGGAGACCCTTAAGCACATGAGACAGAAATGTAGGGAACTAAGAGAAGAGGCGATGAAAATAGAGGAAATCTTAGATGAAAACGGAAAAGGAGCGGAGTGGATGGAAGAAGTATGGAGAAGGAGGAAAAAGTTAAGGGGAGAGGAGGGATAAAAAAAATGTATTTAAAAAAAATTGAATGTAAATGTAAATATAGAATGTAGCTTGTAAATGTAGCACGAACTAATTTGTAAGCCAAAGGCAACAAATAAAGTTAAACTTATATAGAAGTTGTTGCTTCTCCTTTTTATTCTTTTCCAAGATAGTTTAGAACAGTTCATGACAAACCTAAAACACAAAGAAAAATGTTTTTTTTTAGTTTTTTCTTATTTTGTTATAAATATGTTGCTTAAACTTTTCTAAAACTCAGTTTTTTTTATTTGTTTGTATTGCAGTAATGACTAATTCAAATCCCTTTAAACTTTTTTTAATACGCTTTTAGTCATAAACGCCGACTTTGAAATTTAATCTATATTTAATTTTATTTGTTATTTTAGTATAAAAGTATACAACGTTTGTGTTAATTTACAATACCATCAAATTATGTCTATAAATATTTATCTAAAGTTAGAAAAGTTGTTTGAATACACTAAACAAAAAGTAATTGAAAATTAGTTATTATTCATCGATTCATTAGTAATTGCATTACATAAGTTAGCGTGCAATTTAACTAAATACTTTAAGCAAGTATTAATTACATAAATCTAATTTGCATACAATTTTGTTGTAGTATCTAAGTCCCATCTTTTTAAATTGTTAAGGTTACAAAATACTTCATTATGCTATATATCCGTAATGATTTACATAAATAAACAAAAAGGTGATTAAGCAAAAGATTATTCAAAGTCTTAAATATTTGGGTGCTATAGTCTTAATAACTTGCTTAATTACATAAAAAAAAACTGGTGTCGTCACCACGCGACTTTCCTATAAGGAGTGATAAAGGAATGTGTACATATTTTTTTAAGGTTATGTTATCATAAAATCCCTTTGAACTGATATGTACACGTTTGTATTGACTTCCTAGCATGCTATAATTTTTTTTTAAATTTTTCTTTTCGATAATTGAAATATGGCAAATTGAGCTTATGTTATCATACCGACGTCGATATTGTTTTCTTTTTTTTGAATAAATTGTTAAGGCGCATCCGCACTATGCCGATCGGCTTTGCATTACAAATATGTACGTGTTGTTCGGCATGATCCCAAAGCCGCGAGGCCAGGGATTATGTATCCGATTCGTAGCGGTCCCGATCAAAGAAAGCCGATCGGCATTTTCGTGTGTAAACGGCAATTGAAACCGAACGGCATCGACGCATGGGAGTTTGTTGAGATGTGTAGTTTGAAAATGGAGTGGAATGACGTAAATGTTTTAAGGTTAATTGAACTTTACCGTGAAAGGGAAATATTGTGGAACTGAAAATTAAAGGAGTATAAAAATAAAAACAAACGGCATGACGCTCTTCTGGAATACAAAAAAAGAAAACGGACGAGAAAGAAAAAAACAAAGGACAAAGTGATAAATAAAGAGGTAGAAGAACTGCTGGAAATGTGGAACGAAAGAGGTGGAAAATAATAAATAAGAACAAAAAAGGAATAGGGGAGTATACGTACATAGGAAGAAGAAGAGAATTAAAAATAAATTTTGTAATAACAAACGAAGAGACTGGAGACATTTAAGGTGGGAGAAAGAGTAAAGTAAGACTACTAACTACTAAAATTGACAATGGAAGAAAGAGAAAGAGAAGAGGAAAAAAAATGAGGAGTATATAACGAAAAAAATTTGGACAGAGGAGGGTATAAAGAGACACAAAGAGAGAAAGGGGGAAATGGAAAGGGATTACAAGAGAATGTAGAGAAAATGAAACAGATGATGGAGAAAACAACAGAGAAAGTCAGATTTAGAAAGTGAAAGGAGAAAACAGTATGGAAAAAATGTAGGGATAGAGAATGAAAAGAGCCAAACAAAAAGACAAGAAGAGCATTAAGACAGTGGAAAAAAGTAAGAAAGAAAAAAACAATATAAAAAAGCAGTAAAAATCTACAAGAAAACATACGAGAGAAAGAAGCAAGAAAACAAAAAGAAACAACAAGATCAGATCAACGGAATAAAAACGGAAAAAGATGTATGGAAATACCTAAAGAATAAAAGGAAGAGAAAATGGACGACAAAGAAAATACAAATAAAAGAATAGAAGAGATATTTTAGGAACCTGTTAGGAACGAGGAGAGAACAAAATCAGAAAGGCAAAGAAAAGAAGTAGTAGTAAGACTTAAAGAAGGAGATAGAGATAGAATAAACAAAAACGAAGTAATAGAGGCAATAAAGAAGGCAAAAAAGGGAACGCGGCAAAAGAAGATGGGATACAAGGCGAACAGTGAGTATACGAGGAAGAAAATGTAGCAAAAGGTTTTCCGGAGAGATATAGAGAGCGAATAATATGCCCAATACACAAAAAAGGAAACAGAAAGGAAATGAAGAATTACAGAGGGGTGCCATTATTAAGCACGGCATACAAATTATATGCGACAGTGCTACAGGAAAGACTACAGCAGGAAATACAGGAATGGAGTTTGATACCAGACGAACAAGCGAGATTTAGAAAGAGAAGAAGAGTGATATACAACATATCTATCCTAAAATACTTGGCGAATAGAAAGTTAGAGGGGAAAATCGTGGCGCTGTACGTAGATATAAAAACCGATTTTGATAGAGTGAACAGGGAAAAGCTGTGGGAATACATGAAAAGAAAAAAATGAAATATTAATAGAAAGAAAGGAGGAAATTTACGAAAAAACGAGTAGTAGAGTGAAAGTGAATGGAGGAAAAGGAAATGAAGAAGTTCATAAAGACGTTAAAAAAATACATGAAAAAAAAAGAAATTGAAGTAGATACGGAGAAAACAATAACAATGATATTTAGAAAAGGAGGGAGAAGAGAAAAAGAGAGAAGTGGAAGTGCAGCAGGTGAAGGAATTTACATAACTGGATTACACGATGAAGCAGGATAATAAAGAATGAGAACACATAAAGGAAAGAGTGAGGAAAGGAAACAGGTTAATGGGACAAGTGTGGAGATTGTTTGGGGTGGACATAGAAAAAAAAAGGCTGCTGTATGAGAAGCTAATAAAAAGTATGATGGTATATGTGACGGAAATATGGAGGTGGAAGGAGTATAAAGAGGTAGAAGGGATACAAGAAAAATACTGGAAATGAGTGTTAAGGCTAGATAAAGAAACACCGAGGTATTTCGAGTAAAAATCCGCCTGAGAGTTAGGCAACTTACAGTAATACCTTTGACCTCGAGTCGTGGTTCTAAGTCACGCTTGTGAGGGCGCGCGAAGGTTGTCTGCCATCTACAAATTTTATTTTTATGCTGTCATTTGGTCGATTAACAACGGGGGAACGTCGGAGAGGTGAGATAAATGGAATTTATTTTTCATCTTGTAACATCTACTACAACGACGTTTATTTTAGCATTTTGAAAGTAAATCCGACTAAACATCCGGTGCGAATAAGATAAGCACGATGTATTTGGGCGTCCAAACGCATAAAGTGGGTTAGTATTTCACACGTGGTTTAAAAATGGAGACGAACCAACTAATACTCACAATTTTTAGCTCTTTTCCTTTGCTTTTGATGTTAATGTGGATTCTGGATGCTTGATTCTTGATTCTGACTTCTTCGTCCGTCGTTCTTAATTACATCTTCGTGTTCTTACATTTGTAATCCGGTGGAAATGGTAGACACACTAAAACATTTCGGATTGTCGACAAAATAAGGGGAACTACAGGTATAAGGATCCCAGAGGATCGTTGGCGCGGTGCAAGCGAGGTATTTATGACACCTTTATCTTCGAGTCGCGGGAGACTCGCTCGCTGTCAACCTTATTTCGGCCAGACGCTATAGCCTTCGGTTATCAGCATACGCGGTACGTGCGTAGTGAACGCGAGATCGCTTTCTTTGTCGACGTTTGTAATTTGCTCAGAGTAAGAATAATACCAGTTATGTGTAAACGGACACAAGAGTGAGATGCAAGGTCTAGTGAATTTTGTTTTATCGATTACGTTAATTACCGGTCTTAATTATGATATAATTGTATAACTTTACCTTATCAGAGTAATTCTAAGGTGTAATTATAACTCGTCGAAGTAAGTTTAGTAATATCTAACGTAAAATTCTTTTGTAAAACATTTTGATAGTAATTTATTCAACGCTTTATCTTGTAATGGTTGAGTCTTTACAATTATTTATCGTAACTTCCCATTCATATCTGCGTCATATAAAGTAGTTATAAATTTTATCAAGGGTAGAAATTTGGGAGCTATGCCGTCTCTCGGAAACTAATTATTTATTATTGTGATTACCGGTTGTGCGGAGCTTGATCAAGACCCACCTGGCGGTATTTTATTCACGGGAACGTGATTACATATTGCTAATAGCTACAGTAGCCGCGGTGATAGTTATCTATGAAATCGTATTTAGCTTCTGTGGCTCCCAAACTCTATTTTTGGGACCTGTTTATTTATATGTAATTTATATATGTGCTTACTAATTTTTCTTGTTGGGGGTTATATAAATAATTGATAGGGATTTTACCAGTGGCGTAACCGTCGAGGAGTTTGTGTTTCTTCCGTTCCGGAAGGAGGCTGTGAATCATTTATTACAATAAATGGTTATTGTTAATACGAAATATGTTTTCTTTTGGGGGACTTCGGGTCTAGGCTCTCTTTTTCTCCTACCTAGACTATAATTTCTGCGATACAAAAGTTTCGAGAAGAGGTGGCGCACTTGGGCATTTAGCTTACCGGAACAAATTTAGTGTCTTACGATTTTCTTTAACCCGACGACCATCTGCGGCGAGGCTAGCCGAAAGGTAAGCGACAACATCTGGGTAATTACGTTTAAGTAATATTATTCTTCATTCTTTCTTTTTTTCTCCACCTTCCCCATTAGATCACAATAAATATTGTAACAGCATATTTATTATACATATAGCAAATCACATCGTGGTTAATTACCCTGTACATTTGTATTATATTATTTAAATTATTGTTAGTATTGAAAATTTACTGCTCCATTTGGGGTTAAGAAATATTCCGCAAATTCAGTCCTCACTTCTTCAGCAGCCGCTGCACTTCTTCGTGCAACTCGAGGCATATTTTGCAATTGGGATGAGAAATTGTCTTGTCTCCATAGTCCCGGACTAACCCGTCCACTGTCGTTGCATTCAGAATCAAAAGTTCCTGGGGGATTATAGACAGATAGAGATGTCTTTCTTAGGTAATTATGTAAGTAAAGTAGATTTAATGTTATTTTCACTGCTGTTCTTGGCTCTAATAACATTGGTTTTCGGAGTACACGAAAAACAGAAGATAAAATCCCGAAAACATTTTCCACTACTCTGCGGCCCCTACTCAAGCGATAGTTGAAAATTCTATTTTGAGATCCCTTATAATGCGTTCCAGAAAATGGTTTCATTATGTTTACTGATAAAGGAAAAACTTCATCACTCAAAAACACGTATGGCACTGCCATATTTCTTCCTGGCACTGCATTTGATGGAGGAATAGACATTGTGTTATCTTCTAGACGTTTCTTGAAAGTTGTGTCATTAAAAACACCCCCATCCGATATGCGTCCTTGACAACCCACGTTAGCGTAAATGAAGTTATAATTTGCGTCTACGACGGAAAACAAGACGATACTAAAAAATGATTTGTAGTTATAGAATTCTGACCCAGAATTAATAGGAGCTTGTAAAGTAATGTGTTTGCCGTCCATACAGCCTAAACATTGTGGAAAATTACATTTATCTTCATACTGTTTAGCTATTACTTTCCACTCTTCCGCTGATTCTGGCATCTGTAACAAAGTTATTGTTTTCAGGATAATGGCACGGTCGATATTGAAAATAAAGAGGCAGCTGAAGAGCTAAGGGAAGATCAAGTGGGTAAAAATCGTACAAGTTGGCACCACCGCTCGGTCCTTACCCAAGGGGCATACATCCAAGGGACGTCAGCAGAATATGCCTGTTGTAAACGAGGCCATTAACCTAATAAAATCGATACAATCGAGGAAAATGCAGGATCAGGATGAGTTCTCTGCATTTGGTGAGCAGGTGGCCATGAAAATGAGAAAATTAATTTCACCGCATGCAAAATTTGCTGTTCAGAATGCAATAAACAGTATTTTGTTTGAAGCAGAAATGGGACGTTTTGACAATCCACTACTTCCACTTTTTTATCACAATCCGACTGCAATATACAATACGAATCTTCCACTAAATATCCCACCTCACTTCCCGCCATACTGCTCGCCGTCACCGCCTATACCTATATGGGGATGAACGGCCAAGTTCTTTACATTTACAGCAGAGGGAAGTTGAAGTGGGCTCTGAGGCTGACATCGATTACGAGGAAATTTTTTGTTCGTTAGAATAATATTTGTTTATAATAAATTTACTTGTGAAGAGGTATTTAAGCAATCTAGCAATCAAAACATTTTAACTGTTTTTAAATAACTTTTATATTGATCAATATCAAGTTTTTGTTTTCCGGCGTTTCATCCATGTTCGTCAGTGCCATGCCTCCTAATCTCAATATCTCCCCACAAGTAGATATGTTAATTGTGTTTACTTTTTATAATAAAACCAAAAGAAACCAAAGAAACGTTATCCTTTAGTTTTGTGTATTTCACTTACCTTAATGTATTCTTGAAGTGTTTCGATTAGTGCGTCACACACTTTAGGAAGTTTCTGAAATAGTCTGCTTAAAGATCTTGAATGTGTACATAAGAGAATGGTACGAATCTCCACTAGCGAAAAATTGTAATGTTACAGCTAAACGTTCAGAAGCTGGAATGGCTGATCTAAACGTAGTGTTTTTTTGCTGATGTTTGGCCCTATGTTGGTCAGCAAAAATTCAAACGATGTATTTGTCATCCGTAAAAAGTTTCTAAATTCTGCGTTGCACCTATACTCCAATTTTAGATCATCAACGTCATCCAATATTAAATCTTTAATCAAACCACTGCCACTATATCTACTTCGACTTCGAAGACTTGGACGAACCCAAAATCTTTTCTTTCGACGTTTTGGGATTAGCGCATCAACTATAATTGCAGCTGAAATTGCTACCATTTCGTCATCGACGTCACTCATTTTTGACAGGTTTCGTCTCGCGTACTAACTACAACTGCAGTAAAGACGTGATGCCATGCGGCCTTTGCTGATCGGTTAGTGCGGATGCGCCTTTAGGAAGAATTATCTCTATTAGAAATTGTAAAAAAAATCGAATAATTTACATACCTACAAAATTATATAAGAAAAACTGTTAAAAACGACGGATACACCCACTTTAGGTTTCTTCATCAGACCCATCTTTTGATACAACCGAGAGAGTACGAAAAGCCAACTCTATACAAAATTTGAAGTTACTAAGACTTTTGATTTGGGAGTTACCGTGGGTACATCGTTACACACATACACATCTAAAATTTTTTTCTCAAAAATATATTTTTCTGATTCAGGAGACCTTGAAACGTGAAGTTATAGAAAAAAAAAATTTTTTAATGGCGATCGTTATATTTTATAGAAAAATAAAAAGAAATAAGATGCAAAGATATTTAATGTAAACTTTGTACTAATTAGTTAAATTAGATTCGATATTGTTATTAAACCAAATTACAAAAGTTGCTTTGGTTTATTTCCTTTTGTCATTGGTACACTAAAAATAACTTTGAATAAACGTGAAAACGACATGTTCATAGTAGAACAATTGTGGCAAAAATGGATCACTATAAGGAAAATCAAGAATAAAATTCGAAAAAATATAATTAACTCATGATTTTTTATTTGCAACTATGTTGCCAATAAAGGTAACCTAAAAAATTCAGATGGTTTTCATTAATAATTAGAAACATACTCGCACATTTTTTTTAGATACCTGAATGTATAGTATATTCAATTTCAAGAGATAGTGCACGTAAACATTTACACGCATTGTAGGCGGTACTTAAATAAACATGGTTGTATTTCAAAGATAAAAATATAAGTACACAAATAAATTAAAGGACTTGTAAACGAAAATTTTACTTAATACACCTCTTACTATTGCAACTTCACTCTAAAGGAAACTAATAAACATATAAATAATTTAAAATGTTTTTGGAACGCCATCCTGTGGTAAAAATAACACGTATGATAATATAGAAAACTATAAATTAGTACGGAACGTAGAAAAGTTGTCATTGGATTTAATGACAGCGACAGTCAATGATCTATTGACAAGTGACGCTGTCAAAATCCCTACTATAAAATAGGTTAGTCAGTATAATTGTCAAAAACAACATCAGAACTTGCGGACAGCTGTTTCGTTCTTTAGGAACTCGTCAGCGCTAGGATACACCGATGTGTTTCCACAACCATACTGACAGACAACCGTACTCTTTTATGTCGTGTAGACATTACTAACATACGTTTGACGTTTAGCGCATCAATGGCAAAACTGCAAGACGTCATTGATTCTTTTATTCTTCATCTACAAAAAAGTTATACAGCATACCTCAGAAATTGTCTAGCAATCAGAATCGGAATACTTAGAATATGAATACATTCGTTGATGGTTTCGATGATTGGAGGCATTCGGAGAGAATAAGCAATTGCTTGACCACAAAAATAAAACTACTAAATGGATTCCAAGAGCCAAGACTCAAAGACGATTGCACACTACTTTAATATTAGAGAGACAACGATTGGTTAAAGATTACTGGAAGAATGTTTTGAAGAGAACTCTGGCAGTAGTAAAATTGTTATCTTGGCAAAGATTGGCATTTAGAAGAAGAATAGAACATTTGGGAGAAGGAGGAGGAGAAGAGGAGGTAAGTAAACTAACATTGACGTCGGACACTAGTTTAAGAATACATTTAGAGAAATTGGTATACGGGTTGACTTGGATTCTTAGGATATTCCGGTATCAAGAACACCACACGAAAAGCACCGATCGTCATCTGCAATTGAACCCGTCGTACAGTGTGAGAATTTGGACGGCTGCTCGTCTCCGATAGTAGAACATGTTGATTCAGTCTAGGATATTTAGTATCAGGGAATAGGCGTTACGTCCTTTATGGGATGTATCCCACAATCGCTGCCATTCATCCGTCTATTCTGCGATCAAAACTTGTTAATCTAGAAATATACACGTGTCAGCTATTACGAGAACTTTGAGGCAGTATATCTTCGGTAACAGGAAATGCAAAAAAAAAGTTTTGCCACGACGCACAAGAAATCGATAAGAACAGTACAATATTCCTTGAAGATGGTACAAAGAAATAAATAGTGTAAATATGCCAGTTTTCTGATGATGTGAATATGTTGCAGTTTATGGTAGCAGATATTTAAATCATATGTGAGCATAGGAATGACTGAATTTTTGAAAATGGTCACTAATAAAGGTTTCAGTAATGGCAAACATACTTCTAAAACAAGTGCAAGACAGTCTTGTCAACCATATAGAAAGTGTTTAACGAGGCTAAGTCTGAAATCGAGCAAAAGTCCGAGACATCTAAACTCAAAAGCTTTTTGAACTAAAATGCCGCTCTGACGAAGTGAAGGATATCTTTTCAACGACAAACCAAAAACATGTATTTGGTCTTGTCAGCTAAGACAATCAATTTATTGTTGACAACCTAGCAAGTCAAAATGTTCCAGCACTGTCGTGATTTAGCCTCTAGATTGCATATGTTGTCCGCGGACAATGTGATATGGTTCGCGTAAGCAAAAATGTTGCAGTTATCGGGTAAGTCCTGTTCGAGTAAAGAATTTACAACTATGTTCCACAAGATCGGCTCAAAAACAAATCTTTGTAGACAACCTGTTAGCATTCGTTTTGTATAGGAAGAACCAGAAACATTCGTAGAATAAGTGATCGAGCAACTCCATAAATAAATAGCTACGAACGACGCGCACGGCGTCTGCAAGTACTCTCTTGACGACGAGAACTTCAATTATTGATGGCCAATCTTTGTGAAAGGATGTTGTAATGTATTTTCTTGAAAAGTACTCGTTTGAACAATTTACCTAGTTTGAAAAGTAGCGTGATCGGACGAGACGAATTGAAGTTGGCGATATCCTTCTTGCCAGGCTTGAAAATTGTTACATTGTCATTGTGTCATAGGTCATATACATAGAAGAGAAGAAATGTTGTACGACTGTTCTTAGGACGTTACAGTATACTCCGTCGGGTCCGCGAGCTTTGTTCTAAGACATTCTACTAGCCGCCGACGCTATATTCTTTTTTGTAACCACTCAGTAATATCAGAACTAAATATTTTCAAAAGACCGGGATCTGATTCGAGCTTAGCAAGAATTGTCGTTTGTTGGATCGTCGTCTGGTAAAAGAAACTATTGATTTGATTGTATTGTGTTTTGTGATAATGTATCTGTCACAGTCATCTGCGCAGTTGCGATATCGTAACCGATGAGGTTGGTGT
This sequence comes from Aquatica leii, assembly GCA_035610365.1. Classification (NCBI taxonomy): domain Eukaryota; kingdom Metazoa; phylum Arthropoda; class Insecta; order Coleoptera; family Lampyridae; genus Aquatica; species Aquatica leii. The sequence continues at coordinate 94,010,007 of CM069436.1, read as the reverse complement.
CGTGCTGCGTGTGTTTTATTTGTGAGTGACCTTGTAAAGAAACCTTTTTATTCTTGACTACACAGCTTTTATTTGTTGTTTGTGTTTTAGTATTAGTAAAAGTTTTTTATCCATATTTCTGTGACGTGCAAAATCCTACCTCTCCGAGTCCCTGCCGGAGGAAACTCCTGGCGGAGATCTCGGACTGCATCCTCAAATCTCTTGGGAAAGGATTATAGGTATAAGTATCTTATCACCGGCTAAGCAATTACGGCAGGAAGAAGATAGCCAGAGGAAACTACTTTAGCGCCCACCGTCCTAACGGCGGGCGTTCCCCTGACTACTGGCCGAACAATCCGGCTTGCACAATAACCGTGCTACAGAGAAGGTGCGGGCAAGGTAATACCCTCCTAAATGTTTTTCAAGTTGAATCTCGAAACCCAGAGGACAGTTGGTAAATATTATATAATATACTCTAGTTATCTTTCTGATTACAGAATATGAGCGTACAAAAATCTCCAAGAACCAGGGCTATCCAAGCGACCCATACGACAAATATGAATCAGATCCAGCAAAATGACGTAAAAAACGAAGAAAAGACAACGGATGCGGCGTCTTTTAACACAACTAACTCCAATCTAAACCTAAGCATAAGTGAACAAAGGCGAAATAAAAGAGCAAGTATGTGTTTACTAGACCACAAGAAATAATGAAAAGGGTGATAGAAGCTATGGATAAAATCAAAATGGCAATATCAAAAGAAATCGACTGAAAAATAAAATTCAATCGCAACGAGCAGCTGACGGTAAGAGAAAAGGCAGACGAAACGGTTAAAGCACTGTTGGCTCTTTACAACTTATATTGGAAAAAACACAAAGAAGCGGCACAAAAAAAACAAAATTGGAAAAATTGGAAAGACAAAAACTCGAATACTGGAACGGACGAAACAAAAATAAGGAACCGGTTCAACAATACAATGAACAAAGCCGGAGAAACGCCACGCTCCAACAAAACTATTTACAAAGTCCTGAAATCAACGATTAAGCGTGCAAAAGCCAAAATCCTTTGCGGAAATTGCAAAAGAGATTAAAATAAATACTCCGAACAAAGACACGAACCAAAACCGATACAGCACCATTATAGGAATTAAAAACAAAGAAGTGATAGAAAGCTCCAAAAGAAGACGTAAAGACCAACGAGGTCGGAAGAGGTTTTGGCTCAAGTAAAAAACTCGATAATGGGAAAGTATCAATAATCAGTCACGACGTATAACAGCGAGACAAATTTAGCAATGAAATCAAAGAAATAAATAAGAGACAAGAAAACAACTACGAAATACAAGAAATTAACAACAATAGGCCACTAATCATGCTCACAGGGGTTGAAGCAGAATACACCCAACACATGCTAATGAAAGAAATAGAGAGCAAAATCCAGATGTAACCGCCAGACTAGGAATAAAAAACATAAACGAAGCATTAAATATCATAACAAAAAGAAAATGTAGAAACCCAAAGAAGGAAAACTGGTTAATGGAATTAGCGCCAGGAATGTTCCAAACAATTATGGAAGTGAGTGTAATAAACCTAGACCTTGTCAAAATACATATATAAGAACATATTAACGTGCTAAGGTTTAATAAGTGATGTGGCTATGGTCACACACAAAATAATTGTCCGGATCAACAACGCTGCCCCAGATGTGGAAAAAACCACACAGTTAAAGAAAGCACGGAAGTAGAATTAGAGTGCATAAACTATAAAAAAAGAAGCATCGCGGAAAGAAAACACGCAGCCACAGATGCGGAAAACTGCTCAATCCCGAGGAGAAAAGTAGAGTTGTAGCACTGTTTTTCGGGTGTTGCCGCGTCACAAAAACATTTGCATTTGCAGATCTGCAGTAACGGAACATCTACATGAGAATGGATATCACCGGATTGATTACGGGAACTTAAAGGTATTAGCACAAAGCAGACACTATCACCAGCGAATAATACTCGAATCACTGGAAATAATGAAAAATCCTAACAACTTTAACCGTGAGGATGGATTAAGCAACACATGGAGATAAACGCTGCGTGAAGAACATGCAACAAGTCGCTAGACGTCTATGAACGTAAATCGACAGACCAGAACGGACACGGATCAGCGAAGCGTAGCCGTAAGACGGCATATAACGAAGAATGCAAGACGATAACATCAGTCTTTAGAAATTTTCTGAAGACGCTGGCAGCATGATCAGCGAAACGTTAAGAGAAAGTTTTGTGACGCGGCAACACCCGAAAACAGTGCTACATTAAACAACTGCCGTGAAAGTTTGCATTCTACTAAAAATAGAGTTGGCAAATAAAACACCAATAAAAAAATGGGATACAAACAAAAGAAAAAACTAAACTGTATGCAAATAAATTTGGGGAAAAACAAAGCGGCCACACTAAATGTTCTAATTGTCATCGACATACTATGCATACAAGAACCGTACCAGAAAAACATTAACTGGGGAAAGGGATACACAGTATTTAGAATGGCGGAATCAAAAGCACCCATAATAGGAAAAAAAAGAGAAACAAACTATTTTGATGGAGCAGTACTCCAACGAAAACATAGCTACAATAAAATACGAAAACAGCCAAGGTATATGCCACTCAAAGAAAGCAAGGAGGAATACGACCTCCTATGAAAAGTATTAAGCGCAGAAGGATCGATTATCGTAACGGGGGACTTAAACACAAAACACCCTGCATGAGGAGCCAAAACATACAACAAAAGAGGATCGGAAGTTTGGGATCTAATAAACAAGACCTTACTCTCCAATCTGCAAACGGAGAATCTCATATAGATCTAACAATCGCATTCGGCACAAACATTACGAACTGGGAAATAACGAAAGAGCACTTAGTGACCACAAACTAATCAGATATAACATAGAAAGAGACGACTATGACAAACAAGTAACTAAAAGGTTTATACACACAAAAGCAAATTGAAATGTTTTCGAAAAAGACATGGCAAACTATATAAAAACAGTAAACATTAAAAAAATCAAAACAGCAGAGAACTTAAACACGACAACAATAGACATCACCAACAACATAATAAAAGCATGTAAAAATACAAAATACTGGTGGTCTAAAGAACTAACAGCGCAAAGGAACGCAGTAAAAAAACAACGAAGGGAATAGCAAAACTGCCACGACCCAGAAAAAAGGAAAATGAAACAAGACGAATATAAGAGGCTAAGGAACTCATAAAAAAGCATAAAGAGAGCAACTTACCAGCTTTTAGGGAGTACTGCACCGCATTTAGCTCCAAGGATCCCTGGCACATTCCTTATAACATAATATCTAGCAGAACAAACAAAAAATCCCAAATGAACACTATTAAAGACAAAGACGGAAAGTGGACTACATCAGACGAGAAAACTAACTGCTCGAAAAATATTTCCCATACGACATCGAAGACGATTTGCAACAAAAAGAAATAAGAAGCAGATAAGCCAATAACAACTAAAGAATCTCCCTTCACCGAAAAAGAGGCGAAAGACATTTGTAAATATGTAAATAACAAAAAAGCATCCGGACCCGATAACCTCACACGGCCGATTATAAATAAAGCCGTTTATATAGACGCGGAATGGTGGAGAAATTATTTTAACAAGTGCCTGGACCTAGGGAAATTCCAGAAATCTTCAAAGAGACAAAGATCGTATGGATACCAAAACCAAACAACAATGAAGTAAGAACAATTAGTCTACTGCCAACACTATGCAAAATACTCGACAAGCTGTGCACAAACCGCCTTGGACACTTTCTGGAAAACAACTCCTTACTAGGCAACGAGCAATATGGCTTTAGAGAAGCAAAAACCACTACAATGGCAATTCAAAAGGCACTGGAAGTAGCCGATAACAATAAAAAACAAGGAAAAGTGGTGACATTAGATCTCTAGAAAACATTCAACACGGCATGGTATCCATCGATAATAGCACAATTAGGGGAGTGGAACGTTCCAGAAAATCTATTAGAAACCATCCGCAGCTTTACAAGAAACAGGAAAGTTAAAAGCGGCACAATCACGAAGGACATAAATTTAAGTTGCCCGCAAGGGTCTTGCTTAGGGCCGATCCTCTGGTTAATAATAATGGAGAACTGGTTCCAAAAAATGAGGAAAAAAGCTTAAGATAACCTGCACGTACAAGTTTTTGCAGACGATCAACTATTAAAAGTCAGCGGCAACTCAGCAAAAAACATCGAAAATCAATGGATGGAAATCTGGCGAGAATGCGCAAACTAAACGCAAACGCATAAACTCACCTATGCCGAGGAAAAAACAGAAATGCTTTTCTTTCTAGCTAGACAGTACATTAGACGATCGGCAATAAAAACAAAAAATGACCGACCCAAATGAAATATCTTGGCATCACCATCGACATAAAGAGACACTTCATAGAACACCTACAGAAAGTAAAACCAAAGCTAGAACAACTGGTAAACAAGCTGTTTGCAGCAGCAGAAAAAACATGGGGTCCGAAGACGGAAATACCAAGCCAAGTGTACAAGCAGGCCATAAAACCAATTATAATGTACGGATATATAGGGGAAAAAGATCACGAACCTCGAGTAAAACAAATTCTCGACTCTACGACGAGACCAATATTACTAAGAATCACAAAAGCCTACAGAACAACACCTACAAGAACTCTAGAAGTAATAGCCGGAATAAGCCCAATATGGGCGGAAATAACGTGCGAAATACACAAAATGGAACGGGAAACACCAGTAGCGGCTAAAATGCATATCCACCCGGAATTAAGTACCACCCTCTTCAATGAAATAACAGAAACAAAGAAAAACGATTTTGTTATATATATAGACGGGTCAAAAAACAAAGAAAGAGCAACATCAGTCGCAATAATAGTTTAAGAAAACTAAGAATTGGTTAATATCATCGAGAGCTAATTACCCGATTACAGCAGTAGCATACAGACTAAAATAGCAGCTATCTAACTAGCGCTAGAATTGATAAACATACACGCAGCCCCAGGATGCAAAGCTACGATTAAAACTGACAACTAAACGGCAATAGCACAAATTAGACAAATAAAGCCCAAAACAAAAATGATAGCACGCATTCAAAAAATTGCACAAGCAATACACATGAAGAACAGCAAAATTGAAATTGAATGGGTAAAAAGGCACGCCGGAACAGTAGGAAATGAAAAAGCACACAGAAGAACGAGCGGTTGAATGTAGAGCTATCTAAGCAAGCTTTCAAACAAACAATAATCGACAAGACAATAGAAATTTGGCAAAAGGTGTGGGACGAGATAAGTCAAAGTAGACAATTATGTAGAATAGTACCCACAGTAAGACCAGAAAGGTTGCAATTGACAGCGGAAGCAATGTGGGTAGCAACGAGGCATGGACCTTTTTACGAATACTAAATTCGGAAAGATTATGCCAGTGTAAGAAAACCGACAGTAAGCACATATTGTATGAATAAAGGAACCAAGAAGGGTTGAAACAAAGACTAACTTGGTAAGAAAACTTGGAGACATAAGAGAAAGATGACCGCTAACCAACGAAAATTAAGCGAATCTGAAAGAAATAGTTAAAAATACTCGACGAAACTCTACCCCTTTTTATTGCAGACGAAAACAGATAATTAGAGTACCTAACAACAAAACATAGGTAAGTAAATAAGTAATAGTATACGTATTTTCTAAGAGCGGAAAAGTTCCAAGAGTAAGGAAGAGGCAGATCAGTCTTCCACATCGCAACTAGACTCAACAGGCGTGTGAAGCTCTTCCGTGGACGGGGCCTAACCGGGCAAATGGTGTCCAAAGCTAACCACCTAGGCTGGACCCTCTCGACCTCTTCTGTACTTGCAAGGCGAGTGCGAGCAGAGGTACTACCTTAAGGGAAAGGTACATGCTAATTATCTAAGCCCAGAGCACGCTCTGCAGAGAAGGGGGGAAGAAGAAAAAACACCACGACGAATAAAGCTCGATGAGTCAAATCAGCGGGGGAAGGGTAACACGCTTATAGTATCATCAACCACTTGCAATCATCGGCCAAACCGGACTCACAGAACAATTCCGGGAGAAAGGCCAAAGCCTAGCATTCCGTAAGTCTAAGTCGAAAAATACGAAGCAACTTAAACAAAAGAATACAAACAATTTTGGCTTTTCCGCTCATTTTTGGAAGCGGTGGGTTCCCTACGATTGTGGTACCGCTAGATTGAAGGTTAAAGTTAAAGCTTAGTACTTCACTGCTAATTTATACCGATGGTGTACTTTGTACTAGTTACCCATTGAGTTTTTAGCTTTGCTGGGGTTTTTAGAGTTTGTTTTCTTAAGCAAAGTATGACTCGCTTTAACCTATTTAGCTTTGGTCTTTACTAGGGTACATCAGCTGTACAATTCGAGGGGATGCGGTTTAAGCCATTTTGGCTAGATTCGAGAATTAACCTAGTCAGTTCATTAATAGAGACGTTTATAAAATTAGGATGGTGGTACTTATCTCTAAGTGGAAGATAAGTAGAAAGTAGAGATAGTTGGGTCAGTATAATGTCTGTCATTGCCGGAAGAGAAACTCATAACTTCCAAGGTTGCAGCCCGAGAACGCTGAAGATTTTTATGGCCATATCTTATGCAGTTTGCACGTACAGGGTCTCCTCCAGTTTTCGGGCAATCTTCAGTATCGTGCTTTTTAGCACAATGGTCGTATTGAAGCTCGTTCTCACCTTGTTACTGAACAAACTTCTAGAACTTAAAGCATCTCCAGATGCGTACATGGTCATTGACCCTGCATGAGTTCCATGTTACATAGACTGGACGGTTGGTAATTAGGTACTTTCGTACCTCCGAAGTTAATTCTATTAGTAGAATGCAAACTTTCAGGGCCGTTGTTTAATGTAGCACTGTTTTTCGGGTGTTGCTGCGTCACAAAACTTTCTCTTAACGTTTTGCTGAACATGCTGTCAGCTTCTTCAGAAAATTTCTAAAGACTGATGTTATCGTCTTGCGTTCCTTGTTATATACCGTCTTACGGCTCCGCTTCGCTGATCCGTGTCCATTCTGCTCTGTCGATTTACGTTCATAGACGTCTGGCGACTTCTTGCATGTTCTTCACGCAGCGTAGATCTCCATGTGTTGTTTAATCTGTATCCATCCTCACGGTTAAAGTTGTTATACCTTTACGTTCCCGTAATCAATCCGGTGATCTTCATTCTCATGTAGATGTTCCGCTACTGCAGATTTGTCCATGCGTCTGAGTTGAGCGTCTTGTTGATGTTCTTTAACCCTGCACTGAATGCTCCTCTCTGTTTGGCCGATGTAACTTTTGCCGCACATACACTCTAATTGGTATATACCTTTGGTGTGTAGTTTTGGGAATTGATCTTTATTGGGAGGTATGAACTGATCTATTTTCTTCACTGTGTTATAACGTGTAGTAATATCCTTATTTCCTAGAACCCTCTTTAGTCTATCAGTGACTCCGGAAACGTAGGGTAAGTAAGCATATGTTTCTGACGTTGTCTCCGCAGCAACTTCAGCTTGCCTCTCCTTCTTCTTATGTTTTCTCCGCTCTTCTTAGAAGTGTGTTAATGAGGGATCTCTTCTGTTGTGAATGGTGATGAAAAGATGCGTGTAGATACCTGTCTGTATGTGTTTCCTTGCGGTATACGCTATGACTTAGCCATTTGTTGTTCGTGCGTGTTTCCAGAACGTCTAGAAATGGCAGCGTTTTGTTCTTTTCGATCTCCATTGTGAATTTGATACTGTTGTGGTATCCATTGATATGTTGAAGAAAACTTCGTAATTCATCCCGTCTATGAGGCCATAAGACAAAAATGTCGGTCACGTATTTGTACCAGCATTTCGGTTTTCGGTTGCTTGAGTTGATAACTTCTTTTTCGAAAGCTTCCATGAAGATGTTGGCTATTACTGGTGATAGTGGTGATCCCATACTTGCGCCGTTATTTTGTTCATATAACTCACCATTCGATAGGAAGTAGGTTGACGTTAAACAGAGTCTGGCCAAGTCCATCAAATCTTCTTGTAAACCTCGTGGCACTAGTTGTTGTCTAATGATCTCTAATGTTTCTTCAACTGGTACATTGGTGAATAGCGATTCTACGTCGAAACTAAGTAGTATGGCACTGGCAGTTACCTCAAGTCCTTGGAGAACCTCGACGAAATGTTCGGAATTTTTAACGTAGCTGGTTGTCTGTCCAGTGTGCTGCTGTAGTCTTCTAGCTAAGTATTTTGCTAACTTGTAAGTCGGCGATCCACAGGTACTGACGATAGGTCTTAGAGGGTTTCCGGTTTTATGAATTTTCGGTAACCCATACAGTCTTGGAGGTTGGCTTTCCGATGGTAACAGCCTTTTCTGCTCGTATAGATGAGCCTTTGATCGCCTTTTTATGCGTCGTTCAATTTTCGTAGTAGGGTCCTTGTTTAGTTTTATGTAATGGTCTGGGTCCAGTAGAGTGTTCATTTTCCTGATGTAGATGTTCTTATCCATTATTACTGTCGCGTTGCCTTTGTCCGCTCGTAGAATAATTACTTTTTCATTCTTACGTAAGTCAAGTAACGCTCTTTCCTCACTCTTGGTTATGTTTCTTGGTGGTGCTCGTGCCTTATTTCTTCAGCATCTTCGATGGGTAGATTGCGGATGGCACATTCCACTTCAGCGATGATCTCCTCTTTTGGTATTTTTGCAGGTGCGACTGTTAAGTTGAGTCCTTTGGCAAGTACTTTTGTTTGTGTTTCGGTTAGTTGCTGCTCCGAAAGATTGATAACTGATTTTTCTATATCCAGCTCTGGTATCTTGTCTGAGTTTTTGTAGTTTAGTTTATCGAACTTTTTTATTTGGTTCTTCGTCGTTGGAGCCAGATGATGTTCAGAATGTTCGTAGCTGATCCAATCGATAGTTGTCCACAGGTCTTCACTAGGCCCGATTTTATTTATCACCTTAAGGTGTCCTTTGGCCTGTTTTATTATTTCATATATAACAGCAGCAAAATTTTGGTAAGGATCGCCTCCTTTACCTGCTTGAGAGAATGGGTAGTAAAAACATCCGCGAAAGAAATTTTGCGAAGGACTTTGTCTTGCGATGATAACAAAGCCGGCATCGTTCAAGATATCTGATTGGATTTTAGACTCGGGTCAGTCTTTTCGGACTTCAAACGGACACACTTACGTCCAACTTTCGTAACTCGGTCTAATCGTAGACTTTAGTCGTAGAATTTAGAACCTTCATTAAAGTCGTCTTAGTCTCATTAGCTGTTTTTATTTTAGTTTTGGACTTGGGAACGATAACAACTGTGGATTGTTGAATTGGTGTGACGGATTTATCAGAACGAACTTTCACTCTGTCTGCAATTCTGCTTGACCGAGTTACTTGGGCATAAGAATTAGAAGCAGTTGTGATCTGCAGCTTACAGAAAAACGCGACATATTTTTAAATTTAAACTACCTCTGAGGTTAAAAACCAAAATTTATAATGAATGTATTCTTCCGGTGGCAACCTACGGATGTGAAACCTGGAGTCTAACCAAGAGGATGTTAAATAAATTGCAAGTTCATCAGGGAGCAATTGAAAAAAACACGCTAGGTGTTTCGCTAGCGGACCATAAAACCAACGAATGGATAAGGAACACCACAAAGGTCCAAGATATAACACAAAGAATATGTACCCTCAAATGGAACTGGCCTGGTCACGTAGCAAGAAACAGCAGTAATAACTGGAGTGGAAAAGTGACTAGATGGAGACCTTGGGGAGAAAAAAAAGCATAGGAAGACCTCAACAACGATGGTACGATGACATCAAACGTACAGTAGGACTAAACTGGTATCAGGTTATTCCTGGAAAGATTTGTAAGAGGCCTATATCCAGAAGATAGAGAACGGCTAGAGAAGAAGTGATCTGTTGGACAGGTGCAGACAACTTGTCAATTACGGACTGAATTGCTGTTTGTACGTTCCGAAAAGAATCAGAAATGTTCGAATGTTGCAAAGACATCGCTTTAGTAACAGTGACTTTTTGAAGTACATGCATTAATTCGGTACGTCAGGCAATTGATTTTTTGCTTGTAGAAATAAGTTTCGGCATAACCAGGACCTCTTCTTTGAAAGATTCTTTTGTGGTAGTCATGTGGGAAATGCCGGAATTGGCGTCGTTTGGTACTGGAACTAGATTCAACTTTAGTAAGAAAGTGTTCTCCTGTATATTAATTGATAGCTACAAATTTGTTCATGTTTATCAATGAGTTTTACAACTTTTTTATGCAATTTCAATTTAATCTGCAAAAAAAATTTCAACGACAAGATGGCCAGCCAGAGTGGATGCAGTAAAGGCAACGTATAAAGGTTATAAAGCTTTCAAATCAGGTTTGGAAAAGTGTAACAATGATTCCTTACAACCACTTAATATCACAGCTCAAACAAGTGGCATGATAAAAACCACAACAAAATATAAATTCTTTGGTTGTAAAATTATATGAATCGTCATTAAAATTTATAGTCTTAGAAACAACTTCTGATTTGGAAAAAATGAGGAAAACAATTACTGAATATCAGAATTATCAAAAAAACAAAAGAGCTAAAAAAGACTATCAAACTAGAGTAAATGGTATTGTGGTTTAAAGATGGCATAAAGACTAAGTATTTTCCGACAATAGACGAGTTTCATGATATTCTGACTATATAACAAAGCGTGGTTACTTTTTTACTCGATTAGGAATTGTTTATAATAGTTTTAGTAATTGTAATAATTTTAACGTTAGCTATCACCAAGCATGTCGGTACGAGGACAGATAAATTATACCGTAACCAACAGCATGAACACATTTTATTGCAATTAAATCATTTCCTTGAATACTTAGTAATGTTAAAAAAAACTATACCTAATTGCTTTTATAACGGATGTACCAACAAAGAACAAAATTTACATATGTTTTGTTCTTCTGACAACATCGTAAACCACGCGTTTTTTTCTTAACGACATACGTGACTTACTACAGGTTTCGGTCATATGCAGTCAAATTAGAATTGCACTTCAAATTTTTACCTAACATCTCATTCAAGCCACACGGAAGTTAGTCAGCATTAAAAATAATTGTGGTAGATAATAACCATTTAAAAATACTGCTGTTACCTAACAAGTACTCATTAAATGAAGCTACTTTTGAAGTATATATTAAATAGAATTAGATTAATAAAACAATTGCAGAACTATGATTTTTATTATATTATAAAGCTATTGAAACGTTCTCAAGTTCAAGAGCCTTCTCGAAATTGTTATACATTTTCCAGAACGTTCACCGAAGGATGTGGAAGATTTGGGAACGTTTCGCCAAAATGTATAAATACGATGCAAACAAATCCGAGGGCAGTTATTTTCCGTAATTCGAAGACGGCAATGTAAACAAGATTATTTAAGTAATTAACGCGTGTGAGATAAATTTACGGTGTATAACCGTTAGTGTTTAAATAAATAGAAGTTATCCGCGGACTTTATCTTCGTGCGCTATACATAAATTATACTGTAAGTGTTTTTATTAAATATCCTTAGATTTAAATTAGTTCGGTTAGTGTACATATTTTTAGTATAAATAAATTAATTAGTAGTAATAATAAACTTTACACTATGGTTCAAACTGAAGAAAAAGCTACATGTTCGTTTAAGTTAAAATAAAGTCAGGTTTGGTATTTAACAAAATGTAGAAAATGTTTGCCAATTTTGTAGTACTATGCACATAAGAAGAAGTGTGATAACATAGTGTGCACATATAAGATGTGCTACATATACAGGGCTTCCCAAAAGTTCCGAGACGAAGTTATAAGTTTAAGAACAAAATTGAAAATTTGGGAATCACTAAAGAGTCATAAAAACTACATACTTAGATAGTTTAGAACTTTCACATTTTTAAATAATAGTCTTTGTCAAATTTTAACTTACTTTAAAAGCAATAAAAAAAGAAATACATCTTTCAAGAATTATGATGGGTTGACTACCAAATGGAAAAATAAAATGTTTATTTCTTTTTGCACGTTTATTACGATTTTTATAACAAATGGGGTTGCTAGAGTACGTGTCGTATGCTCTAATCGTATTTTATGGATATTTTAGTCCAAGCAGTTGAATTGGTAGAAGATGTAAAATTGAGATCTGCTGATCTAACACCACTCGATTTTTGTTTGAGGGTTTCATCAAAACTAAAATTAATAAATGATTTAGAAAATCGCATAAGTACTTGAAGAAACCACCACTATCATTAGGAATATGCTGTTGATGGTTGAAAATTCTATTTACTATCGTTTAGGTCATTGCGATACAGAAGAAGGTTTCAACATGTCTTATAAAAATCGTAAAAACGCGCAAAAAACATATTTTTCCATTTGGTAGCCTACTTTATAATTCCTGAAAGATAAAATTTCGTATGCTTTCACGACCGGTGTTGCTTGTAGTACAATTTTTTTCTGTGTTTCGCAGGGTAATCGTAGTTTGTTTCGATGTTTTGCTGTCCATGCTGCCACTTTCTTCAAAATCTGTTATCAGACTGATTCTCTCTGTAGTTGTTTCTTTATAAATACGTCGTTGATTCACCGGTGCATGGTCGATCTTGTCCATCTACTGTAACCGAACTGTAACAAGTTTTTCAAGTGTTGTTAAGTTTGTAGCCGTCCTCACGGTTGAAATTGGGATCTTAATGGTTTCTCTAATGATTCTACGATGATAGTTTTTTGTGGCAGCTAATATTACTGGTTCTTCAAAGTTGACCTTATGTCAGTGCTCTTGTGTCCATGTTTCGCAATTGCTGATTGCCTAATTTTTTTCTTCGTGTGTCGCTCTGATGTTCCTTGACTCTTCCTTCGATCGACTTTTCCGTTTGTCCGACGTAGCTCTTTTTTCATTCAAGCATTAGTTTGTAAATTCCTTCCCGTTTAGTCCGTGACAATTTATCCTTAATGCCAGTACAGTTATTTTGGATAGATGTAGTAGTGTTGAAGCACACTTTTATGTTCTTCTTGGTTAACATTATTTTTTGTTGTTCCGGAAACAAGTAAGCGGACAAATCCTTTAGGTGGTTCTCTTTCCGTGGGTGTCGTTTCAATTCTAGCTTTTTTAAGGATCTCCTTATTTCTGTATCACTATAGCCATTCTTCTTCAGAGCTTCTTTGACGTTTTGTTTTTTTTTCCGTTAAGGAATCTATGGCTATGGCTATAACAACACGGAGATGGGAGCCCTTAGAAAGTCTAAAACTAGCGACGCTTTTCCGTTTAGGCCCGCTAGGCAGGTGACAGACGAAAGTGCAAAACATAAAAAGTAAAAATGGAAAATTAAATTTGCAACAGTGAATCTGTAAACTGAAATATGCAAAACAAAAAAAAATTGGAAAGAAACTACAAGACAAAAGAACGCCAAGACTAATATTAGTAGAATTTATCTCATGGAACAAAAAGTCGAAATACTAAAAACTGCAAAATATCTAACAAGGAATAATATGAAAAAAGCCAGACCGAAGAACTATAGGATAGCACTAGTAGTAAATAAATTAATCATAAATGGCAGAAAACTAATAAGTTAAAACATGGACAGAAAGTCGGTTGGCGGGGTTATGTATTTTCTTTAACAATGTTTGTTTGAATACTTTACCAAGTAAACTAGTCGGTTGATATAATATTGGAGGGCGAAATCCGTCTTATCAGGCTTCAGTATTGTTATGAGCTTTCTAGTTTCTCAACTGTTTAGAAAATATCCACATTGAACATAAGAATTATATAGGTCAATACACGTAGAAAAGAGAGATTCTTGTACGACAGTTTTCAATACATTACAGTGTACTCCGTCGGGTCTCGGAGTTTATTCTTAAGCTACCGACGCTATGCTTTCTTTTGTAATCACCAGGTCATGTCGGAACTCAATATTTGCAAAAGATCGGGATCTAATTCGGGTTTGGTAAAGATTGTCGTTTGTTGGATCATCGTCTGGAAAAAGGAAACTATTGACTTGATTGTATCTTGCTCTGTGAGAATGTATCCGTCACCGTTACAGACGTTAGAGCATGGTTGGACAGCAAGAAACTTTTGTAAAGAAATTTTATAAATTAATGTCTACGGACTTGCTGCCAAACTTCTCTCTAGCGTTTTTCACTGCCAATTTGTACCGGTGAAGCGCGGTTTTGTACGAGTTTTTAGTTTCGCTGAGGTTTTTTTGTGTACGCTTTCTTAAACAATGTACGACTTGCTTAAACCTTTCTAGCTTTAAACGATTTTGGCTAGGTTCGAGGATTAGCTTGGCCAGTTTATAAATGGAGACGTCGATAGAATTAGAATCGTGACAATTAGATAAGTAGGCAGTAGGACGCTGACAGTTGCGTTCAGAACAGGATCTATGAATTTGACTTCGAGGATACTCTGAGAGAACGGGAGCAGTAGAGATTTTTTAATAGCTAAATGAAAACGTACCAGCTAAAGGTTGCGAAGCAAAGGTGAAAGGTTGATCAGGCTTATTTACAACGCATAAGTCACGTTCGCCCATGAGGTTTTTCAGAATTCTGCTTTGTTTATCAGTCTGCACCAGCGAGCCTATACCGTGAACCAGAACTATATACATATGGCTCTGAAGTTAGTAGAATGTTTATGTCACTGACAGAGGAGAAACTCACTACTTCCGAGGTCGCAGCACGAGAATGCTGCAGATTCACTTGCGCAATCCTAAGAGTCAGAGAATCTTGGCATCTAGCCTTTTTAAGTACGCCGGCGCCAGGCAGTTGGAAGAGGCCTTTTGTTTTACCACATCACCTTTCTGGTCATATTTTATGCAGTTTGCACATACAGGGTCTTCTGCAGTTTTCAAGCAATTTTTAGTATTGTGCTTTTTAGCATTTAGTTTCCGGGGTCTTGCTTTGGTCGTCTTTGGTCGAACTACGTAATAGCTTTTATGTATTGTTGGAATCAATTTGTTGTTTTGGAAACCCCGCCAACCGACTTTCTGTCCATGTTTTAACTTATTAGTTTTCTGCCATTTATGATTAATTTATTTGCTACCAGTGCTGTCTTATAGTTTTTCGCTCTGGCTTTTTTCATATTATTCCTTGTTAGATATTTTGCAGTTTTTAGTATTTCGACTTTTTCTTCCATGAGATAAATTCTACTAATATTAGTCTTGGCGTTCTTTTATTTTGTAGTTTCTTTCCATTTTTTTTTGTTTTGCATATTTCAGTTTACAGATTCACTGTTATGTTTATTTCTTTCAGCATGGTGTTCATTTTTTTTAAATTGTGGCTTACGGTTTTTTTTTCGTCCCTTTTTTCGATTCCTTCTATTACAATTATTTCTTTATGAGTTTTTCGTTCCAATACTTCTAATATTTTACTATGCTCTGCAATTTGCATGTTTAATTTTCCATTTTTACTTTTTATGTTTTGCACTTGGGGGGTCAAAGGCTAGCAAATGGGTACCGGAGGGACGTCTCTATGTCGATACGAGCGTCCAATGATTAAAACTCTGGTAAAAGCCCTCTGTTAGCAGACGAATGGGTCTGTAGCTTGAGAAATCGAGTCAGCTCTGCCAGCAAATCCTACTTCCACCGTCCTCGATGGCATGATTGCTCGGGACTCCTCGGTATATGGCTGCATGTAGAACGTAGTCATTAGCAGATGGAAGAAAGTGAATGGCGGTCTTCCGGCGCCAAAAAACTGGAACACCTCGGCTAAGGGAAGGAAACCCCGACAGAAAACCCTGGTCTTCCAGGTTGGGGGTTGGGCGTTGGGCCAACTCCTCAACTCCGTAAAAAATTAACAAAGTTAAAAATCCAAGCGACAAGCCTTGGAAAAAGCCGGACTGCCTAAACGGAAAACGACCAAGCAAACGGAAACGGATATTGAACACTGGTACGTGGAATATTCAAGGCCTCAGAACGAAGCAAAACTAAGTCCTAGTAGAAGTAAAACGCCTTAATATGGATATTGTCGTCTTAGCAGAAACGAAGAAGAAAGGACAGGGCAGTGAAGACCTTGATGAGTACATCCATTTCTACAGTGGCGTGAAGAAAGAGCTAAGAGCAAAGGCTGGTGTATCAATATTGGTACATAAACGCCTGTCAAGGGACATCAAGAACTGGGAGCAAATAAATGAAAGGTTGATCAAAGTAGAGCTCAGTCAGAGGGTATGATATTACAGTTATAGGAGCATATGCACCAAATGAAGATGCCATGGGCGAAGAAAAAGATGATTTTTATGATAATCTATCGCAAATACTCAACAAAGCCAAAAGAAGATCTGAAATACTGCTTATAGGAGATTTCAATGCTTGGAGAGGAAGGGAAGTAGAAAGTAATGTAATTGGAAGATATGGCGACGATCGAGTAAATGGAAATGGAGAGTTGCTGCTAGAGACCTGTAGAGTGTACGAGTTGAAGATCTTGAATGGTTTTTACGAACACAAAAACATTCACAAGTATACTTGGACTCAAAGTACCCGAAAACTGAAATCCATCATTGATTATGTCATTTGTAAACAACGTAGCGTGTTACGAGTGGAGGACGTGAGAGCTTTCAGAGGAGCAAAATGTGGTACAGACCATTATTTGCTGAAAGCCAAGATTATGCTTCCAATCTACAAGAAATACGCTACTGCAGTAATAGAAAATGGCGAGACAACAAGAATTGAGACTAAGAAATACAATGTGCAGGGGTTAACGGATGATTTCACAAAGTTTTTGTATAAAGTCCGGTTAGCAAAGAAGTTAAGCGAAGTATCGTTTTCTTCAGCAGGTTTAATGTACGAAGAGATTATCGTGAAAATCCGCGAAGCAGCAAACGAAGCGCTCGGAGAAACGCCTTACAAAAAGATGAGTACTAAGCAACCATGGTGGAATGACGATATACAACGGATTGTCAAACAGTTATACTAGCGTTGGCTATCAACCCGCAACATTATCGACTGGGATGCGTATGCGCTGAAAAATAAAGAAGTGAAAAGGGAAGTCGCTAAGGTGAAAAATCTGACTTGGCAAAGGAAGTGCGATTGCGTAGATATGTTTTTGGGTTCTACTCGGTCTAAAGAGGCGTGGGGAGTAATAAAGTCACTAAGGACTGAAAGTAAGGAACGTACTTCACTACAAATGATACCCGCACAAGAATAGATCAATCATTATGAAAAGTTGCTGACTGAAAACCGACCTGAATTTGCAAATGCAACTAGCATATCAAATTTAGTTAAAGACGACCTTTTGATTAAAGTGGAAGAAGAAATTACACTAGATGAAGTTAAACGAGCTGTTCATGAAATAAAAAATGGGAAAGCTGCTGGACCGGGCGGCATACAAATCGAGTTGATTAAAAGCGCCCCAGAGATACTGTTTGAGATGCTGACTTATATTTTCAACCAATACTTACGAGGTGAAGATACGCCAGAGAAATGGAAGACAGCTCACATCAGCAACTTGTACAAAAAGGGCTACCGCAAAAAGTGCACAAATTACAGAGGTCTAAGCGTTATCAACTCGTTAAGTAGAATTTACGGCAAGATATTGAAGTTTAAAATTGAACAAGAAGTGGTTGGAACAAAATGGATTTCGACCCGGACGTTCTTGTACAGATGGTGTATTTTGCATAAGACAAGTGATCACTAAACGTCTTTCACATAATCAAGAAACTCATTTGGTGTTCATCGACCTAGCAAAAGCATATGACAGCATACCACTAAGTAGACTCTGGAGCACTATGGAATCACAAGGCATTAGTAAGACCTATATTTGAGCAGTACGTCAACTCTACAATAATATGACGTGTGCCATAAAGATCAGAGGACCAGTGACAAAGGAATTCAGAGTTACGAAGGGTCTTAGACAAAAGTGTTGTATAGCACCTACCCTATTTAAAATCTACTTAAATAGAGTACTAGAAAGCTGGAAACGGAAATGTGCGCCATTGATGATGACAAAATTTACATCATGTTTTTTGCAGACGACCAGGTGATTTTAGCGGAGGACAGAGACTACATAGACTACATGTTGAGGAAAGTGCACGATTCATACACCGAGTGGGGACTATCCGTCAATACAGAAAAACCGAATATCTGGTAGTCGGAGGAGATCCTGGAGAATTACATTTGGGCGACAGTGTTATTCCTAACACTGACAAACATAAATATCTGGGAGTGACGATCTCCAACACCGCAAGTAGCAACGACAAAATTAAAGCTAGGTTGGGACAAGCCAGAACCGCTACTAGGCATCTAAATAGCGTGCTCTGGGACAAAACGATAACAAAAACTACAAAAATAAAATTATATAAAGCGGTCGTTGAGAGCATAGCTACTTATGGGGCGGAGCTATGGGAAATAAATAAATCATACAAATCAAAAATTTTAGCTACCGAAATGGATTACTAGCGGCGGTGCTGTGGCTACACCAGATTGGACCGGGTACATAATACAGATATTCGAAACGAGATGGGTATAAACATTGACCAAATAGAAACTATTGAGGCTAAGCGCCTCAGATGGTACGGACATCTCGAAAGGATGACGATAGAGCGGTAGCCCAAACGAATTTGGGAATGGACACCTCCACAGAAAAGAAGACGAGGACGCCGAAGAAGAAGTTGGAGAGACGAGGTGGAAGAGGCCATGGCCCAAAGGGACTTAAACGTCGGAGATTGGAATGACCGAAGAAGCTGGAGTAAAGGATGCGAGAAGCGGCGGCAGCCGTAGTACATATATATACATAAATTATTTATTGTTGTTATAAAAATGTAAATAACTCGCAAATATGTATATATGTTTTGCACTTTCGTCTGTTACCTGCCTACCGTGCCTAAATGAGCGTCGCTGGTTCTAAGCTTTCTAAGGGCTCCCTTCTCCGTGTTGTTATAACCATTCTTCTTCAAAGATTCCTTAACGGAAAGGAAAAAAGAAAACGTCAAAGCAGCTCTGAAGAAGAATGGCTATAGCGATGCAGAAACAAGAAAAACCTCAAAAAAGCTAGAACTGAAACGACACCCACGAAAAGAGAACCACCTAGAGGATTTGTCCGCTTGCTTATTGTTTCCGGAAAACAGAGAAGGATTTTAACCAAGAAGAACATAAAAGTGTGCTTCAACACTACTACATCTATCCAAAATAACTGTACTGGCATTAAGGATAAATCGTCACGGACTAAACGGGAAGGAATTTACAAACTATTGCTTGAATAAAAAAAGAGCTACGTCGGACAAACGGGAAGGTCAATCGCAGAAAGAGTCAAGGAACATCAGAGCAACACACGAAGAAAAAAAAACAATCAGCAATTGCGGAACATAGACACGAGCACGGACATAAGGTCGACTTTGAAGAACCAGAAATATTAGCTGCCACAAAGAACTATCATCGGAGAATCATCAGAGAAGCTATTGACATCCCAATTTCAACTGTGAGGACGGCTACAAACTTAACAACACTTGAAAAACTTGTCGACCATGCACCGGCGAGTCAACGACGTATGTAGGAAGAAACAACTACAGAGAGAATCAGTCTGATAGCAGATTCTGAAGAAAGTGGCAGCATGGACAGCAAAACATCGAAACAAACTACGATTACACGGCGAAACACAGAAAAAAATTGTACTACAAGCAACACCGGTCGTGAAAGCATACGGAATTTTATCTTCCAGGAATTATGAAGTAGGCTACCAGATAAAAAATGTGTTGGTTGCGCGTTTATTACGATTTTTATAAGACATGTTTAAACCTTCTTCTGTCTCGCAATGATCCAAACGCCCGTAAATAGAATTTTGAACCATCAAGAGCATATTCCTAATGATAGTGGTGGTTTCTTCAAGTACTTATGCGATTTTCTAAATCATTTATTAATTTTAGTTTCGATGAAACCCCCAAACAACAATCGAGTGGTGTTAAATCAGCAGATCTAGTAGTTGCCACTCAATTTTACATCTTCTACCAATTTAACTGTTTGGACTAAAATATCCATAAAATACCATTAGAGCATACGACGCGTACTTTAGGAACCCCATTTGTTATAAAAATTGTAATAAAGAAATGTGAAAGTTCTAAACTATTTAAGTATGTAGTTTTTATGACTCTTTAGCGATTCCCAAATTTTCAATTTTTTTTCTACGCTCGTTCAAAACTTATAACTTCGTCCCGGAACTTTTGGGAATTTTTCTAACACGAGTGAAAGATTTCTACAACTTGGAAAAACTGTTTCAACGAGTCAAAATGATGAAGCAATTGATTAATCCATATCGATTGACAAAAATGATTTTTTTTCGCTCAAAAGCTTCAACAAATTCTTAACTTCCAGTCAATTTCCGGTAGTAATAAAACTCTCATACGATAAGCGAATTTTTATTTATTTTATTAAAAATAAGTTTTATTTTTTCAATTATTATTAAATTTGATATTGCTTAAACTAATCACCAATAAATACATACAATTACAATTTTCTTATGTTTTTCAACACTTTGAAAAATACCATTTTAAGGTAAATACTTTAATCCCAAACATCTACACATTCGTTGCGAGCGTCCCGAAATTGTCCAGGTCCACATTGTATTTGAGGAAACAAACTCCTAAGGTACACCGCTGCTCCCGAAGGAAAATTTCCATTTCTTGAAGATCTTCTCAAACTCGAACTCGAGATTACAGCCAGTACCGCAAGAAATACAACAAAAGCAAAAATCAACTTCATCTTTGTAACGATACTTAAAACTCGTATCAATTTTTACTTAATGCTTGAATCTTACAATTTATATTGGAAGGAAACGGACGTGGTCGTTTAAAACATTCTCCAGATGACGTAAGATGTAATCAAAATAAATCGTTAGATAAGAAAATCCACTGATACGTTGGAAAGTTTATGATTAGTGGTATTAGTGGTATAGGTGGAATTGAAATAAAAAATCGATACATAGATAAATATTTTAGTAAGAAATTGATAAAAAACGTTGGGAATTCCGCATTTGAAATAATTCTAAATACGCCGAGACTGCAATAATTAAACACTTTTGCGCAATCCATGTCAAAGTTGATTAAACAGTTTGTTTAATTTGTTCTTTTATTGTAATTCGCATTAATCGCCGATTAAGAAGAAACTATAAGTAAATTTATTTGAATCATGATAAATACCCAGTTGCAACTTTTTAGTTTGGTTTAGAAATTGGTATAAAAATGCATTCGAATCAAAATACAATTGAATGCCATCGTTTGCTATTTCTGACATTAACAATGTAAATAAATAATTGCATCATACATTTATTTGCATATTAGTTTAGGTTGAATAGAAAATTTTCCATAATATTCTATGCAATTCTTTGTTTGTCAGTGGAGAAGTTTGAGGCAATTTCGATCACCTAAGAAAATTGCTTTGTGTTTGATTAAAACTAATTACTTAGTAAAGTAAAAGCGAATTAAACCAAAATTTTAAGAAAATAAAGAATTAGTCATCACAATATTATTTGCATGAAATTTTTTTTAAATTTCAGTTACATGTCTTATACTAATATCATTTTTCTTGGGTTTGAAGCAAACTTGTTTTTCGTTTCGATCCAGTCCTGATTTTCTTTGAAAAATTTCCGATGGACGCTCATCAAACACAACCCAGTCAGTCCTCTCCCATTGTACTTCTGAGTCAGTTCTTTATCGTTCGAAGGGTACTGAAAAATCACTCAACAGTAGCCGTGGTGGACGGGAGAGCACTTAAAATGAGGAGTGCGTGTCTTGTTGCAGGGAAGAAAATATTGGCCTTCTTCAAAAATGCAGCTACTTCAATGTCCTTTAAATTGTTTCCTTCCAAATTCCTTCTTTTTCCACAGGCTATATCACAAATCTAATCCCCAACTCATCAAACTCCATATAATCATTTGCATCTTTTTTCCAAATCTTTTTAAGTCATTTTTAGCATGTATAAGGGATGAAGATAGGATAAAACAAACGCAGGTGTATTTTTGTGTGAGAATCTAATATCCAAAGATAAAGTTAGGGAGTCAAGATAAGGGATGATCAACGACCGTCTCCAGTATATAAGTTTAACTTTATTTGTTGCCTTTGGCTTACAAATTAGTTTGTGATATACTACATTTACAACCTACATTCTATATTAACATTTACATTCTATTTACTTGTTTTTTTTTTTAAATACATTTTCTTATCCCTCCTCTTCTCTTAACTTTTTCCTCCTTCTCCATACTTCTTCCATCCACTCCGTTCTTTTTCCGTTTTCATCTAAGATTTCCTCTATTTTCATCACCTCTTCTCTTAGTTCCCTGCATTTCTGTCTCATGTGGTTAAGGTCTTCCGTCTCTTCTCCACATAGCCTGCACATCTTTTCTGGTTCTTCTTTCTAATCCGAACCTTGCTATCATTTTTTTCTTTTTGTTGATTTTATTCTCGCTATCTTTTAAATATTCCGGCACTCCTTCACCCTTGATATCTTTATAATTCCTATTATATCTGCTCTCTTTTATCTTTGTCCATCTTTCTTGTTTTTCGATGTCTCTATCTCTCCTTATTATTTCTTCCCTTATCCCTACTCCCTCTTCTCTTAATCTCTCCACTTCTTCACTCGCGTACCCGTTTCTTTTGTAATACTCTTCTCTGCCCTCCTGCCCGTACTTCACTTTCCCTCCCTTTATCTCTTTCCAACATTCTTGCAGTATTTTGCAATCTGTTCTTTCCCTCAGTTCTTTCTCGTATTTTATGGCTCTTTTTCCTGTCTCTACCTTTATTTTTTCTATCTGTACCTCCTCTCTTACAATATACCCCGGTGTATTCCTGTTCAGTCCCAAAACTCATCTCCAGTATTTTTCCTGTAGCCCCTCTACCACCGTCTACTCCTTCCAGCTCCATATTTCCGCTCCATACATCACCATCCCTTTTATTAACTTTTCAAACAACAACTTTCTTTTTTGTATATCCATCTCGAATACCATTTCCCCCACACCCCACACATGTCCTATTAACCTGTTTCCTTTCTTCACCCTTTCCTTTATGTGTTCTCCCTCTTTATTATCCTGTTTCATCGTATAGCCCAGGTATGTAAATTCCTTTACTTGTTGCACTTCCTCATCACTCCATATCCACTCCTATCTTTTTCTTTTCCCCCCCTCCTTTTCTAAATATCATTATCTTTGTTTTCTCCGTGTTTACTTTCATTTCTTTTTTTTTTCATGTATTTTTCCAGCGTTTTCATCATCTCTTTCATTTCCTTTTCCTCCTTAGCCACCAACACTATGTCATCCGCATACGCCAACGACCATACCTTCGCTTTCCCTACCACTATCTCTCCTGTCTGTTGTCCTCTTATTGTCTCTTCCAGATCCCCCGTATATACTGGGAACAGGATTGGGCTCAGTGGACATCCCTGTCTCAACCCTCTCTTTGTAATGAATTTCTCGCTCTCTTCCCCATTCACTTTAATCCTGCTCCTCGTTACTTCGTAGCTTTCCTCTATTCTTTGTATTAATATTTCATTGATTTTTTTTCTCTTCATGTATTCCCACAGCTTTTCCCTATTCATTTTGTCAAAAGCAGCTTTTAGATCTACGAATAGTGCCACCATTTTCCCTCTTTTTTTCCTAGTTTTTTATTTGCTAAGTGTTTCAGTATATACTATATGTTGTCTATCGCTCTTCTTCTTTTTCTGAATTCCGCTTGTCCGTCTGGTACCAAACTTCTTTTCTCTATTTCCTTCTGTAGCCTTCCTTGTAGTACTGTCGCATATAATTTGTATGCCGTGCTCAATAATGTTACCCCTCTATAATTCTTGACTTTATTTTTTTTGCCTTTTTTATGGACTGGGCATATTATTCTCTCTCTCCATTGCTCCGGAAATCCTTCCCCTTTCCATATTTTGTTTAGTATTTCCGTCATCCTTTTTGCTACACTTTCTCCCCCGTATATTCACTCTTCTCCTTGTATCCCATCTTCTCCTGCCGCCTTTCCTTTTTTTATCTTCTTTATCGCCTCTATTACTTCTTCTTCATTTATTCTATCTTTATCTCCTTCTTCCTGTCTTACTACCGCGTCGTTTTTATTCTTTTTTCTGCTTTTGTTCTTCCCCTCCCAACAGGTTCCGAAAATATGTCTCCCATTCTTTAATTTGTATTCCCTTTGTCGTCATGTTTTTTTCTTCTCTTTCTTTAGGTACTTCCATACATCTTCTTCCGTTTTTATTTCTTTGATCTGCTACTCTTGTTTGTTTTTGTTTTCTTCCTTCTTTCTGTCGCATGTTTTTGTATATTTTTACTGCTTCTTTGTATTCTTCTTTTTCTTTCCTCCTTTTTCCACTGTCTTAATGCTCTTCTTGCATTTTTTGCTTCCTTGCATTCCCTATCCCACCATTTTTTCCATCCTGTTTTCTCCCCCTTCTACTTTCTAAATCTGACTCTCTCTGTTGCTTTCTCTATCATCTCTTTCATTTCCTCTACACTTTCTTGTAATTCATTCCCTATCTACACCACTTTTTTTTAGTTATGTACTTCTCCTCTTCCTCTCCCTCTCTTCTCTTTCTCTTCCTTCCATTGTCAATTCCAGTGGTTGATGGTCTGACTCTACCCTTTCTCCCACTTTAAATGTCTTTACCTTTTCTATTCTATCTATTATTGCGTCTCCCCTTCATCCTATGTACGTAAATTCCCCCTTTCCATCTTCTTCTCTGTTCCCGTTCATTATTTCCCACCCTTTTTTGTTGCACAATTCCAGCAGTTTTTCTCCCTCTTTATTTATCATCTTGTCTTTTGTTTGTCTCTTTCCCGTCCTTTTTCTTTCTTGTATTCCCCCCTCTTTCCCTATTCTTGCGTTGAAGTCCCCTCCTACTATTATCAATCCCTCTTCCCTCTCTTCTATCATCTCTTCTATGTTTTTCCTTGTTTCTTTCATTCTACTGCTGTAAACCGTCACTACTTTTATTTTTGTTTTTTTCCACTGTATGTTCCTTTCTACAACTCCTCTTCTCTGTTGTACTTTCTCTCTCTTTTCCTGGCTCAACCATTTTTTTCTTATTCCCGTTATTATACCCCCCTTTGCTCTCCCTTTTTTCCTCTCTCTTTCTGCATGTTGCACCACCCACTCAAAATTCTTTGGCAACTCTTTTTCCCACCACTCCCATTCTTTTTCTTTCATCCATGTCTCCTGTGATCCCACTACATCCTGTTCCTTGATGTACTTCCAAAAATTCTGTTCCTTGTTTTTTATTCCCGCTACGTTTCAAAACAATACTCTCAGCTCACTCACCTCCCCCTGTGCTTCTTCCTTGCTTTACTTTTTCCTCCTTCTTTTTCTTTTCCATTTCCATCTCTCATTTTTCCTTTTCTTTGCCATTTCGTCAACTTTCTTTCCTTTATCGCCCCCCCTTTGCCCTTTAGTTTTTTGCTTTTTGGTTCCCCATTTTCTCTCCCCTTTCTCTGCTTAGTCCCCTATCCTTGTCGTTTCATATGTATCTGTCTCCGTCTATCTCCATTTTTCTGTATCCTATCCATACTCTTTTTCCTTCCGCTCTTTTTTCCACCGCTATATTCATTATTTCTCTTTGCACTCTTCTTTCCTCCCATGTCAAATCGTGATTTATATATATATATATTCTTGTATTCTTTAATTTCTTCTTCTCCGCCATAACCTTCTGTTTTTCCTCCCATCCTGCGATTTTCGCCACAACCATCTCATTTTTGTTCTCTTTGTTTATTACTATCACTTTTTTTACTTCTACTTTTACATTTAATTTTTCTTCCAGCATCAATGCTAAATGTTTTTGTGGTTCTTCACTTCTCCACCCCCTTATCACAATATTATTCTTCCTTTTTCATCTTTCTTCGTCTTCTGCTTTTTTCTCCAGTTTTTCTATTCTCTCCAACAGTTTCTCTTTTTCTTTCTCCCACTTCTTTTCTCTTTCTCCCATTTCTTTTTTCATTTCTTTGATTTCTTGTCTTATTCCTTGCATATTTTCTTCCATCTGCTTCATCATTTCTCTCATTAATTCTTTTAACTCCTCCATTTCTTTCCTTCCTCCTATATTTTTTTTTTACGTTTGTAAATGTAAATACGACCTTCTACGTCGAATGTTACCGCACGAATCGACCGTCTCCAGTATTCAATCTCAGTTTCAGATGATGGATTACTTCTGTGCATTTGCATTTGAGCGATTTGTGGTACTGATAACTCAACCCCGACTTTTTCTGCGATATCTAGTAACTTTTTAAGTAATTTATGAGACATGCTCTATTTCTTGTCGATCCTTCTTGATGACATCAAGAATTTGCCCAAGTTTTTTCCTCATGATCAAATCCATATTTTTACCTTGTAGAACGTTTACAACGAGTTCCAAAATCTCAGAGCATTTTGCAATTGTGACTAGACCTACGATGAAAATTGGTTTAGTAACTGCACAGTGCAATTGATAGGCAGATTTTCCTGTAGCATAGTTTTCTTCGGCCGAGAGATGTTCTAATGCATTGAATATTTCATGGAAGTTTTCCGAAATTTTTTTTATGCTCTTGTATTTCTCAGACCATCTGGTCTCACAGAGTCTTGAAAGATTGGGAATCGAATTCCTGCGGACTGGCGACTCTCTAAAGAAGGTTGCAATTGTGTTTTTTGTTTCTGGTAGGTTGCTAGCATAATTGACCACAAAATTTAGTTTGCGGCTTAAGCAAAGAAAGTTCTACTGCACTTTTTTTCAGAATAGCCTGCACATTACCTTCTTTTCCAGCCATCGTAGAACATCAATCAAATCTAAAACCAACATAATTATCTGCCGAAAGATTTTGGTCAACTAAAAAACTCTGAATTGCGCTAGCGATTGTAAGAGCATCTTAAGATTTCAGCTCAACATCGCCTACAAATTCTTCTCTGATTTTTTTTTATTCTCATCATAAAACCGCAATCTGATAAAAAGAACTGTTCTTTTCCAGCGATATCTGTTTCATCAGCCATTACAGTGTAAGCTTTTGCTTGTTTACAATCTTCAATAATTTTTTCTTTGATAACTTCACCACAAAATTTTAAATCTCATTTTAAATTTTCGATAAAGTGTAGACTGCATTTTTTCGACATCTATTTAGGTGATTCTTTTGATGTTCATCACCACAGCCAATTCTAAAATTTAAAAGGTCAAAGAAAATCTCATCTCCTTCTTTTTCTGTAAACGGCAAATCATGAGTTCCACAAAATATAATACAAGAATTGATTAATGCCAATGTCTGTTTGTTTTCTTCAATTATTTTTTGGTGACCACTTAGCTGTTGAAGTTTTGTGGTATTGAGTGCTGACGTGCTTTCTACAATCTTCATGTATATCTTTAAACTTCATGTATGGCGTTTCCATAAATGACCCGAAAACTCTTCACTGCTCCTTTCTTAAGACTGTTCTGTCCTAGAACTGGAGACTGGATGCGACACCGGTAGAAAGGATTGTAGCGATAGCGGTAGTTTCCTCAATTTCGGCAACTTCCTTAATCATAAAAGTATATGTCAATGGACTTTTCATGACTGGATATTCTTTTTAGTTAGTAACTACAGCCCAACACTTGAACGCCTGTTCCTCGGAAGACGACCTCCAACATGTTTTGAGCTGTTATGCAATTCACTTGATCTAAGCCACAACCAGGCTTGGGCACTACTAATTTCTTAACATGGTGGAACTGCATTTTTCTCTTGAGATTTCATAATGTCCGCCACAGATTTTTGTATAACGGCTTGGTACTTAAGTATTTCTTGGTGACCAGATAGAAAACGAAACGTCTGTCACCACGTAGTTTTAAAACTTTTCCGACTGCCGGTTGCTGTCTTCGTAGTTCATCTAGTTGGTTAAACTTCTTTTTAAATACGAATGCAACCCTTCTGGACATGTCAAGGTTCTCGCTCACGCATTGTGCGATGGCGTAATCTTTTTGTGTTTGGAACAGGTCTTGTTGTTCTCTAGCAACTTCTTCTTCCGGTCTTCGTCCAAATTGGAGGTTGCATGGCAGCCGTATTTCGCGACCGAGCATCACACAGGATGGTGTTTGGCCTGTGCTTTCGTGAACGGATGATCGGTATGCTATTAGGAAAAGGTGCAAGTACTGATCCCAGTCTCTTTGGTGTTCGGACACTACTTTGGCTAAATATTTTCACATTGTTCGATTCATCCGCTCAACCATGCCATGAGAGTGAGAACGGAGAAGCGTCGTCCTAGTTTTCTTAATTCCCAACAGTCGGCAAACTTCTTGAAACAGCCCAGACTCAAAGTTGCGGCCTTGATCGGAGTGTAATTCTAACAGAACTCCAAATTGGCAGAAAAACTCTTTCATTAATACGTCTGCGACTGTAACTGCTTCCTGATTGGGTATGGCGTAAGCCTCCGTCCATTTCGTGAAATAATCCATCGTCACCAGGATGTATTTATTTACCGAATCGGATTCTGGGAACGGCTCTGCGATGTCAATCGCTACTCTTTCTAAAGGGCTTGGTTCCTTCCTTGGTGGACCATTTCCTGATGCGCAGACCGTGCACTTACGGCACCATTTCATGACGTCCTTTTTCTAGTTCACCCAGTAGAATCGTTCTCGAACTTTCCCTAATGTCTTCTTAATGCCAAAGTGTCCTCTTGATCCATCGTGGAGATGCTTTAACACCTCTGACACCCGGCTCTTTGGCACTACCAACTGTAATCTGTTTTCCGTGCCCTCGACACTTTCTAGGGATCGCTTAAGAAGACCGTCTTCTACTATCTGCTATCTTCTTTTAGATAACTCAAGATCGGCGAAGTGACGAGGGCCTGCTTTAGTTGATGAAAAGCTTTTTTTGCAGTCTTTATTCCATCTAAATTCTGCTTTTTTTTTCGTCTATAATAAGTGCACAACCCAAGGAAGCTTCGAACTTGATGTTGATCGATTGGTCTTGGCCATGCTTGCACTGCTCGGATTTTGTCTGGGTCAGCCTTTACTCCATCTCTAGATACGACGGGGACAAGATATTGCATTTCTTTTTTAAATACGTGACACTTCTTTGGGCTCAGATTGAGGTTTGCCTTACGTAGTCGCTGAACACTTCTTTCAAATTGTTCAAGTGTTCTTCCACATCCTTCGGTGAACGTTCTGGAAAATGAATAACAACTTTGAGAAGGCTATTGAACTTGAGAATAATTTCTCGAACGTTTTAGTATGTTGATCTAACTAGCGGCGATTAAATTTTTTTTTCGGTGGCGACTTAAGAAGGGCGTCGTATTCTTCAATTGCTTGAGAGGTAGCTGTATCAGGAGCAGCTACGTGTAGAGGTAAAGAATTACTGCACCCTTGCTTCATAATCGACTCTGAATCCGATGGTTTTGTTCCATCTTCATCACCAACATTGCTTCCATTTCTACTACTGTCATCATCTTGATTCTTTTTCCGTTTGAAAGGTTTTCTGTCTAATTCCCACTGGCTAGTGGCTGGGATTCTTTACTAGTCGGTAGGCGGTTCTAGATTCTCCTTGGTTTTTACACCATTTCAGTGTGGTAAACAACTGATTATTAGCCATTGCCCTACATAATTTTGTTTCGTTTCATCACTGTAAAACTACTTAATTTTTTTTGTTTTTAGGGGGGGGAGGCAGTTGTCCTTCTCTCACCTCGCTGGGTACACTTATACTTTTTTATAAAATTTCTAAAGATAGTCTTTGGAAAACAAACGTAAATACGCTATTTTTAACACCCACCTTCAACCAAGCTCACTTTGTTACACTTTCTCTTGCGCTCTTTATCTTTCAATCTAGACCTACTCGTTTTTCTTTCCGGTTTCCTCTTCTCTTCTCAATTTTAGAGTCTCGTGTCCTATGCTATAAACCACTTGATGACCTTAGTGTATCAGTACACTCTATGCTATTTTGCTCCTATAATTTAAGAAAGGGAAAAGCTAGGAACATATGGTGTAAAACTCAACAAAAAAACATCTGTAACTTGATGTGGTTACAATGCGCTGCTGAAATCCCATGAAATGCAATATGTGAAGTAAGTGTTCCTGATTTAATGGTGGATAGATTCACGGAAATGGTCATCCACCTACTTGATCAAGCTCCTCATAATAAAAGGTTTAGGGTGAGAGATGCGTATACCTCTTGGTGCAATCTTCAAATATCAAACACCGGTGTGGATTTTCCTTTCGAATCCCGTGTCGATCTTCTCGGCAACACGCAAAGCCTGGTGCGTCGTCGAGTGCGATTGTCGAAAGCCAAACTGTTCCTTAGGAATCACTTCGTTGCCTAACGTCGACAACAAGTTGATGAGACGGTAATTTTTCGACATCGCAAGGTTCTTTCCCGGTTTCGGTGATAAGATTACGTGAGCCGTCTTCCACTGAGTGGAAAATAAGCGGAGTCTGAAAGAAGCGTTAAAAATCGCGGTGAGGATGGCCATACCTCTCGATGAGAGAAGTTGGATCGCTCGTTTGCTGATGTCGTCTGGTCCGGGTGATTTCCTTTTCTTAAATCTGGAAATAATCTGTTTTACTTCTTCCGGCGTCGTAAATTCAATTCGCGTGGTAGGAGCCTCTAATAGTCGATTCCAAACTAGTCTATTGACGCGTTGAATCCTTGCGGTTCTATGTTTTCGTGAGTGGGTCTGAACTGTTCCTCCAACGTGTCTGCAAACAGTTCTGCCTTGTCAACATTCGAGCTTGCGATTTCTTTGGGACCTCGCAGTGGAGGGATCCTTGGCGCACCGGAGTTTTTCAGCGCCTTTACTATGAGCTGCCGTCCTCGGGGCTCAGCGATTCGAGCTTCGCTTTCCATGTACGGTTTCGATGCTCGGCGATCTCAGTCTTCGTTTCGAACTGCATCTTGTTTAGAATTCTGTGATCTTCAAGGTTCCTGGTGCGTTGCCATCTGCGACGTTCTCGATTTTTGGCGCGGATCATCTCTCTAATACGTAGCAATAGTTGTTGCGGGTCGGTGCTGTCCTTTGTTGCGGTTTTTGATGCGGTTTCCACAGCGCTTTGAATTGCTAGAGTCAGGTCGCTTACGGCTTGTTCCAGTTGTGCTTTGAAAGCAATGACTGGCACTTTAGGCAGGAAAGGCTAGATTTCGATTTCGTAAGCAGGCCATACGACGAAGTTGCACACTTCGGGTTGAATGACAGTCGGTTCGCCAAGTTGAACCAACACAGGGTTGTGATCCGAACTCAGCTCTTGCACCGTCCACATCTCGTGGTTGAGCTTGCAGTTCTGCATAAAAACGATGTCTAGTACGTCCGGTCTATGGTTTTTTTGAGTAGGATGGTAAGTTGGCTCAATCGGTCCGTCTGTAATAACGTTGTGGCGTAGACTAACGTAATTAAACAAAGTCATTCCGTTTGGGTTAGTGCGTAGACTGTTCCAGGATGAATGCTTCGCGTTGAGGTCTCCACTGATGATTGTTGCGATATACGTGTCGAAAACGGCGTTGAAATCCACTTCTCACAACGGGCTTCCTGGTGGATTGTAGGCCGCACAAAGGACGACTTCACCCGCCGAAGCTGTGCGAATAACGACTAGCGCCGCTTCTAGACTTTCCAGCGGAAGCATCTGTTTGTTGTAGTGGTCTAATGTTCTTTTGATGTAGATTGCGGTGCCACTACATCTTCCGGTTGCTCGATCGTTGCAGTACATGATGTAGTTTGGTATTCTTGGGTCTTGACACGTCCTAAGGTGGGTCTAGATAACCAGAATAACGTCCAGATTATGCCTGTACGCGAAGTCCTGCAATTCATTTATTTTCTCGGAGATGCTGTTTGCGTTCCAAACAGCTAGCTGCAAGGAATACGGTTTGTAGGATATGTTATTCATACTTGATTCTTGTATGCTTTCATGAATTCGACGAACTTCAGGTACATTGCGAAGTCCGGTTCATTTTGTGTTGGCGCGGCTGTTGCGGTTTCTGCCACTGGGATTGGTGCCGGGAATGCTTGCGACGCAGTAGCTCTAGGAAAACTAATTCCTTGTCTGATTTGATTGGAAGGAGCTGCTGTCCTGTGTTTTGGGTGCGCCGAGCATCCCATGTAGTTGGCCGGATGTGCTTCTTTGCAGTTGCAGCAAGTTGCCGGGCCGTCCTCGCGCGTCTTTTTGCAGACGGGTGTAAATGATCTTGTCTACATTTTACGCATCTCGGAATTGATCTGCAGCAATTTTGGGCGTGGCCGAAACGTTCGCACCTGTGGCATTGGCTAATGCCTGTCTTATTGCTGAAGGATTCAATGTAGACGCGTAAATTTCCCACATAACGTTCGTTGAAAATAGTTTTGGACGCGTCGGTTTTTGGTAGGTGAACCATAAGCATTGGTAAAGAGACATTGCTTCTAGATGCCTTCATAAGAGTGATGCTGATGATGTCGTATTCCGCACGTCTGAGATCGTCCTCTGCATCTTTTTCGGATCCTTCGCTGGCTGAAATCTCTTGAATTCGGCGGTTTTTCGGATTGGAGCATGTACGTGTGAAATTCACGTTGGTGCTCTTCCAATAAGTGCGAGGCTAGTCTAAAGTCCTGAGTCGTCTTCATATAGAAAATCACTTCTGTTCTTGTCGTCTTTGCCTACTCGATACCTACGTTGGCTTCACGCAGAATCAGCATGGCGGTCCTGTAATCTTGCCGGTTATGTAAGATTATATACGAGATCCCAACTTTGGGTTTAGGGCCTGTCGCTTATTCGTAAAAGTTGCATCGTCATCGCTTTCCGACTGTTTGCGCCTCTTGCGGTAAGACACGCTTCCGGTTCATTTACATGAACTGTAGCTATGGGGGTTAAAATTTCAGGCCTGGAAGGCTCGTTGACAATTTTAACCGAAGCTCGTTGTGCACGCTTCTTCTTTTTCTTCTTCGGTAGAGGAAGCGGGACGATCGCGGTGGGCGTGGCCTTAGGAATCGGCGTTCCTGCGGTAGCATTCTTCGCGGCGTCCTTCTCTCGGAGGCGCTCATTAAGCAAGGTACTTTCTCACGATAATCGGTCGAGCGACTCTTGCATCGACTTTAGCATCTTTGACTGGTCGGCCAGCATCCTGGATTGATTGGCTAGCAACTTCGCTTGATCGGCGAGGGCCTTGCTCTGATCCCGTATCTTCGCCTTTAATTGACGGTTCTCTTCAAACAGCTCTTCGGGGAGTCTATCTTTGTAGTATGTTGTACCTTGTTCGTGTCCATTTCGTTGCCGTTGTCTTTTAATAATTAGTAGAGTCTGAAGAAACTTTTTTAAAAAGGCATCCGAACTCTCTTACAATATCAATACCTAACGTTGATGAAATGAACGTTGTTGAAAAAATAAACGTCGTTGAAAATTAAACGTCGTTGAATAATGCAGAGCTTAAAAAAAGCATAAGCAGAATAAAACCTGAACGTGTGAGAAATTCTTAATTGGTTTCTTATAGAAGCAAACCAAAAGAGTCGTTAAAAATGAAAGTAAATTGTGATTATAATCACATTTGCTGAAACCGCTAGAATAATTCAAACAGAAGAAAGAATT
This sequence comes from Aquatica leii, assembly GCA_035610365.1. Classification (NCBI taxonomy): domain Eukaryota; kingdom Metazoa; phylum Arthropoda; class Insecta; order Coleoptera; family Lampyridae; genus Aquatica; species Aquatica leii. The sequence goes on along the minus strand of CM069436.1, from coordinate 93,976,579 downwards.
TAGAGCGCAGAGTTCGACTGATCACAACGAGTGCAAGCAGTCGAATGTGACCTCTAACTCTTAAAAACTACCCATATATATACAAACATTGTTAAACCCCCTGCCAGTCCCGAGCATTGCCGAAACACTATGCTCTCTCAGATTTTTCTATTGAACTAGAATGTATATTTTGCTATCACTAAAACGTACTCAAAATCTATGTTGTGACCTGTGGTAAAATAAAGTTTACCAAGAGCAGATTTAGTAATAAGTCTTTTTTTTATACAACGATCGCGTTTTGAAATGCGTGTGAGAACGGAATGACCAGTTTCACCGATATATACTAAACCAGATGAACAAAAAATTTGATAAACACCTTAAAATGAAAATGTATGAAATTTCTTCTTAGAAGAAGGAAAATCTGGAGAGAAGAAATGTTCTTAGGTATTTTAAAGCGTGAATATAGACGATGATTGATAACTATTAGAATATTCTACTTCATATAGCTATTGTTGAACAAAGTTTTAGCAAGATGACGGAGTGCTGAGCGTAGATGGGATGGCAAATAAAAACACCGCGAGGAACCAAAAATTTAATAACAGAACGTTTGTGTGCAGGATGATGAGGAAACACAGCATAAAGATATCTATTTGTCTGAGTGAGATTGCGATAAACAAAATGGTCCAAAAGTTCGTTGGGTTTACGAGTCACAAGAACGTCGAAAATTGGGAGAGAACCATTATTTTTGATTTCCAGTCTACTATGAAAGTGGATGAAACGTTTGCAATTTTGGTTACAACACGATTAAAATCAAACAAAAGAAGTAACAAAAAAACAAATATCTTTAGATAGAGATAGATAGAGATAAAAACAAAAAATGAACGTTGAAGAAAATAAAAATGACATTCAAAAAATAGTAGGCACTGACAGATTACACATTTAAAAAATATATATATATAGGTAATAAACAAAATGGTAGAAGATAAAAAAAATTAATTTCAGCAAAAGAATATAGAAAATGAAAAAAAAGATAACACAGTTACATAAACTAAATTTCTATAAAACAAAAATATAAACAACTAAAAAAAAAACAAAAATAATGAAAACGAAAGAAAATTGATTGTTTTTCCAAAAACATTGAATTTTGGATATTTTTTTTGTTTTAGTTATTTCTTGTTAGAGGATTTTTTTATTAGTTAAACACATTCTTTCATTGGTTTTACAAATACTTAGCAATTATTCATTTAACTCTCGATAATAAAAGAACTATAAATATACCATACGACAATAAACATTTAGTCAAAATGAAGAAGACTTGGCAAAAACATTTTTTTCAAATTCATTTGAAATCAGTTGGCCACAAAAAAAATTATGTCATATATTAAATGTCGTCTTAACCATGCAAATCAAAAGTGACATTTAAAACTCATGGTAATCAAAATTTGAAGTGAATTTTTAAAAAAATGAACAAAAATTATGGGAAACCGCGTTAATAGGTAAGTTAGTTTCATATTTGTTTAAAAATGTACAAATTTAAGTAAACATCGTAATGTTTTATTTGCTCGTACAAAAAGTGAGAAACATACAAAAATATAACAATTGTAGAATTAACTACTAACAGAGTCAGAAATCGATTCAGTCGTCAACAATATTACAATAAACTTAAACATTTTTTATACAATCTTCTAAAACGTAAAGACCATAAGTTAATACAGAAATCCATTTATTGTTGTCCCCATTGAGAGAGGGCAAGATTTTGCATATGTTCGGATAATTCTTGGTTAATCCCGGTATTTCTTGAGGACACTTCTTGATTCCAACTCCCGTTCCCGTTTTTCTGCTCGTTTTTGTCTTGACCTTTTAATGCCTCTTTCTGTATATTTTCCACGTTGTGATCAATTCCGGAAGTTCTAGCAGATGCTTCCGCTTGCCACCCACCACTTGGAATTATGTTTTGATGATCAGAAGATTTTTCAATTCCTTCTTTTTCTGATGATCTTGCGGCCATGTTTTGATTCCAACCACCACTCGAGCTGATTTTAGCACTGTCTGCATTCCATCCACCACTAAGCGCAAGATCGGAATTTTCAGCGTTTCGAGCGTTCATTTCTTGATTCCATCCACCACTTGCAGTTCTTGCAGCCGTTTCTGGATTCCATCCACCACTAGCAGCAATGTTTTGATTTTCTGCACTTCTGGCATTCATGTCTTGATTCCACCCACCACTAGCAGCCTTGTTTTGGTTTTCAGTATTTCTTGCACTCATTTCTTGATTCCACCCACCACTAGCAGCCTTGTTTTGGTTTTCAGCGTTTCTTGCACTCATTTCTTGATTCCATCCACCACCTTGTGAAAGCTTTAAGTTGTCGGCGTTTCTTGCATTCATTTCTTGATTCCAACCTCCACTTAACGCCACTTTAGGTTTTTCTACATTTCTAGCCGCCATTTCTTGATTCCATCCTCCACTTGCAACAATATTTTGGTTTTCGGCATTTCTAGCACTCATGTCTTGGTTCCACCCACCACTTTGTGCAATGTTTGAGTTGTCGGCGTTTCTGGCCTTCATTTCTTGATTCCATCCTCCACTTAACGCTACTTTTGGTTTTGCAGCATTTCTAGCAGCCATTTCTGGATTCCACCCACCACTAGCGACGTTTTGATTTTCCGCATTTCTTGCACTCATTTCTTGATTCCATCCACCGCTAGCTGCTGACGATTCCATTGCACTTCCAACAAAATTATTACCTTCTGGAGCTCTTGCGTTCATATGCTGATTCCATCCACCACTTGGAGCTGCATTAGACTTTTCCGGAGCGGCGTTTAAGTTTTTCGGAGAACCACCAACAAAAGGTTCCGATTTCCACCCTGGATTAGAAGATCTTGCCATCCATCCGCCACTAGAAATTTCTTGCGTGGATTCTTGTGCGCTTCCTACCATATCGGGATTCCAACCGCCAGATGTAGCTTTAGATTCGACATTCGATTGTTTCAATACAGCTTGATCATCGTTATGATTATCCAGATGCTTTTCGTTTTTCTGTATTTGTTTGCCCACGACTGGGTCTTTTAAGTTTTTAGGTAAATTTTTATTTAAATTAGGTTTAGGAATATTTTTGCTGACAGCTTCTGTCACGTGCTCTTCCAACTTCTGAAGAGAACCATGATGTTGGTTTACCATATCCTTTGCTAAATGATGAACTGGTTCCTTCACTTCCTTCAAAAACCCCGATTTTGCGTTTTCCGGCTTGTGTTCGGATTTGTGATTACCAGAATGAAGAGAATCGCTATTATGTTCAGCTGATCTGTATAAACCACCCGAACTGTAAGAACCGGGTTGTGGTGCAGAATAAGCTGGAGCGTTGTATTTGGATGGAGGAGGCGAGTACGAACTTCCATAACTACCGTAAGATGGGCTTGGTAATGCATACGACGGGCTTGAATATCCATGTGGTTCTCCGTAAGAAGGTGCAGATCCATAACCGTTCGATTCTTCGTGAGATTCTCCATAGCTGGACGACGAACTGTAAGATGATCCATGCGAAGAATATTCTTCGTGACCCGCAGCGTAAGACGGTCCGCCATAAGATGGTGCTCCATAAGATGGTGCGCTGTAGGTTGGCGCGACATAAGATGGTGTGCTATATGATGAAACCGATGTGGGTCCGTATGATGAACCGCCATAACTTGGTTTGACGTACGAATATAATCCTTTACCATAAGCAGAACCACCACCATAAGCAGAACCACTACCATGAGCAGATGCACCACCATGAGCAGATCCACCACCATACGCAGAACTACCATGAGCCGATCCACCACCATGAGCAGATTCACCACCGTAAGCAGATCCACCACCATACGCAGATCCACCACCATACGCAGAACCACCACCATGAGCCGATCCACCACCATGAGCAGATTCACCACCGTAAGCAGATCCACCACCATACGCAGATCCACCACCATAAGCAGATCCACCACCATAAGAAGGTCCACCACCATAAGCATATCCACCACCATAAGCAGGACCACTACCATAACCAGAACCGCCACCATAAGATCCGTAAGAACTTCCATACGAAGCTGAAGGAACGCTGTATGCTGATCCGCCATATGAAACACTTGTATGAGGAGCGGAGTATCCACCATAAGATGATCCTCCGTGAGAAGCAGCTGAGCCACCATAAGACGCCGAAGGCGTTTCGTATGCACTTCCTCCATCGTGAGAAGATTCGCTATGTGAGTCTCCAGATCCACCATAAGATGAAACCGCATGTGGTTTATATGAAGAAGAACCATAAGTATTTCCATACGCAGCGGGTGCACTGTAAGAATAGCCGTACGAAGATGGAGCACTATAAGCAGAAGAACCGTGCGATGATGATCCACCATATGAAGGACCGTATGACGATTCATAAGATACACCACCATAAGATGGTTTTAAAGCGCCATACGATGAAACAGATCCATGTCCAGAAGCTGCGGGTGCTACATACGAAGGTTTACTATATGAAGAGCTTTCGTATGAAGATGGTTTTGAATACCCTCCGTACGAAGATGTAGGTGCACTGTAACTTCCATAACCACTGGACTCGCCTCCATAAGATGATGTGTCTCCGTAACTGGACGAAGCAGAGTAAGATGGTTTGTGTTTAGAATGTCCAGATGAAGGACCCGAGTACGATCTTCCGTAACCATATCCATGCCCACCGTAGCTAGGTATAGCAGAAGCGTATCCTGCAAGAGAAGGTTGGCATGTAATAACTAAACCATTATGACCATGTTCGTATTCGCCTTTGTCTTTATCATGTAAGTCGATTATGTCTTTGAGAAGTTTTAGTCCTTTATGTTTTTTTTCTTTGGTTACATGAGTGATATAAGTTACAGGTGCGTACCCACCATATCCATGTCCATATCCTTCACCATGGCTATCTCCGTATCCACCACCGTGACCTTTATGTCCTTCTCCGCCGGAACCATAACTTCCTCCATAGTAATCGGAACTGTAATCGTCTTCTTCATCATACCCAGATGATCGCATGTGATTTTCTTCTTGATTTTCATCAAATTTGTTCTTTTCTTCGTCTAATTGGGAACGTTGACCGGAACGATAAGAAGCAGAATGAGAACTAGACGCTCCAGAGTAAGAAGATTCTGGTGCAGAGTACGGTTTTTGCGAAGAGGATGCGTGGGATGCGTGCGAAGCAGCTGGATATGGCCCACTGGACTTTGATCCATAGACAGGAGCGCTGTATGAACTTTTGGCGGAGGAATACCCTGTTACTGCTGGCGAGGTGTAACCATTCTTTGATGACGAATATGATGATGATGCGGAGTTGTATCCACTTTCAGATGGAGCGGAATATGTAGGTGCCGAGTATACAGGCGCAGAGTAACTGGATTTTGTTGCGTAGGAGGATGGGTAGTATCCTTGAGGAGACGATTGATATTGAGCGGGAGAACTATATCCACCATACGATTTTTCTGGTTCGCATACTTGGAAAGGTTTGTCATACCCACTTGGTCTGATTTCGACGCAAAACGTAGTTGTTGCTGATTTTTTCTTTCTGGTAATTTGATCGTCGCTACTGGATTCTTCAATTGGTTCAGCGTTGGTTAAGGTATCATCTTGGTCTTCGGTCCTGGTAGATGGCACAGATTCTTGAATGGTCGCTTCTTTCTTGATATCTTCAGCAGTTTCTATCTTTGGTGATGCTTTTTGTTTCATCAAGTTGTTGTCGAATTCTGCTGCTTTGGCGACTAGGATTAAACCCAAACACAATAAAGCAATTAACCGCATTGTGTTGGTGTTTAAGGACTGAATGTTTTGCTAATTCCACGAACAACTATTTATATAAAATAAATAGCTTGCTTACATAGCAGCTTCGAAAAAAATGCAAAGCAAGAATAAATGTTTATTTAAACGTTACGTTACGCAACAATTGTTAATACAACAAAATTGAATTGGAATGTTGGTTTAAATTAAAATATTTTTTAATAAGGCCTTAATTGAATTAAGAAAAGTCAAAATTTCTTTGATTTGACACAGATTTAATACAAAAATTTATGTAAAGGGCAAAGTGCAAAAAAATCGAATGAACTTTACGTGTAATAATTTCGACATTTTGCAATTTTACATTATCGTTTGACCTACAATTTAATTAGTTTCAGAGCATCGGCAGTTTTCTTATTGTTCATATAATTTAAATTAAATGAAAATTATAAAATATTTTAGTAATAATCTTAATTGTAACTTCTTTCTCGTTTTGTTTTATCTAGTACGTCCAATTTGCGAGATTATGTATTAAATTCGTGGATCAAAGTTGGTTTTTATAATAGTTCAAAAAAAATGAATAATTTGATAAACTTTTTTTTTGTAAAATTTATTTTGAGTTTTCTCATTTTATTTTTATTCTTTTTTGATTTATTCTTCACATTATTATTTAGAAAACTTGCCGCAAACAACAAATATTTTAGTGTCACAGTCTAGTTAACAAGTGTCATTTTTTCAAATTCGTGTTCGCTTTTTCCGAAAATTATAATCAAGGTGTCATTCGATGTGAAATTTCTTCTAGACACTTTTTGAAAAATTTTAAGTCTCGCTCGCACAAATTACAAAAGTTATAAACAATTTAGTAAAAAAAAGAAAGTTTTGTTTTTTGGAAATATCTCGTTAAGTATTAGAGATATCAAAAATAAGAAAAAAACAGGTTTTTAAAAAGCTGGAAAATTCCTTAAAAAAAGTGCGGCCTCTACCAGCAATATTTATAATTTTAATTAAGCAGCGAAAATCTTCTCGTTCGAAAAATAAATTTTTTTATAGGAAATTTCTTGCTTTTTAAGAACTTTTTTAAATTTCCGATATCTCTAATAGTTTTCAAGATATTTCCAAAAAACAAAACCATCTTTTTTTACTAAATTGTTTATAACTTTTTTAATTTTTAGCGGGACTTGGATTTTTTTTTTAAGTTTCTAGATGCAATAAAATTTGATCATAGTTTTCGGAAAAAGCAGACCAAAATTTGAAAAAGTAGCATTGGTTGGTTAAACTGTTATGCAGTAAAAGTTTAGTCTGTATCTTTTCAAAAAAACTGAAATTTAAAATGAAATGGTAACATAAAACACATTTTTAAAAATCTGGCAAGTATAAACTAAAACGTAAAATACCAATGGAATAACTCAAAACAATTGTGTATACAAATTTTCTTTTAAATAGAAGCAGAGAAAATGCTACTATTAAATGCAGAGAAGAAACAAAACGGCAACGAAAACAGCAATACGTAGAAAACGAATTTAATAACAAAAAAATACAAAAAACTAAAACAAAAGTTTAGATTAGATAAAAGAAAAAAAAACTAAATTAGAATTATGGAAAACGTATAGAAAATTCTTTTTAATGAACAAATATTAGACAAAAATGAAAATTTAATAATGTTTAGTAATTTTTTCGAATCGGATCTATATTTACATAACTTTTTTTTGTTTAAAATTACTCAACAATCACATCCTTAAAGTTTGGCAGAATCCTTCTGAAACACCCTGTATATATAAACAGAAAGAAAAGAGGCATCTAGAGAAATAAATTATCTTCTTCTTTCTCTTTTCTTAAGACTTAGTATTGTTTCTTCTACTTTTCTAAATCTCAGTTCAGCCTCTTCGGAAGCAGATCTTCAGCTTTTGAACCATCTTTTGGAAGGTGGAACGGGAGGTCTCCTTGAGTTCTTTTGCCCATTATGTCGACGTGGTTCTCTAATAATGTCGTCTCAATCTCGTAAACCGCACTGTGTCTTAAATTTTGAGATCTTCGCTTACAACGTTTCCTCTTATGTGGTTATTTACTCTACTAAATAGCTCTTAATGTCTTTATCTCTGCTGCCCTCATCATGTTATTGCATTTATTGTATCCGCTCGAGTTTCCACTGCATATGTGATTACAGGTCTCACGGATGTTTTATTCAGAGTGTTAATACTAAGTTGTAACACTCAAAAATAGCAGTTAGAACTCATTGAAACAAACAATTTTTCTTAGTTCAAATTTTTCATTTTTTTGTTTTTTGAAAAATCGTCATTATTTATTTATTTTAAGAAATATTAAAAAACAAACACTTTTGGCATTTGCTTTTAGTTTTCCAAAAACATTTGCGTTTACAATTATCTTCTATTTTATCAAATAACAATATGCATATTGATCAAAAATTTCAAAACAAAATATTTTGAAAACCACTCGATGAATTTTTGAAAATAAAGCATTTATAAATCCCTTAAACTACATTTGTGTAAAACATTTATTTTTGGTCTGTCAAAAAGAAGTTTTTTATTCAAATTGAATTAAAAGATAAATTTTAACAAACTGCAACAATCATTTAAAAAAACGTATGTTTGCCGCCATAACATAAAACAATGAAATAAAAGAAGAACTAAATTTACTTTTTAAAATGGCTACCATTTGCAGCAACGGAAGCCCGGCAGCGTGTTTTAATATTAGAATAGATACTTGCAAGAGCTATCTGCTTGTCTTTTATGTCTTCTGCTGCATCTACTATTATAGCTACCAGTTCTAATTTGCTGTTTGCTGGTGTCTCATGTACAAAGGTCTTCATCTGACTTCAAAAAATGAAATCTAGGAGAGTTAGGTTAGAGTTCCGGGCGAGTAATGCAACAGGATCTTCTCTCCCAATTTACTTATTCGGATATTTTCTATTTAAAGTTGTGCTATGACTTCTCGGGTTGTGTGAGTCGGTGCTTTATTATGTTGAAATCAAAGTCTTCGTCTGATGCGTAGCGGTAAGTCAACCAGAAGCTCTGATAGAACATTGTTTAAAAAATTCAAATAATTTTTATTAATCGTTTGAGAAAATGTAGGGTCTAGTAACGTATTCTTCTACGATTCCGGCCCATACATTTACTTAAAAACGTCGTTGAGGCGCACAACTAAATGTTGCCTAGAGATTTTCATCATCATCATCATCAATAAACAGGTCTCAAAGTTTGCACTTTTTGTCTAAAAAATGGATGGAGCGCTTGTTTCTTCAGAAGTTGCCAAACTGTCACGTGGTTTAATAGCGAAGGTTTCCACGGCCGGAATCTATACTAGGATAAGAATGTCTTCTGGGTTTGGACCGTGTCATTGTTGTTGTAACTGAAGTTGCCAACGTTTCGCCCACTTTCGTAAGGGGCTATCTGGGCGTAGAAGTTTAGAATCTGGCTTGGTTCACAAGTTGATTGCCTACCTCGGTAGTGGTTCTTTGTTAGATTTTCGTTTGCTTTTTTAAGTTATCGTTTTCTTTCTTACCTTTTCAGAGTTTAGATTATGGCTTGTTTCACAAGTGGATAACCTAACTTTTGAGAAGTTCTTAGTTAGATTTTGGTTGCTTGTTTGAGTTTTGCAATTTATCTCATGCCCTTATGAAGCCCCTTACGAAAGTGGGCGAAACGTTGGCAACTTCGGTTACAACAACAATGACACGGTCCAACCTAGTGTCGCGTGGTTTACATCTAATCTATTTGCTATTACTCCTTTGCTCATAACTTTTGAAATATTCTTTTATAATTTTGATTCTTGTCTGGGCCCTCAAACTTACTAATTTAAATTGCTTGTAATGTATTTCCTCATCATGTACTTCTGTTCATTGCTTTCAGTTGACATATTTGTTCTTCCAGGTTTCTCAGATAGCCAGATAATCTTCAAGCTTTATTGACTTGAGTTCAAACTTTGCGATGTAAGTTCTTGGTGTTCATTATCTCAACTCCCAAGTACGTACATTGCATACACTGGTAAATGGCTTTATCGTTCACAGCCAATTTACATTTAGTGGGACTGTTGCTATGACCATTGATTATGTCTTCTCTACCAGTACGTGCACATTAACATTTTCTGCTCTTGTTTGAAACCGATATAGCAGTCGCTGTAGGTCGTTCTCGTTATCCGCTATCAAAATTATTATCCATTTTTGTCAGTAGCTTCTTTTGCACTATTAATCATTTTATTCATAATGAGGTTGAACAAGATTGCGCTCAAACTATCGCTTGACGGATTTTTGTTACTACTACTTGTTCTTTGTTTTGGTATTTTTATTGAGCGCTTTAATTGCGTTTTTGCACTACTATGTCATTTTCTCCTAGTTACTACGCTTGTTTTTAAGGCGGTATGTTTGATTTAGTAATAACTCGTCGGTAAATGATTTATTTACCATTTTAGAACGGTAAGTACAGGACATGTACCGTAACAACGCTTGAAAAGCTAACTAGTTTGAACCAAAAATCTTTAGCAAATAAATAAAAACGTTATTTTGACGTTTATTAAGATAATGTAATAAGATTACTGTTGTTAATACTTAATATACTATAATATAAGGTACGTGAGTTCTGAGTTCCTGTTGTACATCTATGACGTAGGTTATTTGTGCTTAGTCAAACGCTTTATTGAGATCAATTAGAAAGAGAAACAAAGGTTGTGTCCACTATTGATCTATTTTGTCTCAAGCCTTGTTGTTCTTCACTTATTTCTATTCTATTCGTTATTTTTGTCAACAGTTTACTTATGCTAGTTAGTAAAGATGTCATTCTATAATTTTCCGAGATGTTCCTGTTTTTCTTTTTATAGTATTGTGATGTTTTCCAATAAGTAGGCACTTTTTGGGTCAAACCAATTTTTTGAAATAATAATGTAATTGCTTTTTTTAATTCAATCCCTTTATACTTAAGAATTTCGTTAAAGATTTTATCTAGGTCAGGAGACTTCCTGTTTTTCAATTAATTACTGCTTTATGTAATTCTTCCTGTGTTTTGCTATCTTTTTCTAAAAGTTGCTTTGTGTAGGTGTAGTCTCTTACATACGTTTTCAATTTTTCTGGAGTAGTGTATTGAAAAGTTCAGCTTCGGGAACATTCAGGAAGTTACTATCTACGTCTAGAACGTTCACGAAAGAATATAGAAGGTTCTAGACAGATGGCCAAATTATATAAAAGCGACACAAATGAATCATAGGGGAGTTATTTCAGTAATTCGAAGTCGGCAGTGTTAACAAGATTATTCAAATTTAAATATACGGAGTAGAACCTTGTACGTGACTTTAAAGTAAATAATAAGTGTTAATCTAAAGTTATCCGTGGACTTTATCTTGGTGTAAGTGATAGTAAGTCCTTTGTTAAATATTCTATTTTTAATTAGTTCGGTTAATAATAATAAACGTGTACATATGTTTAGTATAAATAAATTAGTAGTTTTAATCATCGTTACAGTATTCTAAATCTTTTTCTATCTCTTGTATAGGTCATGTTCCATGTCGATAGAGAGTTTTTACTAGTATGTCTTCTTTATTTTTTCGCTCTGTTTCTAGTTGTTTTATATTTTATTCTTCTGTTGTTTTCAGCTTTCGTCAGCTTTTTTATTTTTTTTGCTAACCTTTTTACTACCTCTGTAAACCATTGCTTCTGTTTATGTTCACTTTTCTTATTTTAAGCGCTTTTGCAGCACCTCTTGTTATGTTATTAAATCTTAAGCTTTCGCGGTTGTTATGTTTATGATTATAAGCGACTTTCGGCTTAGACCGCGTCGTAGTTAAACACCCTGACTTCTTAAGAGCCAAAACAAGAAGTAGAACTTGGCCTTTGCCGTATTGTCGTTCGTGAACCCAAACAAACTGACATTGTATTTTTCATCGTCAGATTGGTAAATGTCATTGAATGAAAAAGTGTAAATGACGATATTTATACCAAGAACGATTTTGTAAACTTCTGCATTCTATAAATGTGCTTTACAAAACTGTATACCAAAAAGTTGAGCGTCTACTTATATTTCTATATTACTGAGATAATATATTCATGAATCTACTACAGCAAAAATACCAAAACCATATTTATTTGGCTTCAGCAGTATTACTGGCGTAAACACTTTTATTGCACAAAAGTTCAAAGAAAGTTTTTATTTCCGACTTACTTGCGATGGGAATTTCCAGAAGTTCCTCTCTTACCTTTTATTATTTTTTGACGTTTTAGTCTTTACAGTAACAGCAGTTTTCTGCTGTTTAGTCACTTTATTTTTTTCAATTGAACAATTATTATAAATTTTACTTTAATTTTTTTATTACTATCAACATCAATTTATTTTGTTACACGAATCATAAATTTGATGCCATGGAGTAGAGATGTCATCGTGGTTATTTTGAATATTGCAACTTTTTTGATCCCAGGCGCTGATTCAGGGGTGGGGGCAATATAGGTAAAGTCCCACAATGCCCATCTCCCTCTAACCAAAATTCTGTCTCTGCGCCTGCTTGATCTTTTTCAGACTCATCTTTGAGCTCATTAATTTTTCCTTTGTTTTTTAATAATGTAGTCATATTGTTCAAAGATTTTTCTAACTTCGGAAATACTTTAAAGACAAAAGTAAACAATTTATTTATCTATTCTTCATATCAAAATTTTTAGCAGATGTAAACCAGGTGTTTAGGGTATCTTTAGTCATAAAGACAGTTTTAATACTATGTTTCTTTAGCAATCTGCTTATTTTGTCTGTCGAACCCATACAGTAAGGTAAATAGAGGTGATAAGTCCTCTTTGACTTTTGGATTTATTGATCTTTTCCCTGCGTTTTGGATCTCTTTGAACCTGTATCCATTTTGTTGTAGGGACTCCAACAGTGTTTCCTTTTCCTTTTGTAGATTTTAATTATCTGACACACGTATAGCTTTTTTAGCTAAAGTATGCAAGACCGCTTATTTACTTTACTGTATGGGTTCAATAGACAAAATAAGCAGAGTGCTACAGAAACATAATATTAAAACTGTTTTTACGACTAAGGATACTCTAAACACGATCTGCTAAAGACAAACAAGGGGCTCTAAAACATGCCAGAGTTGACAGAATTCTTTGTTCCTGTGGATCAAGTTATATAGAACAGACGGGCCGCTTTATTGAAGTTAGAGTAAAAGAACATATGGCTGACTGCAAACACCGCAGAGTTACTAAATCAGCAGTGGTAGAACACAAAGATGCACGCTGAACTTTGACCAAAGTAAAGTGTTGGCTAGAACTCCTTTCCGCTTTCCTAGGCTAATCCGCGAAGCTGTGGAAATAGAAAAACATTTATGTAATATGAACCGAGAGGACGATTTAAGACTCAGCAAATCTTGGCTACCAGTATTATATCCTCTAAGACAAAGATCGACCTTCTTGGAAAGGACACAAACACTTACTCCGAGTAATAACGAAGTCAGTCAAGCGTTAACGAAAAGATAAGGTCCGTTAATCACGCTAATCGCTATTGGTATAAATATCTCCACTAACACTTTTTCCTTCAGTGACATTTACAACTCTGAAAATGCAAGCTGCAATGTTTGGGTTCACGAACGACAATACGGCAAAGGCCAAGTTTTACTTCTTGTTTTGGCTCTCAAGGAGAGACTTGGGCCAAGCCTTAGTCTGGGTGTTTAACTACGACGACTAAGGCAAAAGTCGCGTATAATATCTTGTTATGTTGTTTTTTATCTGATTCTACATTTGGTCGGCATTCTCGTCTTCTGCTATAAGGTTGGAAATCATTTTTATACTTAATTTATTTTTGTTGAGCTGTCATTTAATGATTCTACGTAGAATATTCTCATATCACTGATGATTTCTTCTTTGGTACTTGGTTTTAAAGCAGTATTTGCATAGAACTTGACCGTGCATTGTGCCAACATTTGTTGACGTGAGTGTTCTTACATCTAGTATTTGACTCGGGTGTATTATCCTATTGGTGATAATATAGTTGGTGATTAAATATTGGTGTCTTGTGTTACTGATGGAATATTTTTGTTGGCTTTTGTGTGTATAAAATGTATGCAGTTCGTTTTGCGTGTATAGAATTATTTAGCATTTCTCTATGGTTGTTGATGACCTTTTTGTTTTCTGTTTTCATGCGAGTCTTTAATAATCTAAATATTGTTCTTCTGTTTAACGTGTTTTGAGAGTGCGAAGACGTCAAAATTACCGCTAACTAAGCGAGTTCAATAGTCGAATTGAAGGTGGTATTTCGTACAAAGAAATTGCAAATCGTCTTAACCCGAACCCAATCCATTGTCATGCGCTGTTATCAAACATGGAACAGGAAAAGTCAGAATCCTCGTAGACAAAGAACTGAGAGACGGAGCCAAGCAAATGAAGTGCAGGACCGCCATCTTCGACTAATAACAAACGACCCGATTTTTCAGTACCAGATCAATCACCGATTAATCATTAAACAATGAAGGTTTTCCTGTACCTTTTCAAACAATTTACCGTCAAATTAGAAGTTCCGAATTGAAACCTTATCGGCCAGATCTTGTGCTGCCATGGACGACATCAATGTTTGGAGTCATGTAGGTTATGCGACTCTACTGGAACCTGGCATAGAGTAGTCTTTAGTAATGAATCTTAATTTTGTTTAGGGATGCATAATGACCGCATGAGAGTCAGATGAAGACGTTGGAAACGGCACGGTGTTTAATTTTTGGTGAGCGGCATGTGCACCACACTGTGGGGATTATGGTAGGGATTGTTTTATCCTAGGCATCTAAGGTAATATGAACGCCCGGCGATATATTCACGCAGTGGTAAAGCCCCATACTCTTCTATTATTTAGCAGTTGGAAAACCTACTTTTCCAGCAAGCTAATGCCTGTCCCCATATAGCAAGACATTTTATAGTACGATTCAAAGAAGCTAATAATAATCTCTTATCATGGCCACCTAAACCTTTCGTCTATTGAACACGTATGGAACATTATGGGTAGAAAAATAAAGAATGTAACGTATTCTCTACAAACACAAGAAGCTTTTTGGCATAAATTGCAAATTGCTTGGGATATAATAGTCACAGAGTACAGTTATTTAATTTTTTGTGTATTAGAATTTCTAATTTGGTTTGTGCTCTCTGGTTCTTTTCTTTCCCTCTATAGGAATAGTATATAGGTTTGGTATCTTCTATTTCTTCTTCCTTTACTTTTTAGTTCCGATAATGGGCATAGTTTAATATTATGTTTGTTTAGTTCCATTATAATTCCCTAGTTTCTGCTGTTTTATGATGTTATTCCAGCTTCCAATTCGTAGTTTTTACGAATTGCATAGTCGCTCTTCTTGTTGTCTCGCCGTGTCATTATTTTTTAAAATCTGTCGGGTTTGCAAAGCTTTAATAGCAGTGCTTTCAGCATTAGATCTCTTGTACAGTGAGTAGGCTGATAACCTGCTTGTCATGTCTCTTTTTTTAACTGAGCTTGGGACTGGCAACAGCGCACTTGGATCTACTCAATCTGTTCCAGAGCTCTGCCCGCAGAGTTAGAAAAAATACATTTATTTTAAAACTAAAAAAAAATAAATTAAAACGTTTTCGATAAAACAAAAACGTACTGCAACAAAAACACTGCCGAGGAGAATTGACAAAACAAAAAATAAATACAGCTGAAAAAAAACATAACAAAGAAAACTATAAACTTTGTTAATTAAAAACAAACAAAAATAAAAAACAATACAAACGTTTCGGAATCATACAAAAATACTAAAGAAAAGAGAAAACCAAGTAGTAATAAATTTAAATTGCCGATTATTCTAGAGGCTTTATTTAAAAAAAAGCAACAAAATGATTAAAAAAAAACAAAACATTAGAAGAGAAAGAGAGAAAGGTTAAACAAAACAATTAAATAAGCAAACTTAGAAAATGAAAGAATTAAATGAAGTAATCTAACTATTTTGACAAAACATTTAAAAAATGAATCAAAAAAATAGTTGCTACGTATATAAAGAAAAATTGGCAAACACGAAAAATCAAATAAAATGAGTTAAAAAGTAGAAAATAATGATTTAATTTAGTTACAAAGTTGAATCAAGATTTTATAGTCACTGCTGCAGCCCGCTCGACACTGCCGGAGAGGTTAGACGGTATCCCTTGTGTCGGTAGAAGATTCCCTCTAAGCTGGACCGCTTTGATGTACTCCCCACCACTCCAAAAGTAGAGTGGGGCGGCAATTCAATCACACGAATCAGTATCGTCTGCGCTCTGTATCAGACCCTGGCCATAGTACGAACGTTCCAGACGATAACCCCAAGTACGCCTTATCTCCGCCGCGCGTCCCCAGCCGTTCATTTTCTGACGCAGTTTTTCAACATACGCCAGTTGCAAAACCACAGCGGCTGAGGGTCCGCACAGGTCCGATCTGATTTCAACAGACCCAACGTCACTTTCGTATTCAGTAGAAATCCTAACATCTTCGGCAAAAGACTTGTCTTTAATAAAGCTGTTTCTGGGCTGGTTTTAGGGGTACTTTGGCTAGTCGGTTCAGCTGCACCCTCAACAAATCAACAGCTAGCGCACCATTCTCCAGGGAGAGTCTACAAATAGACGTGCAGTGGTCGAATTAAACAGTACCTTCTTACCTGGCACAACCTGTACAATAAGCGAAACGCTTTTGTCCGAGTTTAGGCCAAGCCCTCGACGATCGAAGAAGGAAACAACTTCGCCTAGTAGCTTTTGGAGCCCAGTGATAATGTCACTGGCTATCACCAGATCATCCGCATAGGCTAGGCAGGATGTTCTCTGTCCGATGTTTGGGAGACTTAGACCCTGCCCGGAGTTCTCCAATTTTCCCACCAGCTCGTCGACCACCATATTAAAGAGAATTGGAGAAAATGAATCACCTTGTTTCACTCCCCTACGGAGAGTGATCTAATCTGTGCAATGCGAGCCCAATTGGACTCGGGTACGGGCGAGACGCAAGCTCTGCATCACAAATCCATCTAATCTGGGGTCAACACGGAATCGGCAGAGGACCCTCGCTATAGCGCCGTGAGAAATAGTATCAAAGGCCTTAGGGATATCTAAGGCAGCTAGGTGATACGGTTTCTTTACCCTACGATGCCTGCTAATCATAGCGTCTAAGGTTAAAGTATTAGCAAGGACTCCATCAACGGCTCGAAACCCACGCTGGTGTGGATGTAGAGGCAAACCAGATAGTCTCCGGGCAATGATCTTCGTCACATGCCTTGTGACCGCGGACCCGATCGTGATGGGTCACCAATTCTTTACGTCGCTACTTTCTCCTTTGCTTTTAGGTATCAGAATAGTTCTACTGTCGGACATAGAGGTATGCAGTCTTCATAGGGCCAGAATAGCATTCAAAAGAAGCTCCAATCGCGGTCTGGGAAATCTGCACAAGCTTTGGATGGCGCAACCATTCAGCCCAACAGCCGATGTGGTTGTGGTGAGCAACGTCCACTCCATGTCGGTCTCACAGAACGGCTTCCACTCGCCTCCAGTGCTTCCCACGACCTCCTGAACAGGTTTGGTATCCGGCATTCCAGGAGTCTCAAAGATTCTCCTGTACTCTCTTTCAACTTCTGCCTTGTCCAGATACTCGGCGGACGAGTGGAGCGGCAGGTCTTCAAATACCGCATTCGCAAGTTTCGCTGGTCTCTTAACGAATGATCGTTGAGCCAGCTTAAAGCGTTCCGCTCGATAAACAGCGTTTCTCCTCATGATGGTCGGTTTGGAACTTTTGGTTTGTTTCTGCCGAGCGGTACCGACAACCAACTCCCCTAGAACAGCCTCTAGTGCTCTCTCTAAATCTTTGTCGTTTTCCCTGTTCAGCCGGAACAGAGTGCCATCGGCTCCTGTCCAGCCGTTCCACTTGCAGTGCAAGTGCGATATATGTTTAGTCATGGGGTCCAACGTTGGTGTTTTGGGTTGAGGCTCTGAAGTCGAGATATGATTGGTTCTTTGTTGTTGGAGCCTGGTTTCGGCCTCGCGCACTGTTTTGAGAGGATCGGTAAAAGAGTTAGAGGAGCTCATGCGTATCCCGACGGTAGGTGACTAAACTGTGCCTGCCACGTCGCATCCCCTCTGCATATACAAAGGGGATCAAGAAAAGCTGGTAGTTATGGTTGTCGTTGGACTATCCACGTCGCATCCTCTCTGCCTGTACAGAGGGAATTGATGAGGTCCAGGTACCGAGACCGACGTAGAAACTGAACCAGCAGAGATGTTGAGTCTTCTACTGGCAGCTCTAGCCATATATGATGGACGGGAATCTGCCGTATTGCTCATATCCTTGGCTGTTGTCTCTAGAGAAGGAGGAGGAGGAAGAGGAGGAGGAGGAGGAGGAGGAGGAGGAGGAGGAGGAGGAGGATGTGGACCCACCAAACCACCCGAACTTGCTTGGTACAAGTTCGCCACAAAAAGGATAGGTAAGAGTATGGAAAGTGTCGTTAAAAGGAAAGTCTAGTTAGACTTGTCGGATGGGCTAGGTATCGGTACGTGCTATGTGAGCACGCGGTTCAGCGAGGCACCTGCCTTACGGCTTATCCTCGCTTCTAAGGCATAAAACCAAGTAGGTAGGAAAAGGACTTAGAAACTTGTAAGGGAACCAAGAGAGGCGGAGTTAATTAAGTAGCTACGGCGAAAAGAAACTAAAAGGTTATTTAAAATAAAATACTGAAATAAAGGATTCTAAATTAAAATTCATGCTGTTAATAATAATAAAAACTAAATACCTACTTTGCCATAGCGTACTTGTAAGAAGAATAACAAAACCATGCAAAATCGTTAGAAAATAAAAACTCAATTCTTATTGTAGGCTCTGGTCTCTCTTTGCGAATGGTCTATAAATGTTTACATCAGGCACCAGTTCGAGGATGGCCTGAAGGGAGTCGGGGTAGGGGTTGACGATGGATGACAGGGCACTCCGATCATCATCGAATTCGCGACAAGCGAGAATCCGATGCGCCGGAGTGTCAGGAACGCCGCACGACGGACACTTGTCATCATCTAAGACGCTAATGCGCTTTAGATGGCAACGGAATCCGCCGTGTGAAGACAGGATTTGGACGGCCTCTCGTCCAGGGACGTGGGGCATTCTGACCCAGGTAAGGATATTCGGGATAATAGAATAGGCATTACGCCCTTTATGGGAAGTGTCCCACAGCCGCTGCCATTCACCTAAGATCAAGACCTTTAAGTGACGCTTGGCCGCTGAAAAGAACGGAAAATCGTCGTTTGAAACGTGCTGGTCAAGGAAATTGCACGAGCCAGCCTTGCGAAGAACTTTGGTGCAGTAGATTTCCTGCAATAGGAGATGTAGGGGAGGATGTTTAGAAATAACACAGAGGGTATCGACGGGAACGGTACGATACGCCCCTAGGATAGTTCTCAGGGTGAAAGCGATCGTTCTTTCGATCCGACCCTACAATAGTGTACTGAGTGCCTGAAGGTCCAGGCTGGTTGAGGTCATCATCGTCGCCTGCCTTCTTAGAGGGAGACCTCATAAAAGGAGCCACTTCTACATTCTTTTCTTTAAGGGTTACCTTTCCCTCTACAACCTTTGTCTTATCTCTGACCAACATTGGGAGCAGATTTGACGACGTCGATCGGAGATTGCACCTCTGGTTTTTTCAAGAAAAAGATTGGCCAAGTAGAGGTTAATACAACGCCCAGTATACTTGACTTATTCCCCAGCTATGCAAAGGAGTTTCTCTTTCCGCCATTGGTATGGTTCCCTAATTGGATTATCTGCCTAATCCTCTAAGTCAGAGTTATACTCAAGTGGGTGAGCATGTTTCATGTGCTGTCGCATTCCGGCATAGGAATTGAACGGCCTTTGGCAGGTAGGACACGACATATCGTGGGCCTTGGGGGTTTACACAATATCTACGTCTGAGATGCTGTTTGAGCAGCGGATCGCTCGCGAAATCTTTATCCGCACTCGCACCGGACTATTTCGATTGTCAAATATCGGGTTAGCTAAGTAGGTGTGCGCACCCGTGTATAAATGATAGTTTATAAAAAACTCAGCTTTGGAAAGTCGTGCCCAGTTGTGAGCGTGGATAGACGAGTAAAATCCTTTATAAAATCGGCACTCAGCACCACTACTGCGGATGATCTGAAAACAGTTCACTCACAGCACCTGTAGCCCCAGCGGGATCCACGTGGAGGCAGCCGAACGTAACAATGACTCTAGACCCCTGTCGAATGAACACAAGACTACAGGAGGATTCTGGGTATCACAACGTTGAGAGAGTCATAGTTACTCCCGCCTGTTTTTAGTGTCTTTGGGTTGTTTGTGTTGAGTTATTTCATCGTTCATATTATTGTGCAGTCATTTTTTCTCTATAAAATGTAAGTACATTTATTAACCCTAATTATTAGAAGACCCCATTTTCTTACATTTAATTAGAAGTTTGTGTTCAAAATGCTTTACGTAGGCTTGTTCGAAGTTCAGAGGGGAAGAATTATTACTCTTGTTGAGCAGGGAATGTCACAGAGGCACATAGCAGCAACAGTTGGTGTGTCACAGGGTATTGATTCCAAAACTAATACAAGCTTTTTGGAATTGGGAACACTGAAGAACAGACTTAGACAAAGTCGTCGCAGAGTGACTACTGATGAGCAAGATCGATATTTATTTAGCTCAAATAGCTAGAAGAAATCCAACCTCTTCTATTCCGGAGCTCAAAAGGCAACTTGTGCAGGCTACAGGTGTTGGTGTTTCTCTTGAAACAGTACAAAAGAGACTTCGTGCCCAAAATTTATTTAGCAGGAGACAGTTAAGGGTTCCCGAGTTATCTAGAGAGAACAAAATTAATCGGCTAAATTGGTGTTTCGAGCACCAGAACTGGACAGTTGAAGATTGGCATAATGTCCTTTTTTCGGATGAAACCAGAGTTGGTCTGATATCAGATGACCGTCGAATTCGAGTTCCAAGAGGTTCAGGTAGACAAGCTAGACTGCAAACGGCCAGATCTGTCCCAAAATACAAAGGAGGAACGGTAATGTTCTGGGGCAGTATTATGATAGGAGATAAAACTATTTTGGTTCCACTACGCCAGAGTTTAACAGGTCCTAGGTACGTTGATTTGGTGCTAGAACCAATAATTAGGCTGTGGAGAAGAGCAGTGGGAGACAATTTTGTCGTGCATGATAATGCCCCTCCACATACCAGCCGAGTTGCTACAGAATTTCTATAAAGAGAAGCTGTGACAGTTTTTGCGATGACTATTGATTCTGTCTTCTCTATAGATATCTGCATATTAAAGTTTTCTGCTCTTGTATGAAACCGATACTACAGCAGTTGGTGTGGATCGTCCTCGTAATCAGCCATCAAAATTGCCGTCAGCATAGCATAGTCTCATTTATTACAAGTCAGTATTAACACCCTGTATGTATATCTGTTTATGATTTTTTATTTTGATCATAGTTTTTTGATCTTTGTTATTCAGTGAGATTGATTAGGCCGTTTGCTATCTGCTATTTGGCACCTTACGTCCGATTAGAGACAAATAAAATTTGACCAAGTTTTTCATCGTGTTGCAATAGACATGCTTTAAAAAACTTAGAAGTAAAGGCACTAATAAAAACAACTAAAAAAATCCAAAAATTAAAAAAAAATAGTTAGGCACACAAACTAAAATCTAAAGAGGAGATAAGACTACTGCTGATGTACCAGAAAAAATGGAGAAATAAACACCAAATACTATTCAGGCCAATGAAAAGTTAATTTTATTTGATGTCTAACAATTTTTAATCAAAGATTTTCTAAAAACGTATTTGCTAAAGTAGAATTTTTTGCAAAAATTTTAATCTCTTGGCATTTGACAGTATAAGTGCTCGTTTTGCGAACAAAAAATGTCTAGAATTGTGTAAGGATAGTTTAGTTTTATAAAAAATAATAATTATAATATTAATGTTTTATTAAAGCAATCACTAAATAAATTGGAAGAACAATAAACTACAAATTATTCCTGGTTATAATTTTCCAAAAAGTATTTTGAAACTGCTGTGCTTTTAAATTTGTTACAAATAAACTAGAGCATTAAATTGATTAT
Organism: Aquatica leii; assembly: GCA_035610365.1. NCBI lineage: Eukaryota > Metazoa > Arthropoda > Insecta > Coleoptera > Lampyridae > Aquatica > Aquatica leii. Next base: position 93,954,774 of record CM069436.1, on the reverse strand, counting down.
AAACTGTTCTAGTCAAATTACGAAATGCATGAAAATGCAAAGTATTTAATTTACAATAAAAGAATTTCTTATTTGTACTACATTTCAAAAACATTATTCTGCATTTATTTTGCTGTGCGCTTAGAAACTCGCGTTCTAGAAAAATACTTTGATTTTTAAATTAATTCAAAATTTTAATTATATTTTAGTGTCATTGGTTGCATTTGCGTTATCATCGTTTGTAATGTTGAGTTTAGGAGCGCTGATAGGTTCAGGTTCTTCTTCTGCTTCATCTTCTAACAATAACGCGTCATCGGGAGTTTGTCGTTCAGGCATATTAATTTCGCTTCCTGGGTTAATTAACACAGTTTCTTCGGTAAATTCAGATTTTGGATTTGGGTTATTTGGCGTATTTTCCCCAGTCGTATTTTCTAAAGTTTTGTTATCGTATCTTTGTATTGTGGCTTCAACTGTATGGTATAAAGCATGTACTTGACCATCCTTATTGTTAAAATACGTTTGTTCTTCTTTTATGTTGCTCGGGCTTACTGAAAAATGCGTTTTTTCGACGGAAACTACATCTGGTACACGTGGATGATGATTATAGAAATTTTGGTAGTTTATAGGCGCATTCGGTTCGTATAAATCATCAACTATAACTTCCGGTTGAAATTCTTCATTTTCTAAGTGAAGGGGCCACTCGTCAACAGTGAAGAATAAATTCGCGTTGAATTGCTTTTCTTTGCCGGCGTCTTCTTCTTCGTACACGGTTTTTAACGGCACGAACGTCGATTGCTTGATGCTGTTGGTTCTTTGCACGTACCTTGTAGGATTAGCCGCTTCGGAATGACCGTAAACAATTTTCTGGTTTTGTTCTTGGTGGCGCAAAGCGTATCCCGGGTTATTTAATTTCCATTGGTTTTGGGCGTTGTTTTCTTGAAGCAAAACAATGAGTATGAATACGAAAGACTTCATTTTGATTTGTGTCAATCGTCGATATTTCGCGTTTATATATTTGATTAAGTTTTAATTACCTTGACTGCTCAAGGTGCTAATTTTGCTGTAACGTATAAAATAAATTTGTTTCGTGGAAATTCAAAATTTGTTGTTAAAAAACTTAAAAACAAAGCTGATATTTTTTTATTGTGTTTGTTGCTATTAGCTTTATACGATGGTTTTGCTGTTGTTTTAAAAAAGGAGAAGAACTTAATTGTAGAGTTCAGCATTTTTTATTCTTTTGAAAAAAGTAAATTAGAAGAAATTACGTTTAGGGATTACTCAATATTTAGTAGGAGTAATAAATTTGGTGTAATCATAATTATATGACAATAAAAAAGTAACAAACTTTAATTTAAGACGTATTTCAAAATTATTTTTTTATGCTGTTTCTTATGGCTGTTCCAGCTTAGAACGAAGCTGGCCCACAAAGCGATTACTCCGCATAGGCAAAGATATTATTTGAGCTTGAGGAGCTTACACGTCAAAAAGCCGATAAATCCATTTTTGACATATACATATGAGTTATACAATCTTAGCCAATTACGAATTTTTAAAGCATAATGTGGTGAAGCTCCATCTTGTTAAACGAAGAACTCATATTCGTCAAATGTTTAATTTCTTTCCAAATCTTGATTCTTTATTTCTACGGTTCTTCGAGGATCTACGATGTTTTCTAACATATTCAAGTAAATGTCACCAGTTTAATATGAATATCAATTACAGCATCCCCAAGAATTCTTGCCAAACATTCAGTTTTTTCTGCTTGTGTATAAGCTTCTTTAGTAAAATGGGGATTCTCATCGCTCCAATAACGCACAATGTGTTTATTAACAAAGTCTTGTAAATTAAAGCTACATTTATTACTGAAGCAGATATGTTTTACAAAGTTTGGGGTTGCAGTGACAAAATTCGACTTAGTCTCGCAGAACTCTATTCATCTGTCGTAATTATCTTCAACAAGCTCTTGGACAGTTTTCATTTTATAATGATGGAACTTATGAATTTTTGTTACTTTATGAACTGATGAATATGCAAGCGTATTTGTGACTGAAATTTTTATCTGGGTATCACTAAAAACCCTAGCACATTTGTTTTGAAAGCCACAAATAAAATTTATTTCAACTCTTTCAGCAACTGAGTACATCATTTTCACCCGAACGTGTGCAGATTTACTTTAAAACTGAATAATTGTCAATGTTAAGATGTAACGTAAAGAAACAGTTTTTCTTTAGAAAAAGATCACACAGTTAAACAGAAGTGTTGTGAGTGTACGTACTATGTATGTACAATGTACGTACTTTTAAGTACGTATGTACGTACGCTGTACTAACAAGGTATGTCTACTGTACGTACATAGTATATCCAGTTTGCACATAATATGTACTTAAACAAACAAAAAATCAAAAATTTTGACGCGACCAAGACTCCCATTGTTGGTGTAGCAAGCAGATGTCTTAGCTACTATGTCACGACAACTTACTACCTTTACATGTCATATAAATGTCTGTTACGCTTTAATAAATACCATTTAGTAGTTAATTTTAATTTTAAGACCATACTAAAGATTGAAACATAGCTAAAACTTTGTACATTAACGTACACATTACGTACATGAACGTAAGATGTACCACAAATTTACGTAAAATAAACAAAGTGTGTTATATGGGACGTTTTAAGAAAAAAACAGAAAACAGAACTAGAACTAATTGTTTATAACAAAAAAAACTAATGCTTTTCATGATCTATTGAAGCTCGATCTACCAGAATCCAAAACATTCTGTTTTGACTTCTCCAACAGGTTTAACCACTTCCACACACTCCCATAAATGAGTTTCTATGTTTTTTGTTGCGTCTGTGCAACTTCCTATAAACTTCGCTTAGAGCTAAAACTTAAAAGGTATTACGACGCTTCGTCTGTTTGGTCACGGATGCGATGAACAAAATGAAAACGCCCACATGATTTATGCACTATATTTTTGTAATACAACAAAAACTCAAATATTTTTTCTTGTTCGTAGCCATTCTTTTTTACCGGTTGACTACAGTTATATCTTGAAGAGACTAGGAGAAACTTTATAAAAATGCTATGGAAAAGTGCGGTCAAAGTGGCAGTTATTTGACATTAAAAGTCTGGCACTTCATCTCAAAAAGATCAAAAAATTGCTAATACGAAACGAATCATGTAACAAAAATTTGGAACAAATACTGCAATCATGAAGCTTTTATCTTTGAGACTGGATCCGAAAATTTAGAAATACTGTTAAAAACAAATCAAAAGTGGTATTATGTCACTTCATGAAATAGCAAATTTACAACGTAGATGAAATTCCTGAAGCACTTCCTTGCTCAATTGAGAAAAAGAGGACTCCCAAGAAATGATCTGATACAAAAAAGTATAAAACGAATCTTAAATCAAAGAACAAAAAGATGGCGAAGCTGAGGAAATAAACTCCGACGTATTTTCAGAAAACCGAAACCCGATACGTCTAGACAATTTTACGTCTAGATGTTTCCTATAAATTTCTCAAAAAGCAAAGTTTTTATTCTCATTTTTTTGGGTTAGGTTTTTATTAGCTCTCGTGCCTAAGATCTAAGGTTGTTGTGTCCCATTCTGTTTCAACTCAACAAGTTCTACTTCGTTAATAAATTTTGAGTTAGACTTGAGCTATTATTTTTGGTTCTATGTTGAAACATTTGCAGAGTTTTAATAAATTTCGAGAACGTTCCTGTACTTTTTATCCACGTCTAGAACGTTCACGAAGTAATGTAGGCAGTGTTAAGAAGATTATTCAATTTTAAATAAATGAGTGATTAACGCGTGTCAGATAAATATACAGAGTATAACCTTGTACGTGACTTTAGTGTAAACAAAACGTAAACGTTAGTGTTATATAAATAGAAGTTATCCGAAGACTTATCTTCGTGTAAGTGATATGAATTAGTGTAAGTGTTTTTATTAAATATTCTTAGATTTAATTACTTCGGTTAGTTTAAACGTATACATATTTTTAGTTTAAATAAATTAGTAGTTTTAATAAAATACGTTACAATTGGCGACAGGTGTGGGGTTCGCGATTTTTAGTGTAAATACCATTAAGTAATTTTATATCGCTCCCGTAATAAAAACATTGATTGCGTAAATTACAGTTTAGTTTGCGATACATGTGTTTATTTATAAAGTGTAATCATAGCTATTTCAGTTCGTTAAAGTAGTGTATTTAAAAATTTTATTCCTGTTATATATAATTTATGCCGGTGACGCGTTTGCAAGCAGTTAAATTGGATGCAAACTATTTAAATTTCTTAAATCAATACAACATGATCAAAAATCGATGAATAGAAAAATGGAAGAATATTCTGTGAAAATAGAAGAAAATTCTAGATAAAAGAAAAACTGTCCGAACATTCCTAGAAAATAGAGGAAAATTCTAAAACTTTAAAAGAAGAAATACGAACGAGCACAGAAAATCAAATCAAAATGGTTCAAAAGGAAACTCAAGCGTACATGTTAAATTTAAGAGAAGAAATATGCGAAGTTTTGTAAAACGGCAAGCAATCTATGAATATGAAACAAAATAGAAGAAGTAGAAGACAAATTAGAACAGAAGTTAAAAGAAAATTCAAGAACAATAGAAGACAAACTAGAAAAAAAAGTAAGAGAAAGAATACAACTGCCTGAAAAAATATGACCCAAATGAATTGTCACGGTGAAAGAAGCTTCACGAGTGAAGATTTAATAATTGACCATCGGGAAGAAACCACTCACAAGTTTAAAGTGGTACTTCCAAATTTTAATGGTAAAGTTCCATGGTCAATCTACTACAACCAGATTGAAGCCGCATCTACAGCCAATGGATAGAGCAACAAGCAGAAAGCGACGTTTTTAATAGTGTCCTTACGTGGAGAAGCGCTTGAAACTTCACAGACTATTCCTGACCACCTACAAGAAAATTCCGAACTTTTAATTTCACGTTTAGAAATGAGATATGGAGATGCTCATCTTCAACAAGTGTATCAAACTCAAATTAAAAGTCGGGTTCAGAAAGCTGCTGAAAGTCTACAAGATTTTGAAACTGACATCGTCAGGTTAACACGGCTTGCGTATCCTACAGCACCAGATACCTTCTTGGAGCAGTTGGCTATTCAAACCTTTGTAGACGGCCTCCGAGACAACGAAACGCAGCAGACTTTCTTGTTAGCTTGATGAAAGACGTTGGATGACGTTTTAAGCCATGCTTTAGAGTTTGAGGCGGCAAAACAAGCGTCGCGCCGAGGCAACCATAAGCTCCGTTCTGCTGCGGAAATACCCTCGCACACAGAAGAAAGCATTGAAGATATATAGTGCGATGTGTATTTCGTGAACAAGTAGCTCGAGGAAGAGAAGTGACATGCTAGGGGGGACGTACAACAACGTTGTACTAAGCTCAAAAGAAGACCAGAAAAGCGTCCGGAAAACTAGAACAGGTCGACGGAATTGGGCAAAAGTCGACCTCAACGAGCCATGCCCAGGAGATTACCATTTAAATGGTATTGTCTAGGGAGCAATTACATAGCATTTATCTTGATGGTAAGATGAATGGAAGAATTGTTCAGTTACTGGTTGACACGGGAGCGACGAAGACCATAATTCGGCCGGACATGTGATTAGAAAATAAGAAGACATCACCAGTAACAGTACGACTTCGAACGGCGACAGGCGAAGAAATACCTACTAACGGACAAGTCAAAGTAACCATTGGTTTGGGAAATGGAGTATTTGACCATCAAGTACTAGTAGCCGACATCACGGAAGAAGTTATCCTGGAAATAAACGTTATAAAGAAGTATGGGTTTCATTTGGATATGAAGAACGGTGTCCTGAAGTTCGACAATGAAGAAATTCCCTTTCATTCGTCAGAGAAGGCACCCGTGCAAGTCTTATTGAGTGAAGACGTGACTCTGCCTGCAAGGACTGAAAGTGTGGTAATGGTTTACCTAGATGGAAATTTCCGGAAAAGCTACATACGCGCGACTAAACCAATAGAAGGCGGCTTAGTTGAAAAGGCACTACTCATTAGCAGAACTTTAGTACGAGTAAAAAACACGATGCCAGTAAGGATCTTAAATATTCAGATCCTGTTACGTTGAAAAAGAAAACCGTGGTAGGCCAATGCACGCCAGTATCTCAAATTGTGAGATACGTGAAATTTAACGAAGATACGTCGCCGAAGAAGTGCCCACAACATCTATTGGACATTCTTACCTCCAAATGCCAAAACCTCAGTCAAGACCAGCTGGCTACAGTTATAGTCTTGACCTAAAAGTATCAAGATGGGTTCGCGTTGGAGAGTGGTTCCAAAGGAATAACTAACGTGGTGAAACATAAAATTAATACCGAAGACGCTCGGTCTATACTACAACATCCACGCAGACTTCCTTTGGCAAAAAGAGAAGAAGCCAAACAAATAATTACGGATATGGATAAAAAAGGCATGATTGAACCTTCAAATAGCCCCTGGGCGTCCCCAGTGGTACTCGTAAAGAAGAAAGATCGATCAACGAGGTTTTGCGTAGACTACAGACAGCTAAACGGCGTGACCAAAAAGTACAGCTACTTTTTACCCAGAATTGACGATACGTTAGACAACCTGTCAGGATCTCAGTGGTTTTCTACATTAGACTTAAAGAAGAAGAAGAAAGAAACTGGCAGGCATAATTGGAACCTAAGGATGGTGAAAAAACAGCTTTTACGATTGGATCTGGTTTGTGGCAGTTTACTGTAATGCTCTTCTACCTGTGTAACGCTTCTGCAACGTTCGAGCGTTTGATGAAAACCATCATGCGCAGACTGTCTTGAAAGACGTGCTTGGTTTACCTAGACGACGTGATCATAGTTGGAAGGTCGTTTGAAAAACACTTAAACAACTTGAAAGAAGTGTTACATCGATTACGTGGAGATAATCTTAAACTGGGCCCAAAGAAGTTCCACGTATTTAAGAAGGAAGTGCAATACCTTGACCACGTCGTATCTAGAGATGGAGTAAAGGCTGACCCAGACAAATTCCGAGCAGCACAAGCATGGCCAAGACCAGTCGACATCAGGTCCAAAGTTTTCTTGGGTTGTGCACTTATTATAGACGATTTGTACCAAGATTTGCCAATATTGCCAACCTTTGACGAAATGGACCGAAGAAAAAGCAGAATTTAAATGAAATGAAGGCTGCGAAAAATCTTTCCATCAACTAAAACAGGCCTTAGTCACTTCGCCGATTTTGAGTTATCCAAGAGAAGATGATAAACTTGTTTTGGATACCGATGCAAGCAATCTGGCCATAGGTGCGGTCCTTTCGCAGGTTCTAGATAGACAAGAAAAAGTTATCGTGTATTTTAGCAAAGTTTTGTCCAAGCCAGAAAGGAATTATTGCGGGACTAGGAGAGAGTTGTTAGTAGTTGTCAAGTCCATAGAACATTTTTATAAATATTTGTATGAACGGAAATTTTTACTGAGAACGGACCATGCCGCTATAAAATGGCTACTTGGAATAGACAAGTGGCAAGGTAAATTGAAAGACTGCAAGAATATGACTATGACACAGAACACCGTGCCGAAAGCAGTCATCAAAACGCTGATGCCTTGTTCAGAAGATCATACCCGGCTGACTGCAGCCATTGTTCGCGACTTGAAGAAAATGCCTCCGGAAAACTGCTACGGTTCATGACAAGAGGGAACCTAAGCAGTTGCGTCACGAACAAGAAAACGATCCTGAAATAAGATCACTTCTGGACTGGAAAGAAAACGACCGACGATCAACCTGAGAAAAAATCAGTGCTTTGGGCAGAAACGTCAAAGCGTATTGGGTACAGTGGGACTTTTTGATAGTAGAAGACGGTCTTCTTAAGCGATCCCTAGAAAGTGCGAAGACACGGGAAACAGACTACAGTTTGTTTGCCAAGGAGGACACTTTAGCATTAAGAAGACATTAGAAAAAGAGAGAACGATTCTACTGGGTGAACTGCAAAGAGAACGTCATGAAATGGAGCCGTGAGTTCACGTTCTGCGCATCGGGAAATGGTTTAGCGAGAAAGTGCAAAGCCACGATGAAGCAATACAATGTAGGATGCCCTTTAGAAAGAGTAGCGATTGAAATCGCAGGGCCGTTCCCAGAATCTGATTCGGGAAACAAATACATCCTGGTGGCGATGGATTATTTTACGAAATGGACGGAGGTTTACGCCATACCCAATCAAGAAGCAGCTACAGTTGCAGACGTATTAGTAAAAGGGTTTTTCTTTCGGTTTGGAATTCCGTTGAAATTACACTCCGATCAAGGCCGCAACTTTAAGTCTGGTCTGTTTCGAGAAGTTTGCCGACTGTTGGGAATTAAGAAAACTAGGATGACGCCTCTTAATCCTCAATCTGATAGCATGGTTGAGCGGATGAATCGAACAATGGGAAAATACTTAGCCAAAGTAGTGTCCGAACACCAAAGAAACTGGCATCAGTACTTGCACCTTTTTCTAATGGCATACCAATCATCCGTTCACAAAAGCACAGCCCAAAGACCATTCTGCGTAATGCTCGGTTGCGAAATGCGACTGCCATGCGACCCCAATTTGGACGAAGACCGGAAGAGAAAGTTGCTGGAGAAGATTACGTCAGCAAGCTGACCAAGAAGCTAGACGAGGTACATTAGGAGGTCCGTAAAAACACACAAATTGCGAGCGACAGGAGGAAGACTAGATGTGATGTCAAGTCACAAAATGGTGGGTTTCAACCTGGCGACATGGTCTGGTTGTATAATCCCAAAAGGAGACGTGGTGTTTGTCCCCGAAGCTGCAAAAGCAATGGAAGAGCCCTTATGAAGTCGTGCAGCGTATTAATGACGTTATGTATCGCATCCGAAAATCACCCAGAGGCAACCCAAAAGTGGTTCACATTGATCGTCTAGCCCCGTTTGCTGGCGATAACCACAAGTTCAGGTCCGAACCAGAACCAGGAATCAAATCGAAGGAATGGATTTCGAGAAGTTTATGAGCTTATACGGAGGTTCTGGAAAAGCTAGGTTCGGATTTACCACCGAGGAACAACAAGACCTGTTCCAAACACAAAAAGATTACGCCGAGGATCTTGACATGTTCAGAGGGGTTGCAGTCGTATTTAAGCGAAGTTTGGGCAGCTAAATGAACTATAAAGACAGCAACCGGCAGTCGGAAAAGTTTTAAGACTACTTGGTAACAGACGCTTTGTTTTCTATCTGGTCACCAAGATGTACTCACGCACCAAACCGTTATACGAAAATCTGTGACGAGCATTATGGAATCTCAAAAGAGAAATGGATTTCCACCATGTTGAAAAATTGGCAGTACCCTAGCTTGGTTGTAGCTTAGATCAACTGAATTGGAATATGTTGGAGGTCGTCTTTCAAGGAACAGGCGTTCAAGTGTTGGTCTGTAGTTACCAACCAAAGAGAATATCAGGTCAGGAAAAGTCTATTGATTGTTACTTTTATGGTCAAAGAAGTTGCCGAAATGGAGAGAGCTGCCGCTATTGCCACGATCCATTCTACCAGTGTCACATCCAGATTCCTGTCCTGAGACAGAACAGTCTTAAGAAGGGAGCAGTGAAAAGTTTTTGTAAATTTCGATGAGGTGTTACATAAGTGGAGGCTTTCTGTTTGCAGAAATGTATAAATGCACAGACCAATCGTAGGTCAGTTATTTCCGTAATTCGAATTACTTGATCTAACTTAATTGACTCTTTAACTCTATTTTTGGATAGTCCCGCAATGAATATCCTTGACTGTTTTAGTCCAGAAGCTGTCAACCAGTGTGAGGTATGTTTTTGCTTTAATGAGTATCTAATCTCCCTTTTCCCTCTTTTTGCTAATTGATCAACTTTTCCGTTTTCTTAGTCTCTTTGATGTTCATTGTAGAGTTACTCTGTGGTGCTCAGCTAGACAGACTAGCAAGTTAACACAATCTCCAACTGTTTTAGAGCGTATTGTTACTCAGTCTAAAGCCGTTAATGATGCTTGGTTATTGGTAACGATTTAGACCCTAGTGTTTTAATTAAATTTCTTAATCATTTCTTGAGCACAAACGAATATTGCATTAATTTCTACTTGGAATACGGTTGCTAAACCGCCGAGGTTTACGCTAAAATTGCTCTTTAATCTACTGCCAGCCATTCCCGCTTTAGTACTTTGTGTAGTTTTGGAACCATTCGTATTTCCTTTTCATTTGCCGCTATAACTACCCAATAAGATTTGTGAAAGTGAATCATTGGACCGGTTTTGTCCAGCTTTATGCTTAGCATGTAGTTTTTGATTATTTGACCAAAAATCTTAGCATGGTATCTTACTCCAGCACGGGTGTTTCTCGCATTTGTTAGTTTTTACTAGTACGCTGCTGCCAAAGCTTCTAGCAAAGTTTTTATTGCTGCAGTGGGCCTCTGTAACTTACTGAGTTTTGTTATAGATTCTCTTTTTTTGTATTTATGTCACCAAATTAGAGATCCATACGTGACTGTAACGACGATTACCTTAGAATACGAGTTATATCCACAAAGTAAGTTCCGTTTGGTTATATAAAAAAACGTGTACAGATACAGAAAAAATATTTATTGTACAAAAATCTACAACTGTTAAACTACTTTTCTACATAGCTTCCAAAATTTTGTAGGCACTTGTCATAGCGTGGCACAAGTTTTTGTATGCCTTCTTCATATAAGGTTGCCGCCTGTGTTTTCAACCATGTGGTAACATGTTCTTTCAGCTCGTCATCATCGTTGAAGTGTTGACCACCAAGGAAATATTTTAGGTGTAAGAAGAGATGAAAGTCGCTAGGAGCGAGATCCGGGCTGTACGAAAGGATGATCAAACACGTCCCAGTCAAATTTCTGTAGGAGTTTTCTTGTCACGTTCGCAGTGTGTGAAAAAAACAACACTTTTTGACAGTAATCCTCGGCGCTTGTTCTGTATTGCGCGGCGCAATTTCTTAATGGTCTCGCAGTAAACATGTGCATTGATTGTTTGGCCTCGTGGTAAGAAATCAATCAGCAAAATGCTTTTTCTGTCCCAAAAGACGGTGCACATGAGTTTTCGAGGTGTCAAGATTTGCTTAGGCTTAACTGTCGTTGGGGACGAAGTGTGCCTCCATTCCATTGATTGCCGTTTAGTTTCTCGGATGTCGTAAGATACCCAAGTTTCATCCCCCGTGACTATCCGAGAAAGAAAATCATCACCGTCTTAATTGTAGTGTGTCAAAAACTGAAGTGCACTGCCACTGTCCACTATTCTCAGGGCTTGTTTTATAAAGTTTGAAACAACTCTTCTAAACTTTTTATATATCAATATAGTGATATCATCTGCATATTTTTAAACATGTATTCCTTTATGGTCAAGTTTTCATAAAAGATTGTCTACTACTAAGCTTCACAATAGAGACGATAACACCTCTCTTTGCGAGCATTCTTTAGCAGCAACTACTTCTCGTTACATTATCTAACAAGCTTGTAATTTTCTTGCCAGCTACTGCAGAGCTGATCTAAAGTTACGCTATGTGTGGTCCAGCTTAGAGCCAAGCTAGCGTATTGGTAAAAGTAACAAAATTTCAAACTTATGTTTGTAGTAGGCTGATTTAGCTGGTGATTTTTTCTGAGTCTAGTTAAAAACACAATTGCAGCAGACTTGTAGCTTAATCCTTAATACTCGCATAAGTTTTGAAACGAGATAGACTCTAAATTTGTTTTTTAAAGAGATACATTATAGCAAAGCGTTTGCTTATATTTTTTTATTTTTTTACTCTTGATAGCACCAACACCATTGTAATTCCCAAAAACTTCTGCTGTTATTACTAAATCTGATTATTTTGTTAAAATAAAATACAAATTAATTTTCCCAAACCAAAAGTTTTCGAACCTAATCGAGTTTTATATTTTTCAGAATGCTAGACAAACAAATTATATCTGAAAAGTCCCTTGGGGCTGTTCAGGAATTAATAGCATTCTTGAAACAAAGTAAGTACTAAAATTGGATAAAAATTTTAATTTAGATAAATAAACGAGCTCTATTAAAGATGTACGCCGAAGAGATGTATTTCATGCAGCAGGTCACGATCAGCGAGTGCAACAAATTATACACGAATTAGAAAGGGGCGGTCCTGGTTTGGGAAATCTTCTTGAACAAGGTTGGATAATGGAAAGCGCCGCTGCTTTGCAAATTTATTTAAGACAACTAAGAAGACCGTTAATACCCCATCATATTCAAGCTTTAGCGCTTGGTCGGTTGATTCGTGCAAATAATAAATGCTTAACGATATTTTTTAGACGACAATCCAGGAGTTTTTCCTGAAGTCGTGGCGCAAGATATCTTAGGGCTGTTAAGACAAGATGTCGAGGGGCGGCATTATGTTCTCATTACTGCAGTGTTGGATCTTTTGTATTGTATTTTAAAGCAAACGCCAAGTGATGAGTTAACTGGGTGTAACATTCCAATATCGATGCTTCCTGTGTTTTTCAACATGCAGGTACGAACAATTTTATTTGGGTCAAGAATTTTGCTGATACAACTATGTGGACATTCGGTTTTGTTTAGTTGATTTTTTTGCTGATAGAATGTGACCTCGTTTTAACAATATTAAAACGTTTTTTGTATTTGTCATCAAAACATCAATGAAAGTTATGCAATTTCAGACTGAGCACATAATCCACTGGAGGCGAATTGCCACGGTCTTTGTTGAACTAATACGTATGGCACCGGCCAATTTGAATTTTCCCGTCGACGACGAATTTATAGAAGACGGATACCGATTGATTCCAAATGTTCGTACGTTTCTATTTCTAATAGAAAAATTAAACAACATACAATTCTTATTTTTAGTTTGACTTTCAACATAATGTTCACATAAATCAAGCCATTTTGCAGCAACAGTTAATCGAAGCAAATCCAATTTTTCGACGTTATTTGATACGACCAGGTTATTAGGGCTGTATGCATTTTATATTATCACTATTAAATTATGCTTTTCTTTAAAATACAGGACATCAAGGAGATTCGATTGGTTTTGAAATCGTGCCAACGCAAAGACGAGCAGTACAGCTACAACGACGTTTTCCAATAAATTCAATTTTCACTTTGCATCGATAAAAAAAAGTGTGTAACGAACAAGTAATTGTGAAATTAGACATATTTTGTGGTTACCGACATGTACTTTTAAAATATATTTTAGTATTCGATCATTTTGATTTATATTTTTTGTGGTTTTGTCTATTGTTTATGCAAACAATTTCAATTCGACATTAAGGTTTAAGTCTTTCGGCGATTAAACTCTTGAAGAAATATTAAGAGTTGGTGAAAAAAAAATTTAAAAAAGTGCGCCTTGCGTTAACTCTTTCAGGTGCAAAGACTTTGAAATGAAAGGAATCCTTTAGTCAGAACGATTTGGTTTATATTTTAAGTATGAAATTATAAAAAAAAAACTTAAATATAAACAACCTTATAGTAAAATAAAATCAATTTTGAATTATTTTTTATCACTATTCTTCAAATCTCAGGTGATTCAACGCCAGTCAGCAGATAGAGGTTGTGCACAGAGTGGACGCATAAGGAAAAATCGCCTGTAAAATAAAACTAAAAATCACATATTTTTTGCCGCATAATGTCCAAGCACAATAAATCGTTGCGTCCGTAATACCGTCTATATTAATGCAGACTAGCAGATCTTGAGGTGTTGGAACTTGGCCACTCACAAAATAAGTTTTTTTTCAGAAATCTCTCGCATCTCATAACTTTTTTGTTCGCAGATGGATCGAAATTTTCCATGGCGTGTATGGTAAGCAACTTCCTTTAATTCTATTACTGTGTCAGTTAGTTTCCCTTTTCGTATGTACAATAAAAAAAATTGCACCCTTCTAGCTGTCCTAGTTAGTCCGTAATTGTTGTTTAAACATTTTTCAAAAAATCACTTTTTTTATAGTTTAAAAGACTTTTTTGTCAAATTTTTTTACGGATCCTTTAGATAAGATTATTATCTTCCTAGAAAAAAAAATTGCACCCTTCTATCTGTCCTAGTTAGGCCGTAATTGTTGTTTAAAGATTTTTCAAAAAATCACTTTTTTATAGTTTAAAAGGCTTTTATGTCAAATTTTTTTATGGATCGTTTAGATATGGTCATAATCTTGCTAGAAAAAAAATTGCACGATTCTAGCTGTCCTAGTTAGGCCGTAATTGTTGTTTAAACATTTTTCAAAAAATCACTTTTTTTATAGTTTAAAAGACTTTTTTGTCAATTTTTTTACGGATCGTTTAGATAAGATTATTATCTTCTTAGAAACAAAAATTGCACCCTTCTAGCTGTCCTAGTTAGGCCGTAATTGTGGTTTAAACATTTTTCAAAAAAATCACTTTTTTTATAGTTTAAAAGGCTTTTTTGTCAAATTTTTTAACGGATCGTTTAGATAAGATCATTATCTTGCTAGAAAAAAAAATTGCACCCTTCTAGCTGTCCTAGTTAGCCCGTAATTGTTGTTTAAACATTTTTCAAAAAAAATCACTTTTTATATAGTTTAAAAGGCTTTTTTGTCAAATTTTTTTCACGGATCGTTTAGATAAAATTATTATCTTGCTAGAAAAAACATTACACCCTTCTAGCTGTCCTAGTAAGCCCGTGATTGTTGTTCAAACATTTTCAAAAAATCACTTCTTTTATAGTTAAAAAGGATTTTTTGTCAATTTTTTTTACGGATCGTTTAGATAAGAATATTATCTTCTTAAAAACAAAAATTGCACCCTTCTAGCTGTCCTAATTAGGTCGTAATTGTTGTTTGAACATTTTTGAAAAAATCACTTTTTATAGTTTAAAAGGCTTTTTTGGCAATTTTTTTTACGGATCGTTTAGATAATATTATTATCTTTCTAGAAAAAAAATTCACTCTTCTAACTGGCCTAGTTAGGCCGTAATTGCTGTTTAAACATTTTTCAAAAAAATCACTTTTTTTATAGTTAAAAGGCTTTTTTGTCAAATTTTTTTACGGATCGTTTAGATAAGATCATTATATTGCTAGACAAAAAAATTGCACCTTTCTAGCTGTCCTAGTTAGCCCGTAACTGTTGTTTAAACATTTTTCAAAAAATCACTTTTTTTATAGTTTAAAAGACTTTTTTGTCAAATTTTTTTACGGATCCTTTAGATAAGATTATTATCTTCCTAGAAAGAAAAATTGCACCCTTCTAACTGTCCTAGTTAGGCCGTAATTGTTGTTTAAACATTTCTCAAAAAAATCACTTTTTTATAGTTAAAAAGGCTTTTTTGTCAAATTTTTTAACGGATCGTTTAGATAAGATCATTATCTTGCTAGAAAAAAAAATTGCACCCTTCTAGCTGTCCTAGTTAGGCCGTAATTATTGTTTAAACATTTTTCAAAAAAATCACTTTTTTTATAGTTTAAAAGGCTTTTTTGTCAAATTTTTTAACGGATCGTTTAGATAAGATCATTATCTTGCTAGAAAAAAAAATTGCACCCTTCTAGATGTCCTAGTTAGGCCGTAATTGTTGTTTAAGCATTTTACAAAAAATCACTTTTTTATTGTTTAAAAGGCTTTGTTTCAAATTTTTTTACGGATCGTTTAGATAAGATTATTATCTTCCTAGAAAAAAAATTGCACCCTTCTAGCTGTCCTAGTTAGGCCGTAATTGATGTTTAAACATTTTTCAAAAAAATCACTTTTTTATAGTTTAAAAAGCTTTTTTGTCAAATTTTTTTACGAATCGTTTAGATAAGATCATTATTTTGCTAGAAAAAAAAATTGCACAATTCTAGCTGCCCTAGTTAGGCCGCAATTGCCGTTTAAACATTTTTCAAAAAAATCACTTTTTTTATAGTTTAAAAAGCTTTTTTGTCAAATTTTTTTTACGAATCGTTTAGATAAGATCATGATCTTGCTAGAAAAAAATTACACTCTTTTAGCTGTCCTAGCTAGCCCGTAATTGTTGTTTAAACATTTTTCAAAAAATCACTTTTTAAAGTTTAAAAGAATTTTTTGTCATTTTTTTTTACGGATCGTTTAGATAAAATTATTGTCTTGCTAGAAAAAAAATTACACCCTTCTAGCTGTCCTAGTTAGCCCGTAATTGTTGTTTAAACATTTTTCAAAAAAAATCACTTTTTATATAGTTTAAAAGGCTTTTTTGTCAAATTTTTTTCACGGATCGTTTAGATAAAATTATTATCTTGCTAGAAAAAAAAATTGCACCCTTCTAGCTGTCCTAGCTAGGCCGTAATTGTTGCTTAAACATTTTTCAAAAAATCATTTTTTTTATAGTTTAAAAATCTTTTTTTTTTATTTTTTTACGGATCGTTTAGATAAGATTATTATCTTCTTAAAAACAAAAATTGCACCCTTCTAGCTGTCCTAATTAGGTCGTAATTGTTGTTTGAACATTTTTGAAAAAATCACTTTTTTTATAGTTTAAAAGGCTTTTTTGGCAATTTTTTTACGGATCGTTTAGATAATATTATTATCTTTTTAGAAAAAAAAATTCACTCTTCTAACTGGCCTAGTTAGGCCGTAATTGCTGTTTAAACATTTTTCAAGAAAATCACTTTTTTTATAGTTAAAAGGCTTTTTTGTCAAATTTTTTTACGGATCGTTTAGATAAGATCATTATATTGCTAGAAAAAAAAATTGCACCTTTCTAGCTGTCCTAGTTAGCCCGTAACTGTTGTTTAAACATTTTTGAAAAAATCACTTTTTTTATAGTTTAAAAGGCTTTTTTGGCAATTTTTTTACGGATCGTTTAGATAATATTATTATCTTTCTAGAAAAAAAAATTCACTCTTCTAACTGGCCTAGTTAGGCCGTAATTGCTGTTTAAACATTTTTCAAGAAAATCACTTTTTTTATAGTTAAAAGGCTTTTTTGTCAAATTTTTTTACGGATCGTTTAGATAAGATCATTATATTGCTAGAAAAAAAAATTGCACCTTTCTAGCTGTCCTAGTTAGCCCGTAACTGTTGTTTAAACATTTTTCAAAAAATCACTTTTTTTATAGTTTAAAAGGCTTTTTTGTCAATTTTTTTACGGATCGTTTAGATAAGATTATTATCTTCTTAGAAACAAAAATTGCACCCTTCTAGCTGTCCTAGTTAGGCCGTAATTGTTGTTTAAACATTTTTCAAAAAAATCACTTTTTTTATAGTTTAAAAGGCTTCTTTGTCAATTTTTTTAACGGATCGTTTAGATAAGATCATTATCTTGCTAGAAAAAAAATTGCACCCTTCTAGCTGTCCTAGTTAGCCCGTAATTGTTGTTTAAACATTTTTCAAAAAAATCACTTTTTTTATAGTTTAAAAGGCTTTTTTGTCAAATTTTTTAACGGATCGTTTAGATAAGATCATTATCTTGCTAGAAAAAAAAATTGCACCCTTCTGGATGTCCTAGTTAGGCCGTAATTGTTGTTTAAGCATTTTACAAAAAATCACTTTTTTATTGTTTAAAAGGCTTTTTTTCAAATTTTTTTACGGATCGTTTAGATAAGATTATTATCTTCCTAGAAAAAAAATTGCACCCTTCTAGCTGTCCTAGTTAGGCCGTAATTGATGTTTAAACATTTGTCAAAAAAATCACTTTTTTATAGTTTAAAAAGCTTTTTTGTCAAATTTTTTTACGAATCGTTTAGATAAGATCATTATTTTGCTAGAAAAAAAAATTGCACAATTCTAGCTGCCCTAGTTAGGCCGCAATTGCCGTTTAAACATTTTTCAAAAAAATCACTTTTTTTATAGTTTAAAAGGCTTTTTTGTCAAATTTTTTAACGGATCGTTTAGATAAGATTATTATCTTCCTAGAAAAAAAATTGCACCCTTCTAGCTGTCCTAGTTAGGCCGTAATTGATGTTTAAACATTTTTCAAAAAATCACTTTTTTATAGTTTAAAAGGGTTTCTTGTCAAATTTTTTTTACGGATCGTTTAGATAAAATTATTATCTTGCTAGGAAAAAAAATTGCACGATTCTAGCTGTCCTAGTTAGGCCGCAATTGTTGTTTAAGCATTTTACAAAAAATCACTTTTTTATTGTTTAAAAGGCTTTTTTTCAAATTTTTTTACGGATCGTTTAGATAAGATCATTATCTTGCTAGAAAAAAAAATTGCACCCTTCTAGCTGTCCTAGCTAGGCCGTAATTGTTGCTTAAACATTTTTCAAAAAATCATTTTTTTTATAGTTTAAAAAGCTTTTTTTTTTATTTTTTTACGGATCGTTTAGATAAGATTATTATCTTCTTAAAAACAAAAATTGCACCCTTCTAGCTGTCCTAATTAGGTCGTAATTGTTGTTTGAACATTTTTGAAAAAATCACTTTTTTTATAGTTTAAAAGGCTTTTTTGGCAATTTTTTTACGGATCGTTTAGATAAGATCATTATCTTGCTAGAAAAAAAAATTGCACCCTTCTAGCTGTCCTAGCTAGGCCGTAATTGTTGCTTAAACATTTTTCAAAAAATCACTTTTTTTATAGTTTAAAAGGTTTTTTTGTCAATTTTTTTACGGATCGTTTAGATACGGTCATTATCTTGCTAGAAAAAAAATTGCACCTTTCTAGCTGTCCTAGTTAGCCCGTAATTGTTGTTTGAACATTTTTCAAAAAAATCACTTTTTTATAGTTTAAAAAGCTTTTCTGTCAAATTTTTTTACGGATCGTTTAGAAATGGTCATTATCTTGCTAGAAAAAAAATTGCACGATTCTAGCTGTCCTAGTTAGGCCGCAATTGCTGTTTAAACATTTTTCAAAAAAATCACTTTTTTTATAGTTAAAAAGGCTTTTTTGTCAATTTTTTTTTACGAATCGTTTAGATATGGTCATTATCTTGCTAGAAAAAAAATTGCACAATTCTAGCTGTCCTAGTTAGGCCGTAATTGTTGTTTAAACATTTTTCAAAAAAATCACTTTTTTTTATAGTTTAAAATGCTTTTTTGTCAAATTTTGTTTACGGATCGTTTAGATAAGGTCATTATCTTGCTAGAAAAAAAAATTGCACCTTTTTAGCTGTCCTAGTTAGCCCGTAATTGTTGTTTGAACATTTTTCAAAAAATCACTTTTTTTATAGTTTAAAAGGTTTTTTTGTCAATTTTTTTACGGATCGTTTAGATACGGTCATTATCTTGCTAGAAAAAAAAATTGCACCTTTCTAGCTGTCCTAGTTAGCCCGTAATTGTTGTTTAAACATTTTTCAAAAAATCACTTTTTTTATAGTTTAAGAGGCTTTTTTGTCAAATTTTTTTACGGATCGTTTAGATAAGATCATATCTTGCTAGAAAAAAAAATGCACCCTTCTAGCTGTCCTAGTTAGCCCGTAATTGTTGTTTAAACATTTTTCAAAAAAATCACTTTTTTATAGTGTAAAAAGCTTTTCTGTCAAATTTTTTTACGGATCGTTTAGATATGGTCATTATCTTGCTAGAAAAAAAATGCACCTTTCTAGCTGTCGTAGTTAGCCCGTAATTGTTGTTTGAACATTTTTCAAAAAATCACTTTTTTTATAGTGTAAAAGGTTTTTTTGTCAATTTTTTTACGGATCGTTTAGATATGGTCACTATCTTGCTAGAAAAAAAATTGCACGATTCTAGCTGTCCTAGTTAGGCCGCAATTGCTGTTTAAACATTTTTCAAAAAAATTACTTTTTTTATAGTTTAAAAGGCTTTTTTGTCAATTTTTTTTACGGATTGTTTAGATAAGATCTTGCTAGAAAAAAAAATTGCACCCTTCTAGCTGTCCTAGTTAGCCCGTAATTGCAGTTTAAACATTTTACAAAAAATCACTTTTTTTTATAGTTTAACAGGCTTTTTTGTCAGATTTTTTTTACGGATCGTTTAGATATGGTCATTATCTTGCTAGAAAAAAAAATTTCGCGAATCTAGCTGTTCTAGTTAGGCTGCAATTGCTGTTTAAACATTTTTCAAAAAAATCACTTTTTTTATAGTTAAAAAGGCTTTTTTCTCAATTTTTTTTACGGATCGTTTGGATAAGATCTTGCTAGAAGAAAAAATTGCACCTTTCTAGCTGTCCTAGTTAGCCCGTAATTGTTGTTTGAACATTTTTCAAAAAATCACTTTTTTATAGTTTAAAAGGTTTTTTTGTCAATTTTTTTACGGATCGTTTAGATACGGTCATTATCTTGCTAAAAAAAAAAAATTTCACCCTTCTAGCTGTTCTAGTTAGGCCGTAATTGTTGTTTAAACATTTTTCAAAAAATCACTTTTTTTATAGTTTAAAAGGCTTTTTTGTCAAATTCTTTTTATGGATCGTTTAGATATGGTCATTATCTTGCTAGAAAAAAAATTGCACGATTCTAGCTGTCCTAGTTAGGCCGCAATTGCTGTTTAAACATTTTTCAAAAAAATTACTTTTTTTATAGTTTAAAAGGCTTTTTTGTCAATTTTTTTTACGGATCGTTTAGATAAGATCTTGCTAGAAGAAAAAATTGCACCTTTCTAGCTGTCAGTTAGCCCGTAAATTTTGTTTAAACATTTTTCAAAAAATCACTTTTTTTATAGTTAAAAAGGCTTTATTGTCATATTTTTTACGAATCGTTTAGATAAGATTATTATCTTCCTAGAAGAAAAATTGCACCATTCTAGCTGTCTTAGTTAGCCCGTAATTGCAGTTTAAACATTTTTCAAAAAATCACTTTTTTTTATAGTTTAAAAGGCTTTTTTGTCAATTTTTTTACGGATCGTTTAGATATGGTCCTTATCTTGCTAGAAAAAAAAATTGCACGATTCTAGCTGTCCTAGTTAGGCCGCAATTGCTGTTTAAACATTTTTCAAAAATCACTTCTTTTATAGTTAAAAAGGATTTTTTGTCAATTTTTTTTACGGATCGTTTAGATAAAATTATTATCTTGCTAGAAAAAAAAATTACACCCTTCTAGCTGTCCTAGTTAGCCCGTAATTTTTGTTTAAACATTTTTCAAAAAAATCACTTTTTTTATAGTTTAAAAAGCTTTTTTGTCAAATTTTTTTTACGAATCGTTTAGATAAGATTATTATCTTCCTAGAAAAAAAAATTGCACCCTTGTAGCTGTCCTAGTTAGTCCGTAATTGTTGTTTAAACATTTTTCAAAAAATCACTTTTTTTATAGTTAAAAAGGCTTTTTTCTCAATTTTTTTTACGGGTCGTTTATTTAAGGTCATTAACTTGCTAGAAAAAAATTGCACCCTTCTAGCTGTCCTAGTTAAGCCGTAATTGTTGTTTAAACATTTTTCAAAAAATCACTTTTTTATAGTTTAAAAAGCTTTTTTGTCAAATTTTTTTACGGATCGTTTAGATATGGTCATTATCTTGCTAGAAAAAAAAATGCACCTTTCTAGCTGTCCTAGTTAGCCCGTAATTGTTGTTTGAACATTTTTCAAAAAATCACTTTTTTTATAGTTTAAAAGGTTTTTTTGTCAATTTTTTTATGGATCGTTTAGATACGGTCATTATCTTGCTAGAAAAAAAAAATTTCACCCTTCTAGCTGTTCTAGTTAGCCCGTAATTGTCAATTTTTTTACGGATCGTTTAGATAAGATCATTATCTTCCTAGAAAAAAAATTGCACTATTCTAACTGTTCTAGTTAGGCCGTAATTGTTGTTTAAACATTTTTCCAAAAAATCACTTTTTTATAGTTTAAAAGGCTTTTTTGTCAATTTTTTTTACGGATCGTTTAGATATGGTCATTATCTTGCTAGAAAAAAAATTGCACGATTCTAGGTGTCTTAGTTAGGCCGCAATTGCTGTTTAAACATTTTTCAAAAAATTCACTTTTTTATAGTTTAAAAGGCTTTTTTGTCAATTTTTTTACGGATCGTTTAGATAAGATTATTATCTTGCTAGAAAAAAAATTGCACGATTCTAGCTGTCCTAGTTAGACCGCAATTGCTGTTTAAACATTTTTCAAAAAAATCACATTTTTTATAGTTTTTATATCGTTGTGATCAAACCAGTAGCGTTACGAAGTTTAAAAAACAATTGCGATCTGCTTGATTTTCTCCATTACTACAGCTAGTAATATCGGGTGGATTAACGCCAGTCAGAAGTAAGAGGTAATGCATAGAGTAGATTAGAAACACATATAGAAAAAACCGCTTGAAAAATAGGATTAACAATCGCATATTTTTAGCTCTCTGGATTTACATCAATTGCCTCGTAGACAGGGCTCGTAGCATTCGGTTTTTTGGAATCGCTCAGCGCCTGGAGAGTAATGCTCGAGAATCCGAGGTGTAGTTGGTTGGCTAATGTTTCCACCTTTCCCAAGACCTCTCGTTCACAAACAGGAAGTCTTGAGTTCCTTTTGGGTTTAATAGTAAACACCCGCCACGTCTCGTTACTGATGTTGTTCCGCACCGATATGTTATTCAGTAAGGTGGCCGGTTCCAGTACTGCTCTCCCGACTCAAAAACTTTTTTGAGTGCAGAAAGGTCTTTAAGAGGAATAATCTCAAGTTCCTTATCCTTTCCCAAATTCTGGTTTTTCTTCAATTAGCGAAATCTTTTACCTTTATCCAAAGGACATTGATTTTCAAATGGTGAGCAATTAGGCGAAGTCGTTTAATTAAGGCCAACAGTAATTTATATGCGAGTATGCATTGAAAATGAGCGTTTTGTATTGAGACTCATAATTCGGCAGGTATATATCCGATCGGGCTGAAATAAAATTTACCTGAAAGCTAAAACCCTAAGCTGCAAACGTCATTCCATTTTCAACTGCCGGAATGTAAAAATGTTTAAACATTGCTGAGTTCGTGCCTACGAAACCGTTTTTGTGGGGAATTCAAACAACAGCAACTGGTGCAGAGAATATTAGTGAAAGCATACGGCGACAATGCTTTTTCAGAACAAACATGCAAAAGATGGTTTTAACAATTCAAAGGTGGTGATTTTGATCTCGAAGATGAAGAACATCCTGGTGCTGAGAAAAAGTTTGAAGATACTGAATTGGAGACATTACTTCATGAAGATCCATGTCAGACACAGGAAGAGCTTAGGAGTCGATCAATCAACAGTTTCTAGGCGCTTGAAACAACTGAAAATGATTCAAAAGCAAGAAAATTAAGTGCCGTATGAGTTGAAACCGAGAGACATCGAAAGACGATTTTTTACCTGCGAGCAGCTGTTCGAGCAACAAAAAAGAAAAAGGCTTTCTGCATCGAATTGTTACTGGTGATGAAAAGTGGATACGTTACAACAACCCTAAACGCAGAAAAGCATGAGTCAAGCCTGGCGAGGCATCAACATCGACAGCGAAACTGAATATTCATGGTTTCAAGCTCATACTCTGTATCTGGTGGGACCAGCTCGGATTAATATATTATGAGCTGCTTAAACCAAACAAAACGATTACAGCAAACCGTTGTTAAAAACTACTTGGAGAACCTCAAATGGGAAGTCCTACCTGACGCGCCGTATTCACCTGAAATTGCCCCATCCGATTACCATTTGTTCCAGTCGATGACACATGGCCTGGCTGAGCAGCGATTCTCTTTTTATGACAATACCAAAAAATAGGTCGATGACTAGATTGCCTCAAAAAACCAAGATTTTTTTAGGGTGGAATCCGCATGCTACCTGAAAGATGGGATAAGGTCGTAGCTGCCGATGAAAGTATTTTGAATGTTCTGAGTCTGATAGTCTTCTCAAAATAAAAAATGCTAATTTTCAATGGACATTCCCATAAATAATTATATTTTGAGTTTGCGTACGAGTTGTTCCTTTCTAAGAAACTTTAGACTCTTACCTCCACGAGGTGAAAGGTGGGTAACGACACGTAGGCTATAAGCCCATCCGTTTTCTGGCAATAAGATCCTGCGTACAGCTAAAAAAGTATTAGGCAACCAGTTCGTTTTCCAGCCGGCACTCCACGAGCGTCATGTCCTCCTATGTTTCATCAACCTCCACGATAGAAGGAGTTGAATCCTTTTCAAAGCGTCCCAGAGAAGGCAACGACGATGATCAAAAGTCAATTATCTTTTTAGATTACGTCGATAAGCCTTTCGAAATCAAAATCACAGCTTTAACTAGGTAATATCAGCCAGTAAAGACACTTTGTGAAGGAGATCCTAAATGCTCAAAATTTTAGGCAGAATTCAAGGCTTCTTTCACGCTTCTCGAAAATCCCAGTACCTGTCGCAGCAATCTGTCAGCTTTGCAAAGTGTTACAAACAAAGTAACCACAATCGCAGCTATAGCTCCTGCCCAAATATTCTATGTCCAAGCGGCTAGATACAAAATTGTCAACAAAGTCTCCTCAGGTAAATCAATCGCTCCTGTCTCCAGATCGACTATAGTCATCGTCGCAAAACCTCAATCTCCTTTGAAGGCCGCCGTCGAATCAAAAACGACCCTTATGAAGATCCTCGATCTTCAGAAATACGACCTTATACTGGACCGTGTGATCAGAACGGGAAGCAATAAAATGCAACTTGTATCTGAAAAGACGGACCTGACCAAAATACCTACGGTTATCCTAGAACAAACCCCAAGGCAAATCGTTACCATTTAACACCTTCCTTCTAATCTACCTATTGAGCAGGTGAAAGATGCGATCATTTTGCAAAATTTTCACGACGTTTCCGACAAAATGTTACATTTAGCCAACGTACATCTCAAAGCATTATTTTGCTTCGGTCAAACTGTAATTGAATCCTTGAGATCCACTCGTCGAGTATATGTTGCTTGGAATGCTTGTATGGCCAATGACCACATGCGAGTAACGAGATACTTCAATTGTCGGAAATTTAGCCATTTGTCTACCAACTGTAAAAGTGACATACAGTGCGGTCTCTGTGCTGAAAAGCACGAGACGAAAACATAGTCTAACTTAAAGCGAGATGTTACATACGCAAACTGAGTTTGCTACGACCATAAAGGAGAAACCGTTAAACACAAGGCGTCATCTAAAATCTGCCCAGCGTACCTGAAAAGGCTCGACCCTAAAATATCTAACATCGATTACGGACTGTGAGGACACTCAATTAACTTTGAGGCCTGTGCAAGTAAAGCTTCGCAATTCCCGTGTTGCGGCTTTCGAAGTTTCTCATCCGACAATAATATAAACATACTACTGACCCAAGAGCCATACGTGTTTAGTTCAGGTTTAAGTTACAAGTTGGCTGATGTGGCTGTATCCTTCAACAGAATTGCCACGTCTTCTTCTATGCGGTACTACTTGGCTATTGTTTTCAATAGCCCGAAGCCCATCGAAGTGGTAACACTCAGCCATTTAACAAATGACTGCTATGTAGTAACAATGATGACGGACGGAAACACTTTCTTGGCAATCGTCGGCGTTTATTAGCCATCGAGCGACGATGTTCGTATTCATCTCCAACACTTAGATAAAATTCTTGATGAACTAAGAGATACTTCTATTATCATAGCAAGTGACTTTAATTCTAAATCGCCGCTTTGGTATTCCTCGGTGACTGACGAACGAGTGCGATGTGTAGAGAACCTCGTAGCTGAACGTGACCTCTTTGTTGTCAACGAACCTCATCTACCTTTTACTTATACTGGCCATCTAGGTTCAACAAACATAGATGTAACTTTACCCTTTTCTTCTTTAGCTAAAAAAATAACAAACTGGCCAGTCATCTATGAGGTGATAAAAAGTGATACGATTTGAATTAACCGTCAAAGCCCCTAACCTTGCATCTATCCCTAAGAAAATCCTCAATTTCAAGCGCATAGAATCCCTTTGTCTGAATAATGCTATTGTAAGATTATTTCCTTCTTATTTTCCTCGTGGCGCATAGTACCACAATCCTAACTCTGTATACGTAATCATTAATAAGTTGATCAAGTTGATCTTTGACTTTTTATATGCTTGAATAGCATACGCATAATCTCTAGAGCTGGTGTACCGTGGTGGAGTCCTAAGCTAGACAGGTTAAAGCGAGCGGAGTGTTGTTTGAGAAAACACCACCAAAAACCCCAGCACACGTAAAACATAAATGGCTTGCCTCGCATAAATAAGGCCGCGCTTTACCGGTACAAACTGGCAGTAAAGACACATAGTATAGCTTCTGGCAAATTTCATGAAAACAAGCTTGGCTACCAGTCCGTGATGGCTACGACGACAGATACAGTATTTCAGAACATGACACGATTACGCGATCAAAGTAATTTTATCCACTTTGTTTCCAGACGACGATCTATCGAGAGAAATCCCCATCATGCCAGAAAGAGATCAAGATCTCTTTTGCAAAGTAATTCCCGACAAGACTGGGTGGTCACTAGCATCGATTTGGTAGCGGTGGCTAGCAAATCTCTAAGAATAAAACTCCCTATCATCTACGATCGTTGACTTAGACTACTTGTTCATCTCCTGCATAAAATGTGGTTATTTTCTTAGCAGTTGAAAAGCTGGTAAACTAATCACTATTTCCAAGCCTGGAAAGAAGAATCTAGTCAACCCAATATCGTACCGTCCGATAATATTGTTATCGAAACATTCCGCCAAATATTTTATTCAATCCTAGTCAATACGGTTTTATTCCAGGCAAAACTTCAACTGACGCCGCCCGTCGATTAATGACTATTGCACAATCGAACGTTTCTAAGTACAGACTAGCTATTTTCATAAAGATTTCTGGAGCGTTAAATAACGTATTAGTGGCCTTTTATAGTTGAAGCTATCGTCGTTAAGAGAGTGCCTGTTGACGCTACGCGCGTCATTCGTAGTTATTTATCAAATAGATCGATAACATACTCTGCGAACATTTCACGTTTAGTTTTCACCAAACGACTGACGAAAGGTTGTCTACAAGGCTCGATTTTTGGGCCGACTTTGTGGAATTTAGTTGTCAACGATTTCCTAGACAAGAACTTACCAGCAAACTGCGACGAGACTTTGAAGCAAAATCTAACTGGTGTCTAAATATTGTGACTAGCTGCGCTAGTAGCAATAAACTAAGTATTTTTGCAGACAAGACTAATTTTATGGTTTTTGACTCTACGCTATGACGAGATCCTTCATTACGCCTCCACAATTCTCCTGTCCGTAAGGTTTACGAGTTTCAGTACCTCGAATAACAACAAACTGAGTTTTGTAAAAGATTGCGCTTTCGTGGTTGACAAGTGCAAGAACGTCTCACATGTGGCCTAGACATCTGGTACCACAGACTTTGACATTCACATGTGACCAGAAAACTAACTTCGCTTTAATCCATATTTCTAAGAATCATTCTCGGGGCTTATCGTACCGTTCCCGTCGATATGCTCAGTGTCCTATCCAAGCATCCTCCACTACATTTCCTTTTCCAGGTAATTTACTGCTCCAAGGTTCTTGGCGAAGCTGGCGCGTGTAACTTCCGTGACCAGCACGTTTTGCTAAACAATCTTCCGTCTTTTTCAGCTGCTAAACGCCAACTTAAGGTCTTGATCTTGAACGAATTGCAGCGGCTGTGGGACACTTTCCATAAAGGGAGCAACGCTTATTCAGAGTGCTCCACGTCCTATGAATAAGAGGCTCTTTAGATCCTATCATCATACGACGGCTTTCGTTGCCATTTAAAACGCATTAGCGTTTTGAATGACGACAGGTGTCCGTCGTGTAGCGTTTCTGACACTCCGGCACATCGGATTCTCGCTTGTCGCAAATTCGATGATGATTGGAGTGTTTTGTTATCCAATGTCAACTCCTATCCCGATTCCTCATAGGCCATCGTCGAACTGGTGCCTGATGTTAACGTTTATAGACATTTCGCACGGAGAGACCAGAGTCTACAGTAAAAGAATGTCAATTTAATTTCTAACGTATTTGCATGGTGTCAGTTTATTTATCTTAGAAGTATGCGACGGCATTTTAGAACCATTTATTTCATTATATTTAGTTGAATAACCTTGTTTTTTTTACATAGGCACTTGGATTAACTCTGTCTATCGTGGTTTCTTCACGATCGCCTAAATCTGTTTTCTTACCAACTTGGTTTTATCTCTTAGAAGCAAAGATAAGGCGTAAAGCGGGTGCCTCGCTGAACCGCGTGCTCTTATAGCACGCGCGTATACTTAGACCATTCTATTGGTTTTACAAGACTATCCTTCTACTCAGAAAACTTCTTAACTTTACCAATCCCATTTGTGGCAAACTTGTATCAATCGAGTTCGGGTGGTTTGGTAGGTCCACATCCTCCTCTGCCTCCAAAAGATTCAATTTGTTTGACGTACCGACTAGCCACTCTCTGGTTGACTCGTCTGCGCACGTTATTTTCAGAAATAATCCTTTATGAGCGCATTCCTGAAAACGCAAAAAGCTTGTCTCTTCTCCAGTTCGTCAATCCATCTGAGTATCAAGGTTTTTATGACTTTGAATTCTTCAGGACTATTGATGTTTTTAAGAAACTCTTTCGGTACGATTGCAAGAGCAATTCTTTTTGTTTTTTCAGTTTCCGTCGTGCCGCCTCTTAAAGCTTTAAGTTTTTTTGGGTTTGCGCTCAACATCAACCGATATTTATGACTTCTGCTCAGAGTCTTCATCTTTTTTTTTAAATTTTGTATAAGTGATCCCATATATGTCCCACGAGTACAGAGGAAATTACGATTGCCGTGCGCAGTGCCCTGATACGCACGGAAGCCTTTATACAACGGGGTTTGCCTGATGCCCTGAGGTTGTAACCGGTGACCACTGGTCTTTTATCGAGTCATTCTTCTATCGCCCTGGTCCACCCTACCTTAAATTTAGTGCTTAATGAGATCCTCTCTTCTTGGCTGAGACAATTAAGCCAAACCCCCCAAGCACTACTTGCCCGTGAGACGTGTCTAGAGGAGGAGGACAAGGAGAGGAGGAGGAGGAGGATGTAAACCCACCAAACCACCTGAACTTGCTTGGTAAAAGTTCGCCACAAATACTATAGGTAAGAGAATGAAAATGTTTCATTTGAAAGGACACGTCTGGTTAGTCTCAGTTGGATGGGCTAGGTAACGGAACGTGCTTTGAGAGCACGCGGATCAGCGAGGCACGTGCTTTTAGGAACTAAGAGAGGCGGAGTTAATGTGTTGGTCAAGGAAATTGCACGAGCCCGCCTTGCGAAGAACTTTGGTGCAGTAGATTTCTTGCAAAAGGAGATGTAGGGGAGGATGTTTAGAAATAACGCAGAAGGTATCTACGGGAACGGTGAGATATGCCTCTAGGATAGTTCTCAGAAACAGGAATTAGAGCAAGCCCAGTTTCCTGACCACGTGGGAATGTCGAAGTGTGTGGTATCAAATGTCTAAGCCATAAGTGTGTGAGAATGACTGCATTGTCGAAAATATTCGCAAGATGCCTTTTGTTAAGGTTCCATTTCAGACGCGAGTATTTGTAGAACAAGTGCAAGACACTCTTACACTTGTCAACTACAAAAGCGCAATGTTTAACAAAACTCAGTTTGTCATCGACCAATAGTCCGAGGTACTTGAATCCGAAGACCCTACGTACACAGGAGTATCGTAGAGGCGCAGTGAAGGATCTCGTCTTACCGTAGAGTCAAAAACCATGTACTTAGTCTTGTCTGCAGAAATACTTAATTTATTGCTGCCAGCCTAGCTAGTCACATTATTTAGGCACGTGTTAGATTTTGTGTCCAAGTCTCGCCTGGAATTTGCGGACACTGTGACGGTTAGGTCGTCCGCATAAGCGAAACTGTCGCAGCTACGAATGACGCGCGTAGCGTCAGTAGGTACTCTCTTAACGACGAGAGTTTTGATTATAGAGGACCACCATACGTTGTTGAACGCTCCAGAAATGTCTATGAAAATAGCTAATCTGTACTTACTTGGAAACGTTCGATTGTACAATTGTCATTAATCGACGGGCGGCGTCCGTCGTCGTTTTGCCAGGAACGAACCTTGACTAGGATGGAATAAAACGTTAGGCGGAATGTCGTCGTGTATCTTTTTCAGAAGTGTCCTTTTGAAAAGTTTACCTAGTTCTGATAACAAAGTTATCGGACGGTACGAGTTGGGGTTGGCGAGATCCTTCTTTCCGGGCTTGAGAATAGTGATTAGCTTACCAGCTTTCCAGCTGGTAAGAAAATAACCAATTTTTATGCAAGAGTTGAACAGGTCAACGATCGTTGATGAGAGAGAATCTAGAACAACCGTTCGCAAAACGTTACAGTGTATTCCGTCAAGTTTAGGAGATTTATTTTTAAAAATTTTGCTAGCCACTGCGGCTAAATCGTCGCTAGTGACCACCCAGACCTGTCGGAAATTACCTTGCAAAAGAGATCGGGATCTTAATTGGGCATGATAGGCAGTGTCCGTCGAGGGATGGTCGTCCGGAAATAATGTGAAAACTATTACTTTGATTGTGTCTAATTCTGTGATTGCGTATCTGTCGCCGTCTTTAACATTGGAACACGGTTGGATTGACAGGAACTTGCGGGAGGATAACCTATAAACTAATCCCCAAGGACTCGTCTCTAGACTTTTTTCTACAAAACTTTGCCATGAGCTATATTTCACTGTCTTCACTGCCAGTTAGTACTGGTAAAGCGCGGCCTTATATCAGGTAAGCCATTGATGTTTTATGTCTGCAGGTGTGTTTTTGCAAAAATCGCACCGCTCGCTTTAATCTGTCTAATTTAGGACTCTACCACGGTACACCAGCTCTAGATTTTAGGCGTATACTATTCAAGTCATTTTGGCACAGAGTTGAGGATCATCCTGGTCAACTTATCAACGAAACACCACGTGGAAGTTAAGTGAGAATTGAATTTGCGATAGCCTCATTTAGGCGAACGGAATCAATGCGTTTAAAATCAAGGATTATATTAGAGATCGGTACGTGGTTAGGGACCTTGACGGTTAACTCAAACCGTATCAATCGGTAGTCACTTTCTATTACACCTGGAATGACGCACCAGTTTAATATTTTCTTGGCTAAACAGGGAGAAGCTAATGTTACGTCTATATTAGTTAAACCTAGATGGCTAGCAACAGTGGAAGGTGGATGTGGTTCATTAACAACACAAAGGTCACGTTCACCCACGAGGTTCTCCACATCTCGTTCTCGTTCGTCGGTCATCGGGTAGTGCCAAAGCGGCGATTTCGAGTTGAAGTCACCTGCTATGATAATAGAAGAGCCTCTTAGTTCATCAAGAATTTTATCTAAGTGTTGGAGATGAACACGAACATCCTCACTCGGCGACCAATAAACGCCGACGATTGCCAAGGAGGTGTTTCCAACCGTAACCATAGTTACCGCATTGCAGTTATTGGTTAAATGGCTGAGTGTCACAACTCCGACGGGCTTCGAACTATTGAAAGAAAAATAGCCGAGTAGTACCGCATAGAAAAGGATGTAGCAATCCTGTTGAAGAGTACAGCCTCACCAGCGAGCTTGTACCCTGAACCTGAACTAAACACGTATAGCTTTTGGGTCAGTAGAATGTCGATGTTGTTGTCGGAGGAGAATCTCATCGCAACACGTGAATTGCGAAGATTCACTTGCGCAAACCTCAAAGTTGATTGAGTGTCCTCAGAGTCTATAGTCGGTATTTGATATCTTGGCGTTGAGCCTTTTGAGGTACGCTGAGCAGGTGTTAGAGGTCGCCTTATGCTTGACGATGTTTCCTTTATGGCCAAAGCGAGCGCAGTTAGCGCATGTCGGGTCTCGATCCGGGTTTGGGCATGTTTTCGTCTCGTGATTTTCAGCACAATGGCCGAACTGTATATCGCTCTTACAGTTCGTCGAATAATGGCCGTATTTTTAACAGTTAAAACAACGGATATGGTCATTGATCCGGCAAGCAGTCCACGCGACGTACACTCGACGCGATGCCAAAAGGTATCGTCGAACTTCAGGGTGGACCCCAAGTATTCTTTGCTCGTCTATCGGACCAAAGCGGAACTGTACTTTTACATGCTCATTAGCAAAATGAAGCACTTCGTCAGACGCATCGTGAAAGTTCTGCGATATGATCGCCTGTTTCACCTGCTCAGGGGACAGGTTTCTGGGAACGTCTAGGAAACAACTTGCTTTGGGGTTTGATCACAAGGCCGGCTTTTTCTACGATGACCGCAAGTATTTTGGTCAAATCTGATTTCTCAGATTCCAGTCTTATGGAGCTTTTGCCCGTTTTGGTAACTTGGTCTAGTCTAAAGCCATACTTTTGCGGATCATTAGTGTCGTCTTGGTCTCGTCTGCGGTTTTAAGATGGAAATCGGGCTTAGGTATAATAACTACTGTCGACCTGAGAACAGACGCTACGGATTTTCCTAAAGGTACTTTGACCTTCTCAACAAGTTTGGTACGGGCCGCTTGGGCATAGAGTATTGGGACAGGATGTTCAGCATCGGTTGTCGAGAGCTTGGCTGTAACCGATTGCAAGGCTGTTTGGACATCAGCCAGAGCGGTAGCAGTTTGCTGCGAGACGTGACGGTTGATTAAGGATTTCCTGAAAGTCGCTTGAAGCCTGCTAACTATGTCAATCATTTTTGACTGACGAGAAGTGGTAATCTTGCAGGCAGAGATTACCTTTGTGAGACGAGTGATGTCTGCATCAAAGGAAGCTTCAATGCTGTCGGGCGAGGTCTCATCAGGAAGAATGACATCGTCATCGTCTTCACGACGATGCTTAGAGGAAGTAGATTCAGTCTCCATGGCGGAGGAGGCTGAGGGAGTAGGGGAGGTTGAGCGCGACGTTCGTGGAGTGCCGGCTGGAGAAACAAACTGATACCTGATTACCTTTTTAGCCGTTCACAGGATCTTATTACCAGAAAAACGGTTGGGTTTATAGCCTGTGAGTTGTTGCACACATCGTAGAAAGGAACATAATTACAAAATTAATGTCGGCCACAGGATCTTATTACCAGAAAAACGGTTGGGCTTATAGCCTGTGAGTTGTTGCACACATCGTAGAAAGGAACATAATTACAAAATTAATGTCGGCCTTAATTATCCGAATTCGCTTGATTTGCTCACAAATTGAATAATCAAAGTCCTTTCGCTTTAGCTAAAGGTGAAATATTTATTCGCTTTCTGAAGAGAAACCAGAGTGTCTACAGTAGCAAAGAAATTTGGGCAGCGACATCGTTATCTCAGTGTTGACTATTGCCACGACAGCTTAAGTAAGCAAAGTAAACAGAATTGTTCCAGATCAGCTAGTAAAACTGCGTACGGTGACACCTTATCTACCCTTCTATCCATCATCTGGAGACGTGCCTGATAAGCAGTTTAACCCACAAGGAGTTTTGACATCACTTTGACGAAAAAAATTTCTACACTTCAACTCTATCGCAATACTGTTCATTTTGGTGCAGATCAGCAAATCTTGAGATGTTTAAACTTTACTAGTCACAAAATAATTTTTTTTTATAGAAATTTCTCGTATCTCATAACTCTTGTTCGCAGACGGTTAAAAATTTTCCAGGTCGTGTATAATAAGCAGCATTTGTTAGATAGTTCATCCTTTAACTGTGTCTGTTAGTTTCTAGTTTCTTATTTAGAGTGTGATCAGACTAGTAGCATTACGGTGTTTGGAAAACGTTTTCGGAACTTAGGATCTTTGATCTGCTTGTTTCTCTCCAGATCTGCAGCTATTTTTGAAATTTTGAGTGGCAACGCCAGTCAGCAAGCAGAAATTGTGCACAGGAGTGAGCCGGAGACACCCGGTAATGATGCGCAAACTTCTTTGAGTGTCGCGTTTCTTTCTGAGCCTAAATGGAAGCTGCGTATTCGGTGGTAGCTACGATTAAGTTTTAGGATAAAGTTTGTAAAACCTTTTAAATGTTATAACATTTTTTGATTTTTTTGTGGTTCATTTACTGTGCCAAATTATAGAGAATGTTTTACTATACAAAATTACAAATACAAATACTCATCCACGGTTTAAAATTTAGTTTTTTTTAAATTTTTTGTTAAAGAAAAAAAAATAATTAAACGCTACAAAATACTCAATAAAAAAATTTATTGCAAAAAACCAAGTGATTGGTAAATACTCCTTTACAATTTTGACTTAATAAATTCAGGTACTTCAGATCTCTTAGCAGGATCCTTAAAAAATTCAGCTTGTAAATGCTCGTAAACCTAAAACATGCAAATTAAATGATTAAAATCTTGAAAAATGTTGACATACTTTTCCATCGGATTTTCCTAAGACTGAATTCAAAACGAAATCTGGAAACGCCAACGCATCAACAACTGACACGGCATCACGTTTCAACGTTTTACACAAATCTAATATAGCATCTCTGATTAATTTTGATAACGGACACTGGGCACTGAAATTTCCTTCGTAGAAATACACTAAGTGCTTTTCCAAACACCATAAACCATATAAAGTTCCTAACGTTTTTAATACACGTGTAACATTTTCGTCAATGTTTTTTTCTTGTATTCTCAACCAATACACAGTCAGAACTACATATTCAATGTAAACTTTAGATAATACGTTTGTTTTGTACACCTGACTATCGTTGAATGCCGTAAACAAGCTTCCGCTAGCTTCAAACATCTCCATCAACTTGGCATCACTTTCTTGTAATAAATAAGTAATTAACCATTGGTACGACTCTTCTAAAACTGTTATTTACGTTATACCTTCAGTATTTCTATACGAACGTACTTACACTTATATGTTTGTACATCTTGAATATTTTTAGCCGAACATTTCTGAATGAGTATCACAACGTGATTGTTCAAAAAACTACAAGTGTTTAAAGGACTATCGACGGGGACGCCTTCCTTCAAACCATTCCATTGCTTCAGTAACCATCTACCAGTTTGTTGCAGCAATATGTTGTTATCGCCCTCATACGTAACCCTGACATCGTTTGTGTTTCTTAAGGTACCAATACCAGAAGCTTCTAAAAATCCATGCCCGCCGCAAGCTTCACGACACTGTTGAATTGCATCTTGACAAGTCCACGTTGTCAGAGGTTTTGCCGCAGATAACACTACGTGTATTTCCGTTTTACTCGATTCCTATAAATAACTTATCAAATAATGCAATTATTATCGTTAACAAACTTACTAAGGTTGAATTTGGTTTTGTGGATTCTATCAGCAGTGTTATGTACTTTTCTGTAATTTTAGTTGCGAAGACTTTTAATACTGCAGCGGCAGCTAGATAAGGAAATACTCTCCATTGCTAAAAATTAAATTGAGATAGGTACATTTACGTGACGTCATCTTCCATATAAACAAAGATAGTGTTTGCTTTATAGAAACAACAAAACAGCAATCGACTTATACCAATAATTATTCTGCCATAAAACGTAAAGTCAACCAAGATAACACTTTTTATTGCGATATCGTTTGTTGTTAGAAATCGAATGACATCATTTCTAATAGTTTTCTTTAAACATAGATATTTGTACAGAGCCGAATGAACACAAAGCTTTTACATATCAATTAATAACATACAAATTTAGTCTCAATTTTTTCGCATACAACCCGTGATGCTACAGAAAGGGATAAATATACCACTTAACTCACTCAGAGACATGTTCGAAGCACGTCTCGCAGTAAGCTACATCCCCCAAGCCTAGAGAGTGACTAAAGTGGTATTAATGCCAAAAACGGGTAAAAGCAGCTATGCAGAAGCTATATCTTACAGTCCCATCATTGCTCCTTAAAACATTGGAAATATTAGTAGACCTGGGCCTGATTTATGGGGGGGGGGCAAAAGGAGCAACTGCCCCGGCCCCCCCCTCGCGGACTGCGTGTGTCTTGACA
This sequence comes from Aquatica leii, assembly GCA_035610365.1. Classification (NCBI taxonomy): domain Eukaryota; kingdom Metazoa; phylum Arthropoda; class Insecta; order Coleoptera; family Lampyridae; genus Aquatica; species Aquatica leii. The sequence continues at coordinate 93,919,125 of CM069436.1, read as the reverse complement.
GGTTGTGTGTGCTATAATCCGTGTTCGTCCCGCGATCCTCGAGTCTGGACTACCATGAAATGAATTTGTTTAAAACTTACGCCTGCACGAAGTGCAACACAGCAAGATCATCTACACTCTCCTCAGATAAGTGCCATTTTTCTTGTTAACACAGTGCTAGATAATATACTGATGTAGGTGCCTTTTTTTTGTTATCGTGTCGACTACGTCAAGTAAACTTGCGTAGGAGTGTAGGACTCTGGACTATATCATAAGTAATCGTGTTTTGGTGTTTATAACTTGAAGTTTTGTCTTGTGATCGAATCTTCCTAAGCAGTCACTCCGTTTGCGACTTAATTTACTCATGTTTAATTATTTTCTTTATGTGAACGTTTAATACTAGATTGCTAATATTTAAATTGTGCTACGATGTTAAACTTCTTACTGTCATAAGTTGTTGGTCGCAGTTCGGGCGATCCCGGCAATCAAAACATCCTCCGCATTATAATAGATTCTTCTTTTACCTTAGAATAACTCGAGTATCTCTACATTTAGACCTTGCTTGGAATAGACGTAAGACGTCATTTCGGTTCAGACAATTTAGACCAAAGGTCATCGTGACCAAGGGTCAGCTATATCCTAACTTGGGAGAATCCTACTGAACATTCTCAGAAAATGGAGGAAAGTTCTAGAAGTTTAAAAGAAGAAATACGAACGAGCATAGAAAATCAAATCAAAATTGTTCAAGAGGAAACTCAAGCAGACATGTTAAATTTAAGAGAAGAAATATGCGAAGTTCTGGAAAACGGAAAACAATCCATGAATGAGAAAATAGAAGCAATAGAGGACAAATTAGAAGACAGAATGAAACTGCTCGAAGAAAGAATAAACCAAATGAATTACCATGGTGAAGGAAGTGTCACGAGTGAAGATTTAATAATGGACCATCGGGAAGAAAACACTCACAAGTTCAAAGTTGTACCACCGAATTTTGATGGTAAAGTTCCATGGTCAACCTACTACAAGCAGTTTGAAGCCGCAGCTACTGCTAATGGTTGGAGCAACAAGCAAAAAGCGACGTCTTTAATAGTGTCCTTACGTGGAGAAACGCTTGGAATTTTACAAACTGTTCCGGACCATCTGCAAGAAAATTACGAACTCTTAATATCACGATTAGAAATGAGATATGAAGATGCCCATCTTCAGCAAGTCTATCAAGCTCAAATCAAAAGTCGGGTTCAGAAAGCTGCCGAAAGTCTTCAAGAGTTTGAGGCTGACATCGCCAGATTAACACGGCTTGCGTATCCTACAGCACCAGATACCTTCTTAGAGCAGTTGTCGATTCAAACCTTTGTAGACGGCCTCAGAGACAACGAAACGCAGCAGACTCTCCGGTTAGCTCGACCGAAGACATTGGATGACGCTGTGGTGCATGCTTTGGAGTTTGAAGCAGCAAAACAAGCATCGCAACGAGATGGTCATAGACTCTGCTGTGCTGCAGAAGTACCCGCGCAGACGCTAGAAAGCATCGAGGAGATAGCGCGACGAATACTTCGGGAAAGAGGAGTGACAAGTTTGAACTGCGACGAAACAGGCCATGTACGACGGCATCGTACTAAACCTAAGAAGAGGACAAGAAGAGCGCTCAAAAATTTGGAACGAGGCGACCAAAAGAAACAAAAAGTAATCTCATCTAGTCAGACTCCGGAGATTACAATCCAAATGGCATCGCCTAGGGAGCAATTTCATAGCATTTATCTCGATGGCAAGATCAATAGAAGAAGCGTCCAGTTACTGGTTGACACAGGAGCGACGAAGACCATCATTCGTCCTGACATGTTATTGGAAAACGAGAAGACATCACCAGTAACAGTACGACTTCGAACGGCGACAGGCGACGAAATACCTACTCACAGACAAGTCAAAGTAACCATTGGTTTGGGAAATAGAGTATTCGACCATCAAGTACTGGTAGCCGACATCACGGAAGAAGTTATCCTGGGAATGGACGTGATAAAGAAGTATGGGTTCAATTTGGATATGAAGAACGAAGTCCTGAAGATCGAAAATGAAGAAATTCCTTTTCATTCGTCAGAGAAGGCAGCCGTCCGAGTCTTATTGAGAGAAGACGTGACTCTGCCTGCAAGGACTGAAAGTGTAGTGAAGGGAAGGCTACATACGCGCGATTGAACCAATGGAGGGCGGCTTAGTTGAAAAGGGACTACTCGTTGGCAGAACTTTAGTACGAGTGAAAAACACGATGCCAGTAAGGATCTTAAACATCAACTCAGATCCTGTAACGTTGAAAAAGAAGACCGTGGTAGGCCAATGCACGCCAGTAGCACATATTGTGAGATGCGTGAAGTCGAACGAAGATACGTCGCCGAAGAAGTGTCCACAACATCTATTGGACATTCTTACCACCAAATGCCAAAACCTCAGCCAAGACCAGCTGGCTAAAGTTAAAGTGTTGATCCAAGAGTACCAAGATGTGTTCGCGCTGGAGAGTGGCTCCAAAGGAAGAACTAACGTGGTGAAACATAAAATTAATACCGAAGACACTCGGCCGATACGACAACATCCACGCAGACTTCCTTTGGCGAAAAGAGAAGAAGCTGAACAAATAATTACGGATATGGAGAGGGAAGGCGTGATTAAACCTTCAAGTAGCCCATGGGCATCCCCAGTGGTACTCGTAAAGAAGAAGGATGGATCAACGAGGTTTTGTGTAGACCACAAACAGCTAAGCGACGTGACCAAAAAGGACAGCTATCTTTTACCCAGAATTGACGATACGCTAGACACCCTGTCAGGATCCCAGTGGTTTTCTACGTTAGATTTAAAAAGTGGATACTGGCAGGTAGAATTAGAACCCACGGATCGTGAAAAAACAGCTTTTACGATCGAAACTGGTTTGTAGCAGTTCACTGTAATGCCCTTCGGCCTGTGTAACGCTCCTGCAACGTTCGTGCGTTTGATGGAGACCATCTTGCGCGGATTGTCTTGGAAGACGTGCTTGGTTTACTTGGACGACCTAATCGTGGTTGGAAGGTCGTTTGAAGAGCACTTGAACAACTTGAAGGAAGTGTTCCAGCGATTACGTGGGGCTAACCTCAAACTGAGCCCAAAGAAATGCCACGTGTTTAAGAAGGAAGTCCAATACCTTGGCCACGTCGTATCTAGAGATGGAGTAAGGGCTGACCCAGACAAAATCCAAGCAGTGCAAGCATGGCCAAGACCAATCGACAAACATCAGGTCCGAAGTTTCCTTGGGCTGTACACTTATTATAGAAGATTTGTACTCGAATTTGCCAATATTGCCAAACCATTGACAAAATTAACCGAAGAAACAGCAGAATTTAGATGGGATGAAGACTGCGAAAATTCTTTTAATCAACTAAAACAAGCCCTAGTCACTTCGCCGATTCTGAGTTATCTAAGGGAAGATGGAAAGTTTGTTTTGGATACCGACGCAAGCAATCTGGCCATAGGCGCGGTCCTTTCGCAGGTTCAAGATGGACAAGAAAAGGTTATCGCGTACTTTAGCAAGGTTTTGTCCAGGCCAGAAAGGAATTATTGCGTGACTAGGAGGGAGCTGTTAGCAGTCGTTAAGTCCATCGAACATTTCTACAAGTATTTGTATGGACAAAAATTTTTACTAAGAACAGACCACGCCGCTTTAAAATGGCTACTGCAGTTCCGTAACCCAAAAGGACAAGTAGCAAGATGGATCGAGAGACTGCAAGTATGACTATGACACAGAACACGGTGCCGGAAGCAGTCATCGGAACGCTGATGCCTTGTCCAGAAGTCCATGTCCGGCGGACTGCAGCCATTGTTCGCGACTGGAAGAAAAAGTCGAATGCCTCCGGAGAACTGCTATGGTTGATGATGAGTAGGAACCTGAGCAGTTACGTCGCGAACAAGAAGACGATCCTGAAATAAGACTACTCCTGGACTGGAAAGAAAGCGGCCGACGACCAACCTGGGAAGAAGTCAGTGCTTTGGGCAGAAATATCAAAGCGTACTGGGCGCAGTGGGACTCCTTGATAGTAGAAGACAGTCTTCTTAAGCAATCCCTAGGAAGTGTCGAGGGCGCCCGGGAAACAGACTACAGCTGGTAGTGCCGAAGAACAGGGTGACAGAAGTGTTGAAACACCTCCACGATAGGACATCAGGAGGACACTTGGGCATTAAGAAGGCATTGGGGAAAGTTCGAGAACGATTCTACTGGGTGAACCGCAAAGAGGACGTCATGAAATGGTGCCGTAAATGCATAGTCTGCGCATCAGGAAATGGTCCAGCGAGAAAGCGCAAAGCACCCATGAAACAATACAACGTAGGAAGCCCTTTAGAAAGAGTAGCAATTGACATCGCAGGGCCGTTCCAAGAATCCGATTTGGGAAATAAATACATCCTGGTGGCAATGGATTATTTCACGAAATAGACGGAGGCTTACGCCATACCCAATCAGAAAGCAGCTACAGTCGCAGACGTATTAGTAAAGGAGTTTTTCTGCCGGATTGGAGTTCCGTTGGAATTACACTCCGATCAAGGCCGCAATTTTGAGTCTGGGCTGTTTCAAGAAGTTTGCCGTTACTGTTAGGAATTAAGAAGACTAGGACAACGCCTCTCCATCCTCAATCTGATGGCATGGTTGAACGGATGAATCGAACAATGGGCAAGTATTTAGCCAAGGTAGTGTCCGAACACCAAAGAGACTGGGATCAGTACTTGCACCTTTTCCCAATGGCATACCGATCATCCGTTCACGAAAGCACAGGCCAAACACCATCCTGTGTAATGCTCGGTCGTGAAATACGATTGCCATGCGACCTTCAATTTGGACGAAGACCGGAAGAGGAAGTCGCTGGAGAAGATTACGTCAGCAAGCAGGCCAAGAGGCTAGACAAAGTACATGAAGAGGCCCGTAAAAACACACAAATTGCCAGCGACAAGATGAAAACAAGATATGACGTCAAGGCACAAAATGGTGGGTTTCAACCTGGCGATATGGTCTGGTTGTATAACCCTCAAAGGAGACGTGGTTTGTCGCCGAAGCTGCAAAGGCAATGGGAGGGCCCCTATGAAGTCGTGCAGCGTATTAACGACGTTATATACCGCATCCGAAAACCGCCCAGAGGCAAGCCAAAAGTGGTCCACGTCGATCGTCTAGCCCCGTTTGCTGGCGATAACCACAATGCGCAAGTTTAGGTCCGGACCAGAGTAGTAAGTAGCAGAACCAGGAATCCAATCAAAGAAATGGAGTTCGAGAAGTTTATGAACTTATACGGAGGTTATGGAAAAGCTAGGATCGGAGTTACCACCGAAGAACATCAAGACCTGTTCCAGACACAAAAAGATTACGCCATCGCACATTGCGTAAGCGAGGATCTTGGCATGTCCAAAGGGGTTGCAGTCGTGTTTAAAAAGAAGTTTGGGCAGCTAGATGAATTACGAGGACAGCAACCGGCAGTCGGAAAAGTTTTAGGACTACGTGGTGACGGACGCTTCGTTTTCTATCTGGTCACCAAGAAATACTCACGTGTCAAACCGTTATACAAAGATCTGTGGCGAACATTATGGAGTCTCAAGAGAGAAATGGAGTTCCATCATGTTAAGAAATTGGCAGTACCCAAGCTTGGTTGTGGCTTAGATCAACTGAATTGGAGGACAGTTCGAAACATGTTGGAGGTCGTCTTCCGAGGAATAGGCATTTAAGTGTTGGTCTGTAGTTACCAACCAAGAAGAATATTGGGTCAGGAAAAGTCCATTGACTGTTACTTTTATGGTCAAGGAAGTTGCCGAAATAGAGGAAGCTGCCGCTATCGCCACGATCCCTTTTACCGGTGTCGCATCCAGTCCTAAGAAGGGTGCAATGAAACGTTCGGGAAATTATTTGCAAATGTAAGAGCCTTCTAGAAGCTGTTATCCATCTTCTAGAATATATACCAAAAAATAGGGAACGCTCGAGAAGGATTTCCGTATGTGTATATATACCGACGAGACAGATCGTAGGTCAGTTATTGCTGGAATGCGAATACAGCAGTGTTAAGAAGATTATTGAAGTGGAAATAAATAAATCGTTAGCACGCGTGTGTCTACATAAATATACCGAGAATAATCGTGTATGTGATTTTTAGTGTAAATAAGTGTGAAGCTACCCGCGGACGTTATCTATCTTAAGTGATAGTGTTATACAACGGTTATACATAAATTAGTGTAAGTGTTTTCATTAAATATTATTAGATTTCATTAGTTCCGTTAATTTAAAAGTGTACATATTTCTAGAATAAGTAAACATAATTTTTAGTAGTTTAAATAAATTAAGTTTTAATAATAAATACGCAACACTACAATTTATGATTGAAGTATTTTATATAAAAAGTTTAAAATACAGAATTTAGAAGCCAGAAAAGACAGGCTCAGTAATGCCACGGAAAGTTCCATTATCTGGAGCTCAGAAGAGAATAGCCTTTAAAGAAAGGAATGAGAAAAATGCTGCTGTCTTGGCAAAAACACAACGCCTTACATAAGTGTTCTCTGCAACAAAACTGGAAAGCATAGAAATTAATGAACAACCAGCGCCATATATCCCTTCTGAAGAACCACCGTCACTACCATGTGCATTTGCAGAAAACGAAAGTAACATATCAAATCAAGATATTATGGGTGTTGGTTCATCACCTCTTTCAGATACTTCAGACATGGATAGTCAATCATTATCATATGGTCCAGATCCAGCTACTTGGTTTCCTATTGGAGTAAAGCTTGTGTCTTTTTGGTCAAAATCTGCTATGATGCATCAAAACAGAAGTGACTCTGATTCCTATCCAGAATCTCGATGTCATTATCAATCAGGTCAAAGTCAGGACAAGTTGCATGGGCATTATCGTTATTTCAAAAATTCAATGTTTTACACTAACCATGACAACGGAGCACAGCATTTGAGAGAGTGGCTCATTTACAGTTCATCAAACGGCACAGTTTACTACTTTTATTGTACGTTGATGTCCAGCAGATCTGACAGATTTTCCAGAGAGGACGGCTTTAATGACTGAAAAAAAGCAAAGGACAAAATGAAGACTTACGAACGAAGCCAAGGCCACCGAGATTCTGTGCTGAAGTTTAATTTTCGATGTAGAGAATCTTCTCATGTTGACAAAGTGTTTGAAAAGCGAGTGCAAGAAAATAAGAAATATTGCACTGAAATATTGCGTCGCGTGGTAGGCGTGACAATCTTTCTAGCTGAGAGAAGCCTGGCATGGGTCTAGACAACAACGGCCACTTTCCACAACGGCCACCCGGAAGTGTGGCCGTTGTAGTCATGACCACAACGGCCACCGTGACCATAACGGCCACCTAGCAACTTTAACCACAACGGGCACCGTGACCACAACGGCCACCTATTCTGTCGATCACAACGGCCACCGTGACCACAACGGCCACTTGCATTTTTAACCATAACAGCCACCGCGACAACAACGGCGACCTATCTTCATGACCACAACGGCCACCGCGACCACAACGGCCACCGACGCCCGATCTAAAAATCGACTGCCGACGCTAGTTACAGCGACCTCTGTGACTATAACGGCCACCTCTGCTCGTAACCACAACGGCCACCTATTTTGTCGCCCATAACAGCCACCATGACCACAACGGCCACCGCGACCACAACGGCTACCGCGACCGCATCGGCCACCGCGACCACAACGGCCACTGATCGTTATTCTTCATGAATTTCGATGATTCAGCTTGCCATGCGTTATCAAAACGACGCGTGTTAGGTAATATTTCAAAGCTTGCAACTTGTGCTTACTAGATATGTAAATATTTTTTTCCGAAAACGTTAACGCGCAGGAAAATTGATTTTTTCTGGACTAGTACTGTAAAAACTTTATAAGACGCAAAATAATGTGTAACAATACTTGCCAACAAAATTGAAAAATTTGATTTTTGTAGAATTTGTAAAAACAATTTCTAAAATTTGTAAATGTTTTCCTACGATTTCCGGAAAAATTTAATACAAAACACGCCAGTAAAATCTCTTACTTGACTCGAAGCTTTAAATTACTAGGCACAAAGTGCCTGGTATTTGAATTTAGCTCCTCTTCAGTAATGTGAGATTATCCTGACTTTTATGTAAACAACTATTATTTTACTTCACCATTGGAAACACAGAATTGTACTAATTTGAGTTTTAGATTAATTGACTTTGAACACTTAGCTTTATATGTGGATTTCTAGTTTTTATTTTGCCACACTAGAGCTTTTTTCGCCCATTACGTAACTACACTAACGAACGAATATTGGCGTTTGCGATGTTGGCAGCACAATAAAAATATTTATATCCAATAAGAACAACTTGCAAACTTTGAAATACTACCTAACACGTTCCATTTTGACAATGGATGGTCACAAAAGAAAATGAAAAAGACAGCACTCAGCTAGAAATGCGAGCTAAATTTCATCGAAACCCATGATGAATGACGATTGGTCGCGGTGGCCGTTGTGGTCACGGTGGCTGTTGTGGTCGCGGTGGCCGTTGTGGTCGACAAAATAAGTGGCCGTTATAGTCATGGTGGCCGTTGTGGTTACGAGCAGAGATGATCGTTATAGTCACAGAGGTCGCTGTAACTGGCGTCGGCAGTCAATTTTCAGATCGGGCGTCGGTGGCCGTTGTGGTCGCGGTGGCTGTTGTGGTCATGAAGATAAGTGGCCGTTGTTGTCACGGTGGCTGTTATGGTCAAAAATGCAAGTGGCCGTTGTGGTCAGGGTGGCCGTTGTGGTCGACAGAATAGGTGGCCGTTGTGGTCACGGTAGCCGTTGTGGTTAAAGTTGGAAGGTGGCTGTTATGGTCACGGTGGCCGTTGTGATCGTGACTACAACGGCCACACTTCCTGGTGGCCGTTGTGGCAAGTGGCCGTTGTGGTCATGCCCCCCTGGCATTTAGGGGTAGTCAAAGAGATCATAGGATCTAAACATAATGGAAATTTTTTAGGTATTATGGAACTTATTGCACAATTTGATCCGCTTCTGATGGGTTACCTTAAAGAATTTGGCAATCCTGGAAGTGGTAAGCAGTCATACAATCTATGAAGAAATTATTTTGATGATGCCAACGCAAGTTAGGAATTATATTGTGAAAGAACTTAAAACTGCCAAGTACTTTTCAGTTCCGTTGATTCAACACCAGACCTGGCTCATGTCGACCAGTTAACAGTCATTGTGCGATATGTTGTTTCTTGGAAGCCCGTAGAAATATTTTTAACTTTCCTGCATACGAGCTCTCACTAGCTACATCTCTTCTGGAATTTCTTGAAAAAGAAGGTATTGGTTTTGACAACTGCAGAGGACAGTCATACGATAATGCCAACAATAAGTCTGGACGCTACACAGGAATGCAAGTCAGACTCAAGGATAAAAACCCAGTAGCAGTTTTCATTCCCTGTGCAGCTCACTCATTGAATCTTATTGGACAGGCTGCTGCCTCTTGTTGTGTTGAAGCTGTCAGTTATTTTGGCTTCATACAGAGGTTATACACCTTTTTTTCTGCGTCAACACACAGATGGGCAGTTTTAACGAAATCTTTAGAAGGGAATAAAATAATTCTAACTGTGAAGTCATTGTCTGACACTCGTTAGTCAGCAAGAGTTGATGCTACTGAAGCCCTTGTAGAAGGATACAACCAAATTCAAAATGCCCTCAGAGATATTGAAAGTGACTTGGAGCAAACACCTGAAGCAAGACATAAAGCCCTGACATTAGCAGATGAACAACCTCGAAACTGCTCTGATGGCCAAAATTTGGAATTTAATTCTGGTGCGCTTTAACAGCACAAATAAAGTTTTTCAAAGAGTTGAAATTGATCTAAAGAAAGTGGTAGATTTAATTGATTCTCTAGAAAGGTTTCTGAAATCACTTCGTAATAGGTACGAAGAGCTGGAATTAGATGCCAGGAGCTTTTGTGGAAACACAGATCACAAAGCCGCTACAAGCAGACCAAGGAAGATAAATAAACGTTATGATGCATCAGAAGTTGCCTTCTCTCCTCAAGAAAATTTCAGATGTGGAACTTTCAATATAATTTTAGATCAGCTTTCTGTGGCCTTACAAGAACGTAGAGTAGCATACCAATCAGTATATGACAAATTCAAAGTAATCATTAACTTATGCAGTCTATCAGATGCAGAGTTACGAAGTGAAGCTAAAAAACTTACAACTGCTTTCCCTCGTGATTTCAGTTATGTGTTCATAGAAGAAATAGTTCAGTTTACTTTGGTCGTGTCTTACGCCGTCTCAGGCAGTATTACTCCATGATGAAGAACTTGCTGATACCTTTTCTGGTGTTAATGTAGCTCTTAGAATATATTTGAGCATGATGGTCACTAACTGTTCAGGAGAGAGATCGTTCAGCAAACTGGCGTCAATAAAGAATTATTTGAGAACTACGATGACCCATGAACGATTAAGTGCTCTTTGCCTACTAGATGTAAAAAGCAGTGTTCTAAAGATGATGCAATTTGAAGCGTTTATTAAAGATTTCTCTAATGCCAAGTGTAGAAAAAAAGATTTTTTGTAAATTGTAGATATTGAAGAATGCTAGATTAGATTATTGTGTTTACTGTTTAGCTTAGTTTAGCTTTATCTACGTAATTTCAAATTGCATATACTAAACGGACGTTGATGTGTAAATTTCGTGAATTGCCATACATCTCAATTTCTGTGTTTAAAGAGCCCACCGAACTTGAAGTGCCCCGGGCCCCACATGGTCTAAATCCGGCACTGTAGTAGACAGACATTAGAGAGCAGTATTTCCTATCTACAGAGATCAACATGTTTACCAAACAGGAAAGTCGTGTGATACAACACTACACCAACTGGTGGAAAAAATTGCAGAACCAGGAATCAACTCGATGGAATAGACTTTGATAAGTTTATGAACATGTACGGGGGGTTATGGAAAGTTTAAGTTCGGAAGAGCAATAAAACCAGTTCAGACGGCTAGATGAACTACGATGACAGCAACTGGCGATCGAAAAAGTTTTAAAACTGGTGTTAACTGACGCGTCATTTTCTATCTGGTGACCAAAAAGTACTCACGTGCAAAATTGTTATACGATAATACGATAATCAGTGGAGAGTATTATGAAATAATCAGGAAGTTATCATTTTTTCAGCAATTACCAAATTTGTAGTTGAATCGATAAGAGAATATGTCTAAACTAATTGATGTAATATATTAAATTTAAATTGATAATTTGCAAAACCTTGACATTTTATCCGTAACAGTATGGGTAATTGAACTTTGAAACACAAACACTTGAAGCAATTATTTAATTGAAACAATGTGTGAAAATTTCGGTTTCTACTTACGTGTAATTGGTGCTCGATAATCGCAATTTCCGTTTCTTTATCAGGTCCAAATTGTTTTCGAACCGCTGCGTATCTAACTGCAATTGTGACGGCGTACGAAAGGTACTCGGAACTTTCTTGTATCACAGACGCTCGACCTGTCGATAAATTTCCTATCGTTGAACTAAACACTCTTCCAGGACTCGACATATTTGTTAAATATTCTCCTTGCGAGGTTACATTGGCGTACTTATTTAAAAGATAACTCCTAGGAATTCTATAGTTGTGAAACATTAATACTCTGCAAAGAAAATTGTAGTGTGGTTCAAAACAGTCTTGGGAAAAAGTACCCGTTGTCTACGCCGTTTAATCCAACTTTTTTCCCACAATCTTTTATTGTTAAACCGGGATAAGGAACGTGAGTTTTGGGATCTCTTATTGGTACCATAAAAGCGTGTAACCCGTAGCAAAGTCCTTTAGTGTGTAATTGAGCAAATACCACAGCCATAGTGCAACTTGCGCCTAAAACGGCGTTTGTTTTGTAAAAGTAAAAAACCTAAGAAGTATACGAACTTAAATTTCCTAACCAACATTTAGCCGCTAGAAAATTTGGCGTGTTTAGGACGAATTCTTCAGTAGATTCGTCGTACGTTGCAGTGGTTTTCATATTTTTGGTGTCACTGCCGTGCGCAACTTCAGTTAAAGCAAACGCCGATGGTTTCTGCAAGAATATTTAGGAGTAATTATGATAGTCGAGTGGTAATAACTTTACCAGACTTTTCCATGCAGCTTCGGCAAATTCCTTGTGACTTTCGTTGCCTAATAAAATTACAGACATTTGAGCCAATATTAAATCAACAACGATTTTTACTATAGCATCTGAAGACACTATAAGTAAAGCTTGCCCGACTGTCATAAAATGCCGCAACTAAAACTATATATATAAATAACGAAAAAAATGTTTGGTTCCAAAAGCGTTACCCAATCTTCCAAAGGTGCTGTTTGAATGTTATCTGGTAAAAATTTGTGTTTTCTGAAGGTGGATAACTGCAAGGCGGCAAGGCGCCGTTGTTGCTCCAGCGTAAATTCGCAATCGTAAGTTTGGAACGCTTGATCATTTTTTAAAGCTTTCCACACGCGCAGCTAAAGACAATACTTAATCATTATTACAAAAAAAATGTGTCTACTAACCTTTGTTTTTATCCGTTCGGGGTCTTCGAAAACTAACTTGAGCTTCTTCCAGTGGAACGTTGCCTGTTTCCTATAAAAATCAAGTTCGCCTGATGGTAGATCTTCAATAAACGAAAGGTCTTGAATGTTCATTTTAATTAAGCTCTGTTAGGCATCAATACGAACTGAAAAGATAAAAGCAACAGTTACTGACACGACATAAAGCGTTATCAAACGGAACAGTACAATCCAGATCCGTATAGTATGGGTTTTCGATTATGTCACCAAGGTTAAATTTATCATGAACTTTACATAATTAGTACTAAACCATAATAAAATTAGAGAACCCGTTTATAATGTATTCACATTTATGAAACCGGCGTTCTTTTCAACTTCCGTTTTATATGCTGCGTTAAAATTAACTAGAAATTATTATTTATTTAAATAATTTCTGTGAAAATTATTGTTTTCATGTTATACTTACAATATCTAATTACTGTAACAATTTCAGTATTCGCACTAATCACGTTACAGACTTAAATAACCTTATCATTTTTAAATAATTTTGAGTTGCCACATAGATATTACAAATAACGCTAATCGAATTGTCACACGACGGTTTTTTCGAGTTTTTATTTCAAAAACGTAACGCGTGTACAAACGTATTCATAAATGAAATTCATTCAATTTAGTATTTATTATTTAATTGAAATTAAACGGACAACCGTTGTTAAAACGTAGACCAAATTAATACGGACCGCTCTAAAAACGACTCTAAGCAACGGATATATAACTACGTATTAATTAAACAAGATTGCTTCAAAAAGTACACTTTAAAAAACCGTCTTATTTACATATGTCAGACTTTAAAAATATTATCGTATCCAACGTGGCTTCTTAAGAATTACAAAATAATTATATAACAAAAAAAATTGTACGAGGGCTGCCAAAGAAATCATATAACACTGATACAAAAACGTAGATATACTCTATCTCAACAAATGTAAAAAAAATCACATATTAATTAACGGTGATTCCCAACTAAAAAGATAACGCCTCTTAACTATAAAGTTTAAAAAATAACTTTTTTTAGATAGCACAATCTTGGTCCTTCGAACCGGATGGTTCAAGATACGTTATTTTAACAGAGTATATCAATACATAACAAAACCAAAGTCCATAAAAAAGACGATCTTCTCGATTCTATTTAATAAATACTTTTTGAGACTACGAGTAAAAGAATAAAAAAATTCAAAAAGTAAATAAAGTTTGTAACAAAAAAAAATTACATGACATTGTAACGTAGTACGAACGAGAGAGATAAAGCACTAAATTATGAAACTTTTTATTAACGTTATTTGAATTTAATCCCTATCTATTTATGTATCTTTTTTCGAAACTATGTTTAAGGTCTCGTTAATAAAAGCGATTAATTGATCCATAAACCAATCGACTTTAACGATTGCCTTCTTGCCGAGTCTTGCTGGAAAATCGCAAAAAAATTACATATTAATTAAAAATGTTTCGACTCAAATAAATAAGAAACGCCTCTTAAATATAAATTAAAAAATATTTTTTTTATTTAGCACAAATTTGGTCCTTCGAACCAGATATTTGAAAATACAACGTTATTTTAACATACTCTATCAATATACAGTGTGTCCGAAAAGTATGGAATATATTATACAGGTCGATAAATATGCACTTTACATGAAAAAGTTGTAAATAAAAGTTGTTTATCACTTAGTTATCTACCACCCGGGAGATATCAATTTAAATTTTTGCTGTAAACAAAATCGCAACGAATAACACTTACATTTTTTTAAATGGCAAGGCACGTCTGTATTATACTCATTTGATAGAGTCTTTTTTTCTCTTTTCAACCATATGAAACTTGAATACCTTTACATCAAAAAATTTTCAAGAAAAACAAGGACATGTCTAACAAATTTATTTTACTGAGCAGTATTAATCAGGTACGTAATATGTAGTATTGAAACAATTGAATGCACTGTCACAATAGCAAATATTAAACTTTAAATATCTTTACATAAAATTGTTATAACAAAAAATGTATTTAAACTAAACTTACAATAAATGTTCAAAATGTAAACCATTCATAATTTGACAGTGGTAAATTCGATTTTTAAAACCATCGATTGCTTTTGAAATCATATCTCGAGTTATAGCTCTTATCTCAACTCTAATGCGATTTTTCACATCTTCAACATTATCAGGTCTATTTACATAAATTTTGCTTTTAATATAGCCCCAAAGAAAAAAATCTAGTGGACTTAAATCCGGCGAGCGAGCAGGCCATTCTATCGTACCTCTTCTGCCTATCCATGTATTTTGAAAACTATTATTAAGAAAGTGGCGGACATTAATTCCAAAATGTGGAGATGCCCCGTCTTGTTGAAGCCATATTCTGTTATGAGGTATATCTGGATCTACTTCATGTGGAAATAACTCGGCCAAAGCAGGAACTAACTCAAATCTTAAAAAATCGAGATAAATATTCGCCGTTAAACTACCTTCAAAAAAATATGGCCCCAAAATTTGACTTCCAATCATTCCTACCCAGACGTTGACTTTCTGCTGGTATTGGGTGTGTCCTTCTAGAAACCAGTGAAGATTTTGTGAAGACCACTAACGTGTGTTTTGTTTGTTAATTGTGCCGTTTAAACAAAACGTGGCCTCATCAGTAAAAAGAATATTTTTATGAAAATGTGCGTCTCGTTCAAGTTTGTTTGTTATTGTTTCACAAAACTCCAGCCTTCTGTCCAAATCGTCTTCAAATAATTCTTGAACTACACAAGCTTTATGAGGATGAAATTTTTCTTTTTTTAAAACGTCATGTACAGCTGATTTATTCAAATTATGGTCTCTAGCAATTTGCCGAACAGAAATTTGTGGATTTTCCTCAACAGACAAGAACACATTTTCTCGTTCCACATTACTTAATGACAAAGGTCTACCAGTTCTACTCGCATCTTTCACCGAACCTGTCTCTTGAATATTCCGCCAAATTTTGTTTACCGGGGACTACGAAATGTTTAATTCTGGATGCAAGTTATTAAATAAATTACATACTTCGTCTTGGGTTCTTCTTCTATCTCCATATCCCAGAATCATTAAAATTTCAATTCTATGTTTCTCAGATAATTGAGCCATATTTCAAGCACTAACAAATAGCAAAGTGTGACAGTGTTCTAAAGTGCATTCAATTGTTTCAATGCTACATATTACGTACCTGATTAATACTGCTCAGTAAAATAAATTTGTTAGACATGTCCTTGTTTTTCTTGAAAATTTTTTGATGTAAAGGTATTCAAGTTTCATATGGTTGAAAAGAGAAAAAAAGACTCTATCAAATGAGTATAATAAAGACATGCCTTGCCATTTAAAAAAATGTAAGTGTTATTCGTTGCGATTTTGTTTACAACAAAAATTTAAATTGATATCTCCCAGGTGGTAGATAACTAAGTGATAAACAACTTTTATTTACAACTTTTTCGTGTAAAGTGCATATTTATCGACCTGTATAATATATTCCATACTTTTCGGACACACTGTATAATCTTCTCTATTTTATTTAATAAAAACTTTTTAGACTGCGAGTAAAATAAAAAAATTCAAAAAGTAAATAAAATTTCCAACAAAAAATCGTATGAGATTGTGATGTAGAACGAACAAGTAAAAAAAGGCACTAATTAAAAATGTTTAGTCTCAAATAAATAAGAAATGCTTCTTAGATATCAATTAAAAAATACTTTTTTTATTTAGCACAAATCTGGTCCTTCGAACCGGATAGTTCAAAATACAACGTTATTTTAACAGACTGTATCAATACATAACAAAACCAGAGACCATAAAAAAGACGATCTTCTCTATTTTATTTAATAAAAACTTTTTAGACTGCGAGTAAAAGAATATTAAAATTCAAAAAGTAAATAAAATTTCCAACATAAAATCGCATGAGATTGTTATGTAGAACGAACAACAAAAAAAAGGCACTAAATTATGAAACTTCCATTAACGTTATATGAATTTGATCCCTATCTAGCTATCCATCTTCTTTCAAAACTATGTTTAAGCTTTCGTTAATAAAACCGATTAATTTATCGATAAACCAATCGACTTTAACGATTGCTTTGTTGCCGAGTCTTGCTGGAAAATCGCAAGAAGAATTACATATTAATTAAAAATGTTTAGTCTCAAATAAATAAGAAACGCCTCTTAGATATCAATTAAAAAATACTTTTTTTAGTTAGCACAATTTTGGTCCTTCGAACCGGATAGTTTAAGATACAACGTTATTTTAACAGAGTATATCAATACATAACAAAACCAAAAACCATAAAAAAGACGATCTTCTCTATTTTATTTAATAAATACTTTTTGAGATGAGTACAAAAATTTAAAAAATCAAAAAACAGATAAAATTTGCAACAAAACAAATCGCATGTGATTGTGACGTAGAAAGAACGAGAGAGAGAAGGCACTAAATTGCAAAACTTCCAATAACGTTATTTAAATTTGATCCACATACACCTATCTATCTTTTTTCGAAACTATGTTTAAGGTCCTGTTAATAAAACAGATGGATTGACCCATAAACTAATCGATTTTAACAATTGCCTTGTTGCCGAGTCTTGCTGGAAAATCGCAATTAAAAATGTTTAGTCTCAAATAAATAAAAAACGCCTCTTAGATATCGATTAAAAAATACTTTTTTTATTTAGCACAAATTTGGTCCTTCGAACCGGATAGTTTAAGATACAACGTTATTTTAACAGAGTGTATCAATACATTACAAAACTAAAAACCATAAAAAAGACGATCTTCTCTATTTTATTTAATAAATACTTTTTGAGACGAGTAAAAAAATTTAAAAAATCAAAAAGCAGATAAAATTTGCAACAACAAAAAATTGCATAAGATTGTGACGTACAACGAACGAGAGAAAGAAAGCACTAAATTATGAAACTGCCATTAACGTTATTTAGATTTAATCCTCATCTACCTATCTAGTCTTTTTCGAAACTATGTTTAACGTCTCGTTATAAAAACGGATTAATTAATCGATAAAACAATCAACTTTAACGATTGCCTCATTGCCGGGTTTTACTGGAAAATCGCAAGAAGAATTACATATTAATTAAAAATGTTCAATGTCAAATAAATAAGAAACGCCTCTTAGATAACAATTAAAAAATACTGTTTTTATTTAGCACAAATTTGGTCCTTCGAACCCGATAGTTCAAGATACAACGTTATTTTAACAGAGTGTTTCAATACATAACAAAACCGGAGACCCTAAAAAAACGATCTTTTCTATTTTATTTAATAAAAACTTTTTGAGACTGCGAGTAAAAGAATAAAAAAATTCAAAAAGTAAAAAAATTTGTAACTAAAAATCGCATGAGATTGTGACGTAGAACGAACGAGAGAGAGAAAGCACTAAATTATGAAACTTCCATTAACGTTATATGAATTTAATCCCTATCTAGCTATCTATCTTTTTTCGAAACTATGTTTAAGCTCTCGTTAATAAAACCGATTAATTTATCGATTAACCAATCGACTTTAACGATTGCTTTGTTGCCGAGTCTTGCTGGAAAATCGCAATTAAAAATGTTTAATCTTAAATAAATAAAAAACGCCTCTTAGATATCGATTAAAAAATACTTTTTTTATTTAGCACAAATTTGGTCCTTCGAATCCGATAGTTCAAGATACAACGTTATTTTAACAGAGTGTATCAATAGATAACAAAACTAAAAACCATAAAAAAGACGATCTTCTCTATTTTATTTAATAAATACTTTTTAAGACGAGTAAGAAAATTTAAAAAATCAAAAAGCAGATAAAATTTGCAACAAAAAAATTGCATGTGATTGTGACCTAGAACGAACCAGAGAGAGAAGGCACTAAATTGTGAAACTTCCAATAACGTTATTTAATATTGATCCCCATCCACTTATCTATCTTTTTTCGAAACTATGTTTAAGGTCCTGTTAATAAAACAGATGGATTGATCCATAAACTAATCGATTTTAACGATTGCCTTGTAGCCGAGTCTTACTGGAAAATCGCAGGAAGAATTACACATCAATTAAAAATGTTTAGTCTCAAATAAATAAGAAACGCCTCTTAGATATCAATTAAAAAATACTTTATTTAGTTAGCACAAATCTGGTCCTTCGAACCGGATAGTTTAAGATACAGCGTTATTTTAACAGTAACGTAACAAAACCAAAAACCATAAAAAAGACGACCTTCTCTATTTGTTTTAATAAATACTTTTTGAGACGAGTAAAAAAATTTAAAAAATCAAAAAACAGATAAAATTTGCAACAAAAAAAATTGCATGAGATTGTGACGTAGAACGAACGAGAGAGAAAAAGCACTAAATTATGAAACTTCCATTAACGTTATTTGAATTTGATCCCCATCTACCTATCCTTTTTCGAAACTATGTTTAAGGTCTCGTTAATTAAACCGATTAAGTTATCGATAAACCAATCGACTTTAACGATTGCTTTGTTGCCGAGTCTTGCTGGAAAATCGCAATTAAAAATGTTTAGTCTCAAATAAATAAAAACGCCTCTTAGATATCGATTAAAAAATACTTTTTTTATTTAGCACAAATTTGGTCCTTCGAACCGGATAGTTCAAGATACAACGTTATTTTAACAGTGTATCAATACGTAACAAAACCAAAAACCATAAAAAAGACGATCTTCTATATTTTATTTAATAAATACTTTTTGAGACGAGTAAAAAAATTTAAAAAATCAAAAAACAGATAAAATTTGCAACAAAAAAAATCGCATGTGATTGTGACGTAGAACGAACGAGAGAGAGAAGGCACTAAATTGTGAAACTTCCAATAACGTTATTTAAATTTGATCCCCATCCACCTATCTATCTTTTTTCGAAACTATGTTTAAGGTCCTGTTAATAAAACAGATGGATTGATCCATAAACTAATCGATTTTAACGATTGCCTTGTAGCCGAGTCTTACTGGAAAATCGCAGGAAGAATTACACATCAATTAAAAATGTTTAGTCTCAAATAAATAAGAAACGCCTCTTAGATAACAATTAAAAAATACTTTTTTTAGTTAGCACAAATCTGGTCCTTCGAACCGGATAGTTTAAGATACAACGTTATTTTAACAGTGTATCAATACGTAACAAAACCAAAAACCATAAAAAAGACGACCTTCTCTATTTTATTTAATAAATACTTTTTTACAGTAAAAAAATTTTAAAAATCAAAAAGCAGATAAAATTTGCAACAAAAAAAATTGCATGAGATTGTGACATACAACGAACGAGAGAAAGAAAGCACTAAATTATGAAACTGCCATTAACGTTATTTAAATTTAATCCTCATCTACCTATTTATCCTTTTTCGAAACTATGTTTAAGCTCTCGTTAATAAAACCGATTAATTTATCCACAAACCAATCGACTTTAACGATTGCATTATTGTCGAGTCTTGCTGGAAAATTGCAATTAAAAATGTTTAGTCTCAAATAAATAAAAAACGCCTCTTAGATATCGATTAAAAAATACTTTTTTTATTTAGCACAATTTTGGTCCTTCGAACCGGATAGTTTAAGATACAACGTTATTTTAACAGAGTGTATCAATACATAACAAAACTAAAAACCATAAAAAAGACGATCTTCTCTATTTTATTTAATAAACGAGTAAAAAAATTTAAAAAATCAAAAAGCAGATAAAATTTGCAACAAAAAAAATCGCATGTGATTGTAACGTAGAACGAACGAGAGAGAGAAGGCACTAAATTGTGAAACTTCCAATAACGTTATTTAAATTTGATCCCCATCCACCTATCTATCTTTTTTCGAAACTATGTTTAAGGTCCTGTTAATAAAACAGATGGATTGATCCATAAACTAATCGATTTTAACGATTGCCTTGTTGCCGAGTCTTACTGGAAAATCGCAAGAAGAATTACATATTAATTAAAAATGTTTAGTCTCAAATAAATAAGAAACGCCTCTTAGATATCAATTAAAAAATATTTTTTTTATTTAGCACAAATCTGGTCCTTCGAACCGGATAGTTTAAGATACAACGTTATTTTAACAGTGTATCAATACGTACCAAAACCAAAAACCATAAAAAAGACGACCTTCTCTATTATATTTAATAAATACTTTTTGAGACGAGTAAGAAAATTTAAAAAATCAAAAAGCAGATAAAATTTGCAACAAAAAAAATTTGCATGAGATTGTGACGTACAACGAATGAGAGAAAAAAGGCACTAAATTATAAAACTTCTATTAACGTTATTTGAATTTGATCCCTATCTACCTATCTTTTTTCCAAACTATGTATAAGGTCTTGTTAATAAAACAGATTAATTCATCCATAAACCAATCGACATTAACGATTGCCTTGTTGCCGCGTCTTGCTGGAAAATCGCAAGAAGAATTACATATTAATTAAAAATGTTTACTCTCAAATAAATAAGCAACGCCTCTTAGATATTAATTAAAAAATATTTTTTTTATTTAGCACAAATTTGGTCCTTGGAACCGGATAGTTCAAAACACAACGTTATTTTAACAGACTGTATCAATACATAAAAAAACCAAAAACCATAAAAAAGACGATCTTCTCTATTTTATTTAATAAATACTTTTCGAGAAGAATAAAAAAAATTCAAAAATCAACAAGCAGATAAAATTTTTAACAAAAAAAATCGCATGACATTGTAGCGTAGAACGAACGAGAAAGAAAAGGCACTAAATTATGAAACTTTCATTCCCGTTATATGAATTTGATACCCATCTACCTACCTATATTTTTTTGAAACTATGTTTAAAATCTCATTAATAAAACAGATTAATTGATCGATAAACCAACCGACTTTAACAATGCCTTGTTGCCGAGTCTTGCTAGAAAATCGCAACAAGAATTACATATTAATAAAAAATGTTTAGTCTCAAATAAATAAGAAACGCCGCTTAGATATCAATTAAAAAACACTTTTTTTATTTAGCAGAAATTTGGTCCTTCGAACCGGATAGTTCAAAATACAACGTTATTTTAACATACTGTATCATAACATAACAAAACCAAAGACCATAAAAAAGACGATCTTCTCTATTTTATTTATTTAAAACTTTTTGAGACTGCGAGTAAAAGAATAAAAAAATTCAAAAAGTAAATAAAATTTGTAACTAAAAATCGCATGAGATTGTGACGTAGAACGAACGAGAGAAAAAAGGCACTAAATTGTGGAACTTCTAATAACGTTATTTAAATTTGATCCCCATCCACCTATCTATCTTTTTTCGAAACTATGTTTAAGGTCCCGTTAATAAAACAGATGGATTGATCAATAAACTAATCGATGTTAACGATTGCCTTGTTGCCGAGTCTTGCTGCAAAATCGCGAGAAGAATTACTTATTAATTAAAAATGTTTAGTCTCAAATAAATAAGAAACGCCTCTTACATATCAATTAAAGAATACTTTTTTTTAGTTAGCACAATTTTGGTCCTTCGAACCGGATAGTTCAAGATACAACGTTATTTTAACAGAATATATGAATATATAACAAAAACAAATACCATAAAAAAGACAACCTTCTCTATTTTATTTAATAAATACTTTTTGAGACTGCGAGTAATAGAATAAAAAAATTCAAAAAAATTAAATAAAATCTGCAACAAAAAAAATCGCAAGATATTATGACGTTGAACGAACGATAGAGAAAAGGCACTGAATTATAAAATTTCCATTAACGTTCTTTATTTAAATTTGATCCCATCTATTTTTTTTTAAATTATGTTTAAGGTCTCGTTAAAAAACGGATTGATTGATCGATAAACCAATCGATTCAAAACAAATATAATTTTGTATTAAATACCATGAAAATAAAAAAATACTACCGTTCTATTTTTCTTTGAAACTGTGTTTAAAATTTTCTTTTTGAAACGGATTGATTAATCGAAAAATCAATTGATTTCAACATTTGCTTAAACTTGTTAAATCCTACCGGAAAATAACAAAAAGGATCACATACTATCTAAATTTTTTGGTTTAACATAATTTTGGTCCTTTGAGCCGGATATATCAAGCTACAACGCTATTTTAAAAGAACATATTAACAAATAACAAAACCAAAAATCATCAACAAATAAATTGAATTAGGATAAAAAAGAATTGTCAATAAACAATTTTTCCAAAACAAGTTTATATACAAATGTCAGGGATAATCTATATTTTTTTAAATAAATTGTTTTTAGGACTGTCACAAAAAAAAATAAAAAAATTCTGAAAGTAAAAAAATATTCGGAAAGTAAAAAAGAAAGAGCGGTAATAGTTTAGTAAATATGAGGATTTTTATTATAAAACACAAAAATAACGTGGATTTTAAAGCGAAGTATGTCGGGGCATTGTTAACAATTACATCTCATCCAAGAACGACCAGGATCCTCCAAACCGTTTCTTCAATAAATAAACATTAGGGGTACAAAATTTCTTGATGCGTTGGAATCACAACCAGTTATATTTTTTTTCCGATTTGCCACAAATCTCACTTCAAACCCCTCTGGGCAAGTATCTGTTCAGGATGCCCGTGTTGCATCATCTATGTGCCTCAAATTTATATTTTAATTGCGTTTTTTCTAAATATTGCTACCTCTTGTTTTGTTCAACGCCCTTATTCGGTTTATAGATGTCAGCGCCTGCAATTTTTGTATCATTGTTTAAGGAACAGGACAGGCTATTATTCCTTATACGGCGTACTTACATGCACATTTATTTAATCTCTTGTCTAAAAATTCTATTAAAAAGTTTTGAAAGATGCAATAAGTGACTAATTCAACCTCTTTTGCAGAATACTTCTAAGAATTCCACGTTATATATAACATTGATTGCAACGATTGTAATTAATGTTGCATAGGGCAAACTAAACTAAACCTTAATTCAAAGTCATCCATTAGCATAACTGTTATTAATTAATCGTAATCCGATTAAAAACTATAGCTACGATTGTAAAATAATTAATAGTACATTAGTACATATAGTTGATCTTCTATTTTATTGTATCAAAATTGAGTAAAATGTTACAATTTTCAGTAAAAAACACAAAAATAATATGACTTTTAATATAGATACCAACAATTTAAGTTTTCTATATAATAATTTAATCTATAAAATTTCATGGCGAGGGTCGTTTTCATAGATTGGATGTTATCTAGTTCAGTGCAAACATTCTTAGGTTCTTCTTGTTCTAGTAATGTTTGTTGGTAATGTTTCTTCTTATAAAGTTTTTTAAAATTATTTATTATTCGTTTTAGTTTAACGACTGTGTTAGCGCAAACTTCACTTTTTAGTTTTTAAGGTAAGTAATTTTTTATAGTTTTCAACTGTGGGCAAATCAAATAGCACGTGTAAAAAAATATTTTCTCCAACCGCTCAAATACATAATAATTTTAAATTGCTTTGTAGAAAAAATATATTTTGGAATGTTGGCAACTTTACAAAAACTGTCATTTTTTGTATTACTAAACTAATTAATCTTTTTCTTGTATCTTTAAAGCTTCTATAACAATCTTTTTACCAGTATGTACACTCAACTGTACAAAAAATGGGACACCTTGTTTAGTTCGAATGAAATAGTTAGTGTAAACTAAGCTTGTTAACGAATGCAATCGGCAATCATTCGTTGTCATCCACAATAGTATTCAAGAAATTAAATTAGACAAATAATATTAACATTGACAATACCAGAAACTCAAATCGTTTATCCAAGAAACTAAAAATCAATATATTCTTATTTTTGATAAGATTAAGATAAGACACTTATTTGAATGTGATTAAGACTATCTCTCTAGCTCTTAAGTTTTAACCGCATTTAAAGTAGTTGTTTTTTTAATCTCTTCTTGGTCGAAATGTCAAAAAAGGCTTATAAAAACTTATTAAGTGGAATGATTTTGTGTCAAAAAAGGTATTTGCTGCATCTTATTTAATACAAGAAAATTGATTGCAACGTTAAATTATTTATTCACTTTGTTCATCGGTGCATGTTTTTGCCCTTTTTAGATACCGTTAATACAATCAATTTTTTTGCGACACTAATAGATAAATAAGACATTTATTTGAATATTGTTAATACGTATGGATTTAAACGCATATAATCTTCGTAAAAATAAATAAATCAAACCTAATGTGTCATTGCATTTCCACGTTACGTTCCTTTAAAAACGGGAAAGGCACCATCACTATGATAAATAAAAAATTCGTACTTCTCCTGTCATCTATATCCTGCTTTACTATAATACGATAAATAATGGCTTTTATTGTATTTTTCAAGAATGTTAATTTAGAACAATGAAGTATTGCCCTTTATGTTCATTTACTATTTTTAGTTTTTAGTCTCACGATTTTAATTGGTCGGTCTATTATTTATTATATATGAATTGTGATTGTAAATTATTACCACCTTTTATATATTTTTATTTCATTATTTTATTTATACTTTATTAGAAATATTGCATAAAATTAGTAATTTTTTCTGTTTTCTCTGTAAACACGAAACAAAAAAAAAGAAAGTACGAAGTAATAAAAAAGAGAACGGAATGAATAAAAGAGAGAGACAAAGAAAGGGAAAAAACAGATAACAAATATTTGGAAAAAGGAAAAAAACAATAAGATCACCGGACATTAAAAGCATAACGGAGAAAAACAAAGGAAACAGCTCAATAATAAAAGAGGAAAGAGAAAAACATGGAGAAACTAAAGAAATGCGTGAGAGAGATGATAAAACAGATGGAAGAAACATGCAAGGAATAAGGCAAGAAATCAAAGAAGTAAAAGAAGAAATAAGAAGAAAGGAAAGGAAGTGGAAGAAAGAAACAGAGGAACCGGTAGGAAGAATAGAAAAACTAAAAAAAATAGAAGATGAGGAGAAATGGAAAAGGAAGAATAATATTGCAGTAAAGGAGTGGAAAAGTAAAAAACCACAAAAGGAATTAGTATTGATGCTGGAAGAAAAATTAAACGTGAAACTAGAAGTTAAAAAGGTGACAGTGATAAACAGAGAGAAGGAAAATGTGGTGGCGGAAATGGCAGAAAAATCAGAAAGTGATGGCGGAGAATAAGAAATTAAGAAACACACGAATTTATATAAATCGCGATTTGACATGGCAAGAAAAAAGAGTACAAAGAGAAATAATGAACAGAACGGTGTAAAAAAGAGCGGAAGGGAAAAGAGTATGAGTAGGATACAAGAAAATGGATATAGACGGAGAAAGATACATATGGAACGATGGAGACAGAGAGCTGAGCAGAGAAAGGGGACGGAAAATGGGTAGTTAAAAGGCAAAAAGTAAAGGGTAAAGGAGGGGCAAAAAAAGAAAAATAATGACAAAATAGTAAAAAAAAAAGAATAATGAGTAATGAAAAAGGAAAAACCCAAGAAACAAGGATAAAGGAAAGTAAAAAAGAAGCACAAGAAGAGACGAGTGAGCTGAGGTATTGTTTTAGAACGTAGCGGGAATAAAGAACAAGGAACAAGATTTTTGGGAGTACATCAGGGAACAGGATGTAGTTGGATTACAGGAAACATGGATGGAAGAAAAAGAATATAAAAGGTAAGAAAAAGAGTTACCGGAGAAATTTGAGTGGGAAGTGCAACAAGCAGAAAGAGAAAAAAGTAAAGAAAGAGAAAAGGAGGGTATAATAACGGAAATAAGAAAAATATGGTTGAGTCAGAAAAAGAAAGAGAAGAGGAATTGTAAAAAGGAACATTTGAACAGTTGAGAAAAACAAAAGTAAAAATAGTAACGGTTTACAGCAGCAGAATAAAAGAGACAAGAAAGAACATAAAAGAGATGAGGAAGGATTGATAATAGTAGGGGGGTTTTTAACGCGAGAATAGGAAAAGAGAAGGAATACAAGAAAAGAAATGAACGGGAAAAAGACACACAAAGGACAAAGTGATAAATAAAGAGGATGAAGAACTGCTGGATATCTGCAACCAAAAGGAGTGGTAAATAACAAATGCGAACAAAGAAAAAAAAGAATGGGGAAGTATACGTACATAAGAGAAAGGGAAGAATCAATAATAAGGTTTGTATTGACAAATGAAGAAGGTTGAGTTAGACCACCAACCACAAAAATTGACAATAAAAGGAAGACAAAGAGAAGAAAGATAAAAAGATGAAGAATACATAAAGAAAAAAATGTGAACAGAAAAGTGTATAAAGAAATACAAAGAGACAATAGGAAATAGGTAAGAAAGGGATTACAAGAGATTGTAGAGGAAGTGAGAGAGATGATAAAGAAAACAACAGAAAAAGTCAGATTTAGAACGTGGTAGGGGGAAAAAACATGATGGAAGAAATAGTGGAATAGGGAATGCAAGGAGGCAAAGAAAAAGGCTAGAAGAGCTTTAAAACGATAGAAAAAAAGAAAGAAAAAAAATATAAAGAAGTAGTAAAAATCTACAAGAAAACATGCGAGGAATAAAAACGGAAGAAGATGTATACAAACACCTGAAGAAAAAAAGGAAAAAAAAATAGACGACAAAAAGAATACAAATAAAAGAATAGGAGAGATATTTTACTAACCTGTTGGGGAATGAATAACAAGATCAGAAAGTAAACAAAGGCAAAGAAAAGAAGCAGCAGTAAGACTGGAAGAAGGAGATAGAGATAGAATAAAGGAAGAAAAAGTAATAGAGGCTTAAAGAAGGGAAGGCGACAGGAGAAGATGGGATACAAGGCTATACTTGGAAGAAAATGTAGCAAAAAGATTGACAGAAATAGTAAATAAAATATAGAAACGGGCAAGATTCCCGAAAAGATGGAGATAGGGAATAATATACCCGATACACAAAAAAGGAGACGTAAAGGAAGTGAAGAATGACAGAGCGGTGACATTATTCAGCACGGCATACAAATTATATGCGACAGTGCTACAAAGAAGAAGAAAATAGTGGCACTGTTCGTAGATTTAAAAGCCGTTTATTCCAAGTTTCTGGTGAAGTTAGACACAAATATTTATTTCAACTTCGATTGACATTTCATAAACGCGCATATATAAATCCTTGCTTTTTCAATTCTGCCTTTATCTACATTTGTACATATTATAATAAAGTCTGTGTTTTTTTTCAAAACTCAATATATTAATGCCTACATAAGGCAATTTGTCATTCCTGAAAATTTTTGTCATTTATGGTAGTTTTTATTTTAATATCTGCATTTACGCCACTGAAAATAGCACAATTTTCATTTTAAGGATGCGGAACGCTAGTACGGTTCTAGGAGCGGCACGGTCAAACAATAATGATCTCTCTGTATATCCTATATATAATAGAAAGAACAGAGGAAATTTACGAAGAAACAAGAAGCAGGGTGAAAGTGAATGGAGGGGAGAGCGAGAAATTCGTTACAAGGAGAAGGTTGAGACATGAATGCTCATTGAACCCAAGCCTGTTTGCAGTATATACGTGGGGATTTGGAGGAAACAATGAGAGGCCAACAGATAGGAGGCGTATGCGGCTAACATAGTGTTGGTGACTAAAGAAGAAAAGGAAATGACGAAGATGATGAAAAAAAATAGTTGAAAGTAAATACGGAGAAAACAAAAATAATGGTATTTAGAAAAAGAAGGAGAAAAAAAGAGAAGAGTGGAAATGAAAGAAGGTGAAGGAACACATAAAAGAAAGAGTGTGGAAAGGAAACAGATTAATAGGACCAGTGTAGAGTGTGGGGAAAAGGTTGTTTGGGATAGACATAGAAAAAAAAGACTGCTGTTTGAGTAGCTAATAAAAGTGTGCTGATGTATGGCGGGGAAATATAAGGGTGGAAGGAGTATAAAGAAGTAGAAGCGATACAAGAAAAATACTGGAAATGAGTATTATTATAAGAGAGGAAGCGCAGGCAGAAAAAATAAGAGTAGAGACAGAAAAAAAGGCTGTAGAATACGATGAAGAACTGAGGGAAGGACGGAATGTAAAATACTAAAAGAATGTTGGAAGGAGATAAAGGGAGGAAGAGTGAAGTACGGGCAGGATGCCATAGAAGAGTATTATAAAAGAAACGGGTACGCTAGAGAAGAAGTAGAGAGATTACGAGAAGAGAGAGTAGGAGTAAGTGAGGAAATAATAAAGAGAGGTAGGGACGTAGAAAGGCAGGAAAGATAGTAAAAGATAAAAAAGGAGGGGGGGAAACAGAAGCAAAAGAAGAGAATGATCGCACGATTCAGATGTGGAAACGAAGAGTTAGAAAATAGATATTGGAGAAAAGAGGAAGAAAGAAGGTGCAGACTATGTAGAAAAGGGATGGAAGAAACACATGAGGGAGTTAAGAGAAAAGGTTAAGAAAGTAGAAAAAATCTCAGAAGAAAACGTAAAAAGAGCGGAGTGAATGGAAGAAGTATGGAGAAGGAGGAAACAGCTAAAAGAAGAAGAGAAAAAATGAAAAATGCTTGCACGTACGAGTATTGATTTGAGGACTCATCATCGTGGAGTAAGAGCGCGGTCTTAGTGTTTGAGCAAATGATCGAATGTTTATGATTCAACCGACTACTGTGGAACGTATCCAAGTTAAGTGGTATTGTACACGATAAACAGAACCATCGAGAGTGGCAGACGAAAAGTGTCTACGATGGCCCAAGACACGGCGTTAGTGGCATATGTTACTCAAGATCAGTGGCGGCTGGTAGCCGATGCTGCAAGAGGGTCATTTCAATATTCAAACTTATCGATCGATGATCCTCGGGAAAGCTCGCTACTTTTGGAATGTATTGCGCTTGTATTAAGGATTTGACCATATTTGCAGTTGTAAATTAATAATAAAGCATTTGTTTGAATGTATTAATGTTGCTTGATGCGAAGTAATAACATTCTGCTGAACTTTCATTGTTTATTATTTTGAAATGAATATACACAACGTTTCGATTGCTGTGGTATCTGCAATCGTCATCAGGTGAATACTAACAAAGTTGGAAACTACTGGAGCTTATATACTAAAGACATGTTCGATGAAGCGTTCAAGCGTACAAAATCAATTTAGCGTAACAGATTAATTAATTAACAAAATTAATTTCCATATGTTGCTTATCTCGACACTTGGCTGGCTGAAAATTTCTTTGTTGTTGTTGATGAATGCCGCTTCTTTAAATTTCCGTTTGTACCAATGTTTCTCTCTGTGTATGATTTTTGCTTCCGACCATTTCATTCGATGTTGGTTATCCCACGAATGTTGCGCGATGCCGGACTTAGAAGTCTCTCCTCTCTGTGTGTGCGTCTGATGTTCTTTCAGTCTGATGTCAAGTGGTCTTTTGGTTTCCCCCACGTACGACTTGCCACATTCACACGGAACTTGGTAAATACAGTTTTGGGAATCTCGACTTGTTTGTGGCTTTGTGTTGGAAATTATACTCCTAATGGTGGTCGATGATTTGAACACTGTATTTAAGTTGTAGCTTTTCCCTATACGTTTTATTGATTCTGATAAACCTTTGACATATGGGATGCTCAGCAGTGAATTGGGCAGTTCTTCTGTTTTAGGTTGTCCCATGGTGTTCAGTTGCTTTTTCTGTAAAAGCTCTCCTACAATCTTTTCTGGATAACCATTCTGCCTTAGATCGTTTCTAATGTTTTTGATTTCTTCTCGTAGCCCTTTCTCTGTGTTGCACAACCTGTACGCTCTGTCGATTAGAGATTTTACTACTCCCCTCTTCGTAGATATAGAATGGTTGGATTCAAAGTTGAGATATCGACCGGTGTGTGCCGGTTTCCTGTAGACAGTCGTTTCCATAATTTTCTTGTTCTTTGTTACTTGAACGTCTAAAAAAGGAAGTGAGTGCTCTTTTTCCTTTTCCATGGTGAATTTAATGGATGGTTTGATATTGTTCAGATGTTGTAGAAAAAGGTCTAGTTGCCGATTACTGTGGTTCCAAATTATGAAGGTATCGTCAACATATCTAAGCCATGTTTTGAGTTTGAATTTTGATTTCTATATGGCCTGGGATTCAAACCAGTTCATGTATATGTTGGCGACTACTGGTGATAGAGATGAACCCATTGGTAGTCCTTCGTCTTGAGTAAAAACGACTCTATTAGAGAAAGGGCTCAATTTTTCGATAACACCACCGCACGTGCCAGTGCTAGACATCATTGGTGCCGTCGAGACAACACGTTTGAATCCAACACAAGCAGAAGAATTTAAGTGGAAAATTAGAAGTGCTCTAGAGAAGAAAAGAAAACAACACACCAACATCACTAAACACGAGGAAAAAGCTCTCACAAATTTACGGAAGAACAAATGCATTAAAATACTTCCAGCCGACAAAATGACCGCAACTGTCATCATGGATGCCACCACCTACGACCAAAAAAATTGAAGACGTCCTAAATCAAGGGAATTACCGCAGACTGAAGAAAGATCCGACAGCAAGCTTGGAGAGGAAGATCTATCAAGTCCTAAAACTCTACGAAAGACATCTAACACCAAGGATGAGAACGATGCTAACACCACACTACAGCAAACCGCCGCATCTATATGGACTACCGAAGATGCATAAAAACAACATTCCGCTTCGACCGATAACCAGCCCTCGTAATGGACCCACATACCGGCTATCCAGATTTCTACTACCAATTGTGCAACCACTACAGAAGAACGCTCATCTTTTGTCAAAGACTCCAAACATTTCGTTGAGATTCTGAAAACAATACAGCTACAACCACGGGATCAATTAGTCAGCTTCGACGTAGAAAGTCTTTATACTAATGTGCCAGTTGAAGAGGCATTGAAAATCATCCAAACGAAGCTCCGAGAAGATGAAAAACTCCAGGAAAGAACCACGCTGCCGGTAGAAGGAATAATGCAGCTCCTAGAATGTTGCCTCAAGAACTCGTACTTTCAGGAGAAAGACAGATTCTTTACTCAAGACGAAGGACTACCAATGGGTTCATCTCTATCACCAGTAGTCGCCAACATATACATGAACTGGTTTGAATCCCAGGCCATAGAGAAATCAAAATTCAAACCCAAAACATGGCTTAGATATGTTGACGATACCTTCATAATTTGGAACCACAGTAATTGGCAACTAGACCTTTTTCTACAACATCTGAACAATATCAAATCATCCATTAAATTCACCATGGAAAAGGAAAAGGAGCACTCACTTCCTTTTTTAGACGTTCAAGTAACAAAGAACAAGAAAATTATGGAAACGACACACACCGGTCGATATCTCAACTTTGAATCCAACCATTCCATATCTACGAAGAGGGGAGTAGTAAAATCTCTAATCGACAGAGCGTACAGGTTGTGCAACACAGAGAAAGGGCTACGAGAAGAAATCAAAAACATTAGAAACGATCTAAGGCAGAATGGTTATCCAGAAAAGATTGTAAGAGAGCTTTTACAGAAAAAGCAATTGAACACCATGGGACAACCTAAAACAGAAGAACTGCCCAATTCACTGCTGAGCATCCCATATGTCAAAGGTTTATCAGAATCAATAAAACGTATAGGGAAAAGCTACAACTTAAATACAGTGTTCAAATCATCGACCACCATTAGGAGTATAATTTCCAACACAAAGCCACAAACAAGTCGAGATTCCCAAAAGTGTATTTAGCAAGTTCCATGTGAATGTGGTAAATCATACGTGGGGGAAACCAAAAGACCACTTGACATCAGACTGAAAGAACATCAGACGCACACACAGAGAGGAGAGACTTTTAAGTCCGGCATCGCGCAACATTCGTGGGATAACCAACATAGAATGAAATGGTCGGAAGCAAAAATCATACACAGAGAGGAACATTGGTACAAACGGAAATTTAAAGAAGCGGCATTCATCAACAACAACAAAGAAATTTTCAGCCAGCCAAGTGTCGAGATAAGCAACATATGGAAACCACTTATCGAACCTCTAAAACAACTTAAACTTTAGTAAGTAATTTTGTTAATTAATCTGTTACGCTAAATTGATTTTGTACGATTGAACGCTTCATCGAACATGTCTTTAGTATATAAGCTCCAGTAGTTTCCAAGTTTGTTAGTATTCACCTGATGACGATTGCAGATACCACAGCAATCGAAACGTTGTGTATATTCGTTTCAAAATAATAAACAATGAAAGTTCAGCAGAATGTTATTACTTCGCATCAATAATAAAGCAGTTTCTAGTATTTCTGGCGAGTCATTGACCAACTGACCTAATGAAGAAGTCGCCACTGCTCAAGATCCTTTTACAACTTTCCGAAATGGTCTAGCCGACGTCGAATTTCCGAGATGCCAGTTAACCGTACGGGCAAGACTGAAAGAGGCTGGAATAAAAAAGTATCAAGCAGCTATAAAAGAAATTCTTAGCGAGGACAATAAAAAAGCGTCTGGAATTTGCAACAAGTTACGTCAATAAACCGTTGGATTTTAAGAATTGTGTTGTTTTTAGCGACGAAAAAACTTTTAAAAGTTCAAATGACGCATCTATAAAAGTTTTTCGACCTCCAAGAAGTCGTGATAGAGTTAATTACACAAGTTCCAAAAAGAGTAGCAAACACTTTAGTAAATGTATGGGGTTGGGTAAGTTTTCATAGCCTAGGCGTTTTAATCTTAGAGGGCTACTTAAGTATTTTTTTCAAATTTTGTTTCCGAAGAACGATTAAATCTTTCAACAGGTGAGCTTCTTTAACAGTTAAAGTTATCTTAATTTCTCCACTATTAAAATATGATTACCATCGTGTTCTTGTAGCATCAAAACCTAGATGCAAGAATACGTCGACAATCAAGGAGGTCATACTTATTATTAGCAATCGTATGTTTAATTCAAATAAAAATAGTAAACATGTAAAATGTTTTTTTTTACTAGCTGGGATCAAATTTCAATTTGAATTTAGATAGAAACGCTGGGGACTATCTTCTTGAACCCACTTTAAAATATAAATAGAATCTTATTTAAAAATAGCTTTTTTTATTTAGTTACACGATCTGTTGTTTAGTTTTTTTAATAAATAATCTATATTTTATTAAGTGCAATAAAAAATTTAAAGTATAACATCGACTTAAAAACTACTAATAATAAATGAATATAAAGGTTAAATACTTCATTGTTGGCAAAATATGCAGTACTAGTTTTCGTCAACTTTATGTAGAACTACTTGCTTTTGTTTTTAAAATTGCTACATTATTGTACAATATTTGTTTTGAACTTTTCATCCGCTCCCTATAAGTCAAGAAGATTCTAATCCGAAGACGAATTTGTTATCTTACATAGATAAACTGTCTAATAAATCAAAAAAAATAATTACTTTTATATTTTTAATGCAATAAAATTTAATTATTTTGAATGATTGATTAATAGAACAAATGATAAGTAGAAATTTATATAACATAATCTACTCAAAAACAAAATGATTATCAAAATAATTAATCAACTTAAAAAAGTTCTGAATATATCATAAGAGCTTTGTTTTTTAAATGTCTGTATTTATTCTTCAACTTGAAGAAATATTAATATTAATTAGAGTAATCAGCATAGTAATTCAAATTCAACTAATTTAATTATTACTTCTCTAATCAATAAACGTAATTTAGTTCCCTCTAGACAATGTCATTCGCAAAAGCATCCAATAAAATAAAACAAATAAAAGCAACAATTTTGAAGGAAAATAGGAAATAAAAACCAGAATATCAGCTAACAACGGAACATATTATAGAAACAACAAATGTATAAAAATATAAACGCACAATAAATAAGAGTTTACAAAGAATTGATAATACAGACCTAAAACGAATGATGAATTATAAAAAGAAGTACATATTATATGAACCGAAGATGATAAAAGTAATAAAACAATGAAAACAGATCGAACAGTCATACAAAGAAAAACCAAAAATAAGACTATGGGATGAGGTAATTCAAGATATAAAGACGATCTAATTGCAAAATCGAAGAAATAGTCAAAGAACAGCGAGAAGAGATAAAAAACACAAATCACACTGACTTATCCACACTAACAATTGGAAAATCGAGTACAAGCTTAATTTCTGTTGATTTGTTTTTAATCACAATATACAGTGTGTCCGAAAAGTATGGAATATATTATACAGGTCGATAAATATGCACTTTACACGAAAAAGTTGTAAATAAAAGTTGTTTATCACTTAGTTATCTACCACCTGGGAGACATCAATTTAAATTTTTGTTGTAAACAAAATCGCAACGAATAACACTTACATTTTTTTTAATGGCAAGGCACGTCTTTATTATACTCATTTGATAAGAGTCTTTTTTTCTCTTTTCAACCATATGAAACTTGAATACCTTTACATCAAAAAATTTTCAAGAAAAACAAGGACATGTCTAACAAATTTATTTTACTGAACAGTATTAATCAGGTACGTAATATGTAGTATTGAAACAATTGAATGCACTGTCACAATAGCAAATATTAAACTTTAAATATCTTTACATAAAATTGTTATAACAAAATAATGTATTTAAACTAAACTTACAATAAATGTTCAAAATTTAAACCATTCATAATTTGACAGTGGTAAATTCGATTTTTAAAACCATCGATTGCTTTTGAAATCATATCTCGAGTTATAGCTCTTATCTCAACTCTAATGCGATTTTTCAAATCTTCAACATTATCAGGTCTATTTACATAAATTTTGCTTTTAATATAGCCCCAAAGAAAAAAATCTAGTGGACTTAAATCCGGCGAGCAAGCAGGCCATTCTATCGTACCTCTTCTGCCTATCCATGTATTTTGAAAAGTATTATTAAGAAAGTGGCGGACATTAATTCCAAAATGTGGAGGTGCCCCGTCTTGTTCAAGCCATATTCTGTTATGAGGTATATCTGGATCTACTTCATGTGGAAATAACTCGGCCAAAGGGGGCTGGACACAACGGCCACTGGACACAACGGCCACACAGAATTTAGTATGCCCATATCGGCCACCCTGGACACATCGGCCAAATGTGATGTGTGGACACAACGGCCACCTTGGACGTAACGGCCACAGGTCCCGTTGGACGCAACAGCCACACTGGACACATCGGCCAAATATGATATGCGGACACAACGGCCACCTTGGACGTTACGGCCACCGCTCTAGCTGGACACAACGGCCACCTTGGACACAATGGCCACTGGACACTACGGCCACACAGAATTTTCGTATGCCCATATCGGCCACAGTGGACACATCGGCCAAACATGATATGTGGACACAACGGCTACCTTGGACCCTACGGCCAATAAGATTCAGAGTCATTGCCAAAGGCAAGGTTTGCCCGAAAAATTATCACAGTATCTTATTTATGTGTAAAATAAAAATTGGGCGGCGGGCAGGGGGAAGGGAATGATAAATATTACACAAATTCTCAGGTCGGCTATTGTACCCTTCATAATTTGAGAATCAACAGCTGTAAGTATATCATCTGAAAAATAATAGAAGTTTTCTATTTATAGTTATATCGAAAAAGTTGTTTTTATCCGGAAAAAAAGTTTTGGGAATAAAGCCCAGAAAAAAATTCCCGGAAAAAAGCGTCGCCGACAAAAAGTACTCGGAAAACCGCAGTGAAAGTTTATAGGAAGAAATGCCTGAGAAGAAAAGTTAAAGTTCATAAATAATTTTGTGTAATTATCTGTCATTCAGCTTATGATTAGGCTCTTAGTTTTACTATAAATGATGCTAGATCGCATTTTTTAACATTTCATTAATATAATTTGTATTATTTATTCCAAACATGTTCCTGGTTGTTACATGTATTTCTATACATTTATATCAACCCTTTTAAATGTCCTGGCGAACTTTGAGGTCTTATTGTATTGAGTACCAACATTTACTTCTTCGCCTGCTGATGGATTCATCACGTTTTGCTAACAACCATTATTTTGCTCGTTTACTTTTACACATCGAATCATTACAGACTTACACAGCACATTCTTTCATAAGTAAAGTAGCTGAATTAGCTCGTGGAAATTTTAAAATGACAGTTCCAATTACAAACATCAGGTGTAAATATAAAAAAAAATCCAATCACTTAAAATGTGGCAATACCTTTTAGATATTAATCAATTTATAACAATCCAATACAGAAAAATATAGCCATGCGGAAACGGTATTCATAAAAGCCGTAAGTTGCCATCCAGCTAGAGCTGTGGCTGTTACGTCTAAAGTGGCCGTTGTGTCCACATATCATGTTTGGCCGATGTGTCCACTGTTCTGTGTGGCCGTGGTGTCCAGTGGCCGTTACGTCTAAGGTGGCCGTTGTGTCCGCATATCATATTTGGCCGATGTGTCCAGTGTGGCCGTTGTGTCTAACGGGACCTGTGGCCGTTACGTCCAAGGTGGCCGTTGTGTCCACACATCACATTTGGCCGATGTGTCCAGTGTGGCCGATATGGGCATGCTAAATTCTGGGTGGCCGATGTGTCCAGTGGCCGTTGTGTCCTGTACTCGGCCAAAGCAGGAACTAACTCAAATCTTAAGAAATCGAGATAAATATTCGCCTTCAAAAAATATGGCCTCAAAATTTGACTTCCAATCATTCCTACCCAGACGTTGACTTTCTGCTGGTATTGGGTGTGTCCTTCTAGATACCAGTGAGGATTTTATGAAGACCAGTAACGTGTGTTTTGTTTGTTAATTGTGCCGTTTAAACAAAACGTGGCCTCATCAGTAAAAAGGATATTTTTATGAAAAAGTGCATCTCGTCCAAGTTTGTTTGTTATTGTTTCACAAAACTCCAGCCTTCTGTCCAAATCGTCTTCAAATAATTCTTGAACTACACAAGGTTTATAAGGATGAAATTTTTCTTTTTTTAAAACGTCATGTACAGCCGATTTATTCAAATTATGGTCTCTAGCAATTTGCCGAACAGAAATTTGTGGATTTTCCTCAACAGACAAGAACACATTTTTTCGTTCCACATTACTTAATGACAAAGGTCTACCAGTTCTACTCGCATCTTTCACCGAACCTGTCTCTTGAAATTTCCGCCAAATTTTGCTTACCGTGAACTGCGAAATGTTTAATTCTGGATGCAAGTTATTAAATAAATTACATACTTTGTCTTGGGTTCTTCTTCTATCTCCATATCCCAGAATCATTAAAATTTCAATTCTATGTTTCTCAGATAATTGAGCCATATTTCAAGCACTAACAAATAGCAAAGTGTGACAGTGTTCTAAAGTGCATTCAATTGTTTCAATGCTACATATTACGTACCTGATTAATACTGCTCAGTAAAATAAATTTGTTAGACATGTCCTTGTTTTTCTTGAAATTTTTTGATGTAAAGGTATTCAAGTTTCATATGGTTGAAAAGAGAAAAAAAGACTCTATCAAATGAGTATAATAAAGACGTGCCTTGCCATTTAAAAAAATGTAAGTGTTATTCGTTGCGATTTTGTTTACAGCAAAAATTTAAATTGATATCTCCCAAGTGGTAGATAACTAAGTGATAAACAACTTTTATTTACAACTTTTTTGTGTAAAGTGCATATTTATCGACCTGTGTAATATATTCCATACTTTTCGGACACACTGTATATAGATAGTATTCCTTCTATTTCTGCTTAAATAAATTAGTAATTTTTTTTCAACAAAATAAGTTTTTTTTAATTATGTCTATGTATGTAAACTAAACGACTAACATTACCTTAATTTCCAAAAATTCAATTAATACTTTACAAAAGTTTGGAATTTTAAACATGCATTCAATACAGCTTATTTTTTGACCTTGAACCACATTTCTGATAACATAATCTAATTCCCCACAAAAAAGTATTTATAGACACAAAAGTACCGGTTCACTCATCAACGAAAGCACTTACGTATCAAATTTAATTAAAAGAACAATTTCAATGTAAAATTTTCAGTTTAAATAAAACTTCAAAAAAGTTGATTAAAAAACACATGCACTGCTACAAATCTCAAAAATTCTTCATACAAACATGTATACATCAACGAAATATCCAAATGCTTAAAAATTTCAAGGAATTTGAACAAATAAGTTTTTAAAATTCAAAGAATGCCTTTTTTTATATAAATCTGATTTTTAGAGAATTCAGATAAAAACGCCTTTCGGGTTTGAACCGTATCAATGTTGTAACCAAAGTTGGCAAAGTTTCGCTCACTTTCGTAACGGCCTTTATCAGGACATGAAAAAATCGAAGTCAAACAAGCAACTGAAATCTAACTAAAAACCTATAAAGAGTTAAGTAATCAACTTGTGAACCAAACTAAATTCAGAACTTTAAAAAAGTAATAAAAAAAACTGACGTGGTCGCCACACGACTTTCCTATAAGAAATGATGAAAGAATGTCTACATATTTTTTTAAGGTTATGTTGTAGAACCATTTTGAAGTGATATGTACGTACACGTTTGTATTGATTTCCTAGCATCCTATAATTTTTTTGAAATTTTTCTCCTCGACTTCATTAAGATCATATCGACTAACCCTTATAATTGTGCACCTCGATATTACTTACCCCTTTAGTAAATCAGTAAAAAAAATCTTCGCAGGCAGGATTCGTAACTATATTATATTTGTAAATTCATTTTAAATTACAAATTCAATATCTGAGAAACTGTTAATGTTAGAAATTTTTTTATTCAGATAAACTGTTAGGAAGAATTATCTCTATAAGAAACTGTAAAAATAATTTGGATAATTTACATACGTACAAAATTATATAAGAAAAACTGTTAAACATGGCGGATACGCCCACTTCCGGTTTCTTTATCAGACGCATCTTGTGATAGAACCGAAAGAATATAAAAAGCCAGCTCCATACCAAATTTCAAGTTACTAGGACTGTTCGTTCGGGAGTTATCGTGGGTACATCCAAAGATAATTTATAAGATGCAGCACTCCGTATATATACAAGTCAAAGAAATATCAAGAAAATTTGTTATTTTTTAACGTATATTGCTTTTCCTTCAAAATACGGAATTTAAAAAAAATTGTCGCAGGCAGGATTCGAACCTAGGATTATTATATGGAATTCACTTTAAATTATAAATCAAACATTTAATAAAGTGATAATGTTAGAAAAAACTTTTATTTGAATAAATTGTTAAGAAGAATTATTAACTATACTACGTGTCCAAGATAAGCATGCACAGCATGGGGATCTTGAAAACGGTAGAAGATACAGGGTGGCTTAAATTTGAAGAAAGTTGCGTTATTTAGAGTATGTTCACATGCTGGCCGCAAAAGTTCATTATTGTTTATCGTTTTCAAAATTCTCAAAAAAATGTGATTTTTTGAATTTTCGTTTCTTTTCATTTTTTTATTTACTTTAAATGATATTAAAAAACTACCGGCACTTTCTCATTGCCACTTTTTAAGCTCTACAAAATGGCGTGTTCAAATTTTTAATCCGATGTTTCGTATCCGAGAAACCATCACCAACTTTATTTTTTTATATGGCCACAAACAAAGAGACACCATGTATTTGGTAGCATTATTCATTACAAATTCAACGATGTATCACAAATTATGGTTTTGAAGCCAAAAAAGAAGAAAAACTTGAGTTATAAGGTTTTTTATTTTTTAAATTAGTAGGCGCTGGTACAACAACAGAAACACAATGTCAAAAAATTATAATAATTGCTCAAATAGGTTGCCATTATTTTCTAG
The DNA here is from genome assembly GCA_035610365.1 of Aquatica leii. Taxonomy (NCBI): domain Eukaryota; kingdom Metazoa; phylum Arthropoda; class Insecta; order Coleoptera; family Lampyridae; genus Aquatica; species Aquatica leii. The sequence continues at coordinate 93,878,930 of CM069436.1, read as the reverse complement.
ACACAAGTATGCTCTGTCTACAGAAGAATTCAAAACATGGTCTAACATTTCTGGTGTGATTGTATTAACTGCTGCTAAAACCAATGCCAATAACTGTTCTTCATTTTCAAAAGTGGCGTCATACACTTCGTTTTTTAAATAACCCCACAGAAAAAACTTCAATGGGGTGAAGTCAGGTGATCGGGCTGGCCAGGCTACTTCACTGTGAGTTCCAATGCATTTTCCAGGAAACCTCTGGGACAAATATTCCCGCACATTTCTTGAATTATGCGCTGGGGCACCATCTTGCTGAAACCAGCAGTTGTTAACTATAAGTAATGGTAATTCATCCAATGCATTCTCCAAATCAGTCTGCAGTAGGTCGAGATATCGTTCGGAATTTAAATTGTGATAAATAAAAGGTCCTATTATTCTGCCACCCAAAATGCCTACCCACAGATTAAATCCAAATAGATGTTGATGCCTTGCTTCTTTTATTAAATGAAGATTGTTTGTTGCCCAATAATGTTTGTTACGCCGGTTGAAAATGCCATCGTTGGTTATCATGCTTTCATCAAACCAAATTACTTAAAAAGGAAAATTCTGATCTTCTTCACATTTTCTGGTATACCATTCACAAAAACTTGCTCACCTTCTCTCGTTACCAGGTCTAAGACCACGGCAAATTCTAAATTTATAGGAATGAAATTTATTCTTTTGTAAAATGAACTGGGCTGTAGATCTAGCTACTCCGGTTCGACGTTCAATTAGTCTTATCGATATTTCAGGATTTTCAACAACAGTTTGTAAAACAGTAGTCGCCTTTTCTTCGTTGGATTGTTTATTACGAGATGCAACAGGTTTTTTAAATGAACCAAATTCTTTTAAATAAGATACCAAACGTCTAAAAATGGATTTTTGAGGTTGTCTTCGTTCAGGATAATTATCAGAGTACATCTGTTCAGCAGCTACACAATTTTTGCGACACAAGATGTAACACGTCAACATATCAAATTTTTCTTCGTTTGTGAAACTTTCTCTTTCCATAGTAACACTTGTAAATAAATTAAAAGCACGAAGCAACAAACTAACGAATAAGTAACTTTAATAAAAACAAAAGTTAAAACACTTCAAATTCCCGTAAAAACAACTTACACAACACCAAATTGCGTTTTCAACAATAATGTGACAGATAAAACATAAATATTGCGATTATTCCAATGCCTACTAATTTAAAAAATAAAAAACCTTATAACTCACGTTTTTCCCCTTTTTTGGATTTAAAACCATGTGTGATACATCGTTGAATTTGTAATAAATAATGCTACCAAATACATGGTGTCTCATTGTTTGTGACCATATAAAAAAATAAAGTTGATAATGGTTTCTCGGATACGAAAAGTCGGATTAAAAAATTGAACACGCCATTTTGTAGAGCTTAAAAAGTGGCAATGAGAAAGTGCCGGTAGTTTTTTAATATCATTTAAAATAAATAAAAAAATGAAAAGAAACGAAAATCCAAAAAATCACATTTTTTTGAGAATTTTGAAAACGATAAACAATAATGAACTTTTGCGGCCAGCATGTGAACATACTTTAAATAGTGCAACTTTTTTCTAATTTAAGCCACCCTGTATCTTCTACCGTTTTCAAGATCCCCATGCTGTGCATTCTTATCTTGGACAAGGTGTATAAGAAACTGTAAAAATAATTCGAATAATTTACATACGTACAAAATTATATAAGAAAAACTATTAAAAATGGCAGATACACCCACTTCCGGTTTCTTTATCAGACCCATCTTTTGATAGTACGAAAAAAATATAAAAAGCCAGCTCCATACCAAATTTCAAGTTGCTAGGACTTTTGGTTGGAGAGTTATCGTGGGTACATCCGAAGATAATTTAAATAAGATGCAGCACTCCGTATATATACAAGTCAAAAAAATATCAAGAAAAATTATTATTTTTTAACGTAAATTGCTTTTCCCTCAAAATATGGAATTTAAAAAAAATTGTCGCAGGCAGGATTCGAACCTAAGATTATTATATGGAATTCACTTTAAATTATAAATCAAATATCCTAATAAACTGTTCATGTTAGAAAAAACTTTTATTTGAATAAATTGTTAAGAAGAATTATTAGCTATATAAGAAACTGTAAAAATAATTCGAATAATTTACATACGTACAAAATTATATAAGAAAAACTATCAAAAATGGCAGATACACCCACTTCCGGTTTCTGTATCAGACCAATCTTTTGATAAAAACGAGAAAACATGAAAAGCCATGTCCATACCAAATTTTAAGTTACTAGGACTTTTGGTTCGAGAATTATCACACACACACAGACACCCAAATTTTTTTTGTCAAAAATACATTTTTCTGATTCAGGAGACCTTGAAACGTAAAATTATGCAATACAAATTTTTTGAGAAGAAATTGCGATCGCTATACTTTCCTTATAGGAAAGTAAAAACGGTGAACTTAAAAAAGCAATTGTAATGACACGGTCCAAACCCGGAGAAGTGTAGAAGTAGAAGCCTTCGCTATTCCATTAACAATATTTACGAGTAGACTATTTCTTCTAACACTTCCATATTTTTAAACTTTGCCACAAACTCGTCAAACCTTTCTACTTTTTTTACTCGTTGTCGTGACCACATCATCCCCACGTTCCTCAAAATTAAGCTCTACATTCTATAGCGTGTTAATATAGTGTTGATACGCGAACGGATTAGGCAAACCAGACGAGAGTTAGATACTATGTCTAAACTACTCTTTTAACTTCATCTGGAGTTGTCCAACAGTCTCCGGATGATTGGAATCTCTTTGACAGCATGACTCACCACTAAGATCCATCTTAAAAAGTTTCTAGAGATGGTTTAAACTTTGCTGTTGCTCCCAAGCAACGCTACTGTCGTTTTGAACTGATCACGCTGCGAAAATCTATTCTATTTTTTCATAGAAAACGGTCGCTCTTTTAACTCGTAATCTCACTTCGAGGGTTGAACGTGAAGTCAGCCCAATCATCAATTGCAAATTTACAAGTAAAACTTCTTCTCACATCCTCAACTCTCAGCATTTAATTCAAGGTTTGAAAACTATAAATCTTTTGATGTCACTTCATTTTTTACCAAAGTTTCTATAAAAGATGTTGTTTGATTTTTGGATGTATTCTTTTGTGAAAGACCCGGTATTTGAATTTGTTTTATATATTGCTTTTATGTTAAGGTCGTTTTAGTAAGTATCATGTTTTCAAATCCAAATTTAATTTTTTTAAAATTTCTGTTAAGTTTTTTGGTACTTGAGTCATTTAGGTCGAGTATATGGTCATACGTTTTAAGTTCATTTTATAATTTATTACTTCCGGCAGTCATTATTATTATTTGGTTTCAAAGATTTAGATTGTAATTCTATATTCCAGTACCCTCGTTTGCTTTAGTCATTTATGTGTTATCACTTAATCATTTTGCGTTGAGAAACCGTGTCCAAGTTCACGTATTACTACGTTTTGTTATAATTTCGCACCTCTGTCAATCGAGTTTTATCTTGAAAACACTGTACAGTATGTATAACGTTTATAAAAATAGAACATTTTTAATTAATTAGACAGTTGGATTTTAATTCTCTCTCGTGAAACAGAAAGATGTAGTAGTGCCACGGTTCCTCTAAATTTAAGGTGGCTATTTGCCGTATAACAATACGTTTGTGACATCTTTAGTTAGAAGTTTAGTACTTCGTTTTGGTTAATGGATTTAATCGTTCGTCAAATACAGAAAAAAAAATCGGCTTTATACAAAATCAAAAACCGATGTCCGGTTTCTGAACGTGTTAACATGTTATGGATTACATGCTCTCTGATCTTTGCAATCCGTTGTCGGGCGACAAAAGTAGTATAAATTTCTTGTTCATTTTATATTTTTATATGTAAGAACTTTTTCCAATCGCGGACCGCACTCCCCAACCCCCCTAGCTACGCCGTTGATTAAATTCATAACTATGTGAGTTAACGCTTGTTACTATTTTATGTACCGACGCTTCAGTTTGGTGTTCTGTGTGAATACACAATATGTGATTTACGTTTAACCACCAAAGGCCTTTGAATTTAATTTGATGTTGAATTTAAATTCGTTGCCTTTTTTTTATTAAAATTTATACTAATCGTTTATTTGTATGAATTTATTTTGTGTGTAAAATTTTGTTTGTTTATTGAATTTTTATTCTTTTTATCTATTGGATTTCTTCTATGTAATAAATATTAATTTGTTAAAATGTAACGGAGCTGTTAATCAATTAATCTTTTCGCGAGTCAATTTTATTTGTTTTTTTTTAGATTTAGTGACTCTACACACTAAAAAGTAGGTTCGAATAGTGTGTACATCGCTTGACGTGTTATTTGGTTGGCAAGGTACAGAGGTCCCTTTTTGATTCTGATTTTGACTTTTATTTTCACATTTTGAGTTTTCCAAATTAGTCACGGTAATTAGTTCGTTTATATTACCGCAATCCAAGGTAATTTTCTCACTCATCACGACAAAAGTTTGAGTTTGGTTCTAGTTCTTATAAGTGTTTATCATCCATTTACTTCTAATTTGATAACAAGTTTTAGGAATAAAGTTTATGGTGCTGCTATGGGTTTTCTCCTATCGCCTGTTGTAGCTAACATTTTTATAGAATCTTTTGAAACGGTTGCGTTGAAATCATCAATATTAAAATCTAGAGTCTACTTTCGGTATGTTGACTATAGGTCTCATGGTCATCTCAAATTGTCTAAGTTTCTTCATCATCTAAACAATCAATGTCCAGATATCAAATTCACCATGAAACTCAAAACTATTAGTTCTTCTCTCCCACTTCTTGATGTTTTTGTGACTCTTAAACCCGACGGACTCCAAACGTTCAGTTACTGAATCTTTGGTTCAAAGCGTTTTTTTTCATTTGCCAACCTGAGAATCTAGATTCGGAACCTTTGTAAACAATGGTAATATGAAACGAAATAGTTAGATAATTAATCGTCATCTACATCTTCGTGATCGAGTATCTGAGAACTTTTCTATTTCCAAATCCAATCCAAAATTGGCATTGTTATCTTACATTCATAAGGCCACAGATCAAATAGGAAAACTTCTTCGTAAGAATGGTGTCAAACTCATATTCAACTCGACGGACAAACAGACTCTTCTTTCTCCCAACGACAAATTTCCTACACATATAAACTCGTTTGGTCAACGTTTAAAATTATCCGTCTTATATTACGACTGAGTCGCCTCCAATAAATTACGATTCTTCACTCAATTTTGAATTGATCTTTTACATCTTGGAAGAAAACAAAAAACGGTGTACCGATTGAATTCCGATTTGTCTACTGATTCAATCTATATGAATGATTCTTTAAAGTGAACGAAAACGAATCATTCAATATAAGAAACTGAATATTTATTGTTTTTTTATTGAATATATCCTAAACTTTTGTAGGTACATTTTTTGTTATTTGTTTTTAAATAAAAACATATTCTAGAACTTCGAGAATGTTCGTGACAATTTCGGAAACAATCAGAATATTCCAGTCGAAGATTAAAGAAAAGTAGGAAAACGGAATAAACTTAATCTTAGTCTTTAAGAATAAATAAATAAGTGCATATTCAGTGTTTTACGCGTGTGACGCCTTTAGTTTTGCCGGTGCTCCTTATCAAAGGCACGTCCTTTTCGACCGTAACTCATTCAGAACTGCACTCAACTAACCTTGACGATACTTCTTCTTTATATACGTTATTTAAGTTACTAAGGTTAGAATCTGGCTTGGTTCACAAGCTGAGTAATCTAACTTGGTTATTTGTTTGAGTTCTTTGATTCTGATGAAGCATCTTGCAAAAGTGAGCAAAACGTTGGCAGCTTAGGTACAACAATGATACGGTCCAAACCCGGAAGACGTTCTTATCTTAGTATACATTTCAGCCGTGGAACTTTTCGCTATTTTAAATAATTTATTAGAATGAATTTAATACTGTACCATTTCAAAATCATCAGTAAACCACAATCGAAAATGGCTGAAAACCTTCAGTGAAAGCATTTGTATTGATTCAGATTTGGTTTTTCCCAGAATGATAATGATTTTGGTAAATGTTGCCTTTTCAGTTATCTTTGACAAAATCAATTTCTTTTTCACCAAATTATGAGCATTATTAATCAGTACCAATTTTTGTAATTGTTTTTTTTTTAAGTGATGATGAGTAGTACCAAATTCAGTGGTAAGTTCATTTAAAAGGAATCAGAGATAACATAGACTCTGGACAATGTAGTATCATTATAGCTTTTAACGAATCGATTCGTGCTTTCAAGCTTAGTTTTTGACGGCTCTGTTTTATTAAAAGTGAATTTTTAAAAAAATTCAAAAGGTTCGACCAGTGTCTCAATTTTTTTTAACGACAAAAAACGTGTACGTTTGCAATAACTTAAAAAATGTTATAGAATAACTTTCCTCAATTGAAAGCTGCTGAATAAAAAAATTAACAAATGCTTCTAGTATCAACGCCATTTGAATTGAAACGTTCGAGAAGTTATTTGCAAATGCAAGAGCCTTCTAGAAGCTGTTATCCATCTTCTAGAAGATATACCGAAAAATAGGGAACGCTCGAGAAGGATTTCCTTATGTGTATATATACCGACGAAACAAATCGTAGGTCAGTTATTTCCGTAATGCGAAGCCTGCAGTGTTAAGAAGATTATCAAGTTGAAATAAATAAGTGTGTAACGCGTGTGCGATAAAGATACGGAGTACGTGACTTTGATATAAACAACTTTCGGTGTTTAGATAAATAGAAGATATCTTCGTGTAAGTAATAGTGCGATATAAATTAAAGTGTAAGTGTTTTATTAAATATTATTAGATTTAATTAGTTCAGTTAATTTAAAAGTGTACATATTTCTAGTATAAGTAAACGTATTTTTAGTCGTTTAAATAAATTAGTTTTTAATAAATAAATTCGCAACAGAATGTTGGTACATCAACTCGTTATTACGTCCATATGCTGATGGTTAAAATAAATAATATCTAAATTTGAGTTTTTTTAAAATAGAAAAAAAATTAAAGAAACATTTTGAGCCCTCTCTGAAGTCAGAGAACTAATACGTGTAGAAAAAACGGAAATATATAAACAAGGAAATTATAGACTAAACTACAGATGATGTAAGTGATGAAAGCAATGTTTTAAGACGTAATGTTAACGAAGCAAGATTTAAACAAAAAATCTTACTAAAAATAGACGACCTTCTTAAGAAGGCAGTTAATCCTCAACACATTTTTAGTTTTTTGTCACTGAAGTTATAAAAAGAGTCACAAGGCTAAGAATTGAGTTGTAAATTGCAAATATTTGTAAGAAACATAAGGTAAATGACGTAGAACAAATAGTTTAGTTATACCGTTGGTTATACTTACAAAAGAGTCAAATATTCCAGATGTAAGAAGGAAGTCAAACTTCTTAAGGAGAAATGTGAAAGCATATATATTACGTACGTACGGTGTATGTACAAATTACGTACATAAAAAATATACGTAAGATGTATCACAAATGTACACTCAACTGAACAAAAAACGGGACACCTTGGTTAGTTCGAATGAAATAGTTAGTGGTGTAAACCAGGCTTATTAGCGAATGCGATCGGCTATTATTCGTGACCGGTCGCAATACTATTCAAGAAATTCAAATTGGACAAATAAATATTGACAATACCAGATCAAATTCTTCATCCGCAAAAACTAAATCAATTTTTATACGAAATATTTTCGTGTGCAAATAAAACTTCTATATTGAAACAGTGCAAAAAATTGATTAAATCCTAAAAGTAATTTTGACCAGTATTTACCAACGAATAAAAAAAGCATTTGAATTTACTTTCAAAAACTATAAAAATGGTCGATTCCAGAGTAAAAATTCAAGTTAGGATAGGTGTCCAGGGTATCAAAATAATAATATTTAAAATATCAAATATATTTAATAATACCAACAATATATAAAAGTAATATATAAATCTGAAAATACTGTATGTATAAATCACAATTTAGATGTAATTTTCAAATTTGGAACATTATCAACTTTGATTTCACGCCACCACTTTGGCCTAGACATTGCATTAGGATTGTTGAAAAATTCCGCTTGGATGCTCTCATACAACTAGAAAGAAAGAATGATTTTATTACAATTATGGTTTCGTTTTAATATACTTTTCCATCCGCTCTGCCCAATATCGAATTTAGAACAAAATCTGATGGTGCCAAAGAATCTACTAGTGGAACGGCAAAATCCTTGATAACGCCACACAAATCCAAAATCGCATCTTTAACTAACTGTGCTAAAGGTTGATTATTGTCATAACGTCCTTGGTATAAATAGACCAAATGCTTATCTAAAGTAGACAAGCCGTACAATAATCCAATATTTACCAACACGAATTTTAAGTCTTTTTTAATTTTGGGTTGCGATATTCGTGCCTGGTAATAGCTTAAAGCGACGTATTCCCCATACGCTTTTGAAAGAACTGCTGCTGCATATACCTGAGAGTTATTTCGAGCAGTGAATTTACACTGAGTTGCTTCAAACACACGTGTTCGCTTTTCGTGAGTGATTTGTAGCAAATACGTTATCAACCACCGATAACAGTCCATTATAACTACAATTTTCATCAGTAACATTATGTAATATTTACGGTCAATCTTTTCTTACAATCTAAATTTTTGACGTCTTCGACTTTAGTAAGTTGCAGCTTCGATGATAGTATTTCTCCATGTTTTATTAAGAAGGAACACGTTCCAAGTGGGCTTTGAACGGTGCCAGTTTTAAGAACGGATACCCACTGTCTTAGAAGCCAATTACTAGTCTGTTGCACTAAGACGTTATTGTCTCCCTCATAGCTGACACACGGATCTACCGTGTTACGCAACTCGCCTAAGCGCGTCGCTTTTAAATACCCGTGCCCGCCACAAGCTTCCCTACACTCCTGGATTGCATCTCTACAAGTCCACGATATCAGTGGCTTAGAAGCTGATATAATAGCGTGAATTTCTGAAATTGTTTCTCTCTAAAAAAATATTTATTAAAGTCGCGCGATGTACGGGCAAAAACACATTACTAAATTATCAATCGCCGTATCCGTATTGGACATTTCCACCGCGTTTAGGTAATCCATTGCGACATCGGCCACAAAAATTTTTATAACACCCGCGGCCGACAAATAAGGAAACAACCGCCATTGCTGCAAAACCAAATTAAAACCGTTTCTGGATTGTTTTTACTAAATTACGTGTAATTGGTATTCGAGTATAGGAAGTTCTTTGCCAGTGCTTGGACCAAACTGTGTCCGCAAAGCGGCATATCGAACAGCAATAGTCACGGCGCTTATTAGGTTGTTGGCGCATTCTTGCATTATTCCAACGCGACCTGCTGAAAGATTCTCGAGCGCTGCTCCAAGAATTTTTCCGGGTTCTGAAAAACTGCTTTCGTATTCACCGTCAGGTGTTACGTCTGCAGTTCTATTTAACAAATTTTCTCTAGGGATTCTATAACCTTGGAACATGATGAACCTAAAATTAGGCCAGTGACTTTACGGTTAACGTTTCTTAAGCGATTGTACCCGTTATCGATACCGTTAAGTCCGATTTTCTCACCAATGTCGCCTACTATAATACCAGGGTAAGGTAATAACGTTTTTGGGTCACGTATTGGTACAACAAACGCGTGTAAACCGTGGCATTGTCCGTTTGTGTAAAGTTGGGCGAATAATAGTACCATCGTGCAAGTTTTCCCTATGCATAGTTTGTCAATGAGGTGTTTCGCTGTATCAAACCGACATACCTAAGTTTCCTACCCAGCATTTGGCAGCCTTAAAATCTGGAGTGTTTATGACAAATTCCTCGGTTTCTTTGTCGTAAGTTGCCGTGGTTCGCATATTCCTGGCGTCGCTGCCATGTGCCACTTCCGTTAATGCTAACGCTGAAAGAATCTATAAAACAGATACTAAATCAAATCCGTGCATAACTCTATTACTTGACGATTCCAGATAGCTTCGATTATATGTTTATGTCTTTCTGTTCCTAACGTCGATAAAGTGTTTTGGAAAAGAAGGATCCCTATCGCTTGTTTTACGGATACGTCCGGGTACGACGCAGCAAGAGCTTCATTAATTGCCATTAAATATCTCGCCTAAGTACTTTAATATAAATATACGATCAAAGTTTTAAACAAAGCATTACCCTTTCTTTTACTGTTGCTTTCTGTCCGTTTGTAGGCATAAACTTATACTTTCTAAACTGTTCTAGTTGCAATGCCGCTATTCGTTTTTGTTCTTCGGACGGTAGCTCTTCTTCTGACCTTTGAAAAAGTGGATCTTTTTCTAGCGTGTTCCAGACATTAATCTACAAGAAAATGATCTATTAATCAGTTGCGTACATTAGAAAATTAAATCGTAAAATTTGCGTTGCCAAAAACTTACTTTAATTTTCAAAAGATCCGGTCGTTCAAAAACGAATTTGAGCTCTTTCCAATCAAAATTAACTCGTTTCCTATACGCGTCCAATGGACCCGAAGGTAAGTCATCGATAATTGAGGTATCCATGGGTAAATCCTGAAAAAACGCAACTATAAATAATAGCTAGTCAATAACTACGTTAAAATACTACAAGTACTTGGCATTGCAACGCTCGTACAGTTGCAATATTATGTAATTACTGTGATGATTAGCATCATTATTTGTTAAAGAAAAGCAAGCACTACCGCAAATCGTCAATACTGTGTTAATTTAGAAGAACATGCGATACCTTTCACCGAATTAAACCCAATTATCGTTTGGTATTAAAAAATTAGGTACTTAATAATATTTCGAGCTATAATCAAAGAGCGAATACTTACAATGATACGTTTCATTACCCACTATTTCCACAGCGTGCATCAAGAAGAATGACGAGTGATAAAATTGTAAACATTACACCTTAAGAATCTACGCGATTGAGTAGCTTCGTCGTAAATTAAGTAACAAAACGGTTTACATGGTTTTTAACACATCCCATTGTCACGGTCATTCTGTACGGTGCCATGTAAAGCAAAATCTGACAAATACAATACTAAAATATTCCTCGCTTCGTACATATAACAACATATTTGTATACTAGATATTTTCACTACCTTTTATTTATTTCTTCTATGCCGCCAAGAAAAATTAATTAATTTGCCAAAACACACAAAATGTATTGAAACGTTCTCGAACGTCTAGAATACTCCAGGCAATGTACAAAACAAGCAGAATATTCTAGTCCAAAATAAGACAAAAATACAAAAGGCGAACGAAAGAAATCAGAGTCAATCTAAAAAAGAAGCAAATAAGTAAGTGTGTGTTAAAGTGTTTATACGCGTGTGCCAGTGTAGATAAATCAAAATGACTGCAGATTATCTTATCCCGAATTGCGTAGGGTCAGAGTGATATAACTTGTTTGTAAATGATTATTTTCTTAATTAATAAGCTATACATTTTATTAGTGTTCGTTCTATTGTGCTTTCGTTTAGTAAAATTAGTTACATTTATAATAATCGATAATCGTTAAATAGTTAAATTCTTTCAATTTTGAATGAAAATTGTACAAAGTAAAAAACAGAAACTTTGCAAAAAGATACTATAAATAAGCAAAAAAAGTGAAAGGACAAAGAAACACAGAACAAAGTGTTCTCTAAACATGCACTTTGTTTTAAAACAATTTTATTTTTCATAAATTTTAATTAAAAAAAACATTGTTTAAAACCAAAACTAACATTTGAAAAATTTAACTAAAACTAATCATTGTTTTAAAAATATTTAATATTTTCGTAATCGCGTAAAACAGTCATCACAACCGAGTATATTGCGAATTGTTAAAAACACAGTCGTTATTTCAACGTTTTTATTACGTGTAAATAGTAAATTTTACATGTAGGTAAAATTCAGGAATTTTTTTACGTATTTTTTTCAAGTTATGTGAAGATGGTTTACAATATCTGTTCAATTATTCCTATTAAATACCGATTTTTAATTGTTTCTTAATCACGTCAATATTGCGTTTGGCATAATTTAAGAACCATGCTTTATACTAAACCAGATGAAGCTTTTGCTAACAAAGTTGTAAGACAAAATAACTATTGAAACGTTCTCAAATTTAAGAGCCATCTCGAAGTTGTTATCCATTTTCTAGAACGTATACCGAAAAATATGGAACACTCGAGAAGGATTTCCAAAATGTGTATATATACGGAACAAACAAAGCGTAGGTCAGTTATTTCCGTAATGCGAAGACAGCAGTGTTAAGAAGATTATTCAAGTCTAAATAAATAAGTCGTTAGCGCGTGTGTGTAGATAAACATACGGAGAATAATCTTGTATGTGACTTTAACGTAAACAAGTGGTGTCACGGTGCGCGGTCGCGATTAAGTAATTTGATATCGCTCCCGTAGTAAAAACATTGATTGCATAAATAAATAAAACTTTAGTTAGGGATTCGCGTGTTTGTTTATAGCATTTAATCTTAGCTGTTAAACCAGTGTCAGACTTTATTAAAAATTAGTATTATTAAATTTTGTTTTAAATTATTATTCGTGGTTAAATTTATGCCGGTGACGCATTCACAAGCAGTTAAAATGGATGCAAAACTATTTGAATTTCTTGAATCAATAAAAAATGGTCAAGAATCGATGAATAGAAAAACGAAAGAAAAGTTTCACGAAAATTCGCAAAAAATGGAAGCAAATTCTCAGAAAATTGAAGAAAAATTATTTGAAAATACCCAGAAAATAGAAGAAAAATTAATGGAAAATTCTAGACGTTAAAAGAAGAAATACAAACGAGCATAGAAAATCAAATCAAAATTGTTCAAGAAGAAAACCAAGCAGATATGTTAAATTTAAAAGAAGAAATTTGCGAATCTGTGAATGACAAAATAGAAGTAGAAGACATATTAGAACAAAAACTAGAAAAAAAATTGAGAGAAAGAATACAACTGCTTGAAGAAAGAATGACCCAAATGAATTGTCACGGTGAAGGAAGCGTCACGAGTGAAGATTTAATAATGGACCATCGAGAAGAAACCACACACAAGTTTAAAGTTGTTCCACCACATTTTGATGGTAAAGTTCCATGGTTAACCTACTACAAGCAGTTTGAAGCCGCAGTTACAGCTAATCGTTAGAGCAACAAGCAGAAAGCGACGTCTTTAATAGTGTCCTTACGTGGAGAAGCGCTTGGAATTTTACAAACTGTTCCTGACCACCTGCAACAAAATTACGAACTTTTAATTTCACGATTAGAAATGAGATATGAAGATGATCATCTTCAACAAGTGTATCAGGCTCAAATAAAAAGTCGGGTTCAAAAAGCTGCCGAAAGTCCTCAAAAGTTTGAGGCTGACATCGCCAGATTAACACAGCTTGCGTATCCTACAGCGCCAGATACCTTCTTAGAGCAGTTGGCTATTCAAACCTTTGTAAACGGCCTCCGAGACAACGAAACGCAGCAGACTTTCCGGTTAGCTCGACCGAAGACATTGGATGACGCTTTGGTGCATGCTTTGCAGTTTGAAGCAGCAAAACAAGCATCGCAACGAGACGCTCATAGACTCTGCTGTGCTGCAGAAGTACCCGTACCCTGGAAAGCATCGAGGAGATAGCGCGACGAAATAGAGTATTCGACCATCAAGTACTGGTAGACGACATCACGGAAGAAGTTATCCTGGGAATAGACGTGATAAAGAAGTATAGGTTCCATTTGGATATGAAGAACAATCTCCTGAAGATCGACAATGAAGAAATTCCTTTTCATTCGTCAGAGAAGGCAGTCGTGCGAGTCTTATTAAGTAAAGACGTGATTCTGACTGCAAAGACGAAAAGTGTGGTGATGGCACGCCCAGATGGAAATCTCCGGGAAGGCTACACACGCGCGATTGAACCAATGGAGGGCGGCTTAGTTGAAAAGGAACTACTCGTTGGCAGAACTTTAGTACGAGTAAAGAACACGATGCCAGTAAGGATCTTAAACATCAACTCAGATACTGTAACGTTGAAAAAGAAAACCGTGGTAGGCCCATGCACGCCAGAATCACATATTGTGAGATGCGTGAAGTCGAAAGAAGATACGCCGCCAAAAAAGTGTTCACAACATCTATTGGACATTCTTACCACCAAATGCCGAAACCTCAGCCAAGACCAGCTGGCTAAAGTTAAAGTGTTGATCTAAGAGTATCAAGATGTGTTCGCGCTGTAGAGTGGCTCCAAAGGAAGAACTAACGCGATAAAACATAAAATTAATACCGGAGACTCTCAGCCGATACGACAACATCCACGCAGACTTCTTTTGGCGAAACGAGAGGAAGCCGAACAAATAATTACGGATATGGAGATAGAAGGCGTAATTAAATATTCAAGTAGCCCATGTGCATCCCCAGTAGTACTCGTAAAGAAGAAGGATGGATCAAAGAGGTTTTGCGTAGACTACAAGCAGCTAAACGACGTCACCAAAAAGGACAGCTAGCCTTTACCCAGAATTGACGATACACTAGACACCCTGTCAGGATCCCAGTGGTTTCCCACGTTAGATTTAAAGAGTGGTTACTGGCAGGTAGAATTAGAGCCCAAGGATCGTAAAAAAACAGCTTCTACGATCGTAACTGGTTTGTGGCAGTTCACTGTGATGCCCTTCGGCCTATGTAACGCTCCTGCAACATTCGAGCGTTTGATGGAGACCATCTTGCGCGGATTGTCTTGGAAGACGTGCTTGATTTACCTGGACGACGTGATCGTGGTTGGAAGGTCGTTTGTAGAACACTTGAGCAACTTGAAGGAAGTGTTCCAGCGACTACGTGGGGCTAACCTCAAACTGAGCCCAAAGAAGTGCCACGTATTTAAGAAGAAAGTGCAATACCTTGGCCACGTGGTATCTAGAAATGGAGTAAAGGCTGACCCAGACAAAATCTGAGCAGTGCAAGCATGGCCAAGACCAATCGACAAACATCAGGTCCGAAGTTTTCTTGCGTTTATAGACGATTTGTACCCGGATTTGCTAATATTGCCAAATCTTTGACGAAATTGACGGAAGAAAGAGTAGAATTTAGATGGAATGAAGAGTGCGAAAATTATTTCCATCAACTAAGACAGGCCCCTAGTCACTTCGCCGGTTCTGAGTTATCCAAGAGAAGATGGAAAATTTGTTTTGGATACCGACGCAAGCAATCTGGCCATAAGCGCGACTGCAAGAGTATAACTATGACACAAAACACCGTGCCGGAAGCAGTCATCGAAACGCTGATGCCTTGACCAGAAGACCATGTCCGACAGACTGCAGCCATTGTTCGCGACTAAAAGAAAAAGTTGCATGCCTCCGGAGAACTGCTATGGTTGATGATGAGTGGGAACCTGAACAGTTACGTCGCGAACAAGAAGACGATCCTGAAATAATACTGCTTCTGGACTGGAAAGAAAGCGGCCGACGACCAACCTGGGAAGAAGTGAGTGCTTTGGACAGAAACATGAAAGCGTACTGGGCGCAGTGGAACTCCTTGATAGTAGAAGAGGGCCTTCTTAAACCATCTCTAGAAAGTGCCGAGGGCACGGGAAACAGACTACAGTTGGTAGTGCCAAAGAGCAAGGTGTCAGAAGTGTTGAAGCATCTCCACGATGGGACATCAGGAGGACACTTTGGCATTAAGAAGACGTTGGGTAAAGTGCGAGAACGATTCTACTGGATGAACTGCAAAGAGGACGTCATGAAATGGTGCCGTAAATGCACGGTCTGCGCATCAGGAAATGGTCCAGCGAGAAAGCGCAAAGCACCAATGAAGTAATACAACGTAGGAAGCCCTTTGGAAAGAGCAGCGATTAACATCGCAGAGCCGTTCCCAGAATCCGATTTGGCAAATAAATACATCTTGGTGACGATGGATTATTTCACGAAATGGACCGAGGCTTACGCCATACCCAATCAAGAAGCAGCTACAGTCGCAGACGTATTAGTAAAAGAGTTTTTCTGCCGGTTTGGAGTTCTGTTGGAATTACACTCCGATCAAGGCCGCAATTTTGAGTCCGGGCTGTTTCAAGAAGAGACTGGGATCAGTACTTGCACGTCTTCCTAATGGCATACCGATCATCCGTTCACGCAAGCACAGGCCAAACACCAACCTGTGTGATGCTCGGTCGCGAAATACGATTGCCACGCGACCTTGAAGTTGAACAAAGACCAGAAGAAGAAGTTGCTGGAGAAGATTACGTCAGCAAGCTGGCCAAGAGGCTAGACGAAGTACATGAAGAGGTCCGTAAAAGCACACAAATTGCCAGCGACAGGATGAAAACAAGATATGACTTCAAGGCGCAAAATGGTGGGTTTCAACCTGGCGATATGGTCTGGTTGTATAAGCAATGGGAGGGCCCCTATGAAGTCATGCAGCGTATTAACGTATTGTTGGCGATAACCACAATACGCAAGTTCAAGTCCGAACCAGAGTAATAAGCTACATAACCAGGAATCAAACCGAAGAAATGTAGTTCGAGAAGTTTATGAACTTATACGGAGGTTCTGGAAAAGCTAGGTTCGGAGTTACCACCGAGGAACAACAAGACCTGTTCCAGACACAAAAAGATTACGCCATCGCACATTGCGTCAGCGAGGATCTTGACATGTCCAGAGGGGCTGCAGTCGTGTTTAAAAAGAAGTTTAGGCAGCTAGATGAATTACGAAGACAGCAACCGGCAGTCGGAAAAGTTTTAGAACTACGTGGTGACAGACGCTTCGTTTACTATTTGGTCACCAAGAAATGCTCACGTACCAAGCCGTTATACAAAAATCTGTGGCGAACATTATGGAATCTCAAGAGAGAAATGGAGTTCCACCATGTAAAGAAATTGGCAGTACCCAAGCTTGGTTGTGGCTTAGATCAATTAAATTGGAGGACAGTTCGAAACATGTTGGAGGTCGTCTTCCGAGGAACAGGCATTCAAGTGTTGGTCTGTAGTTACCAACCAAGGAGAATATTGGGTCAGGAAAAGTCCATTGACAGTTACTTTTATGGTCAAGGAAGTTGCCGAAATGGAGAAAGCTGCCGCTATCGCCACGATCCTTTCTACCGGTGTCGCATCCAGTTTTCTGTTCTGGGACAAAACAGTCCTAAAGAGGGGGCAATGAAACGTTCTCAAATTCAAGAACCTTCTCGAAGTTGTTATCCATCTTCTAGAACGCGTACCGAAAGATATCGAAGACTCGAGAAGGATTTCCAATATGTGTATAAATACGGAACAAACAAATCGTAGGTCAGTTATTTCTGTAATGCGAAGACAGCAGTGTTAAGAAGATTATTCAAGTCTAAATAAATAAGTCGTTAGCGTGTGTGTGTAGATAAATATACGGAGAATAATCTTGTACGTGACTTTAGTGTAAACAAGTGTGTGTAGCTATCCGCGGACTTTATCTTATCTTCGTGTAAGTAATATAAATTAGTGTAAGTGCTTTTATTAAATATTATTAGATTTAATTAGTTCAGTTAATTTAAAAGTGTACATATTGTTAGTATAAGTAAAAATATTTTTAGTAGACGTATAAATAAATTAGTTTTAATAATAAAATATCAAAATTTTAAATAAAACAATAATAAAATTCTAAGCTAAAGTTCACGTGTATTTAACGTAATCTAATTGATGTAATTATTACACTTTAGCTGGAAGTTAATAAAACGTTATATATACGTTTGCTTTTACGTAGGTCTCAACTCGGAAATATCCAACCAGTGAAGTACACGTACCAGTGAAGTGTCAATAATTTTATTAAATTACGAAAATGTGAAACGTCGACACGTAATAAATCCCCCTCAACAAAATTAAAACCTTGAAGCGATGACAAAGCTCAAAAAAAACCAGAAGTTTAGGCTTACGCCGAGGATCAAACCCTAGAAACCTAAACCAACTCACATTCATAGAAAACCCAACTCAGATAAAGAGAAAGAACCTGCCAACGTGTGAAACACCAAGTAGTGAGATCTTTGAGAAAAGAATCACCAAATCCTTCTCAACAGTCGCATGAAGCGGAGATGTCTAAGCACCAAAAACAAACAAAAAAACAGTTCTTCTCAAAAAACACCTACAACGATGAGAGTATAAAGTAAGAAGTTTTGGCAAGCGGCAAAGACCAAGAACACTAAAAACCAAAGTAAACCCCAATCTCTAGTAATCAAAACCCTCTTTAAACATAATCTCCAAAAACTAAAACACTCAAAAAAAAAAAAGAAAAATACCAAGTGGTAGATAATGGCAGTTGAATGTGGATGTGCAGCATCACAAAATAAGTAAAAAACGAAAACTATGTTGGTTATGTCAAAAAAGTCATCAACGGACAGTATGAGATTCTTCCTATCAAACAACCGAACAGACCCTAAGGATCTAAGAAAAGAAAACCAACGAAGAAATCTCAAACAAAAGAATTCTGATCAAAAATCGACAGAGAAACCCATCAGTAATCTAAAGGTCGCAACAAAAAAACCAAAAAGTTACACACACTACCGTAATATAACAAACAAGCTAAACATCAACCCATATAAGCCAAACAAAACCGAAAAAAAGAAGAGTATATTAGAAAGGATAGGAAACCAAACATCGCAAGTACTTATTTGTGATGTTGGAGTGTCACCTAGAAGTTAAAAACCGAAGAACGGATTACAATATCCAAAAAACAAAAGCAACCCAAAGTAAAAGAAATATCCTAACAGTGGTCAACAACATCAAAAATGCCGACTAAGCAAAAGTACGTAGAGTACAACAAGCAACGTTGCAGACTATTCCAGGTCCAAAACCAAACACAACTAAACAAAAATCAACTAAACCCAATCAGACAAGAGAAAGAAGAAATTTAAAAAGAAAAAATAAATAAAAGCGATGCAGCAGTAAATACAAAAGAGAAACACCACCAGAAAAAAAGAAATGAGCGTCCAAACAAGAAAATATAAACAGTAGAAAAAAAGGAAATGAAACAGCTGACCAACCCTTTTATGCTCAACCAACCGCCCTAGAAAGTGAACGATAAAGAGAATCAAAAACAAAGAAGAATAGTCGCAAGATCAAAGAAGAAAGAAATAAAAAACAGGAAAGATAAATATAGCAAAAACGGAGATAAAGCTTAATGTTAAAAACAAAAAAAGAAACTATCCCACGGTGCCCGTCCAACCGCCCGAATTTGTTACGTGTCATTCGTATCGCTGTGAGTGGTTTAACTTTAATAGAAACCTTGTTTGTTTAATTGTAATTAATTTTCTTATTATTAATTTTTTTTCCGTCGCTACCCCCCATTCCACCCCGGTGGATATTAAATAAATCCGAAACATCCAACCAGTAGAGTCCGTGTACCAGTGACGTGATAAGAATTTTATTAAATTACGAAAATATGAAACGTTAATACAAATGATACATAACAGATTTTCCAGTTAAGAATTTGATTAAAATTGCATATTCGTTAGATGTAAATTTATCCTGCCAATTGTTTAAAAGCACGTAATTGTGTAAAATTGCCTATAATAAAGTCATCATAACCTGGTACAGTAAAACGTAAAGAACTAAAAGAAAACAAACATTAAAAACACAGTTGTCACTTTAACGTTTTGTTTCACGTGTGAATAGTAAATCTTACGTGTAGGTCAAACTGATTTACATATTTTTCTTAAGACAACATTGCGTTTAACTATAACGTAATATTTACGAGTTTACAAACGTAAGAAAACCATACTATACCAGATGAATCTTTTGTAAACGTTTTATAGTCACAGCTGAAAACAATCATAAATTTCAGATACACACAATAATAAATCTAAATTCATATTTGAAGTTATAACGACACATTAGTTCTACGTTAATAAAACGTTATAGCACACTTATATATATTTATTTGATATCATGTGCTTTTCACGTTAAAAATTAAGTGAAAATTACGTATTCGTCATACGTAAATTTATCCTACCAAGATAAATAATATGATAGATTCAACTAAAGCTAATAAATAAATTCAAGCCTAAGATGATTACGATTAAAATAAAAAAAAACACGGTTTACAGTAATAGCGACTGCAGTTTATGTTATCAATTCATTCTGTTAATGTTACCATATAAATTAAAACCAAAAACTTTGCTTGATTCTTAATCTAATTGTGTGTCTTGATTTTCATAACAAACTGATTACTGCTGACTAAATAGGTAAGCACATTACGTTTTACTGACGTCAAAATTACGTACGAGACGTCATTAAGACGTGTCAATACAGTCATATAACGCCAGTGTGCTGCCTGGGATTATACCATCAGATGAAGCTTTTGTTAAAGTTTTATACTCAAAGCTAAAAGATAGATAACTATCTTAAATTTGAGATAAAAATAATAAAATTCTAAGCTAAAATTCACGTATATTTAACGTAATATAATAGATGTAATAACTAGACATTAGTAGTACATTAATAAAACGTTCTATCCAACTTAAACATATACATTTGAAATTGTGTTTTCATGGTAAAAATTACGTATTCGTCATACGTAAATATAACCTACTAAGATAAGTAAAAATATTGCTTAAAAGATTATACTAAAACAGTTACGATTGCAATAAAAAACACGGTTTATAGTAATTGTGACTGCAGTTTATGTTATCAATTTATATGTCTTTAGTATAAATATTGTTGTTGAATTAGTTACGTTCATTTTCATAATCGCGTAAAATTGCTTATAATAAAGTCATCACGACCGTGCCTAATGCTATGTAAAGAAATTTACAAAAAAAAAATTAAAAACACAGTCGTCATTTTAACGTTTTGTTTTACGTGTGAATAGTTTGGTAAAACTGATCATTTTTTTAAATATTTTTCTTCAATCAGCATTGCGTTTGTCTATAACGTATTATTCACGTGTTTACAAACGTAGAAAACACCAAAAACAAAAACTTATTTTAAGATATTATGCACGTTTAATTAATATTTGGTTCTTATGATATATTTATGAGACATTTTACTACATATTGCTACGTTATTTCTGAAACTTAAAATATTAATATTAAACTAAAATGTATTTGTTTTAATTTAATGTTATTGTTTCGGTATCATCGCTCAGATGCGTCAATATTGCGTTTGATTTTAACCTATTATTTATTAACAAGATTCCAGCGACAGTTATTTCACCTTAACCAAATCAGAACAATTTATGTTAAGCCACGATACAACAAACGAAGTGTTTTTAAAATTTTTGCATTACTTTGTTATAAATTAGTATTACAATTGGTATTGTTCCATATTAATAACGCAAACCTTTGCTTTTAATCTCTATCGTTCTACATTATATATATGTTAGTGTAAAAGTTTAAAATAAAACCAAAAAATTACTTTATGCTTTTTAATTCTGGCACCTAATTGTGTAGTTTAATTTTCGTATTGAACTGAGTACTATTGATTAAATAAGTAAATAAATAAACTAAATCTTATGTTTGTGTAATCTTACTTTAAGAACCATGCGTTATACTATACCAGATGAAGGTTTTGTTAACGTTTTATAGTCAGAGATGAAAGATAAGGTAACTATCATAAATTTAGATAAAAACAATAATAAAATGTCTAGCTAAGATTAACGTGTATTTAACGTAATATAATTGATGTAATAACTACACATAAGTTGTACGTTAATAAAACGTTACAATTGTTTAAAACGAAATTAATGTTTGAAAAATTCAAAAACTGATAATTGATTTAAACTAAAATGAGAACATCTTCCGGGTTTGAACCGTGTTGCCAGCGTTTCGCCCACTTTTGTCAGAGGCTTCAACAAGGCGTCAGAGGACAATCGAAAAACTCAAACAAGCAACCGAAATATAACTAAGAACCTCTCAAGAATTAGGTAATCCCCTTGTGAACCAAGTCAGATTTTAAACTCCACAGAAGTGGCTTCAGAAAAAATAGTCTCCGTATATAAAGAAGAAGTATCGACGCAGGTTAAGTGCGATTCTGATTGGGTTACGGTCGAAAAGGGGCGTGTGTTTGATAAAGGGGTAATGACCGAGAACCAGACAAGGAATAACTCAAAACTATGATCACCATTAAAGTTATTGCGGTGTTTGACGATTTCTATGATCTCTCGAATTTTCCTATTGAAGAATGGAGATTTCGCAATCACCAATATCGCAATATCCAAATCTATATAGTGACGTGTTGTGAAATAATGTTCAGCAACCGCAGACTTCGAATTGCTGGAATAACTGCCTATGATTTGTTTGTGCAACATTTATACATTTTGTCCAAACGTTCGAGAATTTTCTATATCTTTTGGTGAACGTTCTAGAAATGTACAAAAACTCGAAAGTTCCCGGACTTGAGAATAATATTTTATACGTTTCAATATGGTACAAAACTCTTTAAATGTAAAAATTGTGTTACCAATTTTGCAATATAACAGACGCTTACCGGACTTAGTAACTGCTTCCCAAAAGCCTCCAAAATGAAGAACATACGGAGGGTTAGAAACCCATTTTATACTACGAAGTGAGAAACGTTTGCAAACTGAATGATTGTTTTTGCGCAAAAAATCATACAGATCAGTAAGATTTCTAACCGTGCTAACAAAATTGCGACTAGAGTCTGATCTAATGCGTTATGGTTTTCCGTGGCGCGCGATGAACCTATGTAAACAAGCAAAAAAAGGTTTTGCAAATAAAGACGAAGCAAACTCAAGATGTACAGCTTTAGTGGCGATACAGACAAACAAAAACAGACAACATTTAGCAGTACGAGACTAACAAAAACTATTAACTTTAACAGTAATAAGTCCTGCTTAATCTACGCCGGTTACGGTGAATAGTAAAAACACAATAGAGCAGAGAAATGTTTGCTGAGGTAATAACAGCGGATGACAAAAAACAACGAGGGCCAGGCAGAGAAAACCTGCTTTCCGTCCATCCTAAGGAGACCCCTTTCATTAATAAAAAGAGACAACTGGTCTTTAAGAAAAGAGACGTTTACCTTACCGAAGCAACAAAATATATTCTCTACAATAAGCGGCTTAAGTTATACGGACGCAAGCATGCGTAGCCTTTTGTAGTTTGGCAGAAGAAAGAGGTAAAAGTATGCTACCAAGAAAAAAAGTTGGGTTTTGAGCTTGAGCGCTTTGAAAGAAACGAACTATTTATGAAAACGTTCGATGCATTTCTAAGACAGAAGAAAATGGTTCGATTACTGGAAGCAAAGAATGAAAAGGTGCAATGCAAGTAAGAAGAATTGCGCCTACTTTAAGATCAGGTAACAAAGAGACCAAAACTGTCGGAGTAGAAAGAAAAGAAAGAAATCCAAAAAGAAGCGTTGCTCATAACTTTAGGAGTATCATCACGACAAGCTAAAACAGCAGACTTTTCGGCAGTACCAACGTGATACCATTGATGACGTTCACTGAGATGCAATACGACAAAAGTATAAAAACGATGCGGAGAAAGTGAAAACTACTTGAGCGTCAGTAACATGCCTTTTTCTTATACTACGATCATGTTATAAAATGCGTGTAATGATAAAACGACCGGTTTCACCAATGTAGACTAAACCACATGAACAAGGATTTTGGTATACACCTTGAGATGAAAGTGTAGGAAATTCGTCCTTGGGAAAGAAAGAATCTTAGCAATTTTGCCTGTCGAGTTAAGTATGGGTTTAATACCATTCTTACAAAGAAGTTTCCCTATTTGAACTGTAACCTTATGAATATAGAGTGAAATGCTAATTTCGGATTGAATTCGAAAGTAGAAATGTCCTTAGGTAACGCGTGCAGGTGGACGTAGACGAGGATTAATAACTATTGAAATATCTCGTTTTATATAACTATTGTTTACCAAGGTTCTAGTAATATGACGGAGTTCCGAGTCTAGATTCTCAGGTTGGCAAATAGAAATAGCGCGATGAACCAAAGATTCAATAACAGAACGTTTCTGTGCAAGATGATGATGAGACGAGGCATGAAGGTATCTGTCCATATGTGTCGGCTTGCGATAAACAAAATAGCCCAGAAGTTCGTCGGGTTTATGAGTGACAAAAACGTCAAAAAAAGGTAGAGAACCATTCGTTTCAATTTCCATGGTAAATAGAGGAAAAGCAGCACTAGAAACATGTTCGTAAAACTTGTTATCAAATTGGAAGTAAATGAATCTAAACACTTATCAACAAGAGGAACCAAACTCAAGCCCTTGTCATGGTGGGACAGAATCTGTTCGATGATTAAAAGCGAATCTTTGATAAGAACTTGGGTAAAAAGTGAAGTGACATCAAAATTCACAAGGAGATCTTGAAGTTCAAGTTTTATAGTTTCTAAACATTGAATACAATGTTGAGAGTTGAAGATGTGAGAAAAGCGTAGCGTAGCGTAATCAATTTGGTTCCAAACTACAGTAGCGTTGCCTTTATCGGCTGGAAGAACAATGATATCCGGGTTGCTATGAATGAGATCTGAGATGTGGCGAGGTGTCTTATAAACATTCTTTAGGAATACGTTTGGAAGCAACAGCATTTAGATTTATTTCTGTTCAAATGTTGTTGTTGAATTAGTTATACTCACTTTAAAAGTATTTGATATTTTTGTAATCGTGTAGAAGCCTATAATAAAATTATCACAGTCGACTATAATACAACGTAAAGAACTAAAAAAAAACATTAAAAGCACAGTCGTCGTTTTAACGTTTTGTTTTACGTGTAAATAGTAAATTTTACGTAAGTAAAATTGACAACGTTTTTTATATATTTTTCTAAAGTCAATATTGCGTTTGACATGAACGTATTATTCACGTGTTTACAAAGCTAAAGTACGCCAAAGACAAATACTAATTTTAAGATATAATCACGTTTAATTAACATTCGGTTCTTGTGATATATTTATTATTCTACATTATTCTTAAGCCTCAAAATATATTTTAACTAAAACGTGTTTGTTTTAATTTACTATTAATTTTTCGTTATTCTCAGTCAAATACGTTAATATTGCGTTTGATTTTAACGTAGTTTTTACGTCTTTATACACTAAGATTCTAGCGACAGTTACAAACAATTTCGCTCTATGCATCACACTAAATTTTGTTGCGCATCCTATACAAAGTATTTTTAAACACAATGTGCAATTATTCTATATATCGTAACAACTACACGTTAGTTGCACGTTAATAAAACGTTATATCAAACTTAAATAATATGCATTTACTTTAGTGCGTTAAAAATTAAGTGAAAATTACATATTCGTCAAATTGTTCTTTAAAAAGCCAAATTGAAAGTACGTTTCTTCAAGTAAAAGATTTGTTTAATATCATAAAGTAGACTTTCTTCCAAAAAATTTCATTTGTGTAAAAAATATAGTTTTATTGCTATATCGATTAAAAGTCAAACTGAAAAAAAGCACAAAATCAATGAAACTTAGTAAAAAACCAAAAAAGCTCAAAGATATAGCAAAACAGTATAGATAATCAAAAACAGGGAACAAAAGAAAGCGAAATTTGAAAAAAAGGCGAAAGTGAGTATAGTAAGCTTTAGGAAATAAAAAATACACAAGATGATAAACTTACAATATCACAAAAAGAACAAAAAAACATATTTATGAAGAAAAGTGCGTATTACAAATGAGTTTTTTGCGATTGGTATACTAAGAAACTCTAAGAACAAATTTTAGCTTTTAAAGTAATTTGGTCTGATGAAAGCGTGATAAGCAACAATGGCGTTTTCAAACGGCGTAACAAACATTATTGAGCAACAGACAATCTTCACTTTGAAAAAGGAGCAAAGCATCAACATCGATTTGGTTTTAATAGGTGGATAGGCGTTTTGGGTGACAAAATAATAAGGCCTTTAATAGCACAACAATGCCTTGGATGTATTACCTCTAACAATCGTTAACAACTACTGGCTTCAACAAGATAGTGCCCCAGTGCATCATTCAGTCCAAAAGCGAGCAAAGTGATAAAAATGTGGCATGTACCAGATGAACATTCTTTATCTGATCATCGATACCCAAAAACTGTCAAACGAACCCCAAACAAGATAACTTGGTGGAACAGGGAGCTTGACAAAGCAAGGGCACGCACCAGAAGGCTATTTAATACAGCCAAAAAAAGCGGAGACTGGGATGAATACAAAACCAGCATCACAACATACAACAATGCCATAAAAAAAAGCAAAAAGAGACTCATGGAGAAGATACTGTAAAAGGCCGCACTAAAAACACTGGTTCTTTGCTGACCGAAAACGGAAAGTTTACAGACTCGGTTGAAGGTACTTTGCAAGAATTACTGCAACACTTCCCGGGTTCGTCGTTAACTAAAGTTTCTAAGCACCAGGACCTAGAGGTACCAAACAGACGGGCACCCAAGAGGAACTGGGACTTAGCGAGAAAAATAATCAATTCTGAAAACGTAGAATGGAGAATCAATATGTTTAAACCCTTTCAGTCTCCAGGAGCCGATGGAATTTATCCCATCATGCTGCAAAAAGGATTTGCTGCTCTTCGAAACGCAGTATGCGAAATTCTCAGAGCCAGCTTAGCACTTTCGCACATACCAAACAGCTGGCGGATTGTCAAGGTAGTATTTATATCAAAGCCAGAGAGATCTACGTACGCCCAGGCAAAATCCTACAGACCGATCAGCTTAATTTCTTTAATCTTAAAACTACTTCAAAAAGTAGTCGACAGGTATATACGGGACGGGGCACTAAAGGCTTCGCCTCTGCACCGAAACCAGTATGCTTACCAATCCGGAAAATCTTGCGAGCTAGCAATTCACCAACTAGTAAGCAGATGCGAAAATGCAATCCAATACAATGATATTGCATTGGGTGCTTTTCTAGATATTTAATACTACAACAAGCATACTACAAAACTACCTTCACCTCAATTGCAAGGGCAATAGAGAAAAAAGGAATAACATCTCTAGTTCAAAACTGGTTTAACTCAATGCTTAGAAATCGGACGGTAACAGCTACTTTGTACGGTAGCACTGTGGGAGCCAAAGTAGCTGGCAGGTGCCCACAAGACGGGGTGCTATCACCCCTAATGTGGTGTCATAGACGGCCTACTACAAGAACTAGAAGACAGCAGGGTATTTGCTTTAGGACACGCCGACGATCTCACCATTATCACAAACGGGAAGTTTGGGGCAACTGTATCGAACATTATGCAAAGTGGACTAAACACCGTCGAAAAATGGTGCAAAAAGAGGGACTAGCAGTGAACCTAACTAAGACGGCAATTGTTCCGTTTACCAAACGACGGAAAACGGATGACATAAAACTACCTACGATGTACGGAGTTACGCTCTCGATGACAAAAGAAGTCAAATATCTGGGACTTACTCTTGATACCAGACTGACTTTCAATGCTCATCTAGAAAAAGTTACAACGAAGGCTATCAGGGTTCTTAATACAACCAAACGGATGGTCGGGCACACATGGGGATTGAAACCCACAATGACCAAATGGTTATATACTGTGGTAACTGTTGGAGTTTCTTTAATCGATGATAAAGTAACTCTATGGTTTTTGTGATGTGAGACAGTATATAGTAATGAAGTTAGGTATAGTTTTTAACATTTAAGATGTTTGTGAACAGTTAGTGTTTAGAAGAATTAATTGTTAAGTTGTATTATTATTATTAAAAGTATTACACGACCACAGGCTCGATTATTAACAGGTTATGGGCCCAGTGAGAGCTTAAAATGAAGAAATAACTGGGTAGAAAGAGTAAAAGAAAAACGTATTTACTTTTGTTTTGTAGAAAAAGAAAATGGCTTCCTCAAGTGTAATATTACCACAATTAACCGCCAATAATTTTGATAACTGGAAATTTCGAGTAAAAGCTTTGTTAGAAGAAAGACAATTACAAGAGGTGTTACAAATGAATCCAAAAAAATTGAAAGATGAGAAATTGAAAGAATTTGAAACAAAGGATGCTAGAGCGAAGTCGATAATTATTCAGTGTATTACGGACAAGCAGATGTTGGATGCTTTAGAAGTGTGTTCACACAGTTGACATTAAGAAGAAAACTAACATTAAAATGTAGCAAGAATGAAAAATTAGAAGACCATTTTTTAAAATTTGACGCAGTGGTGAGGGAGCTAGAGAGTGTTGGGTCGAAAGTAGATGAGACAGACAAGGTATGTTACCTACTATTATCTCTGGGGGAGGAATATGAAGCAGTTATTACGGCGATAGAAACGATTAATACAAACATAACGATGGACTTTGTAAAAGCAAAACTGTTGGATCAAGAATTGAAAATGATAAATAAAAGCGATACAAGAGTCTGTAAGGAATAAACGTCCTTTAAGGCATTACCATTGTGCTATAATTGTGGGAAAAAGGGCCATAAGTCATTTCAGTGTCGTGGCAAACAAATGACACGAGGACAACCCCAAAGAGAAAGAGGCTATAAAAGAAGAGGTAGTCGTAGTCGTAGAAATGTGCATAGACCGCAACAGGCGAATCAAGCGGAGAATTAAATTGCATTTATAGCATTAAACTGTGGAGTTGTAGATACATTAAATAGAAGAGAAGTTTTCGTAATTGACTCTGGAGCGACACAACATTTGGTATCCGACAAATTAGAAGAACAAATGTCAGAAATTGAAGCGATAGAAACAGGAGTATTTATTCAAATCGCAAATGGAGAAAAGATGATTGCACATAAGAAGGGGATTCTACATGGTATTTGTGAAGGGAAGAAAATAAGTATTCCGGCATTAATAGTGGAAGGTATGGCACAGAAATTGTTATCCGTAGGCCAATTAACGCAGAAAGAGTATTTGGTTACATTTAATGATCACGCAGTTAAAATCTCGGGCGATGGGTTTGACATCGTGTGTAACAAAACAAATAATTTGTATACGATGCACATCGACATTCAGGAGATGGCACTACATACTGAGAAGCAACGGGATCCTACAATATGGCATAGAAGACTAGGTCATTTAAATTATAGAGGCTTAAGAATTTTAAAATTACCGATTTCATATGAGAAATGTGAACAATGCATTGAAGGAAAAAGTTCAAGAAGAACGTTTAATGAAACTCCTAAACGAACAAGAGATGTAGGTGAGTTAACTCATTCAGACATATGTGGGCCAGTGAATCCTTGTACGTCGAGTGGCGAAAAATATATTTTCAAGTGTTACTAGATGATTACTCACATTTTCTGATAGTAAAATTGCTAAAATCAAAAAATGAAGCTGAGCAAAATATTATTGATTATATAAATTTGATAAAAACACAACACGGAAAGAACACTAGAAGAATACGAGTGGATAATGGTGGAGAGTTTACATCACAAAACTTTCAAAATTTTTGTAGAATGAAAGGGATTAGAATAGAGTATTCATTACCATATTGTCCTCACTAAAGACAAATCAGAGCGTATCAATAGGACACTGATGGATAAAGTACGAACCAAATTTGCTGAAACAAAGCTACCAAAACACCTTTAGGGTGAAGCAATCTTGTGCTCAGCATATGAGATAAATAGATGCCCAACTAGTGCAAATGGAGGCATAACACCAGCAAAAATTTGGCATGGTAAAAATGATTTAGAAAGACTACGAGTATTTGGATCTAAGGCATAGGGCGTACAGCTACCAAGACAAGGAAAATTAGACTCAAGAGCCAAACCGATGATTATGGTGAGTTATTGTGAAGGTGGTTATCGATTATGGATTCCTGAAGAGAATAAAATTATAAATTTTACTAATGTTATATTCGATGAATTAAAATACTTAAACCATAAAAGTGATGATGAAAATATAAACAAAGAAAAACCCGTGTACGAAATAGAAAAAGATCATGAAGAAGCAAAAGATGATATGGGAAAATTAGAACAATCACGGTCAAGTGAGGAGGAAAACGTACAAGAAGAGATGATAGAAAGAAAGAGCAGATGTGGTAGAACTATAAACAAACCAAAACACCTTCAAGAATACGAAGTTTACACAGCTTATTGTTTATTGACAATGGAACGAGTTCCACAAAAAATTAATGATGCAATTATGGAAAAGACATAGAAAGAAGCGATTGAGAAGGAACTAGTTTCTCATGAAAAACTCAATACGTGGACTCCTACGACACCAAAATTGGGTATAGAACCAATAAATACTCGATGGGTATTTCAAATAAAAGATGATGGCAGCAAGAAAGCGCGGCTAGTAGCCAAAGGTTTCCAAATACAGGAAGACGATCAATTTAATCCAGTGTATGCACCGGTCGCTAGGATGGCAACCCTTAGGATGTTGTTAGCACATGCAATAAACAATGAATGGAATGTTAGACAATTGAATATTCCTACAGCCTCAACTGGGAAGTTGGAATCAGAAGTATATATCAAAATTCCACAAGGTGTGATTGAAAAGAAAGGACGAGTCATGAAATTAAATCGAGCATTATATGGGTTGAAAGAACAAGTTCAACCAAGTAATGTTAAAGGAAGGATATCAGAGATCCCAATACGATTTTTGCTTATATTCAAATGATGATGTTTGGTTAGTAATATTTGTAGATGATATTATAATTACGAGAAAAGATACAGAGGTAGAACAATTAATTAACCTTTTAAAGAAGGACTTTAATGCAAGAGATTTGGGCAAAGTTTCAAAGTTTTTAGGAATGCAGATTAGTAGAAGAGATGGTTGTTTATGGATTACGCAACCCAAAATGATTGAGAAGATTCTAGAAACATTTCGAATGACCGATTGTAAAGGTGCTAGTACACCGATGGAAGCACATTTTCAACTTGATGATGATCAAGAAGAAATATAGGTACCTTTCAGGAAACTTATTGAATGTTTAATGTATTTGGCTTTGACAACAAGACCAGATGTTATGTTTTTAGTGTCATATCTCAGCAGGGCAACTGCATATCCAACAGCCGAAGCTTGGAAACCGGGAAAAAGGATAGTACGGTACTTAAAGGAAACCTCACAGATGGGTTTGCTTTACACAAAAGGTGGTGAAGACTTGATTTCTTATTTGGACGCCGATTGGGCAGGTGACAAGAGGGACAGGAAAAGTGTCAGCGGTAGAATTATATTTTATGGTGGAAATTTAGTGTTATGGTTTTCACGAAAGCAGTCGTGCCTGGCATTATCGACAGCAGAAGCGGAATATGTGGCCTGGGCAGCAACCGCTCAAGAGGTTATCTATTTGAAAAGTGTAAGATCGGAATTTAAATCAAAGTGTGATAAAAGTGCAGTGCTTCGCGTAGACAATAAAAGTGCGTTAAGTATGATTTGAGAACTCTAAAAGAGGAAAACACATTGACATTAAGGAACATTTTATAAAGGACTTGGTTAACAAAATATTATTAAAATTGAATATGTATGTTCAGAACAAAAGATTGCAGACATGATGACTAAAGCATTAGGCAAAGAGAAATTTGTTAGATGTGTAGAAAATGCAAAATTAATTTACAGTTAAGCGATTTTACATTATTATAATGATGCAATCGAGGGGTGGTGTTGGAGTTTCTTTAATCTATGATAAAGTAACTCTTTGGTTTTTGTGATGTGAGACAGTATATAGTAATGAAGTTAGGTATAGTTTTTAACGTTCAAGATGTTTGTAAACAGTTACATACGGCGCGGTTGTATGGGGTGAGAGAACCAACCTGAAAAGCACAGCTGCAAAGCTAAGCAAAGTACAGATAATAGCATGTCTACTAATAACAGGAGCGATGAAAACCACGCCCACAGCAGCCATGGAAGCACTACTTTTACTTCCACGATTACACCTCGTTGTAATGATGGAAGCAAGACAAGCAACATACAGGCTGTACATTAATGAACACACGTCAATCACCGGGAAAAACAAACCGGATATATACAACGTGCTGCGTGAAGAAACGATCTTAACTATGTGATCAGACTACACAAAAAATTATCACATTTTAAAGAAATTTAAAGTGATAATACCGTCATGGGACGAATGGACAAAGAACACTTACCCGGGCGCGGTTAAAGGAACTATCTGGTACACAGATGGAGCCAAAAATCGCAACGGTACCGGAGCAGGAGTATATGGAAGCAAGCACCATTGGAAGCAATTTTCGCTGACTTTGGGCAAATATGCATCCGCTTTTCAAGCTGAAGTTGCTGCTATTGACTGGTGTGTCAGGAACATTATCGACTCGAAATCATACACAAATGGGCCGATATCGATCATGTCTGACAGACAAGCAGCACTACTGGCGCTAAGATCACCAGTAATAAAGTCTAAACTGATTATGGCATGCATAAGCAGCCTGGAAACATTGGCAACTGGCCAACCAGTGCAGCTCATATGGATACCAAAATACCAGAAAGTAAAGGGTAACCTAATGGCGGACGCACTAGCAAAAAAGGGCAAAACAACATATATCGGACTTGAACCCGTTTCGGAATCGCATACGAAACCGGAAAAGAAATAATTCGCAGCAAACTTGCAGCGGAGCATAAAAAATTATGGAAAAACTCTTCAGGGATGAGGCACACAAAACTCTTCCTTACAGAGCCACAATTAAACACTCAAACTGCACTATCAAGCATGAGTCGACAAAAATTAAAGAAACTCACAGGACTAATTACAGGGCACTGTGGCCTTAACAAACAAACTGCAAATCAGCCTTCTATGGCGCGGATGCTTGGAGGACGACGAGACTCCGCAGCATCTGCTGTGCAAATGCGAAGCGTATCAAATGCAACGCACAACGATTTTCGGCAAACCAAAACTAACCGATCTTGAGTTAAAAAAGGCCATTTTAAATAAACTTCTGGACGTCATTGACGAAACAGAACTGATGAGGGAGTAAAAAATCAGAGGTACACAAAAAGACCAAGGAGACCGCAGTGCAGGGGCGCTAGACGAACCACCTCTTAAAATGGATAAAAAAAAGAATCATTCAGAAATGTACAGGAGTATGTTTCCTGAACATGGATTGGAACTCACAGTGAAGTGGCTTGGCTACCCCGATCGCCGAATTTAAGTTCGTTGGAATTTTTCCCCTGGGGTTATGTAAAAAACGGAGTGAATGACGCAACTTTTGTAAATGAAAAACAGTTATTTTGATCGGTTATAGCAGCAGTTAATACTTTAAATGACGCAACTTTTTCTTAATTTAAACCACCCGGTATCTTTGCTGTGCATTCTTAACTTGAACACGTTGTATATCGTGAGTGACTTTATTGCCACTTTTCGCATTTGAATTTGTTGGTCTTCGTTTCTGTTTTTCCCAGTGTTTAATGAAAGCCGAGGTGAAATCTTATTTGCTTTCATTCTTCTGTGTTTTTCCACGTATTCTAACAGAGTTGGTTTACGGTCTCTTTTCAAATAAAGCCATATTCTTATTTATAACTCACACCTCAGACTCACTCAGAATGAACTTACGTGTCACATTCATAGCTATGCAAGAACTCTGATTACGTTTATCTCTAAAGAACACGAAATGCAAAAGAAAGCGTTAGATACATATTAAAGCCGCGAAAAAAAGTAAAGAAAAAATCTAAGACAGACAATATTATAGAAATAAAGATAAACAATCTAGAAAAGTCCAACATTTTTCTCTACAGGGTGAGTCAATATTTCTATAAAACACCTACAATGACGCAAATAAATTTATATAAAAACGTTTATGTTTTTTATAAACTACTTTGAATAAAGAAAACTTTAGGTGTACATAGATGTTCAAGTTTATACATTTTCCTTGCACAGAAATTTAAAATGAAACAATCAAACATTTAAATACAGAAAATGAGAAGCTCTATAATACATTTGGACGCCTTTCGGAATTAACATTAATCCACGAAAAAGTAAACACGATCAATTCCAATTAGGATAAAGACTGAATTTTGACCTAATTCGGCATGTAACCAAACTACACTAATGAGACATCAAATCGCATTTAAAGTATCGCTTACCTAAACAAAAAAGCAGCAACGGCTTAACGTGAGAATTACGTTCACTATAAAGCATACATATATTCTATATCATTTATAATTTATAAAATAGGATACAAACTTTTAACGCAGCATATGCTTCCATATTCCTGTCCTTATTACTCTATATAGCGATCAATAATCCTGGTATTTAACTGGCTCGTTTATCTTTTGTTTCCATATAATATCAAGTACAAAAACATTTTTGGTAAAAAAATCAATGCATTGATTTGAAAAATGAGTCATAAGTACTGGCACAATTCGCAATTAGCTTATCAGTACATAACAAGTGTGTTACAATTTGGTTCGGTTTTATTAGTCACAAACACTTTTAGTAACGACGTAATTATTGTATAAAACCTATAAAACGTATACCGATAACTGATTACGAAAGAATTCACCAATCTCACCTTTTTTCATAACGTTTTTATCAAAATACTTTTTCATTCAATGCCAAAAATTCTAGACATTTCTACCAAAAACCGGACTCTCTAAATTGAGTCCAGTACACTACCTACACTAATGCCATGAAACAATGTGAAACACGTTTCAAACTGCAAATTGGTGCTCTAGCGCCATGAAAATGATCCATTAAAGAAAATTATTACTGGAGATAAAAGTTAATCCGTTATTACAAGGTATTCTTATCGCTCAGTAAGCAAAGAAAGTTTTGTTGCAAATCCTTGAACGATCGAAATATAATTTGGCAAGTTTTAAGTTTGTAAAAAAAGACAAAATACTCTAATAGGCAACCAACTCTTTATAATTGTATAGCGTGTTGCCTCAAAATCAACGTGTCACATAAAATGTTATCTATCG
Source organism: Aquatica leii (assembly GCA_035610365.1). Taxonomy (NCBI): domain Eukaryota; kingdom Metazoa; phylum Arthropoda; class Insecta; order Coleoptera; family Lampyridae; genus Aquatica; species Aquatica leii. The sequence goes on along the minus strand of CM069436.1, from coordinate 93,844,155 downwards.
ATAAAAATGTTATCATTGATAAGAACGTTCTAAAAAACTGAATATGATTAGATGTATTACGTTTTTATTTAGTTTCGAAACTTAGGATGATTATCATTTTCGCTAATCTCGAGTTTATTTTAGACTGCACGCTTTCATTACCTTCCTCATGTAGACAATGTAGGTAGGTTTTTTTGCAGTATTTTCCAAAAAAAAACCATTGATAAAGCATTTATTCCACCACTGCACAAAGAACTAAACGTATTAGAGGAAATAAATAGATGACTTCTTAATGTCCGAAACGTTGCTATCGACTAAAAGATAAATGAAAAAATGTATTTAAACATTTTTAAGTTTTAAGATAACGTTCGACAGTAAGCGCATCAAAAACCATAATGTCAATATAAATGTTGCACCGACTCGAGTTTATTTCAGTACGACTATATCTATTAACATATAAAATAAAAGTATCTTTATTTCAACTATAAATTATGACTGACTACAATATACGAAATATGGCTACAACTGAAGCTCAAACAAAAAGATAAACAACAAAATCGATATCATCAATTTTTAAGATATATAAGTACAACGAGTGCATTAAAAACCTCATGTCATTATGTCAATACAAATAAACTCGAGTAGTCACTGATTCGAGTTTATTTCAGTACGACCATACCTACCTATGACATAACTAAGTTTTCATTTATCATTGTCCAAATAAGATATGATCGCATATTGAATATTTATTTATTTGGTTACTTAAATTATCTGCTTAATATCAATATTATAACTGACAAATATTATCTCGATCACAGATAAACTTCTTTGAATTAAAATCACTAACATATATGCAGGAATTTCCTCTCATCTTACATGACAAATACACAAATCATTCACGTTTTAAATATCTGTACCAAAATCAAACAAAGTTTTAATACGACCCTTGATCATATACTACTAAATATTTTTTCTAATTCCATTAGTGTCGATAAAAACAATCGTTGTGACCGGGTCCTAGTATAAATGCCAGACACGTACGTATACCTTGGTGAACCGTTAGGTCACATAATCATTCCTAAACGAGAAGACATAATAGCATTTAAAAAAGTACATCAACCCCAAAACACTTTCGTGTAAAAACTTTACCTGAAGTAAATTTAATGACCTTAGCGGTTTTTGCATGAATTTAATAGTCTCAGCAAAACCGAGGCCGATATCTAATTAATTTAATAAATCAATCAAGCATATAGGTATTTACAAAATTTAAAGCAAGAAATGATCACACTAATACAAAATAAAATAAACATTAAAGTATTATACCTAAAAATCGAGACAAAATACAAAAATATTTTGATGACAAAATAACAAAGCAGAATAAAAGAAAAAGAATATACATTAAATGCCGCATGGCGAAAATTATGGGCATGGAAGATGAAACCTAGAAAAAATTTAGCAGCAATTTTAAAAAATACTTTCACGTTACTATTGAAACATTCGCGAAGTTTTTGTAAATTTCGAGAACGCTCCCGTACTTTTTATCCACGTCTAGAACGTTCACGAAAGAATGTAGAGGCTTCTCGATTGTTTGCAGAAACGTATAAATACGGTACAAACAAATCGTAGGTAAGTTATTTCCCGTAATTCGAAGACGGCAGTGTTAAGAACATGATTCAAGTCTAAATAAATAAGCGATTAACGCGTTAATAATCGTTACAAGTGGTGTCAGGTGTGGGGTATCGAATAGAATAAATTTTGAGTGTGAATACCATTAAGTAACTTAATATCGCTCCCGTAATAAAAACATTAATTGCGTAAATAAATAAACTTTAGTTCGCGTGATTGTTTATAGCGTTGAATCTTAGTTGTTCCATTTGGTTAAACTAGCGTCGGACTTGATTACAATTTAGTTGTATTTAAACTTTTTATTCCTGTTATATATAATTTATGCCGGTGACGCATTTGCAAGCGCTTAAAATGAAATAAAAAATATATGAAATTCTCGAATCCATGAATTGAAAAATAAGCAAAAATTCTCAGAAAATTGAAGAATAACTGTCAGAAAATTCCAGAAAAATAGAAGAAAAGTTTTACTAAAATTCTCAGAAAATGGAAGAAAATTCAAGAAAAATGGAAGAAAAGTTTTACGGATATTCTCAGAAAATGAAGGAAAATTCGAGAAGTTTAAAAGAAGAAATACGAACGAGCATAGAAAATCAAATCAAAATTGTTCAAGAGGAAACTCAAGCAGACATGTTAAATTTAAGAGAAGAAATCTGCGAAGTTCTGGAAAACGGAAAACAATCTATGAATGAGAGAATAGGAGCAATAGAGGACAGATTAAAAGACAGAATAAAACTGCTTGAAAAAAAAATGAACCAAATGAATTGTCACGGTGCAGGAAGCGTCACGAGCAAAGATTCAATAATGAACCATCGGGAAGAAACCACTCACAAGCTCAAAGTTGTACCTCCAAATTTTGATGGTAAAGTTCCATGGTCAACCTACTACAGCTACAGCCAATGGTTAAAACGACAAGCAGAAAGCGACGTCCTTATTAGTGTCCTTACGTGAAGAAGCACTTGGAATTTTAGAGACTGTTCCTGAAGATGCTCATCTTCAACAAGTGTATCAAGCTCAAATTAAAGGTAGGGTTCAAAAAGCTGCCAAAAGTCTCAGAGAGTTTGAAGCTGACATCGCCAGACTAACACGGCTTGCGTATTCTACAGCACTTCTTGGGGCAGTTGGCTATTCAAACCTTTGTAAACGGCCTACGACACAACAAAACACAGCAGACGAGCAATGCAAGCATGGTCAAGACCAATCGACAAACATCAGGTCCGAAGTTTCCTTGGGTTGTGTACCTATTATAGACGACAACCTTTGATAAAACTGACGGAAGAAAGAGCAGAATTTAGATGGAATAAAGACTGCGAAAATTCTTTCCATCAATTAAAACAGGTCCTAGTCACTTCGCTGATTTTAAGTTATCCAAGAGAAGATGGAAAATTTGTTTTGGATACCGACGTAAGCAATCTGGCCATAAGTGCGGTCCTTTCGCAGGTTCAAGATAGACAAGAAAAAGCTATCGTGTGTTTTAGCAAAGTTTTGTCCAGGCCAGAAAGGAATTATTGCGTAACTAGGAGAGATTTGTTAGCAGTCGTAAAGTCCATAGAACATTTCTATAAATATTTGTATGGGCGGACAATTTTACTGAGAACGGACCACGCCGCTCTAAAATGGCTATTGCAGTTTCGTAACTCAGAAGGATAAGTAGGAGGTGGATTGAGAGACTGCAAAAGTATGACTATGACACAGAACACCGTGCCGGAAGCAGTCATCAAAACGGTGATGCCTTGTCCAGCAGACCATGCCCGGCGGACTACAGCCATTGTTCGCAACTTGAAGAAAAAGTCGAATGCCTCCGGAGAACTGCTATGGTTGATGACGAGTGGGAACCTGAGCAGTTGCGTCGCAAAGAAGAAGACAATCCTGAAATAAGACCACTCCTGGACTGGAAAGAAAACCGCAGACGACCAACCTAGAAGAAATCAGTGCTTTGTGCAGAAACATCAAAGCGTATTGGGCACAGTGGAACTCTGTGATAGTAAAATACGGTCAGACTACAGTTGGTAGTGCCAAAGAGCCGGGTGTCAGAAGTGTTGAAGCATCTTCACGATGGTACATCAGAACGAAACTTTGGCATTAAAAATACATTAGGGAAAATTTGAGAATGATTCTACTGGGTGTACTGCAAAGAGGACGTCATGAAATGGTGCCTTAAGTGCACGGTCTGCGCATCGGAAAATGGTCCAGCGAGAAAGCGCAAAGCACCGATGAAGCAATACAACGTAGGAAGCCCTTTAGAAAGAGTAGCGATTGACATCGCAGGGCCGTTCCCAGAATCTGATTCGGGAAATAAATACATCTTGGTGGCGATGGATTATTTTACGAAATGAACGCCATACCCAATCAAGAAGCAGCTACAGTCGCAGACGTATTAGTAAAAGGGTTCTTTCTGCCGGTTTGGAGTTCCGTTGGAACTACACTCCGATTGTTTCGTCCCTAATTTTAATTAGAAAATCCCGTGTTCCTTGCGTATGCAACAACAAGCGAAATACGTTGTCACGGAAAAAATAATTTGTAAAAAAGTAAAAAAATTGTATCGATATCAATTGGTAGACTCCATTATCTTCTTTGAATGTAATGCGCATTCATGGTTCGATGGAATTATGTAGTATGGTTCGTACCGATTTGAATTCGAATAATTAATTTTGGCTACTGGAAAATTCGAGAATTGATCCCCATGAATGCAGTCGACTAATTAACTACTACCAATGGTCATTTGGGTCGCACTTAATGGCTAATTAAGGTACATAATTATCGGCATCTGGCAATTGTACAAACGCACATATGGAAAAGAAGAAATATCTATGGCGGGAAGTAGTATGGACAAGAAGACGTTGTTTCGTGTCAATTGTGGTTGCATAGGCTTTATTATATTTATCCGAAACTAGCCTGTAAGTAAATTGATTTATAGTTGCATTTGTGGCGCACATGTAAACAATTTAAGTTATTTGACAAACTTGTAAATATAAATATACGTTACTCGTTAGTTATCGCTTCTTTTGTTAATCGTCTGATAAATAATAGTAGCGACCGCATGTTTGTTGCGTACATAACGCAACTGGTCCTCGCCTAACAGTTTGCAAAGATTTTATATTTTTCCAAACACGTTAGATACAAACACCGATCAAGGTCGCAACTTTGAGTCTGGGTTGTATCAACAAGTTTGCCGACTGTTGGGAATTAAGAAAACTAGAACGACGCCTCTTCATCGTCAATCGGATGGCATGGTTGAGCGGATAAATCGAACAATGGGAAAATACTTAGCCAAAGTAGTGTCCGAACACCAAAGAGACTGGGATCAGTACTTGCACCTTTTTCTAATGGCATACCGATGATCCGCTCACAAAAACACAGGCCAAACACCATCCTGTGTGATGCTCGGTCGCAAAATACGAGTGCCATGCAACCTCCAAGTTGCTAAAGAAGATTACGTCAGCAAGCCGACCAAGAGGCTAGACGAGGTACACGAGGAAGTCCGTAAGAACACACAAATTGCCAGCGACAGGATGAAGACTAAATATGATGTCAAGGCACAAAATGGTGGGTTTCAACCCGGCGACATGGTCTGGTTGTATAATCCTCAAAAAAGACGTGGTTTGTCGCCGAAGCTGCAAAAGCAATGAGAGGGCCCTTATGAAGTCGTTCAGCGTATTAATGACGTTATATATCACATCCGAAAACCACCCAGAGGCAAGCCAGAAGTGGTCCACGTCGATCGTCTAGCCCTATTTGCTAGCGATAACCACAATACACAAGTTCAGGTCGAAACCAGAGTAATAAGCAGCAGAAACAGGAATCAAATCGAAGGAACGGATTTCCAGAACATACGGAGGTTCTAGAAAAGCTAGGTTCGGAGTTACCACCTAAGAACAACAAGACCTGTTGCAGGCGTATTTAAAAAGAAGTTTGGACAGCTAGATGAACTACGAAGACAGCAACTGGTAGTTGGAAAAGTTTTAAGACTACGTGGTGACAGACGCTTTGTTTTCTATCTGGTCACCAAGAAATACTCACGCACCAAGCCGTTATACGAAAATCTGTGGCGAACATTATGGAATCTCAAAAGAGAAATGGAGTTCCACCATGTTAAGAAATTGGCAGTACCCAAGCTTGGATGTGGCTTAGATCAACTGAATTGGAGGATAGTTCGAAACATGTTGGAGGTCGTTTTCCGAGGAACAGGCGTTCAAGTGGTGGTCTGTAGTTGCCAGCCAAGGAGAATATCGGATCAGGAAAAGTCCATTGACTGTTACTTTTATGGTCAAGGAAGTTGCCAAAATGGAGAGATCTGCCGCTTTCGCCACGATCCATTCTGTGTCACATCCAGATTTGTGTTCTTACACAGAACAGTCTTAAGAAAGGGACAGTAAAACATTCGCAAAGTTTTTGTAAATTTTGAGAACGTTTTCTATAAGGTACACCGGGGCACCTTATACAGGGTGATCGAAATTGTACTTGCATTTTTACAGTAGGTTTATAAACATATTGCAAACTCAGCATGACGCCGTATACTGTGCAGCAATGCTGGAAGAATCATTAACCCGTACTTTTTTGACAACGCAACTGGTAACGCTATTAATGGTGCAACCTGTCGGAAGATGCTAAACAATTTTTTTCCAATGAAACCAAGAATTTGAACTTAAATGACATGTCATTTCAACAAGATGAAGCCACATGTCACACAGCACGCAAAATACTCACTTTACTTCAAACCCAATTTCCTTGTCATCTTTTCTCTCATAGGAGCGAGATTTTAGCCGCATGAGACTTTTTTCTCTAGAGCTATTTGAAGGAAAAGGTAAAGGTCAACAAATCTGACTTGCAATTACTGAAATCGAACCGCATTAATTGGAAATACTTACGGAAAATTTCAATAAAAGAATGGTATCATATCAGCGGAGTCGACATATACATTTCATAAACAATTGTACCTTACGCTAATAACAATAAACCTAGGATTTTTTTCAATATGTTGCGCTTAATTCAAAAACAAATCCTAGAGCCCAAATTGGATCATAGAAAAAAAACAAAGACTGTTCTGTTTATCTTATTTTCTAAAATTATTCATGCAGATTGTGTCACTGGAGGCAGCTATGAGTTTAATTCCAAAGATCCTCAATCAATAGAAAAGTGTTAAAAAATAGACAGTGACTTTTTAAACTAAGAATTTCCGCATTTTTAATGAAATTATAAATAAAAGTGAAGGCTAAGCTATTTTAAAACAATACAACGATGTAAGTATTAGAAACAGGTCAAGCAGTAGACAACAAGTTAATGAAAAATATTTGAAATGTAAGTATGTGCTAATAGCAGTCTGACGTAGAAATAAATTTTTCTGAGTATATTTTATAATATTATTACGCTTTTAACAAATTTTTGCATCCTTTTTAGCAGCTTTAGAATCCAATACGTTATTATTCAAAATTCTATTGTTATTAGTAACCATTGTCAGATTAGAAATTTAAATAACTTCCTGTAATTAGTTGATTATTTACTATGAATGAGTAAATGACAATGATCAGATAAAGAATGTATAAACAATTTTCTTTGAAAATCAATTTACTAAAAAAGACCATTTGTTTTGCAATTATTGTATAGGGTTTTAAATTTCAATGCGCAAACAAGTAAATTCATAAGCAGGAAGTGATTATAATAAATTCAATGATTACACTAGTAAACAAAAATCAATTTTTTTTTGTGACAGATAAAACAGAGCATGGTATGTACATTAGAAAACAGAAAATGACCTTAGATTTTACCTATCAACCATACATTGTTGCCAGAAGTAATTCAGTTACAAAATCTTCGTGCCTTTCAGTGTCTATAACACGTAAATAATAAAAATCGCAAAAGTCAAAGTAAAACACAAGCTCTAGTTACAGCATTGTCGAAAACTGGCATAATTCTGAAAGTTTTCAAAAGGTATACCAAATAGAATAACAAAAAAAAAGAAAAAAATTACGTTTAACTATTCATCAGAACTTTAGAGAAACGAAGATCGTAGATTTGTAGCATAACTAGATTTTTGACAATCAAAACTTGTTTCTTCTTAATATCAATAGTAGTAGCGTTTTTGTTATGGCACAAATCAACAGTCTTCCCAAGATACACAAGAAGAACCAATAGTGAGCACCGTCAATTCACCAACCTAATCGTTAGCACGTTATCTAGCTACAAAATGCCGTTGTCAGGTAATACAGAAAGTGACATTAAACATTTTTATATTAATTTGCATATAACAAAAAATATATCTTAGTTAGTTTTGTCGTGATATCTTTTTATAACCTGGTACAGGTCAACAAAATGTTTTTGCTCAAGGAGAGAATTACTGACAAAGATGTTCTGCTCATCAAACTCACCCTTAAGAAGACTTATTTCATTATAACGACAACCTATTTAAACAAGTAAAAGAAGCGGTTATAGGTTCACCGCTTTCTCCAATTATAGCCAATATTATTATATGGATATAAATACCGTCACTTACACTTTTCCCGTCAGTGACATTTACCACTCCGAAGATGCAAGCTACAATGTATTTCTAAACGTTTGTTTAGGTTCCCGAATGACAATACGGCAAAGACCAAGTTGTACTTCTTGTTTTGGGTCTCAAGGAGAGACTATGAGCAAGCCTAAAAAGACTGCATGTTCAACTACGACGCGGTCTAAGCCAAAAGTCTCTTATAATCGTAACAAGGAAAAAGCATTAAAAAAGCTCAAATCAATTTTAAAAAAATGATCAGCAGCTGCAAAAACATAAGTGAAATCTTGCAAAACCAAACTCTGTTTGAAACACAATACATAAGCAAAACACTTATTTTAAATGCTTATTTAAGTGCATATTTCAAGTGTTTTAGTGCCAAAATTTAGGTGTCTCTGGATAAAACTACAATTTACAATGCAATTACGCAAAAAAATTAAAAGATTATCAAGAAAGTAGTCAATAAATTGGACCATAAAGACGAAGAAAGCATTAAAAAAACTTAAAATCATTTACAAAAAAAAGAATCAGCAGCTGAAAAACATAAGTGAAGTCTTACAAAATCAAACTCTGTTTGAAGCACAAAACTTATACAAAACACTTGTTTTAAATGCTTATTTAAGTGCATATTTTAAGTGTTTTAGTGCATAACTATCAGTAGCCTATTTATTATTATTTAAAACTTTTAAACTCCCCAAAACCTTACACAAACAAAGACGAACAGTAACAAAATATAAAACTTGGGTGTCTGGATAAAACTACAAAAAAAATTTTAAAAAAATTATCAAGAAGATAGTGGATAAATTAGACCCCAAAAAACACAGAGCATTAAGAAAGCTCGAATCATTTTAGAAAAAAAATAAATTCGAAAGAACCCAAACAAACTTGTCATGTGGAATAGTTGCAATAAACAAACGTGAAAAAAAAAACACTTTCTTTATAACAATAAAAAAAAATGAGTTTAAGTAAACAAAAAAAATAATTTATGAATAAATCAAACGAAATATTGAAAAATACATAACATAAGTGAATTGTTGCGAAGTCAAACCAAAAAACAACACTTACTTTAAATGCATATTTAAGTGCATATTTTTAGTCCATATTTCAATTGTTTTGGTGCACTTTTAAATTCGCCAAAACCTTAGAAAATCAAAGACAAAAAGTAACAAAACACAGAATTTGGGCGTCTCTAGATGAAACTGCAATTTACAATGCAATTATCCAAAAAAATTTAAGATTATCAAGAAAGTAGTCAATAAATTAGACCCCCAAAGACAAAGAAAGCATTAAAAAAGCTCAAATCATTTTTAAAAAAATGATCAGCAGCTGAAAAACATAAGTGAAATCTTGCAAAATCAAACACTGCTTGAAGCACATAACTTATTTTAAATGCTTATTTAAGTGCATATTTCGAGTGTTTTAGTGCATATATAACTATCAGAAGCCTATTTATTATTATTTAAAACTTTTAAATTCGCCAAAACCTTACACAAACAAAGAGGAAAAGTAACAAAACATAAAATTTGGGTGTTTCTGGATAAAACTATGAAAAAAAAAATTATCAAGAAAGTAGTGGATAAATTAGATCCCAAAAAAAGACAGAGCATTAAGAAAGCTCGAATCATTTTAGAAAAAAAATAAATTCGAGAGAACCCAAACAAATTTGTCATGTGGAACAGTTGCAATAAACAAACGTGAAGAAAAAAGACTTTGTTTAGAACAATAAGAAAAGTGAGTTTAAGTGAACTAAAAAAAACAATTTATCAATAAATCAAAAGAAATATTGAAAAATACATAACATAAGTGAATTGTTGCGAAGTCAAACCAAAAAAAACACTTACTTTAAATGCATATATAAGTGCATATTTTTAGTCTACATTTCAATTGTTTTAGTGCACTTTTAAATTCGCCAAAAAGAAAATCAAAAACAAAAAGTAACAAAACACAAAAGTTGGGCGTTTTTGGATGAAACTACAATTTACAATGCAATTATGCAAAAAAAATTAAGATTATCAAGAAAGTAGTCAATAAATTAGACCCCAAAGACAAAGAAAGCATTAAAAAAGCTCAAATCATTTTTAAAAAAATGAGCAGCAGCTGAAAAACATAAGTAAAATCTTGCAAAATCAAACTCTGTTTGAAGCACAAAACTTAAACAAAACACTTATTTTAAATGCTTATTTAAGCGCATATTTTTAGTCTATATTTCAATTGTTTTAGTGCACTTTTAAATTCGCCAAAACCTTAGAAAATCAAAGACAAAAAGTAACAAAACACAGAATTTGGGCGTCTCTGGATGAAACTACAATTTACAATGCAATTATGCAAAAAAAATTAAGATTATCAAGAAAGTAGTCAATAAATTAGACCCCAAAGACAAAGAAAGCATTAAAAAAGCTCAAATCATTTTTAAAAAAATGAGCAGCAGCTGAAAAACATAAGTAAAATCTGGCAAAATCAAACTCTGTTTGAAGCACAAAACTTAAACAAAACACTTATTTTAAATGCTTATTTAAGCGCATATTTTTAGTCTATATTTCAATTGTTTTAGTGCACTTTTAAATTCGCCAAAACCTTAGAAAATCAAAGACAAAAAGTAACAAAACACAGAATTTGGGCGTCTCTGGATGAAACTACAATTTACAATGCAATTATGCAAAAAAAAATTAAGATTATCAAGAAAGTAGTCAATAAATTAGACCCCCAAAGACAAAGAAAGCATTTAAAAAGCTCAAATCATTTTTAAAGAAATGAGCAGCAGCTGAAAAACATAAGTAAAATCTTGCAAAATCAAACTCTGTTTGAAACACAAAACTTATGCAAAACACTTATTCTAAATGCTTATTTAAGTGCATATTTTAAGTGTTTTAGTGCATAATTATCAGTAGCCTATTTATTATTATTTAAAACTTTTAAATTCGCCAAATACATACACAAACAAAGACGAAAAGTAACAGAATATAAAATTTGAGTGTCTCTAGATAAAACCATGAAAAAAAATATCAAGAAAGTAGTGGATAAATTAGATCCCAAAAAACACAGAGCATTAAAAAAGCTCGAATCGTTTTAGAAAAAAAATAAATTCGAGAGAACCCAAACAAATTTGTCATGTGGAACAGTTGCAATAAACAAACGTGAAGAAAAAAGACTTTCTTTAGAACAATAAGAAAAGTGAGTTTAAGTGAACTAAAAAAAATAATTTATCAATAAATTAAAAAATATATTGAAAAATACATAAGTGAATTGTTGCGAAGTCAACCCAAAAAAAAACACTTACTTTAAATGCATATTTAAGTGCATAATTTTAGTCTATATTTTATTAAAAAACGATCAGTAGCCTGTTTATCATTATTATTTAAAACTTTTAAATTCGTCAAAACCTTAGAGAAACAAAGACGAAAATTGACGAACCATAAGATTTGGGCGTCTCTGGATAAAATTACAATTTACAATGCAATTATTTAAAAAATTTGAAATTATTAAAAAAGTAATCGATAAATTCGATTCCCAAAAAGCACAAACAATTGAAACCAGTTTTTAAAAAATTGAAATTAAAGAAAATTTAATTTTTACTTAAGAAAATTTGTCATATACGTAGCAGTGGCAATAACCAAGCGTGAAAAAATAACTTTCTTTAGAACAATAACAAAAGTAAGTTTGAGTTAACTAAAACAAAATAATTTATTAATAAATTCACAAAAATATAATTAAAAAATACGAGTTCCCAGTAGTTGAAAAACATAAGTAAAATTTTGTGAAATCAAACCCTGTTAGATGATTGAAATAATAAAGGTACGGAACGGTTGTATCTCGACAATGGTAGGCCCTAGAAATTTGAGAAAAAATCCTTATAAGTAAAATGGACAAGAAAAATAGCTAGAAATTATTTTGAAGTTCCTAAATCCATCTCTAGGAGGCTTAACTGCTATGAAGAAACAAATTTAACGGTATCTCGAAAAGTTGGGCGATGAGCCATACCTTTGAAAACCTAATTTGATAGCTTTAGTAATACGGTAGTGAAACGTTCTCAAATTCAAGAACCTTTTTGAAGTTGTTATCCATCTTCTAGATCTAGAACGTATACCGAAAGATATGGAACACTCGAGAAGGATTTCCAACGAGCCGTGCCGTGCTATGATACAAAGAGGCGGCCGCATCCTGCTGTAGCTTTGAGAATTTTGTTAACACTCCCTGTTTCTGTAGGTAGTGGGTAAAGAAGTTTTTCAAAATTAAAAATAATCAAAAACTATTTAAGAAATCCACCAAGTCAAACAAAACTTAAAAATCTATCAATAATTTCTATTGAATCTGCATTGGCTGCTATTCTAGATTACACATTTCTAATTCACGAATTTGCCAAAGTTAAAGTTAGGAGGATAAAACTGTAGTATAAATTTTAAGTTAGTTTAGGTTTTTGAAAATAAAAACAGTATTGGTTCATGTTTGGTGTTTTTTTAAATTACAATCGAAGGTTATTTTAAAGAAAAAACATGTAAGGGGCGGCATCTCGAAGATTTGCAACACATTGAAAAAATCTACCGCGCGGTCCTGGGTTAACCCCTCGATTTCCAAAATGTGTATAAATACGGAACAAACAAATCGTAGGTCAGTTATTTCCGTAATGCGAAGATAGCAGTATTAAGAAGATTATTCAAGTCTAAATAAATAAGTCGATAATGCGTGTGAGATAAACCTACGGTGAATAATCTGGTACGTGACTTTAACGTAAACAAGTCTAAAACAAGTGTGTGACTTTATCTTATCTTCCGTGTCAGTGATAGCGCTATATATAAATTATACTGTAAGTGTTTTTATTAAATATTCTTAGATTTAATTAGTTCGGTTATTTTAAAAGTGTACATATTTTTAGTATAAGTAAAAATATTTTTAGTAGTTTAAATAAATTAGTTTTAATAATAAAATTCGTTACAGTTATCATTTTTCGTATCTGTCATAATAAGAGAGAAGGAAGCCAATGCATTTTTCAATATTTACATTTTAATATCTCCTAAACCATTCAACCTGTTTGAATATTTTCGATCTCGTTTGAAACAAGATTTTATGGTCTTTTGACAGAAAATTTTTGTTAAACCATTTAGTTTAAAATAGATAAACTAGAGGACGTTATTTGCAGCGATTACTCATTTTTGTAATTTTTGGAGAAACGGTACTATTTTGGGAACAGATTTTTTAGTTGTTATAACATTTGCTACCTAAACAAGTGAGATCGAACGAGGAAATAAACTTCCTCTTCCAATAACACAATGTGAATACTACTCGTCTAAATGACCATGACCATGACATGACCATCTAAGAAAAAGACAATGGGCAGTTGAATGTCTTGTTTTTAAATCCAGGGAAGAAAAATATTTGCAATGTATTCAAAAAACAACTCGTGCGTCATCCAACCATTCTGAGATTTTCCCATAGACTAGTCATGAGGAAAAACCTCGGCAATGTGCTGCGGTATCCTGCTATAACGATACACTAGCATAGGAGGCGCAATTTGTCCAACAGCATTGGCAGTGAGCAGAGTTGTAATATTAAGTTTTTCATCATTTCCTGAAACGGTATATACACTATTACAGCCTTTTGGCGCCAACACCTTGCCAGGTTTGGGATTTAAAAACAACGCCGTTTCATCGGCATTGAATACCCTCGTTGGATCTCTCATAGCCGCGTCTAAGTTCATTTCTTTTAAATAAGAGGAAACTTCTTCAAACCAGTAGTTTACATTTTCTTAGGTGACAGCTCGCCTCATCATTGTCAAATTTTGACTAACTCTAAAACTCAGCTCAGGGTGTCTTTTCTGAAATAGGTCCAACCATTTCCTACCAGGTACATCATTTCCCTTGAAATCCACTTTTAATTCTTTTGCTAACTTTCCAACGCTATGGATGAACGTATCCTTTGTTAGAGGAAAACCCGATTTTGCTATAGATTTTACCCATTCAGTGAGTATTTCTTCTTGTTTAGGACTGAATGTACCTGAAGGCCCCATTTTTCTCTTAAGTGGCACATGCCCCTTATTTTTGTCCATACCCTAGGCACACTGTGTTTCTTTGCGGCCCCTTTATAGGACATTCCTTTATTAACATCTTCAATAGCTGCGAGCATATTCTCCACTAGATATTTTAGAAAACTTTCTTTTCGACTCGCCATATCTATCAAAACATCACCCTGTACAAGAAAGTTTAAAAAACAAGAATGCTGTTGCAGATTTTTTGATAGTCGACACTGGTTGTTTCAATAGTCGACACGCCGGTGTCTGATACTGGTTACCGTCGCTGAAATGAAGTCGCGCGTATAGCAATTTAAACGCAACGAAATATTTGTCTCCTATAAGCATTCAGTGCAATATTCGGATGTGTTTATGAAGTCTACATCCCTGACGAGTATAAGAAACACATATTTTACGGTTTCAGTACTCGACACCCCACGCAAAAAACAACGTTTCAGCTCGGAAGTGAGACGGACATAATAAGGCGAACGTATTAAAGCATCACCTACTATCCCTGTGTCAAAAGCAAAAAGAAAGTTGCACGAAGAAAATAGAAATAATTTTTTTTTATAAACTTATCTCTTAACAAAGTGAGTAAGCACAAGTCACAAAAACCGCGAAAATAGCACGTGTTCTCTTTACAATGGAATATTTCGGAAATGCACGCGACTATCAGCGTACGGCTGCGCCGGGGTAATGGCGGGGGTTGAACAGTGTTGCCATTACGTGCAGTTTGCGGAAATATTGCCGGCAATTCTTGTTTTATAAGATTAACCTTTAACCGCTAACGTGCCGAATCCTCACACAATCGCTAACCAGCGGTCTGACAGACCCCCATTTGTTTAAGCTTTAAACTCGGCTTTAAATTAATAGTATAAATAAAACATTATTCAATACTAATAACAGTTTATTTACAAACGATATTAAACTTAAAGACACATATTTGTACATAAAAAAAACTGAAATTCACATAAAAAATAACAAAAGTGTTTAATTTTACTCGTTTCTTGCTTTTGCACGTAATCCAGGTAACGTAATAACAATGTTATGTTTTCTAGTTCTAACATTTACTGGCGGTTTCTCTTTATGCCTACAAAAATCGTGGTTTCACTAAAAAAATCCCCCCTTTACAATAATTAAATTACTTACCATTTGAACTTGTTTCTTCCAAAGTAAAACTCCTCTTTGTTTTCAGTACCTTTTTCTGGTTCATCCTCTGAGTTCTCAGAACTAGAACCTTCATTTTGGAAGTAATCTTCATCGAAACTCTCTTCTGAAAATTCCTTCACATCTTTCTCATCACGAAAGTCGTCGTCGCTTTCTTCAAATTCTAAATTCTCGTCGTCTTGATCCAATAAATTTTGAGCCCAATTCACAAATCTGGGGTCGTCCGGATTCATTTTGTCAAGAATATTCATATTTGTACTCATTTATACACTAACACCGTAAGATTTCTAAAACTTATTATCGTCACTTAACCGCTAACGTGAGGTCCCAGAGACCGCTGAACGCACTTTACTCTAAACAAAAGGCTTTATACTGAAAACTACGCAACCGTCCACTTAGCCGGCTTACACTCAAGTAGATCATTAACTGGTAGAAAGGTATACGAACACCCACGCAACAGAAAAATTTATTGCAAAAGTTGTAACTAAAACAATAAAGCCGGGGTCTCACAGACCGCACGTTAGCGGTTAAAGGTTAAATTTGGGGTGTCGAGAATAGGTACTGTGTCGATTACTGGTACCTTTACCTTAGTTTCTGTAGCTTTGCTTTCATTTTTGATTCATTTTTTGAAAAAAACATATCATTTACTAAGGCAGAAGTGTATATAGGGTCAAATTTTTTGACTAAACCTTTAACTGAGAAAGGTTTTTTGAATGTTTGAACGTTTTTCTTCCACCACTTTTAGAAGTCGTCTAAACTAAATGGTTTAACAAAAATTTTCTGTCGAAAGACCATAAAATCTCGTTTGAAACAAGATTTTATGGTCTTTTGACAGAAAATTTTTGTTAAACCATTTAGTTTAAAATAGATAAACTAGAGGACGTTATCTGCAGCGATTACTCATTTTTGTAATGTTTGGAGAAACGGTACTATTTTGGGAACAGATTTTTTTAGTTGTTATAACATTTGCTACCTAAACAAGTGAGATCGAACGAGGAAATAAACTTCCTTTTCCAATAACACAATGTGAATACTACTCGTCTAAATTCTGACGCACGTTTCGGCTAGAATGCGCCGGACAACTATCGAACTGAAGCCACGTTTCTACATCTTTCTAAAGAGACGTCTTCTAAAAGTGGTGGAAGAAAAACATTCAAACATTCAAAAAACCTTTTTCCGTTAAAGGTTTGATCAAAAAAATTTGACACTATATACACTTCTGCGTTAGTAAATGACATGTTTTTTTCAAAAAATGAATCAAAAAGAAAAGCTTAGCTACAGAAACTATAAGAACTAACTTTTGACAGTTGGCAAAACCGTAATTTTTTCAACTTAGCGGTTTATGTTGATCCAACACCGATTATAGACAGTGGAGACGCTCTTCTCACTCTTCGGATTACGCAAGTGAATATTTACCGTTCTCGTGCTGCAACTTTAAAAGTCATGGGCTTCTCCTCGCGCCATACGTGTACCGTTCTGGTTCACCGTATAAGCTTGCTGGGCGGCTTTGTCCTTTAACAGAATCAGCGCATTTACTTCAATGCGGTATATCTCCGCTATTGTCTTCAATAGCGCGAAACCCGTCGGGGCAGTTACCCGCAGTCATCATAACTAATGACTGCACTTCCGTATCTATACACATAGTAAAAAAATATCTTCTTGGCGTCGTTGATCTTCGAATCCAGACGAGTTCGCTCGAATTCTAAAGCTGATGTACCGTGATAGAATCCATAGCTAAAAAAATTAAAGCGAGTCGTACGTTGTTTAAGAAAGCAAACCGAAAAAACTCCAGCAGACCTAAAAACTCAATGGCTAAACTCGTCCAAGACCAGCTTTACTGGTAGAAACTGGCAGTAAAAAATGCAAAATTTAGCTCATGACAAAGTTTGTAGAGAAAAATTTGGGAGTGAGTCCGTGGAGATTAGTTTATAAGATTTCTTCACAAGGTCCGTGACGGTGACAGATACAATCTGACAGAGCATTCTTAAGAACAAAGCTGCCGGACACGACACAAAGTACACTGTAACGTTTTAAGAACAGTTGAACAAAATTCTCTCTCTTCCACGTTCATAGACCTTTTTAATTCTTGTATTCAATACGGGAAGGCTTATTACGATTCTCAAGTCTTAAATCGTACCATCTGATAACGCTACTTTTCAAATTAGGTAAACTTTTTGAACGAATATTCTTAAAGAAATTGCATGACAGCAACCTTCCACAAAATTGTTCCATCCCAGCCAATACGGCTTTGTTCTTGGGAAATCGATGATAAACGCCATTCGCAAGTAAACGACAAAAATACAGACAAACGTCTCCAGGTACAAACTATGCATCTTTATAGACATTTCAAAAGCGTTCAATAACGTATTGTTGCCATCAATAAACGAAGCTCTCGTCGTCAAAAGAGTACCTGCATGCACTGTGCGTGGCATTCGTAGTTATTTATCGAGTCGCTCCATCACTTATTCCTACACAAAACGACTGACGAAAGGTTGACTCCAAACATCGGTTCTCGAGGCGACCTTGTGGAACGTAGTCGTAGATTCCTTGCTTGAACGTGACCTTATCTGATAACTGTGATATTTTCCCATACGCAGACGATATCACTATCACAGTGTCTGTAGACAACAGACGCGACTTAGAGACAAAATCACAACAGTGCTTGGACATTCTGACTCGCTGGGATGTCAACAACTTTGACGAACTCAGCTCACAAGACCAAATACATGGTTTTTGGCTCGTCGTTGAAAAGAGATTCTTCACATTTGGTATCATAAACGACATACACACATTGTCAAGTAACTGGCATCTTTACATTCCGTATTCATTCGTACGATCCTCGGGGCGTATCGTACAGTTCCTATCGTAGCAAAACAGTTCCTTCTGCACATTATATTGCAGAAAATATACTATACCAAAGTTTTGTTAAGAGCAGGCACTTGTACAGTGGTAGACCATCAATTTTTGATTACAAATTTTTCTTCTCTTTCGACCGTTAAGCGTCATCTCAAGATCTTGATCTTAATTAAATGGCATGGCAGTGGCTATGGAAGCCAATGCATTTTTCAATATTTACATTTTAATATCTCCTGAACCATTCAACCTGTTGGAAAATTTTCGATCTCGTTTGAAAGAAGATTTTATGGTCATGTTTGTAATTTTTGCAAAAACGGTACTATTTTGGTAACGTATTTTTAGTTGTTATAACATTTGCTACCTAAACAAGTTAGATCGAACGAGGAAATAAATTTCATCATCCAATAACACAATGTGAATACTACTCGTCTAAATTCTGACGCACGTTTCGGCTAGAATGCGCCGGACAACTTTACTATCGAACTGAAGCCACGTTTCTACATTTTTCTAAAATTTTTTCTTTTCTAAATTTTTCATTCTATTTTCATTTTTCTTCTAAAAGTGGTGGAAGAAAAACGTTCAAACATTCAAAAAACCTTTCTCCGTGAATCAAATGAATGAATGAATCAAAAATGAAAGCTGAGCTACAGGAACTAAGGTAAAGGTACCAGTAATCGACACAGTACCTATTCTCAACACCCCAAATTTAATCTTATAAAACAAGAATTGCCGGCAACATTTCCGCAAACTGCACGTAATGGCAACACTGTTCAACCCCGCCACTACCCCGGCGCAACCGTACGCTGATTGACGCGTGCATTTCCGAAACATTCCATTGTAAAGAGAAGACGTGCTATTTTCGCGGTTTTTGTGACTTGTGCTTACTCACTTTGTTAAGAGGTAAGTTTATAAAACTTTCTTTTTGCTTTTGACACAGGGATAGTAGGTGATGCTTTAATACGTTCGCCTTATTATGTCCGTCTCACTTCCGAGCTAAAACGTTGTTTTTTGCGTGAGGTGTCGAGTACTGAAACCGTAAAATATGTGTTTCTTATACTCGTCAGGGATGTCGACTTCATAAACAGATCCGAATATTGCACTGAATGCTTATAGGAGACAAATATTTGATTGCGTTTAAATTGCTATACGCGCGACTTCATTTCAGCGACGGTAACCAGTATTCGACACCGGCGTGTCGACTATTGAAACAACCAGTGTCGACTATGAAAAAATCTGCAACAGCATTCTTGTTTTTTAAACTTTCTTATACAGGGTGATAAATATAATAATATAATAAAATATCCAGTGGAGAATATGCTCGCAGCTATTGAAGATGTTAATAAAGGGATGTCCTATAAGGGGGTCGCAAAGAAACACAGTGTGTCTAGAGTAACCCTTATCGACAAACATAAGGGGCGTGTGCCACTTAAGAGAAAAATGGGGCCTTCAGGTACATTCAGTCTTGAACAAGAAGAAATACTCACTGAATGGGTAAAATCTATGGCAAAATCGGGTTTTCCTGTAACAAAGGATACGTTCATCCATAGCGTTGGAAAGTTAGCAAAAGAATTAAAAGTGGATTTCAAGGGAAATGATGTACCTGGTAGGAAATGGTTGGACCTATTTCAGAAAAGACACCCTGAGCTGAGTTTTAGAGTTAGTCAAAATTTGACAATGATGCGACAAGCTGTCACCCAAGAAAATGTAAACTACTGGTTTTTATTTAAAAGAAATGAACTTAGACGCGGCTATGAGAGATCCAACGAGGGTATTCAATGCCGATGAAACGGCGTTCTTTTTAAATCCCAAACCTGGCGAGGTGTAAAAGGCTGTAAGAGTGTATATACCGTTTCAGGAAATTATGAAAAACTCAATATTACAACCCTGCTCACTGCCAATGCTGTTGGACAAATTGCGCCTCCTATGCTGGTGTATCGTTATAGCAGGATACCGCAGCACATTGCCGAGGTTTTTTCTCATGACTGGTCTATGGAAAAATCTCAGAATGGTTGGATGACGCACGAGTTGTTTTTTGAATACATTGCAAATATTTTTCTTCCCTGGATTTAAAAACAAGACATTCAACTGCCTATTGTCTTTTTCTTAGATTGTTCATGTGTCTCACCTATCGTCACCTCTAAGCCAGTTGTGCAAGGAAAATGGAATAGAGCTGGTAGCATTATATCCAAATGCCACACACATTTTCCAGCCAATGAATGTTGCTGTCTTTCATGTGTTGAAAAAAATTCCATGGAGAATGGAGCACAACGGAGAACAACTTAAGAAACAAGACTTTGCGGCATTGCTTAAACAAGTCCTTCCATCTATTACTGCAAAAACAATATCCATTGCCTTCAGAAAATGCCGTCTATTTCCATAGAATCCGGCAGAAGTAAGAGTCGAGCCAAAACATGTAGAACAACCTAAAGCATTATGAACCGAGAAAAAACATTTCATCGTCATATTTGAACGAGAGATTGGAAACAACGAAGGAAACAACGGGCAAATGAGGACAAATTTTTATTTGATCTATGGACACTCTGGAAAACAAAAATGGACAGGAGGTAAGTAAAAATCTGCATCAAGAAAATAAAAAATCAGTATCAGAGTACTTAATTCTAACTTTAAATGGCCTGTAATTTTACAGAATTCTACCAATCTAGTAGCACAATGTGCTACGATAGAGTCACCTACAATTGATCCATCAAGTATACAAAATTTAGCCCATGACATGAATGTGTGTACTCAGTTAACAATTTGTTTTCCAGACGACCAACAGTCTGCTCCAGATTTTTCCATTTCTTCAAGAAACGAACGTACTCCTAACAAGAACCCTGATCAAGTCGTTTTGGTTCCAGAAGACGAACAGTCTGCTCCAGGTTATGCCATTATCCTTTGAAGAAACGAATGTTCTCCTGGCAGGGACATTGATAAAGCCATTTTGATGATAGATCAACCATCCATATCCAGTTTGATTCCTGCAGTTACAAGAATTGACCGACCAACAACATCCGGTCTCAATCTTTCAATTACAAAAGACAGTTACACTTCAGACAATGTCGCTGGTTTGACACCACCCACATCTGATGAATGTATTCTTCCAAGCCCTTTCAAGAGAGCAGTACAGCTTAGATCAACCAAGCGAAGAGAAAAACTACCTGATGTAGTCACATCAACACAAATGCTGGAATATTATATGAAAAGCGATGACAAGAAAAGAGCAGTTGAGAAGCAAAAAACAGAAAGCTATTGAGAGAAGCAAAAAGAAAAGAGTCTCAAGAAAAACGTTCAAACATTCAAAAAACATTTTTCCGTTTAAGGTTTGTCAAAAAATTTGACCCTATATACCCTATACACTTTTTTTCAAAAAATGAATCAAAAAGAAAAGCTAAGCTACAGAAACTATAAGAACTAACTTTTGACAGTTGGCAAAACCGTAATTTTTTCAATTTAGCGGTTACCATTTCAGTGTTTTGTTTTTCTAGCTAAAGTAACTTGATCCGATTGAGACAAAATATTTAAATAGGTTGAATAATTCTGCAGATATTAAAATGTAAATATTAAAAAATGCATTGGCCTCCCTCTGTATTATAAGTTTTAAAAGGTATGGCCCACCGTCCAAATTTCCGAAATACCGTAAACTTCATGTTTCTTTATGATAGTTACATCCCCTAGTGATCGATTTACAAACTTGAAAATAATCTCTAAACATTTCCCACTTTTTTCTAAGAATTTTTCCTCCCAAATCTCTAGGTCGAGATACAGCCGCTCCGTGCCCTTGTTCAGACACCCCGGTACAATTTAAATTTGCCAATATAGTGTGGTACGATGTGGAAAAATTTACACAATATAAAAACATTCTTGCCGAGAAAAAGAGTAGATTTAGATTTGAACATTAATAAATAATAATAAATAACAAAACCTATATATACAGTGTGTCCCAACGATCCGGGGGTGGAAGATTACGCCTATACTGTTGATTTAAAAAAATATATTATAACAGATTCTTTTAGTCGACAACGAGGAGCATCTCGTAAAAATATTTTGGTATATACAGGGTGGCCCATTTTCGAGTACCACACCAAACTTGTGTTTTTTTAAATGGAATGCCCTATATATTTTTATATATTTAAATTCTCTGTTAAATACTGAGCAAAATGATATAAAGTACTATGGATCTACGAACAACAGTTCCTGAGTTATTGACATTATTATGTAAAAAAATGAGTCAATTGAGTAGGCTCCTGTTTCGCCATCTTTAAATATATCGAAGTGAAATTTTGGTATTTGTATTTCTAATATGTCTAGTATTGACCTCTATACTCAAATTGCAGACTCTTTTCTCTACATATACAGAATGGTCCATTTTGGGCAATGTTATTTTTCTCAATTTTTTTAAATAGCACACCCTATATTTTATTACAGATTTGAATAGCATTTTTTACGAGCTTTCAATAGATACTTACTTTATACTACCTATTCCTAAGTGTTTTTGAATGATTCTGTCTTAAAGTTGAAAATTGCCAAATTTTGTTACTTTTCTAGAATTTGTCTCAATAAGGGTCTATAAAATAAATTAGGACAATGAAACAATGGACTACAGAAGGAGAACTATTCTTTACTCGTAGAACGAAACAGTATAAAAAAGTATATAAAATGGAATTAAAGGACACAATGAATTATAAATTTTATATTAAATGTTCAGAAATGTTTCCATTTTCAGCAATACACAGTGCCAACCGCTTAGTGAAAGTTGTTTTGACATTTTGAAGGGTAGTTCTTCAAAAGGCCTCTCCAATTCGAACTTTCATATTGGCCGGTGTAGTAGGCAAATCCTTATACACCTCCTGTTTCACATATACCCCAAGAAAAAAGTCTAGGGGGAGTCAGATCGGGTGATCTCGCTGGCCAAGCAATGGGACCACCGCGATCTATCCACCGATCTTCGCGCCAATGTTCTAAATACCGACGTACTCGATTATGGTAGTGCGGCGGGGCTCCATCATGTTGGTAATACATAGTTTGTCGAGTATGTAGATTTACATTTTCAAGCAACTGTGGTAAATCTTCGTGAAGGAATTGCAGATATTTTTTGCCTGTCAGGGAACCATCGAAAAAGAAAGGTCCTATTACATTCGTATTGATAACACCACCCCACACATTCACAGTCCACTGATTCTGGTAGTCTATCTGTCGTACCCAGTGTGGATTTTCAACGGAGTAATAGTGCATATAAAGTTTATTAACGACTCCTACGTTATTAAAACTTGCTTCGTCGCTGAATAGCACAAAGTCAATGAAATTGGGTTGTTGGTTAATTTTTTCTATAATAGTATTGCAAAATGCAACGCGATCTGCGAAATCTTGCGGTCGTAGGCTTTGATGCAAGTACAAATGGTATGAGTGAAATTTATTTTTGCTTATAATTCTTTGTATTGAAGTTTTGCTAAGATCTACTTGCACCGCGATCTGACGAACACTTACGTGAGGATTTTCTTCTACACTCAATAAAACTGTCAACTCGTTTTCGTCGTTTGTAACTGTACGTTGCTCTACATCTCTTTTTTTATATTTGACATTTCCTGTGTCTTCAAATCGTTCTCGAAGATGTTCAAACGCTTCAGATCTTGGATGTCTAGCAAAAGGGTACTTTTGTTCATAAATTCGTGACGCCAACAAGCAGTTCCTTTCAGCCTCTCCTAAAGCATAGGTCATATTAATCAGCTCTTCTTTTGAGAAATTCATCGCACAATAAGTAGATAACCAGTTATTAACAAAGTAACTATGCAGATTACTATCAACAATGATTTCACGAACTATTGACAATAAGAGACTTTTATTTGTTAAGTTGCTAAGGAACAGAAAGGGACAAGCGGAAATCGGGCTACTATGATGTGAAGAAAATTCAAGAAAAGTAACAAAATTTTGCAATTTTCAACTTTAAGACAGAATCATTCAAAAACATTTAGGAATAGGTAGTGTAAAGTGAGTATCTATTAAAAGCTCGTAAAAAATGCTATTCAAATCTGTAATAAAATATAGGGTGTGCCATTTAAAAAAATTGAGAAAAATAACATTGCGCAAAATGGACCACCCTGTATATGTAGAGAAAAGAGTCTGCAATTTGAGTATAGAGGTCAATACTAGACATATTAGAAATACAAATACCAAAACTTAATTTGCAAAAAAAAATATAAGAATATATATCAAGTTTGAAATCAATCATTGTTTTCAAAAAATAAAATTTGTTATAACAGTAAGGAATCAAAATAAAAACTATTGGTCTAAATATACAAAGACGAACAATAAATTATAAATAATAAATTACTTACGTATGTGCAAGTTTTTAAACAAAGAAATGTAATTTATATATGGAAAAATAAAAGCGACTAAAGAAAAATTAGTTAAAAGCGCTGACCAATAGATTGATTTATTGCAAAATTAAAAATAGTTGTGTTGTAACATTCCAGAAAAATTGCAGTATAGGCGCATAACAAAAATTGTAAAACTGCAAAATATTAAAACCGACGCCCCAGTTTGTCGTTCACAATATTTCAAAATAAACTATTAGCGAAATCAATGAGCAACGTATGGAATTTTTCTAAACAATATTGATTTATTATGATTTAATAAATTTGATCTGTTTGTACAAGGTGTTGTATCAAGTTACTAAAAACCACAAAGCATTGATAACGAAAAAATTTTTGGTATATTCTATGCAAAAATAACTATTATCGTTGACTAATTATTTAAAAATAGACTTAAACAGATTTAGTTAGTGTTTAAGTACTATGGCGGGTGCCATAAATCAAATCAATCACAGCATCCTCCACAATTACACCAATAAATTCGACTTCAAAACGTGTGTAAATTTGGTATTGATCTAAATCCACCAATTAAAATACTTGACTCAATTATATTTGAGATCAGAGGTGGTTTGTACAATTTTTTGAGTACAACCGCAATGAAAAAAAAGTTACTTAATTCGTATTTACTTAAATAAAATCTTGTTTGGAAACTTACCTAAAATTTAATTTATTCCGGTTGGATTTAATTCGAACAGGTTCTTTTTTTACCTGTGGCACAAAAGCACTATTAATTTTGTAACACGAACGGAAGCAACGTGCTAGTAGGAAACTAACGTATAGCGAAAAGACTGAATTGCACGTGTTGCTTTGGAATCACGTGACAAGGCGGTACTGTGTGCTAAATGAACGTGAACTCGGTATGGTTGAATAGCTTCATCTGTTATTATAGTTGCTGCTAGACAGGGGTCTGACTTCGAGGACGTTTATATAGTTTATAGTCACGCACTAAAACCAGTTAAAACAAACGCGAGGGGTTGCCAGCTAACTATTATAACATCGTTATTATTGAATTTATACGTGTAAATAACGGCATATAAAAACGTCGCTTGGAGTATTAAATTTAGAAAAAATCAATTCAGAACGCATTTAGTAATGCTAATATCATATAATAATATCTTTACCGCAATGACTAAAGCTCAATATCGATATCTGGAAATTTAAATATCTCATAAAAGCTTAGTGAACAAGTATTTTTGCATGTTTCAATTCGTTTATTTGTGAAGGATATTATCAGACCAGTAATTTAATGATATTTAGAATACGAGGGCTTAGTAAATAGTTTTTAGTCCCAACATTTTTTTATTTTGATTTTTAACATTAAATAAAATTGTAACTGATGTCAAAAGTTTAAAAACATTACTATCAATTGAAGATGAAATTATTTTAGTAGAATCTTTCAGACCTTTATTGACTAACGAAAACTCCTCATGTGAAATGATCAGCCATAAGTAGTTCTAAGCTTTAAAAAATATCAATAACATTCTTCAGATATAGAACTGTTTTTCGGGTGTTGTCGCTTAACAAAACTTTCACTTGACGTTTCGCTGATCGTACTTCCAGATTCTTCAGAAGATTTTCTAAAGACGATGATGTGCTTGTCGTGTACTCTTCGTTATATACCGTCTTTCAATTCCGCTTCGCTAATCCGTGTCTGATCTGGTCTGTTCAGTCGCGTTCGTTAAACTGTCTGGTGACTTCTTATGTGTTCTTCACGTGGCATAGATCTCCATCTCCAAATCTATATCTATCTTCACGATTAAAATCGTTGGTGTTTTTCATGGTTCAAGAATCGCGTATTATCCGCTGGTGGTAATTTCTGCTTCTTACTAATATGTTTTCGTTTTCGTAGTCAATTCGTCGATCTTCATTCTTCCCGTTTGGCTGATATGACTCTTACCGCACATGCACTCGAGTTTGCAGATGATATAGCTGGTCTGTTTTCTTCACAGTGTAATATCTGTTCTAGAATTTTTCTTAGTCTATCAGTTACTCCGGCAACGTAGAGTAAGTAAGCGTGTGCTGAAGCCTCAGGTTGTTTCTCCTTCTTCTTTTGCGGTTCTACATACTCCACGCTATCTGTAGACCTACAAGAGTAACCCAATATAGGCAACCTATCTTGACAAATTCTTCCACGACATGTCAAAATCTTTCTTATCATCTTTCCAAACACTTTTTTGACAATTTTGTAATTACTGCCTTGTTTTCAGCGACTGTTCCTATCACAAATAATTTTAAATTATTTCAAACTTGCAACACAACGCCAACCAACTCTCATCTTTTATTAATGCTCTAGAACTCAGCGCTAACGTTTTAAGACTGTAAAATATCCGCTTCTTCAAATCATTCTGTGATGTTTCATCAAACTCATTTCTATTTAAAAAGGTTAAGCTTGAGACCACGCTCCGGAGTTCTGTGTTAGTTAGTGTTTTTCTTAAACTTAAGCCTAACTACGAAAGAGTTAAAAATGAATATTCGACGCTTTTAAACAATTTAAATCAAATAACTCAGAGCTCAGTAGGACTAAGTCGAGTGAAGTGTCTTTTTTAAAGGTGACCGATCTCATCATCGACATCATGACAAAGTAGACTACTGACAGCTCTTGCTTCTTTTCCTTAGCTACTTGCGTTCACTACATTTTTTTAAAATTTTAATTCACCCCGTATTCTAAGTTCTAGCACTCTGGTTTCTCTTCAACATGCAAATAAATCTTTCACCTTCAGCTAAAGCGAAAGGAACTTGATTATTCAATTGTGAGCAAATCATACGAGGTCAGATAATTAAAGCCGACAGTAATTTTGTAATTCATTAGTATACTGTTGTTATTTTGTCAGAAAGTTGTTCCTTTCTACGGTGCTTTCGACCTTTGCCTCCACGAGGTTAAATGTGGGCAACGACACACAGGCTCTATGTCCAACCGTTTCTGGCAATAAGATTCTGTGTGCGGCAAAAAGGGTATCAGGTATCAGTTTATTTCTCCAGCCGGCAACCGGCGCTCAGCCTACCCCGCTCCTTCAGCCTCTTCCGCCATGGAGGCTGAATCAGCCTCCTCCAAGCGTCGTCGTGAAGACGACTATGACGATATCCCTTCTGATACCTCGCCTGAAAGAATGGAATCTGTTTTCTACACTGATATTAATCGTCTTACAAAAGTAATCTCCGCCTGTAAGATTACGACGTCCCGTCAATCAGAAATGATTGACATTGTCAACAAGCTTCAAGCGACGTCTCGAAAATCCATTATTTCTCGTCGCGTCTCGCAGCAAACTGCTGACATCGCCAACACCTTGGCTGATGTCCAAACAGCCTTGCAGAACGTATCAGCTAAGCTTTCCACAACTGAGATTGCTGTGCCTCCTGCCCAAATATTCTATGCCCAAGCGGCACGATCCAAAATTGTTGAGAAGCTCAAAGTACCTTCTGGTAAATCTGTTTTTCCTGTATCTCGTTCGACAGTAGTCATCGTGCCTAAACCTGATTCTCTAAAATCCGCCGACCAAACGAAGACGACTTTAATGAAAGTCCTAGACCAGCAAAAGTATGGCCTCAGACTTGACCGTGTGACCAAGACGGGCAAAACCTCAATTCGACTTTAATCTGAAAAAACCGACCTTACAAAAATTCCTTTGGACATCTTTGACAAAGCCGGTCTTGTGGTTAAGCTTTAAGGCAAATCATTACCACGCCTATCTTTAATCAACGTTTCTACTAACCTGTCCCCTGAGCAGGTGAAAGACGCAATAATTTCCTAGAATTTTCATGACGCCTCTGATGAGGTGCTTCATCTGGCCAACCAACACTTAAACTTCTATTCCGTTTCGGTCCTAAGGACCAACCTAACGGTAGTTAGATCATAGAAGTCCGTGCCGATGTTCGACGATACCTTTTGGCATCGCATCGTGTGTATGTAGCGTGGAATGCGTGTATGGTCAACGACCATGTTCGAGTTACTCGCTGTTTCAATTGCCAGAAATACGGCCATCATTCGACGGACTGTAAAAGCGATATACAGTGCGGCCACTGTGCTGAAAAGCACGAAACTAAAGCATGCCCTAACTTGGAAAGAGACCTTACATGCGCAAACTGCGTTCACTTTGGCCACAAAGGAGACATCGTCAAACACAAAGCCATTTCCAACACCTGCCCAGCCTATTTCAAAAGGCTCGACGCCAAAATCTTCAATACCGATTATGGACTTTGAGGACACTCAATTAACTTTGAGGTTTGCGCAAGTGAATCTTCGCAATTCACGTGTTGCGACTTTGGAAGCAATGGGTTTCTCCTCTGACAACAACATAGACATACTACTGACCCAAGAGCCATACGTGTGTAGTTCAGGTTCAGGGTACAAGCTCGCTGGGGCGGCTGTACCCTTCAACAGGATGTCACAAGCTTACGAACCTTGCACGGCCAACTCATACAGTCGGAGATAGGAAAGGTTCAAGTAAATAATATTTAAAGAGCGCCAGATCTTTTCTAAGTAAAACTTCTGTCTCGATCAGGACAGAAGGTCCAAGCTTGTAACGAACTTTAGGTTCGTAATCCTTGTTACTCTGATGTTCGTGTAACCACAATAAAAGAGAAAGGTATGTTACCATAAAGGAAAGATTAAATAGGTATAAAAAACTTTAATTTAATAACGTAGGCTATTAACAACGAGTCTTAGAAATTTCCTATCAATAACTGCCGGAAGTATCGGCAACACACAATACATAAATCTATACGATATCGAAGAAATTACACGTTATATAACTAGGGTTCACAGTATGCGATATCACAGAATTAGTTACTGACAATACTTAAATGGTATTAAAACTACTATTAAAATTTCGTAAGTTAAACAAATTAAATTGCGTGAGTGACCTTCTGTGACAGCGACATAATAATTAAAAAGAACTTACCCGCAATCCAGTACATGTCCGAAGAAAACGTTTTCCTCGTTGAGTAGGCCTAATATAATTATGAATAGCAAATCGTGTCAACACAATGACTCACGAAAGTAGAAATCTACAAAATGGTTATTACTACAAGAAATTAGATATAAGAACTCGAAGTATCCAATGCTGCTCCTCGCAATTATTAGAAGGTGGGTATCGCAATCGACTGACGTATAACAAGTAACATCTCGAAAGCGAATTCTGGTCGAGACTTCGTTTTCGGTGTGGATAATAGGCCTTCCAGAATACTAATCGTTTAGTGAAGGTATTTATCGATATTAATCTCTCATTGTTCGTTATTACATCGAAACATGTAGCCAAAGCGTGGCGGAACGGCTATCAAATTAAGAAAGAAATTACCAAAGAATCCTAACAAAACGGATGTAAATAGCTTACCCGGTGATGGATAAATTACTTTAACGGCGTAGTGAAATTATAATTTCATTTCCATTAACGTGGATGTCCTTAGAAACAAGCCATACTTAAATTATTCCACAGCACCGGCCATTTTACGTAGTTGTCGGTTTAACGTCTTGACAGGAAATGACAGTAAAAAGAAAAATCGGCAGAGGGCGTCAAAACCAAAATCTAATTTTAATTCAACCAATATACAGGGTATTACGTTATGAAATTTTTGCACGTAACAAGGATAGCCGATTAGCCGCATCCTCTTCTATGCGGTACTACTCGGCTATTGTTTTTAATAGTTCGAAGCCCGTCGGAGTGGTAACACTCAGCCATTTAACCAACAACCGCAATGCGGTAATCATGGTTACGGTTGGAAACATCTCTTTGGCAATCGTCGGCGTTTATTGGCCGCCGATTGAGGATGTTCGTATTCATCTCCAACACTTAGATGAAATTCTTGATGAACTGAGAGGCACGCCTATTATCATAGCAGGTGACTTCAATTCGAAATCGCCGCTTTGGCACTCCCCGGCGACCGACGAACGAGAACTATGTGTGGAGAACCTCGTGGGCGAACATGACCTCTGTGTAGTCAACAAACCTCATCAACGAACCTTCACTTTCGCTAGCCATCTAAGCTCAACAAACATAGATGTAACTTTAGCTTCTCCTTACTTAGCCAGAAAAATAGTAAACTGGCGAGTCATCCCCTATGTTATAGGAAGTGATTACCGACTGGTACGGTTTGAGCTAACCGTCAACCCTAACCTTGTACCTATCCCTAAAAGAATCCTTGACTTCAAACGCATAGATCCCGTTTGCCTGCATAATGCTATCGCAAAATCAATTCCTTCGTATCTTCCATGTAGTGCTTCGTGCCACGATCCTAAATCTGTAGACGCCTAAATTGATAAGTTGACCAGGATGATTCCCGACTCTTGCCACAATGGCTTAAATAGCATACGCTTAAGATCTAGAGCTGATGTACCTTGGTGGAGTCCCAAGTTAGATAGGTTAAACCGAGCGGTGCGTTGTTTACGAAAACACTACCAAAAAACCGCTGCAGACCTAAAAGATCAATGGGTTGTAACGTTTTTATTTTAGTTAAAATTTCTTTATTAAAAATTCTTTAGTTTGTACTTATCAGTCTTTGTATAGCGATTTTAGAAATCATTAGATTTTTTTTTCTTTCAATTAAGACTTGTTCGTTTTGTTGATTTGCAAATTATTAGTGTAAGAGTAGAAATTTTACAACGCTGTTTTATTTAGCGGAACTACAATTTAATCAATTACCTGTTTTCGAAAATTTCAACTTGAAGGATAGGTGGTTTCTTATCGCGCGATGCGTATATGTGTGTTTTCCGTTTTAGAACGGTCAGATATCAATAAGCTTGCTGATCATTACTTTCTTTGAAGAATTCGGTTGTTTCATTGTGTTATAGTGGAAATCTCGAGTGCAAATTTATTTTAGTAAACTTTGGCTCTACATGTAAATGGATTTATTCCCTATTAACACTGCGCGTCTTTTGAAAAATTTGCTATATTCGAAAGGAAATTTGGTGGAATTTTTTGTTTGTTTGACGCACACGTCGTTGAGACGGATTTGTGAACTCCGACGTCTTCTAAAGATTTAAATTCGCAAATTACAGCCGCCCAAGATCTAAAGGTATGTTTCTTATTAATCTGCTGTTTTATCGGAACGTTGCGTTCACCTGGTGCTAAGTTTGTCACTTTTTTTAGGCTGTTTGCTTCGTCGTAACGTTATTAATACAGAAGTTTCTTTGCTGGAAATCGTTTGTACGTCCTCGTGTCGTTGTATGTGGTTCTAGTAGTCCTGCTACTAAAGAAAAATTTACGAAAAATTCCGACACCGGATGCAGACGCCATCTTAATGCGATTGGTTTTCCCGGCACTTCGTGGATATCTACGGCGATTAAAAAGCTAAGCTTAAATTTTTCTTTGATGTCATTATTTGTTACATATTATTGCATAAGCAATCTGACCAACAATTTGAATCAATTCCATTTTTTTTTTTAAATTAATTATATTGTTTTAAATATCACAATTATTGAATTTAAACAAACTATAACTTTTTTTTTATAACGTCGAAAGTTAAATTTGAATAAGATTAAATTTACGTGTAATTATAAGTAATAGATTTAATACTTTGCGATCTCAATTAGATCAAATTTTTGCAGCTTGATTGAGTAATTTTTGTTTGCGAATTATTTTTATGATAAAACGTTTATCTTGTTGTAGCATTTAGTTAAGTGATTCTTTTGCAGGTATATGCGGGGTAATATAAGCTTATATAACTCGTCGTACCCTATAGATTTAACCGCGTTTTATTGTATATTTTTTCTGAACTCGAGATTTTGCGAGTTGTAATTATTATAGCGATCTATTTGGCTGCCTGGATTTGATTTGAACTATCTAATGTTTTGTTATAACTACGAATTTTTATTTAGGCGTTATAGTTTGGTTATTACAATTTTCGTTATTTATGTTTGTCTCAAGTTTTGTTGAATTCTTTATTTATGTTAAGCACAATACTCTATTTTGTTTAATAGTTGTTGGACTGAGTTTTTTTTGTTATTTATCTACTGGGTATACTGATATATATATATTTAAACTTCAAGTGTCTTTTTTTCTTTATTCTTCTTACCAACGATTTTCCTGTTTTTTATAACACACCCTTGGTGTGGTGGTTAGAGTTTTTAATTGAAAACAGGTGGCGCTTTATTGGTTATTTCTTGTTAAATTTAACCCAGACCGTCTTCACTGGGCTTAGTCGGACCTCTATCCACTGCTTTACCAAGTTGGAGCTGATTCAAGATATTAAAGGCACGAATAAACGGTAGGTTGTTTGTTGTTGAAAATAAAAATTATATATAAGCGTCGCAGGGTTGCTTTTTATAAGACCGCGCTTGACCGGTACAAACTGGCAGTGAAGACAGCAAAATATAGCTCATGGCAAAGTTTCGTAGAAAAAAACTTGGCGACGAGTCCTTGGGGCTTAGTTTACAATGTTAAAGACGGCGACAGATACACTATCTCTGAATTAGACACGATCAGAGTAATAGTTTCCACTTTATTTCCAGACGAGGATGCATCGACGGATAATGCCTATCATACCCAAATAAGATCCCGATCTCTTTTGCAATGTAATTCCCGGCAGGACTGGCTGATCACTAACGACTATTTAACAGCGGTGGCTAGCAAAATTCCTAAGAATAAAGCTCCTGGACCTGACGGAATACACTGTAATGTTTTGCGAACGGTTGTCTTAAATTCTCTCTCATCAACGATCGTTGACCTGTTCAACTCTTGCATAAAAATCGGTTATTTTCCTACCAGCTGGAAAACTGGTAAACTAATCACTATTCTCAAGCCCGGAAAGAAGGATCTCGCCAACCCGAACTCGTATCGTCCGATAACTTTGTTATCTCAACTAGGCAAACTTTTTGAAAGGACACTTCTGAAATAGATACACGACGACATTTCGCCAAACATTTCATCCTAGTCAATATGTTTTCGTTCCTGGCAAAACGACGACTGACGCCGACCGTCGATTAATGACTATTGTACAATCGAACGTTTCCAAGTATAGACTAGCAATTTTCATAGACATTTCTGGAGCGTTCAATAACGTATGGTGGCCCTCTGTAATCGAAGCTCTCGTCGTTAAGAGAGTACCTGCTGACGTTACGCGCGTCATTTGTAGCTATTTGTCGAATAGATCGATAACATACTCTACGAACGTTTTACGTTCAACCTTCACCAAACGACTGACGAAGGGCTGTCCACAAGGCTCGGTTTTTGGGCCGACCTTGTGAAACTTGGTGGTAAATGATCTCTTAGACAAGAACTTACCAGCAGACTGCGACATCTTTGCTTATGCGGATTACATAACCGTCACAGTTTCCGCTAATTCCAGACGAGACTTGGAGGCAAAATCCAACACATGCCTAAATATTGTGACTAACTGGGCTGGCAACAATAAACTAAGTATTTTGCAGACAAGACTAAGTACATGGTTTTTGGCTCTACACTTAAACGAGATCCTTCACTGCGCCTCCACGATACTCCTGTCCGTAGGGTCTTCGAATTCAACTACCTCGGACTTCTGCTTGACGACAAACTGAGTTTTGTAAAACATTGCGCTTTCGTGGTTAACAAGTGTAAAAGCGTCTTGCACTTGTTCTACAAATATTCACGATTGAAATGAAACCTTCACTAAAAACATCTTGCGAATTTCTTCGACAATGCAGTCATTCCCATGCTCACTTATGGCTTAGACATTTGGTAACATAAATTTCGACATTCCCACGTAGTCAGAAAACTGGCCTCGCTCCAATCCCTATTCCTTAGAACTATCCTCGGGGCTTATCACACCGTTCCCGTAGATACGCTTTGTGTTATATCCAAGCATCCTCCCCTACATCTTCTTTTGCAGAAAATTTTCTGCACTAAAGTTCTTCGCAAGGCTGGCTCGCGCAACTTCCTTGACCAGCACCTTTCAATCAACGATTTTCCGTCCTTTTCAGCGGCCAAGCGTCACTTAAAGATCTTGATCATGGGTAAATGGTAGTGGCTGTGGGACACTTCCCATAAAGGGCGTAATGCCTATTCTCTTATCCCGGATATCCTTACCTGGGTCAGAATACCCCAGGTCCCTGGACGAGAGGCCGTCCAAATCCTGTCTTCACTTGGCGGATTTCGTTGCCATCTAAAACGCATCAGCAGGCAGGTGCCTCGCTAAACCGCGTGCTTCCTACTCTTACCTATACTTTTGTGGCGAACTTATACCAAGCAAGTTCGGGTGGTTTGGTGGGTCCATCCTCTTCTAAGTTCTAGCATCTCTTGTAAAATTTTGCTTCCAAACTTATATTTTTCTCTCTGCGCCGCAATATAAACCTATCTTTTCTCTTTATCACTAAAACACCCAGCCCAATCTTTCATTAGCGCTCTATCAACAGAAATTTGGAGTCTGTTGGCGAACTCTCAAAACTATAAAATACAATTAATGAAATTAATTTAACTTTTTCAAATCTATCTGTGATAAAAACTTAAAAAAGTTCAAATAGAGCCTCTACCTTAGACAAAAGCAGATGTAGAAACATTGAACCTCATAATAGTGAACAGTGCAGCCCGGGCCAAGTGAGCCAACCCCTGACTTTGGAGATCTTTTTTCAATCACTCTGATATTGGAGAAGAAGCAGAAACACTGATAACAAAAAAATTACAAATAAATTCAGAGAGGGAATCATTAACTCGGAGCACGGTAAGTCAAGTGAGGCGTCTTTCTTAAAGGTGGGCGACCACATGACTGATCGCTCTGGTTGTCGATTACTTTCTTTCACCACCCTGTATTCGTAGTAATTCAATTCTCCCACCTATCCTAAAAAAGCGTATAAATTAATTTCTAGTCTGAATCTGTCCTTCTGTTTCACATTATAAACCTATCTTTTCTCTCTGGTACTTTTCCTTCATCACTGAAACACTCCAAGTGCAAGTAACTACCTTTCTGTTAGTATAAATTTTGAAACTAGCCGTGTATTCTCATCTTGATAGATTTTTGACAACTCACAACATCTTGAAGTTAAAAGCACAGACACGATTATATATAATTGTGCTAAATTTGTCCTGAATTTTTGGAATCTAGTCAGTCAATCAGTTTGATCTATTAAAGATTTTTTACCGACTTGACCATTCGATTCTCTTGAATAAAGTAGAGGAAATGGGCATCCGATAGGTTTTGCAAAGTTGCTCTTACTAGTTTTTGTGGTGATAACGTATCCCGTTCTTTGACAGTTAAATGTAGTCTTCCACAAAGAAATATATTAGGCCGCATATTATTTATTTTTTTAGTTCTCTAATTTCTACAATGTCCCACTTTACGTCTCTTAGTTCTTGCTGCAATTCTAACATTTTCTGTTCCGTTGTGCAATGTTTATAGTATTTGTTTCGATTTAAGATGTTTCTGTATTTGTCTGTGCGAGTAGACGCCTTCCCCAGAATCTTTAACACAGGTGTGGTATGTGGAAGATTCTTTCACCATAATCTTTCATGCTGACCAAGCGGATTGAAAGATGGTTAGAATGTTGAAAAGATATTGTAAAACGCGTAGATTATGATATTGCTTGCGTCAAGAACTTGATCGCTATTCTTGTAGTAGTTTTCCATCGGGATAATAGAAAAGAATTTATCCGCTATCCAGTAAAGTTTTTAAAGGAAATGAAATTGAAAAAGATTACGAGAAGCATACGGTCAGCAGTACACGCAGTTGGCTGCGTGATAATGACATTATTTTTAGCTCTAATTAATGATTTTGTAAGTCTTTTAGAGGCACATAATACCATTATAGTAAAAGTCTCGCGCTGGGACTACTATGTGTGAGTAAATTCTTGCCTGAACCACACACAAAACCAGTATTATCCTGTTTGATCATAAACTTACTTCTGATAATTGTCCAAAATCTCTCTCACTTGTGTCTCTCCGAAATATTCCTATCTAGTTCGTCATTAAACTTTTTGGAGTCCAGTTAGATAGTTCCTTATCCTGGAAGCACGTGGGCAAATAGTTCGAATTAAGAAAATAGTAGTTCGCAATACTTTACTCAATGCCTCTAGAGTGAGGTTTCCCACCTGCACTATTACAAGCTTTCTGGTGCCGTAAAGCTGCGTTGAGAGCCCTGTTAAAACAATTCACTTGCTTTTGTTGTATAAGCAAGCTTAGAGTATCATATATTGATTAGAAGCATTACTGTATTCAATCTTCGTCGCTATAAGCATAGGCTCAAATCTAAGAGGTACTAAGCTATAGAATTGAATAGTTTAATCCCTGCCATTGCATTTCACGATTAGAGCGCTCTCTACAAAATCATTCAAAATCAATTCAAAACGTGGGTGGCCTGATTAGGTATCTACTTTTTAAAGAACCTGGCTTTACACTCCTTACTCACGCATCCTTTTTGTGAAATCTTCAGCAGATGTGTTCGAAATCTGAGAAAATCGCAGAAAGCTTGTTTCTATTATTCTATACTTGTACTACTGGTGTCACATGTATAGCCAAGATCCAACACAACGTAAATGTTTCTGGTACGTATCATTCACGTAACATTGTTAATTTAAGAAAAAAAATACGTTTTTAATTAGTTTACGGTCTTCTTTTGTATTTGATTTATAACTTCAGAAAAAGTAGAATACGCGAATTAAAAAATATATAAGTTTAGTAGTTGATTTGATTATATATAATAAATTGAATATACTACTGTGCGAGTATTTGAAGTTTTGTGTGGAGTTTTAGTTGACCCATTGTAGTAAGTTTAAAAATAAATTTTATGTAATAAAATTCATCAATTAGTAATTCAAAGTTGATGTACAGTAACCTTGTCCTTAACTTTTTAATAACAATTTACTAAATCATTTTATATTTATTAGATAACAATTTAAATTTAATAGTCATTGGAATGCGTACTATCTTTGAGTTGAATGATATTTTTTGTTAAGACTAAACTGAGAATAATTTACTTTCAATTCAATTGGATAAATACAGGACAGAGACGGCTCAAGAAATTTTGCCGCCGTCTACTATCGAAGAAGGCTTTACAAAAATAAAACAAAAAAACTGCCGCAAAACAAAAGATTTGGTAACAGTCTAACGACGCCGATCGGCAAGATCTGGATCTTGTCGTTATTAACGATTATACGAGTTTTTCCGATCGTGTTTTGGGGCTCTAGCAATCAATCTAAGAAATATACTTAAGCATTCGTGTACAACTTGTAATTTAGAGATGAGAGTTTGGTTGTTTGGGTTCCGTCCAAAAAGCGAATACACCTCCATCCAATCACGATGATATTTTTTATTGGTAACGCGAAAAGCGGCGTAGTACTAAAGTAAGAAGGTCCTCGAAGTAACCATGGTAGCAGTTTACCATTCGTGGATTTCAAGGTATTGGCCTGAGTTATCACCCTTTAATCAATATCAAGCTTTTGTTGAGTCTCTCAGGTGATCTAAGCGTCTACCTGGACATTGCTATCGTCCACAACGCAAATTCGTGTGTTTTTTAATAGTATGTTTTTAATTTGATCTTAAGTTCTGGGAAGATCCAAGATTCGTCAAACACGTAGCGCAACTGGGGATGAAATTTCTGTAAACAGAAGAAGTCTGCAAAAACGTCACCTACACTTCAGGCCAGATAATTTGTAAATTGAATTTGACAGTCTGCCGTATCGATGATTACAGTTGGAAACACCTATTTGGGTGTCGTTGGCGTATACTGGCTACCAAGCGAGGATGTTCTCATTCATCTATAACATCTAGACAGAGTTTTGGACGAACTAAGAGGCGTCCCAATTATTATAGCAGGTGACTTTAATTCTAAATCGCCGCTTTGGCACTCCTTGCTTACTGACGAACGAGGCAAAAGCGCAAAGAACCTCATGGGTGAACGTGACCTATGTGCTGTAAATGAGCTCAACCAACCTTTCACCTTTACTAGTCACCAAGGTTTTTCAAACATCGATGTCACTCTAGCATCGCAAGTTTTAACAAGGTAAAATTTCTAACTGGGAAGTAATCTCTGAGGAGATTGAAAGTGACCACCGACTTATACGTTTTTATTTAACCGTCGAAAATGCTCGACCGGTTCCGATCCCTAAGCGTATTCTAGATGTAAAACACATAGATCCTGCCAAGCTGAACAAAGAGATCAGCGCCTTTCTTCTTGCTTATCTTCTACATGGAGCTAAGTGCTATAATCCTAATTTTATAAACGTCTCCATTGCTAACACTAAGCTAACCAGGCTGATCCTTGAGTCTATACGAAATAGCTTAAACCGAGTTCGCTCGAATTCTAGAGTTGGCG
The DNA here is from genome assembly GCA_035610365.1 of Aquatica leii. Taxonomy (NCBI): domain Eukaryota; kingdom Metazoa; phylum Arthropoda; class Insecta; order Coleoptera; family Lampyridae; genus Aquatica; species Aquatica leii. Next base: position 93,805,466 of record CM069436.1, on the reverse strand, counting down.
TACCGTGGTGGAGTCCAAAGCTAAATAAGTTAAAGCGAGTCGTACGTTGCTTAAGAAATCAAACACAAAAAGCCCCAGCAGAGCTAAAAACTCAATGGGTAAATTCCTGTAAGGTCGCGCTTCACCGGCACAAACTGGCAGTGAAAAATGCAAAATTTAGCTCATGGCAAAGGTTTGTTGAGAAAAGTTTGGCAGCGAGTTTGTAGAGATTAGTTTATAGAATTAAGTCAATTAGATCCCGATCTTTTGCAAATAATAAATCCCGACAAGACTGAGTGGTTACAAAAGAAGACATAGTGTCGGTGGGTAGCAGAATTCCCAAGAATAAAGCTCCTGGACCCGACGTAGTACACTGTAACGTTCTAAGAACAGTCGTACAAGATTCCCTCTCTTCTACGTTTATTGACTTATATAATTATTGTGTTTAATACGGGTATTTTCCAAACATTTAGAAAACTGGTGGCTAATCAAGATTCTCAAGCCTGGTAAGAGGGATCTCGCCAGCCCTAATTCCTACCGTCCGATAACGCTACTTTCAGAACTAGGTAAACTTTTCGAACGTGTATTGTTAAAGAAATTACATGACAGTATTCCTCCACAACGACTATTCCATCCTAGTCAATACGGCTTTGTTCCTGGCAAATCGACGACAGACGACATTCGTAAATTAATGACAAAAGTACAGACGAACGTTTCCAAATATAGACTTTGCATTTTTATAGACGTTTCCGGAGCGTTCAATAACGTATGGTGGTCATCAATAATTGAAGCTCTGGTCGTTAAGAGAGCACCTGCAGACGCAGTGCTGTCATTCGTAGTTATTTATTGAGTTCGATCACTTATTCTACGAACGTTTCTGGCTGTTCTTATACAAAACGACGGACAAAAGGTTGCCCCCAAGGCTCGGGTTTCGGACCGACCTTGTGAAACGTTGATTCCTTACTTAAAGGAGATTTACTTGATAACTGCGACATTTTTGCCTACTCGCATGATTTATCATCTCAGTATTCGCAGACAATAGACGCTACCTAGAAGCAAAATCACGACAGTGCCTGGACACTCTGATTCGCTAGGCTGCTAACAACAAATTAACAGTCTCATCTGATAAAACCAAGTACATGGTTTTTGGCTCCTCGTTGTCATGAGATCCCATAGTTCGTCTAAACGATATTCCAGTCCGAAAGGTTTTTGAATTCAAATACCTCGGACTTTTGCTTGATCACAAACTGAGCTTCGTCAAACACTGTTCCTATGTGGTTAACAAGTGTAAGAGTGTCTTGCACTTGTTTCACAAGTATTCTCGTTGTAAATGTAACCTACATAGGAAATCATTAGTGACCATTTTCAGTAGTGCAGTTATTCCCATGCTCACATATGGCTTAGATATTTGGTGCCATAGACTAAAACATGCCCATATTGTCAGGAAAGTGGCATCCCTACAGTCCTTATTCCTTCGTATGATCCTCGGTCATATCGTACAGTTCCTATCGATTCCTTATGCGTCGTGGCAAAATATCCCCCTCTGCATCTCTTATTGCAGGAAACATACTGCATCAAAGTTCTCTCAAGGACTGGCACTTGTACCTTTTTAGACCAGCAAGTTTCGACCGCAGATTTTTCTACCTTTTCGACCGTCAAGCGTCATCTTAAGACTTTGATCTTGGATGAATGGCAGCGGCTGTGGAATGCATCCCATTAGAGGAGTAACGCTTATTCCATGATACCCAATATTCTAAACTGGATCAACATGTCCCACGATCTGGGACGAACGGTGGTCCAAATTTTCATATCGCACGGCGGGTTCCGTTGCCATCTGAAATTATGACGACCGATGCCTATCGTGTGGTGTTCCTGATACTCCATCACTTAGGATTCTCGCTTGTCGGGAGTTCCATGATGACCGGAGTACCCTAAGAATCAGAGTTAACCCGTTTCCCAATTCCCCCGTGTCCATCCTTAGACTAGTGTCCGACGTTAACGAACTCAATGTATTCGCTAGAAGAGACCAGAGTCAAACGTAAAACCAGAGTCTAACTTAATTTATGTTTGCATGGCATTTTGATTTATTTAAACAGTCAACTACGACGAAGTAGGGTATTTATTTAGTTATTTAATTGCATGGGGGCTTATTATTTTAAAGTATTTTATTTTGATTATTTTTAGTTCTACTAACATTTTCAGTTTCTTTTTAGCCGTAGCTGACTTGACTAACTGGCCACATCCTGTCTATTACAATAACGTTTCCTTTTCCCGCCTACTTGGTTTCTAGCCTAAGAAGCGAGGATAAGCCGAAAGATAGGTGCTTCGCAGAACTTCGTGCTCTCTAAGCACTAATTTGTAACATAGCCCATCCAATTTGTCTAAACAGACAATCCTTCATCTCGAAATTTATATCCTAAATCGTTCAATCTTCTATGAACCAAACAAGTTCGGGTGGTTGGTGGGCCCCTATCTTCCTCCTCCCTTTAATCAACATCAAGCTTTTGTTGAGTCTCTCAGGTGATCTAAGCGAATGCAGGATATTGCTATCAAATTCATGTGTTTTTCATTCGTAAAACGATGTCTTTAATCTGATCTTAAGTTCTGGGAAGATGCAAGACTCGTCAAACACGTAGCGCAACAGTTGATGAAATTTCTGTAAACAGAGAAAGTCTGCGAAAACGTCACCTACACTTTAGGCTAAAAAAATTGTAAATTGAATTTGACAGTCCCACTATGAGATACCTTACTATAGGCGACTTTGAAAGAATAAAAACTTTGCTTTCGTCCGATAATTTTGAGGATGGTTACTGTTGTAGCTATGGTTACAACTAAATTCTAAATAAAGCGTAAAGACTAGACCGTAAAAACGCGTTTATTGCTCGAAATCCAATTAATTAGTAGATAAAGTCTGTGTTAGGCCGTGCTTTAAATCGACAGTTATGAGTACATAAGTAGACGCGTTTATGCAAGAATAAAAAAAAACGGCGTGTTTAAACCTGACGGTAATCACCTCATATACCTAAAACTGTTCTACGGAACAAAGTGCAACCCTAAGCGATGCACTGCAGCATTACGAAGTTACTGTTACTATTTTTGTAAACCGATGTGATTCTCACCCGAACTATAACGCAAAACTGGTCTTCGATGTTCGAATTGTCGATCGTATGACCGTCAGCCTGTGTCACCGCTGTCAAAAGTCAGGCTATGTCGCACCGCTGTCAAAAATTCCACCACACTCAAAGATGTTGTGAAACGACCACTTGCTGTCTGAAGTTCGCCGAAGCTCACTATTTTAGCGAGTAGATAAAGAAGAAAAAAACACCCTGTCAGTTACAAACATTTCCCAGCGTTTTCAATGCTCCCAGCGCATCAATCAACGATCAGACCGCTCCCCGCATAGAAAGTAACGCCAGTAATTGTTCCTCCACAAAAACTTTCTCAATCCTTTTTCGTTTTTCTGACTTCAAATGCTGGCGCACTCAACAAAACCGCAGTCTAAACCCTTTTCAGCCTTTTTATGCTCGGTCTATAAAGCGGTGCATTTCTACGTAGTAGCAAACCAAAAAGCTCTTTGAAGTAACTCTTGTAGCGGTTTAAGGTTTGTAGATCTCAAGGTCTAGGCCTGAGTTCTGACGGAAAAATGTTGGTATTACTATGCGGTCGACACCCTGTAATCAACATCAGTTCTACCTAATTCCGAATTTGTAAGTGTACTTATGTCAACGACCAGTTTTTGTTCAGACTCTCTGGTTTGTGTAGATGCCGCTATCGTTCATAGCGCATAGTGTCAAAAAAGTTATGTCTTCCATATTTAAACATAAGAACGTAAAGCGCGTGTCAGGCAGAATTTTACTACACTCAGAGATGTTATATAAAGCAACCACTTGCTGTTTGAAGTGGGTCGAAAGTCACGACTTTAGCCAGTATACTAAGCCTAAGATAAAGTTCATCATGCTCCCAACGCAGCTGCCGAAACCAAGAATCCAAAAACTTCTGCTACTTGGTTTGAGCATTAATCACCAATAGTTTGAATTACGCTTCAACGATAAGACCACTTGCCGCTTAGAAAGTAACGCCAGTAATTGTTCCTACTCAAAAACCTCCTCAATCGGTTTCCGTCTTTCTGAATTCAAATGCTGTCGCACTCAATAAAAAACGTGCGAATGAATGCATTCTAAACCCTTTTCAACCTTCTTAATCCCGGCCCATAAAGCAGTGCATTGCGACGTAGCAGAAAAATAAGAGGCTGTTTAAAGTAACTCCCGTAAAGGTTTAACGTTGGTGGATCAAAAGGTCTTAACCTTCATTCTTACGGGAAAGTGCCGATTTTACCATGCGGTCGATACCCTGTAATCAACAACGGTTCTACCTAATTCCGTACTTGTGGTACGTGTACTTATATCAACGCCGAGCTTTTGTTAAGTCTCTCCGGCCATTAAACGTTTGCGTGGATGCCGCTATGGTTCAGAACGCATAAGCCGTGTATTCTTCATTTGTAGCACGATCATCTTATGATCCGATCCCAGGTTTTGGGAAAACGCAAGGCTGATCAAACACGTAGTGCAACAATGGATGAAATCTTTGCAAACGGAGAAAGTGTGCAAAGGGGTCACCTACACTTCATAGCAGAAAATCTGGAATGCCTAAAAGGTGTCTCTTCGATTTTGACAGTCTCACCATGACTTATGGTACTACGGCCGACAAGCCCCTAAAACTTGCTTGCGCCCGGTCATTTTGAAGATGCTTTCTATGATGGCTGCAAATCTGTTTAATTGGCAGAACTTAGAGTCTGGGTTAGTCCCCCGTGGTTGCCTACGGATCTGTGGTAAATCGGAGGTTATAACTCCATTATTATATATTACGAAAGAAGACGTTAAGGTAGACCTCCAATCTAAAGATCTTTCCGTTATTTCGGTAAATTCCTGTTAATTCCCGCTTTAACTGACAAGACGGATACGCGAAGAAAGGCGAAACCGGTATTCAACATTCGAACCGGCGCGTCGTCGATCATAAGAAATCGAAACTTTGAGGCGTAAAGTGCGTGTTAAGCAGAACTTTACCACACTCGAAGATGTTGTAAAGCGACCATTCTGCAACGTCTGCTACCCGGTGTGAGTTACGCTTCAATGAGTAATGCCAGTGGCGGTTTTTGTTTAAGAACCCCCTCAACTGTTTTCGAGTTTAACAAAAACTGCGTGAATACACTTTAAACCTTTTTCAATCTCCTGACAAAAATTCCGTTACCATCGACTGCAAGATAAAGTAAAGAAAACTGTGCTTAACTACAAAAATGAATTGTAGGAGAACCACTTTCGGCGAAAAAAGCACCGCAATTCTAAAGACGGAACGCCGGAGTTCTTCGATAGAATTATCCTCTAGAGGCAAGGTGAACTACTGTACGCACCGAGTACTCAGCAAAGAGACGCTCTTTTGTAAGTGGCCGGCAATATTACCCGCCCGGATCGAGTGCCCTGCAATCAATGGCAAATCTTAGTCCCTGGTCTTTGCTCCCCGGGTTTCTGTTTCACGGTTGGCGCAGTATCTTGTAACCCCCCCCCCCACTGTAGGTTTTACAACAGTCTCTTAGTTAGAAAGCGGCAGTTAAGTGCTTAACTCGGAGTGGGTTCTCTTTTCTGGACGATCTTCGCCGGGAAGTTTAGCACCTCGATATTAGTTCTCGTACGCCCTGCTAGGGGAGTAGCAGCGTGTGCCGAGGGGATAAAGCCTTAGTACCTCCCCCCGCCTTATATTATCTTACTCTGTCGTACGACGAAATAAGTCGACACCCAAACTGTGCCTAAGTTAATTCCCAAGCTCCCGACACTGGTAACTAGAGCACCAGATAACTCGTTCATTTGGAAGTACGCAGAGCCTACTAGACTACAAAACTGGAGTAAGAACTTAAAGATGGTAGTCGTCCCTACGTATTTCGAAAATCCTCCGTGATTGGCAAAGGGATTAAAGCAAGCAATCAACTCTACAGGAGGATGTTGATATAGGTTATCAAACAACTTTGAGCGATTCTATTTCATCATATATTTTTGTTTCAGTTTCTATTAAAAAAACCTTGCAATTTCTTATTTAAAAAATGTTTGCAGTTAAACTGTTATTAATGGATCACAATCAACGTTTGACACAAACACACCAACCTCTTTGTTTAACATTTCAGTTAGTATCGACTGAAAGCTTTTCAAAAAACCTCTTTCAGAATCACTGTGATTACAAAGAATAACGTGAATCCCATTTTGAGTTGCTTCGAGAATATCATGATGTAGCATTTCGCCAGTTACATATAAATTCGATTTGACTCCTTTCAGCACAGAACTACCTGAACCAGCACACAATGCAACCGAAGATACTGCATCACCTGAAAGTTTAACTTAATGCATAAAAAATCACGTTTCGTATTTCGCGTACTTTGATCTTTTCCTTTTGCCACAGCCAAACGTAAATGAGAAATTCCGATGTGATTCTTTACTCGCTTAATGGAATCTTCTAATGTTATGGGGTGTTTTAAAGTGCATATGCGTCCTGAACCGTATTTAGGATTTTCCGTGTTTGGTATGATAGGAACTGAGACTTCAAAATCAAAAGCATCACCTAACCAATCGTTCACTCCACCGTGGACGGAATCCCACGAAGTGTGAGGCGAAAACACCGCTATGTTGTTTTGTAAACATTTAACTACAATACGCTCTTTCCAAGTTCTTGAAAAATAAACGCATGAAGAACAAATACAAACAAAACGATAAATACCTGGACGAGACACTTTTCAATCCTTGAAATATGTTCGGGTGATACGAAATAATAAGACCCACATTTAAATTTGTCGCTTCATCTACGACGTCTTCAGTTGCGTCGTTTGTCAGCAAAATGTTTTTTACATTGACGGAACTCATGGGATCGACTAACAGTCCAACGTTATCCCAAGTTTCGGCAAGTTTTAACGGAGCATAATCGGTTAGTTTTGACACGATGTCTTGCAACGGTTTTCCTACATAATTTTCGTTAGGCATCGCGGTTACTGCTTTCGCAAATGTGCTCTGATTCTTATAAACCAATCTATGTAATTTCACCAATGTTCTCCAATTAGGTAAGTGAACCATTCATCTGTAAATAAAACAGAAATAGATTTTTGCTTTAGTCTCTTTATAACCCACATGTGAGCAGGCGCACACAGACATCGATGCTCAACATTTAGTAAGACTCTGGCAAGTGATCGTTTATACGCATAGAGCTTATTTGTGTCAAAACGTGTATCAGCGATATGAAGCAAACAAAATAAAAGATTCAAAACAGCTGAAGTCTGAAGCTTGGTCGTTAGTAAGAGTCTGGCATTACTCTGCAGAATTGGGCATTCTTAAATGATGAGTTTACTCTATAAAAAAATTCCTAAATATACTTAGTTTCTGCAATAAGAAGTGCGTGACCATCTCTGACTACACTGAATAATCTTTGGCATTTGCAAACTCATGAAGGTATTCTGCGTAAAAGATATAAAACCGCTTTCGTAACGGTTCAGAAATAGAAACGTTGGGTCAAAAAACTGAAATATGCGAGAGGTAGTGTAGTACGATTCTGCTAGAACCTGTTTGACCATAAAGAACCTCACACCTATCGGACACGTGACGAGTTAAACCACTAACCCATTGTCAAAAACTGGACCAGAAATAAAAGTGCAAACAACAAGAAGAAACGCCTATACACAAACTTAAATATCTGAGCCACACTATACTTAGGGTTCTTAATTATACACGATTTAGTCAAAATTGCTATATTCACTTTAAAATAAAGTTATAACGATAATAAAAATATAACTAACAGCTTCTACTCCATGTAACTCCACAACTTAATATTCCCGTCGTCACTACAAGATGCCAATAAACCCGAAACGACAGGATTCCACGCAACGCAATTCACATCTTGACTATGAGAGCGTTCCGTCGAGCTAACACAGCTAAAATTTGGTGCATTCCGGTCAGATTCTTGATCCTCTTTTAAAATCCTTATAGTATCGTCTGCACATGCAGTTACTATCAGTCCAGTTAGATGACACCAACTTATATCATAAATAGTTCGAGTGTGATACCCAGAGATGGTGCTTACACACTTCCATGTGGATTCATTATCGACGGTAGGTACACCTTCTGGATTATTAGGCGCATACTCCTGCCAAATTTTCACTGTGTTGTCATCGCTACATGATGCTAACCGTGTGCCCGAACTATCGAAAGCTATACTCCAGACAGTAGAATCATGCGACGTTAAAGTTGCCACCGAAACCCAATCATTATCCGAAGGATCCTCTTTAAATAATTTTATCGTGTTATCATAAGAAGCTGAAGCTAATATATCGGTGTTAGGGTGCCAGATGACCTAAAGTATTTCGAAAATTAGTACAAGGTGTAAACATGAATTCCAATTTGCATACCTTTTTGACATCTTGAGTATGAGCATTCAAAACAGCGGCACATTCGTACTCGTCCTCTTCGGCAACTTCCCACACCCACACTGATTTATCACGACTACAAGTTGCAAGTAAATTACCAGACTTCGACCATGCTACACTTTTAACTTCGTTTTCGTGACCTTCTAAAGTAGCGTTACACTCAAATTCACCAGATTTTTTGTCCCAAATAGCTGTTGTTGCATCAAAACTAGCAGATGCTAAATAATTACCGCAAGGCGACCAAGCAACAGATCTTATTGTACGTTTATGTCCATCGGCTAGCACTATTTTGTTTACCCACTTATTACCCTCTTTCGCCCAAATTCTTATGGTTTTATCTTCACCACATGATGCGAAAGCATCTCCTTTAGGGTGCCAGGCAACGTTCCATACACGACCTACATGCTTCGACAAAGTTTCGCACAAATCTAATTTACCCATTTTTTTAGGTTATAATTACAAATTCGATTATTTCTAAGAGATAAAGTTTAAAACTTACAAAATTCGAATTACATTAGATGTAGTTAATTGAAAGCAAACAAAACTTTATAAATATTAATAATGTATGAAAAGGATTTTTTAGTCACGTAATATTTCAAATTAAGCTTCCATGTGCTGCCATCTGTCATCTAGTTAATCGCATACCAGCATCACAGTATAATGCCAGCATCGTATGAAAAATCGTATATACAGTATGTTCTAAAATTTATGATTGGGTTACTATCACTAATAAATTAAATTTTAAAATATATAAAAATTTACGCATTTTGAGATCTATTATATTTAAAAGTTGATGTTTTTTCAAAGTTAATCTACAAAAGATATTACAATAATTGTTTATTTATTATAAATAAAATTAATTTCAACAATATAAATTGTCATCAGTCAATCTAAAAACAAATGAGCCAACAAAGTATACAGTGTGTCCGAAAAGTATGGAATATATTATACAGGTCGATAAATATGCACTTTACAAGAAAAAGTTGTAAATAAAAGTTGTTTGTCACTTAGTTATCTACCACCTGGGAGATATCAATTTAAATTTTTGCTGTAAACAAAATCGCAAGGAATAACACTTACATTTTTTTAAATGGCAAGGCACGTCTTTATTATACTCATTTGATAGTGTCTTTTTTTCTCTTTTCAACCATATGAAACTTGAATACCTTTACATCAAAAAATTTTCAAGAAAAACAAGGACATGTCTAACAAATTTATTTTACTGAGCAGTATTAATCAGGTACGTAATATGTAGTATTGAAACAATTGAATGCACTGTCACAATAGCAAATATTAAACTTTAAATATCTTTACATAAAATTGTTATAACAAAAAATGTATTTAAACTAAACTTACAATAAATGTTCAAAATGTAAACCATTCATAATTTGACAGTGGTAAATTCGATTTTTAAAACCATCGATTGCTTTTGAAATCATATCTCGAGTTATAGCTCTTATCTCAACTCTAATGCGATTTTTCAAATCTTCAACATTATTAGGTCTATTTACATAAATTTTGCTTTTAATATAGCCCCAAAGAAAAAAATCTAGTGGACTTAAATCCGGCGAGCGAGCAGGCCATTCTATCGTACCTCTTCTGCCTATACATGTATTTTGAAAAGTATTATTTAGAAAGTGGCGGACATTAATTCCAAAATGTGGAGGTGCCCCGTCTTGTTGAAGCCATATTCTGTTATGAGGTATATCTGGATCTACTTCATGTGGAAATAACTCGACCAAAGCAGGAACTAACTCAAATCTTAAGAAATCGAGATAAATATTCTACCTTCAAAAAAATATGTCCCCAAAATTTGACTTCCAATCATTCCTACCCAGACGTTGACTTTCTGCTGGTATTGGGTGTGTCCTTCTAGATGCCAGTGAGGATTTTGTGAAGACCAGTAACGTGTGTTTTGTTTGTTAATTGTGCCGTTTAAACAAAACGTGACCTCATCAGTAAAAAGGATATTTTTATGAAAATGTGCATCTCGTTCAAGTTTGTTTGTTATTGTTTTACAAAACTCCAGCCTTCTGTCCAAATCGTCTTCAAATAATTCTTGAACTACACAAGCTTTATAAGGATGAAATTTTTCTTTTTTTAAAACGTCATGTACAGCCGATTTATTCAAATTATGGTCTCTAGCAATTTGCCGAACAGAAATTTGTGAATTTTCCTCAACAGACAAGAACACATTTTCTCGTTCCACATTACTTAATGACAAAGGTCTACCAATTCTACTTGCATCTTTCATCGAACCTGTCTCTTGAAATTTCCGCCAAATTTTGCTTACCGTGGACTGCGAAATGTTTAATTCTGGATGCAAGTTATTAAATAAATTACATACTTCGTCTTGGGTTCTTCTTCTATCTCCATATCCCAGAATCATTAAAATTTCAATTCTATGTTTCTCAGATAATTGAGCCATATTTCAAGCACTAACAAATAGCAAAGTGTGACAGTGTTCTAAAGTGCATTCAATTGTTTCAATGCTACATATTACGTACCTGATTAATACTGCTCAGTAAAATAAATTTGTTAGACATGTCCTTGTTTTTCTTGAAAATTTTTTGATGTAAAAGTATTCAAGTTTCATATGGTTGAAAAGAGAAAAAAAGACTCTATCAAATGAGTATAATAAAGACGTGCTTTGCCATTTAAAAAAATGTAAGTGTTATTCCTTGCGATTTTGTTTACAGCAAAAATTTAAATGATATCTCCCTGGTGGTAGATAACTAAGTGATAAACATCTTTTATTTACAACTTTTTCGTGTAAAATGCATATTTATCGACCTGTATAATATATTCCATACTTTTCGGACACACTGTATATAAATAAGCTGACATTAAACGCACAGCCATAAGTGATATGGAATGAAAAATGAAAAAATGAAAAAAACAGAATTTCAAGTATTTCAATAAGATCATTAAGAATAGTATATTAAAACGCAAATTTCTACGTTAAAAAATCATGACCTTAAAAATCAAATTATTCGATTCCATGAAGAGGAAGTTTTCAAAATCATACATCAATGCTTCCTTGCTCAATTAGTCGTTTTGAGCAGATGCAGAAACCAGAACGGGAAAACATATATTTCAAAAAACTAGCCAAGCCATGTTGAGGGAGAGAATACACTACACCAGACGCTAAGTAAACGAGAAAGTTATGGAGCTATTTTTATTTGATTTACTACTGGCCATCACATAATAGAACCGACAATCCGAGATTTGATCGGCAAAGAAAATACCAACGGCGAAGGAGAAGGAGAAAGGGGACCCACCAAACCACCCAAACTTTCTTGGTACATGTTTGTGCTAAGTGAGCGTACGAGTTTCAGCAAGACACTTATCTTACGATTTATCCTCGCTTTTAAGACTAAAAACCAAGTAAACGGGAAAAGAATACGATGTTATAGGAAACAAGGATAAGTCCAGTTAGTCACTACGACTTTTTACCATGCAATAATAATAATAAATTAGACTCTGGTTTACGTTTGACTGTAGTCTCTTCTAGCAAATACAATAAATATATTGACATCGATTACTAGTCGAAGGATAGACTCAAAGAAATTGGGATATGGGCTGACTTGGATTTTAGGGTACTCCGGTTATCATTGTCCTCTCGACAGGCAAGAATTTGGACCGCCGCAGTCTAGGATATTTGGTATCAAAGAATAGGCGTTGCGCCTTTTATGGGATGTATTCCACAGCCACTGCCATTGAATTAAGATCAAGATCTTGAGATGACGCTTGACGGTTGAAAGAGAAGAAAAATTTGTAGTCGAAAATTGCTGGTCTACAACTGTACAAGTGTCTGCTCTTAACAGAACTTTCGTATAGTATAGTTTCTACGTCAAGGCCTCAAAAATCAAATTATCCGACTCCATGAAGAGGAAGTTTTCAAAATCATACGGAAATTAGAAACTTTGAGAATGAAACGTCAATGCTTCCTTGCTCAATTAGTCTTTTTGACCAGATGCAGAAACTAGAACCGGGAAACATATACTTCAAAAAACCAGCCAAGCCATATTGAGAGAGAGAATACACGACACCAGACGCCAAGTAAACGAGAAAGTTATAAAGCTATTTTCAGTTTATTTACTACTGGCCATCACATAATAGAATGGACAATCCGAGATTTGATTTTCAAAGGAAATACAAAAGGCGAAGTTGCAGGAGAAGGAGAAAGTGGACCCACCAAACCACTCAAACTTATGCTGAGTGAGCATACGAGTTTCAGCAAGACACTTACCTTATGATTTATCATCGCTTTTAAGACTAAAAACCAAGTAGTCGGGAAAAGAATACGATATGTTATAGTAAAAAAGGATAAGTCCAGTTAGTCACAATAACTACGACTTTTCGCCATGCAAAAATAAACTAAATTAGACTCTGGTTTAAGTTTGATTCTAGTCTATTCTATCGAATGCAATTAATATATTGACGTCGAGTACTAGTCGAAGGATAGACTCAAGAAAATTGGGATATAGGCTGACTTGGGTTTTTAGGGTACTCTGGTTATCATTGTCCTCTCGACAGGCGAGAATTTGGACCGCCGCAGTCTAGAATATTTCGTATCAAAGAATAGGCGTTGCGCCTTTTATGGGATGTATTCCATAGCCACTGCCATTCAATTAACATCAAGATCTTGGGACGACGCTTGACGGTCGAAAGAGAAGAAAAATTTGCGGTCAAAAATTGCTGGTCTACAACTGTACAAGTGCCTGCTCTTAACAGAACTTTCGTATAGTATAGTTTCTTCAATAGAATGTGAAGAAGGAACTGTTTTGCTACGATCGATAAGGAATCGATAGGAACTGTACGATACGCTCCGAGGATCGTACGAAAGAATAGGGAATGTAAGGATGCCAGTTTCTTGACAATATGTGTATGTCGTTGTTTATGATACCAGTAGTCTAAACCATATGTGAAGAATCTCTTTTCAACGAGAAGCCATAAACCTTGTATTTGGTCTTGTGAGCTGAGTTCGTCAAAGTTGTTGACATCCCAGCGAGTCAGAATGTCCAAGCACTGTTGTGATTTTGTCTCTAAGTCGCGTCTGTTGTCTGCAGACACTGTGATAGTGATATCGTCTGCGTATGGGAAAATGTCACAGTTATCAGGTAAAGTCACGTTCGAGTAAGGAATCTGCGACTACGTTCCACAAGGTCGACTCGAGAACCGATGTTTGGGGTCAACCTTTCGCCAGTTGTTTTGTGTAGAAATAAGTGATGGAGCGACTCGATAAATATCTACGAATGCCACGCATAGCGCATGCAGGTACTCTTTTGACGACCAGAGCTTCGATTATTGATCGCAACCATACGTTATTGAACGCTTTTAAAATGTCTATAAAGACGCATAGTCTGTACCTGGAGACGTTTGTCTGTGATTGGCTGAGATGGAAGGATGCTGTCATGCAATTTCTTTAAGAATATTCGTTCAAAAAGTTTACCTAGTTCGAAAAGTAGCGTTATCAGATGGTACGATTTAAGACTTGAGAATCGTGATTACCCTTCACGCATTGAATACAAGAATTCAAAAAGTCTTTAAACGTAGAAGAGAGGGAATCTTGTTTGACTGTTTTTAAAACGTTACAGTGTACTTCGTGTCAAGTCCGGCAGCTTTCTTAAGAATGCTCTGTGAGATTGTATCTGTCACCGTCACGGACCTTGTGAGGAAATCTTATAAACCAATCTCCACGAACTCACTGCCAAACTTTTCTCTACAAACTTTGTCATGGGCTAAATTTTGCATTCTTTACTGCCAGTTTGTACCAGTCTTGTACGAGTTTATCCATTGAGTTTTTAGATCTGCTGATGTTTTTTGGGTTTGCTTTGGATTCTATCACGGTATATCAGCTTTAGAATTCGAATGAACTCGTCTAGATTCGAAGATCAACGACGCCAAAAAGATGTTTTTTTACTGTGCGTATAGATACGGAAATGCAGTCATTAGTTATGATGACTGAAGGTAACTGCTCCGACGGGTTTCGCGCTATTGAAGACAATAGCGGAGAAATACCGCATTGAAGTAAATGCGCTGATCCTGTTAAAGGACAAAGCCGCCCGATACACATATGGTTCGGGGAGAAGCCCATGACTTTTAAAGTTGCAGCACGAGAACGGTAAATATTCACTTGCGTAATCCGAAGAGTCAGAAGAGCGTCCCCAGTGTCTATAATCGGTGTTGGATCAACATAAAGCTATGCATATCTTGTTCCTTGCCATTATTATTATTTCATTATTTGTATGGTTAAGTTACAGTTTTTTATTTAATAAATCTTCTATAAATGAAATACAGCAATTTTGGCGTCGAACTTCTTTAGGTACGTCGGGTAGGTATTGGAAGACGCTTTGTGTTATACCACATCGCCGTTATGGCCATATCTAACACAATTTGCACATACATGGTCTTATGCGGTTTTGGAGCACTGTTTAGTTTCGCGCTTTTCATCACAATGACCGCATTGAAGTTTGTTCTTGCAGCCACTTGCTTGGTAACTAAACTTCTGGCATTTCTCATGATGCGTACGTGATCATTGACTCTGCATTCGTTTCATGCTACGTAGACAAGACGGTTAGCCATGATATACTTTGGTACCTCTGGAGTTAATTCTACTATCCAGTGGCAATTGAATCTTTCTCTAGGCCCAAATCTAAATAATACTTTAAGGTGTTCTTTGGCTTGTTGTATTATACCATTTAAAGATCAAAGTTTTTATCAAAGACCGCCTCCTTTACGTAATCGGCGGAAAGTTTAGTCAGAACGTCCATGATGAAGATTGAAGGAACTTTGTTTTGCGTTCTGATAACAAGGTCAGCTTTGTATAGAATCTGGTTCTTCGATAATCTGTCATTTCCAATTCCAAACGGATAGAGTTTTGTCCCATTTTTGTCACTTAAGTCTATTCGTAGACCAAGTGTGGTAAGATAAAAGACTTTCATAAGTGTTCTCTTAGTCTCATCGGCTGTCTCTATGTTTGTCTTGGGTTTAGAAACGATCACAACTGTGAATCGTTGAATTGGCGCAACGGATTTACCAGAGAATTTTGCTCTGTTTGCTACTGTGCTAGACCGAGCTATTTGAGCATAAGAAACTGGAGTTGCGATTTGTTGGGTAGGTGATCACAACTTGTCAGTCACGGATTGTAGTGCTGTTTGAACGCTCCGAGGAGCTTCGAAAATGTTTGAATGTTGCGAAGACATTCTTTTAGCAAGAGTGGATTTTCTGAAGATAGATTGAATGCGAGACAGTACATTTATCAGTTCGGTTGCAGGAAGAACAACAATTTATTCAACACCACATTCAGCAAACCAGCAACAGCCATTTTATCTAAAGGATTAAACTTTGCTATAACACCAAAATCTATAAAAAAAGAAATAGTGCGTTCATTGAAAAGCATACTTAGAACTCGACCACAACACATTTAAAAAGAGACAAGGCTTAAGGAAGAATCTTTTGAAGAAGTCTACAGCACCGAGATCTAACATCAATCAGAATTAGAAAATAAGAGAGCTCAAGGCCAATAGATAAATCCTTATACTACCAGCTGACAAAGGAAATGACACTTAATCATGAAAACCAGCGGATACATGAATCTATGAGATTTCTTAATATAGTTCAATATTTCTACTCTTTTTCTACTAATAATAATTTAAAATATGTTATTGTGAATAATGAAGATTCTATATCTTCTTTAGATAAATCTTGTGTGTACAAAATTTCTTGTTCTTCTTGCAGTTATTCTTATGTAGGACAAACTGCTAGAAAGTTCAAAACAAGATTAAGAGAACATATTTAATAGAATAAGAAGTATCTAAATTCTAGTATATTAAACACTTGTTCTTCTTTTGCTAATCGTACTTTGTCTAATGCTCACTCCTTTTCTTCTGTCCTCAATGTTAAATTTCTTCATTTTTGCAACCAAAGTTCTTTTCTTAGTTATCTTAAAATTTTTGAAATTCGTCGTTTTAACGATTCTTTATTTAAATATTTTTTTGTTTTTAATAATAAATTTTAATTTATTTTTTCATTTTTTGAATTTCCATATCATATCACGTATGACTGAGCGTTTAATGTCAGTTTTAATTACACTTTTTTTAATTTTTAAAATTGTTCAATAACTATAATTTATAAACTTTTTTATATTTTTAAACAATTTTGTTAATTCATTTACTTTTAGTTAATTTTGCTTATAATAAATAAACAATTATAGTAATATCTTTTTAGGATTGACTTGGAAAAAACGTGAAATTTTAGTGTAGTTACTCTACTGTAAGATTAATTACTTTAACTATATTAACTATTATAATTATTTTGTTAAGATTATGACAATTTAAATTTTTCAAGTTTCCTTTTAAAGGTACCTGACATTATATTGTATCATTCATAAGACTAACTACCTACATTTCTTTAAGTTTTGCAATCACATTTTTTAAGCTTGTTTATTTAATGTTATAAGTTATGAGATTTTTAAAGAGATTAAGTTTTACGCTTTGTTACATTTACAAATAGGTACGTTGTTAAAGTAATTTTCGCTTTTGAAATGTCATTTTGTTAATGTTATTATTAATATTTGTATTTTTGCGAATACGCTACCGTGATATGTGGTAATTCAAACTTTACAAAACACGTAAACGTCTGAATACAAAAATCTTCTTCGAGAATAATACACAAGTTTGCTAAACATTGTTTTTAGTAATTATTGAAAACTAAGAGTTAAAAAATATGGCTTTCTTTTAATCTCTTGTTTTAGTTCAACTTGCCAATATTTGTTCTTCATGGCCAACTTGGGAAACGATGTTACTGCCAATGTATCGTAACGATTATAAAACTAATACGTACACGTTTATAACTAACCGAACTAATTAAATTTAAAGATAATCAATAAAAACACTTACACGAAAGATCCGCGGATAACTTCAGTTTAACACTTGTTTACATTAAAGTCACGTACATAGTTATACTCCGTATATTTATCTCAACCCGCGTTAATCACTTATTTATTTAAGCTTGAATAATTTTCTTAACACTGCCGACTTCGAATTACTGAAATAAAACGAAGCGTCTGTCACCACGTAGTTTTAAAACTTTTCCGACTACCGGTTGCTGTCTTCGTAGTTCATCTAGGTGCCCAAACTGCTTTTTAAATACGACTGCAACTTCTTTAGAAATGTCAAGATCCTCGCTCACGCAATGTGCCATGGCGTAATCTTTTTGTGTTTGAAACAGGTCTTATTCTTCCTCGGTGGTAACTGCAAACCTAGCTTTTACTTATCGACCTCCATTTCTTCAATTTGATTTCTGGCTCTGCTAGTTATTGCTCTGGTTCGAACTTGAACTTGCGTATTGTGATTATCGCTAGCAAACGGGGCAAGACGATCGACGTGGACCAGTTTTGGCTTGCCTCTGGGCGGTTTTTGGATGCGATATATAACGTCATTAATACGCTGCACGACTTCATAAGGGCCCTCCTATTGCCTCTCCAGCTTCGGCGACAAACCGCGTTTCCTTTGAGGATTATACAACCATACAATGTCGCCAGGTTATAACCCACCATTTTGTGCATTGACGTCATATTTAGTCTTCATCCTGTCGCTGGCAATTTGTGTGTTTTTACGGACCTCCTCATGTACTTTGTGTAACCTCTTGGTTTTCCAGCAACTTCTTTTTCCGGTTTTCGTCTAAATTGGAGATTGCATGGCAGTTGTATTTCGAGACCGAGCATTACACACGATGGTGTTTGGCCTGTGCTTTCGTGAACGGATGATCGGTATGTCATTAGGAAAAGGTGCAAGTACCGATCGCAGTTTCTTTGGTGTTCGGACACTACTTTGGCTAAGTATTTTCCCATTGTTTGATTTATCCGCTCACCATGCCATCAGATGAGGGATAAAAAAACGTTGTCCTAGTTTTCTTAATTCCGAACAGTCGATAAAACTCTTGAAACAGCCCAGACTCAAAGTTGCGGCCTTGATCAAAGTGTAATTCCAACGGAACTTCAAACCGACAGAAAAACTATTTTACTAATACGTCTACAACTGTAGCTGCTTCTTGATTGGGTATGGCGTAAGCCTCGGTCTATTTCGTGAAATAATCCATCGCCACCATGATGTATTTATTTCCCAAATCGGATTCTAGGAACGGCTCTGCGATGTCAATCGCTACTCTTTCCAAAGGGCTTCCTACGTTGTATTGCTTCATGGGTGCTTTGCGCTTTCTTGCTGGATCATTTTCTGATGCGCAGACCGTACACTTACAGCATCATTTCATGACATCCTTTTTGCAGTTCATCTAGTAGAATTGTTCTCAAACTTTCCCCAATGTATTTTTAATACCAAAGTGTCTTCTTGATGTACCATCGTGGAGATGGTTCAACACTTCTGACACTCGGCTCTTTGGCACTACCAACTGTAGTTTGTTTCCCGTGCCTTTGACACTTTTTAGAGATCGCTTAAGAAGCCCGTCTTCTACTATCAAAGAGTATCAGTGTGCCCAATAAGCTTTGATGTTTCTGCCCAAAGCACTCACTTTTTCCCAGATTGGTCGTCGGCCGCTTTCTTTCCAGTTCAGGAGTAGTCTTATTTCAAGATCGTTTTCTTGTTCGCGACGCAACTGCTCACGTTCCTACTCATCATCAACCATAGCAGTCTTCCGGAGGCATTTTAGTTGATGCAAAGCATTTTTGCACTCTTCATTCTATCTAAATTCTGCTTTTTTTCGGTCAATTTTGTCAAATGTTTGGCAATATTGGCAAATCCGGGTACAAATCGTCTATAATAGGTGCATAACCCAAGGAAACTTCGGACCTGATGTTTGTTGATCGGTCTTGGCTATTCTTGCACTGCTCAGATTTTGTCTAGGTCAGCCTTTACTCCATCTCTAGATACGACGTGGCCAAGGTATTGCACTTTCTTCTTTAATACGCGGCACTTTTTTGGGCTCAGTTTGAGATTAACCCCACGTAGTTGCTAGAACAATTCTTTCAAGTTGTTCAAGTGTTCTTCAAACGACCTTCCATCCACGATCACGTCGTCTAGATAAACCAAGCACGTCTTCCAAGACAGTCCTCTCAAGATGGTCTCTATCAAGCGCTCGAACGTTGCAGGAGCGTTACACATGCCAAAGGGCATCACAGTAAACTGCCACAAACCAGTTTCAATCGTAAAAACTGTTTTTTCACGATCCAATTCTACCTGCCAGTAACCACTCTTTAAATCCAACGTGGAAAACCATTAGGACCTTGACAGGGTGTCTAACGTATCGTCAATTCTAGGTAAATTAATCACGTTTTCTTGCTCCTTATCCGTAATTATTTGTTTGGTTTCTTCTATTTTTCCCATAGGAAGTCTGCGTGGATGTCGTCGTATCAGCCAAACGTTTCCGGTATTAATTTTATGCTTCACCACGTTAGTTCTATCTTTGGAACCACTATTCAGCTCAAACACATCTTGTTGGATCATCACTTTAACGTATCTTCGTTAGATTTCACGCATCTCACAATTTGAGATACTGGCGTGCATTGGCTTACCACGATCTTCTTTTTCAACGTTACTGGATCTGAGTCAATATTTAAGATTCTTAATGACGTGTTAATCCTGTTTTTCACTTGTAGTAAAGTTCTGCCAACGTGTAGTATTTTTTCAACGAAGTCGCTCTCCATTGGTTCAATCGCGAGTATGTAGCCTTCCCGGAGATTTCCATCCAGGCGTCCATCCATCACCACATTTTCATTCCTTGTAGGCAGAGTCACGTCTTCACTCAATAAGACTCGCACGGCTGCCTTCTCTGGCGAATAAAAAAGAATTTCTTCATTGTCGATCTTCAGGACATCGTTCTTCATATCCAAATGGAACTCATACTTCTTTATCACGTCCATTCCCAGGATAACTTTTTTCGTGATGTCGGGCTACCAGTACTTGATAGTCGAGTACTCCATTTCCTGGATGGAGGAAGTATGGAGCAGGAGGATATGTATATATAGCACGATCAAATTTGTAAGCCAAATGGCAACGAATAAAGTTAAACTTATATATATACTCCATTTCCTAAACCAATGGTTACTTTAACTTGTCCGTGAGTAGCTATTTCTTCGTCCGTCTCCGTTCGAAGTCGTACCGTTACTGGTGATGTCTTCACGTTTTCCAATAACATGCCAGAACAAATAATGGTTTTAGTCGCTCCCGTGTCAACCAGTAACTGAACACTTCTTCCATTGATCTTGCCATTGAGATAAATGCTATGCAATTGCTCCATCGGCGATGCCATTTGAATGGTAATCTCCAGGGCATAGCTCGTAGAACTCGATTTTCGCCCCATTTGGTCGACCGGTTCTAGTTTTCCGAGCGCTCTTCTGGTCTTCTTTTTGCTTAGTACAGCGTTGTCGTATGTTGCCTACTTTCCCGCAGTTCCAGCACGTCACTTATCTTCCTCGAGCTACTTGTTTCCGAAATACACGTCGCACTATTACTCCAATGCTTTCTTCCGTGTACGAGGGTTTTTCTCCAGCACATCGGAGCTTATGGCTGCCTTGGTGCGACGTCTGTTTTGCTGTTTCGAACTCCAAAACATAGGTTACAGCGTCGTCCAACGTTTCCGGCCGAGCTAACTAAAGAGTCTGCTGCGTTTCGTTGTCCCGAAGGCCGTCTACAAAAGTTTGAATAGCCAACTGCTTCAAGAAGGGATCCGGCGCTGTAGGATACGCTAGCCGTGTTAGTCTGGCGATGTCAGCCTCAAACTCTTAAAAACTTTAGACAGCTTTCTGAACACGATTTTTAATTTGAGCCTGGTACACTTGTTAAAGATGAGCATCTCCATATCTCATTTCTAAACGTGAATTTAAAAGTTCGTAATTTTTAGGAGGTCAGAAAAGTTTGCAAGATTTAAAGAGTTTCTCCACGTAAAGACACTATCAAAGACGTCGCTTTCTGCTTGTTGCTACAACCATTGGTTGTAGCTGCGGCTTCAAACTACTTGTAGTAGGTTGACTATGGAACTTTATCATCAAAATTTACAGGTACAACTTTAAACTTGTGAGTGGTTTCTTCCCGATAGTCCATTATTAAATCTTCACTCGTGACGCTTCCTTTACCGTGACAATTCATTTGGGTCATTCTTTCTTCAAGCAGTTATATCCTTTCTCTCAATTTTTTCTCTAGTTTGTCTTCTATGGTTCTTGAATTTTCTGGGAATGTTCGGACAGTTTTTCTTCCATTTTTTTAAATTTTTTTTTCATTATACTAAAATTTTCTTCCATTTTTCTATTCATCGATTCTTGACTATTTTTTATTAATTCGAGAAATTTAAATTGTTTTGCATCATCTATTTTGGTTTGATAACGAGTTACCAGCATAAGTTATATATAACACAAATAAAAAAGTTTAAATACACTACTAAAACAGCTAGAAATTACACGCTGTTAACAAACACGCGAATCGCGAACTAAAGTTTTATTTATTTAGGTAATCAATGTTTTTATTATGGGAGCGATTTTAAATTACTTAATGGTATTTACACTAAAAATCGCGAACCCACACTAACGCCACTGTAACAATTATTAAAACTAATTTATTTATACTAAAAATATGTATACGTTTATAACTAACTAAACTAATTAAAGCTAAGAATATTTAATAAAAACACTTACACGAAAGATAAAGTCCGCGGATAACTTCAGTTTAACACTTGTTTACATTAAAGTCACGTACAAGGTTATACTCCGTATATTTATCTCAACACGCGTTAATCACTTATTTATTTAAACTTGAATAATCTTCTTAACACTGCCGACTTTGAATTATTGAAATGACTGACCTATAATTCGTTTGTACCACATGTATCGCAATCCTTCGCGAATGTTCTATATCTTTCGGCGAATGTTCTGGAAAATGGACAACAACTTCGTGAAGGCTCTCGAACTTGAGAATAATTTCTCTAATGTTATAGTATCTTGTTATAATGTTCAATTGACAACAATCTATACAGAAACGTGTGATTTTGATTTTTTTATTAATACTACTAGAAAAAGTCAAAGGCAGTCTTAAATGATATTTTTGGTTTACCTAACTTTTATCTTATTGACAAACTGATCCAGAGTTTTCTGGCTCATAGGTTTTTGCTGTCGACTATGCATTTTATTCACTGTTTTTGCTATCAGAAAACTATTTGCATTCATCATTTATTGCTATCATACCTACTATGTACCTGCTTAAATCAAGCAAAGGTTACTTAACACCAGGACACCATTGACCTTCTATTAGGTGCAAAACTGCCGTCCTACGTTTTTAAAATAAATTGCATACAAGGCTCTAAAGATGAACCGTAGACATATAAAAGGGTATTTAGTTGGATTCTTCAAGAGAAAGCAACGTACTCAGCTTCTCCAAAACACACATCGTTGTGTGGTGTTTCTACAGTTGAATCGTCGCTTGGAGAATCATTGCAGAAGTTTTAAAAGATAGAGTCAGTACTAAAAAACTCTTCTTTCTGTTCAGAAGATAAGAAATGTGAGAAAATATTTAGTTCAGCTGTTCAACGAGAACCTTCGAGAGGATTAAGATGAGAACGTCTTTCGGGTTTGGACCGTGTCATTGTTGTAACCGAAGTTGCAACTTTGGTTACAACAATGACACAGTCCAAACCTGGAAGACGTTCTAATCTTAGTATAGACTCCGTATGTAGAAGTCTTTGCTATTACACTTCCAGAAGGTTTCTCTTAGTTTTGCCATTTCGATATCCCAATTGCGATTTAGAAAAAACTTATTCGCAAGCTTTACGACGCTTCAAATCACTAGAAGTTTGTAACTTTATGCGTAATTATTTAGAATGACACTACATGTCGCATGTTTTCATATTTTCAGTCACGTTCAGCCTTATATACTCCATCATTGTGTAATACAAAAGGGTCCAACAGATTTTCCTTAAATAACATTTTACTTACAGGAAGAAAACTTCAGAATGACATTTTCTTGAATTTGGTAAACTTTCGTACATTTATCGTTGTCTTCATGAGCGATATTTGTTAGACGTATTGCTAAATATTGATAGTTCTAGAACATTGTTTTTTTTTAGATCAACCTGTACAAGAATTCAATTTGAACACAGCCACTTTGAAGCAAACAGTTTTTCATACTTGGCTTTGCATAAACTTTTAGCATTAGCTAACTTAGAATCCTTGAAGCATTCTTGACATCGGCCTTGGATGCTTTTCAATCTCATCACAAAGGTTTTAGCAAATCAAGCATTTTATTGTGCAAAGATTTATTCATGAAGAGTCTTCACTTGGCTTTCTTTCTTCACTTGCTAACCGCGCTTCATATATCCAAGAATTGCTTTTATTGGCATTATGGCGTTACGTTCCTTTCTGGCGATAACCTTGCTGATCACGCATCTCATGGTTTATTACTATCTGATTTGTTGCAAAGGACGCGTTGGTTATTGGAAGAAGAGTGTTTATGGCACATTCAATTGGCTATTACTTTAAGGTCACATCCACAAGCATCTTTAGAAGAAGCTAGAAAATTTTAACAAACTCTGGCGTATGCTCTTTCTTTTGTTTTAAGAGAAAAATTGTTTCACTCTCATATCACCGCGGAAGACATTCAACACTCCTAGTTTTTGTAAAGATTGCGCAACACTCAGAATTTGGTGATACAAAAAAAAGACAAAAACTCTTTTGCAAGCTTAGTCTTTTTCTAGATCTCATCAAGGAGGGTGAATGACTTAAAGGCTCAAATTTAGAGTTCAAGTAATCATATTGTCACTAATCGTTTTGGATTTTGTCTCCAAAAAAGAAGAAATATCTCGTATGGCTTTCTTACCTTCCAATGGCATCAATCAAGTTAAAGTCTTCTCACACGTTTGATTAAATTCTGCCAGACCTTTTCTCAATAGTTTTTCTAGAACTAGAAGCTTTAGGACTACAAATACTTGCGTTTGTTTTTGTGTGTTGCGCTACTAAAGCAATTCATTTGAAATTATTTTCGAATATTTCCTCAAAAAAATTCTTGGTTCTTCTCGTTGGTCCATTTCTTGTTTGTTTTTGCAATTCACCGGGACGGATCTCTTGGAGTGAAACGTGTGACCTTGTTTTTTCTTCATTATAGAGTAGATAATACTTCTTTTTACGTTATAGTAAACATTGTTTTCGGTAGACGGAATATTCGTATAATTTAGATTTACCGTTAGACTATTTTGTTAAATTCAGTACTCGGTTGGCGTTTATCAAAAAACGTTAGTTTAGTTATGAGTTTCGACACCGCGTTACCGCAAAAACCTTGTGTGAAATCTTTTTCCTCTCTAGAAAATCAGCATCGAACATCGGCTGGCCAGCTAAGGAAGATATGCAGGATCTCCCGTAAGTCGTTATTAATATTTATTATTTAAAAAAAGTGTTTTTGATTAGCACTTAATTTACCTAGACGACGTTAAAAGTGAGGCGCCGTTACAACCAATGACGATAAATAAACCAAACTATTATTCCTTGAAAGTAACGTCGTTAGATTTCTGTTATCTCATTTCTTGCATGTACCTACTTATTTATGCATTTTCTGTAAGTAACCATTTTAAGTAAAATTCACGCCGCCATTGTTCGCGGCCACCACTGTTTGTAAAATGCGTATCGTATTCGACATTTACGATAGTAACGCAAACGTTCGTTTAATTTGATCAAAGCGTTTTCCGCTAATTTATAAGTAATTCTTTTTTATATTTAATTTTCAATATTGTGCAGTATTCTGGTAGGATTAAGCGATTTAGTAAATTAGATTGGCGTTTAGAGATATTTTTTTTAAAATGGCGTTATCCATGTTGCTTCAATACGATTAAAATTTTTTTAATAATATTTATTTAATTATTATTTTGAGAGAATCCTAATTCTTCCTATACATGGGATAATAATTCAATAACCGCCAGAAGGAATATTATTAGTCAATGGTTCACACCTGTGGATCCCATCTTATCTTGTGGAACCTCTGTATGACAATTACTGACTCGAGCCTTAGTCAAACCTATTGGAGAAATATCTTCTTTGTATATTATAATTCTATTTTCAGCCTTCAGCGTTTTTAATTTAAATTCACCGTAACAATTATCCTAATTTGCAAATATCAAGAATTTAATATTAGATCATACTTTTAGTCGTAAATTTAAAACATCGTTGACGGTATTTTTTTTGGTCGTTTTGAATGTAATCACAGCCAAATTTAGACACATAACGTCGTACATGTAAGCTTACAAACTACGCACATTTTTAGTTAAAGGTCAAGCCGAACCGTATCTCCGGGTAGATACCGTCCTCCCCTGTCTACTCTTCCCTACTCCAAACTTTACCGGGTGTCGTATTCGTAGTGTTTGACTTTGGTCTGAGAATACGCCATCAACACCTCGTATCCGTATTTGGCTTTAGCTTGCGGATACGCTTTCCTCAATCCTTTACCGAGCGTCGTATTCGTAGTGTTTGGTTTTGGCCTGCGAATACGACGTCAACACGTCCCTTCCGTAGTGTATGGTTTTAGCCTGCGTATACGCCATCCAGTAACGTGCCTAAATCCCGTCTCCTTCACCTAACCTTCGAACCCGAGTAATTTTTACTACTGATCCAACGGAGGTTGATACCGTATTGCATGCTTGCTTGGTCACCGACGTCACCGCTTGTTGAACGCCCGCTAATTAGTCCTTGGTTTATAAATCACACCACGCTTGCTTGGTTGTGTCCGCCGCTTCCGCTCTTTTCGATTTTGTTGCCGAATTAATTATTTTAAGAATAAAATAAAGTTATTTTTATATATTTATTGTTGTCTTTTATTTCCGTCGCCTCGCTCCAGTTTTAGGTCCGTGTCTTTACTGCCGTTATCCAAACAATACCGTCGAACAAGAGAGTAAACTCCTCGAACAAATCTGGCACCCGAAGACTGCTTAGCTGAAATAGAAAACTATGGAACGGTACCATTTTTGGGATCTTTGTACGGCCACAACGCCAGCAGAGCGCACTGGGCTCGATCATTCTTGGCGTCGCATCGGTTCGGCACCTAGAGACGGATTGGGTCGCGGGCATTGCCGTGTTATCAATATCTCGTGGTCGGTCGTTATCTGGCGGGCTACCGCTTCTTTGGCCCGGCAAGCTTTCCCAGCTTTCTGGGCTAAACGGATACTGAAGGGATGTGTCAACGACGGATGGCGACTCGGTTTCGGCATGTTTCGACCTGTAAGTCAAAGTGTCTCGGTTACCTTGGGCCGGTACAATTTAAAGTGGTCGGAAGGATGTACGGTGCCTTGCTCATCTCGGAGGCGGTATATCACCGGAGAAAAGACTTTAGTGACGGTAAAGAATATCCGCGTATTTAGGGGCGGGTTTGGCAGCATATCCTTCAACAGCGGAGGATTGAGGATAATCTCGTTTCCATACTTGTTCACCAACATAGCATCGCCACTGGCGTCGCCTAAGATATAATGCTTGTTTTGCTTGGCGAACGCTTTAGTGAGGGTGTCACAAACTACGGGAAAAATTTCTTGTTGTTGCAAGCGGCTAAGATAACGAGGCGGTACGTCAATGAAATTGCTGGTGTCATCCGGTTCAAAGTGTTCCATTTTGCGGTGAAGAGCTTTCGAAGACACCAATTTGCGTCCAAAGGAATACCGGTGTAAACTCCGTAGATTTGTGTTGAGAGGTATTCAAAACCTGCGGGTACGCCAACCAGTAACGTGCCTAAATGTCGTCTCCTTCACCTAACCTTCGAACTTGAGTAATCCTTACTACCGATCCAACGGAGGTTGATACCGTATTGCATGCTTGGTTGGTCACCGACGTCACCGCTTGTTGAACGCACGCTAATTAGTCATTGGTTTATAGATCACTCCACGCTTGCTTGGTTGTGTCCGCCGCTTCCGCTCTCTTCGATTATGTCGCCGAATTAATTATTTTAAGGATAAAATAAAGTTATTTTTATATACTTATTGTTGTCTTTTATTTCCGTCCCCGTCCCCGTGTCTTCATTGCAGTTATCCGGACAATACCGTCGAACAGGAGAATAAACTTCTCAAACAAATCTGGCGCCCGAAAACTGCTTAGTTAAAATAGAAAACTAAGCAACGGTACAGTTTTCGGGATCTCTGTACGATCGTCGGAGTCGTTATTCGGTGAGCTACCGCTTCTTTGGCCCAGCAAGCTTTTCCAGATTTCTGGGCTAAACGGATACTGACATGTGTCAACGGCGGATGGCAAGTCGGTTTCGGCATGTTTCGATCTGTAAGTAAAAGTGTCTCGGTTACCTTAGGCCGGTAGGGTTAAAGGTCCTTAACGTGGTCGGAAGGATGTACGGTGCCTTGCTCATCTCGGAGGCGCTATATCACTGGGAAAAAGACTTTAGTGACGGTAATCGGGATCCGCGTACTTAGAAGCCAGTTTGGCAGCATATCCTTCAACAGCGGAGGATTGAGGATAATCTCGTTTCCATACTTGGTCACCAACATAGCATCGCCACGGGCGTCGCCTAAGATTATAATGCTTGTTTTGCTTGGAGAACGCTTTAGTGAGGGTGTCACGAACTACGGGAAAAATTTCTTATAGTTGTTGCAAGCGGCTAAGATAACGAGGCGGTACGTCAGTGAAATCGCCGGTGTCATCCGGTTCAACGTGTTCCATTTTGCGGTGAAGAGCTTTTGAAAACACCAATTTGTGTCCAAAGGAATGCCGGTGTAAACTCCGTGGTTTTGTGTTGAGAGGTATTCAGAACCTGCGGGTACGCCATCCAGTAACGTGCCTAAATGTCGTCTCCTTCACCTAACCTGCAAACTTGAGTAATCCTTACTACCGATCCAACGGAGGTTGATAGGTTGATACCGTATTACATGCTTGCTTGGTCACCGACGTCACAGCTTGTTAAACGCACGCTAATTAGTCAATGGTTTATAGACTACTCTACGCTTGCTTGGTTGTGTCCGCCGCTTCCGCTCTCTTCGATTATGTCGCCGAATTAATTATTCTAACAATAAAATAATGTTATTTTTATATACTTATTGTTGTCTTTTATTTCCGTCGCCTCGCTCCAGTTTTAGGTCCGTTCAAAACGCTAGACAACCGTGTCTTCACTGCAGTTATCCGGACAATACCGTCGAGCAGGAGAGTAAACTCCTTGAACAAATCTGGCGCCCGAGAACTACTTAGCTCAAATAGACAATTAAAGAACGGTGCAGTTCTCGGGATCGCCTGCAGAGCGCGCTGCGCTCGATCATTCTTGGCGCCGCATCGGGGCTAGTAGGTTTGGCACCTAGAGACGGATCGGTTAGCGAGCATGGCCAAGTTATCAACATCTCGTGGTCGGTTGTTCTCCGGTTGGCTACCGCTTCTTTGGCCTGGCGGGCTTTCCCAGCTTTCTGGGCTAAGCAGATACTGATGAGATGTGTCCGGATGGGGAATCAGTTTCGGTTACCTTAAGCCAGTACGGTTTAAGGTCCTTAACGTGGTCGGAAAGATGTACAGTGCCTTGCTCATCTCGGAGGCGGTATATCACCGGAGAAAAAACTGAAATGACGGTAAAGGAATTCGCGTACTTAGGGAAGAGCTTGACAGCATATCCTTCAACAGCGGTGGATTGAGGATAATCTCGTTTCCATAATTGGTCACCTACATAGCATCGTCGGGCGTCGCCTAAGATTATGATGCTTGCTTTGCTTGGCGAACGCTTTAGTGAGGGTGTCACGGACTACGGGAAAAATTTCTTGCAGTTGTTGCAAGCGAGTAAGATAACGAGGCGATACGTCAGTGAAATCGCCGGTGTCATCCGATTCAACGGGCTCTATTTTGCGGTGAAGAACTTTCGAAAGGACCCGTTTGCGTTCAAAGTAACGCCGGTGTAAATCCCATGGATTTGTGTTGAGCGGTATTCGGAGCCATCACCGCATCGGAAAGGTGGCGATTCTAAGTGTGGTGATTGGTATTGCAGTACTCAGCAATGACGGTTTTTAGCGTACGGATAGCTCTCGCAACGGGATTGGCTTGTGGAGTATACGGGGGAGTCGGTGTTGGATTTCTAACTCACAAAGTAATTGCCGGAACGCGACACTGGTGACCTGGTTCCCTTTATCGGTGATGACAGTACGAGGTTTTCCAAATTTGGTAGCGATCTCTTCGTAAAAGGCGGTCATGATATGGGCGGCAGTTGCATTACGGAGCGGACGGCAACTCACCTACTTGGTGGATCGATCCAAGAAGAGCAAAAAAACAACATTTCTTTAACCTGGATAGAGTCGAAATTACGGTGTTATTTATTATACTATTCCAACTAAATCACAAAAAGTAGCATTTTTTTGCCATTAAACTCGTTAAATTTTTATTATAACTGTTAAAATTCACTTAGTAATATATGTTATCGTTAAATATACACTTGTTACACTTGTTTTTGCTTTATCCTGTTTGCTTCTTAGTG
This sequence comes from Aquatica leii, assembly GCA_035610365.1. Classification (NCBI taxonomy): domain Eukaryota; kingdom Metazoa; phylum Arthropoda; class Insecta; order Coleoptera; family Lampyridae; genus Aquatica; species Aquatica leii. The sequence goes on along the minus strand of CM069436.1, from coordinate 93,775,610 downwards.
GGTTTAGACGTAGCTTTGGTATCTCCAAGCCGAGGATCTTTATTAATTTTTTAAATCTTTATTAGAGTTTCTCAACTACGCCTACTCACCGACATCGTAGCTAGCCGTGGTGACGTGGTTGTAAATAACAGAGCCCACTACAGAAAAGGTTGGCAACACATTGGCCAAATTATAGTTTTTTACAAGTCGCAAAAATTGGCATACACGGAAGCAGGAACTAAACCGTACTAATTAGAGGTCTTTAATGCCAGCAACGTTTGTCTGCTGGGAATGAAAAACAAACAGTTGTATACTTAAAAGCTTAATTTCAACAATTATAGGGCGATGATTTGGATATGTTATTAGCTAATTGCATGTTGTAAATACTGCAGTTGCTTTCTTTGAGGTGATTCAGTTAACGGTAAGTGATCGCACTGATATCTAATCAAACTAAAAACTTACATATAAAAATTACTTCATTGCTGACGTTGAGCTTCACACACTCAAATTTATTATATAGAACATACTCGTGATTATGTAGGACACACGTTACAAAAGCACTCTAACAACGTAAAAGTGATGTAATAAATACGAGATTTGGTTAATTGAGTACAATACAGTAAACAATCAAATTGCGTATCTGTAAAATTATATTTAGATCAATAATGAGTCAGACTACTGAAAAAGTTCAAAACAAACATAGGTACCAACTGTAAGCAAAAATGATAAGAGACAAAATTGCAATAGACAAAAAAGCCTATTAAAAACTAGTGCAAAAAAATAGTCTACTGGTATAAAAAAAACTTTTAATTGAGTATAATCAAAATTAACACTTTTTATTATTACCTTGAATCATCCTTCATAACACCGGCGTGTCGGGTCGGGAAAAAGAAAACATTTATGAAGTTATTTACAATACACCTACTCTAATTTAGATTAAACAAAATTGTCTGCATATTTAAGTAATATAATTTAACCTTTGCTAATTTGTCACCTATCGAAATAGAATTCCCCACTTTATAATACTTACACTGAATTTATTAATAATAATTATAAATGATATGTGGTTTATGAAACGCTTGTTAGTTTTTATTCTCAAACGTGTAGGTGACTACATTCTTGCTTTGCAACATTGTTTATCTGTTAGCGTACACGTGAAAACTCGTCTATAAAATAAACGAAACGTTGTATTGTTAATGTTTAAATAAAGTGTCTAATTGCAGGTTTTAACATTTATTTGTGCACGTTGTAAATGCTAATTTACAAAAAAAAACTATCAGTAGGTAACCTGTATCCATTTCTTCTGGTAAGTTTTGTTCACTTTTCTAATTGACATAAATTTTGTTGAAGGAAATTAATTTAACATTAACAATGCATTGGCCAATTAAAAACAAAACTGCGAAGGTTTTAAAAAAACACGAATTAAATTTATCTTTTATCATTGTATAACATTTAAAGTTTGTCTACTGTTTTCAATGACATTGGTAAAAAAACTTGTCTCGGAGATATTAGACCTTTGGCGTTTTGACGTAATTGAGCAATTTCAATAAAACTGTTTATGTGTTATTTTACATTTTAAGAATCGATTTACTAACTTTGTTGAAATGAAAAAACTGCATATTAACAACACTGTGCTAGTAATAAAAAAAAAAAACAATATGAAGAACCTAAGCAGAAGCATCGAAGAAATAAATCAGAAAAAAGCGTGAAAACAAGTTTTTCAGGTGAGAAATTTGAAGTAAAATTAATGTCTACAAAATACTTTTAAAACAACTATTATTATTACTTGTAAAAATACATTAATTAATATGACTATACAAATGGAATCTTTGAACATTAATTAAGTAAGAAAACGTATTACAAACACAAAAAAACACTACAACCATACAAAAATAAACAGCACCCAAGTTCTTCCTTTTTTGCGCCGCAACCTTAAGTAGGTCCTGTTTTATTCTGTTATCTTCTTTCAAATAAGACACATTTTTTAAACGTTAATACTTAATATGAAATGCTTTTTTAAAACAAATTTTGATAGGTTTTTTTGTTTGCCCAATACATACTTGATAGCAGTCTGTACAATTAGTTTTATATATTATCGATTACAGATTTATTTTGCATTTCTACTATATCTTTAGAATTGCTTAACAAACTTTGTAAATTGTTAAAGCTTGTGTTTGTACATGTAAATTATATTTTTGTACAATAGGTGCCGTATTATGCATTTATTTAAAATTTATGTGGTAAGGATAGTCAATTTCATTTTTCTAGATAGTACAAAATTAGTTTTATGTCTGTGAACGTTGTTCCTAGTGATCCTTTGTATCCTTTCTTATTAACTCATAGCCACACGCCGAAACGACGACTAGACGGTCCTTTGGTCCTTCGAGCCGGATTATAGATCTCTAATTAGTATTTGATTCTTAATTAATTTCCACTTATAAGTTTGTTGTTCGGAAAGCGGCATATTTGCATTTTAGTTCTACAACATAGATAATTGTGACCAATTTTTGTGATAAAGGAATACGTGCATTAATGATAATTTAGGTCATTTATTGCATAGTTTCGTTCTAATTGTTAAATTTAGAATACTGTAGTTTGTAGGTGATAAAATTCTTATACTTTCTAATTAGTATTTTTGTTAAAGTTACCTTTAATAATGCCGATTGCAAAGGAAGAGAAGCAATTAAATATTCTAATGGCTAAACAAAACATTATTTACACGTTTACAATTAACTTCTGACGCGAATAAAGATATTAGCAATGAAAACAAACTAAACAATTTTAAAATTCGTTGGTAAAGTCTAGAACAAATTAAAATTGAATCTTCAATTGATAGTTAATCCTGTGGCTGCACCAAATTATTCTGCTTTAAATGCATTTGATGAAATTTATTGTCATATCCAAATGGTTAGTAAACAAGTGTTTAGAACAGAAACTTCTAATCCAAGGTTCTCAAATTCATTTTCAAAACGTTCTCTTAGATTACCAGAGTTAATTTTGCCAACATTTTCAGGAGATTTTGAAAGCCTAGTTCACGATAATGATGAGATCACAGAAGTAGACAAAACTAATTTTCTCATCTGTAATTTGTCGGGTTCGGCAAAAAATATTAGTCAGGGACTTCCACCCGTAGGTTGTAATTTGATTTTTTTTACCAAGATCAACGTCAATTAGCAAATTTTTTCTTGATAAATTATTTGACTTTAGAACGTTGCAGTTGGAATCAGCGGCTGCTTTCAATACTTTTCTCGATAATTTCAATTCTATGTTGCTGCAATTAAAAAGGTAGACATTGAGGATCTATCAGATTACATCTTATCGTATATAGCATTATCCAAATTAGAATGAACTACTCGTCGTAACTTTGAAATAAGTCGTAGTAGTTCTGATCTTCCCACCTACGAGAAAGTTATTAAGTTTATCAAGATGCAAATTTAAGCCCTTAGTAGCTTAAATCTCAAAATTGTTAACCCCAACAAATTTCTAAGCAATAACGCAAAATCAAAGGTAGTTCATTCTTTTATAGTTAGTAATTCTTCTACGGATAAACCTAAAAAATGTCCAGCATGTCAGGTTCACTCAATCATGCCCTCTATAGATGTTCTCAGTTTTTAGCATTAAATCCCAATGAACGTTATGAGTTAACAAATACAAGTCAAAATAGTGAAAATCCAACAGTTAATACTCTCGCTAGTTTTTGTACAACCACCGCTGCACCTTTTGCTTTCTACGGTAACTATCGATGTAGTAGATTATACAGGAAAAGTAAATCAAAAAAGAAGTTGCAGAAGATTAAGATTTCAGGCAAAACTTTTTCAGCTTGCTGTTTCTGATTTAGGTGGTATTGCAAATTCAGTTGATGGCAAAACACATTTAATTATAAAATCAAGAGTTAATCCTGGCATGAACAACAACGTTGATTTATTTGTTGTTGATAAAATTTCCACTCAAGTTTGCTAAAAAGTTTTTGGGAATTAGAAGAACTTTCGACTTCACGAATGAAACCAGATGAGAAAGAATATAAGAAAATGTTTAACAATACCACCACGCGTGATTTTGATGGTAGATACACCGTGACGCTTCCGTTTAAAAAAGATCCATCATGTTTAGATGATTCTTTTGCTAAAAAATCGATTAGAATTCTCCCCTATTCTTCGAAAAAATGAACCTTTATATCCTAGATATTATATTCCACACCATGGAGTATCAAAATTAGAATCAAGTTCTACGCAACTGCTAATAGTTGATGTCAGTTGTAAGACATACTCTACTTATTCGTTAAATGACATCTTATTTGTAGGTCCCAAACTTCAAAAAGAATATTATAATGCTTTCCAAGTTTAGATTTTTTCCAGTTGCTATTACTGCTGATATACGTCAAATGTATAGACAAATTAACATTTGTAATAGGCACAAACGATATCAGCGTTTGTTATGGCAATTTTCTCTAAAAGAACCACTCAAACCATTCGTCAATTAGCTTTAGATAAATCGAAATCGTATCCGCTTGCTTCAAAGTGAATTGTGGACGACATGTACGTTGATAACTATCGCGTTTCTTTACCCAGCTTAGAAGAAGCCAAAGTATTATGTTCTGAAATGATTAGCTTATGCCTTGCAGGAGGCTTTGACCTCATGAAATGGTCTAGTAACTCAAAAGCTTTGTTAAATCACATTAACTCAAAAAACAAACTTCTAAACCCAAATTCGTTTGATGATGGTTTAAAAGTATTAGGTTTGCAAAGGAATCCAGTTTCAGATACGTTTTTTTTATAAAATCAATTTCTTTGATACTGGTATTTATAGTAAACGACGATAGCACGTATATTTGATCCGTTAGGTATAGTTGCTCCAATAATACAAGTAGCAAAATTGATTATTCAAGAAATGTAGATATTAAATCTATCATGGGATGAAATTCCTTCATCTCACATAACCCGATCGTGGAATAAATTTATGTATGAGCTGCTACTCATATCAGACTTGACAATTCCACGTCATGTAGGTATTGTGTCATGTAGTTCAAATAGTATAATTTGATTTTTAGATGCTTCTGAGATGGCGTACGGCGCTGTACTTTATATCCTCACGGTTATTCACAACAATGTTAAAGCATTGAATAATAAATGTAAGAAGAAATGCAACTTAAGGGGCGATATCGTATCGACTGATTGGATCGAGATGTAGAGGTCGCCACGTTTGTATTGGATCGAGATTTTTCAGTTCTTGCGTGTCTGTCGACTTGTAAACTTCGGTATTGAATTGAAAGTTTTTCTTCGGTTAACATTGCGATACGATTTTTAAAATTCTGGTAGTAGTAATGTTTGTTTGAACTTTTGTTTAGTTTAAGTGTAAATATATTTTTGATTTATTTTTAAAATGGGAAAAGTTACAAATCATGGTTGTGTTTATATTAATTGTGAAAATAATAATACCGAAAACAAAGGTACTAGTTTTCTTAAGTTTTTTATTAGTGATAAAGTGCATGCTAAAGAATGTTAGAAAAACTGTGGAAATATAAACATTGCCACAATGGACTTGGAAGATTTAAAACAAAAGAAGATTTGTGAGAAGCATCTTCGGAGATAATGTATAACAACAAAAGGAAATTTTAAACACACTTCAGTTCTTGTTCTACACTTTCAATCAGGTAAATCTTTTTTTAAATTTTTTTTACCAAACGTTAAAAACTGGTTTAAATTAGCATCGGAGAATCTCCTTGTCCGGATTCTTCTTCTTCTTGTTGCACTTAATTGTACAATAACTTAAAATAATTACTATAAATCAGTGGCTGAGATCGCTATTATTTTCCACAATTAATGATCGCAATCAGGGTATTTAGAATTAATTAGTAATCGACTGTTGCTAAAAAGTCGCTCGTGTAAAGTTAGTCATAAATCTAGCCATAAACATTCGATTTTCGTTTTCCGGGATACAATAACGTTTGGAGTATTAAAAATCAACATATCTAAGTATTTTTTAATATTGTTTCTAAACAATAAATTAATTAAAATTTGTTCATATTTAGATTAAAAACAAATATTTACAAAAATTCACAGAAAATAGATACTACTGTGATGTTTTTTTTTCGACATGACGTGCTATTTGAATTCTGATGCAAACTTACGAACAAATAGTTTAAAGCATTAATAAACAACATATTAAAAAATAAGTGTCGTTCTTTCGCAAATTAAATGTTTCTATTTGAAATTGACCCCGAAAAGATTGTTGAGTAATTAGTCATAACTCGTGTTGATATTTGTCTCAAACATAAGATTTATGTATTAAAAATAAATTTGCAATTATTTTCAAACACGTATTGTCATTTGTTTTTAATGCTTATTGTTTTTAACTTCCTGTGTTTTTATGATTTACCTTGGTGTTTATATAAAGCTAGGTTTTTCCGAAAATGCTGAATGTGTGACACAAATTTTACAAACGTTCTTTCCTAGAAGAGTTTTCTAATTCTCTTTGAAAAGAATGCATTGTTAAATTTCTGTAAACAAAAAAAATATAATTCAATGTTTTTTTAAATCCATGTTACTTTTTTATTAAAAAATCTGTATGTGGTTTAAAATTCTTACGAGGAAAAGAGCAAAGGGGTTATTTACCTACATACACAAAATTTTACGATTTTCCGTGAACTACCTGCATACTTAAAGTTTATTATACATTTATTAAAGTAAATATTATAGGTAAAATCGTGTTATATTAGTCTTATTTGTTTATGCGATAATTAAAAGTAATAATTTCTTTTCCACAACCGCAATTGTTATTTTATAAGCGATCAATGATTGCGATCGTTATTGTACAGACGCTCGATATCGCGATCATTATATTGCATAATGATCGATTCATCGTAATTGCATAATCGTTCTGGCCATTGCTTTAAATGTTTTTTGTTGATGTTGGCATATGTCGAATAAAAATATCGTTTTCGTAAATGTTAGGGCCGCATTTCTTTATCACCTTGTCTAATAAATACTTAGTTTTTTAAAAAATAAAAAAAAATATAAACAAAATTCTTTTATGTTTATTTTAGCATGCTGAAAGCACTTCTATACAAATCCAATACATAAAATATTTTTACAATTGTTTAAAAAAAAATCGCAAAAATTTTGAAAATACTAATACTAATTGCATTTTCAAAACTTTATTTTTAATATACTGACAACTTAATTTTTTTTTTTACTTTTTGGGCTTATTTAGTATAATTTTCTACAGAAGCTGTAATTGTTGATATGAACATCAACCTAAGATACTCAAATGTAGTAGTTTCTCAAACATATGGAAGAAAACGTCGATTGTTATTTATTGATGACGATCGTGAAGACGAATAAATTTATTCTTTCTACAGCTCCAGTTCACTAAACGAAGGTATAAGTAGACAAGCAATAATAAGTAATGTAATAGCGAAGGCTTCCACGGCCGGAATCTATACTAACATTAGAATGTCTTCCGGGTTTGGGCCGTGTCATAGTTGCAACCGAAGCTGCCAACGTTTCGCCCACTTTCGTAAGGGGCTTCATCAGGGCGTGAGATAAATCGCAAAACTCAAACAAGCAATCGAAATCTAACTAAGAACTTCTCAAAAGTTAGGTTATCCACTTGTAAAACAAGCCATAACCTAAACTATGAAAAGGTAAGAAAGAAAACGATAACCTGAAAAAGCAAACGAAAATCTAACAAAGAACCACTACCGAGTTAGGTAATCAACTTGTGAACCAAGCCAGATTCTAAACTCCGTAGAAGTGACTTAAGAAGAAATGGTCTCCGTATTTAAAAGAAAAGGATCGTCACGGATGATCAAGCTCGACCCTGATTGGGTTACGGTTGCTAGGGGGCGTGTTTTTGATAAATGACTAATAACCGGGAACCAAAGAGAGGGTAGTTCGAAACCATGATCGCGATTGAAGTTATTGGGGTGTTTGATGATTTCTATGCTTTCTCGGAATTTCCTGTTGAAAAAGAATGGAGATTTGGCAATCAACGAAACATTATCAAAATCTATCTTGTGACCTGTAGTAAAATGATGTTCAGCGACCGCAGACTTGGAAGTATACCTTTTTCTTATACAACGATCATGTTCTGAAATGCGAGTAATGACGGAACGACCGGTTTCACCAATGTAGACTAAACCACAAGAACAGGGAATTTGGTATACACCTTGAGATGAAAGTGTAGGAAATTTGTCTTTGGGAGAAGGAAGAATCTGAGAGATTTTGCCTGTCGAGTTGAATATGGGTTTAATACCATTCTTACGAAGGAGTTTCCCTATTTGATCTGTAACCTTGTGAATGTAGGGTAAAAGGCCAATTTCGGGTTGGATTCGGGAGTAGAAATGTCCTTAGGTAATCGAGTACGTGGATGTAAACGACGATTAATAACTCTATGAATATCTCGCTTTACATAACCATTGTTCACTAAGGTTCTAGTAAGATGACGGAGTTCTGAGTCTAGATTCTCAGGTTGACAAATAGAAAAGGCACGATGGACCAAAGATTCAATAACAGAACGTTTCTGTGCAGGATGATGATGAGACGAAGCATGAAGGTATCTGTCCGTATGGGTGGGTTTTCGATAAACAGAATGGCCTAGAAGTCCGTCGGGCTTACGAGTCACAAGAACGTCAAGAAACGGAAGAGAACCATTACTTTCGATTTCCATAGTAAATTTGATATCTAAGTGTTGATTGTTAAGATGATCAAGAAATTTAGACAATTCAAGATGACCATGAGACCAAACAATAAACGTGTCGTCAACATATCTAAACCATACTTTAGGTTTTAATATTGATGATTCCAAAGCAACCGTTTCAAAGGATTCCATAAAAATGTTAGCTACAACAGGTGATAAAGGAGAACCCATAGCGGCACCAGAAACTTGTTCGTAAAACTTATTATCAAATTGGAAGTAAGTAGAGGATAGACACTTTTCAATAAGAGGAACCAAACTCAAGTCCTTGCCATGTTGAGACAGAATCTGTTTGATGATAATAAGCGAATCCTTAATAGGAACTTTAGTGAAAAGAGAAGTAACATCAAAGCTCACGAGAAGATCTTGGGGTTCAAGTTTTATATTTTCTAGACGTTGAATAAAATGCTGAGAGTTGAGGATGTGAGAAGAGGTTTTACCTGTAAACTCGCAAAGAATGTTGGACAAGAACTTGGCTAGCTTGTAAGTAGGAGATTGGATAGTACTAACGATAGGTCGAAAAGGAATACCTTGTTTGTGAATTTTGGGAAGTCCGTATAGACGAGGTGGTTTAGAATCTGATGGGGTAAGTCGACGTTTAGTTTCAGGAGGTAGATTGGAAGATTTGATGATTTGGCTAACCTCGCGTTCAATCCTCGAAGTGGGGTTATGGGTTAGAAGAGCGTAAGTTTCCTCAGACAAAATAGAATTGATTTTCGTAACATAATCAATATGGTTCAAAATGACAGTAGCGTTTCCTATGTTGGCTGAAAGAACAATAATATCAGGGTCCTTACGAAGGCTTCATAGAGCTTACTCTTCCGACTGAGAAAAGTTTGGATTTAGGAATTTTAGATGATGCAACGATTTTGCCAGTGTTAATACGAATGGGATCTGAGATGTGGCGAGGAAGATGTCTTATAGAAGACTCAACAGCACATAGAATATCTTCTTTAGGAATACGTTTGGGTGCAACCGCAAAATTCAAACCCTTAGAGAGCACCGATTCCTGTTCTGAAGTGAGAACGAAACTAGATAAATTGACAACCGTCTTTACTGAGTTAGTAGTAGAAGAAACTTTACGATTCTTGGATTCCAATAATTGAAACTTTTTGAGATGACCTTCAGTGGTTAGTCGTAGAGTGGTATCAGACTGCTGGTAAGTAATGGTGTCAAAGAATTTCCAATCATCCGGGGATAGAGTGTTGGCCAACTCAAGATGAAGATAAAGAGTTGTTTCGAAATGGTGTCTAACTCTCGCCTAGTTTGCTTAATCCGTTCGCGTATCAACGCTAGACTAGCACGGTGTAGGATGTTTTTAGAAGAACGTGTCTGAATGTGGAACTTAATTTTGAGGAATGTAGGAATGATGTTGTGGTCACGACAGCGACTAAGAAAGGTTAAATTGCACAAAAGTTTGACGAGTTTGTGGCGAAGTTTGGAAAATACGGAGGTTTTAGAAGAAATATTCCCCCGTAGAGATTGTTAATGTAATAGCGAAGGCTTCCACGGCCGGAATCTATACTAACATTAGAATGTCTTCCGGGTTTGGGCCGTGTCATAGTTGCAACCGAAGCTGCCAACGTTTCGCCCACTTTCGTAAGGGGCTTCATCAGGGCGTGAGATAAATCGCAAAACTCAAACAAGCAATCGAAATCTAACTAAGAACTTCTCAAAAGTTAGGTTATCCACTTGTAAAACAAGCCATAACCTAAACTATGAAAAGGTAAGAAAGAAAACGATAACCTGAAAAAGCAAACGAAAATCTAACAAAGAACCACTACCGAGTTAGGTAATCAACTTGTGAACCAAGCCAGATTCTAAACTCCGTAGAAGTGACTTAAGAAGAAATGGTCTCCGTATTTAAAAGAAAAGGATCGTCACGGATGATCAAGCTCGACCCTGATTGGGTTACGGTTGCTAGGGGGCGTGTTTTTGATAAATGACTAATAACCGGGAACCAAAGAGGGGATAGTTCGAAACCATGATCGCGATTGAAGTTATTGGGGTGTTTGATGATTTCTATGCTTTCTCGGAATTTCCTGTTGAAGAAGAATGGAGATTTGGCAATCAACGAAACATTATCAAAATCTATCTTGTGACCTGTAGTAAAATGATGTTCAGCGACCGCAGACTTGGAAGTATACCTTTTTCTTATACAACGATCATGTTCTGAAATGCGAGTAATGACGGAACGACCGGTTTCACCAATGTAGACTAAACCACAAGAACAGGGAATTTGGTATACACCTTGAGATGAAAGTGTAGGAAATTTGTCTTTGGGAGAAGGAAGAATCTGAGAGATTTTGCCTGTCGAGTTGAATATGGGTTTAATACCATTCCCTATTTGATCTGTAACCTTGTGAATGTAGGGTAAAAAGGACAATTTCGGGTTGGATTCGTGAGTAGATATGTCCTTAGGTAATCGAGTACGTGGATGTAAACGACGATTAGTAACTCTATGAATATCTCGCTTTACATAACCATTGTTCACTAAGGTTCTAGTAAGATGACGGAGTTCTGAGTCTAGATTCTCAGGTTGACAAATAGAAAAGGCACGATGGACCAAAGATTCAATAACAGAACGTTTCTGTGCAGGATGATGATGAGACGAAGCATGAAGGTATCTGTCCGTATGGGTGGGTTTTCGATAAACAGAATGGCCTAGAAGTCCGTCGGGCTTACGAGTCACAAGAACGTCAAGAAACGGAAGAGAACCATTACTTTCGATTTCCATAGTAAATTTGATATCTAAGTGTTGATTGTTAAGATGATCAAGAAATTTAGACAATTCAAGATGACCATGAGACCAAACAATAAACGTGTCGTCAACATATCTAAACCATACTTTAGGTTTTAATATTGATGATTCCAAAGCAACCGTTTCAAAGGATTCCATAAAAATGTTAGCTACAACAGGTGATAAAGGAGAACCCATAGCGGCACCAGAAACTTGTTCGTAAAACTTATTATCAAATTGGAAGTAAGTAGAGGATAGACACTTTTCAATAAGAGGAACCAAACTCAAGTCCTTGCCATGTTGAGACAGAATCTGTTTGATGATAATAAGCGAATCCTTAATAGGAACTTTAGTGAAAAGAGAAGTAACATCAAAGCTCACGAGAAGATCTTGGGGTTCAAGTTTTATATTTTCTAGACGTTGAATAAAATGCTGAGAGTTGAGGATGTGAGAAGAGGTTTTACCTGTAAACTCGCAAAGAATGTTGGACAAGAACTATTTGTCAACCTGAGAATCTAGACTCAGAACTCCGTCATCTTACTAGAACCTTAGTGAACAATGGTTATGTAAAGCGAGATATTCATAGAGTTATTAATCGTCGTTTACATCCACGTACTCGATTACCTAAGGACATTTCTACTCCCGAATCCAACCCGAAATTGGCCTTTTTACCCTACATTCACAAGGTTACAGATCAAATAGGGAAACTCCTTCGTAAGAATGGTATTAAACCCATATTCAACTCGACAGGCAAAATCTCTCAGATTCTTCCTTCTCCCAAAGACAAATTTCCTACACTTTCATCTCAAGGTGTATACCAAATTCCCTGTTCTTGTGGTTTAGTCTACATTGGTGAAACCGGTCGTTCCGTCATTACTCGCATTTCAGAACATGATCGTTGTATAAGAAAAAGGTATACTTCCAAGTCTGCGGTCGCTGAACATCATTTTACTACAGGTCACAAGATAGATTTTGATAATGTTTCGTTGATTGCCAAATCTCCATTCTTTTTCAACAGGAAATTCCGAGAAAGCATAGAAATCATCAAACACCCCAATAACTTCAATCGCGATCATGGTTTCGAACTATCCCCTCTTTGGTTCCCGGTTATTAGTCATTTATCAAAAACACGCCCCTAGCAACCGTAACCCAATCAGGGTCGAGCTTGATCATCCGTGACGATCCTTTTCTTTTAAATACGGAGACCATTTCTTCTTAAGTCACTTCTACGGAGTTTAGAATCTGGCTTGGTTCACAAGTTGATTACCTAACTCGGTAGTGGTTCTTTGTTAGATTTTCGTTTGCTTTTTCAGGTTATCGTTTTCTTTCTTACCTTTTCATAGTTTAGGTTATGGCTTGTTTTACAAGTGGATAACCTAACTTTTGAGAAGTTCTTAGTTAGATTTCGATTGCTTGTTTGAGTTTTGCGATTTATCTCACGCCCTGATGAAGCCCCTTACGAAAGTGGGCGAAACGTTGGCAGCTTCGGTTGCAACTATGACACGGCCCAAACCCGGAAGACATTCTAATGTTAGTATAGATTCCGGCCGTGGAAGCCTTCGCTATTACATTAACAATCTCTACGGGGAGAATATTTCTTCTAAAACCTCCGTATTTTCCAAACTTCGCCACAAACTCGTCAAACTTTTGTGCAATTTAACCTTTCTTAGTCGCTGTCGTGACCACAACATCATTCCTACATTCCTCAAAATTAAGTTCCACATTCAGACACGTTCTTCTAAAAACATCCTACACCGTGCTAGTCTAGCGTTGATACGCGAACGGATTAAGCAAACTAGGCGAGAGTTAGACACCATTTCGAAACAACTCTTTTATCTTCATCTTGAGTTGGCCAACACTCTATCCCCGGATGATTGGAAATTCTTTGACACCATTACTTACCAGCAGTCTGATACCACTCTACGACTAACCACTGAAGGTCATCTCAAAAAGTTTCAATTATTGGAATCCAAGAATCGTAAAGTTTCTTCTACTACTAACTCAGTAAAGACGGTTTGTCAATTTATCTAGTTTCGTTCTCACTTCAGAACAGGAATCGGTGCTCTCTAAGGGTTTGAATTTTGCGGTTGCACCCAAACGTATTCCTAAAGAAGATATTCTATGTGCTGTTGAGTCTTCTATAAGACATCTTCCTCGCCACATCTCAGATCCCATTCGTATTAACACTGGCAAAATCCTTGAATCATCTAAAATTCCTAAATCCAACATTTCTAAGTCGGAAGAGTCAGCTCTAAAAAGTCTTCGTAAGAACTCTGATATTATTGTTCTTCCAGCCGACAAAGGCAACGCCACTGTAGTTTTGAACCATATTGATTATGTTACGAAAATCAATTCTATTTTGTCTGAGGAAACTTACGCTCTTCTAACCCATAACCCCACTTCGAGGATTGAACGCGAGGTTAGCCAAATCATCAAATCTTCCAATCTACCTCCTGAAACTAAACGTCGACTTACCCCATCAGATTCTAAACCACCTCGTCTATACGGACTTCCCAAAATTCACAAACAAGGTATTCCTTTTCGACCTATCGTTAGTACTATCCAATCTCCTACTTACAAGCTAGCCAAGTTCTTGTCCAACATTCTTTGCGAGTTTACAGGTAAAACCTCTTCTCACATCCTCAACTCTCAGCATTTTATTCAACGTCTAGAAAATATAAAACTTGAACCCCAAGATCTTCTCGTGAGCTTTGATGTTACTTCTCTTTTCACTAAAGTTCCTATTAAGGATTCGCTTATTATCATCAAACAGATTCTGTCTCAACATGGCAAGGACTTGAGTTTGGTTCCTCTTATTGAAAAGTGTCTATCCTCTACTTACTTCCAATTTGATAATAAGTTTTACGAACAAGTTTCTGGTGCCGCTATGGGTTCTCCTTTATCACCTGTTGTAGCTAACATTTTTATGGAATCCTTTGAAACGGTTGCTTTGGAATCATCAATATTAAAACCTAAAGTATGGTTTAGATATGTTGACGACACGTTTATTGTTTGGTCTCATGGTCATCTTGAATTGTCTAAATTTCTTGATCATCTTAACAATCAACACTTAGATATCAAATTTACTATGGAAATCGAAAGTAATGGTTCTCTTCCGTTTCTTGACGTTCTTGTGACTCGTAAGCCCGACGGACTTCTAGGCCATTCTGTTTATCGAAAACCCACCCATACGGACAGATACCTTCATGCTTCGTCTCATCATCATCCTGCACAGAAACGTTCTGTTATTGAATCTTTGGTCCATCGTGCCTTTTCTATTTGTCAACCTGAGAATCTAGACTCAGAACTCCGTCATCTTACTAGAACCTTAGTGAACAATGGTTATGTAAAGCGAGATATTCATAGAGTTATTAATCGTCGTTTACATCCACGTACTCGATTACCTAAGGACATTTCTACTCCCGAATCCAACCCGAAATTGGCCTTTTACCCTACATTCACAAGGTTACAGATCAAATAGGGAAACTCCTTCGTAAGAATGGTATTAAACCCATATTCAACTCGACAGGCAAAATCTCTCAGATTCTTCCTTCTCCCAAAGACAAATTTCCTACACTTTCATCTCAAGGTGTATACCAAATTCCCTGTTCTTGTGGTTTAGTCTACATTGGTGAAACCGGTCGTTCCGTCATTACTCGCATTTCAGAACATGATCGTTGTATAAGAAAAAGGTATACTTCCAAGTCTGCGGTCGCTGAACATCATTTTACTACAGGTCACAAGATAGATTTTGATAATGTTTCGTTGATTGCCAAATCTCCATTCTTTTTCAACAGGAAATTCCGAGAAAGCATAGAAATCATCAAACACCCCAATAACTTCAATCGCGATCATGGTTTCGAACTATCCCTCTTTGGTTCCCGGTTATTAGTCATTTATCAAAAACACGCCCCCTAGCAACCGTAACCCAATCAGGGTCGAGCTTGATCATCCGTGACGATCCTTTTCTTTTAAATACGGAGACCATTTCTTCTTAAGTCACTTCTACGGAGTTTAGAATCTGGCTTGGTTCACAAGTTGATTACCTAACTCGGTAGTGGTTCTTTGTTAGATTTTCGTTTGCTTTTTCAGGTTATCGTTTTCTTTCTTACCTTTTCATAGTTTAGGTTATGGCTTGTTTTACAAGTGGATAACCTAACTTTTGAATAGTTCTTAGTTAGATTTCGATTGCTTGTTTGAGTTTTGCGATTTATCTCACGCCCTGATGAAGCCCCTTACGAAAGTGGGCGAAACGTTGGCAGCTTCGGTTGCAACTATGACACGGCCCAAACCCGGAAGACATTCTAATGTTAGTATAGATTCCGGCCGTGGAAGCCTTCGCTATTACATTAACAATCTCTACGGGGAGAATATTTCTTCTAAAACCTCCGTATTTTCCAAACTTCGCCACAAACTCGTCAAACTTTTGTGCAATTTAACCTTTCTTAGTCGCTGTCGTGACCACAACATCATTCCTACATTCCTCAAAATTAAGTTCCACATTCAGACACGTTCTTCTAAAAACATCCTACACCGTGCTAGTCTAGCGTTGATACGCGAACGGATTAAGCAAACTAGGCGAGAGTTAGACACCATTTCGAAACAACTCTTTTATCTTCATCTTGAGTTGGCCAACACTCTATCCCCGGATGATTGGAAATTCTTTGACACCATTACTTACCAGCAGTCTGATACCACTCTACGACTAACCACTGAAGGTCATCTCAAAAAGTTTCAATTATTGGAATCCAAGAATCGTAAAGTTTCTTCTACTACTAACTCAGTAAAGACGGTTTGTCAATTTATCTAGTTTCGTTCTCACTTCAGAACAGGAATCGGTGCTCTCTAAGGGTTTGAATTTTGCGGTTTGCACCCAAACGTATTCCTAAAGAAGATATTCTATGTGCTGTTGAGTCTTCTATAAGACATCTTCCTCGCCACATCTCAGATCCCATTCGTATTAACACTGGCAAAATCCTTGAATCATCTAAAATTCCTAAATCCAACATTTCTAAGTCGGAAGAGTCAGCTCTAAAAGTCTTCGTAAGAACTCTGATATTATTGTTCTTCCAGCCGACAAAGGCAACGCCACTGTAGTTTTGAACCATATTGATTATGTTACGAAAATCAATTCTATTTTGTCTGAGGAAACTTACGCTCTTCTAACCCATAACCCCACTTCGAGGATTGAACGCGAGGTTAGCCAAATCATCAAATCTTCCAATCTACCTCCTGAAACTAAACGTCGACTTACCCCATCAGATTCTAAACCACCTCGTCTATACGGACTTCCCAAAATTCACAAACAAGGTATTCCTTTTCGACCTATCGTTAGTACTATCCAATCTCCTACTTACAAGCTAGCCAAGTTCTTGTCCAACATTCTTTGCGAGTTTACAGGTAAAACCTCTTCTCACATCCTCAACTCTCAGCATTTTATTCAACGTCTAGAAAATATAAAACTTGAACCCCAAGATCTTCTCGTGAGCTTTGATGTTACTTCTCTTTTCACTAAAGTTCCTATTAAGGATTCGCTTATTATCATCAAACAGATTCTGTCTCAACATGGCAAGGACTTGAGTTTGGTTCCTCTTATTGAAAAGTGTCTATCCTCTACTTACTTCCAATTTGATAATAAGTTTTACGAACAAGTTTCTGGTGCCGCTATGGGTTCTCCTTTATCACCTGTTGTAGCTAACATTTTTATGGAATCCTTTGAAACGGTTGCTTTGGAATCATCAATATTAAAACCTAAAGTATGGTTTAGATATGTTGACGACACGTTTATTGTTTGGTCTCATGGTCATCTTGAATTGTCTAAATTTCTTGATCATCTTAACAATCAACACTTAGATATCAAATTTACTATGGAAATCGAAAGTAATGGTTCTCTTCCGTTTCTTGACGTTCTTGTGACTCGTAAGCCCGACGGACTTCTAGGCCATTCTGTTTATCGAAAACCCACCCATACGGACAGATACCTTCATGCTTCGTCTCATCATCATCCTGCACAGAAACGTTCTGTTATTGAATCTTTGGTCCATCGTGCCTTTTCTATTTGTCAACCTGAGAATCTAGACTCAGAACTCCGTCATCTTACTAGAACCTTAGTGAACAATGGTTATGTAAAGCGAGATATTCATAGAGTTATTAATCGTCGTTTACATCCACGTACTCGATTACCTAAGGACATTTCTACTCCCGAATCAAACCCGAAATTGGCCTTTTTACCCTACATTCACAAGGTTACAGATCAAATAGGGAAACTCCTTCGTAAGAATGGTATTAAACCCATATTCAACTCGACAGGCAAAATCTCTCAGATTCTTCCTTCTCCCAAAGACAAATTTCCTACACTTTCATCTCAAGGTGTATACCAAATTCCCTGTTCTTGTGGTTTAGTCTACATTGGTGAAACCGGTCGTTCCGTCATTACTCGCATTTCAGAACATGATCGTTGTATAAGAAAAAGGTATACTTCCAAGTCTGCGGTCGCTGAACATCATTTTACTACAGGTCACAAGATAGATTTTGATAATGTTTCGTTGATTGCCAAATCTCCATTCTTTTTCAACAGGAAATTCCGAGAAAGCATAGAAATCATCAAACACCCCAATAACTTCAATCGCGATCATGGTTTCGAACTATCCCCTCTTTGGTTCCCGGTTATTAGTCATTTATCAAAAACACGCCCCCTAGCAACCGTAACCCAATCAGGGTCGAGCTTGATCATCCGTGACGATCCTTTTCTTTTAAATACGGAGACCATTTCTTCTTAAGTCACTTCTACGGAGTTTAGAATCTGGCTTGGTTCACAAGTTGATTACCTAACTCGGTAGTGGTTCTTTGTTAGATTTTCGTTTGCTTTTTCAGGTTATCGTTTTCTTTCTTACCTTTTCATAGTTTAGGTTATGGCTTGTTTTACAAGTGGATAACCTAACTTTTGAGAAGTTCTTAGTTAGATTTCGATTGCTTGTTTGAGTTTTGCGATTTATCTCACGCCCTGATGAAGCCCCTTACGAAAGTGGGCGAAACGTTGGCAGCTTCGGTTGCAACTATGACACGGCCCAAACCCGGAAGACATTCTAATGTTAATAATAAGTAATTTTTTTAATATATGTTTTATAGTTGAAGATACGTCCTATAATATTTTGAAGATACTGGAACGACCACAGTGTGTTCTCGAATTCGTCAAGCCGTTAAGTTTTGACTAAACTACGCAACATAATGATACAAATGGATTCTCCGTCAAAAATCCTTTTAAAGGATGAATTGGTCAATTATTCTTTCAAAAATTTAACATTAATTTCAATTTAAAATTATTTAAATTACCAGTTCACTAATAACAAATTCGTTTACATATGTTTAGAGATTTAAAATAATGATGCTCATCTTCAGAAAAGTCTACAAAAAATATTTACAACTTTTTTAAATACAAAAAATGTCATCAACATATCTTTTCCAAAATATTATTTTTTGTAAGAAAATTTGGTGTTCAGAAATATATTTACTTTCTAAATTGTTTAAGAAGATTTCAGTAAAAATAAGTGATAAATTTGATAATCAATTTTTTAAACAAAATTTAGGTCTTTCAATGGGTTCTCCTTTATCACTTTTCTTAATTTTTTTAAGAAATTAAGTAAAGGTAACGATTTCAAGATTTCTTTTTCTAATGAAATATTTATTTAATTTTTAAGCTACTTAAAGGTAGTAAAAATAAAATTATTTAAGCTGTATAGTTGTTTCTGAAAGGTGGTTTACGGTTCCTTTGGAGCTTCCATAAAGCTTTGCTAGTACCACAAAGAGCTGTATAAGCCCGATTTTAATGCATTAAAGGAGCTATCTAACAGCAACATAACTGCGGAATTTTTAGCTACTTAAACGCTTCATGGAGGCTTCAGTTTTTTCACAAGCCACTTAAAAGTGTTCTAAAGAGTAACTTTAAAAGCTAAAGTAGTTATAAAAAAGCCGGTTTTAGCTGCAATTTGCTCACTGGGAAATTCTTGAATTACTAGAGTTCATTTATATAAAAATATCAAATACAAATTTTTTGTTAAACGAGCAAACCAATTTCAATTATGATTTTTAACTTAAATTTTTTTAGATTTGTTTCTAAATTGCGCCGTGCATCTTTCTTTTTTAAAATAATTAACATTTAATATTTTGTAAAACTTACATATTTTTAATTATCTAGTTACAAATTTTCAGATTTGAGATTGTTCAAAAAAATGTAAGTTAAAAGACTTTTTTGTAATCTTAACTTTTTATAAGTTGTAAATATTTTTACTTTTTTGAAGATGAGCTTCATTATTTTAAAGCTCGAAGCATATGTAAAATAGTATATACATTTTGAAAGTTAACGAATTTATTATTGGTGGACTGGTAATTTGAATAATTTTAAAAATTGACGAATAATAACAATAAACCCCCATAACAATTTTCTTTTAATTTAATTTGCATTGTTTTAGTTATTTCTATGTTTTCGATTTATATTTTACAAAAATAAATAAATATTTGAATATACATATTTTTTTGTTTTCTTAAATATAAAGCATGATATTGTTTAAGTTTATTTGACATTGACTTGTGTCGTAACAATACAAGCTATTGTTTATGATATTAACCTGTTTTGAACAGGTAAACGGTAAAGTAAACACAAATATAAGAAAAGGTTCGAACTCGTACTTCATAACAAATAAGTAAGTTCGCAACATAAAAATCACGATTTTGCAGATGGCAGCAGGTCTTAGTCTATTAGTTTATGAAAAGAGGGGGTACAGACGGGTAAACGAAAGAGAAACAAGAGAGATAAAACTACAGTACGATTTTTAACACACTATTTGCGCCTCTTCTTAAATTATTACTCAATGGTTAAAGTTAGTTTATTATACTCTAAATCAAAAGTTTCACCATTAAAAACAATATCTATACCTCGCTTAGAATTGTGTGCAGCGTATTTACTTTCACAGCTCGTTAATTTAGTTTATACTGAAACATTCTCAAATTCAAGAGCATTCTCAAAGCTGTGTGATTTTCAAAACGTGTATAAATACGGAACGAACAAATCGTAGGTCAGTTATTTCCGTAATGCGAAAACACTAGTGTTAAGAAGATGATTCAAGTGGAAAAAAATATGTAATTAGCGCGTGTGTGGAGATAAACATACGGAGTATAATCTTGTGCGTGACTTTAGTGTAAACAAGTGTGTGAAATTATCCGCGGACTTTATCTTATCTTCGTGAAAGTATTAGTGCGATATAAATTAAAGTGTAAGTGTTTTTATTAATCTTTAGATTTAATTAGTTCGGTTAGCTTAAACGTGTATTTGTAGTATAAATAAATTAGTTTTAATAATAATAAAATTTGTTACATTTGGTGTCACGGCGCGCGGTCGTAATTTATAGTGTAATTAATAGTAGTAATTTAATACCGCTCCTGTAAGAAATAGTAACTCGTAAGTTAAATTCGTATCGTTTTAAAAATTGTTTCATTCTTATCAGACGTGGGACGATATTACAGTTGGTAATTCGATATAGTGTTTATTAAACTTTTTCTTTTAACAAGTATGTGATCGCGATATTAATTCGTTCCTCTACACTAGTGGTTTAATATTAACAAGTCGATCGTTATTAAAATCTTTTGTTATACAAAAACTGCATTTTAAAAAGTACAGTATTTAAACTTTTTATTGCTGTTATATATCATTTATGCCGGAGACGCGTTGCAAAACTATTTGAATTTCTTGAATCAATAAAAAACGGTCAAGAATCGATGAATAGAAAAATGGAAGAAAAGTTTAACGAAAATACGTAGCTAAAAAAATATTCTCCATCAGTATCATGGACGCATAATTACAATTACAAGAATCAAGAATGTTTGGTATCTTTTATTACAAATTATTGAATATCCGCTTAGTAAGTCAATGGGAACTATAACTGCTTTATAATTTATAATATTTTACTAGGTAATACTACTATTGTAACTGAAGGGATAATTTAACAAAATTAGTTTAGTGTGTTTCTACTAGTGGTAGATTATAAAATAAATTCGACTTGTTTGATAAGCCCGTTATTAGGAATCTTCATCATAAACAAGTCTGATTCCAGTCATATTCTATTAAACAATAAAACTGCGAGTCAATTGCTTTATTTTGTTGGTTCCCATAAAAATAAATAATATTCTACGTAACGGTGACTGTCTACACAAATTACAGATATTCAGTAACCGTTTCACACATTTCAGACAAAAGGTCGCGTAAAGTGATAATGAACTGCAAACTTCTATTTATTTCTTTCAGTTTGATAATAATATCTGCAAGATTCGCAAATTAAATAAGTTTCTGTGTAACAAATACAGCTTCTGGCATGAGTGTACTTATTTTACAGCCAGTAAATAATGGGGTGCTGTTTAATAACTATAATAATTCAATTTTTGATTAATTTCAATGAGTGGTACTTACTGTCACGATACTTTTACATCACAATACTCAATACGAAATGAAATGAGCAACTGAGAGCGATCATAAATGACAAAGTTGCGTGCGCATCTATTCTCTAGACTAAGCTAAACGGTCGGTCCATAGTAGGCCGTGCACAGATATAATTTATATAAAATACCTAGCTGTAGCTATGTAGATATATCGATTTTGTTTAGATTTTTAGCGGTTATTTCAATCGCGGCCGGTGTCACCCCCAAACAGGTGACACCCAGGGCGGGCCGCCCCTACCGCCCCCCTAGCTACGCCACTGCAGTGAACGTTGTTCCTAGTGAAATGTTATAATCCTATATATCCTTTCCCATTAACTCATAGCTACACGCCGAAACGACGACTAGACAGCGTAAGTACTGTTTTTTTGTCTTGATTTTTATTGTAATTTCAAACCAATATTAGTTAGTTAGTTTTTTTTCCCTAAAATCTAATTTTAAAAACATTTTAGAAAAATCTCAGGTATGCGCAGAATAATTTGGTAATTTAAAAAATTAACCCATTTTGTATTTTGTCAGCAATGTATTAAATGGATTTTCTTTTTAAACTCGATTTTTAATGAAGGCAAGAATAAAAAAAATTCAAATGCCAGAAACGTAAATAATTCATTGGTAATACAATTTTCCATTCTGGATAATTCCCGTGTTGTCGTTATCACACAATCCAGAATAGAAAACAGTATAACATTAATAAAGTCACTTAAAGCATTGAGCTTTGCAAAGTAGTAACTCGAACAAGCTACATATAAGGCTCTTTAATTTGACTTGCCCTATACGTATGTAACAAAAAATTTTAGTTATTTGAAATGGAATGTATTAAATTAAACAATTGTTATACATAAAGCTACTTTAGATATATTTTACTTTATAAAAAAATTTAAGAATTATTTAATTTGATTGAGAAAAACTGTCTTCAACTCCGAGAGATATCAATATTTACATCCTTTTATTATAAACGTTTCATACTGAAGTTAGGTGCACAACTTGAATTTGTTTTTTCATGTCGGTTTGAATGCATCAAGTTTAATGTGAATAATAATTACTGATTTTTAATTAATCTGTTGGTTTTTAAGCATAGATAAGCAGATAGTTAAAGTGATAAAAGGTACATTGTACAATTATAATAATTATTATAAATTCGCCTCTAATTTTTATACGTATTTTAATGCATGAAATCGGGTATCTAGTGACGATCGCAACTCAAAATTTCAAACTTTCTACTCCAATTTGCAGTGTTTCCTTTTCCTAAGTTTAAAAAATATTGCAAAATGGCTTGAGGTAAGTTTTTATTTTATTTAATATTCACACGGATTGCAAATTCTAATTGTTAAATTTGGGAATGTGTAACAAAGAAGATACGATCAGACATTCTAGAACCTTCTATTTTTGTTTTTACGATTATGTACTTAATATGCTTATAAAATCCGTATTAAACTTCAGTAATTTTAACAACAGTCATAATTATATCTACATATACAGTATTTGATTAAATTCATTACGTTTTAATACGATCAAAATAGGGCTCAGTATAGATAATTGTTTATAACAATTCAACAAAGCCTTCCCTACAATATATAATTAGTATTTTATTTATTTAAATTAATCTAAACCTGAAGATGACATAATGTCAAAACATGTCGCCTTAATCAATTTTAAATAAAATACTATCGTTATCGTTTTTTTCGTTGTGAATACCGAGGGGCTAACCACTCGGGCAAAATTGTGACAAGATTTCAGAAATATAAGGATTTCACCTAAATATTTGGGATTTCAAGGGGATTTCAAAAATATCAAAGGGATTTCAATGATTTCAAAGAGATTTCAAGGGGTTTCTGGGGGATTTCAAAGAGATTTCAAGGAGATTTCGTAGCAAAATGTGCATGATTTTCCAGTATTTTAAGCGATTTCATTCTTTATTTTCACATAAAATAATATTATTTATGTTTTATCATTCATGATGCCATTAATAATAAAATGACATTATGGATAAACGTTTTTACTGATCTTTCGAATTCATGAACAAGTGTCGCAAGTGGGTATACTGTTGTCAAATAACTAATTATGAGGTGTAAAAAAATATAAACGTTTATATAACTTTTATTAGTTAAGTATTTCACTTACAAACTAACGAAGAATTGACATTCTTTTAGCATAAACAAAATATAAAAACTCAAAAAAACAATATGTAAGAACACTCACAAAACAAAACAAAAAACAATAATAGACAATAAAAGCAAATCCGTAACATACAAAAAAACCTACATAAAAGAACGTAAAAGAAAGTGATTTTCCGAGAGATTTTCTCTCGGATTTTTTCTCACCTGTTCATTCATCAGTAATTTAGGTCAATATTTTTTAATAGTGCTTTTAATTTATCTTTAGCCACTTTAAATTCTTTTTCAATGGACAACTTATCGCATCTTTTTAAAGTAAAAGGTCCATTTCCTAAAAGTGAAATAGGTCCCTAAAATATAACAGTACTTTTTACTATTTGCGTGTCGTCCTTCTTAGGCCATATAAACGTGTTCAATTCAGGTTTTAGAAACTTTATTTTGTATGTTTCCTCATCAAATTTTTGAATGACACGACCTATATACCACGTTTTGTAACATTTCAATTCAATTTGCGTTATCAGTTGAGAGTTCTATGTCCGAATTAGTATTTCCATTTTCTTCAGACAAGCTCTCATTTTCAAACGGAAAAGTGGTCACTTTCCGTGTCGCTTTCCGTACAAAGTGAGTCGTCCGACGTTTCCGGAGGTATAAAATAATAAACAATCTTGAAAAATAATACCTACGTGTATATGCAGTTATAGATGTTTATGTAAACACAATATGTATTTTACTTTACGTATTAACCCGGTATTAACAGATTAAAAAAATATTTCAATTTTTTCCAGACTGGCATGCAAATGTCCATACTTTTTTACGATTTTCCAGACTTTTCCCGGCGTTGAAAAATGATTTTAAAAATCCAGGCTTTTCAAGTCTTTTTCAAAGCCGTATGAACCCTGATTCCAATAGCTCAAAAAATTAAATATTTTATCGGCCGATATCGGCATCGATATAAATTCGATATAAATCAAATCACGAGTCAAAACATTCACTGTTTAAAACAACAAATTCGTATTTTGCACCTCACCGAAACCCTTCAAAAATATAGGTAGGTACTATTAGGAAATTTACTGAGGCGTAAAATAAATTCACTCGTCTTCTCGTTGAAATACTCTGTAGATCTTATTTAATATCTCTTAAAGGTATCGATGGCTCGATTGATGTATAACTAGATAATAGTAAACGAATAAAGACACAAATTAAAGGGCTAAGCTTTATGGAATGACGTCACTTCTACGGAGTTTAGAATCTGGCTTGGTTCACAAGTTGATTACCTAACTCGGTAGTAGTTCTTTGTTAGATTTTCGTTTGCTTTTTCAGGTTATCGTTTTCTTTCTTACCTTTTCAGAGTTTAGGTTATGGCTTGTTTCACAAGTGGATAACCTAACTTTTGAGAAGTTCTTAGTTAGATTTCGATTGCTTGTTTGAGTTTTGCGATTTATCTCACGCCCTGATAAAGCCCCTTACGAAAGTGGGCGAAACGTTGGCAGCTTCGGTTGCAACTATGACACGGTCCAAACCCGGAAGACATTCTAACGCCCAAAATAGGGCTCAGTATAGATAATTGTTTTTTAAATAATTCAACAAAGCCTTCCCTACTATACAGTGTGTCCGAAAAGTATGGAATATATTATACAGGTCGATAAATATGCACTTTACACGAAAAAGTTGTAAATAAAATAAAATAAATGGCAAGGCACGTCTTTATTATACTCATTTGATAGAGTCTTTTTTTCTCTTTTCAACCAAATGAAACTTGAATACCTTTACATCAAAAAATTTTCAAGAAAAACAAGGACATGTCTAACAAATTTATTTTACTGAGCAGTATTAATCAGGTACGTAATATGTAGCATTGAAACAATTGAATGCACTTTAGAACACTGTCACACTTTGCTATTTGTTAGTGGTTGAAATATGGCTCAATTATCTGAGAAACATAGAATTGAAATTTTAATGATTCTGGGATATGAAGATAGAAGAAGAACCCAATCAAAGTATGTAATTTATTTAATAACTTGCATCCAGAATTAAACATTTCGCAGTCCACGGTAAGCAAAATTTGGCGGAAATTTCAAGAGACAGGTTCGGTGAAAGATGCGAGTAGAACTGGTTGACCTTTGTCATTAAGTAATGTGGAACGAGAAAATGTGTTCTTGTCTGTTGAGGAAAATCCACAAATTTCTGTTCGGCAAATTGCTAGAGACCATAATTTGAATAAATCGGCTGTAGATGACGTTTTAAAAAAAGAAAAATGTCATCCTTATAAAGCTTGTGTAGTTCAAGAATTATTTGAAGACGATTTGGACAGAAGGCTGGAGTTTTGTGAAACAATAACAAAAAAACTTGAACGAGATGCACATTTTCATAAAAATATCCTTTTTACTGATGAGGCCACGTTTTGTTTAAACGGCACAATTAACAAACAAAACACACATTACTGGTCTTCACAAAATCCACACTGGTATCTAGAAGGACACACCCAATACCAGCAGAAAGTCAACGCCTGGGTAGGAATGATTGGAAGTCAAATTTTGGAGCCATATTTTTTTGAAGGTAGTTTAACGGCGAATATTTATCTCGATTTCTTAAAATTTGAGTTAGTTCCTGCTTTGGCCGAGTTATTTCCACATGAAGTAGATCCAGATATACCTCATAACAGAATATGGCTTCAACAAGACGGGGCACCTCCACATTTTGGAATTAATGTCCGCCACCTTCTTAATAATACTTTTCAAAATACATGGATAGGCAGAAGAGGTACGATAGAATGGCCTGCTCGCTCGCCGGATTTAAGTCCACTAGATTTTTTTCTTTGGGGCTATATTAAAAGCAAAATTTATGTAAATAGACCTGATAATGTTGAAGATTTGAAAAATCGCATTAGAGTTGAGATAAGAGCTATAACTCGAGATATGATTTCAAAAGCAATCGATGGTTTTAAAAATCGAATTTACCACTGTCAAATTATGAATGGTTTACATTTTGAACATTTATTGTAAGTTTAGTTTAAATACATTTTTTGTTATAACAATTTTATGTAAAGATATTTAAAGTTTAATATTTGCTATTGTGACAGTGCATTCAATTGTTTCAATACTACATATTACGTACATAATTAATACTGCTCAGTAAAATAAATTTGTTAGACATGTCCTTTTTCTTGAAAATTTTTTGATGTAAAGATATTCAAGTTTCATATGGTTGAAAAGAAAAAAAAAGACTCTATCAAATGAGTATAATAAAGACGTGCCTTGCCATTTAAAAAAATGTAAGTGTTATTCGTTGCGATTTTGTTTACAGCAAAAATTTAAATTGATATCTCCCAGGTGGTAGATAACTAAGTGATAAACAACTTTTATTTACAACTTTTTCGTGTAAAGTGCATATTTATCGACCTGTATAATATATTCCATACTTTTCGGACACACTGTATACAATTAGTATTTTATTCATTTAAATTAATCTAAACCTGAAGATGACATAATGTCAAAACATGTCGCCTTAATTAATTTTAAATAAAATACTATCGTTATGGTTTTTTTCGTTGTGAATACCGGTGAATACTTCAACGTAAGCTACGCACATTTTCCTTGTAATGAAATTTTTTATTTCGTGTAATGAAAATGTCGTTTAGTAAAATCAGCGTTTTTTCATACACGTTTACCAACCATCTTGCTAACCTAACTCTTCTCGTCGCAAGAAAAGCACTTGCGCTTTGCGCGCACTCTACCGACAAGAACCACAATTCCCACATCTCAGCCATTGCTGACGAATGTGCTGCCCTCAGCATCGGGTGATTTACGAATTTCTCGCTCTTCGAACTCGTCGGCCCGTTGGTCTTTGGGATCGTCAATCTGAATATCATCAAAACCATCTGTTCTTCAGTGTTTTCGTTCAGAAATTCTTCCAATCCTCTTGTAACTCATGGTTTCATAAAGTCAACACTCGAGGATGTGATGTTTGGACTTTCGTGAATACCTTCTTTACGAATCTCGTAGCGGTCAGTACATTTAACCTTGGTTACAGAAAAAAGACCGAATTGCGTTCTCTTAATAGCAACTAAATCACCTTCTACATACAAGTGTGCTGGTTTTCTCTTCTTGTATTGCTATCTTTTTCTTTGCTTCTATTCTTTTGACTTCTCTTCCTTCCATGTAATTAAATAACTCGTTTTCTTCTATCAGTTCTCTAATTTCTAAGTAGTCTTTGAGCCGCATGCGAGTACCGGTTAATAGTTCAAATGGAGTTAATTTAGTGCTTCTGTGGAAAGTACTGTTAAAGAATTGTTCTACTCGATAATCGTGTTTAAGCCAATTCTTTGTGTCTTTAGAGGCTAGCTTGTTTAACACCGAGATTATCGTTGAGTTTATACGTTCGACTTGACCATTTCCGCGGGCACGTCCGTTCTTATTTTCACATGTCGAATCCCTTCAGTTTCACAACACTTTTAAAATTCCATGGAGGTGAATGTCGTACCTCTGTTCGTAATTATCCTTCTATCTTCCTAACTGTAACTTTTCTAATGCTTTCAATAATATAATCCTTGTAAGGGCCTCCTTGTAAGATAGCTAAAATTGTTTTTAGCAACTCGTCTTTTTATTGCAAATGTTTTAACCGTTGAATTAATCTGTATTCGTTCTTAAAACTCAACGTTTCTTTGTCATTTTCTGAGAATTTACGACTCAAACAGTCTACGTGACTCAACTTAGTACCAGAACGGTGTTGTATTTTGTAATCATAGTACATCACGAAAAAATTCTTCTTTTAATGTTTTTCTTTGATAAAGTCTGTTTTAAGGCTATACAATCAGTAACAATTTTCAATCTTTTGCCAAGTATATGAATACTATTTTTTTTCAAAGCGCGCACTGCGGCTAATGTTTCTAACTAGAAACTGTCATAACGTAATTCCACATCGTTCGTCATAGTGTATCGGATGAAGACATCCATCATGTTCTCTTTGAAGCAGAATTGCAGCCAATTCAGTTACACTTGCATCAGTATGCATTTCTAACCTTTTTGTAGAGTCATAGATTTTTAAAATTGGTTCAGTCACTAATGCTTCTTTCAAATCTTCCAAGGCTTTTAATTGTTTTTCACCTTTTTCAAATTTTGCACTTGATTTTAGTAAATCTACGCACTTCGTGTACATTTTGAGAACACGGAAAATCGATTACGTTGCGCACTTTCTCTAAACCGGGTCGTATTTTATTTTTCTTTATTTGGTATTCCAAACAGTCTATTTCAACCATTCCATCGTTGTTCTTTGCAACTTGAAGCACTTCTTTTAAGTTTGTTGCATGCTTTTCTAAGGTTTCCGTCGCAAGTAAGATATCGTCCAAGTACATTTGGATAATTCCTTTACCAATCAATTCCTTAGACAACAGATTCACATACCTTTGGAAAAGAGGCAGTGCGTTAGCTAGACCAAATGGCATTTTCAAGAACTCGTATTGTCCGTTTGGAACAACAAATGATGTATGTGGAATAGATTTCTCTTCAACTGAAACATGATAAAAACCGTTTTTGAACTCGAGCATTGTAAAGTATATTTTGTTGTTTAAGTTGCTAAGCAAGTCGTCAATGTGTGGTAAGGGAAAGTTGTTTCATTTCTGTATTTAATTGTCTATAATCTATGCGCATCTTGTACTCCCCATTCTTTTTTCTCACTAACACTATCGGGCTAGAATACTCCGATTTGCTTGGCTCGACAACATTCTTTTCTATCAAGTCTTCTATTATACAGTTCACTACGTCATTCTCCTTGATGCTGATCTAATTACGTTCTGCGATTTTAACTCTATTATCAATTTTAGTAAAATATTTGATCCGTTATTTTGAGTTTCTTGAATAATATTTACTATGTGGTTTTGTGTTGCAATTGGTATCTCTGCATTAATTCTCATGTCAGTTGTTCGGGAAACTCCTTCAATTGCCATTAATTAATTGACATCTGCTGTTTCGTTGTTTCGTCTAAAGCTTATGCCCGTTGGCGTTGCAGTTCAATCGACATTTTCTAGAAAGTTTTGACCAGTTATGATGTCCGTTTTTATTGAACTGTTAGGCGTAACAATTGAATCGATTTTGTAGGTTACTTCGTCTATTTCTACTGGGAAATAAGTACAGTTAACTTCTACATTTTGAAGTCTGTGCAGAATATATGGAACTTTCTTGATTGGCAAATTCAATTTTTTCACCCAATTTTCTTGAATCAACGTTTTATTGCGCCCTGTATCAACTAGAGCTGTAAGTTTGCAATTTTGCATATTTACCTCTATATCTTGAAGGGAAAGCAAGATACCTTAAAAATAACAATTTTTCTTTATATTCTTTTGACTTGTTTATACACGGAGTGCTGCTTTTTCCTTACATTATCTTTGGATGTTTCCACGATAAGTCTCGAGCCAAAAATCCTAGTACCTTGAAATTTGGTATTTTCATATTGTCTCGGTTCTATCAAAAGATGGGTTTGATAAAGAAACCGGAAGTAGATGTATCCGCCATTTTTAACAGTTTTTCTGATTTAATTTTGTACGTATGTAAATTATTCGAATCCGACACGCGTTTAATGTAGAGACTGGCATTATGTAATGCTAAAAGAAGGCAGAAGGCTTTATGAAGAAAGATTTTCAAATAAAAGAATTCGTGATAGAATGGCCTTTGAAAGAGTGGATCGTTGTTTGAGAAAAACGTTTAAAAACTACAATGTTGTTATTTTTTACTTGTGCTTATTGAATAATAGAGATTTAAAATTTCCTAAATAATTTAAGGAAAATTTGACAAACCCAGCTACAATTATGGAAATCAAATAAATCGCGATGAGACTGTTGAAGAAAACATCGTGGAAGTAGATAGATAGACAAGTGTTCAAAAATTTTCTGTTCAGTTTGATTGCCCAAAATCGACGGTCTTCAGAATCCTTAGAAAACAACAGTTGCATCCGCATCATCTTTAAAAAAATATATGCGTTTTTTTCCTAAAGACTTTCCGCAGAAGAATTTTTTAACTGGGTTTTAGATCAGCACAGAAACAAAACAAATTTTATTAGTTCGCTTTTCTTTACGGTCTAAGCTGGATTTTCTAAAAACGGCATTATAAACTCCTATAATTTGCACATATGGACAGAGAAAATTCTTATGCTTCTATTGTAACGCATCATCAGCATCAATTTAAACCCATGAACGTGGGGTCAAAATAATCGTGAAACATTTAATTGAACCATTTGTATTACTAAGAAGGTTAACTGGAGAACTTTCTTTAGAATTTCTCCAAAACAATTTGCCAGAATTTTTAGAAAATACCTTTGGCAATACGACGTTTGAGAACACCTTAACAGGAACTTCAAAAATCGATAGACATAAAGAGAAGGGCCTTTTTTTTGAGTTGAAAGTTTAAGCTTGAAGAGCCCGACAATTTGAACATTTATTAAAAAAATCGTAATATTTTTTGGAGTTTACTCCTTAAGAATCGATTTGCATATATAAGGAGCCCGGTATGAGAAAAATCTGAGAAGTAAAATCTATCCATGAATGACCTCGTTACGTTTTTGGTGCGCATCCTATGTCGCGCAACTTTCTAAGTGAACTGAAAGTGCTGACTATCAGTAACGTCATTGCTTCTATTTACTTTTATCACTGTTTATTTTACCGAATATAATTTGCAATGCACAGACATTCTTTGTTTGAGTTGCATTGTATAACAAATTTATATTACATTTAAATAATTTTTGGTTTATGAACGATAGTTTCGTTTCGATAGTTTCTGATATTATAGTAAATTCAATGTGTATCCATTTATAATGAATATTGATGTTATCTGTCACAACACAATAAGCAACTTGTCTGAAATTCGACAATTAAATTCTAATACCGTAAGTGAAAATTAAAGAATTTTACAGAAGATCTTGTTTTTGATTTTATAACTTACATTGTATTTAGGTACTAACTAAGTACAATGTAAGCTATAAAATCAGGAATAAAATCTTATGTAAAATTATTTATATTTCAATAATTATAAAACCTTGAAATATTTAGCAAACACATGTTCTACAAGGGTAGCGTTCTGTTTTACAACCTGTCAACTAAGAGATGAGGTTGTGCGTAAAAAAACAGGTGGCAGCAAAAACATAGTCCCCATTTCTTTTCATAGGAGTTGTGCATCTTTTTAACTTATTTATCTATGAAAGTATTTTCAAATAACTATGGCAGAAAGAGGTGTAGATGATATTGCCGGAACATCTAACAAACACGTGGCTGCGTTATAATTCATGTATTATATGTATGAGCATGTGCAATTTGTATTTATTAAATATTCTAATAATTATCGATGTAGTTCATATAAATATATATTTGAGAACAACACATAAAATTAGATAATAATTAACCCAATATGAATTATCGAGCGCATCCACATAAAATAGAAAATTTCTAACCTAACCAAAAATTCGATGTCTATAAATTCTACCAGGTTATTATGATTTATTTTATAAATAATTTTTAAATATTAACAATTCTAGTCAATAATTCGATAATATTATCAGAAAAATCGACAATATTTTTTCATTATAATAATGTTTTCATAAAATTTTCTTTCGAAAAGTTATTTTTTACGTTCATACAGTATCAATCTTTTTTAAGTTAAATAAACCCTTTTTGCGTCTGGTTAGACTATCGAACTTAAGAAGTAAACTCCAGTCGTGCGTCGGAGCTGACACACACAATTTTTTAATTTGGTAGTCAACTTCTCATAATACTTGAAAGAATTAGAACATCGAGTTTTGGTTTATGAGAATGTGTTTCTTTTTTCATTACTTTTAAAATAAAGTAAAGCTAGACAAGAGTTGTTATCTAAAAATGTTGGGACGGTTATTCCCTTAAAAAACTTTGCATGAAAGTTCTAAACTATCTAAGAACCCAATAAATGCTACTCCAAACCATTACACCAGGTGTTAAGCCAGTATGTCTTTGTTGTGCAAACTGTAAATCGTAGCGTTGTCCTCTAGGTCTCCGTCTGAGTGCCATAAACAGAACCTAGACTTATTAGAAAAAATAATGGTTGTTCCATTCGTGTAGCCAATGTTGTCTGGCTTGACACCATTGAAGTCTGACTTTTTGGTGATGATGTTTTAAAGGAATACGAGAGTTTGGTCGATATGATCGCAATCTGAAAGAGCAAATTCGACAATAAACAGTACTCATAGAGACTCTGCGACCAACTGCTCGTATCAAGTTTATTCCAACTGAACGTGATGGTTTCCAAGGGTCTTGAACGGCACTTCTTCTTAACAGACGATCTTCTCGTTCATGCGTGACTCTGGGTTGTCAGTACCTCTACGTCGTGTTTGCAACTGTTCCTCCTGCCAACCTCGACATGTTATTAATATTGTTGAATGAGTACGTCTTAATTTTCTGACGGTTTCACGATATCCCAACACAGCTTCCTGCATACTAATAATTTGCCCTCTCTTAAAAGGCGTTAATTGTTGAAAATTACCTCGTCTGCAAACTCGTGGGATTCTGACACTTACAAACAATGACAACTGATAACTAAATCTAAAAAAATCTGAGAAACTACAACGATAAGGTTTCAGAAATAAAAGTAAAAGAAGCATGGAGATGTTGATAACACCATGTATATTTTTTGAATAAATCAACATTTTCATTCCAAATTTTAATTATTTATTTGTGCATATATAACAGTTTTACATACAAAATTTCAGCCCTCCACGTCTACTCCTTCTATGTGGTGCATTTTATTTGAAACCCAGTGTAGGTTTTGAAACAAACAACTGTTAAGTGGTCCTACAAAAGGACATTTTTGCCGTTCCTTAAGATTAAATCCGTAAACACATTTATTGGTGCGAATTAATTCATGATCCCGTTGTGCAGTATGAACTGAATACGGTAACGTACGGTTTAACTCCTTCGGCTTACCTGGCTCAGCGATGTCTTTAACAATTTGTTGAAGATGAAAGTTCTTATTAGTCGGCAGCGTCCGTTACCATCTTTAAAAATACGTATGTTGATGACGTGAACTAGTGTTAACTCCATTGAGGACGCACTAATAAACTTACGCACCGAGCGTATTGATCTCTAAGGATTTAGGTCTTCCTGATAATAACTTTCTTAAAACTTTTGGCCTGTACTGGAATCGTCTTTTAGACACATTTTTCTTTGAAATTCAACCTCTCACTAGCGACTGCTCTAAAAGAACAGTTTTTTCTTACATTGCTAGAATATTTGATCATCACAGGTTTCTCTCCCCTTTTGTGTTTACATTAGTAGACGGCTTGCCTTATATCTCTCAAGCACGTATACCAAGATGCATCCCATTCTTCTCGTCAAATCTTACACCTTGTTGGACTGCAATGCTTTTCAGAATAGATACGCTGCCGCCATTTACGCCTCTTCTAGTTCTGTTAAGTCTTGACAAATATAGTCGTGCCACCTCATAGTGAAAGCTAGTCTGTCAATTCCAAGATTTGAACTCTGTGAAGTGCTTTTCTTAGCGCGTCTTTTCTATTAGATTGAACTTCTTTTTGCTTCTACGAGTATTACAAAAGATCGCCTTTATACTGACGCTCAAGTAGTTCTTGCTTGGTTTTCACTTTCTCCGCATAGTTTTTATACCTTTGTCGCAAAATGCAATTCTTGATCATCAATGATATCACGTTAGCACTGCCGAAAATCCTGCAGATTTAGCTTGTCGTAGTGGTACTCCTAAAGTTATGAGCAATGCTACTTTCTTTCTTTCTACTCCAACAGTTTTGGTCTCTTTGTTACCTAATCTTAAAGTAGGCGCAACTCTTCTTACTTGCATTGCACCTTTTCGTCCTTTGCTTCCAGTCATCGAACGATTTTCTTCTTTCTTAGAAATGCATCAAACGTTTTCATAAATAATTCGTTTCTTTCAAAGAGCTCAAGCTCAAAACCCAACTTTTTCTCTTGATAGCATACTTCTACCTCTCTCTCCTGCCAAACTACCAAAGGCTACGCATGCTTGCCTCTGTATAACTCAAAGCGCCTATTGTAGAGAATATATTTTGTTACTTCGGCAAGGTAAACGTCTCTTTTTTTAAGACCAGTTGTCTCCTTTTATAGATGAAAAGGGTCTTCTCAGGATGGACGGAAGACAGGTTTTCTCTGCCTTGCCGTTGTTGTTTTTTGTCATCTGCTGTTATTACCCCAGCAAACATCTCTCCGCTCTATTGTGTTTTTACTATCGTGTCGTCTTTCTTCATTTTGGTCCTCAAACCGTGCAAGCTATGTTACAATCTAACTTCTGGATTATTTCGCTTACGTGTTCTAAAGTTGACATTTTTAAGTCAACAATAACGCCTTTACCGGCGAATCGCGGTAATCCGCAAAAAACATTCACCGTAACCGGCGTAAATTATGCAGGACTTGTTACTGTTAAAGTTAATAGTTTTTGTTGGTTTTGTACTACTAAAGGTTGTCTGTTTTTGTTTCTCTGTATCGCCACAAAAGCTGTACATCTTGAGTTTGCTTCGTCTTTATTTGCAAAGTCTTGTTTTGCTTGTTTATATAGGTTCATAGCGCGCCGGGGAATACCATAACGCTCAGACTGTGATCGCAATTTTGTTAGCACGGCTAAAAATCTTACTGATCTGTATGGTTTTTTGCGCAAAAACAATCATTTTGCAAACGTCTTTCACTTCGTAGGGTGTTTATTTCTCGGTATGTTTTTTATTTCGGAGGCCTTTGGGAAGCAGTCCACTAAGCCTCTGTTATATTGTAAAATAGCAAAAAGCAAAAATAGGTGTCCGTTATGCGCTCTTTCATCTGATCCCGCTGCAGCGGCAAATTATTTGAGTCCAAGTCATTTTTTTTATTGGTGAGCCTTTGCTTTCTTCTCATTCCTTTCTAGACGCTAATCACTTTAGTTTTAAACAACGCTGGTGACATCACAACAGCATTATACAATTCTTTGGCGTCGCTTAACTCAACTAAAAAAAGTGGTCCTAACGTAACACCGGTTTTTAAGTGGGGAACTGTTGTTCTAGATCTTTAAAACTGGCGTTTCATAATTAAAACCTGTGTTGCTAAATTTGTGCGTGTTAAAGTCTTTATTCCGCCTGCCTTTAGAAATGTAGATTAGGGTAAGACAAGCAATCGCTCATTTCTGTGTGAATTAAGGCCTCGATTTATTGCGGAACTAGGTAGTTGTACGCACCCTACTTTAAGATTTCTATAGAAGTTTCCGTAAGTAAAGTTAAATTGTTATTCTTACTTACACTTCTTCGGTGGGCTGCTACCGAAAATTCCTTTACTTCTAAAGGATAAAACCACAGTGTACTGTCGACTTTCGTGTGGCCAAAACACATAATTTAATGAAATTTAAATAAAAATTAAATATCGCAACACAACAAATCGGGTTACGTACCTTAAATCAAAATTAAATTAAAATTAGCAATGCCTTGTTTGCAAAATACAAATTAAAAATTCCGTAAACTAAAATAACAACAATAAAAATTTTAATGGTCGTAATTTGAAACTTTACTAAATAGTGCGACAAATTATCAATAAACTTTTCTGGTTTATTTCGAAACTTTTAAGGCACTTAAGTTTGCTAAAAGTAAAATCATAATTGATTTGTCAACTCGGTTTTCACCACCTCATTTGAAAACAACAACAAAGACGTTGACAAAGATGCAAATTTAAAACAAAACGACAAAATTGCAACGATAACAAAACATCAATATTACTCGTATTATAACTTTCCAGTTTGGATAATTCTGGTGTTGTCGGTATCACACAAGCTGAGCTTTGGTCACAAGTCGCAGTGGACATCTTCAGAGCCTAAAATAAAGCAAAGACGTTTGACGAAAGCTCATTTTGTGTTATAAAGACAACACGGGAATTATCCAGAATGGACAATTGTAATACGAGTGCAACCCATAGACACCTGAATTCTACTACAATCAATGTTACTCTTAACTGAATTAAAATAAATACACGGCTACAATATTAAATATCTTTTATCTCAGAAACTAAATATAAACGACAAATTGAAGTAATTAATCTAGAAATGCACTTAAAACGTATGACAATAAACTCGACCTAAATGACACAACTGCAAATGCACTAAACCATGAAATTAAAAATTAAATTTGAATTTGAAAACGTGAAATAACTTCGATATTTTAATGCAAAATTACTAAAATGACCTTGTACAGCTGAAGAGTTCGAAGTTATCTCTGTACGTGATTTAGTAGACGTCATGATTTTCGAAAGTCTTGATATAGAGAAGGATATAGATATTGCTGGTACTAGTAACAGCGGAAGAAAAGAACCTAATCTTGATGTAAATGAGTGGTAGTGCAATACGAACAGAAAAAAAAGAAATAGGTGTTTTGTTGAACAAAATCGACGAAAGATGGGAAGTAAGATTCTTAAAAACTTATAGGAAAAACTTTTATTGACCTGATATTGAAGATATTGATACTATTCCTAAAGAAAATATCGTGAGAATGCATTGCATTGTAGACAGCAGTAACCGCATTCACATTTATCCCATTTTGTATGAAAAGTGTGAACTCCAGACATTAAAAGTTCAATAAAATGATTAGACGATTGTTTTTGAACAATGTCATTTAAGAATCATGAAGTCAGATACTCATGCAACTTATGTCTAAAATATGATATGTTCTAGGCAAGTTTAGAAAAAATATGAGTTTAAGTGGCTCTACTCAAAAATGGGTTCAGACTTACTCAGGTTTACCTTATTAGAAATTTAATACAAAAGAGAATACAGCATTAAAGCTCTTATCATTTGGGTAAACCATAAACTTTTACGGTAGCGTAGTAGACATGTAGTTAAAAATGTTAAAAACCATGCACAAAACGTCGGCGTCGCCTAAGATGGTCTTATTATAATTATAACAAAAGAATATAATTTAGAATTATTCTTTTAGTACAACTTATTAGAATTACCATTTCGAATTCATGAAATTACTACAGATATAAGAAACATCGATTCATACTATCAACTTATCTTGGGCACAGAATATGAAAAATATGAACCGGTCGAAGGTAATCTCTAACTGTAATCACACATACAATAACTGTACGCATTATCGTATGCTACACTAAAAACCATTTACTGTTATAATTTTATACAATAATTTATAACAACACATTATCAGTAGGAAACTGTCATCTGATATTTGCTAGTCGATTTTTCAAATTAATTTCGCTCTAGTGAGATTTATCTGTCAAGGTGTTGGAAGCATTCGAACACAAACTTGATCATTTAGTCACTTTCATCTATTAGAATGGGAAGGTGGTAGGTGGTAGTGAATTGGCCCAAGGTCGGTGTCCCAGGGCAACAGACTTTAGCCCACGCCACAACCATATTTGATCAAAACGTCGTACGTTGGACTGTCCTCTTTTTAAAATTCTTTAAAGTCTTCGTGGTATACCGAATGTATACTGGTACATTAAGTGTAATATATTTTATGTTGGGTGGATTTTAAAAATGTTTCTACTATGCAATTTTATGTCCCTTGGCGGTTTGGTCACTATAAAATATTGACGAATAATTATACGTTTTAGTTATCTTCAGGCTTTACAATTTGGGTGTATGTAAATTGATTTAAAAAAAAGTTGGGCTATTTATATAACGCAACTTAACTACGAACCCCGTAACAACCCCCGGGCTCTTAATCGAGACTATTAACTGTATTATTTTTTTCTAATGTATTATTTTGTATGTACAGTTAAGATTGAGTTAACATCAATGATTATAAAATTACTAAAATTTTTATACCTAATAAAGTTGGATAAATTTATCCATACTCGGTTCGTTTCAAAATTATTTTTTGTGTTGCCAACATCGCAAACGTCAATATTCGTTTTTTAGTGTAGTTACGTAATGGGTGAAAAAAGCTCTAGGGCGGCAAATTAAAAACTACAAATCCACATAAAACTAAGTGTTCAAAGTCAATTATTATATTAGAACGAGTATGCGACTGGTAGAAAAGTCATTTAAAGAGACTTGAATATCAGTTAAAATTGAAAAAAAAAACAATTTTAAAGTTAATGTCAAATTTGACAGATTTAGTATTAAATATAATTTTTTTATTTTTTTAAAAAAGAATGTAATTTTACAAAAGGCAACACAAAAAATAATGTACGTTACTCTCGTCGAAAGTATCATAGCATAACGTGCTATGCTTTACTTTCAACCCTTGTTACGTAAATTATTATTTAGTTTTAGAAAAACATTAGAAAAATAAAAATTGAGACAACGTTTTAATTATCGTTTTGTTTTCATAATTCTTATGCAAGTCCAGGAGTAATTTTTATGTAATTGCAAAACTTAAGTTTTTACTCGTTTTTACCAAATTAATTCTTATAGGTTGATGTGATTAACAATTCCATCCTCTTACTCCAGAATTAACAAAATCAAATTCTCAAAAACCTTTTACAAAAGTTTGTAATTATGAATTTTTTATTAAGATATTGATTTTTAAAATTTTGGAAACAAATTGTATTGTCAATTCGCAGTTTCTTTATGTAAAAAGAAAAGGCTATGTGTGTCAAAAAAAAAACTTTTGTAAACTAAATTAACCAAGAATGAATTAGAATCTAAAAATTTTTTAAAATAAGGTTTGACGAGAAAAGTAAAGCAATAACTGCAATGATTTTCGAAGAATATGACTAGCAAGGAACCAAAGAAGTGTTTGGAAGCAAAAGGTAAGGTTCGTCGAACCACAGCGGAACAACGGTGTAAGCCTAAAAAAACATACTGTGCGTCAATTTGAAAACTTTGAACTGGGAATATATTTAAAACAAAAAATAATATCAAAAAGTACAAAAATTCGTTTTGACAACACGGATGGGAAAAATGTAAATTACAACCTCTCCACTTATTGTTGAAAAGGTCTTTAAAAATACTATTGAGAAATACTAGAAAAAAATGACATTCCACTTGACAGTTTTTGAATTAGCAAATAATCAAACTTCGGGAGATGCTGTTATTGCTTTAATAATACAGTTGTGAAATCTTATTTGGAAAAGTAATTACAAGAACTGTTTAAAAAGTTCACTATTTTTTTCTAAACAAAAAAATAGTCGAAACAAACCTTAAACTTTCTGGGCTCGTTTTATAAACGATTGATTTGATGTAGTCCCATAAAAAGAAATCCAGCGGTGTCAAATCAGGCGATTGCGATGGCCACTCGTTTGTCTTCTACGACCAATCCATTTTCCTGGATAATGTTCATCTAGTCACTTTATGGTTTGCACGGCGTAATACGGTGGAGCACTATCCAGCTAAAGGTGAAGCAGATTTGCATCTAATCGCGGCTCGCCATCTATTTGATCTTCTAATGTTTGAACAATCAACGCTTCTATTGTGTTTTCAAGCAAATTTACAAAAATATCACCTGGAAAGTTTTCGTTCAGAAACAAACGTCACACAACTTTATATCCTGGAATTCCACCCGAAACATTTAGTTTCTGAGGATATTAGGTTTAATCTTCTCGTACAATACGAATATTTTTAAGTTTTGGTATTGAGAATTTTATTGCAGTATCTATTCACCAGCATCTCAGCTAGCTAGCCGTAAGGTCGTGGTTGTTACCAGCAGAACCTGCTGAAAAAAAAGATTGGCAACAACATACTTAACCAAATTTTAGGTTTTAACATTGATGATTCCAAAGCAAACGTTTCAAAGAATTTTATAAAAATGTTAGATACAGCAGGAGATAAAGGAGAACTTATGATGGCACCCAAAACTTGTTCGTAAAATTTATCAAGTTGGAAGTAATTGAATGATAAACAATTATCAATAAAAGGAACCAAACGCAAATCTTTGCCATGGTGAGAGAATCTGCTTGATGATAATAAGCAAATTTTTAAAAGGAATAAACGACTGATTTGATTTAGTCCCATAAGAAGAAATCCAGCGGTGTCAAATCAGGCGATTGCGATGGCCACTCGATTGCTCCTCTACGACCAATTCATTTTCCTGGATAATGTTTATCCAATTGTTACAAGCTTTAGGTCTTACGAACCTTGCACGGCCAACTCACACAGTAGGAAATAGGGGAAGTTCAAGTCAATAATAATTAAGGGCGCCAGATCATTTAGAATTAACACTTCTGTCTCGATCAAGACAGACGGTCCAAGCTTGTAACAAATTTTTAGGTTCGTAATCCTTGTTACTCTGATGTTCGGGTAACCACAATAAAAGAGAAAGGTATATTACCATAAAAGAAAGATTAACAGGTATAAAAACTTTAATTTAGTAACGTAGAATATTATCAAGAGTATATCTAATTGTCAATCCATAAATGTCAGAAGTATCGGCAACACACAATACATAAGTTGAGTCGAAGAAAATTTCGTAATAAATATCGTTTGTACACAGCATGCGATACATACAGAATGATTAATGTAATTACCTTAATGGTATTGCAACAATAATCGTAATTACGGAAATTAACATAAACAAAAGTTCCATGAGTGACTGTTTTGACAGCAACAAAATAATTAAATAAACTTACCCACATTCCAGTACCTACTTGAGCGAAGAAAACGTTTTCCCCGGTAAGGGAGCCTGGAATAATATGAATGTAAGTCGTGTCAACGCACTGACTCATGAAAGTAGAAATCTACAAAATTATTAATATATGAAATTAAGTATAAGAACCCGATATATATCGAATGCTGTTTCTTCTAACAATTAAAAGGTGAGGATTGTAATCGACTGATGTCGAAGAAGTGACATTCCTTTTCGGTGCTGATAATTAATAGGCCTTCAATTATTTATCGAAGTTCATTCTACTTAATTAGTTAAATCGGAACATGTGGCCAAAGCGTGTCGGAACGGCTATCAAATTAATAAAGAAATTACAAAAGAATCCTAACAAACCGGATGCAAATATCTTACCCTGTGCCGAATAAATTACGATAGATTCGTAATTAACTTATAGTTTCCTGTCCATCACAGTGAAGGTACTATTAAATCTTTGGATTAGGTCAATTCACGACACAGACTGTCTTAAGTAGTTGACAGCTTCAAAATGAATTCCGCAACATGTCAGTAACCAGAAAGATCGGCAGAGGGCGTCAAAATCAATCCATTTTCCTGGATAATGTTCATCTAGTCACTTTCTGGTTTGCACGACGTAATACGGTGGAGCACTATCCAGTTGAAGGTGAAGCAGATTTGCATCTAATCGCGGCTCGTCACCTAGTTGATCTTCTAATGTTCGAACAATCAACGCCTCTATTGTGTTTTCAAGCAAATTTACAAAAATATCACCTGTAAGGTTTCCATTCAAAAACAAACGTTAAACAATTTTGTATCTTGGAATTCCACTCCAAACATTTAGTTTCTGAGGATATTAGGTTTGATCTACTCGTAAAATACGAGGATTTTTATTATCCTAATAACGACAATTTTGTTTGTTAACCTCCCCGTTTAAAAAAATTTCATTCAGTGCATCAAATGTTTTTAAAAATCAAGATCAAGTCCTTGGTATTGGGAATTTTATTGCATTGCCTACTCACCGGCATCTCAGCTAGCCGTAAGGTCGTGGTTGTTACCAGCAGAACAAGGTTGGCAAGAACATACCTAAACGAGATTTTAGGTTTTAATATTGATGATTCCAAAGCAAACGTTTCAAAGAATTTTATAAAAATGTTAGATAGAACAGAAGATGGAGGAGAACTTATGATGGCACCCAAAACTTGTTTGTAAAAAAGTAAGTGAATGATAAACAATTATCAATAAAAAAACCAAACTCAAATTTTTGCCATGGCGAGACAGAATCTGCTCGATGATAATAAGCAGATTTTTAAAAGGGACTGTTGAGTTGAGAATGTGAGAAGAGGTTTTACCTGAAGATTCGCAAATAATATTGGACTAATGTTTGGAATGCTTGTAATAAATTGACAATAAGTCGAAAAAGTATATGTTGTTTGTGGATCTTAATTTGGGCCAGCTTACGTTCAAACTTTAGTGGGATTTCAAGTTAAAAGAGCGTACGATTTTCTCAGCGTAATCGGTTTGGTTCAAGACAAGGAAGAACGACAATGTCAGGATTCTCATGAAGACTTTTAAACGTTGAATTTAGGAACTTTAGATAATTTAATAATTATGCCAGTGTGAATGCAAATTGATCTGAGATCTTGCGAGGAAAATTTCTTATAGAAGACTCACCGGCAAAATTCAAACTCTTAAATAGTACCGATTATTGTTCGGAAGTGATAGTCAAACCAGATGAATTGACCGTTTTTAAAGAACCATTGTAAAAGAAGTCTTTTGACTCTTAGATTCAAACAAAAAAAAACTTTTAAAGATCAACTTCAGTGCTTAACCGTAATATGGTATCAGACTGATAGTAAATATTGTTGTCAACAAAATTTTAATCATTTGGAGTGTGTTGGCCAATTCGAGATGCAGATAAAAGTGTTGCATTGAAATCGTGTTTAACTCACGTCGTGTCTAAATGTAGAACTTGATTTTGAAGAATGCAGGAATGATGTTGTGGTCACGACAGCCACTAAGAAGAATGCATAAAATGTTACTAGTTTGGAAAATACGTAGATTTAAAAAAATATAAATAATTTTAATGTGTAGCTGAGGCTTCTATGGTCGGAGTCTATACTAAGATAAGAACGTCTTCCGGGTTTGGAACGTATTAATGGCATTGGCACATTTTTGAGGAGATTTGGTTCTAACCCTGTTATCTGGCACTGATGATGTCCAGTAAAGGAACGTTTTCTAGTGTTACGTAAAAACTGAGTTTTTTCTTCAATATGGCGGTTTCTGTAGATGACAGTGGATGCGATGAGATGTTGACGATGTTCCTAAGTGCTTTTTGGTTGTCGACTGTTTTCTGTTGGATTAGTTTTTAACATTGCTTCACGTGTGTTTGCTCCTGTAGTTGTCGTAGCTTTTCGCAAGTGGCGTTATTTCCTTGAATCTTTGTGTAGCGTCTTGGAGTAATGTAGTTTTCTTCCAACGCTGATGGTTGTATTGTGATCGGATTAGTCCAAAACTGGGTCGTTCCAGTATGTTGTGAGCTTTTGTTCCGGGGATCGGCGACTTTACTCGGAAACTATTCGGGATGATATGGTTGTCTGTTGCCATTAGCAAAAAATCGTAACCTCGATCGGCGTATTTTCGTAGTCTCGAAATTTGTTGCTGATCTCAGGTTTATCCATTTTTAGAAGACCATAAGAAGTTTTATAAAAAAAGTTTCGTATGCATAGTGTTGCCACGTTACGTTTCCAGTCTCGTTACTTAATCTACGTGTCTTGTATATTAAAATGAAAACGTCTTTTATAATTAGATCTAGTTTTTAATTTCTTTATCAGTTCTTTTACAAAAAGAGGTTATGTGTGTTTTGGTTTAATTTTGCGTAGTAATTTCTCTTTCTTTTTTTTGTTTTATTTTTCATATATCATTGAGTATACTTTCTGGATTCGCATCTCATCAATGTCTATGTCTATTTCAGTATTGTGTCTTTACTTTTGTTTGTGTTTTATTATCGTTTTGGATTTTTTTATACATTTGGTGATTGATTTTGTACGTTTTAGTTGTTTTTTCGTTGTTGGCGAGGACAACTCTTTTTGAAGTGAAACTTCTTTATCGGCGTTGGAAAAAAATTTACCGTCA
Source organism: Aquatica leii (assembly GCA_035610365.1). Taxonomy (NCBI): domain Eukaryota; kingdom Metazoa; phylum Arthropoda; class Insecta; order Coleoptera; family Lampyridae; genus Aquatica; species Aquatica leii. The sequence goes on along the minus strand of CM069436.1, from coordinate 93,730,943 downwards.
CATTTTTTCCGTTACGCGCCATCTTTTTTTCTGAAACGCAATAGCGACGTGATAAATAATATATCAATACTAAAGTTATCAACAAAATCAAAGGCTTTATTTTAATTCTAATTCCAGTGGATTTTTAACAAAAGTAAGTAATTATATCTATTTTTCTAATACTTGGGTGGAATTAATTGACATAGAGTATAAATTCTGAAATATGTTATTAATTTAAATTTAAAATATTTAAGGTTAACCTCAGTTTCTGATTGAACGATGACATTTTAAATTTAATATATTTAAGGTTAACCTCAGTTTCTGATTGAACGATGACATTTTAAATTTAATATATTTAAGGTTAACCGCAGTTTCTGTTTGAACGATGACAATGATAGTAATAATTCTATTTCAATTAATGAAATGCTGTAATAATCTTAGTAGCAAAAGTTAAAGTGAAATAATTGTATTATTTGTATTCATGTCTATTATAATAAAATCCTTTTTTTAAATTTATCTAATTTTAAATTTAAAATATTTAAGGTTAACCTCAGTTTCTTATTGTAACTATCGGTCAATGTATATGATTTCATTAAAATAGTATTTATTAATTAATAAGACTGCTAATTTAATGAACATCAATTAATTGATATACATGCAACTTTTCAGAAATTGGTTAAATAAAGTTAAATTAGATAAATTTTAAACAAAAGGATTTTATTATCATAGACATGAATACAAATAATACAATTATTTAACTTTATTAACTTTAACTTTTTGCTACTAAGATTATTACAGCATTTCATTAATTGCAATAGAATTATTACTATCATTGTCATCGTTATTATATATTTTTGTAATTAATGGCTTATGGTAACTGAAATATGAAATTGAATCTACAAAAATTAGTTAATTGATTTACAAAAATTTGTATTCATGTCTATGATAATAAAATCCTTTTGTTTAAAATTTATCTAATTTAACTTTATTTAACCAATTTCTGAAAAGTTGCATGTAGATCATTTTGCGAAAAATAAGGCCATAAAGAAGTTTCACTTCTTACATGTGTACACTAGTACACGCCCTAATTTTTTTTTTAATTTTTCTTTTGATTGTTTTTTTGTACCAAATCATATATGATTGTGATTGTTTCCACAGTTTGTACCTCATTTTGATTTTACGTTTTAGATTTAAGTTGTGGTCTTCTATTTTATGACGATTTATTCTATAATCGACTTTTTTAGATTTGTTTTGCCTATTTCTAGTATTTTTCGTTTTTATTTAGAGTATACTTTCTAAACCGTCTACAGTAATCTAATTTATTCTTTTTTCTGTTACGTTTGTTATTGGATTATTTTGTAAAGATGTTTTTTAATGTCTTTATAAGTGGTTTCTTTTCTGCTGTTGAACTGTTCGTTGGTCACGTTGAATCTTCTTTTTGAATGTTATTCTTATCTTTACCATTAACAAATTTTTATGAAATTGTTTTTTCTATTTCTTTTCTTACTTACTTACTTGAAATCAGCACGGATTTTTTGATACTATTTTTTTATTTTTGTTGTTATATTAATTTTTTCTTTTTTGAATTTCTGGGATACTTCACTCGATTTATACTCGGTGATATTGAAATTGCAACACTAAGAAGGGGTGGAAATGTTGTGATCAAACTGGACAAGAAGGTTTAGTTACTCAGAGGTAATAAATGATCTCTGACGTTTTTTATTTTTTTTACTACTGCATTATCATGTGTATTTGGTAAGTTTTGGTAAATTTTAATATTGTTATCTGTTATGATTTTTCCGTTTGACGTGTTTTTTTACCGTCATTTAACCAAGTTGAGGCCTAATTCTTGCCTTACGTGAAAGTGGTTTTTCGTACAAGGAAATGGCAAATCGTCTTAGCGGTAACCAATCCACTATTATGCGTTGTTATCAAACATGAACTAAGAAAGGTCAGAAACGTCGTAGACAAGAAACTAGAAAACGGAGGTGCAAGACCGTCATCTTTGACTTACGGCAACAAAAGACTAATTTTTTAGCACCAGATCAATAGCCGATCAATGATTAGATAATTAAGTTGCCTTGTAGCGTTTCAAATAGTTTACGCTGTTGAATTAGAAGCTTTAGATTGCAATTTTATCGGCAACATCTTGTGCTACCACTGACGTTTGGAGTGGTGTAGGTTGACGATGACAGTCAGAGAGAAATGGCGCAACGTTCAATTTTCTGTTGAGCGACATGTATATGACACGACATACACATGGTATAGGATGCTATAACCTATAGGAGTAAGTCTTGTTTGATATCTGTTTGATATCGAGGTGGTAGAACCCCATATTCCTCCATTTTTTCAGCAGTTGGAAGGCCTATTTTATAAGCAGGATAATGTTCATTTGAACATTAAGACGCTCTATAGACGGATTCAGAAAAAAAATGTTGATCTTTTACCATGGCCGCCTAGATTCTCTCAACCTTTCCTTTATTGAATACATGTGGGACGTTATGGGTAGAAGCCTGAAGAACTTAGCGCATTCTCCACAGACACATGAAGTCTTCTGCCATAAATTGCAAGTTGCTTGAGATACAATAACTTACGAGGAAATGGACCACCTGCTAAAATCGATACCACAAAAAGGGAGGGAGTGTAAAGTCAATAGGGGGAAACCAACACAATATTAAATAAAAATTGTGTTCATCTTTGTTTTTTTTTTAAATTTTAATCATTTACGACGTCTGAGTAGCTAAGCCTTCCTGCAAAATTTCGTCACAAAATTTCCACTCTTTCTTGGTGTTGCAATTTCAATGCCAAAGTATGGTTCTTTACGTTAGTGATTTTGAGTTCCATTTATTTTTTTAAATTTTTGTGCTTTAGCTGAAACAATTTCATGCCTCATGGAGTTCTCATCTACGAATTACCTACTAACATCTGTTATAATTTATTAACGAATAAATGTTTTTAAACTTGACAATCACATAATCAAAGAATCGATCTGACAAAAAAATGACAAACACGATTTCTAAATTATCAAATTCAAGTTTCAATTGTATCTAACCGTTTACGAAACGGTATAAAATTGAAAATGATTAATCATATTAAACGTTGTACAGTTAAGGTAACAAAATTATGCACTAAATAGCATGTTAGACATTGAACCGAATTTTAATTAATTATTTGGTCGATGTGTAGGAAGGTTAGTTTAGAAAAAAAAGTACTGTTGCTTTGTAATGTGGCTATTACTTGTAATTTTCATCGTAATATCCGTAATTATATTGCTGCAAACGAAAATAAACAGTTACTCGCACCGAACATTATATGGACAAAAGTAATTACAATAAAGGTGCGTAAATTAAATCAATGCTCTAAGCAAATAAACAAAAAAAGTATTCTGTAATCGTTAATGTTTCCTATTTAAGCTCAACGATTTGTAATAACATAGTTGTGAGAATTATTTATGTAAAGGTATTCAAACATGTGTTTACATTAATTTTTTTTTCTATAAGATGGGCTTCAATAACTGGAGCGCGCCAAGGTACATAGACGCTAGAATGTCAGATCAAGTTGTACCTAAAAAGTCATACTTATTTTGACATGGTAGCGATATTAATATATTAGTTTTACTAAATTAAATTTTATATTAGTTTTCGTAACTCATAAAGTACATCTTAAACAAACGTACCAGAGACGATGGACAATGAACAGTTAATTATCATCAAGAAAGACAAATTAAGCAGCAGTAGCTTAGAGATTATTAAAAAAAGGGAACAAAGAAAGGCATAGAACAATAAATAGTAATATTTTTTAATTTTGTTAGGTAATCAATTTTTAAAGAAATGATATGAACGACTACTATCTTTAAAAATAAAACGATAGATCTTTCCCGAAACAAAAACATTGACACAATTAATAAATTGTTAAAACCTATTTTGTCACAAAAGTACCAAAGCATCACTATTTAGTGAACTAAAACTTTGACAAACAAAGTCTTTGTTTACAGCATATAAAAACAACATCAAGAATCAAACAACTGAATCAATTTAAATGTAAGTACACTCAACTAAACAAAAAACGGGACACCTTGGTTAGTTCGAACAAAATAGTTCCTGGTGTAAATTAGGCTTTTTAGCGAATGCGATCGGCAATCATAGGTGGTCGTTTGCGATGCTATTCAAAAAATTCAATATTACAGGTAATAAACATTGACAATACCAGAAGGTCAAATCGTTGATCCGCAAAAACTAAAGAATTAATATATTCCTCTTTTTGAATGATTTGGAACAGTAAACTGCATTTTATTTTTATAAGAAACATTTTTGCATTTAAATAAAAGTTCCATATTAAAACACTGCATTATAAACTTTATTATGACTATTTTTTGAACAGATTTTTATTACACCCATGTAACAACTTATTAACAATGTCAATATAACTATTGCTCTTAAGTTTTAACCGCCTTTTAAATAGTTTTTTTAATCTTTTTTTGGTCGAAATGTCAAAAAAAGCTTATAAAGACTTATTAAGTGAAATGATTTTGTGTCAAAAAAGATATTTGCTGCATCTAATTTAATACAAGAAAATTGATTGCAACGTTAAACTATTTATTCATTTTGTTCATCAGTGCATGTTTGTGCCCTTTTTTAGATAACGTTAGCACAATCAATTTTTATGCGACAGTAATAGATAAATAAGACATTTATTTGAATATTGTTAATACGTATGGATTTAAACGAGTATAATCTTCGTAAAAATAAATAAATCAAATTTAATGTATTATTCCATTTCCACGTTACGTTTCTTTAGGGGCGCGAGAGGCACCACAACTAGTATAATAAACAAAAAATTGCAGGTTCCTTGTCAACCGTATCCTGCTTTACTATAATACGACAAATAATCGTTCTTGTTGTGGTTTTCAGGAACAATACCCTTATATTCATTTGCTATTTTTAAACTGTGAATGTGAATTAGCGCCACTCTTAATTATTTTAAATGTTATTTATGATTTAGTAAAAATATAGCATTAAGTTAGTAAGTTTCTCTAGAAAACTATTTGTTGTTGATAATGCCTGCACATACGAGTATTTGAAGGATCAAATCATCGCGGAGTTAGCGCGCGGTCATAGTGTTTGAGCAATTTCTCAAATGTTTATAATTTTACGTACTACTGTGAGACGTATCTGAATTAGTGGAAGACGAAGAGTGTCTACTGTAGCCCAGGACGCGGTTTTAGTGGCAGATGTTACTTAAAATTTTTTTACAACTTTCTGACGTCAAATTTCCGGAACGCCAGTTAACCATACGGACAAGACTGAAAGAGGCTGGAAAAAGAGTATCGTAGCTATAAACGAAATTCTTAACTTTTTTGCGCCGTAGACCGTATATTCCCGTAAAAAAATTATGTGTTAGATATGTTTACTGCAAGAATTGTAATGGTCCCCTTTTAACACAATGTTAATTTTAGTTATTCATTCAAATTATTTAAACGTTTATCAACTTACTTGTTTTATATATTTCTTATAATAAAGAAGTTTTTTTTAAAAAAAGTTTATTTTTTTCAAAGAATATAATTACGACATTTAATTTATATTTTTAGTTTAGTACAATATTCAAGTAGAGACGCTGATTACCGTACTTTTCCGGTAAATGTATGCTATAACGACGAAGACCGTACGATTCCGAAAACTTTGAAAACTGTCCGTCTTATAGGCATATTTAATAGAAAAATAGCACGTCACGAAAAGGTTAACGAAGACAATAGAAGAAGGCGTTTGGTATTTGATTTTTTAATCCTTATGTTTTTAGCGACAAAAAGTTTTTAAAAGTACAAATGATCTACCTATAAAATATTTGTCCTAAGAAGTCGTTATAGATAATTACACAAGCTTTAAAAGTGTAGCAAACGTTTTTCAGTAAATGTATAGGGTCCGATGACTTCCCATGATTATATATTTTAACAGGTGAGCTTCCTCAATACTTAAAAGTTATCTTAATTTTTCTACAGTTACAGTATGCACTTCTATAAATAATTCAACAGTTACTTAAAATATAGGCTAGTTATGGTTTTTTTAACTGTTATTATTAATTTTGTTTATTTTTTAAGGATAATGCCTGCATACATACATCCAGGTTGATGCAGAAATGGGTACAGAAACATGACCTGAACATATTACCGAGGCCAGCAAAAAACCTTGATTTCAACACAATAGAAAACGTTTGGGATCAAGTTGTTTGTAGCATCCGGGAACAGCAGGGGGTCAATTTCGTCGTCAAAAACCGCGAACAATTAATTACTGTCATTTAAACTGTTTGGAAGACGATTAGTGATGATTACCTAGAAGTTCTTGCAGCATCAATGCTTAGACGACTGCAAGAATGCATCGACAATCAAGGAGGACATACTCATTATCAATCGTATATTCAATTCAAATAAAAACAGTATACATGTAAAATGATCAAATTTAAATTTTATTTTAGATAGAAACGCTAAGGAATATCTTCTTGAACCTACTGTAAAATATGAATTAAGAAATGAAACTTATTTAAAAATAATTTTTTTATGTAGTTACAAAATGTTTTATTTATTTTTTTTTTAAATCTATATTTTGCTAATACGATAAATAATTACGGTATTGCACTGCAATAAGTTATATAAACTGCAATAAAAAAACTAAAAACAGTAAATGAATATAAAGGTTACTTACTCCATTGTTCTTAATTGACATTCCTAAAAAATTCAATAAGAACGATCATTTATCGTATTATAGTAAAGCAGAATATGGGTGACAAGGAAAATACGAATTTTATCATATTAATGTTGGTGCATCTCCTCTAAATGAACGTAACGTGTGGAAATTTACTGACAAATTAAGTTTGATTTATTTATTCTTGTGAAGATTATACTCGATTATCTATACACGAAAATATTTTGTATAAAAATAAAATTCAGCAAATATCTTTTTTGACTCAATTCATTTTGCTGTTAAGTCTTTATAAGTGTGTTAGCAATTATTTTAAACATTTATTATAATTGCCTTTCTTTGACATTTCGACCAAAAAGAAATAACTACTTAAAATGTGATTAAAACTGAAAAGCAATAGTCTTATATTTACAATGTTTATTAATAGGTTGTTACATGGGTGTAATATAAAATTTATTAAAAAAATAACATTGATAAATTATATAATGCACTGTTTCAATTATTTACACAAGAAAATGTTTCTAATAAGAGTAAAATGCAGTTTATTGTTCCAAGCATTCAAAAATAAAAATATATCGATTTTTTTAGTTTTTGCGGATAAACGATTTGATTTTCTGGTATTGACAATGTTTATTATTTGTCTAATTTAAATTTATTACACAGATTGGTAAACGGTCACGAATGATTACCGATCGCATTCGTTAACAAGCCTAGTTTACACCGCTAACCGTTCCAATCAAACTAATCAAGGTGCCCCGTTTTTTGTTTAATTGAGTGTACTCATTCTGTATTGACTAACACTAGAGCGTACTTTTTGTACGTTTAATAAGGTAAAACTAAAATTTAGCATAATTTTTTAATAAAATCATTCACATTTGTTTATACAAACTTATCAACACTTATTCACAAAAAATCTTTTTAAACAAGTTAAACATTAGAACCGCCAAAGGGGTCAATTTGACCTTTTGTGAACTTTAAAAAGTTTTAACTTTGTGTTTATTTAAATTGGAAAGTTTTAGATCTAGGATTTTTCTTATCTTTTTGTGACAAAAAAAAACATTTTTATTTATTAAGATTGTTTTTTACTCTTCTATCTAAAACAGCCAAAGTGGTCAATTGGACCCTTTGCAAATTTATATAATAATGAATATTTTGAAATCCCATAACACGCTATGCGCGTGATTTTGATTACTTATAAATTAAATATCAGTTACTGTATAACTAGTGACTGTTAGGGTCAGCTCTGAACAAGTTTGTGTATGTCGCTTGCAAAAAGACAGGCATGTACTTGTTTGTGAGTTTTGCGTATATAACAATGTCGCGTCAAAAGTTTTGCGACATTATAGGGTTTTTAAGATTTAACACTCGATTTGCTAGAAGTGAGCGTTTGAAGAATGACAAATTTTGTTTAGTATCACAAGTGTGAGACAGTTTCATATAAAATTGCAGTAGCTGCTACACGCCTGGGTAAAACATTACAATTGATGAACAGCTGCTGCCGTCAAAAGCAAGATGTCGTTCCACTAAATACATGGTCAACAAGTCAACAAACCAGATAAGTTTTCAGAAGGAATAATCCAAATTCTGTGAAAAACAAATGAAATTATATTCACAAAGATTTCTTTAGCAGTTTATATGTGTATTATTACTAATTACCAAGCTAGGGCAAATAAAAATGTACTAATTTCTTTTAAGTATACTTCACTCCAACCTAGTAATAGATAACGGAACAAAAAGAAAACCAGACACGATACCATATTATAATGAAACCAAGTGTGGAGTGGACGTAGTAGACTAAGTTGTAAGAAAATATTACTGTACAGCAGGTTCACGTCCACCTTTTTTGTAACATAATAAACCTTGAGGTTATCTTGGAACTTCGCAGAGTAGAGCGAAAAAACCCAAGTTCGCGGTAATACTAACAGTCAATCGAGTTTACAAAATCGACACAAATTCCAAATCTTAAAATGTAAAAGAAACAAAACAAAGAAAATTGTGTAATATGTAACAAATACGTTTGTGAAAAATGTGTGGAAACTTTCACTTGTTTGGATTGCACAAAACAGTTGATATGTAAAAATGTTTTAATTATCGCATAAAGAATTACATTTTTGAAATAGATGTTTAATCAATAGATTTTTCAAAATAAAGGTTATTTCTGACTTTTGTGTATTAAATTATAGAAAGAGCCAATTTGACTACAAATATTTAAGGTTCTAATTGTAATCATGATTAGCCAGTCGCGATGCTTCGCACGCGTAGATTTTGAGTTTTTGACATTTTCTCAATTTTTCTTGTTTCTACTTGCAGATAAAATTAAACTCTTGTTACTTGACTCTAGTGTTGAAGGTGATATTGGGCGAGATCGACAAAGTTCAAACAATCTTATTCCTACATTGTCAACACTAACACTATTCCAGACATGTAAGCACGGTGCGTAATTACCTATCTTTTAGACGATATTCCTTTGCCCTTTGCCTTCCTTGCCACCCGCTTACACCAAAGCGTATTTTATTTTGTTTTTCAAAAACACGATCACAAAATGTAAACTACCAAACAATGTTTCGTAAAAGACAGTTTTTATCTACATAAAATTTGATATAAGCATGATGAGCAAATGTATATTTGTGAAATATATACAGTGACTGATAAAAAAATTATTAACGTTACAAGTTACAAGAACAACGCAAGTTTAAACTAGTCAAATAATGACATTGCGCAAACTTGAGTACGCCATCTTGCAAACCTTTTTCCCTTCACTTGCTTTCAGTCAAAATTGTTTCTATATATTTATATTATTTGTAGGTATTTGTCAGAAGACGAGGAAAAGTAGTCAGAATATGTAGAAAATAAGTTCGACCGATTGTTAAATTTAAAAAAAATCTAAATGTTTAATATTTTTATTTCTTTTTCTAGTAATAATAATTTAAAATTTTTTATTGTTAATAAGAAAGACTTTATTCCCGTTTTCAAAAGATTCGGTGTTTATTAAATGTTGTGTTCGTTTTGCAATTCTTTGTGTATAGGATAAACAGGAAAAGTTTCCAAAGTGGTTTTGTTATTAAAAGGTCGTTTAAAAACATATTTTATTTACCAGTTATTCTTATTATTCTGACTTTAATGTTAAATTTATTTATTTTTTTTTTAAAATAAAAGCTTTTTTCTTAATACTTTTGACATTTTAAAAATCCATTGTGTTTATAATACATTAAATATAACATTATGTAACATAATAGTATTGCAGTCAGACGACACGCACTTCTAGACGTTTGTTTACACAAGATTCGCGAATTCATTTTATAGTTGGCCGAAATGATGTCATACGTATATGTAATACATAATGTACAACATCCTTTTTATTATTTTACTTAAAAAATTAATTAAGTATTCATATATCGTTTTCAAGGTTTTCAATGCAGCTTCCAATTTATACAGTTTGCTGTTTTTTCTACGTTATCACTTATTACAATAATAAAGAAAATGCAACAGTAGATTATATACCGATCATTAACAAAAAACTGACTTTATAATCCGGTGGTTTTTGTATTATTAATACATTAGTCAAATAATAATTTGTATAATATTGAATTAATCCTGGATTATGCTAAAATAACCATGATAAAATTATTTCGAGCAATTAGTAGACATTGAACAAATATCAACAAATAAATTCTACCTTAAATTATGAACGACAAAATCAGACAGAAGTCACCTACAAGTCTGATTTTTTTCCTCAAATGAAACAACAAAGCCCACGTTACACATATATTTGTTTTTCCAGGTGTTGAACGTTCATTGCCAATTTCAGTGTTGGAACAATAGCCATAATTAGTTATGCAAATAACGTACATTGATGCGAAGAAACACTATGTTTACACTTCCGTTAATAAATAATTATAATGTTTAAATTAGCGAAATAGTGAATTATGATTCGGGAAAGTTTCGGCTTTAAGGGGACATTTTTATTGGTCAGGTTTTGCGCATTTTAGTTTATGACAAACTTATAACAGGTTTTATTGTAAACTTAAAGTGATTATTACTGATTTATGCAGAGAAACTGATATATTAGTATAGATGTCAGGGTCAAACTTTTAAGTACAACACGTTAACGAACAGATATTTGCTATAGACGTTCAGATATAAAACATATGGGAAAAGTATAAAAAGTCGGGTACCTGAGAAAAATGGTTTCTATAGAATTTTGTTAATGTAATATATTTATAGACATTTTTAAACAATTTTATTTACCAATTAATTAAAAATAGCTATTTATGCATCAATGGCGTTATTCGGATGATTACGGCCGAAGAGCAAAGGATCTATGTTGCACGACGTGCGTAATCATCCAGTAACGGCAAGATTTTACTTTGGAATATGAAAAAGATATAACGATTCTCGGAATATATGCTCTAGGCAACAATGCTACAGTACAAGACACAATTTTAGATCGAATCCCAAACACACACGAATTCATAATTGGAGGAAACCTTAATGCTAAAGTGCAAAAACAGAAAAACAGTCGAATAGTACGAATGCACGAGGAAGACGTAGTCAATGATAACGGTCAACAACCAATAAACATATACCAACAACATGATCGAAAAAAAATGAATGGTTTTTTGCCTACAAAGACATTCATAAATACACGTGGTATCAACACACGAGAGGACTGAAATTAATTACAGATTAGCTAATAATAAAACAGCCGACTATCTTTAGGATGCAGGATGTGAAAGTAAGTAGAGGAACAGACTGTGGATCAAACCACTGCTTGGTTGTGGCCGAAATCTACATACTATTCGCAGAAACGCTTTGGGGAAATTCAAAAAATGATAGATACAAATTTGATGATCCCAGATACACAGCTTAGATAATGAGAGTATTTACATACTATATTCCTGGAGATTGGAACAGAAACTAAGTGAAGCAGAAAGAACTTCCGAGGAAGAGTATGCATTAGAGAAGCGCCAGATGAAGCGCTTGAACGAGAGACCAAAAGACAAAACACATATATTTGTGGTACAGAGAGATTGAAGAAAAAATAACAAAATTAAGGCTATGAAACTAGAATACAGTACAGGAGAATGAACAAGGAAGTGAAACAGAAGGCAATAAGAAAGAAAAATAACGCATGGGAAAACAAATGTGAATACATGGACAACTTAATATGAGACAGAAAGCTCAGAAGAAAGAAAAAAACAATAAAATCAATAAGAACAACAAACAAGACAAACACCGTGCTAAACTAGATTATCAGAATGGTTACAGTATTTCCGAGAACTACTAACCAAAACAATAGTAAATTTTTTGATTAAAGAAGAGCCTACTGTTTTAGAGGGAAACAGTAAAAGGAACACTAAAAAAACCTCTTAGTCCGGGTGCTGAATTGACCAAATACGACTCACAAAAACTATTATAAATATTGCAAAGTTTTTTTGAAAGATGATCAAATAGAGAAACCATACTCAAAGAAAGTTCAAAAGCAATCCAAGGAATTATAGAGGGATTGCTGTAATTACAACCATAGGCCAAATATGCTCTTGTGAAATGAATGAAAAATTTAATACCATGCGCCTAAGTATAGGAAATGACACATTATTCACGTTGTTCTTTGCAGGTGACCATAGTCATTACTAAAGACGAAGAATACATCAATTACATGGTCAGAAAACTCAAAGAAGGTGCTGACGAAATGACATTGATTACGATGAACTTAGAGGTAGAACAGATTTTTGATAGGATATAATTGAAATTGGGAACGAACAGACGGCAACAGCTGAAAAAAAATCCTTGTAAGAAAAACGAAAAATAAACAATTACTATAGTTTTTATTACAAATATATTTAGTAGTTTAGAATAATAAATAGTTTGACGCACGAATCTACCAGTTAAATATAAACAGCAAAACATGTCATTTTCAGTTATATATTTTTTAATGCCATATGTATGTAGCATGTCAAAACTAAACGCTGCTGCACAAAATTACATATGTAAACGTACATTTTTTATTCATTCAGTAATCTGACAGATCCTTATAATCCGACAAGCACCGGTCCCATATGTGTCGAACTACGGAGCCTACTGTACTTCCAAATCACATTACAGAATATGAATGTAAAATAGCAATTATAAATTAAGTCACGCAATAGACATGAATTATTTATAAGTGAAACCCTGAGGTACTAGTACTTTTTGTCCACGCACCGACTACTTTATTTTGTCGCTGAACCACGTATGGATTGATGTTTACATAATATAGTAGAAATATCTTGAATTACAGGTCTAAAAAAGGATAGTATACTCTAGGTAGAATTTCAGTCTTGGTACACGACAAAATTGCTCCATTCGGTAGCATCAGTAGGACGGTTTGTAACCTTTTACGTAACTCTAGTAGCAAGTAAGCAAAAGACTAACAAACAAAGAGCTGAAAAATGCAAGAATATGTAACCGCAGTCACGTGTAAATCAAAATTGATATTTTTTTAGTCGATCTTCGTTTCAATTGCAACACGAAAATTAACATTGTGCAGGTCTCATAGGGATTTATACGTTCTGCATTGAGAAAACTTTCCCCTAAAAAGGTTTGTATTGAAGAGATAGGTGATCATGACTATCCCTTTCTTAGGCAACTGTCTCAGGATTTCATCGTAATCAAATCGTATTCTGGTGCTTTTTTTAGATTTAGGTTGGTTTTTATTTCCTTAGCTACTTCCTTTGGAGTGACAGGGGTAGGTTTTTTGTTCTTGGGTTAGTAATATTGTTTAAGGTGTTATTTGTTTGTGTTTAATTAGGAGTGATGACTGCTAAATGTTCGGCAAACAAATTTGTTTATTGTTTTTGGTCCAAGGCCTGTTTCCAATTTTAGCTCAACACCACCGTTGATGATATGGGTCTTTTTATCCTCTTGGTAGCTTTCCAAAGCAAATAATCGGTTTTTTCGTGTGTCATTAAGTTTTCCAAATAAGAATTGCGCGGTTTGTTCTTTTAGCTTTTGTATTTCTCTGTTGAGCTGTTGTGTTTTATTATTTAAAATGGTCTTGTCTGAAGTATTTCGCGTATGTTGCCATTTTTTTCTGACCCTTTGTTTCTTCTTGACTATTTGTCTGCTTCCAAAGGGCAATTTATACCTTTGGTTTTATACGTGATTTCTCTTGTGTTATTGTATGCTGCTGCCTGTATGAGTTTGATAAAGTTTAAGCTTCGACTTCTAAGTACTCATTTGTTTTGAGGCTAACGTTTAAGTTTATATTGTTTTGTAGTTTGGTTTTGAAGCTTTCTCAGTCTGTGGCTTTATTTACTAGTGCTGGCCGTATTTACTTTTTTTATTATCTTTCCACTCAGCGTCATAATCACTGCTGATTGATCAGATTCCAAGTCGAAGTTTTCCTCTAGCTCAATGAAATTTGGTAAAGCTTTTCGTGATATAAAAAAGTCCAACACATCGGGGAATTTATTGATATCAGTTGGACAATATGTGGACTTGCCTGTAATTACATCATATTTCTTAAAAAGCATTTTTTAGATTATTACTAATGTTGGTTAATCGGGAACCGCAGTCAACCTGTTTGGCGTCTCCACCAATGACGAATCTTTCGGCTGGCTGTTGAAAGAAAATTTTATAATCTTGTTGTTTAAGATTGTGTGGCCGGGTCGACAGTTGATTGTTCCAACAGTGTGTTTTTGTTTGGTGCAGATCAGCACGTCGTTTGGCTTGTCACGTATGTCTCTAAAATGAAACTTACATGTTCTTGAGGTTGACAAAAACTTCTAAGGAGTGTTTCTTTGTTAAGAACGCCGTTGACACTCCATATGGCAATTTGTAAATCTCTTTGGAATGTATTGCTGCTTAGGGATAGCACCAGTGTTTTTAGTTCATCTAGTCAATTGTTTATTTGATTCATAGATTTTATCATATTTTCCAGCATTTGCATTATGTATGGTTCAGTTTTACCTGTAGAGGAGGTTGGTTTTTCTCTTTGATTTTATGCTGTTTGCGCATACGATACTTCAGATTCAGTCTTGTTAGTTACGCCTGCAATATCGTTGGGTGGATTGAGTAGCCCAATGATGTTGTTGCCGGTCCCAAGCCCGGATAGAGGAAGAGGGTTGATAGACGAGGTTAGCTACTTATCAATCAATCAATCAAAACATAAAGTAGCTCATAGAACTGATACAACGACAACCGCTAAGAAATAGATAAGTTACAGATAACACGATTAGGATATGATGCTTCGGAACAAAATAAACTAATACGGAATCATGGACCACAACAAAAATAACCTCGGATGATGGACGGACCCAAACGATGACGACCACCGCGAGATCATGGAAACGCCAAAACAATAAAAAGAACAAATGGAGATTTGCTTGTTGGAATATCGAATCTTAGAACGCCAAAGACCAAGAAATACTGTTAGAGATAAATAAATTACAAATAAATATCTGTGCATGATCTGAAACGAAGAGAAAAGGCCAAGGAACTTCTAGATACCAAAACTATATACTGGCATACAGTAGAAAACAAAAAGAAGAAAGAGCCTCGCCGGGCGTAGGAGTGCCGATTCACGAAAAAGTTGAGAAAAATATAAGTGACGTAACATATGTAAATGACAGAATTTTAACTGTCGAGCTAGAATTTGGAAATGAATTAATATACGTAATATCACTTTATGCACCAGATATTAGTAAACCGAAATGTCAAACTGTAGAGTTTTACTGTAAATTACAATCAGTGCTTGATGAACTACCAAAGAATTGTAAAATAATAATGATGGATGATATATACGCCCGAGTAGTAAATCAAGTTATTCAGGGCATTCAGCAACGATTCAACGAAGAGACAACTAACGAAAATGGAGAAATGCTAACTGAGTTCTGCTGCCATAACGAACTACGTGTGAACAACACATTTTTTGATCATAAACCACAACATACATATACTTGGTCGAATACTCGAGGACAGAAATCCGTTATAGATTATAGAATTACAAGCAGATCAATACAACCAACACAAATTTTAGACGTCCAAACACTGACATCAACAGATGTTGGCTTTGGCCACAACCTTGCATTATGTAAGATACGCATAAAACTACTGCTATTAAGAAAGAAAACAGCAGAAAAACTTAACATAGAATCAATAACGCATGATAACACTGTGAGATTATATCAAAACAGATTACAAACAAAATACATATTAATTCAATAACACCAGAAGACGATGTCGAAGAATCTTGGAAAAAAGTTAAAGACATCATAAAAGCAGCAGAGGAAGCGCTATAAAAACCAAAAGTGGATATAAATAAACAACTAAACATGAAACCATGGTTTACAAAAGAAGTAAAACTTCAAGCAGAACAAAAACTGAAAGCGTACATCAAATATAAAAACATCAAAACGCCACAAGAATACCAAAACTACATACAAATTAGAAACGAAGTTAATTCTAAAATAAGAAATATTAGAAAAGAGCATCGGTTTGAGTTCACTAAAGACATGGAAAATGACCTATATGGTTCACAAAAGAAAATTTGGAAACTACATAAAGAAAGAAACCAGTAAACGAATATAAAGAAATAAAAGTAATAAATAATACAGAATGGGAAGAACATTTTAAACAACTATACAGTACAGCAACTCCTACAAGTGACAATTACGAAAACACATATGACGACCGCGAATTTATGGCAACAGAAACACAAGTGTAGACGGCTATACGAAAATTAAAAAACAGAGAAGCACTAGGGATCGATACAATAACTAACGAATTAATTAAATATGCAAATCGGGGCATTGCAAAACAGCTTACAACACTCTTTCCAAAAATTTTAGACGAGGGCTACGTACCAGAAGAATGGAAAATTAGTATTACTGTTCCAATATACAAGAAAGGCAATAAAAAGTGCCCAGACGAACTATAATAAAGACCGAAATTAGTACCATGGTCCCAATTAGTGAAGAACAGCAAGGATTTCGTAAAAATAGATCCACAACAGATGCAATATTTATTCTCAGACAAATTAAAGAAAAATCAATTGAATATTGCACTTCGGCTTATCTCTGTTTTATCGACATGACTAATACATTCGACAAAGTACAGTTAAAAGACGTTCTTACAATACTAAAGCAAAAACAAATACCAAATAAAATAATTATACCACCCAGTAAACACAAAATTGATAATGTTTAGTAACAGTTTCAAAACAAAAAATTTATGATTCACTCTTGTTTCAAACATAAAAAAAACCTAACTGCAATAAAATAGCTATAAGTCCATCTTTAAAAGCTTCGTTCTTGAACTGATACTAAATGATCGATACATGTATGATTTTTTTGTTTCAATAATGAACTAAAACAATTCTTTCAATAATATAATAATACATTTTCGAATGCACGTTTCAAATTTTATTGCACAATAAATATTTTTAAATACAATATCACATTGAGTTTTTTACATATTGCAACTTTCCTGGATGTGGTCTTTTCACGGAAGCCTCGAAAACTGCATCAGTTACTGTTGGGTAGCAACTTTTAACCGCATCTGTAACATAGAAATAAATATTTCATTTATATACATACATAATCATAGAGTTACACAAAATTAATTACATTTTTGTAATCAAAAACAACACAAACTTAATATAAATATCACTTTAGCAATCATTAGAAAGTTATAAAAACACTGTGAATACCTTTAGCTGTACATAATCGTATAGAAAACTTGAAGAATTGAACTGTAATTATAAATCCTAAAGTATCATCAGATTTACGCAATAATCTACCTTAACGCAACCATGTGTGTTAATTTACATTTTTTTATACAAATTAAAACATGATACATAAAGAACAGAAATGATAGTAATATCGATTACATTTATGGATTATAATAAAATGTTTCGACTTACCGTTTATTGTTCCATTTCGTAATTGTACACACAGCATCACTTATCAAACTGCAACCGAACAAGTGAAAAGATATCAATTTGCAGCGCAAGCGTTGACGACAGTAATCAAAAGTATAGCAACGACTAATGCTGACTAATCACAAAGTATTCGTTTTTCCTAGAAAGATTCCACTGTTTTGAAAATAATTCAATCTTATTTAATCGATCCTTAAACAATTCTAGTTATTCAAAAAATATTCGGTTTTAATAAATCAGTTTTTAGACGGTTGCTGATTATGGGATAAAAATTGCAAGTACTGAAACGGTTTAAAACTGATTGTGAAAAATCGGAACTCTTTCAATTTATTCACTGTCAGTTACATGTAAATGATATAAAAATGGAACTAACACGAAACAACGTAATGAAACAATTGTTTTAATTTTGTGACTGTAACAGTTTCAATCCGTGTTTACTGGGAAGTTATACAAGCTTTAAGCACCAATAACAAAACCAAAATAAGGATAAACGGCAAACTCACAAAAGAAATTTCTATAAGTGCAGGCATAAGACAAGGAGACAGCCTCAGTTCCTTGGTATTTAATTTGATCATGGACATGATAGTTGAAGAGGTCATACAAGAAAGACATAGATACAGGATGGGCGATTAAAGAAGTAATGAAATTTACATAGCTTGGAGTATAACTATTTAGCTACACAGACCTATATCAGGAAATTTTTAAACAACTTAGTAAAGCCGCCTCAATCTCAGGTGCCATGAGAGATGTCATATGGGATAACAAAGACATGAACTTTGAAAGTAAAGTTTGGATATACAAGACATGCATTAGACGAATTATGACATATGCAACGAAAACAAGAGCTGACAAAACTAGAACGAAAAATCTATTGCGCGCCAACGAAATGAAAATACTCATTACGGGGAAAACGAGACTGGATAGAATAAGAAACGACGAGATACGATGCAGGTGCAGCACAGAAGATATAATCAGATAGAACAGGCAAAGAAGACGAATGTGGAACGACCATGTGCAGAGGATGGGAGACGATAGAATAGCAAAAATTGCCAGCAATCAAAAACCACTTGGAACCAGACCACTGGGAAGGTCGCCGAAAAGATGGTGGGAATCAGCGTCCCAAGAATAAGTCATTTATTTGTATTGGTAAACACAGGTCATCAACCTAACGGATGAAGAAGAAGAAGTTACAAATTTCCTTGTTTGAGGTGTCGTACTCTTTGTTTGCATGGTGTTTTGCCTTTTTTTGTAGTTTTTTGTCATTATGCATCTCCTGTAGCTGGCAAGATGGGCTTTAGGGCACTTTGTGTCCCTTCTTGCAATCCACTGTCCAATGTTCTTCTGCGCACTTTACGCAGATAGAAGTGTGTTTGCAAAATTTTTGAGTGTGTCCGTATCTTAGGCATCTTTTACATTACGGTAGCAGTTTATTACTTTTTATCGCTTCGATTTTAATCTTCACGTGATTTAAATACCGCTTTTCAAATGTTTTGTTTATGTCTTCTTTGTTTTAAAAATCCAAAACATGCAATGGTAAGCAAATATTTGTATGTTGTCTCGTTTTTCGCTGTTGTCTTTTTGCGTTTTTGTGTTACTCTTTTTAATTTAAAACTTTTTTGATTTAATTCCGACCCTATAACTGCAGCATTGCAAGAAGGATGCAGGTGTCTGGCCATAACGCGTATGGCTTTAGTGGCTTTATTCTAGTATGTATGCAATTCTGGTTTGGTTTCATTTATCAATGATGTTAATTCTTTATATTCCTTGTCAGTATTAACATTTAACTTAACTTAACTTGGTTTTAATTATTATTCAACATATTGGTTTGGATTTATTATTTTTTTTAAATCTCATAATTTTTTACGTTGATTATTATGATCGGTGGTGGTTTTATTGTCTTTTCAGTTTTTTTTCTGTTTTAGCTGTCGAACTGCTTTTTGGTTTGGTTCTGGCGACTCCATCGCCATACGCTTTTTCTTATTTTTAGATTTGACTAAAATCCAGTCCGTTTCTATGGCAGAGTTTTTCTTTCTCATATGAATTTGGAGAACTATAGAATTTCTTTTCTGCTGAAATTTATTTTTTACTTGACTGCCGTAGTTTTTGGTTATTTGTTTGTAAAGTGCTTACTTGTAGTAGTAAAAATATAAAGTGCCCTAACGAAAAAATTAAACTCTCATTAACTTAATACTAAGATAAGAACGTCTTCCGTGTTTGGACCGTGTGATTGTTGTAACCGAAGTTGCCAACGTTTCGCCCACTTTTGTAAAGGGCTTTATCAGGGCATGAGAGAAATCAAAAAACTCAAACAAGCAACCGAAATCTAACTAAAAACTTCTCAAAAGTTGGGTAATCAACTTGTGAACCAAGCCAGATTCTAAACTCTGAAAAGGTAAGAAAGAAAGCGATAAACTTGAAAAAGCAAACAAAACTCTAACAAAGAACCACAACAGAGTTAGGTAATCAACTTGTAAACCAAGCCAGATTCTAAACTCAATAGAAGTGACTTACAAAGAAATAGTCTCCGTATATAAAGAAGAAGTATCGTCACAGCTGGTTAAGCTCGAATCTGATTCGGTTACGGTTGAAAAGGGGCATGTTTTCGATAAAGGACTAATTGACCGGGAACCAAAGAGAGGATAGCTCGAAACTATGATCACGATTGAAGTTACTGTTTGATGATTTCTATGCTTTCTCGAAATTTCTTGTTAAAAAAGAATGGAGATTTGGCAATCACCAAAACGTTATGAAAATATATCTTGTGGCCTGTAGTGAAATGACGTTCAGCAACCGCAGACCAATGTACTAGTGGAAGAAACATTAGAGATCATTAAACAACAACTAGTGCCACGAAGTTTACAAGAAGATTTGATCGACTTGGCAAGACTCTGTTTAACGTCAACCTACTTCCTGTGGAATGGTGAGTTCAATGAACAAAAGAACGGCGCAAGTATGGGATCACTACTGTCACCAGTAATAGCCAACATCTTCATGGAAGCTTTCGAACAAGAAGCTATCAACTCAAGCGACCGGAAACCAAAATGCTGGTACAGATACGTGGACGACACTTTTGTCGTATGACCTCATACACGGGAAGAATTACAAAGTTTTCTTCAACATATCAATGGACACCACAACATTATCAGATTCACCATGGAGATCAAAGAGAACAAAACGCTGCCCTTTCTAGACGTTCTGGTAACACGCACAAACAACAACAGGCTAAGTCATAGCGTATACCAAAAGGAAACACATACAGACCGGTATCTACACGCATCCTCTCATCACCATTCACAACAGAAGAGATCCCTCATCAACACACTTCTAAGAAGAGCGGAGAAAATTAGTGACGAAGAACACAAGCCGGAGAAAATCAAACACATAAAGAAAGCTCTTATAAAAAATGGCTACAACAAAAAATTACTAAGACGATATAAGAAAAAGGAGAATCAAGCTGAGGTTGCTGCGGAGACACCGTCAGAAACATATGCTTACTTACTCTACGTTGCCGGAGTCACTGACAGACTAAAGAGGGTTCTAGAAAAGAAGAACATCACTACACGTTATAACACAGTGAAGAAAATTGATCAGCTCATACCTCCCAATAAAGATCAACTCCCAAGATTACACACCAAAGATATATACAAATTAGAGTGTATGTGTGGCAAGAGTTACATCGGCCAAACAGGGGAGGAGCATTCAGTGCAGGGTTAAAGAACATCAACAAGACGCACGGACAAATCTACAGTAGCGGAACATCTACATGAAAATGGAGATCACCGGATTGATTACGGGAACGTAAAGGTATTAGCACGAAGCAGACACTATCACTACCGAATAATACTCAAATATCTGGAAATAATGAAAAAGGGCGTGTACTAGTGTACACATGTAAGAAGTGAAACTTCTTTATGGCCTTATTTTTCGCAAAATGATCTACATGCAACTTTTCAGAAATTGGTTAAATAAAGTTAAATTAGATAAAGTTTAAACAAAAGGATTTTATTATCATAGACATGAATACAAATTATCATAGACATGAATACAAATAACGGATTGCGCCACGAAGGCTGATATTTGATGATTTTGTAGAATTTGTGGAGTATTACAACAACAATTGATCGTATCTTATAGCAACGTTTTGACCGTGTACCTTATAACCAACCGTTTTGTGACCTAGAGTATGTGCCTCCTTGGCGCAATCGGCTAGCGCGTTCGGCTGTTAACCGAAAGGTTGGTGGTTCGAGCCCACCCGGGGGCGAACTTTTTATTTATTTTACTACCTTTGAACACCTTGTACAATTTGTATTTATTTAAAAATATTTTAGAATTTTATAATAAATAATTCCACCCAAGTATTAGAAAAATAGATATAATTACTTACTTTTGTTAAAAATCCACTGGAATTAGAATTAAAATAAAGACTTTGATTTTGTTGATCACTTTAATATTTATATTATTTATAACCTCGCTATTACGTTTCAGAAAAAAAAGATGGCGCGTAACGGAATAATGTTACGCGTAACCGAAAATAAAAAATGTGACGTGACGCGTAAAATATGACGGTAAATTTTTTTCCAACGCCGATAAAAAAGTTTCACTTCAAAAATCCTAACAACTCCAACCGTGAGGATGGATACAGATTAAGCAACACATGGAGATCTACGCTGCGTGAAAAACATGCAAAAAGTCACCAGACGTCTATGAACGCAAATCAACAGATCAGAATGGACACGGATCAGTGAAGCGGAGCCGTAAGACGCGGTATATAAGGAGGAACGCAAGACGATAACATCAATCTTTAGAAATCCTTTGAAGAAGCTGACAGCAGGATCAGCGAAACGTTAAGAGAAAGTTTTGTGACGCGGCAACACCCGAAAAACAGTGCTACATAATCAATATGGTTCAAAACGACAGTAGCATTGCCTTTGTCGACTAGAAGAACAATAATATCAGGGTTCTTATCAAGATTTTTTAGGGCTAACGCTTCCGACTTAGAAATGTTGGATTTAGGAATTTTAGATGATTCAAGGATTTTGCCAGTGCTAATACGAATGAGACCTGAGATGTGGCGAGGAAGATGTCTTATAGAAGCCTCGACAACACATAAAATATCTTCTTTAGAAATACGTTTGGGAGCAACAGCAAAATTCAAACCCTTAGATAGCACCGATCCCTGTTCTGAAGTGAGGACCAAACTAGATAAATTAACAAGTGTTTGTAAGGAAATGGTTAGTCGTAGAGTGGTATCAGACTGTTGGTAAGTAATGTTGTCAAAGAGATTCCAATCCTCTGGGGAAAGAATGTTGGCCAACTCAAAATGAAGATAAAAGGTTTGTTTCGAAATAGTGTCTAACTCTCGTCTAGTTTGCTTAATCCGTTCGCATATCAACGCTAGACTAGCACGGTGTAAGATGTTTTTAGAAGAACGTGTATGAATGTGGAACTTCATTCTGAGAAATGCAGGAATGATGTTGTAGTCACGGCAGCGACTAAGGTTAAAGTGCACAAAAGTTTAACGAGTTTGTGGCAAAGTTTGGAAAATACGTAGGTTTTAAAAGAAATATTCTCCCCGTAGAGATTGTTAATGTAATAGCGAAGGCTTCCACGGCCGGAGTCTAAACTAAGATAAGAACGTCTTCCGGGTTTGAACCGTGTCAACTTGTAACCGAAGTTACCAACGTTTCGCCCACTTTTGTAAGGGGCTGCATCAGAGCGTGAGAGAAATCGAAAAACTCAACCGAATCAGAGTCGAGCTTAACCAGCCGTGACGATACTTCTTTATATACGAGGACTACTTCTTTGTAAGTCACTTTTATGGAGTGGAGAATCTTTTATCACTCCTATGATAACATTTTTTTTAAATTTTTTATGAGAATTGGTAGATATTATTCCACACCTGGACAATTTGTAGGCACTTATCAGTGACCATTATATTAACAAACTTTGACATTAATGTATGTACTTTTTATTTAAAAACAGCAATTTAGATATTACGGGTGATTTCTAAGAATATTGGCATTAAAATTTATTGACTGTTAAATGTATAAATCAATCCGATTTAAGTTTTTGTGGTTAATTATATATTCAGTCGAATCACCACAAAAGTTTCTAAGAAGTTTCACGGCTAGTTTTTAGTGCAGAGCTACACTTAAAGGTAATTCCAGTATTTAATTAATGTTAAACTGTGACTACTTTATTTCATTACAATACAATAAAAATTAAAGAATTCATTGACATAAGCTATAGTTTGTAGTAGAAAACTTCTCAAAAATTAACAATTCTCAAAGACGCAATTTTGATTTCTTGAAATTTCAAAAAATGTTTGCAAAAAGACAGTTATTTGTTTTGATAACGAAAAAAAACTGACAAATTAAAAAAAATTAATCATTTATCTAAACTAACAAAACTAAATAATACACATTCTATTTTTTTAAAGAACTTTAACACACACTTAGTTACACACGATTAAACATACACGCATCACTGCCGACACAAATAGGAATGAAAGGAAACTGACTAACTAATAAGCAGATTCTGTTAATGTAATGATGACAACAAATAAAATTATTCAAAACATTTTAACAGTACATTAATTTGCTTAATTTATGATTTTATATTATATACGTTTTGTGATGATCGTAGAACAATATTTTTGAAATTCGTTTTTATTGTAGTTTGAAAAACTAACATTTAAATACTAATTTGAGTAAGGGATAAATTTTATGAAAAGTGCGGTAATAATATTTCAATGCTAAAGTTATAACTGGATTAATTGAAGTTGTACACTCATGAAATAAAAAATCGGGACCTGATTCAATCCTGTCTGTTACAACGCTAATTAAGTTTACCTAAATTTTTGTCTTCATTGTTACGTGTTTAAGTTTGTTTTGTAACAAAATTTTAAAATAAACTTTAACATACAAAAAATGACTTTTCAGTATTTGAAATAATGTTAATTAAGATTTTCCTAAACTTTTTATATCCTTATGATTTGTCGTAGTTAAACAACCAGACTTAGGCTTGGTCCTAGTCTCTCCTTGAAAGCCAAAACAAGAAGTAGAACTTGGCCTTTGTCGTGTTCTCGTTCGTTAACCCGAACAATCTAGTTTGTTTTGGCTCTCAAGGAAAGACTAGGACCAAGCCTAAGTCTGGGTGTTTAACTACGACGCGGTCTAAGCCGAAAGTCGCTTATAATAATAAACATAACAACTGCGAAAGCTTAAGTTTTTTTTATATCCTGCGTGTTTATGGTAAATTGGATTAAACCCCGTTTACACAACAATTATGTTCGTACTTAGAACCAGATACAATTTCACGATTTAAAAGAAAGAAGTCGTGTCATCAGCAAATGTAGCACTCATTTGTTAGTGCACTGCCATATCTGAGCATGAATGAATTGTCTATTCAAAAAGATTTTAATATCTGGGGGTAAGAGTGTCTTAGTTTTCAAAAGGAGTCCCGCATGTCATACGTTATCGAGGGTCTGTTGGATATCGAGAAATGTTGCACAGTCTTGAGCTATTACTCTGTAGACTTGCTCGATTGTAGCATGTTGTTTTGTAAATTCAAATTGATGATTAGGAATAATATGGTAGTCCAGTAAGACTCTAGTCAGTTTTTCGATGAGCATTTTTTCGAACACGTTTGATAGCACTGGAAGCAGGCTGATCATCCGGTACGATGCGAGTTGATCTAGAGGTTTTTCTGGTTTTGGGATTAGGATTGTAACTGCTACTTTTCATGAGTCTAGAAAGTGGCGGAGGCGTAATACAGTCTTAATGAGGCCTTTTTGAAGTAGCTGTTTGAGGATATGGCCAGTAATTGAATTATTGATTAAATAGGTTTCTACCTGAGTGATTTTAAAGGGTTTGATTGGGAGGCTCATTTGATACGTGGTTTTTAACAAGTTTTGGATTTTGTCATAAGTATCGGCTTCCTGTCATAAATGAAATGGACGTTAAGTGTTTTGAGCTTCCTCTCTTTTGCTTTTTGCCCATGAGTTGTTGGGAGTCCGGATAACTGCATTATGTTGTTGTGGACGCTTCAGATATCGGGTAACTTTCCATGGAGAGTAGTCTGCCTGTTTCGAGTGGCAACAAGTTTTTCAAAAATTGTTGCAGATTTTGACTGCAAAGATCGGATAGGAGGATTTTGAGTTCAGCGCAAGCCTGATTTAGAGGTTTTTTGTTATTTGGGTGCCGCGTTCTGCGATTTTGCGCTTGACAATAATAGGTCTAATCAACTGCTGTTTGTATGACCTGTGTGAAATGCGATACCGCATTTTCTAAGTCTTGTAGAGATTTTAGTGGTATTTAGGGTCTTAAACTAGGTTTTAGAAAAGAGTTCCGTCCGTATTTTTGTTGATTCGTCTGGATGCCTTCTGTTTAAGGAGAACTGTTGAGCTCAGTGCTTCTATTAAGAGTCAGTGGTCAGTTAAGATGTCAAGACAGAAACTATTGTTTAGAAGCTTTTGATTTACGTTTTTAACGAAACAGAGATCGAGCAAGTCTAGTGTCGTGGTGAACAGTAGACTGCTGATAAAATAAGGGGTCTCATCCATTCTTCAACGACTATGGGGTGTGGTTTGTAACTGAAGTTTGCTATACTTTGTAGTTTGAAATGCTTGACTTTAGTCTTGATGAGTATGGCGCTGTCAGCACGGGCTGTTCCATTTAGATGTTGAATTACATAGAGTAGAGATCCTGATATTTTGAGATAGCTGCGATCTGTAAAATGTGCTTCTGAGATTAGACGATGTTTGAACAATGATTAGTAATAAAAGCTGTAAGTTCATCTTTTTAGATTTATCAGCTCATTGGCTCTAGACCGGTGTTTTTTTAAAATTTAATGCAAGAAGTGGTTCGTCTAGCGTCCTTGCACTGCGTTCTCCTTGGTTCTTTTGTGCACCTCTGATTTATTACTCCCTCAGCAGTTCTGTTTCGTTAATCAAGTCCAGAAGTTTATTCCAAGGGACTTTGGTTTGCGTCGTGCGATGCATTTGATACGCTTCGCATTTGCACAGCATATGCTGCTTAGCCTCGTCGTCCTCCAAGCATCCACGGCATAGAGTTTAGTGTGCCTCGTCCCTAGAGAGTTTTTTCATAGTTTTTTATGCTTTGCTGCAAGTTTTCTGCGAATTGTCTCTTTTCTTTTGGTATCCAGATGAACTGCACTGGTTGGCGAGTTGCCAAATTTCCAGGCTGTTTATGCATGTCATAATCGATATCGGCCCATTTGTGTATGATTTTGAGTCGATAATGTTTCTGATACACCAGTCAATAGCAGCAACTTTAGCATGAAAAGCGGACGCATATTTACCCAAGGTCAGCGAAAATTGCTTACCATGGTGCTTGTTTCCATATACTCCTCCGCCGGTACCGTTGTGATTTTTGGCCCCATCTCTGCGTTTCAAAGAGCAACAAATCCATTTTGCAGCATGATGGGATAAATTAAACGTATTGATTCCCCATTCTAAGTTTTCAGGATTAATTTTTTTTGCTAAGTCCCAATTCTTTTTGGGTGTCCGTTTGTTTGGTACTTCTAGGTTTCGGTGCATAGGAACTTTAGTTAACGATGAACCCGGTAAGGGTTTTTGCAGTAGTTCTTGCAAGGTATCTTCAACCGAGTCTGTAAACTTTCCGTTGTCGGTCAGCAAAAAACCAATGTTTCCAGTGCGGTCTTTGCTCAGAGCATTTTGTAGTCGAGAACTTGTAGGTTCATTATCTACATCCCTACAGTATCTTCTCCATGAGTTCTTCTTTGCTTTTTTAATGGCATCGTTGTAGGTTGTGAGGCTGGTTTGATATTCATCCAGGTCTCCGCTTTTTTGACTGTATTAAATAGCCTTCTGGTGCGTGCCTTTGCTTTGTCAAGTTCCCTGTTTCACCAAGTTATCTTGTTGGGGGTTTGTTTGACAGTTTTTGGGCAGCTTGCTTGAAATGCGGATTATAATGAATTAAGAATACTATTCGTCATTGGTTCTAGTTCGTGCGTTGATATTGCAACTGTAGGACAGTCCTTAATTTGTCCAGCTAAAGTTTCGTTGAACAAATCCCAGTCGGTTTTTCTCGGGTTTCTGTATTTCATTACGAGTTTCCTGTCTACTTCAATGTTGAATCGAATGTATCTATGCTTTTTATTTTTATCACTTTGCTCGCTTTTGAAGTAGCAAGCGTAAGGTCAATAAATTCACTGGGCGACACGGTTATAAACGTAGGCCATCTCCGTTATTTATTATGACTAAATTGCCTTTTAAAATAAACTCTAAAAGTTTTTCACCTCTTGGATATGCGGTTGTGCTCCCACACAAGGTGTGGTGTGCATTAACATCGCATCCAAGAATCAGCGGTTTGTTGGTGCCACTGTGGATTTCCTCCGACGGCGGTGGTCCTGTCTGGTCGTAGGGGAAATGACTGGATCCGATAATAAACTCCCTCCAGTTGCCTTCCTCTACTACAGATATTTGAGCTGGCACTAGGTCTCTAGAACATAAATCCCACAATGGCATTAAGTTTAGGGCATTTTTTGCTATAATGTACGTGCAAGGGTTGTGCACAAGTTGGGCTGCAAGCATCCATCAACCTAGACAGTTCAAGTATTTTATTGTTCTGTTGTGGATCCATGGCGCCTGGACAAGGGCAATATCAATATCGTGTGTCACGATATAAGCACTAAGGGCCGCCGAGGCTGCCCTATATTGATATATGTTTATATAAATCACTTTCAGCGTTAGATTTGCCGTCAGCATGTTCTTTCCGGCTCTGCATTTACTTCCATTGCCTCGTGGAAATTCTTTGTAGCATCCGATTTTTTTCTGTTCTTTTCAGAGTCGGCCAGCGCCCGGAGTGTGATCCTTGAAAATCCAAGGTGCAATTGGTTAGTTAACGCTTTCACCTCCTCCCAGGACCCTTTGTTTATAAACAGGACGTATTGGGTTCTTTAGGATCTGGTTTAGCGTTAACCACCCGCCACGTTTCGGTACTGATGTTCTGTACAGATATTCTTTTCAGTAGGGTGGCCGGTTCCAGTGCTGTTCCCGGTACGCAACTGATAACCTTCTTGGGTGCAGGAAGGTCTTTGAGATAAATAATCTTTAGTTCCTTATCCTCCCCCAGTGGTTTCTTAATATTTGACGTGCCGATTAGTCACTCTCTGGTTGCTTTGTCTGTGCACGTTATTTTCAGGAATCTCCTTTAATGGGTACATTCCTGAAAACGCGGAGAAGCTTGTCTCTTCTTCAATTTGTCAATCCATCCGAGTATCGAGGTTTTTATCACCTTGGATTTTTCAGGACCGATGGCATTTTCAGGGA
This sequence comes from Aquatica leii, assembly GCA_035610365.1. NCBI lineage: Eukaryota > Metazoa > Arthropoda > Insecta > Coleoptera > Lampyridae > Aquatica > Aquatica leii. The sequence goes on along the minus strand of CM069436.1, from coordinate 93,702,040 downwards.
ACCCTTTTGGTAGGATTGCAAGAGCAATTCCCGTCAGTTTGTTTCGGAATGTTTTTTTTGGTTCGTTCGACCCCTCGACTTTGCTTTACCGGTCGTTTTTGTGACGCCGGTGTGCTGCTGCTAGAAAGGTTGAGTTTTTGGGCTCTTGTTGTTCCGGCAGTTGGTACAGTTGCGTGCGCCGTCTGGTGTCGCTGTTGCATTCCTGACGTGCGTGCCTTTGCTCCCGATTTGGTTTTTAAGCTTTCGCCTTGCCGCCCCCGAAAGGTTTTTAGGCTTTTCGGGTTCGCGCTCAGCATCAGCCGATATTTTTGAGTTCTACTCAGAGTACCTGTCTTTTTTTAAATGTTAGGTCAGTGGTTTCATATATGTTTCTACGACCGGTGTTGGTCCATTAGTTGTTCTAGCTACGATTGCGGTTAGCGTGATGGTTCAAATTCTACTATGAAGTGCAGGAGGTTGGTGATGTTGTAGACTTTCTTATTATTATTTGACGGTTTTAGGTCTACTACGAAGAGAGGTAGTTCTTTTTTGTTCCAGCTTGTTTTACGTTCCATAAATTTGTTACCGTGTGTCCATGTGACTAGATAGCCATTTGTAATTCTGTCGTGTCAGTAGTGGTTAAAAACTGCATCTAGGTAATTTGATTTTTACGCTTACCATAGATTTTCGGTTTTTGTAGTTTCTTCACACAAAATTGTTTGAAATGTCAAGGTGTCATGTTAAGCAGATTTGCATCTTTCTCACTGGAAATGCAAAAACTTTTGCCCGTTCAACGATCTCATGTATTTGATCATTTGAAATATAAAAAAAATTAATACGCGTGGTTTGGTAGTGTTTTTTTATTTACTATCACAATGTACTTATTTGTAAATTTATTTAGCTGCGTTAGAATTATTACGTTAATACTAGTCTTATTACTAAAAATAATTGTAAATAAAAATCTTAGCAAAGCATTACTGTAATAGTAAAAAAATCACTACTGTTTATTGCTGTCGTTAATGATTTAATCGATTATAAAGTTTACCAGTTTAACAATTATTTGTTCATATATAGTAAAAGATAACACTTAGTGTTACAATCATTACTACCAACTTTCTTAACTACTTAAATGAATAAAACGTCGATACGAGTATTAATCGCACAAGGAAATGAAAATATATAACACGTTTCTATATGTGTACCTACACAATATAAATAACATGTCAAGTTATTTTTTCCCTAAATGGTAAACTTTAGTTAAATTACTTAAGATGTTGTATGGGTGTAATTAGTTATAGCTGAAGTTGTGACAGGAGAAAGTTTATATCTTCTAATATAGAGTAGGCGGTGTTTACATGTAATATGTAATTAATTTACTATTTATGATTGTCTTAATTTTTTCTTCTTTTAAACTTTAAACTATTTATGGTAGTCGGCCAGAAGCTAAACACTTCTCATTCGTTTCTTTTACAACATAAATTTCAATGTTACTTAATTAATCTTTTGTGTAATGTATGTTAAGTTTGTAGACTTGTCAGTTTTAAACATATTTTTGATTTACCCAACTTTCTACAGTTAAAATTTTATTGTAGTTTGTTAATTATAGCATATATTCTTAAAATTCTTATTTTAGAAGTTTCTAAATAAGGTCAAAAATGCAATTTTTTTAGATAAGTTCCGTACCGAGAAAAAGAGTTAAAAAGCTCTACTTTAATACTGCTACTGTAACACATACAGATTAATTTAAAGTTGAAAAAAAGCAAAATCGTTGTGTATTTTGATTTAAAACCAATAGATTTAATAGCTATTTACCCTAAACATCTAGAAAACAAAAACGTAATGTCAAAATTCCGAAACCGGTCAATTTTGGTTGTGAAGGGGACACTTATTAGTATAGCTTGAGACCTGCACCTTTTGGCTATGGCAGCAGTTCTCTCAAATATCTTAAATAGAGCAGGGAGCTAAAAAGTTTATTGTTTGAAAGATGCATTTACCTCTTTTTGGCTATGTAGAAGATTTTAATTTCTACGATTAGTTTTGGAGAAAACCGTTTGTTTTGTAGCGCAGCCTACGTTTATGTTTTTCCTGAACGACATCGTTGTTAAGCGCCTATTGTTAGTAAAATCAACGCTTGTGAATGTGAATTATCAAACTAATGTTTTAACAAGTGTTTCATTTTAAGTAATCAGTTAAACGTCAATTAATAACTAAAGAAACACACCATGAATGATGAAAAAATGTAATGGCTTCAAAAATACTAATTCTATCGTTTAAAACAGTTGAATTTTACATTAGAAGCTCGCAATGAGCACCGTTTTGTTCCACGCAGTAGTAGATCTGGTTTTAAAATTTTTGCCTCATTTTTTGAAATGTCTTTTGTGGAATTCGCTTGCTTTTATCAACAATTCGTTGTCGCAAATCTTCCAAATTTACCAGTTGTGTTTTGTATATTACTGACTTCAAATGGCCCCAGAAAAAATTCTAGACTTTTCAAGTCTGGCGATCGTGGTAACCACTTAATTGCAGCACGTCTGTCAATTACGAACGTTTAAGGCATAATATGGTGGAGCTCTGTCCTGTTAAAAGAAACTCATTTTCGTTCAACATTTGATTTCCTTCTAAATCTCGCTGATTATCTATTTCTACGATTATTAAAGAATCTACGATGCTTTTTAACATATTCAAGCAAACCTGCTCAAACATTCAGTTTTTGAATGTGTTTATTAACAGAGCCATGTAAAGTAAAGCTGCATTCCTTACTGAAGCAGAGATGTTTTACAAAATTTAGGTTTTCATTGACTCAATTCGACGTAATCTTACAAAACTGTATTCTTCTGTTGTAAATATCTTCAATGAGCTTTTGAACAATTTTCATTTTATAAGGATGGAATTTATGAAGTTTCGTCACTTTACGAATTAATGAATAAAAGTTCAGTAGCTTTAGCAGTCTGGAGCAAAGAGTTAGTGGGATTAACAGTAATATAACCTGTTACCTCAATTTGAGTCATTTCATTTACCTCTCTCATCGGGGGAACCTGTAACTCCTAGAGGGCGCGTCTACAGGTGGCGATAGGGGAATGCCCGGTAAATATACCAGCTGGGGGGGGAAATCAAACATCTCCCGCGGACCAACAGGTAAAAAAGCAGCGTCTGGCCCAGATTAGGCGGCTGCAAACAGCGTCTGTTCCCCATCTGAGGGGCGGCTGACTACCCACTCGCCAACACGCGTTTTAAATCCTATACCCCACACCCAAATGGCGAATCACAAAACATACGGAAATATACCCCAGGTGGGCATGGATAAACCAAAATCCCACACCCTCAGAGCGAGGGTCAGCTTCATGGATTCTGGGGGAGGCAAACATTCGCAAATATACTCAAGACACAGATCTGGACCAAAAACACGACGTTTAAACATTGCTACCTACAATACACAAACACTCTCATCCGAAGAAAAACTAGCACAATTAGAAGAAGAACTAGAACAGATAAAATGGGACGTAGTAAGAATGAGTGAATTAAGAAGGAAACATGAAGGCCAAATAAACCTGACATCAGAGAACATACTTTACTACAAAAGAGAAGAGGAAGCTCTATTAAGAGGAGTTGGGTTTATAATACACAAAAGGCATGCACAGAACAAAATATATATAGGAAGTATAAGCTTAAGAGTTAAATATTTAATTTTAAAACTGAACAACTGATACATCAAAATAATATAAGCCTATGCACCCACATCGCAAGGAGGACGAAATGGAAACATCAATGGGGCAATATGAAGTAGAAGAACGGAACGAGAGAGGTAGAACACTATTAGGATTCTGTCTGCAAAACGACATTTTTATAAAGAACAGTTTCTTTAAAAAGAACAAAAACAGAAAATGGACCTGGAAGAGTTCAGATGGCATCACCAAGAACAAAGTAGACTGTATAATTTTAAGTAAACGGCAAATTTTAAAAGAAGTTTTAAACAAATTTTCCATTGGATGCGATCACCGCCTAGTGAGAACTACTATAAATATCAATCTAAAACACGAAAGAGGTAACCTTGTAAAAAAGCAAGCTAAAGGTAAAGGTAATAATGGAAAATGAACAAATGTCGAAAACCGGCATGATAGAAGAACGACTAAATCAGATAAAAGATGAAGATAGCATCGAAGAAAGAAATGACGTTATTGTAAAAACACTAAAGAAAGCAACACAGAAATACTGTAGCAAAGGAAACCTACGCACTAGTAAGATCAGTGCCAACACAAAATCCCTAATAAAAGAAAGGAGAGAAATGGGAGACAAAAAATCAGAGGAGTTCAGAAAAATCAATAAGGAAATATCAAAAATAGTTAGAAAATATATTCGAAAGTAGAACACCACAAAAATCATCGAAACAATCGAACAAAATAAAAAACTGAAAGTTCTGAAACGTCAAATAAATATTGGATTAAAAAGTATAATGAAACTAACAGATGAAAATGGAAATACGATTACAAACAAATCTGATATTGTAAAAATTACAGAAAACTTCTATCGCAAACTATACAAACATGAAAATCCTGCAGAAGTAGAAGACATAAAATATATCAGAAACTAAGAATCGAAAGATATACCTGAAGAAATAAAAGCAGCAATTGGAGAGATGGAGAATAACAGATCACCAAGAGACGATGGAATAGTTATTGAGGCGATCAAGGAAGGTGGACTAGCTGTCCTAAAAACCTTGAAATCTCTTTTTAACGAATGTCTCATAGAGCAAAAAACACCCACTCTGATACATAAAAAAGGAGACGCTACAAATCTGACCAACTACAGACCTATTAGCTTGCTACAACACATATATAAGCTCTTTACGAGAATACTATCAAAACGTATAAGTGTAAAACTTGACCTATACCAACCAAGAGAACAGGCTGGATTTAGAGTAGGGTTTAGTACGAATGATCACCTAACAGTACTTAAACTACTAATTGAAGAATGCGTAAAATATAACAAGCCTCTTATGCTGAAATTTGTAGATTATGAAAAGGCATTTGATTCGATAAATTAGCAACAACTCTTCCATGCCCTTTCGCAATGGCGAATAGACTCCAGATACACGGGTTTACTAAAACACATATATAACCACGCAACCGCATCAGTAAGATTACACGAAAACACCAACACATTTCAAATAGAAAAAGGGGTAAGACAGGGAGATGTCATATCCCCTAAATTATTCACGACACTCTTAGAATATATGTACAAAAACCTAGATTGGGAACAGTGTGGAATTAACATCAATGGTGAACTACTAAATCATCTAAGATTTGCCGATGATCTACTCCTAATCACAGATAAGATAGACGAAGCAAATAAAATGCTACAAGAACTCAAAGCTGCCTCAAAGGAAGTCGGGCTTGACATAAACTATACAAAGACAAAATATATGACAAACCTGGTCCTGAGCGATAACATTTCGGCAGATGATATAAAAATCGAACAAGTATACTCATACAAATACCTGGGACACGAGTTAACCATTGGGAGAGACAATCAAACCCACGAACTGAAGAGGAAACTCAATTTAACATGGACAGCCTACGGTAAGCTCAGCAACATATTTAAATCAGATATCCCAATATGCCTAAAGAGGAAAACGTTCGATCAGTGCATACTCCCTGTTCTTACTTATGGGGCTGAAACACTAACATTGACCAAGAAAACCATAAAGAAAATAAGAGTAACACAGACGGCAATGGAAAGGTCAATGCTAGGAATAACGCTTAGAGACAAAATACCAAACACCACAATTAGGCAGCGAACAAAGGTAAAGGATGCTGTGTTGAGGATAGCTGAGCTGTCATGGAACTGGGCGGGACACGTGGCAAGACTGAAAGATGAGAGATGGACAAGACGAATGATTGAATGGAGACCCAGGTAAGACGCATTCAGAAGCAGAGGTAGACCACCAACAAGATGGGCCGATGATGTAGAAAGAGTTGCAGGAAATTGGATCCAGATCGCACAGGACAGAAACAAATGGAAGGGTTTGAGGGAGGCCTATGTGCAGCAGTGGACGACCTAGGCTGGGGATGATTTACCACTCTGTTACCATGTCTTTTCTTATTTACTACCGATCTCGTGTCTGTGAATTTTTGTAGAAACTCTATAACGTATTTATGGATCAAATGCTTATCTGGATGCTTATCAATAAAAACATTTGACGTGGCTCTAGCACATTTGTTTTGGGAGCCATAAATAAAAATCATTTTACCTCTTTCAGTAACTGAGTACACCATATTCACTCGAACGTGTGCATATTTAATTTAAAAGTAAATAATTGTCAATGATTCACTTTTTTACCTTGCAAATTTTACCACAAAAGTGCCGTTTTCTTAAAAACGAATCGTTGAAATACAAAACTCTTATACAGTTAAAGTTAAAAAGACCTTTCAAAAAATAAACTTTGTAACCCTTCTTTCTATTTTATATTTTTGAGGGGGCGGTCTAAAACTACACTAATTAAGTGTCTCCCTCACAACAAAAATTGCCCGGTTCCAGCATTTCACACATAATTTGTTTTTTAAGTAATTAAGGTAGATCGTTTCCAAAATCACGTTGTATACGTATAGCATAATTTTTTTTAAAATTAGAAATTTGGAATATATAGTTTTGTAAATTCATGAAAAAAAACTTGCATTTTTATAAAGAATGTTTAAGCGCAGACTCAAGTAAAATAACGCAAAAAAATAATTCTAATAAATCTTGTCATGGAAAAAAAAGAGTCCAAATAGACGAAAACAAGTATTTGCAATGTTTTTCTTTATTGTTTTTTGAGCACACATTGTATGATTGAATTTTGGTATATACAAACTTTTAACTTTAAAATGCACATAATTTTGTGGATCAACAAGATTGCCAGCAACACCATTTCTGTTATAAATTTTATGTCATAAAAAAACAAAAAACAAGTATTTGCAATGTTTTTCTTGATTTTTTGGGAGCACATTGTATGATTTAATTTTGGCTGTAAATATACCTATGTCAAGTTTTTGCTAGGGAATAAAATTTATTGAATTTTTATTTCTGAAGACCACTAGCATAGTTACTACAAATTTGATTAGTGTACGAGACAACTGGTCTATACAAAATTTTAATTTCAAAATGCAATTAACAAGATTGCCAGCAACACCCCAAATTACTAAAATATTGTTCACAAATTAAATTTGAACATACTGAAATAAATACCACAACGCAAAAAAATATTTTTGTTAATTTCATCTCATAGAAAAAACGAGTCGAAACGGACCATAACAAGTATTTGCAATGTTTTTTGATGGTTTTTTGAGCATACATGGTATGATTAAATTTTTACTATGGATATACTATTTCAGCTTTTTCTTTATCAGATCTTACCCATTATCCCGTTTCTATTTGTAAAGGTGATATGTGTTCTTTAAGTCGTGTAATTCCTTTAGTTGCTCTCCGTATTGATTGATCATGCACAAAAAGTGAATTTGTATGCTTCATTCCGCATTTGTTGCAGTCTATGGCGCAGTTTATTGTTTAATCGATTTAGTTTATTTTTGTCTTCAACGACTACGCTGCCATGCTGCTCTTGTTCTTCTTTTTTTTACTAATTCCATTATTTTAATAGGAATATTAGCAGTACTAGATTTTAAATTGTTTGTTTGTGGTGTTACCTTCCATCCTGCTTCCTGTACAATTTTTGTAAAGTGGTATGTTGCATATTCTAACTCATCGGTTGTTTTTAACCTTAGGCTTGTATTAAGATTTTTGTAATATGATTTTCAAACATTTTCCAATTGAGTTTTGCGTTGCTGAGAGTGTGTCTGGGTTCCTAGTATAGTGTAGTTGCGCTCACTGTAGCTATTATGGGCTTATAATAAGACGAACTATCGTAGTTAGGGATAATATTCATGTAGTTTGTAGGAACACCATGAGTAATAAAAATTTTTGCAAATATGGAGTTATATTGGTGTCTGTGGGCCAGTAAGTTGGACACGTCGTTGATAGAAAGCTATATCTGTTATCAACGGTAAGTTTGTGTAACTTTTTGCTTTTTAATGTTATTAGTTAAGCCCGATAGTGTATGTTCTGCATTATAATCTCCGTTTACTAAAAATCTGAGTCTTAGTAGTTCAAAAAAAGACTGTACCCTTCACTACAAAAACACATTTGTAAATTTACGCAACGCAACGTTGGTTATTTAAAGCTAAAAGCAGTATCGGTAAATATTACATGTACCTACAATTTGTAATTTATTGAAATTTACATAGATTTTGTAATTTTTTATACCAAATGATAATTTATTGTAAATTTATAAGTAGATATCGTATATATGCATACACCGTAGTGTATTTTTATTGTTTTATGTGTTGTAAATATACATCAATGCTTTACGTAATCTTACAGACAAATTGTAAACTTACATGTATGTCGATTATTTAAACTCAGGAGCAGTAGTGGTAATATTACATGTTCGTTTTGTAATATTACCAAAGGCGTGTAAATATGCATACACTCCAGCGCCATTTTTACCATTTTGTATATTGTAAACATACATCAATGCATTACGTATTTTTGTCGAGTTGCATATCCATCTGGTTGGGTACAAGCCCATATTTTCACTCAGTGGTTACATCACTTCATTAAGCATGCAGAACCGTCTAAGGAGGGCCCGATTTTATTAATTCTCGATGGGTACTACAGCCATACCCGTAATATCGACGTTATAGATCTTGCAAGAGAGAACTACATAGTCATCATGCTTTTACCTCCGCATTCGACACATAAACTTCATTTCCTGGACAAGTCATCCATGGGGCCGTTAAAAACCTATTATAGTGAAGAGATTCGATTGTGGATCCGTAACAACAACCGCTCTTTTAGTCTTTTTGATGTAGTAGAATTGTATCTACCCTTTGAATAGATATATTTCCTCCGACGCTGACTTTTTAGCAGCAGTACAGGAATTAGCTAAAAGGGGATGTGTTCCGAATTTTCAAGTTGAGTCTTCTTCGTCTACATCAACCCTTTCAGACACAACTAACGCCCAAGATCACTTACTGGACATAAACCAGCCTTCATGTTTGAAATCATTTTCTACAAACAATATAGCTCTCCAGATTTCTGGTCAAAATCCAATGCAAGTGTCTCCCTTTGATATTAGCCCGGTTCCTATGTCAAAGCGGAAGAATTCTAAAAAGGGACGAAAAGCTGTTGGAATTTCTCTGATTACGTCATCTCCTTATAAAGATGAATTGAATGAGTCCATCAGTAGAAAAAAAGAAAAGGAAGCAAACGCATCTAGAACAAAAAGAAATCTGAGCGTTGAAAATTCCAAAGGAAACTCAAAAAAGCCTCTCATGAAGCAATAAAACATTAGACGTAAGCGCCCCGTAGAAGACTTCTCATCCGGTGAAGAATCTGAAGGGAATGACGATTTGGACCTAGCAGATTCTTCTGACAACGATGTTGCTGATATGCCAAGACACTCCAACCCTGATGACAATGATGCAGTGTGTATTTTTTGTAGACAAGAGTTTTCAACAAGCCGCAGCGGTGAGATATGGGTACAGTATCTCATGTGCTCAATGATGATATATAACATGATGAGTGCGCAGGTGCGGAGAAAGACGAATATATCTGTGATGCAAGTAATCTATAGATATTGTATTTTATAGCATTTTGAGTTTGTAATAACAAAATTGTCTAATAAACAAACTGGTATTCCATATTTGCATCTTCTCTATATTAAAATAAAAATTAAGATTTCACACAATTTATTAAGAAAAATGAGTTTAACAATACATAAAGGCAACCACTGCATAAACTAGAAACTTAGCGATCATTAATGGAATATACTTAGATAGACAATTTGTTGCAAAAAGCTTTTTGTTGGGGGCCCAATAAAAAGGTTGATATACATGTATACGAATAGATTCTAAGTAAATCCAAAACACTAGAATAGATACAGTAACTACGTAAAATAACAGAACTTAAAATAGTTTGTAAACGATTTAAAAAAAATTTTGATGATTTTTTTTGGAACAAAGCAAATATGTTAATTAAACTTAAAGTCTAAGCGGTTATAATTTGTTATCAAAATACATATGTATATAAAATTCTTATAAATAACAAACAAATACGCATAAAATTATTACCAACAGTTAATTTAATATTTTTGCTAAATTATTGATAAGATTTATTGCTTTTTTTGGACGATGACACATTTTATTATTTAGATCCAACATCAGAGTGTATTTTAAACATCTATCTTTGTATTGTCTCCATGGTGGCACTTACTTCTTTGGCGTACTCCAAGTTAAGAATGAAGTAGAATGAAAACATTACAACAAATGATTCTGTAAAAGATTCCGTTTTTTCTGTTATGATGTGCTTTTCCATAGCAATGAAGTATTGCTTGGTGTCAAACCTACCTATAAATTTACATCATATAAAATCTAAAGAAAACAAAACTGACTAGAATTTTTGAATATTAAAAAGTATACTTCAAACATAATAAACTGCACTAACAGTTATAAAAAAACAGTTATAAGAAACTCACCATCAGTTTCAATAACGCACGGTTCTATTACTGATAATAGTTGATCAGCATTCTGGATTTTAAAAAAATGTTAAAATTAAAAAAAAAATTATAGGTAGGTACTATACCTCCAAATGAAATATTTTTCGATTTTTTTTATAGTGGATTGTCAGAATCTGTATAGTTAATATTTCTCTGCTGAGTACAGCATCATCGATTAATGATTTAGGTTTTTTCCCAAATTTTATGTTTCTTACATTTTTTTATTAAAAAAAGGGGTTATATCCTCAAACTGACTACCCGTTAGTTTTTTTAAATGCCATATCGCTACTTTTGGATTCAGCAAAATAATTGGTCATTCACTTAATAGTGATAATAAAAGATCTTTACAGTTATTTATGAAGTTTCTTTGTGCAGCGTACATTGTTTAATTTTAATCATAAATACTACGTATTCTTACCCACAGGATTTGATAAACCTCAAATACAAACTTGATTTACAAACATCTGCAAGCATACACTACAGACCTAACCCATGCTGAACACGTGAAAACTAAGAAGAATTGCGCGCATCACGCATGTTACAGAATGCGTTGTAAATTTACATACACTATTATGAAATTTTACAGATTGTTTAATAAATTTACATTTTCATTTGTATTATCACATACTTACACAAAATTCTACAATTTACTTGTAATTTTGCTTTATAATCAAGGCAATATACAAATAATCCTGTATAAATACAGTATGGAACTAATGGTCTGAAATTCGCATATTTGACTCATATATAAAATACATTATTCTATTGGTATATTTACTGATACTTTTTATAGTGTTTGCTTTGTTAGGTTATGACATAATGGACAGTAAACGCTTGCTATAACTAAATGTGCTGATAATATCTAAATTTGTATAATAGTACCTTGCAGATAGTCCGTTTTGTAAGAAGGTAACCGGTAATGCTTTATGGAACTACGTATTATTACAGCTGAGCCACCGTGGGCTGTGTCATCTGGATGTTCTCTACGATATATAGTGTATTAAGGAATTTTTAGATAGGATTTGGTTGTGAAGTGTGTTTCTGAAATTAAAAAGACGTCAATGTTGTTACAGTGTACAACGGTTCCGCCTGCCAGCGTTTTCTGATGTAGTCCGTTAGCGTTCCGCAATGTTATTTTTAAAAACTTAGCCATTATATAACCAGTTTATTAATGGCTGTGGTTAGCATGTTTAGAATTATACTATTTTGTTGTAATAATTGATTGAACATTCTTTTGTGAACTCATCCAGCCACTGTTTAAGACTAACGTCTTCTGAATGAGAAGGATGATTTGGAGCTGCTTTTACATAATTTAAATGTATATGTGTTAGCTGGCTCGTTTAAATAAAATGGTTTTTTTGGTAAACTAACTTAAGTCGACAAACAAAGGCCTTAACGGTATTAAATAATTAATTACATTCTATAAAGAAGTTGTAGAACCCAACTATAAAAAAGACATATATCTACATATATACTAAAGTTAATACACGAATTGACGTTTTGAACGCAGCAAGGACAATGCAGCTTGCATCTTTGGAGTGGTGAATGTCACTGGGGAAAAAGTGTGTTCCGTTACCGATTGACTGACTTCGTTATTACTCGGGGTAAGAGTTTGTGTTTTTTCTGAAAAAGGTTGACCTTTGTCTTAGAGAGTGTAGTACAGGTAGCCAAAATTTGCGGATTTTTCTGGTTTATATTATATAGATGTTTTTTTATTTCCACAGCTTTACGAATTACTCTGAGAAAGTAGAAAGAAGCTCTAGCTTACAATCTAGTTTGGTCAAAGTTTAGCGCGTGTCCTTGGTTCCACACGTGTTCTGTCACTACTGAATCTGTAACTCTGCAGTATTTGCAGAGACTCTAACTTTAATAGAGCGTCCCGCTGTCCCATATAACTTGATCCACAGGAACAAAAATTTTTGTAAATCTTGGCAAGTTTTTAGCAGATCTGGTTCATGGTATCCTTAGTAGTAAAGACAGTTTTGGTATTATGTTTTTTTAGCACTCTGCTTATTTTGTCTGTCAAACCCATACAGTTATGATAAATCAGCAATGCTAGATGGAGGTGATAAATGTTCTTTGACTTTTGGATTGACAGCTTTTTTTCATGCCTTTTGGATCGTTTTGAACTCGTATTCATTCACGTCAGCTAGCTAAAATATGCAAAATAGTGGTCTTCTGTACTAGATGGTACTTAGATTTAGCGTTTAATTATTTATTAGTGTGCGTTTTTTTAACTTCAACCAGTACATAAAAAACGGTTATGTTTTTCTAACTTCATAGTAAATTTAATGTGCAGAGTTTTGATTTTTAAAAAACTGATTTAGTTTATCTTTGCCATGAAGCCATTCAACAAACGTATCACCAACATATCTGAACCAAGTTTTTGGTTTTAACTTAACATTCTTCATAATTCCAATTTTAGAATACTCCATATAGATATTGGCTATAACTGGAGAGACCAGTGAACTCATGGCCGATCCTTCTACTGGTTTAAATGAGTTGTCGTTAAAACTGAAATAAACGTTCTCAAGTCAAAGTTCTTCTTCAGTGATTCTTTCCTTAAGCAAAAACAATACTTTGTCGACCGGGACTTTAGAAAAAAGAGATACCACGTCTAAGCTGACTAGGATATCTTCTTTGTTCTACACAAAAACTGAATTTTTTCTAGTGCCGTACTAAGGTGGTCTTGCGCCCCTAGCATAATGGCCTAAGTTGCGCTCTTATCTGATATCTCCCCTCTTAAAAAATTTACTTTAGCTTCCAACAAATTTCTCCATATAGAATCAATAAATATTTAGTAAATTAAGACAAATAAATTTTATAATGGAAGGTTAATCAAAACGACGTATTTAAAAAAACGTATTTTAATAAATTCATTTTTAAAACAATAGGTACACAGCAAACGTAAATATTTCACTAATCACTGTAATCTGTAATACTTGTAGTCTTAAGTATTTACCAAAAATGTTTGAAAATGAAAAAAGAAAAGTAGTTCCGAGTGTTGTAAAAATACAGTTACGAGCTACCTCAGCTACCTCGTTTTAGTTATAGATTTACAAACTCGTTGATTATGCCATCGAAGTCAAGTTTTGATGCTATGTTGTATTCTATGGGCAAGATAGCTACATTTGAGAGTCTGCTTTCATTCATACTTGAACGTAAGTAATTTTTTATCAGCTTTAATTTACTGAAACTACGTTCGCAAGATACTACGCTCACTGGCATACTTAGAAATACCCTTGATGTTATTTCGATGTTAGGATACGCATCTTTTAGTTCGTACTTTGTAATACACTTCAAAACATCTAAATGGGAAGCATCACAAATGTCTGTCAATAGTTCTTTCACTTGAAACTTGAATGCAGCTACCTCATCAACAAGCTCCACAGCGTCAATGTCTCTGCTATACTTGGTACCCAAATCTGTTGCACATTTTTCAAGGTATGATACAGAGCTTTCTTTTAGTACTCGTCCTAAGAGGAAACCAAAGTCTGATGAAATATCGTGATATATCTGAGATCTCGTTTTTATTTCACTTATCATTCTGTCATAAACTTTGAAGCATTCCAGCTCAAAAGACTTTTAGGTAGAGAGTAAGTGTGTTTCGTCGTCAGCCATCCTCCCATTCATTCTTTTTACTTTTCTTTTCCTCTGAACGGAGAAATTACTTTGAATGGACATAAAATTACACACTTCTTTGGCTTTACCTGTGTATTTTTTAAGCCCTTCATCACGTAAATTTTGAATGCTTTACCCCAAACCAGATAACAAAGTTGATGCTGCATCAAGAGTAACACTCTTCCCTTGCAAAGATTTATTTGCACAGTCAAGTTTTATTAGTATGTCACACCACATCTCTAAAAGGCATAGAAATTCGAAATCGATGCGTTTAAGAAGGTTCGTAGCACCAGATGCTGTTTCTGTGTTCCACTTGTTCTTGTTGGTCATGTCTTGCAGTACCCTGTTTACAGATGCTAAGTTCCTTTAAACTGCTGTTACGGCTTGACGTCTGGAGGACCATCTTGTATCGCTGTGCCTCTTGAGAGTCGTTTCAAGACAATCTAGTAAAGCTTCCCATCTTGATGTAGAGCTACTGAAGAAGTTGAAAAACTGTTGCATTTTTCCAAAAAAAACCGTCATTAGAACAGATACTTCTGCGGAATGCACACCAATAAGGTTTAAGCTGTGTGCTGCACAAGGCACAAAAATTGCGAGGTCGTTTTTTTGGCATATATAGGCTTGAACGCCTTCATATTTTCCTGCTTTGTTTGAACCATTATCAAAGCCTTGGTCGCGACAGTTCTGAATGTTCAAGCCGTCTATGCTCAGTTTTTGTAATATTTCTTCTGATGGACTCTTCCAGTTTTCTGATGCGGTATGATGAAGTCAATAAAGCTTTCTTCTACTGAACACTCCTCGCCATTAATGTAGACATACCTGACAATTTGACTCATCTGTTCTAAATGCGCTGTATCTAGGATACAGTCGAACATAATTGCGAAGTATTTGGCACTTTTTATTCTGTTTAGTATCTCAGATCGAACCTTATTTCCCAAAATTTCTATGATCTCATTTTGGATTTTAGGACTAAAATAACTTGTAACATGTTTTCTGCATTTAATACTTTCTATGTGCTCAAACAGTTGAGCATTGTAGTGACTAATAAGTTCCAACGTACTCAAAAAAACACCACAGTTGTTATCATTGATTGATTCAGAACCTCCTCTTAAAGGTAAGTTGTTCCTGGCACAATGGAGTATTACATCTACAACACATTTAAGAACGTTGCGCCACTTTTCTGCTTCAGCTTGTATATGCTTTTGGATGTCTGCGTCAATGGAATTTTCACTTTTTAATCAAATTTCTAGCTTTTTCCATGCCACGTAGGAGTGTCGATGAGCTGCCAAAGTTTCGTGAGTGTGAATGAATGGATTAAGATGTTTCCAATCATTGAAACCTTTTTCCAAATTAGAGAATGAAGATTTATCCTTATCGTCTTTTGAAAAAAAAGGCAAGAAAAACACAACAGCCTATCGTTAGACTGACTGTACAATAACCTTTGCTTTTTTACTTTTTCTCCGTTTGGTAGGTTTTTCAAAAACCATTTTGGAGAGAAGTGCCTTCCATCACCGGAAAAAGGGAATCTATAAGTAGTATTCAACTACACCGTTTGAGGGCCCCGTTCAAAGTATACAACGAAAGACGTCTGATCGAAAATTTTCCGGCCATAAATTGGGATCCTTATACTGTATTTGTAGTTTCACATTAGTTGGGGTAGACACTTCATTTATTTTAGATGAACAGACTTCACTGAGATCTGGAGAATGGCTACTCGTTCGCGTTACGAAATCACTTAGTTCAGAATTTTTTTCTTCTTTAGAAACAGAGTGAGTAACCACCTGTCATGGAGTGAGGAGGCTGTCTTGCTCTATAGCAGTTTCCACCACTGAAGCAGTTTTGTTGTGGTTACATCCGCTTTGATCTTCCTTTGAGAGTTGTTTTTTTTCACAACCATGATTGAGTAGCCAGTTTCCAAGCGCTGATGCTAGTTTCTTTCCGTCTTCTTCCTTTCGTTTTCTAATCTTCTTAAATTGACTTCCTGAAGGTTTTTTCGAGTCCATTCCTGGCAAAAATAATGTGTAATAGATTGGAGGATTGGAGGAAATCTCCATATATATATTGTCTGTAGAAACTTTTTACTCAAAACTAAAAACATTTTTTTAACAACTTGAAAAATTTTAATACTTTAATATAAATAAATAAATAAACTTTAATAAAAAAAAAAAAAACTATTTTTATTGAAAAGTACATTAGAGCAGGAAAATGTCTCCAATATTAATTTATTTTTATTGACAGCGTACTGAACGGTTAGTTTAACGAAACCAACCACGTCATGTTCATCCTCTGCCATCGTGTACACCACTTAATGTTAATAGCATTAATTTCTTACCTGTAATAATAAACAACAAACGCCAAAGCAACGATCTAACGAACTTTACTTCACAATAAAAATCAAAGACTACACTGCAAATCACATCAAAACAGTAAATTTAACACAATCACAAACGCTTCAACTTCCTTAATTACGCTGGAGGAATGAAAGTGGAAGGTGCGCGCACAGTTGATTCCGGTCTTCGCCGGCGCCCCCACCTCGTCTGCGTTCCTGGCGGAAGCCTTCCTCGCCACCCCCTTGGCACGGCGCTGATTTTTCCTACAGTCTGTAGACTCTTTAATGTCAGTTTCTGCGTTTCCTGTCAACGTCAAAAGTTTTAAAACTAAATAATTTGCTAACGATTGGGTCAGTGAATTGATGGTGCTTACTATCAGCCGAAGGAGGATTCCTTCTTGGCGTATCTTAAGAAAACCATAGATATGTGACATAACCTGATTTCTGACAATTAAAGATTGTTTCTCGTTAATATCTATAGCAGTAAAGTTTTTGATGGCAGAGTTTACTTTAGTACATAGAAAGTTTTTCTGTAGACGTTTGTAGCAATCTTCCGAAGGTAAGTTTGTCATTTTCTCGCAATCTTGTATGTTTATAACGATGTAGAGTTTCCGTTATTAGCTTTCAGTACTAAAATGTTCTTGTTCTCACGTAACTTTTCAGGTGTTTTTCTCTTTTGTCTCATAATATTTGAGCGTGGCGGTTTTGCTTTTCTTACAATATTGCAAACATCTTGTCGAATAGTATCAGAGATGGTAGAGTGTGTATTGCAACCTTTACTTCACATGTTTATGTTTTTGTTGGTGTTGTGTTAGGCGTAAAAATCTCTCGGATTTCTATCGTAGTGATAGCATCTATTTTTACCCATATTAAGCGGTCTAATTTGTTAGACAAAGTTAAATGTAGTTTGTATAACTTTTTGCTGATAGCGTCTAGTACTTTGCGTTTATTGTAAATTTCTGAACGTAACAGTTTAAAGGCAGTTTTGCAAAAATTTCTTCAGTATGAGATTTCAGAAGTTGATGTTTAATTTTCATAAACGTTGGCAATACGTTGTGGTCTCGGCAACGTTTCAGAAATGCCAAGTCTGTAAATGGATTTTCTTTGTTTTGGGACCAAGGATCTAAAGAGCTAGTTCGTAAAAACACCTCCGCGCTGTAGAAGTTTATAATATAGAATCTTAAGCTTTCGCGATTTTTTTGGTTACGATTATAGGCGACTTTCGGCTTAGACCGCATCGTAGTTGAACACCCAGACTGACTTTAACATTTACCACTCTGACAATAGGGCAAAGATCAAATTCTACTTCTAGTTTTGGCTTTCAAAAAGGGACTAGGACCAAACTTATTCAAAAACCAAATAAAACAGGTTTCGGTGTATCCGGGTGGCAAAGAAGGCAAGGAGCAAGGTGCGTTCGTCTAAAAGATACGCACCGTACGTACGTGTCCGGAATAGTGTTCGCGTTGGCAAAGTGAGGAAAGCGGGATTAAAATTTAATTAGTGTATAGAACAACTAGCTTACACAAACTTTTAACTGGCAATCGTATTGATTTTTGTAGATCAATACGATTGCCAGCAGCACCATAAATAACTAAAAATTACCTTTAAACTAAATTCGAATGACACACTTATTTTATAGCCCTAGTTAATTACAATTACATTATATCATTAAAATTTACTCTCTTTAGTCGTTTTTGTTTTTGTTGTGTATAATTATGTTTTTCGTTTTGGCATCAAATACTTTTTATTATATTAGATTCTTTTTAGTTATTTGCTACATTGTACATAAATAAAATATGTAAATAGTTTTTTTTATCTGGCAATTTTTCAGCATCAATTCGTTGCATTTACATGTGTGCATATTTTAAGAACAAAAACCAAATTAATACTTGTTGTTTTTAAAGCATATACCGGTAGTTAAAAATAAAACAAATTATATAGTTTCGCTTTTTAAGCTACTAAACAGAACCTTGCTACTTTTCTTTACTATTATAATAAATTAGATATCTGCATGAAGGTAAGTAATTAATTTTCATACGAAAGTATTTGCAATATATTTTATTATAACAGAAAAAAAGTCTTTTGCATATATAAATAGGCTAAGAATAACGATTTACAAGAGATACTTAGAGTAATATGCATTTTTTAATACGTAATTAACGTAGTTGCAGGTGTACTTACTAGCATAACATCTGCACAATTAAAAATTGACGAAATTTTTACGTTTGCAACAAGGAAAAAGATTGTGTTCTTTCATTGTTTAAAACAACGTTGCTGGTTAATAAGTAGCATATTAAGCAGGGCTCAATTACTATTTAGAAAAGAATGCGTTTGTTATAGGAAATGTTTTTGGACTGTGTTAACACTTTGATAGGAATATTAATTCGTGCTGGAACTTCCGGAGTACATTAGTATGTGTACAACATTGTATTTTTTTTTGCTCGTACGTATAATTTCAAAGTTAAGTGGTGTTAAATTTGGAATTTAAACGTAGATTACCGGTTTCAAGGCAAATTTAGAATACTAATTAATTGGATCTTTTAAGAAAAATGTGTCTTTCGAACATTTTTCTTTTAAATTAACCAAATTTGATACTGTAATAAAAATACACGTTAGTTAATTGTAATTAAGAATTATATACTACTTCAATTAGTCTTCAATATTTCATTTCTTTACCATAATGCATGCTTATATCTTCCGGTTCTTGATTAGAATTCAAAATCGGTTCTTGCAATAATTTAACATTAATTATTAATTTAAGTTGTACAACTTAAAAACAAAATTAGCGCCGTCTAATTGTTTTAAGTCAGTAAACGATTTCGTCTTTGCAACAAATACAATAAAATGCGTTTTTTTGTGGCTGAATCAATTAAGCAACTCCTATTGTATTCTTTGCCCATAAGAATCAGATAAAAAGTCTCGTTTTTGAATGCAAATTCTGAAATTTAACATATGACTGTTTTTACAAAATATCAATTAAATTCTTACAAAAAATATGCTTGACTTACTTTCTTAACGCTACCTTTTAATTTAATCAATATCAATACAATAATTCTTTCTCATTAATATAAATGGATTTATGGAGCATAAATCTTAATCAATATTTGACAGTTTATTACAAGTATATTAATGAATTAAATTTTTTTTAATTTAATAAACATTTTGCTGATTATATTAGTTGACAATACACTGATCGTAAGGACATTTGACCATATAAGTTAAACAACTACATCACGTACCATTTTAATTACATTGTTCCTGAACATTTAAATTTTTATTGTTAATTAACGACGTTGTTGTAACGTGTTTTTGGTGTATGTTAAAACTGATTTATGTGTGCCGAAAAAGTTTACTTTGAAGTTATAAGTGAATTTAAAATTACTCGAAACGGATGAGAAATATTGAAACTAAAAAAATATGTATCAACAAAAATTTAAGAAAACTAAAATTCATAAAAAGAATACAGAAGCTTAAAAAATTAATTTGTAAGAAAGAAAGAACAAAAAAGACTGAACTGCAACAGCAAATACAATAAATATAAGAAGAAAGCAGTAAAATCGAGATGTAATAAAAATATAGATGAGGCAAAGCTACACTCAACGCCCAGAGAAAGTCAATGTTTGGGCAGGTATTGTAAGTTCCGAATTTGGGAATTTTATTTTCTAATCTGGTAGAAGCTGATATCCAGAACAGAAATATTTGGTTTCAAGAAGATGGTGCGTCACCTTATTTTGCAAGACCTCTTTGTGGCGTTCTTGATACCATATTTATAGGCAAATTTATTAGTAGAAGAGGAATCAAAAGTATACCGTAACAGAAACTATATTTATTATCTGTGATTTTTAGATAATGTTTTTTTTCTAAAATTCAAAGTAGCTTCGGTTGCAACTATGACACCGTCCAAATCCGGAAGACTTTCTAATGTTAGTATAGATTCCGGCCGTGGAAGCCTTCGCTATTACATTAACAATCTTTACGGGGAGAATATTTCTTCTAAAACCTCCGTATTTTCCAAACTTCGCCACAAACTCGTCAAACTTTTGTGCAATTTAACCTTTCTTAGTCGCTGTCGTGACCACAACATCATTCCTGCATTCCTCAAAATTAAGTTCCACATTCAGACACGTTCTTCTAAAAACATCCTACACCGTGCTAGTCTAGCGTTGATACGCGAACGGATTAAGCAAACTAGGCGAGAGTTAGACACCATTTCGAAACAACTCTTTTATCTTCATCTTGAGTTGGCCAACACTCTATCCCCGGATGATTGGAAATTCTTTGACAACTTTACTTACCAGCAGTCTGATATCACTCTACGACTAACCACTGAAGGTCATCTCAAAAAGTTTCAATTATTGGAATCCAAGAATCGTAAAGTTTCTTCTACTACTAACTCAGTAAAGACGGTTGTCAATTTATCTAGTTTGGTTCTCACTTCAGAACAGGAATCGGTGCTCTCTAAGGGTTTGAATTTTGCGGTTGCTCCTAAACGTATTCCTAAAGAAGATATTCTATGTGCTGTTGAGTCTTCTATAAGACATCTTCCTCGCCACATCTCAGATCCCATTCGTATTAACACTGGCGAAATCCTTGAATCATCTAAAATTCCTAAATCCAACATTTCCAAGTCGGAAGAGTCAGCTCTAAAAAGTCTTCGTAAGAACCCTGATATTCTTCCAGCCGACAAGGGCAACGCCACTGTAGTTTTGAACCAAATTGATTATGTTACGAAAATCAATTCTATTTTGTCTGAAGAAACTTACGCTTTTCTAACCCATAACCCCACTTCGAGGATTGAACACGAGGTTAGCCAAATCATCAAATCTTCCAATCTACCTCCTGAAACTAAACGTCGACTTACCTCTTCAGATTCTAAACCACCTCGTCTATACGGACTTCCCAAAATTCACAAACTAGGTATTCCTTTTCGACCTATCGTGAGTACTATCCAATCTCCTACTTACAAGCTAGCCAAGTTCTTGTCCAACATTCTTTGCGAGTTTACAGGTAAAACCTCTTCTCACATCCTCAACTCTCAGCATTTTATTCAACGTCTAGAAACTATAAAACTTGAACCCCAAGATCTTCTCGTGAGCTTTGATGTTACTTCACTTTTTACTAAAGTTCCTATTAAGGATTCGCTTATTATCATCAAACAGATTCTGTCTCAACATGGCAAGGACTTGAGTTTGGTTCCTCTTATTGAAAAGTGTCTATCCTCTACTTACTTCCAATTTGATAATAAGTTTTACGAACAAGTTTCTGGTGCTGCTATGGGTTCTCCTCTATCACCTGTTGTAGCTAACATTTTTATGGAATCCTTTGAAACGGTTGCTTTGGAATCATCAATATTAAAACCTAAAGTATGGTTTAGATATGTTGACGACACGTTTATTGTTTGGTCTCATGGTCATCTTGAATTGTCTAAGTTTCTTGATCATCTTAACAATCAACACTTAGATATCAAATTTACTATGGAAATCGAAAGTAATGGTTCTCTTCCATTTCTTGAAGTTCTTGTGACTCGTAAACCCGACGGACTTCTAGGCCATTCTGTTTATCGCAAACTCACCCATACGGACAGATACCTTCATGCTTCGTCTCATCATCATCCTGCACAGAAACGTTCTGTCATTGAATCTTTGGTCCATCGTGCCTTTTCTATTTGTCAACCTGAGAATCTAGACTCAGAACTCCGTCATCTTACTAGAACCTTAGTGAACAATGGTTATGTCAAGCGAGATATTCATAGAGTTATTAATCGTCGTTTACATCCACGTACTCGATTACCTAAGGACATTTCTACTCCCGAATCCAACCTGAAATTGGCCTTTTTACCCTACATTCACAAGGTTACAGATCAAATAGGGAAACTCCTTCGTAAGAATGGTATTAAACCCATATTCAACTCGACAGGCAAAATCTCTCAGATTCTTCCTTCTCCCAAAGACAAATTTCCTACACTTTCATCTCAAGGTGTATACCAAATTCCCTGTTCTTGTGGTTTAGTCTACATTGGTGAAACCGGTCGTTCCGTCATTACTCGCATTTCAGAACATGATCGTTGTATAAGGAAAAGGTATACTTCCAAGTCTGCGGTCGCTGAACATCATTTTACTACAGGTCACAAGATAGATTTTGATAATGTTTCGTTGATTGCCAAATCTCCATTCTTTTTCAACAGGAAATTCCGAGAAAGCATAGAAATCATCAAACACCCCAATAACTTCAATCGCGATCATGGTTTTGAACTATCCCCTCTTTGGTTCCCGGTTATTAGTCATTTCACAAAAACACGCCCCCTAGCAACCGTAACCCAATCAGGGTCGAGCTTAATCATCCGTGAAGATCCTGTTCCTTTAAATACGGAGACTATTTCTTCTTAAGTCACTTCTACCTAGTTTAGAATCTGGCTTGGTTCACAAGTTGATTACCTAACTCGGTAGTGGTTCTTTGTTAGATTTTCGTTTGCTTTTTCAGGTTATCGTTTTCTTTCTTACCTTTTCATAGTTTAGGTTATGGCTTGTTTTACAAGTGGATAACCTAACTTTTGAGAAGTTCTTAGTTAGATTTCGATTGCTTGTTTGAGTTTTGCGATTTATCTCACGCCCTGATGAAGCCCCTTACGAAAGTGGGCGAAACGTTGGCAGCTTCGGTTGCAACCATGACACGGTCCAAACCCGGAAGACTTTCTAATGTTAGTATAGATTCCGGCCGTGGAAGCCTTCGCTATTACATTAGGATCTAAATTATTCCATCTAATGTCCCCATACTAGTGGCGTAGTAAAATTCAATTACAATTACAATTTTTTTAAAATAATAACACGTAAGAAAATATATATAGAAAAGAATGGCAGGCAGAATTAATCCCATAAGAATGAAATAAAAACATTAAAATACTAATAAGGCAGGAGAATACGCAAACTTAATAACCACAGAGCCATTTGTTTGACGTCTATTAGCTTTAAATTGTTTACGAGAATAATTAAAAAAATTAACAACGTCGATTGAAAATGAAGTAGAAGGAACAAGATAATATTCATATGCTAAGAAATTAATTGAAATTCATAGTTCTGCAAGTTGCCTTCGACTCAATACATAGAGAAAAAAAGCTTAGAACTGCAGGTACCAGAGAGACTAATAAAGTTCATAAAAAGCATATACAACAATGTGAATAAAGTCGTTGAGATAAAGTGCGAGGAATCAAAGAGATTTAATCTAAGAATAAAACAAGGAGACGCCTTGAATCATAGCAGTTATGGACAGACTAATTCACGCCCGTTGTTTGTGAGGGCCAACTAATCAAAAATTGCCTTAATTCCGCCAGCACTTACAATTAAGCGAACACGCTTCTTATCAAAATCCACCTACTCACAGCGACTTAAAACAGGAAAATGAACAAGGAAGTGACTACCGGCGCAATCCATTTTTGTAAGTATCGAATAATCTGAATTATCCCATCCAGTGGGTCCGCATACCAGTGACGTAGTAAAATTTAATTACAACTTTTAGAAAATTAATAAGCATAATCTTATACTATTGATAGAGAGAAGATTAAGAACATCAATTGAAAATAAATAAGAAGAGAAGAAGTCGTCAAACACTAGATAATATTCATATGCTAAGAAATATAATTGAAATGAGAGAAGAATAACAACTTTTTGTCACATTTTTAGATCTGAGAGCTGGCTTCGACTCGATACATAGGAAAAAAATAGAAAAATGGTTAAAACAACTGCAGACTAATAAAGGTCCTAAAAAGCATATAGTATGTACAAGAATGTGACTCGAGTCGTTAAGATAAAGAGCGAGGAATCGGAGAGATTTAATATGGGTCTTAGAATGAAGCAAGGAGACGGTTGAGTCCCCTCCTATTAATAGCAGTTATGGACTTTATGAACACTAGGCTAAAAACTAGACTATATCAGACAGTGTTGGGATATAGTAGCTTAACCTCAATAAAAATCGGCTGCATATTATATGCCGATGATATATCACTAATATTATCGAACAGCTATAATAAGATGAAATAGTAAAAATATAGATAGACAAAATAGAAAAACTAAGGATGCAGGTAAACATAAATAAATGTAAAACAATAATAACTAACAACAAAGTTGAACACAGAGATACAGACATAAATAGAGAAAGTTAAGTAATAACTTACTTACCTGGAAAGTATAATATTGGAAGATGGAAACGTAAACTTAGACATAAACAATAGAATAAGTAATTACACAATGCATTAATATTTCGGAAGCGAAATATGGGCAGGAAAACAAAAACAAGAGTGTATAATCCCAGTGTTAACTTACGCCAGCGAATCATGGGCGATATAGGTAGAAGAAGAATCATTGCGAAAATAAGAATAATTAAGAAAGCCACGGAAAAAATTAAGCTCGATAGAATATAGAATGAGCAAATCAGACAAATGGTCCAATCACAGTTAAGATACAGAGAAAGCAACTGAAATATGGAGACCGGGAAAATACGAAAAAGAAAGATTGGAAGACTGAGAAAATGCTGGATGCAAAGTATACAGGAACTTGGACCGAAAGGAAGTGGATCAATGAGACGTGGAAGAGTAAATTAATCCGACACTTATTAGAGTACAGGGATATAATAGAAGAAGAAGAAGGAAACCATAGTTGAGAAATACTTCATAAAAGAAAATGCAGAAATCTATTAAATGAGAGTAACCGCGAATGTGTGTTCAAAATCTCAACAAAACACGTTTTAGTTGTGGGTTAGCAGTATCTTAACTATACAAAACTTTAACGCCGGAATTTTGTAGGTTTAGTTGGGTAAACCTTATACACTGTCAATTTTTTTCGATTTGTTTCGATAATACGGAGGGGGAATCAAATTGACATGGTCAGTGGCACACTACCGTCGTACTCCCACAAACCAATATCGTTCCATAATTTTTCCTACCGTTGGTTGTTGAATCTAAAGCAAAATGTCCAAGTTGATCGTAAAATTTTATCATTCGCGATTTTTGTATCATTTTGGCATTACATACAGCTCACGTTTTGCGTTGCAAACTGTCATTGGTTTCACCAATCGTCCGTTTTTCAATTTGTAGTCTTTCACTATATGCAGTTCCTCTTTGGTTCTTTCCGTATTGTCCTTCTCCAGAGCATGTATAACTCCACGTAATTCTTGTAAAATTGTTGCAGAATTAAAACAAAATCTCCCTTGTCGATGTGATGTAGAATTTCGCTTTGACTGTAAATTTCTTGTTCTGTGTCGTCCGGTTTCTCGTAAGCTGCTCGCGATAAAGCGTCGATGTGCGCCATTTTTATTCAGGCCTGGTGTTTTGTTGGGCAATCGTATTCAGACAACAGATAATACCATCTTGCGATTTGCTGGTTTACCGTTCGTTGTGCATTTAAATACGTCAATGCCTGGCAATCCGTCACAATCTCGAAAAGGATTATTATGAGGTACTAACTTAGTCTGTTTGCGTTAAACACAATAGCCATTAGTTCTAATTTGCTGGAATGGTATTTACGTTCTACGTACGTCGTTTTCTTTATAATGTAGTGCACTGCTTGCCAAGCTCCGTTATCGTCTTTTTGCAGCAGCACTCCGGCAAGGCCGTCCGCATTCGCGTCGCAATGTAGTTGGGTTTTGGCCTATGAGTCGTATAGGGTCAACACCGGCACTTGTGTCAACGACTCTTGCAGGTCCTTGAAACCTCGTTCTTTGGAGTCGCCCCACGCAAATTCGACTCCGGTCTTCGTCAATTCCGTCAATTGTCGCGCGCGTTCTGCGTACCGACTCACAAAGCATCGAAAATCTCCCGCCAGTCTAAGAAAACGTCGTAATTCATATACGTTCTTGGGTCGTAGATAATTCCGCACTGCGTTTGTTTTCTGAATTCCCGGCTTTACAGTCCCATTCAAAATCACGAATCCTACTAACTCGATTTCCGTTTGCCCGAAATAGCACCTTCTGACGTTTAAGGTTAAATGGGGTTTGCGTAAAACTATTAAAACTTTCTTCAGCCGTTCGCACATTCCGTGCCACGTTTTGTCGGGTATCAAAATATCGTCCAAACTACACCCGCGTCCATGATCAGTCCTAGAACCATCTGCATCATTCACAAAAACACGAAAGGATCCGAACATCATGCGTTCAAATTCTCCCTTTTCGTCGCAAGTTATGAAGGCTGTCTTTGGCTTTGCTTCCTCCGAAAGTGGGTCCTGAAAGTACCCGTTCATTAAATCTAGCATCGTAAACAAGCAAGATTCGCCTAGAGTTTTCAGCGTGTCGTACACATCCGGCATAGGAAAATTGTTTTTCACCGTCAGCGTATTTAATTTTCGGTAGTCCACCACTAACCTGGGACGTCCGCATTTCTGTGTCACCAGCAACATCGGCGACGCGCACAATTTGCTTCGTAATTTTGTGTTGTGTAGCACTTTATTGGTTAGGTGTGCTTCTGATCTTACAAGTTCTGCGGTGTCTTCTTCACTCGTTCCCTCTGCGATGCACAAATCTGTGAGCGCTATCGGCTTCGTCGATCGAATTTCCGCTGACTCCATTCAACTGACTGAACAACTGATCTCACGTAGCCGATGACTGTACGGCAATCACTCGAATTAAATTCACGGTGTCGTCTTTTATTTCACTTACATGTAGTTTCGACCGTCGGGACTGAGGAATATTAATTTTCTTGAAAACGTTGTCGTCACAGAGCCCGAAAATTAGGTCCGCACCTTTCTTCAGGTATGCAACGTGTGGCAACTTGGTATATGACTTTCCAACCATCACATCTACAGTCTGCACGCCGTCGTTGCGATCTTGTCTTTCACCGTGCAGATACTGATTCCCGTCACTGTTTTCCGGCCCTTTATTTTCACATCCTTCAGATACTTCAAGATTTCCGTGTCATCGATGGTCAGCATCGGCACTATCCGGTTGTGGTTATCTTTTAAGTTTGTCACATTCCTGCGAAATACGTCCGTATGTGTTGCAATTAAAACATTTCGGTTGCCCTTGTTGGTTCCATCTAGGCTCGTGGCTTTCGTTTTCTATCGGCGGATTTGTCTAGTTGCGTTTTCATTTCACTGTTTGCGATGTCAGCCAGTGCACCTGATTTTGTGGGTACACAATGGTACTTGTTATGGAGTTGTTCCAAATTCACGATGTCGTGTAACAATGTATCTGCGTCACAGTGTTAAATCGTCATTAACGCATATTTTACGTTGTTCAGCACGAGTCCTGACACGACGTCTTCCTTTCGTTCGTCAAATGTTAACATCAGGTCGATGCACATTTAATTTTTCTCATGAAAATAAATCGATACTCTTTTTTAGCTCTCTGTTGTCTCCTCTTCATCCTTTTCCATTGGTCTGCCGTGCTCGTAATGCGGTTGAATGTCTTCCCAAAAGCTTCCGCAAAGTCGTTCTAAGTGTTCAGCTCAGCTCGTCGAGCGTCGTACCAGACTTTCGCCACTTTTTTTTGCTATTTCTAGCTTCATCTAGTCTGACCAGTGATGAAGGAATTCTCCGCTAATGGTGCAGTCCAGCCAGTACATAGCCTCTGTTCCGTACTCTTCTCCGTCATACGTGCTTATATTTTTCGTCAAATCGGGCATTACCTGAATCATCGTCGACTGTGGCACTTGCGGTCGTTGCATCGTCCCCATTACTATTTCCGTTAGTTTTCTAATCGCTTCGGTTTGGGCTGCTATAATTGCACGCATTTCCTGTGTATACTCGTAATTACGCATCTCTACGTCAGATTGGTTTATCTGGACATGCCCGTTGCTGTTTTCTACGCCGTTGTCCGTTCATGACTTGTTTTTCGCTACTTTTCACGCTTTGTCAAGATATTCGGACTCACACAAATCCCGCTTTTGAATTGCAAGCAATTTGGTACGGGATAATGCTGAGTCGAATAACAACTTAAGGCTTTATTAAGTTCCCAACAAAATAGATGCGCGTGTCCATTACTTTACGACTCGATCTCTATCATAGTTGCTTGTGAATAATATTAAGAAAAACTATATTATCGTAGCCTACTATAGAAGACTATATAAGTAGTAAAAACTGGCCAAATAAAAAAAATTATGTTTACAAATTTTGACGAAAAACATAAAAAAAAGTAAAAAAGATCGGTGATGAAACTGACAGCACTTATTTTGATCTTTGGAACGGTTAAAATAATATTAAAACTTCCTTGTCATCTTTGCAAATTCTATTATTGATGTTATAAAAATATTCAACAACAATTTTTTTGTGCTCAAGTATTACTTAAAATAGTAACTCATGCTTGAAAAGAATGCAAACTCTTCTAAATAACCAAAAATTTGCGGAATCACAATGATGATGCGTCACGAAAAGATACCAAATCGTTAGTCACGTATTGCACAAGTTACGAACTTCAAATTAATGGGTCACCTACCCTACTTACCAGATCCTTGATCTCTAAAAATTTCTTTTGTTGCAGTTAAGAGAACCTGAAATTTATACGACCGCTAAGCAATTCTTTTTAACTTTTTAAATGTACGAGCGTAAATATAAAGAAACCACTTAAAATGACTTTTTGTTTTTACTGTATATTCAATAAATACTCATTGTGTTTACACGCGCTTATTTATTTACTTTTGTTTAGTTTAAACAAATAAATTCGGCACAAAAAAAGATGATTGAAATTCATTACATTTTTATCAATGCAAAATTTAGAACCAAAGCTCAACGACCTCCATTTTTATGCTCATTTAATGTTGCTCATTATTCATAAACGAATTGTTGAGACTATAACGGAAAAGGCAACAACTATTCTCAGAATGATTTAATTTGTCAATGTTGTTTGTTCTTTGAAGGTGTAGGTTGCATCTCATATATTTTAAGATACTTAGTATTAGAATTGAAAAAAAAAATTCAATGTGCAAATACCTATTGCATTTTAAATAGTTTGCTTAGTTTTTTTACAATAAAAAAATCGATAGATTTTTTACGTTATTTAATAGTTTTGGTAATGTCTTTTTTATTTTTTCTATTTTGTACTTTAAAGGACTCGTTTGAGTTATCTAAAGTAACACTATAGCATCCGAACTGTGGTTCCAGCAATTCAAGCATCCAACATGTCAAATTTGAAATGTTGCCAACTTATTATAAAAAAAATAATTTTCCCTAATCAATAAAATAAGAGCTAATATGTGATTTAAATTTATTTTTACATATAATTTCCAAAATAGAAAAAATAGTATTAAGTAAACGTTTCATAAAAAATTTGGCGCACTCGACTATTAGACTAAGCTTGGTTTCGTGCGCTAAAATGGACCATTATCAAACTAGTTCTTTAACATACTATTATCAAAACTGATGCGTTAAAAAGTAAAGTAGATGTGGGTACTAAGATGCAGTGAAAATGTATGGTTTTTACAGTTTTAAATTTTTTTTACAGTGAGCTCGTAAAGTATCGAACAAATTCATTATTTCCTAAATGATACAGTTTGAGAAAATTTCTTCGGACACGTCGATTTTCTTTGTTAATACGTCAACGATAATTTTTTTAATTGGCAACTCATTTTTTTAACGGGTTTCAATAGATTTATTTTTTCTGAGTAAGAAAAAAATTAGAACTTGAATAGAAAAGTTTCCGAGATATTTTAAAAATATAAGTAAAAGTTGTGCAATTACACTAATTATCAAGAAAACTATAAACTATAGTTAGAAAATTTCGTACTTGTACTTAAAACGGTACTAGTCGAAAGATCAAAATCAGTTGTTTTAAATTTTTTTTTTTCCAAATACCAAATATAGAAGTGCTTACTTAAATAAAATTCAAATAAACAACACTTTTAACAATAATTGTCATTGTCGCATTTTTTCTTGAGTGTATGAAGTAATTGATTAAAATACAATAATAAGTTTGAATTTATAAATTAAATTATTCAAATGTATATATTCAAACATGAAGATCTTTAGTGAATATTATATTAAGTACTACGAAAAGCTTGTTATTGTTTCTACAAAATTATAATTGAACATTTCCTTAAATGAAATATTTAATTATTTAAATTTTATGATTATTACAAACGTTTTTCATTACCATTGTTGGGATAGTATTATTTATGACAAAGTTTAATTTCATAATCTAAGCATAATGGTAAAGATCTTCAAGTCTAAGAAAATCTAAAATTAAGAAAAGTGCACAGGACTATTTTGAGATTTTTAAATTATTTAAAGAATTTCTACAAACGTTTTATGCGTTGGCAGCTTGACGTAAGCATGACATTGCTATAACAATTGATAGGTATTTAATAAGATTTTTAATTTGCACACAAATCACAAATATTTCCACTTGACCACCCTTGCTGACCATCAAGTAAATTAGATATTGTTACTTGATGACTCAATTTTTCTATTAATTAACTATAACACTTATGTTCAGCAAATTTAAAAAAAAATTTAACTTACATTATATTTAATTTTCATAGTAGAACAAATCCAATTTTTAAATTTTACAAATTTGTTTTTTCAAAAACAGTGAACGTTTTTAAATTTTGGCATAAAAATGTTTTATAGTCACTATAAGAACGTAAAGTGTCCGCTTACAACAAAACGAATTGGATTCGTTTAATAAATGTTTTAACGATTTGTTGGGAGAGTGTCACGTTGGTGTTGAATAAAAAACAATTTTAGAAACTAAAATAAAATGGTAGTTTTGAATTAAATAAATAAATTTTGGTTCTTGAATGGCATTTGTTGTATTTCTTAGAGACTACCATTGAACATTAATGACATGGTTTTTAATTAAAGTGGTAGTTGTTTTACAAGTTTTTAGAAGTGGCGACTACGGGATTTGAACCAAGGACTTTTGGTGTAATGGAAGATCTATGTGGAAGACCTTTGGATACTACACCACGGCGGACTGCTTGTAAATTATGCTTAGTTAAAGTATCACATTCATACATTTTTAATATATGAAATTTCAATAAGCAAAAAATACTTTTTTATACAAAACAAATATTACATTTTTTTTAACCAGTAGAACAAAATTATAGAAAACTTGTAAAGTTGTAAGTTGTAAGACTTTGAGCTTGGATCGTCAAATAATACGTTGTTACCAATCTTTTTTTCCAACGGGTCCTGTTGGTAACAGCAATGTCAGAGTCTTATACTATATTAACAAACAAAGGAAAAAATAAGCGCCATTTTTTGTGTACCTGCAAAATTCTTGGTTCCGAGATACCAAGGGTGTTTATGAATCTACTGTTGAAGAAATTAGAAGAAAAGTAAACAACGAGAAAACGTAAAAAATTGGTTGTATATAATTTTTAATTGATAATAAAACAAATTCAGTAAATACTAGGCACAATTACACCGTCACATAAAGGAAACCGATTAACAATTGTATACTACTAGTTTTGTTTTCCAAAGAAATAAGAAAATTTTGTAAATTTTAAACACAAAGAATCATTAACGGAACCAAAAATATAAAGCAAAATCGATCAAACATTAACAATTGCATGCAGTCTTGAAAATTTAAATTAGAATAATAACGTAAGAGTTGCCCCTAAACCTGGAGCTTCTTGACGTAGTAGCTAGTAATAATTGCTGCTTCAGTAACATTAACCTGGACACTTACTTGCAATCGTCTACTAGACTTGGCCAAACTGGCTTTGAATATAATTAATATTTAAGGATACTCGATCGGATCAAGTCAACGTAAACTGTAATACTGAATAGCGAAACCAGCTGAAACCGATTGAAAGTACAGTATTAATTAAAGATCTTAGATACAATAAAAGTAGATGAAGGTTTAATATAAGTAATAAGGCTGAACATAATTAAATACAGCTGATTGCTTGATTTAAAGAAATACAAATATACTCAATGACAGCAGTGTTACACTCACTAGGAATAATTCCTTCAACTTAATTTTTTGACAATGTGGGAGTTTTACATAAAGAATGAAACATTTGCCAGAAATTTTATTGGCATGTAATCAAAAAAAAAAATTAATAACGTGTTTGGTCACCCCGTATCCGTACACTTTTGTACACGTCTAGGCATCGAGAAAATGTGATGGTTGATGTCTGTTTGTTGTACCTCGTTTTAAGCAATTTTAACTTGGTGGATTAACTGTGTTAAAGTCTGTGGAGGAGGATGCAAAGTGGACAGTATCCTCACCATCACATTCCACACATGTTTCATGAGTTTTAAATCCAGTGAACAGTGCCCACGGCAAAACAGTAACATCTGTTTCTTGGAGAAAGTCTAGAATTTGACGAGCAATGTGGGAACGTTTGGACGGCCATCTAGATAAGACAGTAAAGTGGTTTATAGGACATCATCGACATAACGGGCAGCTACTGTACTGAAGACAAATGGTGATCGGCTATCATAAGCAGTAGTCCTCCAAACCATTACTCCAATAGTCCTGTGTTTATGCCTTTTAACAGCAAACCTAGACAAAATTGCGATTTGTCGCTGCAAACGACATTATGCTATTTTGCCTCCAAATGCTGTCGTTTTCTGCATCAGCTTAAAAGTTGACGACAGTAGGCCGCAGTCAAAAGAAGCATTAATCGTAGACGGTATGAAAAAACTCCCAACGCTCAAATGCGGCGATACAGTGTACGCAAAGTAACAATTCTACTTTGTTTTTCAAACTATTTTTCAGCTCTGTGGTACGCCTCGGTTGACCAACTGGTCTTCTTTGTGTTCCTCTATCTTTTTCTGTCTACACACGACAAACACGCATTACCATCATTGAGTACAATTAACACGGCGGCCAATTTTGCGACAAGATAAACCAACATCTCAATAGGCAAAACTTCTACTCTTGTCAAAGTCGTTGACATGGTGCTAATTATGACATCTGCAAACTCAAGGCATTTGGTTACGCTTAGCACTAGTAGACGGAGGCACAATAACCGACTTCTTTACAAAAAACTAAGAAATAGGATGTTGTTGTTACGTGTTAATGGACGTTAGATGTTATTCCGCACGTCACATTTAGGAAAAATTTTTATTTTGATTTACGATTTGTTATGGGTACGAAATAAATAATAATTATTCCATGTTTTACGTCCGAAGTAATTTGATTTGGTGAGGAATCTGAAGATTATCAAACGTTACGTGTATGTTTACAATTAATGGATTTGTACGAATAAAAGATCAACCAACATAAAATACGGAAAATTTGGAAATTTAATACGCATTACATAAATGTCGCAATATTACACCTATGGACCGCCCCCAAAGTTTAATCGCGCAACTCGAGCTGAGATAAGGAAAACTTTAATGCTTTAAATACTTGACCTTGGAAATATGTTATGAATCTTACATACTTTATAATACACAATACAAATAAAAACTTAAAGAAATAACATAAAAAAATCAAATCATAAAACATTAATTAAATTAAAATTTCTAGTATTGATAAAATTTTCTTTAGCCCCACGTTGGGTGCCATTTGTAACAAAAAAATTACAAAACAAAATAAAAATTAAAATTTTAAATGCAAAAAAGAGCTAACCTGGTGCATTATTTGAAATTTGAATTCTTATTTTGCTTTCCAATTATTTTATACGTTACAAATGGCGCCCGTCGTGGTGCTAAAGAAAATTCTATCAATACTAGTACTTTTGCTTTAATTTTTTTGTGTTATGATTTGTTTATGTTTTTAAATGTTTTGTGTATTATAAGTAAATTAATATATTATGTAATATTTATTACTTATTCAAACATAAAGTAAAGTACGACTTGAAATATTACGTTTGATGTAATTGATTTCGATTTCCAATTTTTGTAATATGGAATTGTTTTTTGTATACGACGTTAGGTTTTAATGATTTTGTTTAGACATTTTGAATTTTCTGAATATGGAGCAAATCATTTATTGGTTATGAAATTATGTTTGAACTTTTGTGCCTTCTGTTTTACATAACGATTTTCAAAAGTTTTATTTGAATTATCAAATAATTTGTTTTTAAAAAGATTTATTTTATTTGAACAATAATTTTATCAACGTTGTTACATTAGTAGCAAAAACTAGTCTCCCTTTTTGATTCATAATTACAGTATTTATAAACTATCTTATCTAAAAGGAAATAGTTATATTATCTCTTGCGACTTCTGCAAGTCCTTGAATATAACTCAAATGAACGTTTCTCAATTTGAAGAATCTTTCAATTAATTTGCCTAATTCTGAGAATGTCATATTTGTAGTGTGCACTTGTGCGAATTCTTATCTTTTGAATTTAGAAAACTGATTTCTTCTGCTTACGCTTATAAATTTTTTAAATTTTAAGTTAATTTAAGAATTGCTTATGTCTGATTAGTTGTCTTTGTAGTAGTTTTCTAGTTGTAGGTTGACAATATTATGAGCAGATCCCGTGAAGCTCAAAAGTTTCCTCTTCTTAGATTATCTATCATCAATTGAAAGAGACTATAGTGATCTTAAGTAAATTCTATTTTTATTTGTACAGTTTGATTTTAGTGTTATAAGAAACACCGTGCATTGAAGGTTATTTGTTTGTTATCCGTTTCGTTTGGCAAGCTTTTTACTGCATTCAAAATTTTAAAATTTGAATTTTTATTTTCTTTTTCGATTTTTTATACGTGGTGCTCAATGTGGAGCTAGAGAAAATTCTATCAGTACTAAAAAATTCGGTTTGATTTTTTTGTTAGATAAGTTTTATAATTACATTTTAATTATGATGTTTACGTTTGATGTATTTTTGAGTTTCAATATTCATCTCAATTTATTTATAAAAGTATTGCGGCGTCCAAATTGTAAGTTTTCAAATTAAAAAGAAATTTAAGAGTACGACAGAATTCCTACCACCATAACTATAAATTTGTAAATATGTCTTATTGTTCTTGTTTTATGTATTTTATATATATTTTTTTAATTTAAATAATTTTACGTGAGAACCTGGTATTTTTGAATTTTTACTTTGCATTTTGATTTTGTTATACACATTATACATTTGGAAATTTAAGAATAGTTTCGAATGAGCACAAGGAACGGTTTCATCACTAAGTTTCAGATGAGATTTTCAGAGTAATGAAATGCGAGCATGTTGGTAGAGTACTACTAGTATTTGGTACGAGAAACTTCTACTGCACGCTACAAAAAGAAATTAAATTAATAATAATAAGGGGAGGTTACTCTCCTAAAAACGTTGGATTGAAGAAAACTTGGCTTATATTTCGATTTAGTATAACTTAAATAATTTAAAAAAGTTGAAAATCGAGTTGGATCGAAAAGCTCAAAATAAAAATAAATGTAGTAGGCTGTGACTAAATGTTGGGTAGTATTTTTGAATTATTTACGTCAAAAATTTACAGTTTCTATCATTTTATCGAAGGACACGTTATAAAGCTACTGTCGCAAACTCAATAATGAGTAAAATAAAAATAATACTATATACATAAGTAACCTTTGGGTTATTTGTCACCAAACCTATTGTTGCAGTTGTTACTCATAGTGCAAGACTTGCATTTTAATTATGATATTAATAACAATTATAATTTTTACCGTATCCGGGATAAATACCAAAACCACAATTATCTTATACACGTATGTTTGTGTTACGATCTTTTTGCATTACTTTTTAACGCATTTAGATTAACGTACATAGCAGTAAATAAGGTTAGCTACGTTTTGTAATTAAAAGAAACATGCCAATTGATTTGGTAATATTATGTTGGAAAAGGCGAAAGACAACTTTCACAAATATATAACACCGGTTTAATCGCCACCACGATATTAAAAACCATTATTGTCAAAAATACGGATAAACTTAAGGTAAGGTCACGGCCTCATCATCAATATTGTATGTTAGTGACCTCAACGGAAGGAAGGAAAGTGGGGAATACATCAAGGAGTTTGCAGTCTGAGGTTTATAGTTCTTGTACCTCAACGGTTTGCCACATTAAGTTAGCGCGCGTTCGTGAAGGTGCAAGGTGCGAATAGCGTATCTACAGGTTAATTCTTATGGTTACTATCGTAATAAAAGAAAACAAACAATTTTAACTAAACCACGAGTTAATTGTACTATACGGATTCGTGCCATTATCAATCTAAAGGTGTTTTTAATTATTGAGTAAGTACTTTTTTTTTATCTTAAGTGCACTGATGTAACGAGTGGGATTTAAAGAAGTCAATCAACTTACCAAAATATTTTTAAAATGATTGACGTACGTATCTGAATCCATAAATAAACGAACGATTTTGTACGTAGACCGGAGACTCGAACGCAACGTTAGACTACAAACCCGAAAAATTAATAACGATTTAACAGCGAGGACAAAAACGATTATTTTTCAAAAATGCATCATTAATTTTTCTTGTCTGAACCAAATTTAAGATCAATTTTTTATCTGCCAACACATTCTCGTTTTTACTTTTCTTATATAGACGTGGTTATTGTACATAAACTGGATTTTTCAACACTCCTTGTAGAAAAACTGCAACAGCTTTAGTTACAACATGTGGATATTTATAAATCTGACTTAATTAGAAATAAATTTTGTAACAGATTTATTGAACTTTGAGGTCGCAAAGAAAGTTAATTACATAATTATAGATTATCGTTTAGATTTTCAGAAATGTTCTTTTTTTATAAAATACGGTTGTTGCGTTTAAAAAATTTATAACAGTGGATTTACTGTTTTTTTGTAAATAAAAAAATTAAAAATCCGTTATCACTTATTATATCGTAACGAGGTTAAATTGTCCAAAATTGCTACTAACATGTAATTTTTGTTAGTGTTAAATGTAACAGTTAAGAAAAAAAATGCAATTAAGGTTACGGTGTTATGTTTAATGAGTTAATGACGGATAATAGCATTTTTCCTTGTTTTAGCGCTGTTTGTATCTAAACACAAATATAGCGTTTCTCCGATAATTTCAATTTTTTATAGGAACAAAGTTTTGTTATTGCAATATGTCTAAATTCTCGCGTTATCTTTAACAGGTTTTATCGGCTACTAATACTAGTATGTAAACGTGTTTACTCTGATAGTACTCTTGTGTTAATTGTAAACAAGTTTTGTAAAAAAAAAATATTACACTATACTTGTATACATTTTAATATTTTTTTACGCGGTATTTACAATTATAGCAAAAATATTTGGAGAACGTATTGGAACCTAATTAATAACAATTCATGTTAGTTTAGCAACATATTACAAACATTAGTTTTTATTGTTTAAGGGTATAATAATTTCTTGACGGTTAAAACTTTTAAACTCAAATTACATGTTTTAAAAAAGTATCAATGTTTTCAGAGCTTGCGTCAATTTTCTTTGATTTGGGGTTCAGCATTGTCTCCATGTTTGCTTCGCGTATTCTAGGAACTTTGTTTTAAATTATGACAACTTTTTTGTTCATACATTTCATAATTAAGTTTATTTAATTTAATAGATTTTGTTACTTTCATTTTAAATGAAAATAAACAGTTCAAAGGCGTTGCTTTATGCTTTCGCAAGCACTTTGCGGTAGTACTCCAAATGTTATTTTAAAAACTTTTAGACACCTTAATTTTTACAAAATTTGTATTTGTTGCATATGTACATTGGACATACTTTTAATTATTTTTAATTTTACCGGTTTTACATGAGTTGTTACGAAAAACTCAAATTTTGTCAAATAAAATAACAAAAAATATTGGAAAAAGATTTTTAATTAAGTTATTTAATAACTCTCATAGTATCTTACGTCAAAAATTTTTTTGTTGATTTCATCTTTAGGTTATTAAAAATTCTGATGTCAAGTAGCACTTTACGATTACACTTTTGTATTAAATTTCTAAATGAAAGTTCTAATTCCAAATATACTCAAATTGATTACTGATTAGGTAGTGGACACAATTTATTAATTAATTTAGAAACAACACCTGGATGAATGGCAACATAATTTATTTTTAATTAACACCGAAATGTTAATTTTTGGCAGTAAAGTTTTCTTTATCTTAAAGTGTTTTTGCAACTTTAATGTGAAATCAAAATAAGTAGGGTAAACCGAGGAGAGATGGACCACATATACTATAATTGATTCTATCTTTACTAATTATCATAATTAAATTATGTAAGAAGTTTAGCATTTGTTTAAGAGATTTAGTTACATTATTTGTGTATAAAACATAAAATATCACTTTTGCATAATTGAAAAAATAAAGACTCATTCATTTGCATGTGAAGTGAGTTTCACAAAAAGAACATTTATTTTTATATTTCGTGCAGGCGTTCACAAATAATGCACCGAAGTCTTCAATATTTTGTACTTGTGGTCGTTTGATAGTCTTTATCGCAAATGGCACATGTATTTAATAGTTTTAACACTGAGTCATGAATTGTCTCATGCAATTGTCTTCTTGTAGAAATACAGATGCATGCGAGAGAGATAAGAGAGAGAAAGAAAATATATATACATGGATTTTTATAAATCCATGCTTCTTTCAAAACAGGGTCGATGTTCCAAGCTCAAAATTATCTATATCCAACAAACTCAAATATACATAATCGTCAAAATTTTTCAACACCGCATGCACCTATGCTCGTCAATACACGATTGACACAACATTACTCACAAATGAGTACGACATATGATTCACAACTGTATGTTACTACACAAATTTCAAATCAAAGTTACAACCAAGCAGTATACTCACAATCAACAAGTTTTCTTGGAAACCAATGACAACCGTCACGCACAGTAAGAAAAGAAGTAAGGTTACATAATCTTGAATTGAATTTAAAAACCAGAGTTACTGGCTAGGTGATCCTATACCAACCAGCAACCGATATGACAAACTCGAAGAGGAGAACATGGACCAGAGCAACCAAAAACCGCTTATATTTATAATCTGTGTAAAGAATCTCAACCCACTCACAGAGTTACAGAAACAGCAAAGGATAAATACACAATAAAATCTCTAATTGGAGATCCAGTTAAAGTGCAGCCCTTGAAAAGTGCAATCTATACGACTATTGTTAAGCCAAGTATTAGCAAGAAGATCGAGTTCCATACATATAAATCCAAGCAAGAAAAAAGTTTTAAGATAGTACACACACCTCACCACTGGCATAAAAGAAATCAAGCTCAACTAACAAAAAAAGAACACAAGGCTATTAATATAGAAAGGAAGACAACTATTAGCCGTCATGCAAAATAATAATCTCAGTTACCTCTCCACAAGAGAATTTAATTTACCTACTGGTCTAGCGATCCAAATAAATTTCCAGACTTTTTGAAATTTTGCATTACTAAATTATAAAATTATGTTTTGAAATCATATTATACACCCGTTTAATAAGCATGCAGGGTAGGTAGATTACCGTATTGTATAATCCTGAAACGATAAAGATTATTTGTTCTGGCTGCGCCACCACCACCATATCTACTGTAGCTTCGTCTTTAACGATAGGAAACACAAACTGTTGGCAGTGTTTTTTTAAAAAAGTTTACAGTAAATTCTAGTTGACCATAGTGTACCGTTACCACTTGACCAACCTTATATTTTAAAGTTTTTTTAGTAGCAAATTTAACTAAAACGAAACTTTTTGCTTTAATGTCTCAAATTTCTGTAGTGACCTTTATGACTACTCTCTGTTAATGCAATTCTGTCTCCGCTATCATAGGAGTCACTTTCCTTGCTGTTTTGACCTATTTTGTATCGTTGTAAAAATATAGCTTTTAACCTTGTTTACTTTCTCACAAGGAAAGCTGTTTGTTTTCAATATTTTTCTTTCTCTTCTTCTTACTTCTTGAGAACTGGCGTGCCTGTTAAAATTTGGGTGGTTTTTCTTTTTCTTTGCTTGTATATTTTACCATCATTAAATTCTATTTTTGCTTTTGGATATGGGAGGATCATGCAAGACGTAATATCACTTGCCTTAAATTGTCGATACATTTTGGTATTACTACTTGATGGCATAACTTAATTTGAAGTAGCTCGGTTACCTTTGCTGCTAGAAATTCATGTTTCTCAAAAATGTATCTATTGAAAAGAAATATTTCTGTGTAACGAAATCCTGATGTTATATTTTGGCAACTGAATGCAAGTGGATAAGCTTGCCCAAATAATTCGGTTACATCATATGGAGAGATTTTTTTCCCTGGATGTTCGAGTAACCAACTCCTACAAGATTTCAATTTTAAGATATTTTGATTTGGCTTAGAACCTAGTGAGAGCTACTTTTAAACATTATTATAATAATGCTTTAAAGGGTCATATACTGTCCTGTCTAAAGGCTGAGTGCAATGGCTGGTATGGGGAGGAAGAGTTAATAGTGAAGTTTCCATTTTCTGTAGTTAGTTTTATTTCCTGAATACTAACATGGGCTTCATGGTTGTTTGTGATTGGAAGTACTCGAGAATTGGTTGAAGCATTCGAAAATTTAATGAAGTGCTGCAGCTGCTTCACAAATAACTCAGTATTTATCCAAACTGATAAATTTATATAAATATATTCAATGCAGTTATAAGATTGCAACATTTCTCAAAACAATAGAAAGTAACTCAAATAATAATGATAGCTAAGCTAAAGAGTTCTGCTTCCGTTAAATGATAAGAACAGTAAAAAGTATCCGATTTTGCTTACAGGGTAACTACTGGATTAGGCCGAAGTAACAGACAGTGCAACAGATGAGGGGCCTAGTGTTTTGTTTGATCTTCCATTTTACATCCCAAGTAATATTTGTATACGTAGCCTTTTTGTTCTTGCGCTGGTCGCACGTCGTCTACTTACCACAAATGTAGTAAAAGTATGGGATTGTAATAGCGAAGGCTTCCACGGCCGGAGTCTATACTAAGATAAGAACGTCTTCCGTGTCATTGTTGTAACCGCAGTTGCCAACGTTTTGCCCACTTTCGTACAGCTCGAAACCATTATTACGATTGAAGTTATTGAGATGTTTGATGATTTCTATGCTCTCTTGAAATTTCTTGTTATAAAAGAATGGAGATTTGGCAATCACCAAAACGTTATCAAAATCTATCTTGTGACCTGTAGTGAAATGATGTTCAGCAACCGCAGAGTTAGAAATATGCCTTTTCCTTATACAACGATCATGTTCTAAAATGCGAGTAATGACGGAACGACCGGTCTTACCAATTTAGAATAAACCACATGAACAAGGAATTTGGTATACACCTTGAGATGAAAATGTAGGAAATTGGCTTTTTTACTCTACATTCAAAAGGTTACAGATCAAATAGGAAAACTTCTTCGTAAGAATGATATCAAACCCATTTTCAACTCGACAGGCAAAACATCTCAGATTCTTCCTTCTCCCAAGGACAAATTTCCTACGTCTATTCATCTTTCGTTTACTGAATTACCTTATACCGAATCATCGAATCGTCTTATACGAAATCACTTGTTATTTCAACTGTTAATTAATAAAACACAGAACCACACTAGTACTTGTTTCCTCCGAATCAGACTGACGGGCCAACTAAATTGATAAGACATGTTGAATCCTGCCCGCATGCTATAGGTATGGAAAAGTTAGAACTTGTTCAAGTCCGCCTGTTTTTTTTTAATATCATATGAGTTTGAGCTATAATTTTAAATCTAGATTTGCTACGAAATTTTGAATGGCAAGATAGGAATCAGTGCACCCTATTACATAAAACTTGCGTTAATAAATAAAAACTTAATTTCTAATAAATCAACAAATAATGCAAGTCTTGGAAAAAAAAAACTGTTCAACGGTGTTTCTTGGCATACAGAGAGCTTTTGATAAGATGTGGAACAAAGAACCATGTTACAAAATGAAATTACCTACTACCATATCAATATTATGTTATCTTAAAATCTTTCCTAACTAATAGACAGTACTACATAAAATATCAGGATGCATTCTCAAACTTGTATATACAGGGTGTCTCAAAATTGCGGAGAAATAAAGCTCTATTTATATCTATACCAAAATGCACCGTTTGTTCGCAGTCCCGGATCGTCCAATAGACCAAGTATGCCTATGGAAGACAGTCGGAAATAACGCTGAAAGACCTCGACAAACACCCATTGCGACAGATACTGTTCTTCAAAGATTTAGTCAAAATCTTAAGACTAGTACAACAACATTGCAACGAGAGACTGTGATTCCAAAAAGCACTGAAAGTAAGATCTTTCGAGATCAATTACTTCGTCCATCCTACAACCAGCCAGTGCAAAAATTATTGACACTTAACCACGGATCACGTTTAAATTTTTAACAAATTGTTCAGGATCGCAGAGCAGTCGAACCTACACAATAAGCATATTTATGCAGACAAAAACCCACATACTGTTAAAGGTAGACAATATCACCGAGAATTAAATATTATTGTCTGGGTCGAAATTATTGACTATTTTATGGTTGAGCTGTTAACCTGATCGTCTGGATGACGCTAGTTTTGTTCTTTAATTTGCGTCAAAACATGTTTTTCATGCACGACGGTGCACCACGCACGTATCGTAAGAGAATATTTTATTGAACAATTTGCTAGTAGATGGATTGGTAGGGTACAAGAAGCACCGATTCAAAGGCCTCTGCGGTCTCTAGATTTAAATCAAATTAACGATTTCGAACAACTGTGTAAGAGAATTCAAAATGCTGTAAACGCACTACGAGAAAACGACGATGTTTTAAAAAGGGTGCATTTTAATTTTTTACCTCGAATTGATATCTGCATTAATGAAGGTGGAGGTCACATTGAATACTTGTAATACTTTGTGTCTACCACCAACTAAATTTTGTATTACAATTTTGTTAAACTTGTACTAATAGTATTAGTTGAGAGTATTTGAGAAAATTGCAAAACACGGATTTTTACAAAAGTCAAAAAATAAAGATTTAAAAAAATACAAGAGAGCGAGGGCGGTTTTAACTCTTCTACAATTATTTTTTTTTAATGCAGTTTTGCCAAATTTCATTAAACTTATACGCATTTCTGAACAGCGTAAAAAATGTAATTTCTTAAGTAGATTTTGAACTATTCTCGCGGACAAACGGTACATAAATAGGGTCCAATCGACTTATTTGACCTCTACAATGCGTGGTAGCTTTATTACCCAGCAGTTTTGGGACACCCTGTATATTACTTTTAAAAAAATTAATATTTATAAGTAACTGTTTAAATAAATTGTATTGACATGTGCAATACAATAGTCTTTAAATTACCCGCATTATTTTTTTGACGCTTAGGCATCAATAACTAGCCGCACCTTATAAAATTTACAAACAACAAAGTTGTCTCCGTACATTTAAAAATCATAATAAAAAAATAATAAAAACCACATATAAATTCTAGATTTGGATAAAACTTTAGAATAATTTAAAAAAACTTTAGACTGAACTACGTCTAAAATTTTTAAGCTCGAAAAAAAAATTTCAAATATTTTGTTCCTAATACCAGTAGTGTTTAAAATAATATAACAATATGCGGTTGTTTACGAAATTCTTACTTAAAAAGGTTTGAATTCAATTACGATTTTTAAAAATTTGAATTTTTTTATGTCGATATTTTATTTATTCTAAAAATTACATAAGTATTAGTCTTTTTAAGTTAATTAAATTGAGCGATTCTTATTCAAATTTATTTTAAAGTGTATTATAATTTTTATTACAAACGTATACAAACAAAGTTTAATTATTGTAAAAAAGGCAATAAAATGTAATTATCGATGTCGTAAATCTAATTATGCTCATCGTAAGAGCTAATTAACATAATTATAAATTCGGTAGCACACAAAACCGTTAATTTATAGCATTTTAAATAATTTATTCGTTGGTAAAATGATGAAGTTGTAAACGTAAAAGTGTTACGTCTGTATATTTTTGACACTTGTTGATTATTGCGTCTTCGGTTTTATTTAAATATTATGCATTGGTTTTTTAAGCTTTTGTTGGTTATTAAAATCGGTTCTGTTCTATTAAACTTGTTTTCTCTTTTTAAACTAAATTGTGTTACACTATTAGTACAATTTGGTTCAGGTTTAACATTTTATTACTTTGTAGATGCCATTTTCACACACATGATTTTACTTTTTTTTTGAATGAAGGATACATAATTTAATTGAACAGCAGCATTCGATCCAGGAAGTAAGAGAAAGTAATAGTTTATACTAATTAGAAATACAATACTAACAGTAAGAGGAATTTTTTTACATTAGTAGAATCTTTAACGTTGCTTTATATCTTAGCTTCCTGATTGG
Organism: Aquatica leii; assembly: GCA_035610365.1. Lineage (NCBI taxonomy): Eukaryota > Metazoa > Arthropoda > Insecta > Coleoptera > Lampyridae > Aquatica > Aquatica leii. The sequence goes on along the minus strand of CM069436.1, from coordinate 93,657,346 downwards.
CTTCGTGCAATTACAGTTTAAACCATATGCTTGATTATAGAGAGCAATTTAGAATTAGCTTTAACTTTCAAAATAATATTTACGATTATTGGCTTTAGAAATTATACATTTCGTTCAAAGTAAGTATATTACAAAAGTGTATTTATGGAAGTTGCTCTAATTATACAATAAAAAATTACTAAAAATCTCTAAGAACAACTACAAATCTTAAATGCATTTTTCAAGACTTTGTGTTAACATTGTTAAATCGTAATAAAAGTTGATGTTGAAATGAACTTGATATGATTATCAGTTAAGGTAATACTACAGTAATCAAAATTTTCAGAAATATTTATAGATTACATTTGGAGATTGTGTGAAAAGAAATTTGTGTATTACTGGGCGATTCACAGTGATCATTTTTTGGAAACTTAAGTAATTGTTAAAGATACATTCAACTGAAATATTTTCAGTGTCAAAATACTTCTAGGTACCGTGTCTGTGAAGTTAGTACGACATTCTATAAATACAAAAAAAATAACAAGAGTTTCAATATCACTTTTTATAGTTCTATAGTTCCTGATAAAAATTAAAAAAAGCTCCGCATTTCTTACCTTAAAAAAACGAAATTGTAAAAATGTCGTACTAACTTCGTAAATCTAGCACGACAACCTCCTCTCTAAAGTACTAAAACGCGTTGAAAATTACTATTTTTGACAAAAGTTCTGAATAGTTTTGATCAAGTTAAGTATATATAAATAATTTTAGATCACTATTTTAACAATTCACTATTTTTAATAAATTTCTAATATTCAGGCACAACACGACATTTTGTGAAAATGTATCGTGCTGATGGTTTTCCTTAGTTTTAATAGAAATTTCACACAGTTCTGAAAGAGTTTTATGCATTAGAAACATTTTAAAGAAAAGTTCCAACTGAGTACTATTTTTTAAACAATTTTCAAAAATTACGTCTGGCACCACATTTTGTGAAAATGTGTCGTGCTGATGATTTTTCTTAGTTTTAATAGAAATTTCACACAGTTCTATAAGAGTTCTATGCATTAGAAACATTTTAAAAAAAAGTTCCATCTGATTACTATTTTTTAGACAATTTTCAAAAATTACGTCTGTTACGACATTTTGTGAAAATGTGTCGTGCTGATGATTTTTCGCAATTTTGATAGAAATTTTACACAGTTCTATAAGAGTTCTATGCATTAGAAACATTTTAGAGAAAATTTCCAACTGAATACTATTTTTAAAAACAATTTTCAAAAATTACGTCTAGCACATTGTGTGAAAATGTGTCGTGCTGATGATTTTCCGCAATTTTAATAATAATTTAACACAGTTTTATATGAGTTCTACGTTTTAGAAACATTTTTAAAAAAAATTCCAACTGATTGTTATTTTTTAAACAATTTTCAAAAATTACGTCTGGGACAACATTTTGTGAAAATATGTGTAGTGCTGATGATTTTCCGCAATTTTAGTGGAAATTTTACACAGTTCTATGCATTAGAAACATTTTAAAGAAAAGTTCCAACTGATTATTATTTTTTAAACAATTTTCAAAAATTACGTTACGACATTTTGTGAAAATGTCGTGCTGAGCGTGAATATTATAAATTTATTCAAAATTGTTAATTGTTAAAATAGTGATCTAAAATTACACTTATATAGTTAACTTGACCTGAACTATTCAGAACTCTTGTCAAAAATAGTAATTTTCAACGCGTTTTAGTACTTTAGAGAGGAGAGGGTGTCGTGCTAGATTTGCGAAGTTAGCACGACATTTTTACAATTTGGTTTTTTTAAGGTAAGAAATGCGACGTTTTTTAAATTTTTTATCAGGAACTGTAAAACTATGAAAAGTGCTATTAGAACTCGTATTAATTAAAAAAAAAATTTTTTACAGAATGTCGTGCTGAGCGTGAATATTATAAATTTATTCAAAATTGTTAATTGTTAAAATAGTGATCTGAAATTATACATAGATACTTAACTTGACCGGAACTATTCAGAACTCTTGTCAAAACTAGTAGTTTTCAACGCGTTTTAGTACTTTAGAGAGGAGGGTGTCGTGCTAGATTTGCGAAGTCAGCACGACATTTTTACAATTTGGTTTTTTTAAGGTAAGATTTGCGACATTTTTTAAATTTTTTATCAGGAACTGTAGAACTATGAAAAGTGCTATTAGAACTCGTATTAATTAAAAAAAAAATTTTTTACAGAATGTCGTGCTGAGCGTGAATATTATAAATTTATTCAAAATTGTTAATTGTTAAAATAGTGATCTGAAATTATACATAGATACTTAACTTGACCGGAACTATTCAGAACTCTTGTCAAAACTAGTAGTTTTCAACGCGTTTTAGTACTTTAGAGAGGAGGGTGTCGTGCTAGATTTGCGAAGTTAGCACGACATTTTTACAATTTGGTTTTTTTAAGGTAAGATTTGCGACATTTTTTAAATTTTTTATCAGGAACTGTAGAACTATGAAAAGTGCTATTAGAACTCGTATTAATTAAAAAAAAAATTTTTTACAGAATGTCGTGCTGAGCGTGAATATTATAAATTTATTCAAAATTGTTAATTGTTAAAATAGTGATCTGAAATTATACATAGATACTTAACTTGACCGGAACTATTCAGAACTCTTGTCAAAACTAGTAGTTTTCAACGCGTTTTAGTACTTTAGAGAGGAGGGTGTCGTGCTAGATTTGCGAAGTCAGCACGACATTTTTACAATTTGGTTTTTTTAAGGTAAGATTTGCGACATTTTTTAAATTTTTTATCAGGAACTGTAAAACTATGAAAAGTGCTATTAGAACTCGTATTAATTAAAAAAAAATTTTTTACAGAGTATCGTGCTGAGCGTGAATATTATAAATTTATTCAAAATTGTTAATTGTTAAAATAGTGATCTGAAATTATACATAGATACTTAACTTGACCGGAACTATTCAGAACTCTTGTCAAAACTAGTAGTTTTCAACGCGTTTTAGTACTTTAGAGAGGAGGGTGTCGTGCTAGATTTGCGAAGTCAGCACGACATTTTTACAATTTGGTTTTTTTAAGGTAAGATTTGCGACATTTTTTAAATTTTTTATCAGGAACTGTAGAACTATGAAAAGTGCTATTAGAACTCGTATTAAAAAAAAAAATTTTTACAGAATGTCGTGCTGAGCGTGAATATTATAAATTTATTCAAAATTGTTAATTGTTAAAATAGTGATCTGAAATTATACATAGATACTTAACTTGACCGGAACTATTCAGAACTCTTGTCAAAACTAGTAGTTTTCAACGCGTTTTAGTACTTTAGAGAGGAGGGTGTCGTGCTAGATTTGCGAAGTTAGCACGACATTTTTACAATTTGGTTTTTTTAAGGTAAGATTTGCGACATTTTTTAAATTTTTTATCAGGAACTGTAGAACTATGAAAAGTGCTATTAGAACTCGTATTAATTAAAAAAAAAATTTTTTACAGAATGTCGTGCTGAGCGTGAATATTATAAATTTATTCAAAATTGTTAATTGTTAAAATAGTGATCTGAAATTATACATAGATACTTAACTTGACCGGAACTATTCAGAACTCTTGTCAAAACTAGTAGTTTTCAACGCGTTTTAGTACTTTAGAGAGGAGGGTGTCGTGCTAGATTTGCGAAGTCAGCACGACATTTTTACAATTTGGTTTTTTTAAGGTAAGATTTGCGACATTTTTTAAATTTTTTATCAGGAACTGTAAAACTATGAAAAGTGCTATTAGAACTCGTATTAATTAAAAAAAAATTTTTTACAGAGTATCGTGCTGAGCGTGAATATTATAAATTTATTCAAAATTGTTAATTGTTAAAATAGTGATCTGAAATTATACATAGATACTTAACTTGACCGGAACTATTCAGAACTCTTGTCAAAACTAGTAGTTTTCAACGCGTTTTAGTACTTTAGAGAGGAGGGTGTCGTGCTAGATTTGCGAAGTTAGCACGACATTTTTACAATTTGGTTTCTTTAAGGTAAGAAATGCGACATTTTTTAAATTTTTTATCAGGAACTGTAGAACTATGAAAAGTGCTATTAGAACTCGTATTAATTAAAAAAAAATTTTTTTACAGAATGTCGTGCTAAGCGTGAATATTATAAATTTATTTAAAATTGTTAATTGTTAAAATAGTGATCTAAAATTACACTTATATAGTTAACTTGACCTGAACTATTCAGAACTCTTGTCAAAACTAGTAGTTTTCAACGCGTTTTAGTACTTTAGAGAGGAGGGTGTCGTGCTAGATTTGCGAAGTCAGCACGACATTTTTACAATTTGGTTTTTTTAAGGTAAGATTTGCGACATTTTTTAAATTTTTTATCAGGAACTGTAGAACTATGAAAAGTGCTATTAGAACTCGTATTAATTAAAAAAAAAATTTTTTACAGAATGTCGTGCTGAGCGTGAATATTATAAATTTATTCAAAATTGTTAATTGTTAAAATAGTGATCTGAAATTATACATAGATACTTAACTTGACCGGAACTATTCAGAACTCTTGTCAAAACTAGTAGTTTTCAACGCGTTTTAGTACTTTAGAGAGGAGGGTGTCGTGCTAGATTTGCGAAGTTAGCACGACATTTTTACAATTTGGTTTTTTTAAGGTAAGATTTGCGACATTTTTTAAATTTTTTATCAGGAACTGTAGAACTATGAAAAGTGCTATTAGAACTCGTATTAATTAAAAAAATTTTTACAGAATGTCGTGCTGAGCGTGAATATTATAAATTTATTCAAAATTGTTAATTGTTAAAATAGTGATCTGAAATTATACATAGATACTTAACTTGACCGGAACTATTCAGAACTCTTGTCAAAACTAGTAGTTTTCAACGCGTTTTAGTACTTTAGAGAGGAGGGTGTCGTGCTAGATTTGCGAAGTCAGCACGACATTTTTACAATTTGGTTTTTAAGGTAAGATTTGCGACATTTTTTAAATTTTTATCAGGAACTGTAAAACTATGAAAAGTGCTATTAGAACTCGTATTAATTAAAAAAATTTTTACAGAATGTCGTGCTGAGCGTGAATATTATAAATTTATTCAAAATTGTTAATTGTTAAAATAGTGATCTGAAATTATACATAGATACTTAACTTGACCGGAACTATTCAGAACTCTTTGTCAAAACTAGTAGTTTTCAACGCGTTTTAGTACTTTAGAGAGGAGGGTGTCGTGCTAGATTTGCAGAAGTCAGCACGACATTTTTACAATTTGGTTTTTAAGGTAAGATTTGCGACATTTTTAAATTTTTATCAGGAACTGTAAAACTATGAAAAGTGCTATTAGAACTCGTATTAATTAAAAAAAAATTTTTTACAGAATGTCGTGCTGAGCGTGAATATTATAAATTTATTCAAAATTGTTAATTGTTAAAATAGTGATCTGAAATTATACATAGATACTTAACTTGACCGGAACTATTCAGAACTCTTGTCAAAACTAGTAGTTTTCAACGCGTTTTAGTACTTTAGAGAGGAGGGTGTCGTGCTAGATTTGCGAAGTCAGCACGACATTTTTACAATTTGGTTTTTTTAAGGTAAGATTTGCGACATTTTTTAAATTTTTTATCAGGAACTGTAAAACTATGAAAAGTGCTATTAGAACTCGTATTAATTAAAAAAAAATTTTTTACAGAATGTCGTGCTGAGCGTGAATATTATAAATTTATTCAAAATTGTTAATTGTTAAAATAGTGATCTGAAATTATACATAGATACTTAACTTGACCGGAACTATTTAGAACTCTTGTCAAAACTAGTAGTTTTCAACGCGTTTTAGTACTTTAGAGAGGAGGGTGTCGTGCTAGATTTGCGAAGTCAGTACGACATTTTTACAATTTGGTTTTTAAGGTAAGATTTGCGACATTTTTTAAATTTTTATCAGGAACTGTAAAACTATGAAAAGTGCTATTAGAACTCGTATTAATTAAAAAATTTTTACAGAATGTCGTGCTGAGCGTGAATATTATAAATTTATTCAAAATTGTTAATTGTTAAAATAGTGATCTGAAATTATACATAGATACTTAACTTGACCGGAACTATTCAGAACTCTTGTCAAAACTAGTAGTTTTCAACGCGTTTTAGTACTTTAGAGAGGAGGGTGTCGTGCTAGATTTGCGAAGTCAGCACGACATTTTTACAATTTGGTTTTTTTAAGGTAAGATTTGCGACATTTTTTAAATTTTTTATCAGGAACTGTAAAACTATGACAAGTGCTATTAGAACTCGTATTAATTAAAAAAAAAATTTTTTACAGAATGTCGTGCTGAGTGTGAATATTATAAATTTATTCAAAATTGTTAATTGTTAAAATAGTGATCTGAAATTATACATAGATACTTAACTTGACCGGAACTATTCAGAACTCTTGTCAAAACTAGTAGTTTTCAACGCGTTTTAGTACTTTAGAGAGGAGGGTGTCGTGCTAGATTTGCGAAGTCAGCACGACATTTTTACAATTTGGTTTTTTTAAGGTAAGATTTGCGACATTTTTTAAATTTTTTATCAGGAACTGTAAAACTATGACAAGTGCTATTAGAACTCGTATTAATTAAAAAAAAAATTTTTTACAGAATGTCGTGCTGAGCGTGAATATTATAAATTTATTCAAAATTGTTAATTGTTAAAATAGTGATCTGAAATTATACATAGATACTTAACTTGACCGGAACTATTCAGAACTCTTGTCAAAACTAGTAGTTTTCAACGCGTTTTAGTACTTTAGAGAGGAGGGTGTCGTGCTAGATTTGCGAAGTCAGCACGACATTTTTACAATTTGGTTTTTTTAAGGTAAGATTTGCGACATTTTTAAATTTTTATCAGGAACTGTAAAACTATGACAAGTGCTATTAGAACTCGTATTAATTAAAAAAAAAATTTTTTACAGAATGTCGTGCTGAGCGTGAATATTATAAATTTATTCAAAATTGTTAATTGTTAAAATAGTGATCTGAAATTATACATAGATACTTAACTTGACCGGAACTATTCAGAACTCTTGTCAAAACTAGTAGTTTTCAACGCGTTTTAGTACTTTAGAGAGGAGGGTGTCGTGCTAGATTTGCGAAGTCAGCACGACATTTTTACAATTTGGTTTTTTTAAGGTAAGATTTGCGACATTTTTTAAATTTTTTATCAGGAACTGTAAAACTATGAAAAGTGCTATTAGAACTCGTATTAATTAAAAAAAAAAAATTTTACAGAATGTCGTGCTGAGCGTGAATATTATAAATTTATTCAAAATTGTTAATTGTTAAAATAGTGATCTGAAATTATACATAGATACTTAACTTGACCGGAACTATTCAGAACTCTTGTCAAAACTAGTAGTTTTCAACGCGTTTTAGTACTTTAGAGAGGAGGGTGTCGTGCTAGATTTGCGAAGTCAGCACGACATTTTTACAATTTGGTTTTTTTAAGGTAAGATTTGCGACATTTTTTAAAGTTTTTATCAGGAACTGTAAAACTATGAGAAGTGCTATTATAACTCGTATTAAATAAAAAAAAAATTTTTTACAGAATGTCGTGCTGAGCGTGAATATTATAAATTTATTCAAAATTGTTAATTGTTAAAATAGTGATCTGAAATTATACATAGATACTTAACTTGACCGGAACTATTCAGAACTCTTGTCAAAACTAGTAGTTTTCAACGCGTTTTAGTACTTTAGAGAGGAGGGTGTCGTGCTAGATTTGCGAAGTCAGCACGACATTTTTACAATTTGGTTTTTTTAAGGTAAGATTTGCGACATTTTTTAAATTTTTTATCAGGAACTGTAGAACTATGAAAAGTGCTATTAGAACTCGTATTAATTAAAAAAAAAAAGTTTTACAGAATGTCGTGCTGAGCGTGAATATTATAAATTTATTCAAAATTGTTAATTGTTAAAATAGTGATCTGAAATTATACATAGATACTTAACTTGACCGGAACTATTTAGAACTCTTGTCAAAACTAGTAGTTTTCAACGCGTTTTAGTACTTTAGAGAGGAGGGTGTCGTGCTAGATTTGCGAAGTCAGTACGACATTTTTACAATTTGGTTTTTTTAAGGTAAGATTTGCGACATTTTTTAAATTTTTTATCAGGAACTGTAAAACTATGAAAAGTGCTATTAGAACTCGTATTAATTAAAAAAAAAATTTTTTACAGAATGTCGTGCTGAGCGTGAATATTATAAATTTATTCAAAATTGTTAATTGTTAAAATAGTGATCTGAAATTATACATAGATACTTAACTTGACCGGAACTATTCAGAACTCTTGTCAAAACTAGTAGTTTTCAACGCGTTTTAGTACTTTAGAGAGGAGGGTGTCGTGCTAGATTTGCGAAGTCAGCACGACATTTTTACAATTTGGTTTTTTTAAGGTAAGATTTGCGACATTTTTTAAATTTTTTATCAGGAACTGTAAAACTATGACAAGTGCTATTAGAACTCGTATTAATTAAAAAAAAAATTTTTTACAGAATGTCGTGCTGAGCGTGAATATTATAAATTTATTCAAAATTGTTAATTGTTAAAATAGTGATCTGAAATTATACATAGATACTTAACTTGACCGGAACTATTCAGAACTCTTGTCAAAACTAGTAGTTTTCAACGCGTTTTAGTACTTTAGAGAGGAGGGTGTCGTGCTAGATTTGCAGAAGTCAGCACGACATTTTTACAATTTGGTTTTTAAGGTAAGATTTGCGACATTTTTAAATTTTTATCAGGAACTGTAAAACTATGACAAGTGCTATTAGAACTCGTATTAATTAAAAAATTTTTACAGAATGTCGTGCTGAGCGTGAATATTATAAATTTATTCAAAATTGTTAATTGTTAAAATAGTGATCTGAAATTATACATAGATACTTAACTTGACCGGAACTATTCAGAACTCTTGTCAAAACTAGTAGTTTTCAACGCGTTTTAGTACTTTAGAGAGGAGGGTGTCGTGCTAGATTTGCGAAGTCAGCACGACATTTTTACAATTTGGTTTTTTTAAGGTAAGATTTGCGACATTTTTTAAATTTTTTATCAGGAACTGTAAAACTATGAAAAGTGCTATTAGAACTCGTATTAATTAAAAAAAAAATTTTTTACAGAATGTCGTGCTGAGCGTGAATATTATAAATTTATTCAAAATTGTTAATTGTTAAAATAGTGATCTGAAATTATACATAGATACTTAACTTGACCGGAACTATTCAGAACTCTTGTCAAAACTAGTAGTTTTCAACGCGTTTTAGTACTTTAGAGAGGAGGGTGTCGTGCTAGATTTGCGAAGTCAGCACGACATTTTTACAATTTGGTTTTTTTAAGGTAAGATTTGCGACATTTTTTAAATTTTTTATCAGGAACTGTAAAACTATGACAAGTGCTATTAGAACTCGTATTAATTAAAAAAAAAATTTTTTACAGAATGTCGTGCTGAGCGTGAATATTATAAATTTATTCAAAATTGTTAATTGTTAAAATAGTGATCTGAAATTATACATAGATACTTAACTTGACCGGAACTATTCAGAACTCTTGTCAAAACTAGTAGTTTTCAACGCGTTTTAGTACTTTAGAGAGGAGGGTGTCGTGCTAGATTTGCGAAGTCAGCACGACATTTTTACAATTTGGTTTTTTTAAGGTAAGATTTGCGACATTTTTTAAATTTTTTATCAGGAACTGTAGAACTATGAAAAGTGCTATTAGAACTCGTATTAATTAAAAAAAAAATTTTTTACAGAATATCGTGCTGAGCGTGAATATTATAAATTTATTCAAAATTGTTAATTGTTAAAATAGTGATCTGAAATTATACATAGATACTTAACTTGACCGGAACTATTCAGAACTCTTGTCAAAACTAGTAGTTTTCAACGCGTTTTAGTACTTTAGAGAGGAGGGTGTCGTCCTAGATTTGCGAAGTTAGCACATTTTTACAATTTGGTTTTTTTAAGGTAAGAAATGCGGCATTTTTTAAATTTTTTATCAGGAACTGTAGAACTATGAAAAGTGCTATTAGAACTCGTAATAATTAAAAAAAAATTTTTTACAGAATGTCGTGCTGAGCGTGAATATTATAAATTTATTCAAAATTGTTAATTGTTAAAATAGTGATCTAAAATTATCCATATATATTTAACTTGACCGGAACTATTTAGAACTCTTGTCAAAACTAGTAGTTTTTGACGCGTTTTAGTACTTTAGAGAGGATGGTGTCGTGCTAGATTTGCGAAGTTAGCACGACATTTTTACAATTTCATTTTTTTAAGGTAAGAAATGCGGAACTTTTTTTAATTTGTATCAGGAACTGTAGTAGAACTATGAAAAGTGCTATTTTTTTGTATTTATAGAATGTCGTGCTAACTTCACAGACACTTAGGTACCTACGTCTAATAGATAACCTTCTAGTGTATATTGAGTTATATATGATCATATACACAAACATAATGTTTTGTAAGATTTTAAGCTGAAAGAAACCCTCCCCCTCCTCCCAAGCAAGAAAATATTCGATTTCCATCGAGAAACTTCGGCAGCACAAAAAATATTATTCTTTTCGGGCGGATACAAAAAAAATCTAATAAAAGTGACGATTTATGGGTGGCATTAACCTATGCGTTTATGGTTGAGCAGGCTTGAGTTTTTAATGTTTAAACCAGGTTTTGGACTTGTTATTGCTTTGCGGACTGCTTGTTTTAGGAGCTGGTCCGTTTTTTATTTTCTTCTACAACACGCTGACCTGGGATCCAGCATAACTTTACTGTGTCTCTTTGGCCCAAAGTTTGAAGTTTCCATGTATTGACTAGTTTCAACGAGGTACTAAATGCATTCAACGCTTTCAGTGCTGCTTGACTGTTTGTAAGAATACATATATTTTCATTGTACAATTCTTTTTTTATACTGATGTTTATGCATATGTTAATAGTCTGCATTTCAGCTTGAAAGATGTTGCATAGTTTTCCTAGACTGTTTCTCTTGTTGGCTCTAGGATTGGTGCTGTATACACCAAATCATGAGACCCTTTAAGTTTAGATGTATCCGTGTAAAACATAATGTTATTTGTTGGAGTTGGTAGTTGGTTCAGCCAACCAATGTGAACTGTGTAGTTTTTTTCACAGACTTTGTTTATTAAGTCAGAGCTCCTTTTTAGTATTGAATTTTTGATGTGTGACATGATTATTCTCTAGGCACTACTCTTCGGTTATTTTTAATGCTGTTTTAATTGCATTGTCTACAGTACTATGGGCATTTGCCACGTATCAGTATGACAATGTCATCGAGATCTCCTTGAGCCTTATAGCCTCTGTTGTTTAGCAGTGGGTGAGCAGTTCATCGACTATGAGGAGCGGAGAGAATACTTCTCCTTGTAGACATCTCCTTGTTGCGTATACTGTTTTTTTGCCAAAGGATTTGACTTTCACAGTTTTTGTATTAAGCATTGTTATAGTACATCTTATCGTACTATTATCGATCTGATGATTTGTCATTGCCCTTTTCACGTAATGTTGTCGAAGGCTTTTTGTATATCTAAAAATGCTTCAATTGCACATTTCTTACTTTCCATAACTTTTTCAATTTTTTCCACCAGTGGTGTAGTGCTGTCTTACATTACTTTCTTGTTTGGTAAACCATTTGTTTCAATGAAAGGAAGAAGGAATGACGTTAGGCTAATGAGATTTAACTTCTGCTTTTACTTGGTTTTGGGATGAATACCACTTAAATCGATCTTTAGGTTTGGTAGACGTAGATCTGCCTGGAACATGTCTCTGAGTGAGCTAAGTATTATATTTATCTTTTTCTGTAGCATCACGGGCTGTGTGCCATCGTTACCAGCGGATTTAAAAGGAATAAAAAGGCTAATTGCACATTTTATCTTTTCTTTGCTGTTTTTGTTCTTTTCCAATCTTTCCTTCTAGAAGTATGCTTGGTTTAGACGAAATTAGGTTGTTCCACTGCTCCGGGTAAATAAGTTTTTATCAAAAGAAATATTGTTTTTCTATTCTCTGCTTTATTTCTTAAGCGTGCCTATTGGGCTTATGGCTTGCTTTGAGATAATTTTGTAGTCTAGCTGTGGACACATGGTCTCTACCTCATCGCAGAATTTTTTCTAGTTACTTTGGTTTTCCAGTTTGGTCGCTTTGTACTTATTGAACAGACGCTTTACTTCTTGTCTGATTCTTTCTAAGTCTTTGTTTTGCCAATTTGTGTGTTTTTTTAAATTTTTGTTGACTAGGGACTATTAGAGGACACCTACTCTGAAAGGATTCTATCATAGCATCTTTTATTTGATCCCGATTAAAGTCTAGCACTACTTTATTAGATGATCTCAACTGTTGGAGCTTTTGTTTATATAGGTCCCAATCTGTTTTTCTTGGGTTATAGTATGCTCTTTAGCTTACTTTCTGTTGGGACAGTTCGAAACTAATCCAATTATGGTCAGATAGTGATGGCTTATCTATTGTTCACTGTCTGGCTGATATTTATAGTCGTAATAATAAAATCTATAACTTCCTGTCTGTTAGAGGTAAGAAAAGTTAGTATATTGACTACATTATTGCAGTCGGAGCTACCCCAAGTGGTGTGGTGTGCGTCGCAGCCTAGGATGAGCTCTAGATCGTCTTGTGAAACTGACAATAATAGTATCTCTAATTCCTCGTTGGGAGGTGACTCCTAGTAACAGGATGGGAGGTAGATTTAACTTATAATGGCTTGATTATTACCTTTTTCGTTATGTTATTTTATTTTTACCGTGGTAATATCTCTAGAACAGAATTCCATTAGTGGTATAAAGTCAAGATAATTTTTTATTATAATGCATGTTCTAGGATTTGCATGATTATAAAAAAGTTTAGTTTTAGCATCCTATAAGTCACGGATCTTTCCTTTGACTATCCACGGTTCCTAAATAACTGCTTTCTGCATATATTTGCACTAGCTGCTTTATATTGGTGTAGATTATTTTATAATAGTTGCGTTGGTTTTATTTTTTTTTATTATAACAAATTTAATTTTGTATAAACTATAGCTGTACGTTTAGCCAAAAAACACTGTTAATATATCAAGCCTTAAACTTATATATGTATATATATGCGTACATACATATATATAACAAACAAAAAATGTTTGTACATTTGCATTTAATAGGTTTTCAAGGAACCATGGAATGTAATTTGTTGAACGTATAATTTTTTATGCGCTTTTTTCAAATACCGTTATGGATCTTAAGAGTGCACTCCTTACTTAAGTCGTTTTAAATTCAAATTTATGCTCGTATGTATCGTAAAACAAGCTATCTAACATCAAGATAAAATCTATGCACTTTATAAAAATTCAACTCATACTCTTCAAATCGATGTTTAAAATACTTGGTGTAATTAGTTAGCTTAAAGAAGACATGACGCAATAAGTATTTCTTCTTTCAATTTTTCTTCAGCGTAATAACGTAGCGGCCAAGGCTTGACCATTTAAAGACAAGAAGGGCACCCGCATAGATGAATACTTTTTTTATGTGCGTTTAAAATTGAAAAGGTCAAGAATTTGTAATATAGTTACATACCAAACATTTTATGCTTGTCTTTTGCACAAGAAAATGCGCTCGTAATACGAGGCACGCTTTTAAAAACAACTAATTGGATGACCAGTAAATCAATTACAGGTAAATACAGAATGCGTTTTTTAAATACATACAAACGTATTGTAGGTAAAAATTTAACTACCAGCGGGTGATAGGCGATAAAAGCTAGTTTACTAAAATGGAAAATACACAGAGCGTCGAAAAAAAAATACGTAGTCGTAACTACAGATTTTTATCAATTTTTTTTCGATTTATTTCCCATATAAGTAAATGAACATAAACCGAAGATATAATACGACCTATGTACAAAATTTTTATTATACATATAAATTTAATTATTTTTTGACGTTTTTGTAATTAAAAGCTACATTTGTTTTCTAATTGAACAAGATATTAAAGGTGTTGATATTTCGTTTGCGTAGGATTAATTTTATTAGATAAGTTTTATAATCTAGCTTAGTTTAACGTGTGGTAAATAATTATGTAGTAGAATCACGTCGTGGTTACAAGCGTTGGCAAAACAATATTCATGAAATTTGGTGTGATGCAAATACTAACTTTTGTCGTATTACAAATTATACTATTAAAAGACTACTCCATTTTTTGTAAATAAATTTGCGGCTACTTACACGTATAAAAATAGACCCACCTTAAATGAAACGTTGCTTTTATCGGTATTCTATGTATATGCCGCTGTGTACATAAGAAATTTACATATTATGTCACATTTGTTCAATAAACTTCGCTGTTTACTTTGTACAACGTAGGTTAGTTTTTTGCAAATTACTAATAAAGCAGCTAATAAAATTCTAAAACAAACATTCGCATTGTGCATTTAGTTTTTATAAATTAACAGTAAGTTGTTAGAAAATTAATATTGCAAGTCGTTTTGCGGTTTTAATTTGAGGTTTTACTTTAGTAATTTTGCTAGTGAATACATTTTAAAAAGCACTATTATATTACAAAATTGTTTTTTTTTTGAGACAATTTTTTGTTACTGTAAAAGATTTTTTTCAGTCGCAAGGCGTTTATAGTATTTTCTGCTTTTGTAATCGTACGTACATTGGAGAAACTAGGAAAAACGTAAGAACTTATCTTGAACAATGCTACAAGTAAACAATGAGTTTTTGTTTCTCATTATTGCCTATTTAATTGAAATACGCAATTAGCCAAATTCACATTTTTTGTTATATACTAAAAATGTTAAAAAGAAAATTGCCAGATCTCAGTGATAACGGTTGTGGATTATACTCAAAAATCCGTGATTATTTGGAAAAACTCAAAATACAACAATTAAACTAAAAAAGACGCCAAGAAAGTTCATAAATCCGATGTAAACACTATTAGGACCTACCTTTCAGTGTGTAAAAACGCTAAATTAAAAAAAAACAACAGATATAGATTGGCTCGTTAATTGATTAAAAGCTCCGTTACATTTGAGCAATTTAACATTTATTACATAGAAGAAATAAAATAAAAATTAAACAAACAAAATTTTACACACAAAATAATCGATTACAAAAATTAGTTACTGAAACTTAAATGAAATTTAAAAAAATTAAATCAAAGGCCTTTGGGTCCGTAAAATTAATTAAATCAAATAACGAAACTTAAATATCTATGTTAACTTTTTATTTTCCTTTTTCTATTTTTGGTTAAAGTATATTTATTTTTATTCTTATATGAAGACGTGTTAGCGAGCAATAAATTATTTACTTCTGATTATTTGTTTTAGCAGAGACGCGTCTGCTTTATCGGGCCTTCAATTATCTTGGACAATAATTATATTAAACTTTACAACTACGATCTTTACATTTTGACTACCAACATATTGGAATAAAAATAAATATACAAACAAGAATATCTTTATTATCTTAATTTAGTCAAGGGTACATTAAATAGTCACTTTAATTTTTCGTTCTAAATTTGTCTGAATCGCAAATCGTAATAGACGATAA
Source organism: Aquatica leii (assembly GCA_035610365.1). Lineage (NCBI taxonomy): Eukaryota > Metazoa > Arthropoda > Insecta > Coleoptera > Lampyridae > Aquatica > Aquatica leii. The sequence continues at coordinate 93,641,796 of CM069436.1, read as the reverse complement.
TTTACAATGTAATAGCGAAGGCTTCCACGGCCGGAATCTATACTAACATTAGAATGTCTTCCGGGTTTGGACCGTGTCATATTTGCAACCGAAGGTGCCAACGTTTCGCCCACTTTCGTAAGGGGCTTCATCAGGGCGTGAGATAAATCGCAAAACTCAAACAAGCAATCGAAATCTAACTAAGAACTTCTCAAAAGTTAGGTTATCCACTTGTGAAACAAGCCATAACCTAAACTCTGAAAAGGTAAGAAAGAAAACGATAACCTGAAAAAGCAAACGAAAATCTAACAAAGAACCACTACCGAGTTAGGTAATCAACTAGTGAACCAAGCCAGATTCTAAACTCCGTAGAAGTGACTTAAAAAGAAATAGTCTCCGTATTTAAAGGAAAAAGATCGTCACGGATGGTTAAGTTCGACCCTGATTGGGTTACGGTTGCTAGGGGGCGTGTGATAATTTACAAATTTAATCGAAGCTTTTTGGCAATTAATAGCAAAACAAACGGTATAATTGTTACTTATAAACACCTGGTTTGGAAGACGTATTTTCTCGGTTAAACGCAATCCTTTGGTAAGGTTGTCGATGGTGTTCTTAGAATTGCTGCTGTGACATGGCGCCATTTACTTCAAGCGAGAATAGATTATGAAAAGAAGAATCTAAACCTTCAATCACATAACGATGCAGGAATATTTGGTTGTCTCTGAGAAAAAGTTAAATCCGTTAACAAAACGAATAAAGCATTAAATTTCCAACTTGAAGTTTCTCAAACACATTGTTATACAGCAATTTTCTGTCATAAATTTAGAGGAACCGCAGCACTACCACGTGTTAATGTTTTTAATGATTGAATTAGAATCCAACTACTTAATTAACTAAAGATTTTCTTTTATTTAAACGATATGCAAACCGTATAAAACGAAACGTTACACCACAGATTCAAACGTCTAGATGCCGCTGCACAATTGCAACGATAGCAAAATATAAACGAAACTATAGTATTACTTGTATCTCAGAAGCTAAATAAGAAATGACAGTCGGAATCATAACTTATAATGCAATCTGAATTCATTACCACAAAGGAAATACAAAATCGGCGAAAATCGGCAAACGAATGTTTTAAAAACTTAAATCATAAGTTTTATTTAATTTTACGTCGTCGTTACTATTACGTTTTTAGCAATCGAAGGGGCTGCAAAAAAAGATTCCACCTGGAGACTGTAAAATCGGTTTTTCGTTATTTCTAGATACTACTATCCACTGGAAAAAAGTTGGTAACCAAAAATGGCTGCACGTTAAGCGTCATGTTTTGTTACTAACCTTTTTTCAGCTGGTCTTGTTGGTAACAATCATGTTACCATGGCTAAATGAAGTGTCGGTAAGTGGGCGTGATTAAGAATACTATACTTAAACAATAAAAAAACGGGCGCCACTATTCTGCAACGGTAGATTTCTTGGTTCGGAGACACCTACCCATAGTCGAAAAAATTAGAAAACAAGCAAACAACTAACGGCAAAAAAACGTAACAAATTGGTTCTATGTTTTTCAATCGGTAACGAAACAAATAATAGTAAATTGAGAAATAAGCTAAAGCTTGTATAAATATACTCAACTGAAAGCAATATATTAATTAGTGCACTAAAAGTCGCTGAAGGCCTAATATAAATAATAACGCAAAAACTTAACATGATTAAATACAGCTGAAGGCGTGATTTAAAGAAATGCAAATACGTACGTAACACAAGTTATAAAATTAAGCATAATTATTAACGTTAAAAGCGTAGGCTAAGTAAAACGACATAGCAGAAAAAAAAATTATAGTTAGCGACAGCTGGTTGAAGTCAAGTTTCTCTTTTTGCAGTAACCACTAAGGTCTTCTACCCTAACTAATTGTGCTAAATTGGAATTGATTTACTAAGTGTTAGAAAGGTGTGAAATGTGAAATGTTTCCATTTTTTGTAAATTTTTTTTAGTAAACAACTCGAGCATATCTTGCTGTAGTAACGTTAAATTTTAGCAAAAGGGAATATGGCGTAGATCGCCATTTTTCACCTGTACATAGTGTTTAGAAGCAAGAGCTGCAAAAGAAAACTCTTTCACAACCCTTGGATTGCACTTACGATTGAACGATTAAAATTGAGCAAAAGTCGAAAGTCAAATGGACCAGGATACACGACAACGTATCCCTACTTATATATCGGATTATACCATGGATACCAGTGCCGTATCAAGAACTTTGTAAAAATAAGAATTGTGAAAACCTAATAACTAACAATAGCTAACTTGTAAGTAGGAGACTGGATAGTACTAACGATAGGTTGAAAAGATATACCTTGGATCTTTAGAAAATCCATATTGACGAGATGGTTTTGAATGTGACAGGGTAAGTCGACGTTTGGTTTTAATAAGTATGCGTTAGAGTTACAGCGAAATACAAACCCCTGAATATCACAGATTCCTGTTCTGAAGTAAAAGTCAAACTAGATAAATTGACAACCGTTTAAAAGAGTTTTTTGGATTCCAACGATTGGAACTTATTAAGATTAACTTCAATGGTAAGCTTAAAGTGGTATCAGACTGCTAGTAAATAATGTTGTCAAAAGAAAAGCGATCTCCTTGATTTTTTGTTTCTGCTACGTATCGTCAGACTCATGTAATACTTCTTTAATACTGAGTATTGAAAAGAGTTTTATCTAGAATAGGTTCTGCTATAAGTAAATTACAATTAATGTTCAAGAAGTGTCCAAGATTTTGCTGAGTGATTCTTAATGGTATTTTTTTTAATAACATTTTACCCAATAAAAATAGAAGAGTTCTTCTGAGTATGTTTTTGCTCTTCCAACCTTTGATTTTCCGCCTGAAATGGTTTTTAAAAGCAGCTTCTTTCAGTTGCTTTGAAGTTTTTGATAATACGTTGATCTAATAGTTGGCACACGGAGAACAGTTAGTACAAAATATAATTTTACATTTCGCAGATTCATTTTTTTCTTTCAAAACCCATTCTATGGTCAAAATCTCTCACTATTGCACTTGTCATCCAGGTTTTCGAATTGAACTACTACATTACAGATAACTTACAATGTTATGGAAGTTTTTTTTTGTTTATAATGGTTCAATGTAAATCGTTATATATTCCTTAGACAGTTTACCACCAATGCATTTTTCTAAGTCATAGTCTCCTTTGACAAAGTTCCAAAAAAACTTCTTCTAAGTTTTGCCGTGTAATTGTAGTTACCTTTGACGTTTTGCTGCCTATGTTGCCAGTTTCTTCAAAATCTGTTATCAGACTGATTCTTTACGTAGTTCTTTTTTCTTATATACTTCGTTGATTTATTGGTACATGGCCGTTGTGCTCTGTCGACTGTGACCGAACTTTGTAAGAAGTTTTTCCAGGTGTGGCAATGTGTATATAGCTAGTAACAGTTTCTGATATTTGTAAATAAAATTTTCCCTAAAAGAGTAATTTTGGAGAAAGGGTCAAGCTTAATTTTTTTTGGCGACAACGTTGTGGAGGTCGGAATTTTATTGAAGAACTTTTCACTGCTAAATATTAAACTTTATACAACTGGTTTTTCACGAAAACTACGTCGTATTTAGAAAATAAATAATTAAGAACTTGAAGTTTTTGCAAATAGTTTTTATCACACTTATTGCTTGTGTAGTCACACTGTTAGTTGTCGTTGATGTTGTATATACTAGGTTTATTTTTCTCGGTAATTGACGCGTGTTCATTAATCTGTAGCCTGCATGCTGCTTGTCTTGCTTCCATTATTACAACGAGGTGTAATAGTGGAAGTGAAAGTAGTGCTTCCATGGCTGCTGTCGGCGTGATTTTTATCGCTCCTGTTATCATCAGACATGCTATTCTCTGTACTTTGTTTAGTTTTGCAGCTGTGCTTTTTAGGTTGGTTTTCTCACCCCATACAAGCGCGCCGTTTGTGATGATCTTGTTACGACAGTATATAACCAATTGGTCATTGTCGGTTTTAATCTCCATCACTTTTTCTAGAAGAGCATTGAAAGTCAGTCTAGTATCAAGAGTGAGTCCCAGATATTTGACTTCTTTTGTCATCGAGAGCGTGACTCCGTACATCCTAGGTAGTTTTATGTCATCCGTTCTCCGTCGTTTGGTAAACGGAACGACGGTCGGGTACACTTTGACGCCGCCGTTTTGACGCGGCCGGTTTAACACCGCTGTTTTGACGCGAGTCGCTTTAACGCGAAGTCGTTTTGACGCTAGACGTTTAGACGCCAATGCTATTATTTTTGCCTTTAAAAAAATAATATATTAATACTTTTATCAATTTTATTGGAAATTCAAACACAAGTAATTTACATTTTAATTATTACAAGTAAATATGATGTATAACAATTACGGGTCCATTACATAATTGTGACTAATTCCACGTAAATATTCTACTATATTTGTGTCATTATAGTTGAGTACTAAATTATGAATTCTAGTATCGGCTCTTAGATATTTCTGTAATTTTGGATTAGGATTATTTCCAGCAATCAAATGTTCCATATAAAGGTCCCTCCCATGTTGAATTGTCTTCAAAGTGTCTATAAACTTCCATATAGTCGGATGATCCATTGACAATTCCATTTGAAGTCGTCTATGTGCAGCTTCGGCGTGATTATTTGTTAAGTTGATATTTTGCTGAACACGTTGGTAAAGCGACCAAGAAAAATCGGAATTCGGCGCTGATTTTCTCTTCGCATTCGACGGCCCACGTAGTTGTCTTCCAACCAATCTAAGATAGGTTGCAATTCCAGCGGCAATTCATCCGTCAATAGCTCAAGTGCTAGGTCCAAATCTTGAATGGGCACAAATGCAACGGATGTGATCATACGCGCTGATAAAGCAAAGTCGGCGTCATTTTTGTACAGTTGTATTTTTTTGTGATTTGATTTTCATGGGCCCTTGAAGTTATTAAATTTTTATCTACTTAATTACGATATCAAGTTTAAGTTTGTATTCTTAATATTATTCTGAATGAATTATATGATGAAAGTCTTTATACCTTAAATCTATAATGTCTTCAATACAATTTATGACAAAAAATTGTTAAAATATTATTTTTCTTACGATCAAAAATAACAGCATTGGCGTCTAAACATCTCGCGTTAAAACGCACTAGCGTTAAAACGATCAGCGTCAAAACGGCGGTGTTGAAGCGGCCGCGTCGAAACGGCGGCGTCGAATAGTACCAAGCCGACGGAACGATTGCCGTCTTAGTTATGTTCACTGATAGTCCTTCTTTTTTGCACCATTTTTCGACGGTGTTTAGTGCACTTTGCATTATGTTTGATACAGTTGCCTTAAACTTCCCGTTGGTGATATTGGTGAGATTGTCGGCGTATCCTAAAGCAAACACCCCGTTGTCTTTTTGTTCTTGTAGTAGGCTGTCCATGACGAGGCACCACAGTAGGGGTGATAGCACCCCGTCTTGTTGGCACCCGCTAGCCAATTTGGATCCCACAGTGCTACCGTACAAAGTAGCTGTTACCGTCCGATTCTTGAGCATTGAGTTAACCCTGTTTCGGACTAGAGGTATGATTCTTTTTTTCTCCATTGCTCTTGCAATTGAGGTGAAAGTAGTATTGTCAAATGCTCCTTCAATATTTAGAAAATCACCCAATGCAATGACATTGTATTGGATTGCATTTTCGCATCTGCTTACTAGTTGGTAAATTACTAAGTCGTAACATTTTCCAGATTGGTAAACATACTGGTTTCGTTGCAGAGGCGAAGCCTGTAATGTCTCGTCCCGTATATATTTGTCGACTACTTTTCAAGTAGTTTCAAGATGAAAGAATTTAAGCTGATCGGTCTGTAAGATTTTGCCTAGGCGTACATAGATCTCTTTGGCTTTGGTATAAATACCACCTTGACAATCCGCCAGTTGTTTGGTATGTGCAAAAGTGCTAATCTGACTCTGAGAATTTCGCATACTGCGTTTCGAAGAGCAGCAAATCTTTTTTGCAGCATGACGGGAGAAATTCTATTGGCTCCTAGACACTGAAAGGTTTTCAACGTATTAATTCTCCATTCTAGGTTTTCAGGATTAATTATCTTTTTCGTTAAGTCCCAGTTTCTTTTGGGTGCTTGTTTGTTTGGCACCTCTAGATCTTGGTGCTTAGAAACTTCAGTTAACGATGGACCCGGGAAGTGCTTTCGTAGTAGTTCTTGCAAAGTACCTTTAACCGAGTTTGTAAACTGTCCGTTTTCGATCAGCAAAGAACCAATGTTTCCAGTGCGGTCTTTGCTCAGAGCTTTTTGGAGTCGAGAACTTGTAGGTTCGTTTTTTACATTCCTACAGTACTTTCTTCATGAAACTCTTTGCTTTTTTAATTGTTGTATGTTGTGAGACCGGTTTTGTATTCATCGCAGCCTCAGCTTTTTTTGGCTGTATTAAATAGTCTTCTGGTGCGTGCCTTTGCACTGTCAAGCTTCCTGTTCCACCAAGTTATCGTATTGGGGATTCTTTTGACAATTTTTAGGCAACTTATTTCAAATGTGGATTTTAATAAATTAACAATAATGTTCGTCATTAATTCTAGCTAGTGAGTTGATGTTGCAACTGTAGGAGAGTCTCTGATTTGACCCGCTAAAGTTTTGTTAAACAAATTCCAGTCGGGTTTTCTCGAGTTTCTTAATTCCATTACGAGTTCCTTGTTTGATTCTATGTTGAATCTAATGTATCTATGATCAGATAAAGGATGTTCATCTGATACATGCCACATTTTTATCACCTTGCTCGCTTTTGGATTAGCAAGCGCAAGGTCAATAACTTCACTGCGCAACACGATTGTTAACGTAGGCACATTTCCGTTATTTATAAAACAAATTCTAAAAGTTATTCACCTCATGGATTTATGTTTGTGTTCCCCCACAAGGTGTAGTGTGCATTAAAATTGAATCCAAGAATCAGCAGTATTGATCCCATTGATATTTAGCCTGTAAATTTCCTCTGGCGGCGGTGATCCTGTCTGGTCGTAGAGGAGGTAACCGGATCCGATAATGAACTCCCTCCGGTTGCTTTTCTCTACTACAGATATTTTAGCTGTCACTAGGTCGCTAGAACATAAATTCCACAATGGCATTAAGTTTAGTGCATTTTTTACAATAATGCATGTACGAGGGTTGTGCACAAGTTGGGCTGCAATCAGCCATCTACCTGGACAGTTCAACCTTTTTATTGATTCCTTGTGGATCCATGGCTCCTAGACAAGAGCAATATCAATATTGTGTGTCACGATATAATCACTGAAAGACGTTGAGGCTACCCTACAGTGATGTATGTTTATCTGAACAACCTTCACGTTCTTTCCGGCTCTGGATTCCTTGTAGCATCTGGTTATTTGCTGTCCTTTTTGGAGTCGGCCAGCACCCGGAGAGTGATTTTTGAAAATCCAAGGTGCAATTGGTTGGTTAACGCTTCCACCTTCTCCCAAGACCCTTTGTTCATAAACAAGACGTATTGGGTTCTTTTAGGATCTGGTTTAGAGTTAACTACGCGCCACGTTTCGGTACTAATGTTTTTCTGTACCGATATTCTTTTCAGTAGGGTGGCCGGTTCCAGTACTGTTCCCGGGAACCTTTTTAGGTATAGTAATCTTTAGTTCCCTATTCTCTCCCAGTGTTTTCTTAATATTTGACGTGCCGACTAGCCACTCTCTGGTTGCTTCGTTTGCATACGTTATTTTTAGGCATCCCCTTTTATGGGTAAATTTCTGAAAACTCGGAGAACCTTGTCCCTTCTCCAGTTCGTCAATCCATCCGAGTATCGAGGTTTCTATGACCTCGGATTTTTCAGGACTGATGGTGTTTTAAGGGAACCCTTTTGGTATGATTGTTAGACCATTTCCCGTCAGAGTATCCCTGAATGTCTTTTTTTGGGTTCCTGTGACCTCTTGACGTTGCTTTACCGATCGTTTTTGTGACGCCGGTGTGCTGCTGCTAGAAATGTTGCGTTTTTGCGCCTCTGTTGTTCCGGCAGTTGGTACAGTTGGGTGCGCCGTCTAGTGTCGCTGTTGGTTCCTGACGTGCCCGCCTTTGCTTCTTGTATACGTAGGTTTTGCTCTCGCGTCCTCAGTGGAACCGGTTGCCTGCGCTCCCAATTCTCTTTGTTTTTTAAGCTTTTGCCTTGCCGCCCTCGAAAGCTTTTTAGGCTCTTCGGGTTTGCGCTCAGCATCAGCTGATATTTTTAAATTCTGCTCAGAATCCCCGTCTTTTTTTAAACTTCTGGTTGGTGGTTCCATATATGTTCCCACGAGTGCCGAGGAAAAGAAAGTTTCCGTGCACAGTGCCCCGCGTAGTTAACTACATGGATAAAGTTAACAATACTTTATGGAACCCAGGTGCTCAAAAAAACGTCTAAGCCCAGAGGAAACTGTTCCTGCTACTTTCCTCCCTCTCATAGGGAGTTTTTATTAAAACCATTGTAATTAGTCTTCTCCTATTGCTTTAAAAGCTTTAAATATAATCATATAAACTTTTTAATTGTTATCGTAATCTTAGATTTTCCGAAGCACAAATTTGTTTTTTTTTTGTTTTTTTTTAATTTTTTTAGTTAACGGTTTTTCAGTAATACTTGAATCTTTAAATATAAACAATAACAACTGTTATATATTTATAGCAAATTGCACATTTGTAAAAAGCTAAACTGGTTCAACTAAGATTAGAATAAATATAGTTACTTAAAGAATAACAATAAATTAATCCAAGACTCAAAGTTCAAAAAATTTAAATTACTATGTATAAATAGTAAAGATTTTGCAAAAACTACTAGCACAAACTCATTAATTAATTTCCTGAATAATAAAATGCAAATGACTAATTTTTTTGCCCTAGTCTAATTAAGAACGTAGTAGAGTAAAAGTTCAACTCTTTTATTTTGTCCGCAACTTTTGAAAGTAGCAAATACGGTTTCAAGTTTCAAGATCAAACTATTTCCGACAAATAAAAGACACAGTTTTATTGGATATAATTTTTGCCGAATAACTACTTTTAAGCTATTGCCAATAGAAAGTGGATTCTTCACTATTAGGCAACATAAAATTTAAATGTTAAAGTAACGTTTTCACATTGAAATTTTGAACAGACACGTTTGAACTTAACCTTGGCGTGTTTATTATTTTTATTAATTTAGCTAAAGAAAATAATTTAAATTTCTAAATTAAGTCTTTGTTAATAACATCGTAGACAGATTAATCTTCTAGTGGATGATTTTGTGTAGACGATAAAAAAATTGGCGTTGTCTGCCATGTTAAAATGGTTGTCAGTTGGTTTGACCCATTTAAAGGATACTATCAGGTTAACCAAATTTTTTTTTAATTTTTCGTTTTAAATGATTGCCGCTTAAGCTTTAAACGAATTATGTTGTTTTTTAATCAGTTAATTAGAAAACCTCCTAAAATTTATTGTTTAAAAGTCAATCATAACTTCAGTGTTAGAAATTATTTTTAAAATAAAATTTTATTGTGCAACTATAACTAAGAAAGTTTTATTTTTTTTAATAACTAGAAAATTATTACTGTTTGGCTCATGTCTACTCCAGTCAGCTAATTTAAACATTTAAATTTCTTAACAGATGTAGCTTTGATTTTCTTTTTTATTGCATGCTATTCATACACATATGGTTCTCGTTTGTACAAAAAAAAACTACGGAAGGTTTAATAGTTTCTATCAAAAATTAATAATAATAATGTTTATAAAAAAAGCATTTTTATAATACCATCTCACAAGTATAAAGTTTTAATTAAGCATTCTCTTTTTCTTAATTAACTATAAATTAATAATTTGTCAGTTAGAGCTGGTGTTCCGGGTAAAATTTTTTTGATCTTCTGTCACTATTAATGAAGTTGTTTTTTAGTCTTCATATATTATGTTTTTTGTTTGTTTCTAGCACTATATATAACTTAAATTTAAGAAACTGGCTTACGGTGCATTCTTTTTAAACAAAACTTGTGTAAGTTAAAAATTTAGAACAAGAGAATTAACTGAAGCATATTTTTTTTAAAATATTATTTTACGTATACCTAATGGTTGATATAAAATCTTGTTTTGCTTGGCAAACTGTTTGTTTTCGATGTTTATCGGCGTAGTAGTAATCTTTTCCGAAATTTTTTTGTGACGAATTTCCATAAAAATATTCTCTCTTCAAAGAATATTTATTGTGATTTAAAGATATGTTTAGTCATTTTTGTTACAACTAACAAGTAATATGACATGACATATCGTACGCTTATTAGCGATTAGGCAGCGTTGTGCATTCCTTTTCACCAATTTCATTTCAACATTAAATAATCAGTTATGACAACATAATTTAAGCATTTGGTACGAAAGTTTCTTAATTACTATTATAAGAAGGGATTATTAATTTGATCATCACAGAACAAAAAGTCATTACCAGGAAGCGAACCGTTCTATCATAAAATTTTAAATCAAAACTATTTAGAATCGCGTGAATGCTATTATATCAGCTTCGTAGATACGTATAAAAAATTTTGATAGTTAATAAAATTTTTTTAGGTTATGAGATTATGTAAGAATTAGCAAACACAGGAATGCATTTGAAAAAGGCTATGCTCCTAATTGGTTTAATTAAATTGTTATAATTAGGAAAATCAAACTAACTAACCCAACTACCTATTTGATAAAAGACATAAAAGAGAATGATATTTTAGGAGGTTTTTATGAAACTGAATTGCAAAAAGTTAAACATCCGGATACATACCTAATTGAAAGAATTTTACGAAAGAAAAGTACTAAAATGTATGTTAAGTGGTTAGGCTTTGATAAAACTCACAACAGCTGGATAAACAAAAACAGTATTGCATAAACAACAATAAATCAAACTAACATACATTATTTAATTCAAAGCAAAATGTTATAAGCTTTACCTCTCTTCTCTACTATCACCCATTGTCTAATATATTTATTAAGGTATGATAAAACCTGTAATAGTAAAATAAAAAACCGTATCATTTAACATTTATTGTTCATTTCAACTTGACATTTTTTAAATCTTTACATACATATGTCATATATAATTAACTCTGTTATTTTATTTTTGAATAAATTCAATGTTTGTTGTTTCACCAATAGCTCCTCGGCTTACAAGATAGATGTTTTTCCCAAAAGAATCATGCTATTAATTTGGTTTATGTCTTCAATCGTAAACTTGTTAATAAATCTTTATGGTAGAAGTACCTTAAAACCTTGACATTCGACAATCACTTGCTCCCCAAATTTACCATCGATTTTACTAAAACATTTTTTTTATAATGCTCATTTATTAACAGATTTCTTACACTTCTATAAGGAACCAAATTAGAAGTTTCGTTCAAGTTTGCAAAAAATGATTCCATCTTAATTTCGTTCTAAATTTTATGAAAAAAACGAATAAGAGTTATTAAAATACTAATATTAAAACATCACAAATATTACCTTTATATACACACATTAGCATCCCCACCATCACTACGATCCTCATCGACTGACCTACATCCGACCATAACCGAAGCCAAACGACTCCTACAATGTATTACAATTCTCCCACCACCAATACGATCTATCCCGACTTACAAAATTCAAATGCAACTCGAGCATACCCGAAACGAAACGGTAGCAACGGATCTTACGATCTCGCACCGATCTTACCCGAGTGATCCAGAATCCTCACTACATAACTACTGACATTCTTGTAATTAATTTAAGTTTTTAAAAAAATTAAGTTTAAGACAGAATAGAATAAATCAAAAAACTTAATTTGTAACTTGACTACTAGTTTTAACGTTTTGCTGAGACCAACTGTCTTTTGATATTCATCTACAGTTACTAGATATTAAGAGGTTTTGCCTGAGCATCACTGCATATTAAGTAATCGAGACGTAATTTTGGCATTAACAATCTGATTAAAGCCCGAGAATTTTAACTCGAGGGCTTTAATTTTTAATTATTAGTGTCAAAATTACGTTGAAACAAATTTTAAAATCTATGAAAAGTTTAGTAGCAATAAAAATATATTATTTCCTGAGATAAAAGTATTTTTTAGAAAATATTTGTCGCGCAATTACAAGCAGTAATTAATGTTACATTATTTATTTAAAATTAAAAACACAGTTTGTAGCAATATTTAGGCGTATGGTGGGTTGCCTACGCTAATTTTTAAAATTTCCCCGCTTGAAAATCAAATTTCTTATCTATACGTTTTTTGGAAATAAGATTATTCTTTAGAAAACTAAAAGGTTCTTCTTTTCCGGTATTTTTATGGTCGTGGCGTGCACGTTAATGGCTTGATGAATTTGTTATAATTCCTATATATATTAGGATCATCCATTCGTGCATCCTGTAAATATCGTTGTGGGTTATAGATAGTTTTATAAATCTTATAATTACCGTCAACGTTTTCCGTATTATCGGGATTTACGACCATTAATCTTGTGCATCTACTTCCAATGTACATATTCGTTATCGACATTGATAAAGCTATAACATCTAGGTGAGTGTTTTTACATTTCTAATTCATAAGCTTACTCGTCAATGTACTCTCCTAGCTTTATCGTCTTGACCTTAACGAGCAGTGGGAATTCCTCACCAGATACTATCCAGAGGGGACCTTCTTCGTAAACCTCTCACGTTAATTGCCACGGATGCATACTGCATGGTATACCCCGTGCGACAACACCTATCCGCTGGTTTGTCCTAAGCCGCCAACAGTAAACTCGGAGGGATAGAACCATGGTAGAACTTCTCACGTCGACATCGTAGTACTACTCAGGCAGATCCCATTCTCTCGGTTTGGTAAACCCTCACCAATCACTTTATTTTACCTAAACTATACGTAATTTAGTTTTTAAGATTCAAGGAATTTATTATGTAAGTTATTCGTTCATTAATTTGTATCATGCCACACTTACTTACAAAAAGGGAGCTTCAGAAATTCACACCGTTATTACACTTAATTATTTGAGGTTAGTTAATCACTTACAACTACTTTATAAACTACAGGGTGCGTAATACAAAACATCGTTTATACTAGCTAGTGTAACTCACAGAACCCGTAGATAACACGTACGTACTGATATATCGATATTGTAGGATCGCGCTGCTATTGACGACCTTATCGATATTTAGCAAAGGTCTTCCGAACCTCCCTTGCTACTCTCGTGGTATGCGTGTACTTGTTGAACCCATTCTTTGTTTGTCGAATTCACATTTCAAAGCTGCACATAGTAATTTTATCGCATGTGTAGCTCCCACAAATGTCGGAATAACCGTTCCATCGTGACTCGCAACTAGGAAAGATCTGGCGCCTAGGGATAGATGATAAGTTTCTTCGGTCAAGGAAAAAAGATTGCAGAGCCTTACCACTCCAATATATATGCCGACATAATCAAATATATATTATTACTTTTCTTCTTTTTTTTCCTTCGAGAAGCTAGTCGGGAAGCTCACAACACCTCCTTCGTCAACCATAATTTTGGCGCCCAACGTGGGGCGTAACTTTATTACACCATTAATATTAATTTGTATGTGATAATTTATTGGTGGGTTCTCTTCATTGCTAAATATCATAGTTTTGGTGAATATTAAAGAAAGTGATCAAATAGTTAACTATTTAGCACTAAAGTGAATAGTCGCTTTACTTTGTTTGAATAGTCATGTGAAAACAATTTCCGTGCACGTGATAGATTAAAAATTGTGTTACAAAACAAGTGTAATTCACTCATTTATACATTAAAAAAATTACATATTTAAAAAGTTATTATAAGCAAGAAAAAGCGTTTCTTCATTTTCTTACTTAACAAGATTGCTGAACTACAATAGTTACTTTATGACACTGAAATTGCAAAACGAAGAAGGGGTGGAAATTTTGTGATCAGTTACTCAGTGCTAGTAAACGATTAAAATTTCAAAAAAAGGAACAAAAATGAACACAATTTTTATTTAATAATGTGTTTGTACTAATGTCCTGTCCCATTAGACTTTACATTTTCTCACTCTTTGTGAGATCAATTCCAGCAAATAGTCGATTTTCTTTTGAATTATTCTATTCCAAACAACTTGCAATTCATGCCAAACAGCTTTTTGTGTCTGTGGAGAATGTTTTAAATTCTTCAGTCTTCTACTTATAATGTCCCACGCGTGCTCAACAACGTGCTCTTTGACTTGGTCTATAAAGTGTCTTGCTATGTGAGAACGGGCATTATCTTGCTGGAAAAGTGAGTGTTCATATTGCCCCGGAAGAATACCAAACAAAACTTACTCCCATATGCTATAGCACCCTATACTATAATTCCCATAGTGTAGTGCACGTGGCGCTCAACAGAAAATTGAACATTGTGTCATTTCCCACGTCATAAAATTTCTTAATTGCGATTTTTGACACATTTTTTGTAAAAAAATAATTTCTCTTTAATTTTACGTAAAAGATGTGGTAGAATCCCGGTCCTTTATGTAGTGCTTTTATTAATTTTGGAAAGCCGATGTTTATGTATGGGACGAAGATGATTTTCTTTTTTTGGTTATTTTTTGTATTGTTTGTTGATGGCTTTTTCTATATCTGCTTTCTTATATCCGTTTTTTAAGACATCTGTTAAATGATCAAGATCGGTTTTTAGGAAGTTGGGTTTGATGATGCTTTTTACTTTTTTTTTGGCTTTTACAACTTCTGAGGAAAGTTATGGTGCAATTTGGCATTGAGGTATCTGTTGGGGTTTGTTGATTTTTGTATACCTGTTGTCCCAGGGTATTGAACGGAGCGCTTTTGTGTATTTCTATCTTCATGTGATCCAGACAACTGTTAAAATTATTATTTTTTTAAGGCCGTATTATAAAATACGTATCGTAAACAACACTTTGGTTCAAGAGATGCGGTTACCAATCCTATTTCTTCAAAGTCCTTTACAAATTGTCTATGACCGGAAAAGGTGGTGATATCGTGGAAGCCTCCTTAGTTTGTTTGTATATAATATTGTCTAATAATGTTTTTATATGTTAATACTAAATTACCCGCGCTGCTTTGTACACGTAGATTTTGAGTTTTTGACACTTTTCCATTTTCCTGTATCTACTTGCAGAATAAATTGAACTCTTGTGTTAAAAGGCGATATATGAACGAGGTCGATAAATTTTATATACAAAGTTTAAACAATTTTGTTAGTGCGTTATAAAAACAAGTATTTAACTAACAGTGCTATCTGTTGACGACATTACGTAGTTTTTAAACATCCCGGTTTCCAAATTTTCTAACGCTAACACTATTCCAGGCACGTACGTACGCTACGTATCTACTTGTCTCGTAGACAAACGCACCTTGCCTCTCGCTTTCCTCGCCAACCCGTTTACATGAAAACGTATTTTGTTTTGTTTTTGAAAACACGATCGCAAAATTTAATTTATTTGTCCAAGCAATGTTGTGTAATTTTATCTGCATAAAATTTTCTTGATGATATTGATAAGAACTTAAGATTATCTACGTAAATCCTCCGTGATAGATTAAATATAACTTTTACTCATATTTTATCAATGTGTGTATTAATCTTAACATTTATGTATATGTCGCCTTAGACTTTTTAATAAAACTTTTTCAGTTCTACAACTTAACTATAAAAAGTTTCTAAATATCTGTTACCGTTAAGGCAGCGTTTATAAAAAACGCATTGCTCGACTATTTTTTTCTTGACTTTAGTTGAAAATAGGTCACCACAAAAAACCTTTTTATTTTAACGGAAGAATAAACGGTAGCAATCACAAATGGATTTGTGAATTTAAAAAAATATATAATGGTGCGACAACCTGCTTACGCGTTTCTTCTGGTCTTCTAGAATCGTGTTCACGAATTTCATAACGCAAGAAGTATTGTTTTAAGGTTGTTATATAAATTTTTTGTAATGGTTTGTATGCCAGATCTTGGTCTTAACGTGATAAATTTGCAGACAACTCGGGACAATGTTCTAGTTTCTTTAAAAAGGTTTAAAAAGGTTAGTTGAGTTAGCAGGCGTTGGCGTTTGATTTTGGTTCAAAACCTAAAAGAATTTTTATGCATTTTTCAATGTGTGTTTGTTATATCAGTCTAATTTTTTACAATTTCTAATTTCTTTTTGTTTACTCTATTTGATTATAATAACTTCTTCCTTTATTTTTCTTTTTGTATTTAAATATGACATATTATATTACGTTTTTATTCATCTTGTAGATTGAAATCGTTTTGTTGGTATCTGCCATTACTACGGTTCTACGGTGGATTCATCGATTACGACTCGAATCAATTTTTTATATTTTCGTTACGATAAGTCAAAAAATATTTTTGAAAAATTTATTCTAGCAATATTGTTAACACAATATGTTTGTATATAAAAAAAACTTTAACGTTTTCTTTATCAGTTTTAGATTGAACTTTCAAATTACATTTAACGAACATTATTTTATTTAATTTATGTATATAGCATTTAAAAAAAAAGAAAAAGAAAACAAGTTGTTCTTACAAGTTTTAACCATATAAGGACCTTACCAGTCGGGGTTGCTGGCTTAAACTTGGTTGAACTCGAACTATTCTTACTATAAGTACGTGCAGTACCGCTATACATATTTAAAAGTGGCTTGAAGAGTTTTTAAATTATTGCTTTTTTATCAATAGTTATTATATTGTTCTTTTTTTGTTTCAGGTACGTATCTTTTAAATTCAGACGTTCAAGTTGGAATTCGTTTTAAGGTAACTTGTATTGCTACTTTTTCATGTTGAATTTATATAGTAAAATGTTTAACAGTAAAAAGTAATGTTTGAATCAAGTTAAAACTTTGATAGATTTATTTTCCTATATAATCGACTTTTTTAAATCGATTCTATTAGAATTAATTGTTAATTTTCAACATAAAATTATTTATTGTGAAATCTAGTTTTTGAGCACTAAGAATTTTACGTAGTTGAGAATTGTTAGAAAAACTTGGTTTACTTGGGCTTGGATTGTTTTCTATACCATGAACCATATCGCAAAGGTTTCTCTTTTGTCTACTCAAAATGTACTCAATTGAGTTTGAAGTTTTGAACTATTTGCTAACATTTTTATAAATTAAAAAAAAATTTCTCAAAATCTGTTGAATCTAATGAGCCATGCAGCTTGTATTTAGTTTTTCCATTTCTCATGTTTCGGAGTTGACTTGTATAAAATTTAAAAAAAAATTAAATACATTGTTATTTTTTACTTTTGGATGATTAGTTACATTTAACTAAAATTTATATTATCTTTTATACCAAGTAAGTGCTATCATTACTATTATTACAATTCAAATTACTTAGAAAGATATCGTTTAAAAAATGCAGTTTTTAGATAAACAAAAAATACCTAAATGGTATATAGAGCGATTAAACAAAACGAGATTTACAATTTGCTATTTTATCTTTAGTTTTCTATTTATTACGTCTTTGTTCCTACAAAATTTACACATAAAAATATCGTTTGCTCAAAACTAACCAAGAATGAAAATAACGTAATTGCTAGATATTCTTACAATAAAATAGTGTAACGTTTATTATTAAAACTAATTAATTTATTTATACTAAAAATATGTACACGTTTATTATTATTAACCGAACTAATTAAATCTAAGGATATTTAATAAAAACACTTACACTAATTTATGTATAGCGCTATCACTGACACAAAGATAAGATAAAGTCCGCGGATAACTTCACACACTTGTTTAACACTTATTGTTTCCGTTAAAGTCACGTACCAGGTTATTTATCTCACACGCGTTAAACACTTATTTATTTAAACTTGAGTAATCTTCTTAACACTGTCGTCTTCAAATTACTGGAAATAACTGATTTCTGATTTGTTTGTGCCGTATTTATACATTTTGGAAATTCTTTTCGAATGTTCCATACCTTTCGGTATACGTTCTGGGACTGTAGAAAAACCTCGCGAAGACTTTAGAAGTTGAGAATAACTTCTCGAACGTTTCAATAGATTAAGTCTGATCTACATGTGTACCAAGTTTTAGTTTAAACTATTAACAAAATTGCATTTTTATTATTTTTTTGACAAACATTGTAGTTTTGAGACACCTTTAGTTTTTTTTTGCGTAAAACCGACTTTTCTGTTTCTAGTACTATTGTTAATTCAAAAATTGTTGTTATTATGGTTTTTTATAATTGAGCTTATGTTTTTCTTGTTCAATAATTTTTATTTACTTTAGGTTACACCACACTTCCGTTTATTTAAAAAACACTATAGCTTCAAGTCGTTATTTGGATTTTTTAAAAGCCTGAATAATGTTTTTGCATTTTTGCTTTGCGTACCTATTTGCTAAAACAATGTTCTTTGATTGTATTTCCAACCGTTTTGTTACAACGGGGCTTGTTGGTAACAACCACGTCACCACGGCTAACTACGATGTCGATGAGTGGTTGAGAATACTGTAAAAAAAGAGAAAATAGGCACCACTCTAATGGAACAAAAATGTTTGGCTTAGAGACGAACCAATTCAAGAACAGAATAAAAGCAAACAATCATTAACGAGAGGACAAACAATTTTGTTATATATATTTCTAAATGGATAAGAAGATAATACTTTGGTTTTATTAACGAAATATACGAGTAATAAGCAAATATATTACATAAAGAATAGAACGATTAAACATTAATACTTACATGTAGTCGGAAACAACTTTGGTACTGGTTTAGCGAGACGTGATCATTAAGTTATTATAAAATAAGAGACCTGTTCCTAGTTCTTTTGTTCAGTAACTGGTGAAATTGTTACTGCCATAAAGTTAACTGAAAGTAAATTATTAATTATGACCTTAAAATGTTATCTGAGGGCTTAATACAAGTAGTGACGTATAACAAAATTAATAACGCTTAAAGCTTAATATATAATATAGTTGCAGCTTAGTGCGAGTCAGCCGCTTCGATAAACGATACTTCATAGGTATTAACACCTATGCAAAATACAAATACAAAATACAGGCAAAACCCCTGAGGTTATTATTCCCACATTAATAATATTAGTTGAATCGCTTTATTAGATGTGCGACACTATTCCAGGAAAATACTACTTTCACCTTTAGTGACGGAATTGAACAGAAGACCTCGATTGAATTCGAAATATCCAACCAGTGAGGTTCGCGTACCAGTGACGTTGCAAGAATTTTATTAAATTACAAAAGTGTGAAACGTTGATTCGAATGACACGTAACAATTGTTTTCTTCAATGCGTACAAGTGTAATCACTCTTTATTATTATCTGTGTTACTATACATCTGGGTTAGGTTCTTAATGCACTTAAGTTTTAAGTTTATTGTACTACAATCAATAAATAAAAAATTAAGACACAAATGAGGTTAAATGAGTTTGGTATAATAGACAATAGGTAGTTTACCTGAAACTATTTGTGCTCTGTAATTGATGGGGTCAAACCCTATTTAAACAACTAAATTTTTATATTCTCCATAGGGAGTCTACAAAATTTGGATATTTGCAAAGTGCGTGAAGAGGTGTTTCTTCATCTTTTCTGCTAATTTTACACTCAAGATTGTTGTTTACTGTTATAGTATGAATGATAGTAGTGAGATGTTTCATAAGCAGACAATGTCTTGTGAAAAGTCTATTTTAATGGTTTCTACTTATCTTGAAATACGGTTGCCCAGGTTTACGCTAAAGTTACTACCATCTTACTTTAGTAGAAGTGTTTTTCTATCTGTTAAACTTTAACCTGCACGCTTTTGCCAAAGTTTCTTATTCTAACCTCTAAATGTAGAGGTAGACATAAAGTTTCTATAGTTGCAACACCTATGACATTGCCCTTGTTGTTTCTAGACACGCGGAGTTGTTACGTGCCTCTTGCTGAAAAAGTCTTGGAACAATGTATGGAACAAAAAAAGTAAATGTACTTACGGCGACACTCCCACGATTTGATCTAATCTGCAAGTCGTCGTCTACGAGAAACTGAAATTTTGATAAATAAGTACTTACACAAACACAATAAAGCAATAAACAAATAATGACGTTAATACAGACGATATGCTACGATGAGTATGTTATATTAATAGGTCTGGCTTCTCCGGTGGCAGTTTGGTACCGGTGTTGATGCATACACTTCTTTGGCGTTTTTTTTATATCCGTTGGATTTGTATTAATTAATATTACAATTGAAATGCTTTTTTGTATTGAGTATGTTTCGTGCCGTTAGTAATACCATGTCACTTTTTTTCATATTTTGACAAAATTCTTTTACTGCACTGGCATTACAACTCAGCTATTATAAGTTCTCGTAACAAAAACAGAAGTCGACCGCTAACTCAGTTGTTCCCGGAGATTGAGTCGCAGGCTTCGTGGTGCTAGATTATAAACTAAATCTGAAAAGGCGCTAAAACGGTGAATGACTAAATTTAGGAGGCATCGTTTAAATCTACCTGCAGCTGAAAAAAACACATAACACGACAGAAATAATAACACAGAGTATATATTTCTTTTATCACAGACAGTAGTTAAAGAATACAAAGAAAGTACGTAAGTATGGTTATATAAATTTTTCCAAACATCGGACAAAATACAAGTTACGCCCTATACTGGGCAACACGTCGTACAGCAAAATGACCTAGTCGTTCTAACTTTTACATTCAAAGAAGAATTTTCTTTATATTTGTAAATTCAAAATCACAAAAGTATGTATATACAAAAATGAAGATTTAGAGACTCAACGCGCACTGCACAAGACTTTGTGACGCATAAAATGATTTGATAATTAATTGTGTTAACAACCTAACATGTACGTACGGCCATCTTAACAATCGACATGACCAACGAAGTAGTACTCATAAAAATTGAAATTGTAATACTTATAGTTATGTTTCATCCAGTAGGGATCTAGCTAGGTCCGTACCTGTATAACTTAAAACTTAATGTGAAATCTATGAATGGGACAGTTTTTTTGTTTTATTCACAAGATTTTTGTATCCGAAAATTTTACTAGTTACACTTATATGACATTGTCATTAGGAATATACGTATTTATTTGTAAAAACAAAAATGTTGAATGTTACAAAAAATTGGCGAATTAAAAAAACAATCACTTTGTCCCATTTAACCCTCAGTATGGTTTGAATGGGACGGTCTTCAGGGTTGGATGGAACAATGAAATAAATCAAAAGTAATCAATCATAAAATACTCTTCAAGTTATAAGATTCTACCAAACTTACTTTCATAAAAAAAAAGTCAATGTCAAATTTTAGATTCGCTTTTGTTCTTAATGTTTGCAAGGTTCATGTGTGGTTGTCTTAGTTTTCTGATGATGCTTCTTCTTTCCACATCTGAAATGTCATCTTCAGGTGGATGAAAAACTTGTTCGAGTTACCAAATCTTCTGAAGAACTTAACTTCGAAGTCGCAGTTTCCTAAACCTCTATAAGACAGTTTTTTTTTTCGTCGAAAAATCTACAAACACATAGTCGCTTATTTTAAGATTTCACTATTAATATTCTCACTGTCACTTTCCATGGGACTTTGATCTGACTCTTGCAACTCAAAGTCTTCCACATTGGAGTCATCACTACTTTCTTCTAGAATCTTCCGTTTGCATTGCTTTTCAGATTTTTTCAAACTATTCTTCTAAGTTTGGCATGGTGCTGTTTTTCTATTGCGTTTACTTCTGGAGTATCTGTTAATACCCGTGTATTGCCTTTTTTTCTACCTTTCCTTACTTCTGTTCTCTCTGGAGCTATCAGAAATGCTTGAACTGACTCAGGTGTACTGTTACTAATGTGGACAAGGAGTCCTTATCAGTTCTGGCATGTGATGGCCCTGGCACCGGGTCATCTAGCTGATGACTAGTTGACGGCAGATGATGGTCCGTTACAAAAGAACTCATGAAATCAAGTTCCTGAAAGATGAGGCAGTTCAACGGATTAATTCCACTCGACGAAAAACCTGCAAGAATATTCTTGGGAGTGAATGCATTTAAGTACGCTTTGTTAGCAACGTTTGCTATTTGGTAAATGTTGAATGTCTTGCCCGGGTTGAATAGCATCCATTCATTCTGAGCAGTTTTGAAATAGGTTTTGAAAGGTCCGTACACTGAAACGTCGAGCGGTTGCAGTGTGGGGGACAAGACCACGTGGTGGCTTTTGGCATAAGTGACGATATTTAGGCTAATATGGGACTCGTGAGTATCGAGCAATAGCAGTATTGGTTCTTCCTGAGTTGGCTTCGTATGTTTGACAAAATGTTTAAATGCCAAAAAGAAATTACTTTTGGTTATCCAACCAGATTTGTTTGCAAGCCCAAAACTTCCTGGTGGAGCATAAAATCTCTGAAGTTTATTCTGGGAAACACAAATACTGGTGGAATAGTGTTACCGTTTGCTCCTACAAATGTCAGCATCGTTACTAACGTTTTTTTTCTGCGGAGGTTGCCTGTCCAACTTCTTTTAAGCCCCTTTGAGAAAACACTTTTGGTGGATCTGTAACTGTGAGAAGACTTCTTTCATCACAGTTGAATATGCGGCTAGTAGTAAATTTGTGCTTCTCCATTACACGTTCCAAGTTATCAAAGAACCTACCAACAGTGGTCGGATTGAAAGCAGTGGCCCGGCTTAAACTTGTTTTCTCTGGTTTACTTAGCGACAACAGACTTCTATGCCTGGCTTTGAAGTGCTTGAGCCAATCTAAGCCTGCTTTTAATTCTGCGTCCCATTTTTTGGGGTAGGAAATGTTTAATCTTTAGGCGTATTTGTACGCAAGCTGTCGGAGACCCATATGACCTATGTTGTAGCACATTTTTGACGCAGTTATCAAATAATCCACTAGAGCATTTTCCTGCTCTAGGGAGAAAATACGCCTATTTCCAATATCTGGTTCATGTTGAAACTGTTGCACATCCTGAAGTTTGCGAGCATTGTTTACTGCTCGATGTAGAGCTGATTTTGAAATATTGTATTTGTCGCTAGCCACACGAATTGATAATTTGTTATTAGTGACATTCTTCACAGCTTCTTTCATCACATCAGACGTCACTCGGGTAATTTTTTTCCCCTTAGGAACCACACTCAGACTGAAATTCAATAAATAAATTGAAACTAATTAATTATTGAGTGGTGTCTTGAATGAGACACTATCCCACTCAATGCATTGAAATACTTCCCATTCATGACTAGTATAAGCTTAATTGAAGATTAATAGTTACCTTTAAATAGCAGCCACTATAATCAGAGAGCCAATGTATATAGCCTTCAAGTCTAAAACGAACAAAACTTCCAATAGTTTTTGTGAAAAACTTTCTAGAAAAACGATTTCTTAATTAGAACACAAACAGTTAAATTTCACACCCATAAACCACGTTTTAAACTACTGTTAAAAAGAAACCACAGAACACCACTAAACATATATTAAAGTTTAAAGGACAAGTGCCACCATCTACGTAACACAAGTATAAGCTATAGTTCACAATGGTTTGGAAGAAAACTCGAGTGTCCCATTCGATACTTGCCCCACTCATGGCACCATCCCCTACATACGGCGTTATCGCAAGTAAATTCCGTACAATCATTGAAGATAGCAAATGCGCAGCGTTTCCTCTCGAGTTAATATAGTAATTGGTGGTAAAAGTTCCTTCCAAAAGAAATCGAAATCGTAAATGCCTCCAACCCCTTGACAGTGTGAATGGTTTAATTACAGCAACGCGACGTCATGGAAATTTCCCAGATATGCTATCTGCTTGTTACCTCCACCGATAAAGGAAAGGTGTGGGGCATATGAAAATCCGCTATAGACAATTATGAAATAATCAATTCAAACTCCCAGTACAAAAAAAATTATAAACACCCCAAATAAGCTTTCGCTTAGATAGACACAAAATTCGATTCCATATTCACGTGGAATTGCATAAAATAACTTAATGATGAAAGCTTTGTTGGGCCTAGACACCGCTAAACAGAGGTCTGTGTTGAACAAACGTTATCGGAAGAAATGAAAATTTGACAGACTTTCGTAATTTGTACATATTGAACGCAGCGGTTCCTGAGATTAAATTGTATAATGTAAGCTTACAGTGCTCAAAATTTTTGAGAATAATATTACTGTAGTAACAATTTTCAGCAGTTACTATGTTAAGAAACCAGAGGTATGTCTTTCGTTTTATAATAAGTTACTAATCACGTCTCGTTCGAAGAGAACTAACGGTTTTTGCGACAGCATGTAATTAAGTAACAATTATTATACCATTCCATTTAAAAAAACATATCTTTACTAAATATTAGTAAATACAGTTTGTAACGCAGAAGACACCTTTTCAAAAAATTTGGCAAAAGATTTTTAACTGTCTTGTAAATTGGTCAAAAATGTTTTATTAATTAAATATTTTTTTTAATTACATGATATTAAGACTGTTTGAGACAAATTCATTTTCAAAACAATTAACATTCCGTTTTTTTCTTCTAATGAATTTAAAATAACTGTAGGTTTTCTTTCATACGCAACAACATGACAATAGTTTAATTTATGGTTGGTAATTTAAAGATGTCATTAGTATGATATATGTATACATGACTGCGTGACAGTAACAAACGGCTGTAATACGTGTACCCATTAGTTTCTTCACTTTTTAAATATAGGGTATGCGCGATATTAAGCGAATTAATACCGACTGTAATTAAATTAATCGAAGATTAATCTAAAACTTGCAGAACAGTAGCCGTTTTACGTCCTGAATAGGATGTTATTACAGTATTAATATATAGAGTAGAGCCCGAAGCAACTTCATGACCTACTGCACCGCAACTATCTACCATTTGCTACTTCCTGATTGCTGATGAAGCAACAGAATGTAATACGTTGACTTTTTGATTGATGGTGTAGGTCGTTTTCTTCAAATTAAATTGAAGGGATTTTAAAAAAAAACCAATTAATAACTATTACGTGTGCATTGTTAGATTCAAGGTAAATCAGTAGTCGATACAATAAATATTAGTTTATGATTTAAAATATACCATATTCGTTTATGTTCGCAACGTTGCAGAATAGGTATGATGTAATAACTGCGTTATTCATTTTCAAAGAAACGCTTCTGTTATTAAATTAAAATTCAGGAAGTATTGCACAGCCAAACTGCAATTCCATAAGTTTTACGTAACCGTGTTAAAATGGCAATAATTCAATCTAAAGAAACTATTACAATGTTACACTTGAAGTAAATAAACGTTGATGTCAAAATAGTTGTTTCTTAAGTGAAGTTTTTCCACAGTCTTAATCTAAAAAAACTTTTGTTGTTGTCAATACCATTTTCAATTTTCTAATTTTCTTGACGAATTCTGGAACTTGAAAAACTTGTAATTTAAGTTTTAGTTTTATGTATTAAGTTTTTTTTTATTTTTTGCGGTCTTAGACCTCTTTGTTTTTGAATTTAGGTTCTATGTCTAAGCTGGATGCTATTTCTTTAGCATCAATCAATAGATCATTAAAACCATTATCGGAGCGATACGCTTTCAAAAAATTATTCAAATTATTTAAATGATTACAACACTGAGCAACATCAAAGTTCCGTTTTTGAATAATTTTACTAACAATGTTAACTTTACTTAAAATATTATACCACGATATAAGAATGCAAATAAACTCAAAATTTAGCAATTTTTTGACCAACGATGCAGCCAAATTTTTTACTTTATTTTCAAAATTTCCTTCGCTTATTTCAAACAGAGCATCATAAACCTTCCCAAATTGTTACTTTAAAGGAGTTATTGCATCTATTCTACTAGACCATCGAGTATCCGATAAAGATTTTAAAGTTAAATTTATTACATTAGATAAATTAGATTTCATTATTGAGAAAACTCACGGATTGAAATTCAAAATTTTTTTTTGTAGACCATTATGCCTACCACGCGTATTTGCCCGATTGTCGTAACCCTGACCTCGCAAATCGTTGATGTTTAAGCCTTCTTTCTCTAACGCCGACAAAACAGATTTTGTCAAGCCTTCACCCGACACATCATCTATAGGACAAAATAATAAAAAATGTTCTTCTATACTAATTCCCGTGCTCTTTAAATTAACAAATCTTATACAAACTGAAATTTGTTCTTGGTGACTAGTCAGGAGTGCAGTCTAATAATATGGAATAATATTTTGCTTTTTTAGTTAGTTTTAAAATTTCGGATGCTAAATAAATTTAATAGCAATGAAGCACATGTTAACACCACCTTAACATTTACATGCAATCGCTGATATAAACTACTAAACCGCTTAATTTTGCCAAAATATTCTAATCCTATTACCGCATTGTCGCTAAAACGTAAAGGAAATAACCAACCAAGAAATTTATATATAAAGAAGAATTACTTACAATTTAGCAGAAAGCGTTATAAACAATGTAATAATGGCAGCGTAAGTCAAGTACAAATGATCGAGTAATAGTTCTTTCGTTCGCATTGTTCTCCCTAAACTGTCAATTTAAATTACGTATCGGCGACAGTGTCGTCGAGAAATTAGGACAGTCGTGAATTTTACTTCAAATGATTATTTATAGCAAATACGTAAATAACGAAATGGAATAGTTTATTGGTATGTTAATAACAATAGAACTTCGTACGTAGAGTACTGGAGTCAAGACCTGAAATACGAAAAGATTGCTCTCAAAAAGTTTCAGCGATATACATATTTTTTCAATTAACAATGATGTTAATATAATCAAATATAAAAGAATTTTTGAGATGCAAGTTTATGGCTTTTGATGTTTTAATAAATCTAAAATAAAAAATAAATTTTAGATGAACTCGCCTTAATTCACAACACAAAACTTTTTCACTTCGCTAAGTGAATTATCGATCGAGCATCAGGCAACAAATGAATTCGCTTAAATATATAAAGTTTCGTACATTGCAAGCTCGTTGCAAGCCAAATTTCAAGCTCAAACATGAATAAAATCAGATTTGTTTGAGTTCACACAATTCATGTTATCATGTTACGTATTCGATCGAATAATTGCTATTATTGCGTACTCCCATTTGGAAAATATATTATTTTCAAGAAGTAATTCGGTTCCATCGTCTCAAAAAGTAAAAATAAATAAATAAACAAATAAAAAACAATGCAATAGCTAGCAATTCCTTACTGGTTTTTTTATCATTATAAATTTTGTTTAGACAATGTTGTTTGTTGCTTTATCTTTTTTTTGCTTTTGAGTTTTAAGGTTTATTAGAGTCTCGGCGCCGTCGTGCATCACACGACTTTGCCCTTATGTACGGCGCGTGACTGGTCAAAATAATTAAGATTAAATACATAAACTATGTTTTTAATTTTTTTTAATTCCTTCCGACTGCAACCAACAACACCGACTCAGCGTACAAACATACCGAAGATGCAACGATGCGCGGTTCTGGTTTAGGTAGCGGTTTACGTTTATACACATCCATATCATTTTAAACTGCGTTATAAGCAACAAGAATTAAGATCTATAGTATGCGCGGTTGTTACGTAAATTTACCCGTAACTTAAGGGAGACGGTTAGCTTAATATTTCACAGAGAAGATCGCAAATAGTCTTCGGTGTGCTAACTAAAACATACTAAAAGAGCGCCAAAACGAGGAAATATTATTAATTACAGATCTGGTTAAGTCAGTCAAACACTGAAAGAAAATAAGTTGCAAAACACAGTTTATAACCAGAATATATTTATTACAAACAAGAGAATCAGAGTTAAAAAAAAGAGGTAAAACGATAGCAAATAAATAACGATTAGAGATTCTTTGATAAACATCACAACTAATAATACTGGGGCAGGTCCTTTAAATTAATCAACAATTATATTCAATGCAAATAAAGTACTTTACAATTACCATAACCTCAAACGTACTCGATCAACTACTTTGTTTACATGCAGTCGCGAAACGAATTGACAATCGACAATTATAATGAATAGCAAAAAAAATATGAGTACTAAACTTACCGCACCGAAAGTTCTTTGTCACAAGTAGCAACGTTCATTACTTCTTATATGTTTATATACTTACATAGACGTTGAGTGACTAACTGTGGCTTTTATTACGTTATAAATGATAGAAAAAATTACGACTGAAAGTAAAATGAGTTAGTATGATCTACACTTTGATTAAATAGAATAAATAGTACGGTGAATTCCAAACAAACACATGCTGAAGGTTGACTGTTAATTATACAATTCAACAAAATTAAGAAATTGTACGATAGTGAATAGTTGGTAAGTTTGATTACAAAGAAATCGATCAACGAAACTTGACGGGTGTTACGTTAGCGTACACACCCTATTGTTAACGATGTTTGAGAAGTGTACGACTGTAAGTTAACATTTTAGTGTGATCTATGATTAAATTCTAGACTGTTACAAAATGGAGAAAAAAATTACTAATACGATAAGCTGAATTAACACGCTGTGCTGAAGATATAAAATTACAAATTACAAATACGAAAGTGGTTTTGGTAGATTCAGACCTGAAGCAGTAATCGCCATCAAGAAATTTTATAAAATAAGCGCCCGTAGTTTATTTGATTATTTCCATAGACAGCAAGAAGCAGAATTCTCTCTATATATAACTGTTGAGGCAGAACCGTCTCAACGCTAACAGATTTGCTAAAAAAAATTAATAGTAATGAAGCACGTGTTGACGCCACCTTAAAATTTACCTACAATCGCTGAAATAAACTACTAACCCGTTTAATTTTGCCAAAATATTCCTATTCTATTACCGCATTGTCGGTAAAACGTAAAGGAAATAACCAACCAAGAAATTTATATATAAAGAAGAATTACTTACAATTTAACAATTGATGATAAATAACAATGATCAACAAATGATCCAGTAATAGTTCTTTCGTTCGCATTTTTCTCCCTAAACTGTCAATTTAAATTACGTATCGGCGACAGTGTCGTCGAGAAATTAGGGCAGCCGTGAATTTTACTTCAAATGATTATTTATAGCAAATACGTAAATAACGAAATGGAACAGTTTATTGGTATGTTATTGACAATGGAACTTCGTACGTAGAGTACTGGAGTCAAGACCTGAGATACGAAAAGATTGCTCTCAAAAAGTTTCAGCGATATACATATTTTGCAGACAATAATACTCAAGCAAAAACCTCAGTCTGTTCATAGTACGACCTGTACTGAATGCCATTAAAACTAGTTGTAGTAATCTATAGAAACGATGGTACCATGTAAAGAAACTTTCCCTGTTGATTGTTTGTTTTTACTCTATCCTAATTTCTTTGATAGTGCATGCTTACCCTTAGTGTTTCCGAGCCGAGGATCTTGCTAGTATAAGTAGTGGCGCTTATTTTTTTATATTGTGCCCACTTTCCGACATCTCAACTAGCCGTGGTGACGTGGTTGTTACTAACAGGACTCACTATAGCAAAAGGTTGGTAACGAGATGCAGAGACAGTTTATTGAAACTTTTTTCAGGTGCGGTTTTATTTACCTTCTTTAAATTTTTATCAAAACACATTTGACGTTCAATAGTTGTTTTCAAGTCTATGAATTAGTTCCGCATATAATGAACAACCTTGAACATTCTAATTCACCAATTAATTTAATTTTTTTGGGCCATAACTCAGATATGAAATTTAATTGAATGTTGAGTTTGCGTTTGAAAAATTCATTGGGCTAATTTTTTTAAAAAGCAATTTTTGGAATTTGTATTCTTCTTTTTTTTTAAATAACTTTTGCTTATTTTTCTTTGCGCATCGTTTGATTATCTATAAAGTGTTTGTTGACGTGGAAATCCAACTTTTGGCTTCTATTTGGCGGCCTGTTTTGACTGCTTTTTTTGTTGTTTCATGCTATTTTGATAATTGTGTTCTCATTAACACTGTCTACGTAATTGCATTTTGTTTTTCTTACGAATCGGGTAATATCAGTGATGTTGCATTGGTACTCTTATTCTCCTGCTTCTGTAATTGCTTTTAATATGTCTATTTCTGTGATACGTATTTTCTGTTTTGTCTTTGTAGTGTCAGTTCGGGTTTCTGCTCTACTATACTGGGTGTCCGAAAAGTCTGGACTGGGCCAAATATCTCGAGAACAACAGGTTGGATTAACACGATCGAAACGGAACTTTGTCTTTGTCACAATTATCTACCGAATCCTGTTGTAAAAAACCACCCCCACCCCTCCTAAGGGGGTGAACGTAAGGGTAGTTTAAAAATTTTAAATGGGAACCCCCAATTTTTTTTTCATTTTTGGATTCTTTCATAAATTTTGCGTATGGCCCCAAAATTTCACCCCTAACCATCGCCCCCCTCGACAGGGGATGAAAAAATGAACAAAATGATTTAAATGAAAATGAAACTGAACAGTTTAAATGCCCAATTAAATCCGCAATGTACATAAACATGTCAAAAGAAACATGTAACCCCCACCCCCCGCACCTCTAAACAGGGGATGAAACAATAAACAAAATGACTTAAATAAAAATGAATCTGGACAGTTTAAATGCTCAATTGAATACGCAATGAAAATAAACATGACAAAAGAAACATGTAATCCTACCCACAATTTCACCCCCAACCCCCGCCACCCCTAAACAGGGGATGAAAAAATGAAGAAAATGATTGAAATAAAAATGAAATTGGACAGTTTAAATGCTCAATTAAATACGAAATGAAAATAAACATGACAAAAAGAAACATGCAACCCCACCCACAATTTCACCAACCCCACCACCTTTATTTTCATTGCGTATTCAATTGAGCATTTAAACTGTCCAGATTCATTTTTATTTAAGTCATTTTGTTTATTGTTTCATCCCCTGTTTAGAGGTGCGGGGGGTGGGGGTTACATGTTTCTTTTGACATGTTTATGTACATTGCGGATTTAATTGGGCATTTAAACTGTTCAGTTTCATTTTCATTTAAATCATTTTGTTCATTTTTTCATCCCCTGTCGAGGGGTGGCGATGGTTAGGGGTGAAATTTTGGGGCCATACGCAAAATTTATGAAAGAATCCAAAAATGAAAAAAAAATTGGGGGTTCCCATTAAAAATTTTTAAACTACCCTTACGTTCACCCCCTTAGGAGGGGTGGGGGTGGTTTTTTACAACAGGATTCGGTAGATAATTGTGACAAAGACAAAGTTCCGTTTCGATCGTGTTAATCCAACCTGTTGTTCTCGAGATATTTGGCCCAGTCCAGACTTTTCGGACACTCAGTATGTCATAATTGATGTAACTACAGTTTCCGCCTCTTGACCGGTTTTGGGTGGATTAAGTAGTCCAATAGTTTAAGTACCGGTTTCAAACCCAGATAAAGGAAGAGGGTTGGTAGAATGGGACAGTTAGGAAAGCTGGAGTAACAGTGCATCTTTTTGTTTCTACTTGCAGTTCCAAAGTTTACCGCTAAATAACTGATCTATCAAATGAAATTGTAGAAAAACTATTAAATCTTTTAAGTAAAAGGCATTTGCTGGAAAATAATACATTAATTTACAAGATATAGTCTTTGAAAAAAAAGTTGGAAAATGATCCACTGTGACCCAGGAATAGTTCACTTTGGATTGGTGCATGGGTAACAGTTAATCAACTACAATATAGAAACAAATACAGTAACGGATGATTATTTTTATACTATAACTTATTTATTTGTAGTATAAGACAGTATTTAAAAGAATATGCTAAACAGTGACTTTACTAGACGGAAAGTCTAGATCACTAAAGACGTCTGTGCTGAAGGGGAAAATAACACTTTAAAAACAGCGCAAATAGTTCCGGGTGTCATAGCTTTTATGTGGCTTCTTCTAGCGCATCTAGCCACGAAATATATTGAGTACGTTTGCTCGGGATTTCGCATCATCCAACTGTCAACTTTCTTGTTGTAAGCAGTTTTGGATGACCCAAAAACTTTTTTATAGAAATGTACACTTTGCGATTATTCTATATGAGCAAACTTGGGTTTTCTTTACTGCTGTTTGTGTGAGTTATAAAATGCTGCATAGTTACAAATAATTTTGATCTTATCTAGCCAAACTATATAGCTAGACCTAAGGTTCCAGCCGGAGCGTCTGCAATCATATGTTGCTTGAAATGTACTCTTGCAAATATGGTTACTAGTGACAATGCATTTCCAAAAGCACTAGTTATTGTTAACGTCTCTCGTCCTGAGTTGATAACCTTCAAAATTTGTCTTTGTTTTTTGACAACTAGCATTTTGGCAGACTTCTGATCTATCATAATATTTGTTTGATCTTGATTAAATACCTTAATCCTATTGTCTCCTCAAATAAAATACTTATGTACATTGTAGGAGTTTGAAAAGATCACCGTTTGTTACCCTGGTTTTCGTGTAACAAAAAATAATTAAGCAACGACTAACACAGTTGTTCCCGGAGAGGGAGTCACAGGCTTTGTAATGCGAAATTATAAATTAAATCTAAAAAGCGCCAAAACGATGAAAGTCTAAATTAGGGAGATATCGTTTAACTCTACCCGCAGCTGGAAAAGAACAAATAACACTACCAAAGTGATAACACAAAATATATATTTATTTTATCACAGAAGCAGTTGAAGAGGACGAAGACAGTACATAAGTATAGTTTTATAAGCGTTACAAACAATATTGCATAGGTTGATATCACAGCCCAAATATAAGTTACGCCCTAATCGGTCTAACTTTTACATTTAACAAAGGAATGACTTTACTTTAATAAGTTAAATTACAAAAATACGAAAATCAAAAGTCTAGACAATCAAAGCGCACCAGATAAGTATGTGACACTCAAAAAAAGATTTACCATTAATTGTAATTACAATCTAGTATGTACGTACGTATGACCATTCTACCAATCGACATGACCAACGAAGTATTACACGTATAAATAGAAAATTCAATACTTACTTACTGTATATTATCCAGCAAGGGATTAGCTAATTTCGTACCAGTATGACCTAAAAGGTGTTATGAAATTTGACACAAAAACGTACATACGACGTTATCACAAGTAAATCCTGTCTTTAATTCATATGATAATTGAAGTAAATGAATACTCCGAGCTTTCCTCTAATTAACTTCGCACTTGTGTAAGTACTTCTTTCAATAAGGCGGTGTTCAAGCCCAGGACTTCAGCGACGTAAGGTCATGGAAACTTTCCAATATTACAGGTGTTTTATCAGGGTCAACTTTTTAACATAACACGATTATCCCTTTTTCTGAGATTAGATAAATACTCAATGTCAACGAGCTTTGTTTCGTGCTATTTTTTGGTACTTTTATATTGTTCAACATTGTTACTTTATGAATTAGGCGTCGAACGTGCATAATTGTAAGCCCATAGAAGATTCAGTTGCATTTAAGAACATAATCAAGAATACTCTTTTTTTGGGCACCGGTGAATATTCTATGAACTCTTTAATTAGGGGTCGGCTTAATTATCTTTTTAAGATCAGTGTTATTTTGAACAGTTCTTACTTTCTGGACAGCCGATATAAGTATGAGAATAAGTTACAGCAGTGGATCACTGATGCAACACAAATTTTATAAGACACGTGAGAAATAAGTTTTGTTTACTTAGCTAAGGTTCGTAAAATTTATTAAATCAAATAACTTATGTGAGTAGTAATATTAAAAAAATACAGACGAGATTTGACTTATTAAATATTTTAACTTAGTCTAGGCTACATTAAATCGCCAACTTGTCTTTCAAAGGTTATTAAATGACTTTATTCATAAATTACAAAATGTGCATTTACACCAAACACTGACGGAAGCGTCGCGTCGGTACGCAAAAGCCTTATAAGCGATAATTCACTAATTTAAGTATTTAGTTGACGTTTTGTTTGCAATTAATAGCAAAACAAACGGTATAATTACGGTAATTGTTATTCATAAATATCTGGTTCGAATTATATTTGGAAGGCGTGTTTACGTGGTTAGTCGCAGTCTTTACGCAAGGTAGTCGATAATGCTCTCAGAATTGCTGCGATAACTTGGTACATCCGCTGCATAGCGAAGATGAATTACGGGAGTAAGAAACTAAACTTTTTATCTATAATCATACGGAAATATTTGGTTGTATTTGACGAACCATTTACAAAACGAAACATTAAACTTTTAACTTAAAACTTTCACTAATGCATTATGTCACCAGAATATCTTTTCGAGCTTGAATCAAAATTCATCTAACAGATTTAATAAAAGTATTCTCTTTCACATACAATGCACGCACCGCACATAGAATTTTCATAATGTTACCTTCCGACGTCGGGCGGCAGCAAAGGGGCGGCGACTAACGGCGGTTCGCGGCGCGTTTTTAGGAAAGCGAGAGCGCGGTTTCCGGAAGGTAACAATTGGCGCCTTGAACGTGGGGCTCATCCGGAAGCAACGCGCTCCAACCCACACCTAAGATGCCAACGACAAGAAGTCTCGCCGCCGCTAGCTGTGCAGGAACAGAAAACCAATCCGTCGAAATGACATCCAACCTCAACCCCGGCCTGGACCCGATAAACTCCAGTGGCGCCCAACATACATCAATTAAGACCGAAGAACCAGTAGACAAAGTGCTAAGCAACCTGCGCAAGTTACTACTGGCACCCGCTCACGAAGAATTACCCACGTTTAGCGGGAATTACATGGAAGATCCCGCAAGATTTATCTCAACACTCGAAAAGCATTTTGAAGCTAACCAGATGACCAAAGACCACCGCTTAAAAAATCATTCAACAGGCGTTAATCAAAGTGGCATCCACGTGGTGGAAGACGTATTCAGAATTTGTGTCAAGTTTTCTACAATTCAAGACGCTACTCTTAGAAAAGTACGACTCGGTGCAAATTACTTCACAACTGAAAGCACAGTTTTACGGCCGCAAACAATCCGCCAACGAAACAGTATCAGAGTTCCTGCAGCAGAAGCAGAAACTGGGGAATCGGCTGGGCATAGAAACTGAAGAACACGTCGCCATGTTTGTAGAAATGCTAAACCCAAATTTACTACCGTACTTTGTAATGTCGAAACCGACATCTCTACTACAGCTGGTCCAAGCCGCCACCTCATTGGAAACTGCAGTGAAGAACCAACAACCCTCACGAAATATAACCGCAACAAAACCGCAAGAACCATCTACCACCAGCGTATCACAATGCCACTACTGCCCAAGACGACATTATCATCGGGACTGCCCAACTTTGCGGGAACGCAGAAACGCCAACTCGGAAAACTTCCAAGTGGCCGAGGCACGCAACGACCCTCGGCCACAATAAACAATCTTTCTACCGGGATCCGTCTGCCCACCATTCAAATTACGGTTAACAACTACGAGCTAGCCGCTCTGGTAGACACGGGGTCCAGCCACAACTTTCTGAGACAAAGCGAGCGCGTAAAGTACCAACCATGTTAACTCCAATTGGCAGACCTTCCCAAACCAGGGCAACAACTGCTAATTGTTGGTCAGGCAGAAGTCGATTGCAGCATTGCCGGAACAGATCTTAGTATACCGTTCTTAGTAGCACCAGAACTACAGGTCCCCGCCATCCTCGGACAAGTGTGGCTGCAGCAACAAAAGGCCATAATAGATTATTAGCGACGTTGTGTGCATTTTGGAACATCCACAAGAAGAACGGTCTACTGGAACCAGAAAAGAGACGCGGGTCGTACAAAACACCTGACGGCTGCCAACATCACGCACGGCTTCCCGGTAGAACATCGTAAACAACTCGACCAGATGCTAGAAACCTTCGCAG
Source organism: Aquatica leii (assembly GCA_035610365.1). Classification (NCBI taxonomy): domain Eukaryota; kingdom Metazoa; phylum Arthropoda; class Insecta; order Coleoptera; family Lampyridae; genus Aquatica; species Aquatica leii. The sequence continues at coordinate 93,606,083 of CM069436.1, read as the reverse complement.
ACACGTTCCACTCAACGGGGCCTCCTACCACCACAACCACTACAAAACACGTAATTCGACTAAAGAAGGACGCGCCGTTTCGAATCCCACCGTACCGGTACTCACCCGAAAAGAAAACCATTATTGCGCGAGAAGTAGAAACGATGTTGGCCGATGGAATTATAGAACCCACAACATCTAATTATTGCTCTCCAATCGTAATCGTGAAGAAAAAGGACGGAAAATCCAGATTTTGCGTCGACTACCGTCGCTTGAACGAACAGACGTACGACGAGAGCTCTAGTTTGCCGATAATACCTTGGTTCGGCTAAGGTGTTCGCCACTCTGGATTTGAAAAGCGGGTACTGGCAAGTACCACTAGACCCGGCCTCCAAACCACTTACGGCATTCACGACACCCGATGGAGCGGCATACCAGTTTCGCGTAATGCCTTTCGGACTGAAGAACGCCCCGACCAGTTTCCAGAGACTTATGACCCAAGAAGTGTTTCCAGGGTTTCTACGTCAATTCGTGTTAGTGTACCTGGACGATATTAAAATTTATTCCGACTCCTGGGAAGACCACGTTCAGCACTTGCGTCTTGTGTTCGAAAGGTTACAGCAACACCACCTACGATTATCTCTCGAAAAATGCAAACTTGGCGTCGACACCATCACCTATCTCGGGCATATCGTGACCACCGAAGGCAACAGTCCGCTGCCCGAACACGTAGAAGCTCTCACGGCCGCCGACAAGCCTACAACCAGAAAGCAACTACGACGTTTCTTAGGGTTGTGTAACTGGTTACGAGAGTACATCCCTAACTGCGCACAGATCCAAGCGCCGCTTAATGATATGTTGTCTACCAAATCTAAATTCGCTTGGACGCCAGCGGCCGAGAATGCGTTTCGCCAAACAAAAGAAGTCATCAAAGGCGAACTAAAACTAAGCCGCCCAGACTTTACCAAACCCTTCGTGCTGCAAATGGACGCGAGCGGAGTCGGCATCGCAGCGGTCCTTTACCAAGAAGGACTGAACAACCGCCAAATCATTAGCTACGCGAGTGCTAAACTACAATCACACGAGCAACGGTACCACGTCAACGAGCAAGAGTGTTTGGCGGTTATCTGGGCGATAAAGAAGTATCGTCCCTACCTAGAAAACCGTCGATTCCTTCGCGTCACAGATAGCAAGGCTCTTTTGTAACTAAATAAGATAAAAGACACCCGAAGCAAGCTCACGCGATGGTCCCTACTACTCCAAGTACACTTTCAATATCAAACACTGCGCCGGAAACACCAATGAACTCCCAGATCACTTGTCTCGCAACCCCGCAGATAAGCAAGTTGAGGAAGAGGTGTCAGAGACCAGCCTATTGTTGCCACCCGAGCACCCAGTGACGATGCACGTCACAATAGCCGAGCTGCCAACCCGAGTAAAAAAAACCCAACAACAAGACCCGGCAACATCCACAACGATGCGCATTTGGGAAAGGGTAAAAACGCGACCAATCCCAGAGGACGACCTCGAACTACATCGACAGTTCGTGGTTGAAGACAGCGTTCTTTATAAATTGCGGGAAAATCGGAAAGTCATGGTTGTACCGGCACAAGCGCAGGAAGCAGTAATGTTCGCATACCACGACGACTCAACGGCTGGACACCCGGGCGCGGAGGAAACCACCAGAGCAATCCAACTTCGTTACTTCTGGTTAAACATAAAGGCCGACGTACAGAAGTACGTAAAATCTTGTTGGGTCTGCGCGGCATGCAAAAGAAGACCCATTCAAGACCAAGCCACAGTAAGACCGAGGCAACCAACGCATCCATGGGAAGCCGTATCCATTGACCTTATGGGTCCGTACGTCCCGACGCAAAACAAAGAACGATGGATGTTAGTGGTAACAGATCTTTTTAGCAGATGGATAGAAGCGTATCCACTAACGCAAACCACCAGCCAACCAGTGGCTCGCCTATTAGAAAACGAAGTTTTTAATCGATTTGGTTACCCGAAAACCATCATCACTGATAATGGCCCACAGTTTACCTCGAGCATGTGGGACGACTCGCTTCGCCGTTGGGGCTGCCATCATTGGACTACTCCAATATTCCACCCACAAGCGAACCCAGTAGAGAGGCGAAATCAGGAGATTAAGAAAGGGCTCAGAATCCACCTACGCGGCAAAGACCCCAAGCAATGGACGCAAGTATTGCCGATAGTTCTGTACAACCTCAGAATTCGAAAGAATGCGGCAACTGGGGTGTCGCCTAGCGAAGCGCTGTTAGGATACGAACTCTCGCGACCAGGAGAACTACGAGAAGCAGCACGTTCACCAACCGGTAACCAAGGCGAGGATCGAGAAAATCGCATACACCAAATTCATCGAAACCAACATCGGTACCGATCCAGGTACGCCAACTACGGCCCCTCCAAAACCCAATTTGAAATTGGCCAGATGGTGATGGAACGGAACCACAGCGCGGCCACACGCTCATGCTTCCAACCAAAATGGGTCGGACCTTTCCCCATCGTGCAAACAGCGGGTACAAATGCGTACTGGATCGATAGAGATAACGGGAACTTTGCCAAGATCCACATTTACGATCTAGGCCAGCCCCTCAGGAGCCAGAACCCGATGGAACCGTCTCCAGACCGGGGGGGACTAATACCGTTTCCACCTTTACCGACGCTTCCATCGCAAACTACGCCGATTACTCGCCACTTCAAACCACTCCAGGGCAATTGCAGCCTTTAGAAGCGGGACCCGCAGCCAGCAAAAGCATTCCAAATTAGGAATCTTGTGCTGTAAAAGACACCTCCACTTAATGGGCGACTGAGTCTGGCCGTCCGGCGCAAGAACTAATTCAGATCCGAGTACGCGTCACCAGGAGTAGGCAGATCGAGACCTGGCCGCTGTCTACTACCACGTAGTTTGTGCGTTTGTCGATTTATATACATATTTTGTATTCTTAGTATTTTTGTATATATGTTATCCTGTATCAATATATTATTAAACTGCAATCGTTTTCTTCCGGAAACTGCGCTCTCGCTTTCCTAAAAACGCGCCGCGAACCGCCGTTAGTCGCCGCCCCTTCGCCGCCGCCCGACGTCGGAAAGTAACAATAAAAAATTTTATATGATAAAAATGCAACAGACAAAGATGCAAAATTACAACAAAACAAAACGCAATACCACGAGTCGTACATACAACGGCCACAATATGGAGTTACTTATATCTCAGAAACTAAACAGTCTGAAACATAAATTACATTGCAATCTAAATTTACTACCACAACGAAAACATAAATTTAACATCTTCTTTGACTTCATTTACTATTTCTTCTAAAGCTTGCCCATTTTAAACCGTAATTAATGAAAAAAATTGTTATAAAAAAAAAACAAATATTTAGTTCTCGAACGCGTCACTTCCGGCTACCCTAAATAAATCAATCGAAAAGTTTAGTTTTGTGCTTTGTAGTTTTAGCTGTAAAAATGTTTCTATTAGAGATCTGTATTCGACCAAAGTGGCATTTAATTTTTATGGATTTTGGTGTTTGGAACCCTAAAGAACATTCCCACAAAACTTGAGCAAAATCTAAAGCATCCTGACTTTCAAATGAAATTACTCTACCATTTGTATAAAGACGACGTAGAAGATTTTTTTTTAAAGTTTTTTATGAAATCCAACCGTCACAACATATCAAAACACAGATATAATAGTAGCAATTTGTTGAATCTTAGATCAATTTATATTAACAACAATTTATTTTGCTCAAACATCACCTGCCAGATTTAAAAACCCTAATGAAGCAAAAAACGACCTTCGTAGGTTTTTTCCATTGTTAACACTGACGATGGTTATCGCAAAAGATGTTTCGAACATCTTGATCGTTAACCTTTGTTATATAATTAGATTTGGCGTGTAATAAAATCTATGGACTAAGATTTAACTGTGCTTGTAATTACTTTAAGTTAAAAATACTTTAAGTACCTATGAATAAATGCATTATGTATATGTAATCGGTCTAACAAGTGCACGAGAGAGAGTCTCAAGGTTGAGAACCGATAATACGGGCTTTGTTCACCTTTAAGAAATGCAACAGTCTGGATAAGTAACGCAAAAATACTATCGTGTAAAGCAAGTTTGTTTTTTCTTACAAAAAGATTTTTTCCCGCTTCTCACCATGGAAATTGTCACGCGATACCCGATCAAACCATTATCTCTCCCAACGATAGATTTCTGAGCCTGTACTTGTACGTATGATAATGCCCGTTTTAAATTAATGTCTTTTTGCGCGTTATTGTTTTTTGATGTGGGCGCGAGGATATTATTTACACATGCAAATCATACGTTGCCTGCATTCGTCTACAAACTGCATAAGTAATAAATCATATCCTACAGTCGGAATCAAACAATTTCTTTTGTACTTCATTTAAATGTCAATGTTGCATTGTGGATTTTTAATAAGTTAACCTTTATCCTTGCATTGTCTCCAAATTATAATCCTAAGTGTTAACCACAGCCGTCATTTGCATTTACAATCATTTGATTTAATGTGAAATCTTAGAGAAAGCATCTTCCGATTTGTATTGTGAAATTACGATCTCGAATTGTTTCGTTTTACTTTCATGTTCGGTAATCATTAAATCCAATTACGTTTTTATTTATTTTTTTTTGTAACTGGCGATTTAATCTGGTAGAAACGGGATAAATTATTTATATTGATGAAAGTACTTTTACAACCAGCCAAAACTGCATTTACAATTAGATTGTAATTATGCAAACGAAAAATTAATTATTTATTTAAATGTAGCGTATAAATCAAGCAGAAACTCAAATTACAACTTTAGTTATTTAACGATGAAGTAACAATTTTAATACTTTTTCATGAAAACCGTGTTTTTATTGTTTGATTTTCGCTGTAAAAATTGTTATTCTGGGTTTTGTTTTTGGGGACAACTATCTGCTATTTATTATCCGGCATTCGCCAAGCATCCCCATGCCACTTACTCTATCCCTTTTTGTACCATAAAATCTTCTTCGATAAGAAAAAAAATTATGATATAAAGCACAATATACAATGGAAAAGTCTGGACCAAAATAGGACTCAAATTATATTTGTTTTTCTAATTTACCTGCTACCAGGTATTTGAGTTTGTTTTATTTATTTCGTTTCCTTTAAGAGCATTTTAGTAATATTGCATTAAGTTATTAAAGTTATTTCACGTTTTTAAATTCATCTAAAGTGTAAACTGTAATTTATTAAGTAGACATTTAGTGCGTATTCACTTGAATCATTTAGGTCGATTTTATTGCCATGCGTTTTGAGTACACTTTATAATTAATTAGTTCTGTCAGTAATTACTTTTGTAAATTCAATATTATAAATTTTACGGGTTAAACACCGTCGATTAAAAAATAACCGTTGTTCGTTACCTCAAATTTGTTTACGTACATCACAGAGTGCTGGTTTTTGGATTGGTAGTAGAGCCTTAAAGCAGTTTTTTTCAACACACAATTTCTCGGTACAAAACTTGATAACAAGTGAAACGTCGAAACCGTAAAATATACGAAATAAGATCAAATCTTTTAACTTAAACTTTCACTAAAGCATTTTTCTAAAAGCACCAAATCTTAGGGTTGCACCACCACGTAATTTGAAAATTGACGAAAAAAGTCATTATGTAATTAAAGATGGGCATCAAAAAATTGTTCTCACAAAAAAACAAAATCATCAAGTGATAAAGAAACATAAATGACTAAAACAACCTTTGAAACAAAATACTAATGACTGTCGGAAGTAATAAATCATAATGTGCACTCAAAATATATGACAATAATATCGACCTAAATGACTAAGTGTACATGCACTAATAAAAAAAATTGAAAAAATAGTTTGTAAACGTAAAATAATTTTGATATATTAAGGTGGAATTACTAAAATGAACATAACATAGTGCTGCCATAATGGTCGGACTACGGACGGGGACACACCCCGATCCCCCCAAATAAATTTTATTACAAAAATTTGCACAATATTTTAAGAAATTAATTAATAAACAAATTTGAAAGACAAAAAAACATTTAAAGAAGAGATTGATAGGTATTTCAAGAACAAAACGTTGGGATCAATGATGAATCATTTTGGAACATTGAGTTCGACTATACTTAATCTAAAGTAATATAAATTAATGAGTCATGCTTTTAATAAAACTAAATAGAATACCTTCGAATCTTTTCTTATTTTCACTCCTTCTTTATCTTGACTTTGGTGACGTCATTACTTTTCTTTACCCAATCATACTTTTCCGATGTTTTCGTTTTTTGGAGCAACTCTTTTTCTTTTTTATATAATTATAGAATGCAATGCATGAGATTTTATCATTTAAAACATTGATTTATGTTACAGCGTAATATAACATGAAATACATAAAACAAACCTAAATACCAGGTCTTATCCAAAAGAATACGTTCAAAAAACAAACTAAGGTTACAGTTCTTGTAAATAAGCTATAACGGCAGTAAACGTTGTAAGTTGATTTTACACCCGCGTAATTCAAACTAGTTTTGAATAAAACTGCGGGATGAAGCCACAACGTAAAGGTCTTTTAGGGGGGGGGGGGGTAGAGAAGCAATGTCAATGCAATTGTGCAAATACAATTTTGTCTGGCTCCATAGACTTATGTCATGTTTATAAAAAAAAATTACCTGGTGTATTTCGCATCATTTTAACTTTAGTTGGCAACATGGAATAATAAACTTTCTTTTCTTCTGGATTTACGTTTTCGACATTTTACAAACAAACTGCAAAGTGAACACATGTAATTTAATTATCAGGGGAGCTTTCTAAATTAATGGTCATCCAGTCGATTTATATTGATATTCAAATGTGTAATTAGTCGATGTTTGTGGAAAGAGTCGCTGAGGGACGTTACGTTTAAACATTTTTTGGTTAGATTATTTAATTTTATTTGTTTGTTTCTAGCATTTATTACTGTATTTAATAAATAACGTGTCCAATACGTTTACTCATTTTCTTGTGGGTTAGTTTATTTTTTTTTTTAGATTATTGTTGCCGGAGTCAACTTTCTCATACATGTGAGTTCGTTACATAAATTTCTCTGTTGTGTACATTTACATTCGTTTTGTAGTACAGTGTACTCTCAAGGATCTTTTATAATTTACTTATTAATTAGTTTTACTGTAATATTGCACTTATAAATATTGTTAACTTTATACTTTACTGATGTCAATTACAAAATATTTTTTTTATCTTATATGTGTTTTACTTGTATTTCTTCGTATGAATGAGCATCTGTAAATACTCTTGTTCTGTTCTGTTCTTTGGTAGATTATATTCTGCACATTGAAAGTAGGCTAATTTGTAGTAATTGCTTTACCCACGCTACTCTCCGATATCAGAGCTGCTGTTGCAGTTTGGATTAAATTTGATGCTAAGTGCACGTTACACCTTTGAAAAACCTCATTACTTTTTTGGATTTTTGCCAATCTGCTTTCAAGTTTCCATGTTCTGGATTTGTCATTAAAAATGCGATATATGCATGATATCTAAGTCGAACCAGTTTATTTGAGTCTGGCACATTTCTTAATCTCTTCATCTTGTGTATTAATAATATTTGCAAAGGCGACAAAAGTCTGCGCATGTAGAAAATGCAGCATTAATCACGCCCTTTCCATGTAAGGATAACTTAGCAGCAACAACTCTAAATAAGTAAATAATAGTGTGTTACCGATGGGTTCGCGAAGACTGTAACCTAGAAGTTGTAGTTTTTGTAACTTGACAAAAAATAAAGTGATTTTTTTAAAGACTTAGCCTTATTGGGTACAAAATTAAGGTCAGTACATAATAAAATAAATTATTAGTTACCTACTATGTATACTGACTTCCAGAAAAATTGCAACACCTAGAAGTTGTTGAACGATTCTATTGAAATTTTCAGGAAACGTCTATGTTCATGAAACAAAGTGATGATGAACAAAAGCTTAAAAAGTTTTTTCAATAATGAGTTGCTCCACCACGATTTGTAATGCACTCATTCAGACGTCTTGGCATGCTATCAATCAAGTGATCTATAGCTGCTTGTGGTATATCGTCCCAAGCTTCTTGAATCCGTAGCTGGAGATCATGTAAGTTATCTGGAGGGTGTGGTAAATTACCCAGTCGCCTACCAATCCAATCCCATACATGTTCAACGGGTGACAAATCAGGCGACCGAGTAGGCCATGGGAGGACGGCAATGTTAGCTTCTTCCAAACACCGTGTTGTAGTCGTTGTCGTATGAGGGCGCGCATTATCCTAATGGAAAATGGGATTTTGCACCCCCCTGAATGAGGGCTGTGTTGCGTTCCACAAAAAATGTTGGATTTTTACGTTCTCCACGCATCCGTCTGACCCTCCTAAGACCATCGTAAGCCCACAAGCAAAATCGGGACTCGTCACTAAACACAATTTGATGCCATTCTTGCGCCCAATTAACCATTTCGTTAGTCCACTTTAGTCAGCGTAGACGGTGAAGTGGTGAAGGGGAAGACATAAAAATGGACGATATGAACGCAACTTATAAGATCTTATCCGGCGATAATCAGATGACATTGACATTCTAGTCCTATACCTCTCATCCAATCATTTGCAATTGATGAAATTATTGAAAATCTGTCTCTTGTGGCCAAAACTCTTAAGCGACGTTCTTTGCGATCTGTAGTCCTCCGAGGACGTCCAGATCTACAGCAACGACTCCTCGGACCATATGGACCAACATCTCAATACCGATGAAACATTTCGGTTTACACGACGAGCAATTTCTCTTAGCGAAAATCCGGCCTCTCTCATACCAATAATACGGCCACGTTCAAAATCACTTAATTGGACAAAATGTTGATGTTGACGTAGTCTCGGACTTGTTATCAAGTTCAAAATTAAAATGGTGAACAACAACAACAATTTGCAAACTTGAGAATTACTAAATGGTCTACTACTTCAAATTTATTGTTACTATGTTACTATGGAAACAACAGGAAAAAAACAAAAACTACTGGCTACATTTTATTCAAATTTTAATCATCACTTTGTTTCATGAAAATCGTTCAACAAGTTCTAGGTGTTGCAATTTTTCTGGAAGTCAGTATATTTTTTAATTTTGCACTAAAGGATTTGAAAAATTTGGGTTATACCGCTTGGCAGTGCTTTTTTTGATTTATTTACATGCAGTAAGCATAAAAGTTGTTTTTTCTGCTGGATTAAAATGCGTTTAATGAAGAATTGTTATTATTATTCCTTTGGATGAGATTTTTAATAGTCCTCGCACTTAAGGTTTAAGCTTATTGGGCCATATAGAGTTTTAACTCAAAATTTCTATTACCTCAAAATGTTTTAGAGCAAAATTTATAGGTTTCTTTGCTTTTACATTCAGTTTTATGTACTTAACCTAAAGTTGTAGGTAAATATATGGCGTCTACAACGGCTACACATTTGCATCGTATGTGAAGAGGTGATTCCAATTTTTTTCTATACATTCTATATTCAAGATTTCCTTTTACATTTATAGTAGTAAGATGTTTCATAAATGGACAGTCTGAGTGAAATCTTAGTAGGTTTTTGCACCGATTAATTAATTCTTTGTTTCTGAAACATCGTTGACTATTTTAGTCTAGGATTTGCCAACTAGTATGTGGTGTGCTTTTGTCGTAATAAGTTTTTTATCTCCTTCTTTAAGGATTTATATGCTAAAGTTTGCTCAGGTTCTATTAGATCAGAGTTTTTGCTAAAAATCCTCCTTTTTGGTTTCTTTTTTCTCATTTATGTCATTTTTTTCATTGTAGAACAACTCTGTTGTGCTCGACTTGGCGGACTAGCAAGTTTACACAATCGTTAACGGATCTAGTGCGTTCAGTTACTAAATCTAAAGCTCTCAATATTGCTTGGCTATTGATAACGATTTCGATTCTCTTATTTTGAAAGGAGTTCCTAATCATTTCTTGAGCACAAGCGGATATTGCGATAATTTTTGCTTGGAATACGGTTGCTAAACAGTCTAGGTTTACGCTAAAATTATTTTCTGATTTACTATCGGCACTTTCTGCTCTACTATTGTGTGCAGTTTGAAAACTATCTGTATACCAGACGATTCATTAATGCTTTCTCGATTGTTGTCTATCGTTATTTTTTATTTGCTTCTTTTTGCTTATCGGTATAACGGTTCCATCTGATTTTAATCAGTATCCTGCTGCAAATGTAGAGGCGGACAGTTTAGAAAAGTTTTCATAGTCTCTTGTGATTTCTAGACACGAAAATTTCTGTGTTTGTTGAGTCTTGTTATAGATTCTCTTTTTTATTTGTGTCACCAAATTAAAGATAGATATGTGACTGTGGAAACTATTACTCTAGAGCACTTTCAAAGAATCATTTCTGGTTTTAGTCGTTAGGTTTTTTTCTATCAGATTCTTACAGGCCTAAAATATCCGGGTAGTTTTTTTATTGTTTTTTGTAAGTGAGCGTTAAAGGGCAATATAGTATCTACAACGAGTTTGAAATATTTAGACTCATTGTTTAATTAACATTTTTTTCACAATTAAAGTTTTTTTAAGTTCTGAAGTTTCCTTGACTTTATAAAGGTTACTATTGTTACCTTGGCAAGGTTTATTGTACATCAATTTTCCACTGTTTTAAGGGTTGTTACGTAAAGTTTTAAACAACACTCTCGAACTTGCTACATGTCAATATAGTGGTGCATTGCATATTTTTGCGCATGTATTCCGTTCTGTTCAAGTTCCTCTAAGAGATTTTCTACTACCAAGCTCCACAATAGAGTCGATGCAATTTGTTACGTTTATTCTTAGATTTTTAGAGCGTTTTACTTGTCTTGTTCTATCTAAAAATTATTTACTTTTTCATTTTTCGAAGTACATAAATGTTTCTTGGTAATAGTCTTTGTTTTTTTATTCTAGTAACTGAGTTAGTATAGTTTTCTTAATTGTTAATTACTTTTATCGTACAAGTTAATATATAGTTTTATCTAACATGTTAGTAGAAACTACAGAATCGTGTTATAACTTTCTTTTATTTTTTAAAAATATAACTCTACTCGCGTTTATTTATTTGTGTTCCACTGTCGTTTTTACAATTTCCAAATCCATTACGTACTTAAGGTTTTTTAACATTTGTCGAACCTACTGACAGCTTACAAAAAAATCTTAATTGAATAGCACAGCTTGTCACATTAAACGTTTAATAAAGTCAGGGCTTACCAAATTCTTGACCATTCTCCACAACATGGGTTCAAAATTAGAAGTTTAATTAAAACTGCTCCAACGTACATGGTTGTTGCACCAGTTTATCGAGTTTGTAAATGTCTACGTAATTTGGATTTTAAAATTAGTTTACCTTGCTCTTGTAACATGTTGGTTTGTTTCGGGTGCTACACCCGAGTTAATTCAAGGTACGTTGCTAGTTTTTAACGATTGCACGTGTATGCATATACACTTTTTAAAGTAATTAAGAGAAGGAGGTAGAATGTTGATTTTAGTTTACCTACACATTTACAACACCTTGAACTATATTTTACCGTCACGTTATTTGTTATAAATTCACGGATGAAAATTAATTTGTAGCAATTAATACTTATGTACAAGTAGATTAAAAAAAGGACCAAAATCACTGTATTTGTGATTTTGACAAATTTTTTGCATTAAAAAAATGCGAAAAACAGCGTATAGGGACTAAAGTACCAGCACCAGCTCGTAAACTTTTTCAAGGATCTGCTCTAACTCAAGGCTATTACTGCTATCACGACATACTAAATCATATATTCAATTAATTCAGAAAACAATCATTTAAAAATAAAAAAAAAGTAAAAACTGCCAACGGCAACATTTCTAAACCAAATCGTGCATTTCTCAACAATTTCATGCACCCATTAAGACAAAAAAATAAAAGAAATCCTTTTGAATTATATAAAAACGTATTAATTACAACTTTGATTTTTTATTACTGATATTATAGATAAATCAAAGCAAAAGTACAGTTAAGATGCATTGTAGACAATATAATTAACGCAAGCAATATCCTTTCTACGTACAGTAAATTAAAGCTTCTCGAGAAATAAATTTACTTTTCTAGTTTCAACATATGAAAGGTAATATCGGTATAAAAAGAAAAAAAATAAATTTTATATGCTCTAGTTAGTTGAAAACGTGGAAGTTAAACCGACTATCGTAAATCTAGACGTAAGACGATGTAGGAGGTTCAAGGATTACAATTCTGGTACGAATGAAACTGAAAGCAATTATTTGTGTTATTTAATCAAAATTTAAATGTTTCGAAGTGGGAAAAAAATTAATTACCTAAGTTGCGAAATAGGTCATTTATCTTATGATTTAAAAGTTTAAAATTCGTCAACAAAAAATGATTCTCTATGATTAATCATTCATTGGTCTTCAACAAGGTTTACTTCTTTCTATGTTAATTTTTTTTAAATATTAATTATAGCAGTTTTTTTGTACGTTACTTCATGGAAATATTATTTGAATGTTTTTAAACGAATGACTTTAAATTAGTATTCATAAAAACTCAGTTTTTTATAATACTTATTATAAACAAGCAAGCAGAAACGAGTTTTCTCTATAACAATTTGGTATTTTACGAGTTTTAGTTTTTTCTAGTTTTTTTAATTGCCTCTATTACTGTGTACCAAAATCTGAATGACGAGACCGCTTTGCAGACCTGTAATTCTTGATACACCTACGATCTTTTACCTTTAAAATCGTGTTAGTAGCGTGAGCCAAACCTCCGAGCATAATTTAAAAAATAAAACCGAAAAAACGCAGCATTTTGGCGAAATCGATGTTTCTAAAATTAAATTAAGAACAGAAAAAAATTGTTTTTTTAACTTAATGTTTGTTTTTATTAGTGTAATCAGGTACTCTGACTGTTCTTATTCCTAAAGTTATTAAAATGTAATTTAAGCTCCAGAGTTCGTATAGATTTACAGGTTTCTACAATTTTTTTTGGTTCCAAAATTCTTTGTTTTACAAATTCTGCAACAGTTGGGAATCTTAATTACAGTTACCATTAAGCTTTTGGCTGCACATGATGGTCAAATTTTTATTGTTATTTTTATTTTAGGTTTGTATCTTTTGCAAAGCTCTAAGCCTCGTATATATTCAACTTAAATGTTCTACCTCTTCTTCTAATGGTTCTATGTATTTACCGATACCGTGTATCTAACATTTACAAGTTGTTACGTAAACTTACTCGTACCTTAAAAGCAAGCGGCTAGCTCAGTACTACGGAGAGAAGGTCTCGGTGTGCTAATTGAGATAAGAGCGCCACAACAAGGAATAGCACAGAGAGATAGAAAGAGGTTAAAGTAAACTAGTGTAAAACTACACAAATACAAGTAATTGCGAGATTGTTAATAAATATTACAGATAAGAATGATGTTGCAGGTTTCTTAGGTTGGGCAACACTTCCTACATCTAATTATCGTATTACAATTAATAAGTAAACGAAGAATTAAAACCTGAATCAATGCGGATCTAGTAATTTTCGCAATCAGAAGCAGAAGGCACTTGTAATAAATTTAATCCGTAATGACACAAATAAATTTACATGCATTAGTCTTGAGTTCTACAATTACACTAATTATTAGATAATTAAAAAAATGCACTCACGATTGTCCAGTCATGTTAATAGTTATTGGCATACCTGAATCGTTTCCTAAAATTGCTAAAAGTGAAGGAAAAAGAAAATTTAGATTATAGTAGAATTCAAGCTTTCACAGGTTACATTAATGACGAAAGCTTAGCTTGTGTAAGAACGTCAACACGGGAATTATCCAGAATGGAAAATTGTATTAGATATAAATTGGTAACACAAATAATTTGCTCAAAATTCAATCAATGAACTTTATGACGCCAAATGCGTCAGGCTTCCAAATAATTGTCACTCATAACATCGCATTACACAAATACTTCGACTTGACCCCAAATTACGCGTGGAAATTAGTGTAAGTAATTAATGTGGCGTTGACACAAGTCGCTAAGATGATACGATACATTTAAATCGCGACATGCACAAATTCCAAAAAGGCCAAACACGTGCGGTTATCCAAGTCGCTGATGATACGATAAATTTGTGTGGTTTCCTAATAGAGAAGCATTTTCCAATGTTGAAAGACGGGCTCGAAAAACATGCAACTTTTTCAGTAACACTAGAAAACATGCTATTGCAGTTAGGGCACAAGACGAAGAACTTATTTTGAACATTATTGAAGACAAACGACATATTAGTACTAGAAATGCATCTCGATAAACTGGCATATAGCAAACTTCTGTCTTAGTTATCAGACACCCATATTATATCCAAAAAGTTCAAGAATTGTTACCGGAGGATTTGGTTAAACGAAAAACTCTTTCAGTTTATCTCACGTAAAAAAATTTATTTTCAAAAGAAAATTATCTTTACTGATGAAAATTGTTTCACCCGCAGAGGTATTACAAATTTACATAACTCTCATTAGTATTCCGATGTAAGACTTCATTTAGTAATTCATCGACATTTCTTAGTCCAATTATTCTACCGAATCGGGTTAATGGAGAATTTTTTTTTCTTCAAAACACTCCTAAATTTATTTGACAAGGTGCCACTTGGAACACTGGTTTATGTACGTGGGCTATTTTTTTTCAATGTCCGATCGGTCGCAAAATAAAAACTCCCGTAAAAATCGGATGAACCTGTGCGCAGATGTGTTGCGCAGCGTTTCTAGTATGGCTGTCAATCACGTCGCGTCACTTCCGTTTAGTTGTGTTCACGTAGGTAGAACGTAAACATGTCTACAACAATAGCATCTCCCGCCAAGTGTGAAGTTCGTGCGGTAATTCGATTTATTCAGGCTGAGGGGTGTAATTCAGCCAAAATTCATCGACGAATAAGTACTGTGTACGGTGAAACTTCAATGAGCGACAGCAAAGTGCGACAATGGTGCAGAAACTTTTAAGCAGGACGTACAGATGTTCATGATGCAGGCGGTCAGGGAAGGAAGTCAGTGTCAACCAATGATCTCGTTCAGCGAGTGGATGAGGCAATTAAAAAAAATCGTCGGTTTACAATTTCTGAATTGAGCGATTCATTTCTTGAAATTTCAAGGTCAGCTCTCTACACCATTGTGAGCGAGAAACTTCAGTGCTACAAACTATGCGCGAGATGGGTTCTTAAGAGGCTGTCCGACCATCACAAAACACAGAGAACGGAAGCCTCTCTGACGTTTCTCCAGCGTTACCACAATGAAGGAGAAACTTTCTTTTGAAAAAAATTGTCACAGGGGATGAGACATGGATCCATTACGAAACTGAAGAAACAAAAGAACAATCCAAACAATGGATGCATTCTCACTATCCCAGTAAACCAAAGAAGTTCAAGAGAACCTTCTCCAACAGAAAGTGCATGACTACTGTGTTCTGGAACGGAAATGGAGTTATCTTGGTGGAATTTATGGAACGTGGCACAACCATTACAGCAGCCTCATACAGCTTGACTCTTCAACGTCTACGAAGGGCAATTCAGAATAAGCGGAGAGGAATGTTTTGGTCATCCACCATACAGCCCGGACTTGGCTCCATCCAATTTTCATCTGTTTGCTCACATGAAACGCTGGTTAGGAGGACAACATTTTGGCACAGACATTGAGCTTCAGACAAGCGTACAAACATGGCTGAAAACACAGGCGGCTACGTTCTACAACGAGGGTATTGGGAAGTTGGTACCACGCTACGATAAATGTCTAAATCTGAGTGGCGACTATGTAGAAAAATAGCGTAATTATGTAAGTATCGTATGATGGGGCACCGGTTTATTTTATTATTATTGATAAAGAGTTTTTAAACCCCCAATATCCAAATAGATGGATTGGATGAAGAAATAATTGCCCACAAGTTTGGCCAGATCACCAGACCTCAACCAATGCGACTTTATTCTTTAGGGAAATAAAAGCAACCCGAACAGAATTGTAGAATCGCTTTACGGTTAAATGCAAGTCTATTAAAAAGTTGTTTGTTTGTTTATCTATTAAATTATTCTTATTCCAGCTTACTGACTTTTTTTTAAATTTTGCGTTTAATGTCATAGTCACCTATTAAATTTACGATGATTTTTAATAACACTGCTAAAATACGTTTTTTTTTGTTTTTCCGGTTTTTTTTGAAAACGAGAACTTTTTTTAAAAAATAACAAGTATCAAATTTCTTATAAAACAAGAGAATAATTTTTACGCCATCAGGTTAAAATATTCTGTAACATTTTAAGGGTGCATCATCTTTTATCAACCCTTTAAAATGCTTCAATTGCATTCTAGTTACTGTATTACTCATAACTTAGCAATAACTCATATTAAAGTTGATTGCGACAATTAGAAAAATTACCATAGTGTGGGCGCCAAGTAGTCAAACAAAAAAAAACGTTTCCGAGCTAGAGCGAAAGCAGGAGGCTATTATCCGCTGTATGACAAAATTAACAGAGACAGGATAATAGGTACACAAAACATAAATTGCAACACATAATCATTATAATTAATCTTCCTAAGCAAATGAAATTAAAGTAATATTTTCTAGAAAATACCTCATAGCGTCTTATGTCAATAGTCCTTACTTCGATTCCGAAACGACAAAAAGCTCGGGAATTTCTCTTTTCCTTCTTTTCTGCGTAATCTAAAACGTCTCCAATTTACGGAGACGCCAAATTAAATTTTGTTATTATTTTAAGCCGTAAACAACGATTCATGATTGGCCTGCACACACTGAAGGAAATTCTTCCAATAAACAGTTGCCAATCGCACTAATTAATACAGAAACGATCCACACAGCAGCGACAATTTTCCTCAAAATTATTTTTAACTTTTCCTATTGTTCCAACAGGCAGAATATGAATGCTACGTTATTTCGTGCCGTATAATCAAGGAATGTGTCTTCGACCCGCGATAGTTGTATACGGAAATTTTAAATGTTATGTTAACCGGTTATCTCGTGTACAACTTTTATTAATGCGTAGCCAATCTTTTGTAATTCCTTATCTCACGAGCGGTGGTTGTTATGGATGTAGGACCTAATAGCCGTTTTAATAACCCTATTTATTCTCTCACACGGATTGGCTTGAGGATGGTAGTTAGCGTTATATGTAATCTTCGAGTCGTAAGATTTAACCATTTTCTGGAAGGTTGCGCTGACATACTGCTTACCGTTATCACAGATTATTCTTTCCGGTACCCCATAAATTAAGAAAACATCTTCTTCTATATGTTTGGTGACCGCAGAACTTGTGGCAGACTTTAAAGAAAATAGTAGCGAAAATTTGGTAAAACAATCAGCAATTACTAAAATGTACCTACCTATATCTATTGGAAGAAAGTGGAAGCGGACCAATAATATCCCTACAAAGGACTTGCTATGAGCGAGATATCACCCGTTTAGACATAAGAACACCTGGAGGATGCTGTTCCGGTTTTTGAGCTTTGCAAGTTTCGCAGCTTCTAATATATCTGGCTATATCGGCATTCATTTGCGGTCAATAGTAATGTTGTCTAATCCTCCTTAGAGTTTTGAAGTATCCTAAGTGACTTGCAGTTGGAGCGTCATGATTTTCTAACATTACTGCTGTTCTTAGTTTCTTGGGAACCACAAATTTTTTAGGAAGATTCCTCATCGGTTGAGAAAGGCTCTCCGTGAATAAGTCTCAAAATTTGTCCATCAGAAACTCTCCATTTCGGAAATTTATCGGGTTGTTCATTAATTTTGTTCCGTAATCCCTCATACCAATTGTCTTCGTTTTTTGGCTGAACCTCAATTAAACAAACTGATTGTGAAAGCGCATCGGGTACTACATGATTACTTCCTTTTCTACCTTAGAGACGCAACGATCATCGAGCTAAGCGTCCCGAAGGGTTCTGAAGATTATGCAACCATAAAACAGAATGATGATGCGTGATCACCTGAAACCTTGTACCTCAAGTTCAGTAACCAAATACTTTTTCTCTAGATTAGTGGCTTTTACTAGCGTAGGCGATAACTTTTTCTCCTTCGTCAAATTCTGTTGTTAAAACACATCCTAATCCTAACTGAGAAGCATCGGTCTGAATAGAAATTGTTCGAGAAAAATCGGGACCAAAAAGAATGGGTGCTGAGACAAAACATTGTTTAATATCGCCAAACGCGTTTTACCGTCGTTATCCCAATAAAATTTAAGGTTTTGTTTTTTTAATTTATTTAAAGGTGTCGCCCGATTGGCGAAATTTTTACTAAACTTTTTGTACCATGATAGCATTCCAGTAAAACGTCTAACCTTTTTGCTGGATTTGTGGACTCAATAATCACTGGTCTGCATGAAAATCGGCCATGATACCATTCTTGACGATTTTTATGTAAAATGACTTCCTGAATCCAAAAATGAGCTCCGTTTTTACTCATCACCCACCTATTTTGGGGGGGACCCCATTTTTATTTTATTTTTTGCATTTTTTTTTAGAATTTTAACTTATAGCCGTTAAACATCCCAAAGCAGGTAATAAAATTTATACCAAAGTATATGGCAAAAGTTTTGCTATAAAATGTATATAGAAACAACAATAAAATACAAATATATAAGAACAGTAAAAAAATATCAATAAACAGTTAGGAAGATTCACTGCACGACGCTGGCGATCTCAATACCACATGCAGGTTTGAACAGGAATTTTCGACAGGCTTGAACTTGCATTACTCTTCTCATTATAGTGTATTACATAGTTTGCTTAACTACTTCGATCAGTACATCTCAGTGCAGAAAGTGTGGCGGTTCGCACCGGTTCGGCGAACCGGCCCACCCTGAAGCCACAGGTTCGGCGAACCGGCCCTGTTGTAGGTACAGCGAACCGGCCTTAACTGACGGCGAACCGCCAACAATTACAGAGTGAAATAAACACAATAAACAAAGTATAAAATCAACAAAAGCATTAATATGTAAACAAACAACATAAAACATCTGTTGGTTATTTTATACTGTGGTTCAGGTAAGAAAAAAATCATGAATAAGCAAAGATTGAAGAATGAAAATCGTATTACAAAATTTTACAAGTTGACAATCTGAAAAATTCCATTTACAGAGCAAAATTTTTATTGCCACAATTTCCGGCCCTTCGTTTACTTGCGGTGTTGTTTGTACTCGGTCTTGTACCAACCATAAACAAAATTAACAGATGCGCCGTTATTTATTGTATTGATTGCGGCACTTGCCGTTTTCGTTTTATGAAGCTATTTAAAATAATATATTAGACGAGTGAGTCGAACGTCGAAGCTTCGTAACATCACTAATCAGTAACTTAGTCAAGTGCGTCTGTCATGGTAATTTCGTTATTTAAAGTTAGGTAACAGTGAGAAGTGAAAGTGAAAAATTTATGTTTAACAGATTTAAAAAAAAAACAGTGAATTTAATAATTGAAATAAAAAATTAATTTAATAGTTAGAAATTAACGTGAATGTGAATGACTATCACTATGCCCAAAAGAGACCGAGTTAACCGCGAAAGAGCAAGAGTTTCTCAAGCAGTTGCTCAAAAGTGCAAAAAGATAAATGAATTTTTCGGCGGTTCTGCAGCGAAGAAGGCAAAATACAATACAACATCCAAAGATCAAGATTCGGAAGATGCTGTAAGCACGAGCACGCAAATTAACAGTGGCGCGATTGAAAGTGGAAATGAAAATTTAAACAATTTCTCAGAAAGTTCTAAATTTGATGAACAGGACGAACACGAAATTCTGAACACCTCGTTTCAGGCTCAGGCTTCAAATTCAAGTTCGGTTTCAAATAATAATAAGCATATATCGCAGGTACGTGGCCATTTGATCGAACCTTTTTTATTATAGCTTGCTATGATGTCCTTCCTTAATCCTTTATAAAAATACACTATTACATTAATTTGAAAATAATAGTAAGATTAATAGTAAGATTCTGAGCCAAATCTGTTCATATATTTTAAAATAAATTCGTAATTTGCAGTAGGTATAATATTGTCAAAACTAATAATAATAATTGCTTTCGTTGCAATTTATGTGAACGATAAATTTAAATTAAGCACAAAAAATACTGTAGTGAAATTTGCTTCATTGCAGTGCTTGAATTTTATGAAGACAAATCATTTGAGAAATTTATTGAAACTATAACTGAATAAGTTACTTTTGGAAAATGTTATTTAAGCGATTAAATCATATAATTCTGCAGGGATTTTCACAGAATGATAAAAACAACCTTCTTCATGATGAACACATTTCAAATGATTCAGTAACTCATGCTCCAATTTTTGGTTTGGCAAAACAACCACAGCTCGTAATTGCAGATGGTGAATCTGCGATAAAGGTAATTGTTGGTCGAATTTATTGGTTGTTTACTGTTACCAAGTGATAATTCAAATGATCACATTTTCCAGCTTTTTGGTGCTGATCAGCCTACCCCAGAGAGTCCAGACAATCAAATGGGCAACAAAGATACGCAGAAACAAATAATAGTTTTCCCGGATGACAATTCATTGCCGAAATGTTGGAACACCAAGCAAAGAAATGAATTCTGCCGAAAGTATCCATGGCTCATCATCAAAAATGGCAAGCTTGGATGTTCTCACTGCAGAGAAGTTAGTCTTCTTAAGAAATACAAATCTTCCCTTACAATCAAACAAATAACACCTGCGCAGCAATGGGCAAAGGTGGAGGTCGAAGAGTACGGCAAAGACAAGCTGATTCAACAGGCTTCTTTGAGAAAGAAAATTCGTGATCATGTCAATTCAAAATCGCACCAGACCACTGCCGATCTTATTCAGAAGGTGAAATCGAAGGACTTTGATCTTGACAAATATGCTGCGAACAAGCAAAAGAAGTTCCCGTTAACAACTGAACGCGTGTTTCGTACCGTGTACAATTTGGTAAAAAACTGTCGACCATATAAGGACCTTCCCTCAAATATTGACATGCAGAAACTCAACGGTTGTGATATGGGCACTATTCTCCACTCGAAAACGACATGTGCTAAAATTGCTGACTTCATTGGCGTTGAAATGCGTAGCAAACTGCTTATAGAGATTGTCCAATCGAACGCTAAATTTGGTATAATTCTTGATGAATCAACTTCGCTAAGTCAGATATCGTCAATCGCGATTTATTTGCGTGTCATTATTAAAGGAGCCGAATTACCAGTTAATATGTTTCTACAATTGGTAGAACTTAATGATTTGTCTGCTAAAGGCATCTGTGATAAAGTCCTTACTACACTAAGAAGTCACGGAATTCAGGAGTCTAATCTTCAACAAAGCCTGATAGGCGTAACTTGTGATGGCGCTTCAGTGATGCTTGGAAGAATAAAAGGTGTTGCTGAATTGTTGAGGCAGCATTATCCAAACTTGGTCATTTGGCACTGCTCTGCCCACCGTCTTGAATTGTGTGTTGGAGATACCATGAAAGAACTGAATCAAATCAATCACTTCAAGGTGTTTATCGAAAAGCTTCATGGTCTTTATACTACAAACCCAAAAAACCAGCGAGAATTAAAAGAATGTGCGAACAACCTAGATGTGGAGTTGCTGAAGATAGGAAAAATTTTAAGCACTCGTTGGGTAGCCTCAAGCTTAAGAACTGTCCGTGCTGTGTGGGAAAACTATGCTGCCTTGTTTGCACACTGCAAGGTAAGAACGATTTGCTTGTCTGGTATAATTTCAAGTTATTCGATAAGTTGTTGACAAAATGCAAATCAATTTTTTCGTTTGTTTATATTAAGTTATTCGAGCAATATAATTTTCTTATAGAAATCCGAATCAGACAGAAAACATGATGGTAATGAAAGAGCCGTATATGGTGGTTGTGCACGTCTTCTCAGTTCGGTTGAATTCGTCAAGAACTTGGGCCTTATGTATGATGTTTTATGCGAATTAAGTGAATTATCCCTCGAACTGCAAAAACGTGACATTTCGATCATTGAGGCACATCATAATATTAATATTCAGATCTCGGTTTTCGAGGCGAGAGTGGACGAACCTGGACGTTTCGAGTCTGAAGCTCTGAATGCTGCTAGGAAATCAAAATTTGCAGGAGTCACTTTGCATGAAAGTGGTGGTCGAAACAGAGGTGCTGCAACTGTGATACCTCGCGCTCAGTTCTATCGAAGCCTGCAAAACAATTTGAGAAAAAGAATGTTTACGGTGAGATCTTCACATGTAGGTCGTAGTGCTGTTGATTCACAAGTAGATGAAAGTGCCTATGAACTGCTTGTGGAACAAATCAAGGTACTGTTTCCGATTTACTGGAACGATAATATCGGTATTCTTTATGGAGAGAATGAAGTTGTTTCTCTTTGTGATCGTTTTCGACTGAATAACGAAGCTGTTGTGAGGAGTTTCCGAAAGTACAAGCAAAGCAAAGGGAAAGTGATCGGTGCTGAACTTAATGACTTGCTGATGTGTATCAAGTGCATTCCAATATCAAGTGCTGAATGCGAACGAGCTTTCAGCGCAATGAACTTGATAATTACTGACTTAAGATCTTCACTGGGAATCGAAAGAGTGTCTAACCTTATGTTCATCTTGCTGAATGGACCACCACTGAGTTTGTTTAATCCCTCATGTTATGTTCGTTCTTGGCTTGCAAAAGGCAACCATGCTGCTACTGATATTAACAGTGTCGTACGTAAAGAGGAAACCTACGCATCTGATAAACTAGTGGTGTGGAAACTGTTCGATTAACATTCACTGAAATGATACTACGCTTGAATTTTATATTCCTATTCATTAGACTTTCATGGTGAACATTTCTCATTGTAAATAAAAATGTTATCAAACATTATTTTGTTGTATTATATTGTTATATTATTGTTATTATTATGATTGTATTAGTATCATTAATATTAGTATTGTTGTATAATATTGTTATAACCGATCAACTGACATATTTAATTAATCAAAATCGCAATTTAAATCCGCCCACGGCAATTTAATAAAAAATGCCCTATTTTGCGCCATTTGCCTTTCCACCCTTAAAAAGTGCCCTTTTCTTCAAAATGCGAACCGGCCCAATTTCATTTACACTTTCCACACTGGTACATCTATAGCTGTTCCAAAGTTAACTTGTCGACTTTTTAAACGTGCTGGATTTTGTGTTCATTTTTGTTCATTTGCGTAAAACAGTAAAACTATTTCTACTCCGGATTTTTTCAAGTGACTAAGTGTGATTTGTGGTTAATGTCGAGCGTTGAATTACTGTTTAATTATGCCACGCGAGTGTAAAAATCATCCCGATAGCTTCTGCTATGTCTGCGGGGAATTAACTTTAAAAGCGCAACGAAAACCCCTTTCTCCGCTTGTTAAAACAGCTTATAAATTGTACTTTGATTGTCAAGTTGGCGACCAGGACAAGACTTGGGCTCCATCAGTTTGCTGTACGACTTGTTACAGTAGTTTGACCAATTGGCTCAAAGGTACCCGTAAATCAATGCCATTTGCTGTGCTCATGGTTTGGCGGGAACCTCGCTGTCATCTTACAGATTGTTACTTTTGTATTACTTTCACTCTCGGGTTTTCGAGCAAAAGTAAGCATACAGTTCAGTATCACAATATTCCGTCAGCTCTAAGACCTGTTCTTCATAACGATACTTTGCCAATCCCAGAGCCCCCAAACACTTATACTCTAGAGTCGGAAATTGATTTAAAAGACTCTGAGCCACAACCTGGGGCTTCGAATGATACGTTCAATGATGATGAAGAGTATTCCGCAGATTTAGTTTCTCGGCAACCTCACCTCCTCACTCAATCGGAATTAAATAGTCTTGTCAGGGATTTGCAGTTACCTAAGACTAAATCTCAGCTCCTAGGATCGCGACTTCAACAGTGGAATCTCTTAGAAAAGGGAGTAAAATATCTTCTTACAGGACCAGACAAGCAACCCTGAAATGTCTTTTCTCAGAAGATAAAGGTTTAGTGTTCTGTCCTAATGCAAATTTATTGATGACAGAGCTACAGATGCCATGTGACCCAGACAAATGGAGACTGTTTATAGACTCATCAAAAACAAGCTTAAAAGTAGTCCTGTTGGCAAATCAGTTCCAGTTGCATACTCTGTTGATATGAAGGAAACGTACAAAAACATCTTCAGAGTCCTTGATAAAATTAGTTATCATGATTATAAGTGGAAACTTTGCGCTGACTTAAAAGTTGTTGCTCTACTCACGGGCCTGCAATCAGGATTCACAAAATATTGCTGCTTCCTTTGTGAATGGGATAGCCGAGCCCGAGATAAACATTACATCGTACGGGACTGGCCTCTGCGAGAGAATCTTATTCCTGGTCAGAAAAATGTCGCCCACAATCCTTTGGTTCCGAAGAAAAATATTTACTTACCAACTTTACACATCAAACTTGGATTGATCTAGCAGTTTGTGAAAGCAGTGGACAAGACAGGTGGCGTATTTCAATTTTTGAAAACTAAATTTCCTCGTCTTAGCGACTCTTCCAAGATTCGACGTTTATTGAACACCTAAATCGAAAAGAAAAACGAGCTTGGCTTGCATTTCAAAACGTTTGTAAGAACTTCCTGGGTAACCACCAAAGTGAAGATTATGTCGTTCACGTCGAGGAACTGCTTTTTGGAGTACAAGGACATAGGATGTAACATGTCTCTTAAAGTTCACTTCCTTTACTCGCATCTGGACTGTTTTCCTGAAAATTTAGGAGCAGTCTCGGATGAACACGGGGAACGGTTCCATCAAGACATCGCTAAGCTGGAGAAGAAATTTTCAGGGAAGTGGAATGCAAGCATGTTGGCGGAGTACTGCTGGTTTTTGAAACGAAAGAGCTGTACCTCAGGGTATAAAATGAAAGCAAGCACCAAGTAACGATGAATATCTTTTTATTTATTACTGTTTATAGCTAAAATAGTTCTTTTCATGTTGATATATTTATTATTATAATAATTATTATAATTATTATTATCGTTCGATAAATAAATTGTAATTAATTTATCGAAAAGTGGTAAAATTAGAGATTTGGGGCTGCCTCGAAAATGGTGGGTGATGGAAGAAAACGGAAGACATATTTGAATTCAAGACGTCATTTTACATAAGAATCACCCGGAATAGTGTCAGGGCTCGATAAAAAATATTTTTTTGCAGACCAGTGTAATTAATAGTGCACTCAACTTTTTCTGGGTCAGAACGAAGACCGTATTTGTCTACCACATAACCAAGATATTTCAAATGCGATTTTACAAACTCACATTTATCGAAATTAACAACTAAGCCAGCATCTACTAACCTTTTAAAAACAGTTCCTAACATTTCTAAATGCAATTCAAAAGTAGGAGTAGCTACGATAATTTCGTCTAAATAAACGTGAACGTATGGTACTGGTTCTAACACTGAATCAATGAAACGTTGCCAAGTTGCAGCTGCATTTTGTAATCCAAAAGGCATCTTGCAAAATTGGAACAAACCTTTACCGGGTACAATAAATGCGGTTCTCTCTTTTCTTGCTTCATCCAGTTCAATCTGCGAATAAGCAGACTTTAAATCGATGGACGATAATACCTTAGCATCTCTCAGTCAGTCGAGAATACGAGAAATCTATGGAAGCTGATACGCATCACGCTTGGTAATGCTATTAATTTTTCGGAAATCCTCCATTTCGTTTCTTGATCATGAAAATCGGTGAGCTCCACGGAGACTTAGAAGGTTCGATGACTCCTAATTTAAGCATCTTATCTATTTCTTCATCGATCATCTGTTGTCTATAAGGTGAAATGGTATAGTATCTTAGTTTAATTGGAGGATGATTTCTCATGTCAATTTCATGTTGAACACTTTTCGCGCAACCAAGTTTAGTTCCCATTTTTTTTAAAACTAGTAGTCAATGCGGTTATTAATTTTTTTCTTCCAAATTTAGGTCTATTAACTTATAGAAAAAAGAGATTTGGATTTTTGATCTCCATGTCCATGTCCATATCTTTCCCTAAAATGAACCCTTCGTTTATGTCAGTTACTACTAAAACTGTAATTATTCGAATACGATCTTTTAACTTAACTGGTAAATCTACAGTTCCTAATACTCTACATTGTCTGCCATCACCGACTGTCACTAGACTCTTCTTACCAATTAAATTTAGATTAACACCAACCTAAATTACCTGTAACAGTTTGACTGGCACCAAAATCCAGCAACTCTTTAAAAAAATAATCAAAAATATCTGCTTCTAAATAAGGACGAGGATCGCTACCCTTTTTACTAAATAAACTTAAAATATATGTTTTCTTAAACTCTACTGCTACGAAATCTAACCAAGCCGCTCACGATGCGTTAGCTAAGGTCGCCGTCCGGCACCTGATCGACCTTCGCTTGCGTTTTCCGAACATTTTCCGCAAGAATATTTCGTAACGTCGGCTTGGTCACAACGAAAACAAAAGGTTCTTGTTCTTGCTTTCCGACAATTGCGATTAATCATTGCTAAATTTCCATCTCTAAAATTTCGAACGACTTTGTTAGATTGTACAGAACACGCTAAATCCGGTTCTAGTAAATTGACGTGATTCACCGACAGTGACCTAAAATATGAAAACTGTTTTAAGTCCTCTAATTTTTTACACAACTCCAATAGATCATCTACGGTCGAATACTTATGAAGACCAACTGCCCGAATGTAACATGGCGAAATGTTCCTACGCAAAATAGCTAACTTTGGTTGCTCGGCTAGTGGACTAGCCAGTCTTGCGAACAAATTAATCATACAAGCAAAATAGTTCCTACTCGTTCCTGAGATCCTTGTACTCTCGCCCTAATCTCATTCCACAGTTCCGTTTTGTAATCAAAAAGTAAATATTCTCGTCTAAGTCTAGATACAAATTCCGACCACGAGTTAATTTGTGAACGTACCGATCTATACCAAATAAGAACACTACCTTGAAGTAAATCGATAACAGATTTTTGAAGTTCACCATCAGAATCATTTCTAGCAACCTTATATTCTTCCACTGGTTTAATGAAAGCATTTACGCTAAGGCCATTATTATCTCCACTGAAAGAAAGCCCCCATTTATGAACAGGAATTGATTTACTAGTAAGTTTACTCCCGGACATGTCAGCTACGTCTGCATTGGTTACTTTTTCCGCCTCGTTTTTAACAACATTAATTTTCTTAACTTTTACGCTTGCAGCGTTTATTTGATCTATAGATTCCTCGATCTGTCCTAGGTGTACTAATAGTTCATCTACAGTTTCGATAACAATTTGGTTATCGCTTTTAACTACTAATTTTAATCTGTTTAACCGGCCATATAAATGATGTAATTTGGTTTCAGTCTTTGCATCACAAAATTCCGGAAATCCTTTAAAATCAGCCAAAATTTGATTTAGCTCTTTAACGTCAAAATTTGGTTTAAAAGAATCTGAAGTAACTAAATCTCCAAAATTTTATAAAGGTTTTCTAGAATTCGATGTTTGGAGTGTGAAATAAACAACAAAGTGATTTTCTAAACGTCAAATTTAGAGAAGTTTGTAATATTTTCGATAATATTTCGTAACCGGACTAATCCTTACAACAACACAGATTTTTGTCAGGTAGAAATTAGATCTTTTCTGTAACATAAATGGCACGATTTTATTCAAAATTTGGGATCTAAATCTGAATTTTGAATTAGTTTATACCGGTGGCGTAATCGCCCACTCTCCAAGCACGCCACTGGGATGACTCCTTTAACTCCACTCAGTTGTTACAAATTTTAATGTGTTTATTTTTATTTATTTTTTTTGTATCGCGATCACTATTTTTGTGCGACATTTGATGATATTCGTCTTCTTAGCTTCTTCAAAATCAAAGTAAATCTCCTATATCATTTTTCTATTAATTGTAAAAATTCTAAATGTTATTGTACACGGTGTTAAATTAAATACAGCTTCTTCCTGTTTAATACAAACTAGCAATTATAAATAATGAATAGGTACATATGATTATAGTTTAAAAAATTTAAATAATATAGTTGTAATGGATTTAATTATAGTTTCGTTTACCTTTAGGACATAAAGCTAATGTAATTACAAAAAAAAAACGTTTTACGGTTAATGACACGCAAATAAATGCGAAAACAGTTTAAGCCAATTTCAATGAAATAAATAATAAAGCAAATACAGAAAAACGATGCAACTTCACTTGACCCAGAATCGGGTCCTTGCTTAGATTTTAAACAAAAAATAAACAAATCATTGAAATAGCTGAGGGTACTAAAACAAATAATATAGGTAGTGTAAACACTTCTTGCGATGAGTAAATATTTTAAAATGATTGTGAATATGTATACTTTTAAGTGCAGTTTTGCTGAAGAACGTCTGCAATAGAGAGTAGAGTATTTTTAGTTCCCAATGCCACAAGTGTAAATTATGGAAACATTTCTTATTACATAGTTACTTAGTGCTTTGTTGATTAAGTTTTGCAATTATTTGCTTTAGATTGTGTGATTTCAGTCTGGAGTCATATCAATAATTGTGGTTTTTATCTATTTAACGTTATGATAAATTAATTTAATTTTATAATGTCGTTCTATTTCGTTATCTATTTCTGCTATAAATTGCTGATAAATGTTAATAAAACGCTGCTCCTTTTATGGCGTTTTAATTTTAAAGACAATAAACATTTTAAACGCATATTACCTAGTAGTATATAATATACAAGTGTTAATAATAGTAATCTTAAGTGCATCTTAAATTATGCAAATTTATACGGTTTAATTTCGATGCATTAAGAGTGAAATAGGTAAATTGATCTTTGGTTTTTAACAGACATGTTTGTGGTTGCTTTTAATGTGCTTGGTTATAAAAAGGTAAATTCGTTATTGTTAGGCACAACGACGTCTACAAAATTTCTACTAAGAGAGATTTTAATGCCAGAGTAGAAATGTAACCTGGCGATAGCACGATTCGGAGTAGACACTTTGAACGATAGTGAGGAACGTTTGAGTTGAGTTGACATAGTCACTTGACATAATAAACAGATAATTATATATATGTATTAAAAAGCATTGACAAATTCAAACAAAACATTAATGAAATTATACAAAGCATGTATTAAACTGGAACAAGAGTATTATAGCAATTAAATACAAAAAACATTGTGAATTGGAAAGAAAAAATCGTATAACAGTAGCTGCGCAAAAATATAAAATAAAGAAAAATACATTCAGGCCAAAAAGTAAAGCTTAACAAATTAAAACAGAATTATTAGTTATATGCTGACAGACGAAGACACACAAAACTAAAAACAGTAAGAGAAAACGTATTTGAAATAAAATAAAAAGGATAGAAACTAAAATACCTACATAGTGACATATTAGTAACATAATTGTACAAAACACCAAAAGAAGATGCCGTAGAATAAATATAGAGAAGTTAAGAAACGTGTCGAAAAATCGTAATAAATAAAAGATGTAAGAGGACAGATTGATGAAACACAGATGTCAAAAATAATACGGAGAAAAATGAAGCTTGGGGAAAATTTCGGCAGGAGAAAAACGATAAAGATGCTGTTAGTTTACTCAAGATAAAGATAAAAAAGTTGTTTAGACATCGTATGTAACTCTTTTTTAATTTGCTCAATCCGTTTGAGCAGCAACGCTACTCTTACACAATGAAGAATGTTTTTAGAAAACCTGTCTAAATATGGAACTTGATTTTGAAGAATCCAATAATAATGACGACTAAGAAAAGTTAAAGTGGTTAAAAGGGTAAAACTCTTTAAAGGTTTTAAGTTAGATTTTGAAACCAACTTTTTTTGTGAGTTCTGCTAGTAACCACCACGACACTACGGTTACCTGAGATGTCGCTTAAAAATGTTATTAAAAAAGGAAAGACTAAACAGGCGCCACTCCTTGCGTACGCGTAAATTTCTTAGATTGGAGACAAGGGTACATATGGTTGTACATTCTTCATATAGAAAAGTTTTAGTAAAGTAGAGACCAAGTCAATAATATGATTAATAAATACACACAGCACATGCAATAAAATTTTTAATAACGAGACTTGATTTTTAAAAAATGTAATAAAAATAACGTATGACTTACTCCTTAAACTTAGAGTCTTTTAGTGTAACAGTAAACTCCCAATAATTACGAGGAATATACCTGGTATTCGCCGATTTAAATAGCTACCACCTGCTTTGAATACGTCATGAGAATTTATTAAGATTATTCGTTCGGTTCAAGTCATGAACGTAAATAAAATATACCTAATTACGATATACGTTGAACCTTAGATAATTATGCTCAATCACAAGTAAAATATTAATAATTGTATACGCAATTAAATTAGCTGAATTCTTAATATAAAGACGTAGATAAGCAATTGACAAAACTAAAAGCGCAATGTAAGTAAATAACAAAGAAAACCATATAAGGCATCGTCAACTGAACGAAGCACAACATTTTATTCTCGAACGTGGCCCGCAGCTCATCAACTTAACTCTGATTGAACTGGAACGGGATATTCAATGACTTCTCGTAACTATGAGGATTAAAGGAAGACTTCAAATCAACTTTATGAAATTATACATTAAATTAGCAAAAATAGACTTATACCTACGAACGACAGAAACAATCTAAAAGAGTCTTCATTTAATAACCATCTCAATTGCTAAACGCGTAATAGTAAAACGACAACGTGAAATTAATTAAAAAGAATGTACTTACAATTGAACGATCAAAGTCTCTACAATTAACGGTCTCGTAGCGAGTGTTGAAAGCGAAATGGCCATGCAAACGAGCCGTAAAGCTCATCATCATAGGATTAAATAGGGGAAAAACAATACTAAGCATCAGAATAATAACCAGAAATACAAAAGAATGGAAAGAATTTATGAAAGATAGCAGTATGGATTGATAAATTCAACATTCCAAGGGTATTAAGGATTAGTAAAACAAGGAGATGAGATGGACTGAGTATCTTGTGCTCCTTCTATCCGCGGGTTTTACAACTCAGTCTAAGAAGTCGCCAGTTTAGCGCTTAACTCAGAGCGGGTACTCTTTTCTAATTCTTTATTTTTAGACGATGTTTGCTGGGCAGTTTAGCACCTCGATACCAGCTCTTGTACGCCCGAGGTAGCAGTATGTATCAAGGTTGGGATAGAGTGTCTAAGCACCCTTCTCTCTCAATAAAAGTTGGAATAAGTTGACGCTCAACTTGTGCGTAAGCCGACATCAGTAGATAGAGCAGTGCATAGAGATTTAGGGTGAGGCTCTTTATCTCCCCCGGATACTCGTGTAACTGCCGAGCCACATTTGACAAGTCACCGACGCAATCTTCATCCTATAGAACGGATTCCTCTGCTACCTTGCAATGTTTGTATAGCCCTTGCCCTTTTCACATAAATGCACGAGTATACTGGGAATGCTGAAATCTGGTAAATTGCTGTCCGTTTTATGGGACAAGGCAACTCACATAGACCCTAGGCGCATTGGCTACTACAAGTCGCTTCCGCTGCTGGAAGGAAAAGTTCTCCCTACCATGCTTCTCTGCAATAGGACTCGGCCTTTCCTATTTTTCTAGACCTAGGTCTCAATTTACCGGCACTGGTGAAACTCTTGCGCCCAATCTGTGCCTCGAGTTCTTGTAACCAATCGAACGACGATGGCTTAGCCGTGCCTCCAGTTTCTGCTCAACACCGACTCCCGGAATTGGGTGGAGTAACTATTGTTCTAAAGGCAAATTGCTCTCGCCCGTTTGGATCGTATCTGTTTTAAGCATAGCAACACTAAATGGTGGAACGTAGGCCTGTGTTAGTAATTTATTTTACGTCTTTACTAAGTATAGAGCGATATTCAAAATGCACCACGAAGAGGCGACTAACATTACACATAGATTGAATCTGAATATTCACATTCAAATTTTTTTAAATTGTTTTGTACTATTTGACGCGTGCCTGTTTTCACTCTTCTGTCAAATTGTGAAAGATCCAACGATTGGAAAACTTCCTGACATGCGAACGATCGTGCAAAATTGTATTCATTTGTTTCGCCAAAGGTGCATGGATGCTCTTCATCAAACGTTGGTCTTCCACGGTTGAATTCTGCCATTTGTAAACTATGGTTTTGGTGCTTTATCTTCAAATAACAAAATAAGTTTTTTCACACATAGCTTTGGTGTTAAACCGTATCGAAAAATCATCACTGGTAAATCAGGATTCGCAATTTCTATTTTCTTGTTAAATTCTGTTGGGACAAAACTGCTCGGTTTGAAATTGAACTGCTAAATGTCAAACTTTACGAATCGCAGAATGCTGACAATCCAAGGAGTAGTTGATTTCGCAAGTTTGAGCAGTGCTCTTCTTTCTAATGTTTCCTTCGTTCTGACGATGAGTTAATATCAGTTGAAACGGTTGACAAAACAAAAAATTCAAAAAAAGCTTAGGACTGAAAGAATTATCTAAACAAAACTAATGTGATAGATTCAATTTAATCGGCATTAGTTTAGGTAGTTATTTAAACTCCAGTTTTTTAACTTGGTAAACTTATTAAAATTCGCTACATTTTTGATAATTAACAATGTTAAAATTTTATTTAAAAATATGCACATAATTAAACCTAAAACACTTTTAAGTACAGTTAGAGGCGGTTTTAACTATGCCTCGTAAAAATTATTGTAATTTTCAAAAAAAAAAACAAACAAAAAAGTTCTGTACGTGATAATTTACAATCTCTCGCAATTACGACTGGTACAATTATGTTTATTTCACGGCATGTAAAAAGACTGTAAAACGTATATAGCTTAGAAGAATATAACATTAATACAAAGTTGCTTTATCTGGCTATAATCTAACCATAAAACTATGCAGCTATATAGCATTGTTATCAAGCACTCTAATCAAAGTTCGTCATTGTCCTAATAACAGTTTAATCCTTCGTCTGCGCTTACAATCATTTTATTATTTAAAAATACCGTACGTTTCTATTTTATGTCGTTTCAAAGAATGGTTAATATAATTAATTACACGAGCGAGAATTTAATGTAATAAAACCTTGTAAACTAATTCACGACGTGGTAAGACATAGAATACGAGAAAGTTTTACGATATTATATCAACACGTTTTTTTTTACTTTTCTTTACAACAGTGTAAATGTCACTTTATTATTATGTCTTCTGTGATAAATAGAAACAGTCGTATTCCGGAGCTATTAAAACGTTGGCACTCTTTCAGCTTTTAACTTTTCATTCGGTCATAAAAAATAGAAATTATGCGTTGTGGGGAATTAATTTAAACTTATAGTCTCTTAAGACTTTTATTCAAACGAAATTGCTCCATAATAGCATCAATTACCGCTACTATTTATGGTTCGGATAATTGCAAAACTCGAACAACATTAACACGTTTAATAATTCTATAAAATTTACATTTAAAATCGATCAATTTGATGTTTGTGTTAATATCGATTTAATCATACTTAGCTTTTAAAAGCTGCGCGTAGAACAATAAAGCTTCTTCTATAATTCAAAAGTTTATTACACATAAAATTGATTTGTGTTGCTTGAATATATAATTTATATCGTGTTTTATTATTATTGTTGTTGAACGAAACTTGGTCTCTTTGACTCATACCTTAACCATCATATATTATCATATTCAGATTTACCGTGAGAAACACAGCCTACTGATTCTTTTTTAAGCGTTTTTGGCAGCAATCAATGTCAAAAACGTTTTTAAAATGTTTGTGTAAGTATTCATAACGCAAATTTTAAATGCTAATATAAATGTCAATAGGAAAACACAATTAGCGCTTGGTAATTTTTTAACTGTGGCAATTGTAATAACAAATCATTTTTTGTGCTGTTTTTACGTAGGTTTTTTTATAACTTACAACCATTTTTTTTAATTACTTAATTGTACCTTCACATATGTAGTATTTGTTTAAATAAATAATATAAACGTTATAGGATTTAAATATAAATTCTAAAAATATACGAACCGTTTCGTAATATTTGATTAACCATATACGTTGTAGTATATCAAGGACTTTTTTGACAGGATGTGAAAACGTACATAAAAAATAACTAATTAAAACTTTTCGTTGTCTTCGTTTGCGAATTGCTTTATCGATAATTTAGGTTAACAACTTTTGATTTTTTGGAAATATTTACGTGACAAGTGGGTCGCCGATTGCACTTTACAAGAAAAATGATAAATGCACTAAAATTATATATTCGAATGCAAAATTATTACAAAAATATCGTGTAAATTATCAGGTGCATTTTTTTATGTCATTATTAACCAGGTCAATGCAATTGAAACAAGGTTAGTTTAAGATTGATCTATTTTGTGTTGCAAAAATTGGTTTTAAACTTAAAAGTAGTTTATGTAGTACTTCTTGTAAGTGTTTTGTTTATTTATAAACTTGTATCAGACGTATTCGTCATTTAAACGTCGTTCATTCAAAGAATAAGTCACATTTTATTGAGAGCAAATAGGGTGCACGCCGCTTAATATAATCACATTAAGACTTGGGGCTTTTGATGACAATAACCGAATGATAACAATATCTGACGTTTAAAAAAACAAATGTTTATTGGTTTGAAAGCAGTCAATGCAGACAATGTGTATCCGATTAATGTATGTTAATTTAGCAGATGAAATTATAGCATCAATACAAGCAAAAATATATCAATCAAAATTCTAATAAAATATTTAGAAAAATCCAAATTTTGAATCGAATAAATGGAAGCTTACGTGCCTGCTGCATTAAATAGTTTGTTGACATCGTTAACAAAAATAAATCAAAGACAATTTCATGATCTTTAATTTAATGTTCTAACTACACATTTCTTTTCAGTGATTTGCTGACACAGTTAAATTAAGTTGTTATTCTAAGAACTAGACATTCTTTAAGTACACTGAAAATACAAAAGAACTCAAAGATAACGTATTTAGAGATGCTTAAATGAGGAAATGTTACGTAGGTCAATCAAAATACTTGATCAAAATATGTTATTGTTTATGAATAGAACAAACCTGAGAACAAAATTAATAACATAAACCAAAATTATGATTGCTATAAACGTGCTACATGCAAAAGAGGTTAAAAAAATTGTCCTGGATTGATAAGAAAAACGAAGTAGTTGCCGAAGCTCAGTGGTAACGATCGTGGACTATACCCAAAAATTGGAAAACTTTTAAATGTAAAAGCTAAAAGTCCAACTCAAAAGGGCGCAAGAAAGATTGATAACGGCTTAATAGACGTTGTACACACTATTAAAACCTACCTTTTAGTGTGTAAAGTCACTAACTTCTAAAAACAAAACAATACTTGCAAACAAGTTAATTCATTAAAAGCTCCGTAAAGTTCCATTAAATTAAAACTAAAGGTCTTTGGGTTCGCAAAGTTAATTAAATCAAATAACAAAACAAATATTATTATGAGACTTCTTAATTATTTTAATTTAGTCGAGGGTACATTAAATAATTACTTTAATTTTTGCTCTACATTTAGTTAACTGTCTTCAATCGTAAATTACTAAAATGTGCATTTACACCAAACTGAAGCGTCGGTACGTAAAATCGTACCAGGCTATAATTCATAAATTTAAGTATTTAGTTAAAGCTTTTTTTGCAATTAATAGCAAAACAAACAGTATAATTGTGTATTCCTGGTTAGCCGTACTTTTTAGACGAGATAGATGATGGTACTCTTAGAATTGCTGTTATGGCTTAAGGCAATTCGCTTCAAGCGAAATGCATTATAAAAATAAAAATCTAAACTTTCCATTACACAGACATTTTAAAAAAGATCCCATCGGATCTTAATGCAACGAACAGAGATGCTCAAGATGAAAGGTTAAGACGTAAAATCTTCAAGGACGTACACAAAAACAAATGAACCAAACAAGGTAATGAAATAAAACATTACGTAGCAACACGTGTTCTTCCGAGGTTTTTTACGACAAATAATGCAATCATAAAATATAAACGAAACTTTTAAGGGTGTTAAAATAAACAAAACTGCTACAATATCGAATTGCTTGTATCTCAGAAACTAAATAAAAAATGACAGTCGAAAACATAAATTCTAATGCAATCAGAATTTTATTAACACAAAGAAATGCAAAATCGAAGAAAAATAACAGATGTGTGTTTTAACAACGTAAGTTATAAGTTAGTTTGTCATAAAATAGGTACAAAACTGTAAACGCATATTACAAACGATGGTGTTTTTGTGTAGTGTAGCATACGTCCGGTCCATTTTTTAATAAAGTGATAACATTACCCGACTGACAACAATATCCGTAATTCTAATAAGCGGCGTGCATAGCGTCACAAAGTTCTAGTGTTAGATTACACTATTCTACAAAAAGATCTTTGAAAACTGACAGTCGGAAACATAAATTCTAATGCAATCAGAATTTTATTAGCACAAAGAAATGCAAAATCAAAGAAAAAAACAATCGAGTGTTTTAACAACATAAATTATAAGTTAGTTTGTCATAAAGTAGGTACAAAAATGTAAACGCATGGTACAAACGATGTTGTTTTTGTGTAGTGTAGCATACGTCCGGTCCATTTTTTAATAAAGTGATAACATTACCCGACTGATAACATTATCCGTAATTCTAATAAGCGGCGTGCATAGCGTCACAAAGTTCTAGTGTTAGATTACACTATCCTTATGTAAAATGACTCGGAATTCGAATTCTTGTTATATATATACCTCATCTTCTCTTCTCGACTGTTGATGACCTAAAGACCTTTATATATTTTTATCCGGCACTGGACTTATTATTTGATGGTTCAAGTTGTAGTTCAAAGCCTTTTAAATTTGTTTTTAGTACTTGCGTATAGGCTTTTAGAGCCTCTAGAATTGGCAAAGTTTTGTTGTGAAGAATTGTTAGATATTAGGATACTAAATTGTATACTTTTAATTTAAACAGCTTGGAAAAACTACTTTCTCGCTTAGAACACGCGAGAAATGTATTTCGGAAAGATAACGTTTACAGTGCAGGGTTATAGTAGCAAGAATAATGCAAGTTTAAACTTGTCAAAATATAAAAATTGCTTTTGTATAGCAAATCTTCCAAACTTATCCGCTTTTACCGGAGGAGATGATGGAGTCTAAAAGCTGAAATATGTAAAAAAAAATCTAATTTTTAATATTTTTTTTACAATTTAACGGGGCAAACACCTTTCTTCTCAAATCGGTTTCTTTCCTTAAATGTTCATGTTATAGAATTTTTCACCTCTGCAGCCTTCTGTCGACGTTTGATGATGCTGTAGTATTCTTTTTAATTCGGAAGAAAAATACAAAAAACTCCTGGTGTATGTATATGTGTATGGTTGGAAAACAGAAAGAAACTACTCAATGTGAAGATCTAAAAAACAATAGATAGAAAAAGGTAGCGTTGTCGAAATTTGAGTATGACAGATATTCTTTGTTTAAAGCCAATCTAAAGCTCTTGGAGTAAGAGTAAGACAGTATTTCCCAGTGCTGATAACCCCCAAAAGAGTGAAACGTCCGTACATTGGTTCTCTCTGGTGGTAATTTTTGCAATTGTACTGATACAGTTACTTTACACTATATTCGTTAGTGGATTACAATCGTATATTATTCGATACGTTTTAAATTTTTGCGGTTAGTAAATCTAACTACTAATATGACGTCGGCTACAACACTTTTATATGTTATAATTTTACGTTTCAGAATATGCAATTAGCTAATCGCATATACAACACAAATTTCTTAAAATTGTTGAAAAGCAAACTGTTATATATATATATATACACCGTTACCACAAATAAATGACTCAGTTTCAAAGGATACATTAAAAAAACTCAAGTGCACTAAGCTTCCCGAAGTTAGTGAAGATATTTCACTAGGTGTGCTTTCCAATTTGGTTATAATGCTGTTCGCAATCAAAACGGTGATTTCCATGTTTCCATTTAACATAGGTTTACAGAATACGCATGTGAAATAATCCACGCGGACCTTATTAATTGTTTAAGATGAAAGAGCGTGTGCAAATATTTCAAAGTAACATGTGCAAGTAACCCAAATTAAAAGAACACGTGCAGGTAACTAAACTTGCTAATAATAAAATAGAAAAATGGGCTGTAAAATAAAAATAAATCTTTACCCCAGTGAATTTCTTACAACGACCACATTCTACACCGTAATTTATTATTCAAAATCGATAATAAATAAAAGATAATTAAAAATGTAAAAACGCGCGGGCTTGATACTAACACATACGTGTAACTTTCTTAACGTACAAAATGAAAGTGACTTTATTGGTTTCCAGTATGTAAGATGACGTATCATAGGGCAAAATTCCTACAGTACGAAACCCACACCAAATAATTTTTAAAATAACAATTACTCTAGAAACGATTCTCATCGCCTGATTTAGTTTTACATCAACGAGGTTTATATGTGACATGAATTTTTGCCTTGGTTCTTGCAACTAGTTTTTACAAATTTGGTTTGTACGATTGCGGTTAAAAGTAACGCCTAGGTTTTCTGGGGTGCAATTTTTCTTGGTCCGTTAAATTCTACGTTTAATCGACTTTAACTTTTTTGTTGATTAGTTAAAAGGGCGAATTTTGTGTTTTTTTTTTGGTTTAAACTTAATCTCAGAATTATCAAATTATTTGAACAAATTTTTATATTGGAAGTAAACTGCACGTCGTCCGCGTAAATAAACTTTGGCGCTGCAAATTGCAGAATCTCACTCGTGTAGATATTAAAGCATAACATTTTTATAAGAAAACCCTCGCTACATGTTTTGATCTTGTTTGTCTTGGTGCCAGGGTGAACATTAAGAATATTATTTATCAAACTTAACAAACGTCGACATGGAACAAATTAGCAAAGTTTCTACAAAAAGCATATTTTCCAAACTGTTTATAAGCAACAGTAAGAGCAGCAAAAATCAACAAAATAGCGTTTGCTGAGTAAAATAATAGAACGGTAGTTTTCGGTTCTGTTCAAGCTTAAAATGTGTACTCAATTTTTTTTGTATTTAAAAGTTGTGGTAGATTATAAGTAGATATATAATTTCAATAGATAAAGTTTTGTTTTTTAACCTTTATTCTTCATTGAAGAAAGACAATAATTTCATAATTGTATTGTTAATCTTGTAAATATTACTAATTGATAAAATTTGTTTAAACCGAAACCAAAAATAGAAGTTATATACTATGTAAATTAATTGTTTATATATTAAAATGTAGAGATTGTAACCGTGCATATATAGGTCAAACTGGTTCTGAATTTTGCATTGTTTTTTTAAATTTTTTTGCATTAAAAATTGTATTTGCTGAAAAAACATTTTCTTAAATATATATGCAAGTATTACAATTTATATAATTTAAGACCCCCTCTTAATTAATTAAAAAAATATCGATAAAATATCGTTTAGTCTAATAATTATTACAAAACTATGGATATTATTATTATTTAATAATTTTTTCTATATTTGTTTATACATTTTTGAGTACTTGTCCATAGAAAACATTTTAATAATTTACAAACCTTGGATTTTTGTGGCGCCCCAAGATATTTTTATATTGCAACTTTTTTGAATGAATTATTATTAGTAAATTTACATTATTAAGTAAAGATGATTATTGAGTCAAGGTTTAAGGTTAAATATGCAGTAAAAGCAAAAAAGTATAATTATATACAAGGTCAAAGAAAATTGCAACAGTATCATAATTTTTTTATTACGTTTTGATCATTAATTATTGTCTACCCACATTATCGAGAAAAATTATTTATTACGGTTGAACTAAAAAAATCAATTTATTATTACGTTTAGATAGATAAATTGCAAACGAACAGCTATCTTTGAAAAATCCAATTCCAAAAATGGCCAAAACTAGTTTCTGCACGAACGTTATTCGTATTTTTAAACAATGATCTCTTCGAACATTGAGGCAGGTGTATTTATGTTCAACCAAAGGCTTCTTTTTCTGTATTTGGCAAAAGAAAAAAATTTAATAGAAGTTCGTGGTATTTACATAACCATTAAACTGTACCTAAAGATTATAATCAAGGGTACCCTCGTGAATTTTATTGTAACGGTATTTCATAACTGAAAAGTAATTATATCGAAGAAATTATCTAACTGTTTTACAATTTAATTATTGATTTTCTTAATGGCGCAATAGCGTAGGATTATCAAATTTTTCTAATTATAATTTTTGCATAATTTCCTTTGCAGGTTATGCAAAAGAGCGTCTAAGTATTTACGAAACGAGGTAATAAGAATTGAGTACCTTGAACTTTTTTTATTACAAGATTATTATATATATTTGTCCTAATTAAAAATATATTTTTTTGGTAATTAAATTAATAAAATTCATATTGTCTTATTTTTTTTTCTCAACAAGTTTGCATTTTTTAAATTCACTTATGAATCAACATAAATTAAACTCTTTGTTTTTAAATTTTTTTAGGGTAAATGATGTATTTATTTAATACAATTTACATGCAAGCTTTCGAACCTTGTTATTATAACAAATATTTTCAAACTAATTGAATATATCAATCAAAAATGCAGAGAGGAGAAGTGACGTAGTGTCCTCATGTGGTGTGAAGCGACAACTCCCAACCAAGATAATAAAAATAGTTATCAGAATAAGTGCAATATGGCTCATATGTCTGCCAAGTTCAAACTGACTGCAAGAAACTTTTTTGAAAATGAAAAGCAGAATGGTTTGAAAGAAATAATTGTGAATCAAGTGACAAAACGTACTCCCGAATGCTTGGGAATAAGTGAAGTCAGTGTTAAAAGGGTATTACGTAAGTAAAAAACAATGGCACAGTGTCAGAATCAAAACCTAGAAGTGGTAGAAAAAAAATTGACGATTTCTTAAAAGGCATTATCAGACACATCTTATCGAAGAGACATAGTGTGCCGCCAACCATTCCAGAAAATTTTATTAGGTGAAAAATAGAAGAACTGTTCAAGAAGTTAATAGGTCTAAAGGTGGAATTAAGCGACCCTCCGGTTCATGGCCATATTACATATTGGGAACGGATAAGGATTTTTAAAAAGGTGTATGAAATTCTTTATTGGTAAAAATGTTCTGCTGATTACTATGACGAAATGAACAGACAGCACTATGAAGAATAGATTTGGATTCCTGATAAGTCAATAACTATAATTGAGGAAGCACTTTCTCATACTTTGTTAGATCCTGAATTCCGCAGTCCCACGACTACATGCATAAAAACTGATATTATTTGGTGTTCAAAATAAACAAATATTCGTTGCCGAATTTAATTCATTAACGAGACCTGTACTTGTGGAGCTATCTCGACATCATTTCAAAAAAAATGTGTTGCAAAATATTGCGAAAGATTTGAGAGGAGATGATGTGAAATTTTTATGGTGTTCGGCGGCATACGGTGAATTTCATCCTATAGAACTGCTGTCTGCTGCTGCTACTTGTCGTGTGAATAAATGGGGATTTTCTTGAAACTCGAGTAGAACGTTTAGTTTAACATCTTCCTAGACTGTTGGACCACCCATTTTAGCGCGATCTCTCACATTGCCCATTACCAAAAATTTTTGCTTGATCTTGCTAACGGTGGACTGTGTAATTGGTTCTCTGTTAGGGTATTTGTTGAAGCGATCATCACCAAAATTTCTATTCTTTTCGTCTAAACGGCAGACCATTTTTGAATAGTTGAGGACATACAATTTTATTTTCCACAATCGTCAAATTGCAGAGCAGTGCTCCGCCTTCGGCATAACACCTCCTCCCGAATCGACGTTACACAGATTAATTACTTATTTATGTACAAATCAAGCTCTGTGCATGCATGACTATAACTAGATTTATATAAACAAAAGCTTAACCTATTTTTTGAAACTCTGAGATTACAATTTTGCAGTTTCATAACCTCAATGTCCGAGCCTAGACAAACGTAGGTGTCTGTATAAGCTGCGCTGCAGTTTTTCAATGTAAATCCGTTACAAATTATAAAATAACAGCAAAAGTGGCTGTCAGAGTCAAATTCTCGTCTGCCTTTCGTTACAATCCTAAAGCTTACATAATAAACTGTTTGTATATTCGGTCGTTTATTCGTTCGTTCCCGCGTTTAATGTTTAACAGAGCAGGGAATACCGATCTCGTCTAGTTGGCTTGTGATTTAGTCCGAACTCTTTGAGAAGGGTAACCGTGCTCGTTACCGCGCGCGTGGGTTACTTTACGAATTCTACACGGCACTCTAGTTCATTTCGAGCAGCATAGCTTTGCCTTTCCACGCACTATCGCGTTCAAAACACTAAACGTCGCACTAGCCGTTTGTATCAACCTTTTTGTCGTGACGTGCTTGTCATTTTTCAACCAGCTGGGCTTCCTGCAAACGACTTCATACAGTTTCCTTAACGCACAGCGTTTCTTCGTCTTTTCAATTTTCTTCCGCGAATCACCTCCGCCGTGTCTGGTTTTAGACGGTCCAGAGAATTCGCGAATCGAGTTAGTTCTGTCCACCACTCGCCGTTATTCGCGGCGATCGTCACTTCTT
Source organism: Aquatica leii (assembly GCA_035610365.1). NCBI lineage: Eukaryota > Metazoa > Arthropoda > Insecta > Coleoptera > Lampyridae > Aquatica > Aquatica leii. The sequence goes on along the minus strand of CM069436.1, from coordinate 93,563,541 downwards.
TGTCGTTCGTGGGCCAGGCCAGCCCGACGCTTGCTAACCTGGCATCCGCTACTCCGCGTTCGCGTTGATTCAAGGGACAATCGAACAGGACGTGTTCGACGTCATCTCTTTGCCGCACTCGCATTCGGCCGTATCCGATCTACCTATCCCGTTTAGGTACGCTTTAAAATTCCCGTGCCCGGTGACGATCTGTACCGTAAAGCGGTCAAGTTTTATCGGTATTCCGCGTCTTGTTTCTACGGAGGGAATAAACCGAAAAGTCCGTCTTCCGGTTTCGGCGTTTTCCCATCTCACGTTCCATTTCCGGATGCTTAGTTCGCGTGTCTGTGGCTCGGGCTGCTTCCTTTGCTAACGCGTCGGCTCTCTCGTTACCCGCCGTCCCAACGTGGGCCTTGGTCCACCGGAATTCCAGCCTCGTTACGTCTTTTGCGCTTTTGATGAGTTGTTGACCCTGAAAAACTAGGTAGGTTGGCGCTTTTGGGCTGGCCAGTGCTTCCAGCACGGCTCTTGAATCCGTTACGATTGCTACGCTCGTCGGAGGATCTTCCATTTCGAGCACGTGACGCAGCGCTCCCCGGATGCCGACCAGCTCGCTCTAAAAAATTGTTGCAGCCATCGACAAGTCTCATTTTCTTCGCGATTACTTATTCTTCGTTGAAGAAAAGCACAACCGCTGCTCCAGCTTTCCCGTCGTCGAACGTCGAACCATCGGTGTAGTAACGCCAGGGCGTCCAATTGGAATTGTAAGTTCGCCAGACTCGCTGGGTAACCCATCTCAAAGGTATCGACTCTCGTTTCGACCAGGCGCCCCCGGTAACCGATTTCGTTGAATGCAGCGCGTGTTTTATGGTCCGGGACCTTTCTCCGAATGTTTTGAACATCAGTCCTTTTCTGCAAAAACGGCTTCCGTAGAGACCGTGCTATGGGCCATTGCGGCCTTTACCGTTAACGGGCGTTGGGTACTTAAGAGCTTTCTGGTGTTTCTCACGTTGCATCCTTCCCGCCAGATTTCGGTAGCATACGAAATTACGGAATGGATGGCTCCCTGGTAAACGTGAGCGGCAGCTTTTCCCTTGAATCCCCACGTGAGAGACGCCGCCGAGCCGATTTTAGAAGTAAGTTTTCGACCCTTGTTGGCGGCGTATTTGATGTGGGGCGTCAAATTCAACCTGTTATCGATAATCACTCCCAGATATTTTATGTTATCCTTACAGTACACTCTACTTTCTCTAAGTTTGAAGGTCGGTCTTTCTTGTTCGGTCTTTTTCCGTAAAAGACCGCTTCACTTTTTACTGTGCTAAACTTTAGTTTTTCATTTCTGGTCCACTGCTCGAGCACTATGAGCGCTTTGTTACCATTAGCTTTCAAAGTCTTGAAATTTGCAGCTGTAACCAAGAGCATTGTGTCGTCGGCGTACCCCACCGGGCTGCATCTGGCAGTTTACTGTTGAAAATACTGTCATAGACTAATTTCCAGTAAACCGGACCAGTGCAACTACCCTGGGGGCATCCCCAAAGAATTTTTCTGCTCCTGGTTTCGTTGGTTAGTTTTACTTGGGCCGTTCTATCGCGGAAATAGCTTTTACTGATGTTAATTAAGTCTTCAAGTAGCATCCTACGTTTCATTTGCCCGATTATGCTAGGGAACCACGCATGATTAAACCTGACGAATTCCACCACTCGTCAGATGGCGTCCGTCGTCGTTTTTCCTCCAGCGAAACCGTATTGGTCGGCGTGAAATCCGCCGTTCGTTGCTACGTGGTATTCTATCCTAGTGGCGACGATCCTATCGAGAATTTTGCCGACCACCGGTAGCAAACTAATCGGGCGGTAGCTCTTAGGCTCGGTCATGTCTTCTTTCCCCGGCTTTGGAATAAACTTCATCGTTTGTATCTTCCAGCATTTGGGAAAGGTGCCCGTTCTTATGCATAAGTTGAATGTTCGCGTCCAGATGTCCGGAATAATCTCGAACGCTCGTTTGGCCGCTTCCGGAGGCACTCCGTCGTGTCCCGGTGCTTTTTTATTAGTAATTCTTTTTAGCGCTTTCGCTATTTCTCCTTTAGTTTGGTGACATCGTTTACTGCTCCGCCTAGCGACCTCGCGTCATTGTAGGCTTTCCTAATCATAACGTGCAAGCGGTCGTCCATTTGGTCGTCGTCTTCGGGAAAAAAGGTCTAAAAAAGAGCGTCGGCCGTTTCGACAGCGGTAGTCGTGTAACTACCATCCTGCAGCTTTATGTTTCCCGTTCCGTTGTTTGTGTTTCTTTTCCCTCTAACGACCCGGTACGCTACGCCCCACGGATCTTTCCCGGCATTTAATGTGCAGTAGTGCTTCCGTTCGAGTTTTTTCTATCGAATTTCCATATTCCCTTTTGGCTTCGCGGTACTCGGCTTTCCTAGCATTTCTAGTTTCCGCCTCGTAAGCTTTTTGGGCACGTCTTTTCATCCTATTTGCAACTTTGCGTAACCGCGTTATTTCTGGAGTCCACCACGGAACTGTTTTCCTAAAGCGTTTTACGCTAGGCATAGACGCTTCGCAAGCGCACTTAATTGGTTCATTCAATTTGTTGGCGACCTCTTCAGGGTCAATTTCATTATCGCGCTTTTCTACTAATTGTAATCCGATTTTTTCGGTTTTTGGCACAATACGTTCTCGAACAGATTCCAATTTGCTTTTTTATAGCATAAGCGGAGCGTGTCGTGGTCGTTCTCTTTATAATCTTCTATGGAAGTTTCCCATACGATCATTTTGTGATCGGACAGGGTTTCCTCTGTACTTAGCTTCCAATCGGTAACTTTCTCGTAGTCGCTTACGGTACCAATGTCCTACAAACGTCCGACCGCTGTCCTGGTTGTAAATTACGAATCCGCGGTTTTCCACGATCGCGGTCAATGAGCGTCCTCTAGCGTCTTCGATATCACCGCAGAAAAATGAATTTAAAATACTGTTAAGCAATGATTAATCAGCAAAACATAAAATTTTTAGGAACAAGCGCAAAATTATAACAACTGTCAAAAGCGTTTATTTTTTCCAGTGGTTCCTTGATAATTGGTCTTATCGCATAACTTTTACTTAAAGAATATCTCGGAAAAATTTCTCTTTAAGGTAACACTTTTTTGACATTTTCCTGCTTAGAAAAATGAACTCTGTCCAAACATTGTTGGAAAAAATATGGCGTAGACGTCATAGCTTGGAAACAAAACAGGAACAAAAAATGCCAATGGCGGAAAAAATTGACGTTTAAACAAACATTTTCTTCTGATTTTGCACATAATTTTGCAGAAGTTTATTAACTTTTTTACATAGTTGAAATCAACTGTTATTAGAAATGTATGAATCGGAAGTGTACATGAGCGTTTGCATTACATCTTCGTTTGTAGATGATCGTGAGCTTTTTCTAGGATGATGCAAACGAAAATATTTATAATCTTTATTTCTCGTTTTCTTTATAAATTAATATCTTGTGAACAGAAGCAGACATATAGTACCATCCGTACTCTTGTACACAGCTGTTATTTTTGCAGTCTCAATTTTTTTTGTATCAATGTTGTTAATATAAACCATAGTTTATACAATCATGCAACATTTTTTAATAAGATGTTTATTCATTATATTTGCATTGCTGTGTAATTGTTTATCAATCATTAACTCAACTGTTCACATTTTTTGTGTAACTTTTTTTAATTCTTGTTTTTGACTTTTTTTATGCTTCGAGCAGATCATTTTTTAAATTGTAATGTAAATTATATGTGCAAAACACATTCTATAAATCTGAACCAGCAATGCAATGTTGAAAGACGAAATCTATAGACTTCTTGTCGTTCTTGTTTATTGTTAACAACTTTTCTTGTTTTTGATTCAGTTTTATTAGTAAACTCAATTAATATTGGACAATATCTGTTAAGCGAGAGTGCTGGACTTTCTCATATTCTTTGTTTATTCTTAGTATCAACTAAATTTAACGGAACTAAAGAAACAATAAAAAGATTTGCGTCTAAAATAAATTCACTTTTTTCAAATAAAATTTGTTTATACTCTACTTGCCCCGATGATCCATCACACTAACATTTTACGTATAAAATTATTTGGATGAGATTTGATATATCAACAGAGTTAATTTCTAGGATTATTTTCACAGTGTGATTTAGAAGATCTTAAAATTGCATTTTTAACAGTTATTTAATCAGTATTACAATTCGTTTTGGCTTCAGCTAATCTCTCATAAAACGGTAGCATTGCACGCGTCTTTTCATCTAGGACATTCTTTATTTGTTGGTATTTGTACCTAGATTTGTTTAAATCTAAGTACATTGTCAAAGCTTCATTTTTTGAAAAACTGAATACGTTTTTATCTTTGTTTTAAAGCCAAGTAATAATTTTTTTAAGTTTTTTAATAACATTTGCATGTTTTGTTTCACCAATCGACCTTAACGTTTGTACAATTCAAAAACTAATTTCATCTAGAATCTTGTATTAGTTTTGTAGCTTTTTTTTCTTTGCTACCTGGAACGACTGATTTTTTTATTTTGAAGGTGTAGATACTTCTTTCGTGTTATCAAAATCAACGACAAACTTCGTCTTTAACCAACCTTGGTTATCGGATATAAATCGATATTTCTTTCTTGATGCTGCAGTTTATATTGATGTTTTTTTGTATATTAGCTTTGTCGCAAGGGAATTGCATTTTGGTTAAATGTAGTTTAAAAAAAAACTAGCAGTTCATATATGCTTTCCATGTTCAATGAATGCCATATACAAATCGTTCACTTTAATTTATATTACAGACATTTTATATTACGTTAAAATTATATTACACATCAGTACTAATGGTAATATATTTCTAATGTAATTTGCATTATATTCGTTTTGAAAACGATGAATATAAGAAGGAACAAATGCAAAACATGTATATGCGAAATACAAAAAAATGATAAACTAATTAGGGATATTATTAAAGTTAACACCTTACTACAATTAATAATATTTATAACTTGCATTTATTTAGATTAGTACCGAAACTTAAACAATAAATTCTTATATTTTAACTGTAATATTTAACAAATACTTTAGAAATAATAAGTCTAGATTTATTCATTAATTTGATTAATTTAATATTTGTATTGTTTTTACAGTTATAGACACAATCTTATGTCGGTTTATTTTTACAGCGGTCTTCATATACAGTGTGTCCGAAAAGTATGGAATATATTATACAGGTCGATAAATATGCACTTTACACGAAAAAGTTGTAAATAAAACTTGTTTATCACTTAGTTATCTACCACCTGGGAGATATCAATTTAAATTTTTGCTGTAAACAAAATCGCAACGAATAACACTTACATTTTTTTTAAATGGCAAGGCACGTCTTTATTATACTCATTTGATAGAGTCTTTTTTTCTCTTTTCAACCATATAAAACTTGAATACCTTTACATCAAAAAATTTTCAAGAAAAACAAGGACATGTCTAACAAATTTATTTTACTGAGCAGTATTAATCAGGTACGTAATATGTAGTATTGAAACAATTGAATGCACTGTCACAATAGCAAATATTAAACTTTAAATATCTTTACATAAAATTGTTATAACAAAAAAATGTATTTAAACTAAAATTACAATAAATGTTCAAAATGTAAACCATTCATAATTTGACAGTGGTAAATACGATTTTTAAAACCATCGATTGCTTTTGAAATCATATCTCGAGTTTTAGCTCTTATCTCAACTCTAATGCGATTTTTCAAATCTTCAACATTATCAGGTCTATTTACATAAATTTTGTTTTTAATATAGCCCCAAAGAAAAAAATCTAATGGGCTTAAATCCGGCGAGCGAGCAGGCCATTCTATCGTACCTCTTCTGCCTATCCATGTATTTTGAAAAGTATTATTAAGAAAGTGGCGGACATTAATTCCAAAATGTGGAGGTGCCCCGTCTTGTTGAAGCCATATTCTGTTATGAGGTATATCTGGATCTACTTCATGTGGAAATAACTCGACCAAAGCAGGAACTAACTCAAATCTTAAGAAATCGAGATAAATATTCGCCGTTAAACTACCTTCAAAAAAATTTGACCCCAAAATTTGACTTCCAATCATTCCTACCCAGACGTTGACTTTCTGCTGGTATTGGGTGTGTCCTTCTAGATACCAGTGAGGATTTTGTGAAGACCAGTAACGTATATTTTGTTTGTTAATTGTGCCGTTTAAACAAAACGTGGCCTCATCAGTAAAAAGGATATTTTTATGAAAATGTGCATCTCGTTCAAGTTTTTTTGTTATTGTTTCACAAAACTCCAGCCTGCTGTCCAAATCGTCTTCAAATAATTCTTGAACTACACAAGCTTTATAAGGATGACATTTTTCTTTTTTTAAAACGTCATCTACAGCCGATTTATTCAAATTATGGTCTCTAGCAATTTGCCGAACAGAAATTTGTCGATTTTCCTCAACAGACAAGAACACATTTTCTCGTTCCACATTACTTAATGACAAAAGTCTACCAGTTCTACTCGCATCTTTCACCGAACCTGTCTCTTGAAATTTCCGCCAAATTTTGCTTACCGTGGACTGCGAAAGTTTAATTCTGGATGCAAGTTATTAAATAAATTACATACTTCGTCTTGGGTTCTTCTTCTATCTCCATATCCCAGAATCATTAAAATTTCAATTCTATGTTTCTCAGATAATTAAGCCATATTTCAAGCACTAACAAATAGCAAAGTGTGACAGTGTTCTAAAGTGCATTCAATTGTTTCAATGCTACATATTACGTACCTGATTAATACTGCTCAGTAAAATAAATTTGTTAGACATGTCCTTGTTTTTCTTGAAAATTTTTTGATGTAAAGGTATTCAAATTTCATATGGTTGAAAAGAGAAAAAAAGACTATCAAATGAGTATAATAAAGACGTGCCTTGCCATTTAAAAAAATGTAAGTGTTATTCGTTGCGATTTTGTTTACAGCAAAAATTTAAATTGATATCTCCCAGGTGGTAGATAACTAAGTGATAAACAACTTTTATTTACAATTTTTTCGTGTAAAGTGCATATTTATCGACCTGTATAATATATTCCATACTTTTCGGACACACTGTATTTTTATCGACAACTATACGAAAAGTGTGCTGTAGCATATAAATTAAGGATGTATAATATTTACCATAGATTGAAGAGCAGTAAAATTTTATTAATATTTTTCATAAAAAAATTAATGAAACGATAGACTAACCAAAATATATGTCCTATCATCATAATAGCCATTAAAGTTGTTTTTTATTAGTTTACGGTTCTTTGTCGTTTTAAAGTCCTACGCAATAACTTACAAATAAAAATTTTGAACTAAAAATTTGTTTATAAATCTGTGTTATTTTTATTGCTTATTTAGAATATTGTAGTCAATGAATATTTTAAACATTTAAACTACTGAATGTTTTTTTTAAATACAATTAAATACTATTACTATCAGGGTGAAAAAACGAAAATAAAACGAGTAGAAAGTATTTGACGCCAACACGTTTTCGAAATGCCGTAACATGTGGATTTGTTTAAATTTTCGTTTTAACTTTCAGTCAAGTTCAGGGATTAACCTTAATTGGTGAAGGTTTTTTCTTTTATAATAAATGTGTTATTAGATCTGACACTCCTTTACTAAAGCGACAATAAAATATTTCTTTCTTCAAGGTTTTACTATGCTAATTTTCTAGTTAAACTAAAAAAATGCAGAGTAGAATATGAATTTCCTGCATTCACTTTTTTCAAAATGTTCTTTAAAACTAAATTTATTAACGTGCGCGTGTATAAATTCTACTTTTATTTTATTAACCAAACGCAATAAAATAAAATCCGTTCCAAATGTACAGTTTATGGTGTAAATAAAAATTACGTAATTATAAAACGTCAAATAAATTGTCTTATAAAAACTTAAATCAAGCCCAAATCAAAGAAAAAAATTAATACATTTTGAATTTTGTTTATGATGGTAAACATTTGAAATAAATAATATTAAGAAAACTACAATTTATAAAACTGCACAGTTCTTAAAATTGTATAAAACGTCATTTTTTTAAGATAAATTTGAAAATCTTTTCTTTTCCTAGAGTGCATTTTTAAGCGCAAGTGTAACAAGGGTTTTAAAAGTCCTCAAAGGAAAAAACGCCCAGTTTAGACAGGAACGAGTAGAATACAACATTTTGTTGCTCTAACTGAGGCTACGAAGCCCCCAAAGTCTCAAAATTTCTCAAAAATAGTTTGACGTTTATGTTGACAAGTGCGCAAAAACTGTCAAAGACGGTTTACAATAGCGAAATATTAATTAAAAACAATGAACATATTTTTTAGCCAAATTCTTTGTCTCCTACTTTGGCAGAATCGCTAGTCTTGTGCATCTGATATTTCGTATACTATTTGGTTAACGATTTTCTTTCACTCCACTTTATTCTTTGTCACTTTTTTTGCTTTTCCCCAGGTAATATTTAATGTTTTTATTTCCTTTCTTTTAGTCTGTCTCTTTTCCCAGTGGTGTTGAAGTCTAGTGCATGTTGCGTTATGTTCTTGTTTTTTTTCTGAGTGTGCCCTAGCCATGTCCATTTCTGTGATATTTTCAGTCCCCAAAACTTTACTCAGTGAGTAAAAACACGTCCACCGTAACCCAATCAGAGCTGTGACGATACTTCTTTTTTATATACGGAGACTATTCCTTCTTAAGTAACTTCTGTAGAGTTTAGAATCTGCCTTGGTTCACAAGTTGATTACTTAAATCTGTAGTGGTTCTTTGTTAGATTTTCGTTTGCTTTTTCAAGTTTAGCGTTTTCTTTCTTACCTTTTCAGAGTTTAAAATCTGGCTTGGTTCACAAGTTGATTACCTAACTTTTGAGAAGTGTTTAGTTAGGTTTCCGTTGCTTGCTTGAGTTCTTTGATTTTTCTCACGGTCTGATGAAGCTCCTTACGAAAGTGGGCGAAACGTTGGCAACTTCGGTTACAACAATGACACGGTCCAAACCCGGAAGACGTTCTTATCTTAGTATACATCCTCAAAGTTAACAATGTTTTATGAACCGGGCATTTGTTGGTAAGTTTGCTGAAGGTGTTCTAATTTATTTCTCGGAGTCGGCTGTTTTTATAACCCAGTCGATAGTATGCATCCTTGTTTTACGCTCTTTTCTATCTGTATTTCTTTTGTAAGGTTTATTCCTTCATGTTTGACGGCTGCTGTAATGTTTTGGTATAGTATTTCTATGATTTTTATGTATTTTTCAGGTATCTCCATTCTTGTTCTATGATTATGTGATCAATTTGATTTTTTGTTGTTCGTGATGGTAAAGTCAATGTAGTCTTATAGATGTCTTTAAAGCTAAATAGCGTCCTGTCAGTTATCGTTCATGTTGCAAAATTCAATTAATTTTTTGTCCGTTGTCGATTATTTCACCAATTCCATGTTTTTCCATCACTTTTTCATTGTCTTTATTATCTTTCCCCACTTTTGCATTCCAGTCATACGTTAGAATTGTTATCTCTTTTTTATGCTTTTTACTTGCTGTTCTTCTTTTACTTCATCTTGTTTCACATTTGTCGGAGCATATACATTTATAATAATGATGTTTTAGAATCTTGCTTTAAATTTGGCCCATATGATTCGTTCTGACAATATTTTTCACTCTATTAGTGTTGCTGCTACTTCTGAGTTTAGCATTAGAGCCACTCTCTTTTTTTCGCTTCTTTGCTTTTAACTCCTAAATATGTTATTTTGTTTGTAACGCATTCTTCGTCTTTTCATCTCGTTTCACTTATTCCTGGGATTTTGATTCTCGTTAATTTATCTTACTATTTTTTCTACTTTACTCATCTCTGCCATAGTTCTCAGGTTCCAACAACCAATGTAAAATTTTATTCTTTTCTTTATTACTACCTTATTTTGGTTTATTAGTGTGTTCTTGTTATTTTTTTATTTTTATTTTAGTTATTTGCTTTTGTTTTTATATTTCCTTTGTTTGAGTGTCGAACTAATTATCGTTGTGTCTTTTATGTATTGTTAAAGTCGATTTGTAGTTTTGGAAACCTCGCCAATCGACTTTGAGTCCATGTTTGCCTTTTACTGTTTTCTGTTTTTTGCAATGTTTGATCTTCCGTCGATCTTTCTATTAGTGTCTGCTTTCCAATATTTTGCATGAATGTATACTATTTACTATTTATGATTAATTTATTTCCTACTAGTGTTGCCTTAAAGTTTTTTGTTCTGGCTGTTTTTGCATCTGTATGGTTTAGTCTTCAGAGATTCAAATATTTGTCCCCGTTAGCTTGTGTGCGACCATTAAGGAATGACCCTTATTAATAACCAAGTTTAAATCAATGACTGAATTTTTATTAAGAAATGATTTTTGTATAGCAACTAATGAAATCGTTAACAACTACTGATTTAACGATATTGCGCGACTAGTAAATTTAAGAACGGGTCAGTTTATATACATACGTTTCCTATAACATACTAATAGCAACGGCAAACTTTAAAACTAACTCGTTTGTTAATCGGCGATAAATAATCTCGATCGCATTAACGTGTTTGCTCGTTACACTCGCTCACGATGTCTGGATTATTAATATAACTTTTGGTAGTATATAGACTGTCAGAATTATACTTCTTATGACTTTGTTAGAAATATTTACGAAGAAAGCATAAAATGTTATTGCTATCGTAAGATATGTTTATTATTTTGCGATAGTTTGTCTAAATAATTTGATTTTTTCTTGGAATTTAAGATGAGATACGTTGCAACCCACTCTTAAAAGATTAGACAAAAAGATCTATTTTGTTATGTGTACCTGATAGTGTGGACCATATCACGACTAGCTAACTACAATCGTAGTGTAAGGTTTGACTAGAAGGAAAAAAAAATATTTATTGAGACGCTACTAGAATAATCTTACCAAATAACTCGCAATTAAAGTTGGTTCAGGTACACAAAGACAAATGAAGACGAACAATTTAACTAGATAAAAAAATATTTTAATGAAAAACGTTTAGACACAGTAATTATCGATTTAGTAAGTCGATTTATAATGAAATAATTAATTACGTAGGTTACACAGGCAACACACCGTACAAAATATTTAGTGGGACGTAAACGTAAAATCATAACACGCAGTAATCGTAGTGAAATGATAGAAAACTAAATTTTGGACAAAACAATGCCGCTCAAGATTTTACAAAATATGGTTAAGTAAATTGGCAACTTCATACGACGTCCCCTCGGCTAGATCTAGTTGATAGATTCCGGGCAGCACTTTCCGCTAAAATCAGAATGTTAAATTTCGAATCAAATACACGAAGCAAATGTAATCGTAATCTTGAACATATGACTATTCTTCCGACCAGATTTTAAATACGACATCGGTCAAGTTAACTGTTAGAAATTGGCCTCGAGAATATAAGGGTATAATTCCTCGTTCGTGAAGACGTGGCTCATAGATGTGCTATAAGTATACGAACACAACTAAATTTAAACGTTACATGAACAATGATTAACTCACCCTAGCAAAAATCTCTGAGACAAGACCACTCTTGCAAACGAAAAGTTACTAACAGAGTTGCCAACCGACGAATATACGTAAAGTATACACCGTGATAAGTAAGAAAATTATGTACGCTTCTACGATTTAATAATTTTTTTATAAAAGTTGTCATTTTATTATGTGCAAAGGCATATTGAAAACGGATGCTTTCATGGCTATAATTTTATTAGTACTAGATATATGGTAGTCGCCATTGATAGTAATACAAGTACGCCAACGTACTACGAGTTTTGCAAGTCCGGCACTTAAAAATCTAGAGATTTACCACGGCATTATTTTCGCATCTACGTTAATACGTATGCGTCAGAAGAGAAACGTTTGTTCTTGAAATGTTCTTTAAGCTTCGGAAAGAAGACAAGCTACAGGGCGTAAGATCTTAGCTATAAGATGGGTCACGTAAAACGTTATGAAACCCAAGCTTCTCCAATGCTATGCGCGTTCTTTGATTTGTGTGAGGCCGAGCTTTGTCATCATGCAGAATTGGTACTTTGTCTGAACGAACTCTACGCAACTGTCGCTTTAGATTTGTTAAAGAATTGACAGTATACAGTCACGTTCCAAAGATTCAATGTGGATGATACCATCGCAATCCCAGAACCTTGTAACCATGATTTTCCCGGTAGGTGAAAGTGCTTTGAATTTTTGGTTGTGACGAATTCTTATGTCTGTACTCCATGAACTAACGTTTCATTTCAGGGTTGTAGTAATGCACCCACGACTTGTCACCAGTCACAATTACGTAGAGAAAATCATCACTTTCTCCTTCAAATCAAGTCGAAAGTTGTTTCTGATTGGCTTTTATTTCATCAGTAAGCATTCGATACATCCAACACGCACATACTCTCCTTTACTGCAGCACATTGCAGATAATGTGATGTACTCTTTTTTGTGAAATACCCACTCTGTTGACAACGTCAGTTTATGTACTCCGTCGATTCTTACAAACCAGTTTATCTACGAGAGCCACTGCCGCTTACCAGACAATAGTCGTACACTGCGTGCCTAATTATTGACATCCGTTTCAGCAGGATTTGCGTCTTTCACAGTTCTTACACACCTCGTAGCAGTACTCACATTAACACGCGCATCATGGTACACGGCACTCAACTTTTGATGGATGTCAATACGCGCTACACTTTCAGCAGTAAGATTGAAAACCTTCATTTAGGGAAGTTATGTACAATTAGTAAGTAAATGGAAAACGATTTTTGACACGGTCTGGCCCGTCGTTATAAAAGTTATGGCTATGGCAATTTATTATTTTCAAATAACAATATCTTCTTCAAAGTAATTCTTTTCGATAGTTATATATTGGCGGAGTCGCTGTTCCCAGTCTTGGTAGCAGCGCTGAAAGGCTTCAACTGGTATGGTCTTAAGCATATTTTTTGGATGTTTTTCACTGTGTCAAAATGACCTTTTGTAAAAAAATATTTTAGTTTAAAGAAAAAAAAACCACAAGGACTGAGATCAGGCTAATAGTGGGTTCGGAAATCACATTCATGTCTTTTGAAGTCAAAAATTTTCTGATAGAGATGTGACATGGGGTGTTGTCATGATAGAGCATCCACTTGTCTGGTTTAACAACACAAACTATCTTTATTCTGAGTTTTTTAAGGACAGCATTGACTTGATCTTTAATGTGCCTAGTCGAGGTTTTTTTCGTCGAAAAAATGTTTTAGTGCGCTTTGTTGTTTTATAGTCGTATTCAAAAAATTCATGACTTATCACCTGTGACCACACGACTAAAGAAATTGTGTTCATTACAAATTCGGCCATGAAGATTAAAGTCCACAGTTTTTATTGTGTTTTTGCTCAATTGTGAGCTTTTGGCACTATTTTGGTACAGCCTTTTTGTATGTGCTAACCTTTAGTTAAACTTCAATACACAGTAACTAAGCACTCATTGTCTTTATTGTTAAACGATTTGATCTCACAAGAGCTCTCACATTAATCTATCAGCTTGGAAGTAGATTATCCAAATACCTACGAACAGGTCTTACAAAATGAAGAAGCGCACCATCTTGTTGAAACTAGATGTTGCCCAAACATTGACTTTTTCTGGACGTTGAGTGTGACCTCAGGAAAGTAACACGATTTTTTCTTTTCTTAGAATATACGTTGTTAGTGTTAGTGTTGTTTGTATGTCTAGTTCACCACTTTGTAGATATTGATAGTAGCGTATGAATACGGTGATTTGTGTTTTGTTTTTGCCGTTTGTATTATTAATATTTATTTGCCAATTCTCTGCAACATGCTTTCACTTAATTTCTTTAATCTGTTGGATCTATGCCTACATTCATTTTATTTATATTTTTCTCTGTTGTGTTACTTTTGTTAGAAACGTTTTCAAGATTCAAATAAAAATAAGCAAATAATAAAAGGTCAAGATAATTACGTTTTCCATTTTGGATATACTATAATTACAATATTGTTTATCATTTTTATAATAATCTCGAGGAAGTGGTTTGTTATTAATTGTTTTTAAAAACAAATTATTAACGACTTACCAAATACGACTGAAACATGTCGTTCTATACATTTATGGTAACGTTCAAATCCAAACGCTAAAACTATTTCCACATTCATTACATACGATGTTAACATGATTAATTATTAACTAAGGTCGACGAAAAGAATCTTGAACTTTTACCTATTTGCCAATTATTACTTTTTTCTAACTTATTTTTACATTAGTACAAAGTGCATTAAATTAACTGCCTTAATTAGTAGTTCTTGGTCGATTTCGATTACGTACTTCTTTTGTAAAACACAACAACCTTGAAGAAAAAAACATATAATTAAAACGTCAAAAATCTTTCAACAAAAGAATTTAAATACAAATCGGTTTATATGTGTAATTATATTAGCCTAACTAATCCTTCCATGCTTTTATAGTGAAGGCTTTTTTTTCAAATGTAGTTACTGTTTTCAAATCTAATATATTAATTAACTATTTTTGTTTACAACCGTTTATAGTTGAAGCAAGGCTGTTTTAGATGCTGACTAAAATTGAAATTATTTTGGTTTTAGCACCACCCAATTTTTAGTTTAATTGCATTCTGAGGAAGTTGCCTTCAACCGCATCTTAAGTAATCAAATATCGTTTTTGCTAAAAATAAATGTTATTGGTAATGATTACATCATAATAAGTCCGATTTTGAAGGTCTTCAAATGTTTCAAAATGATATTTAATAAGCCATTTATATTGTTAAAGGTTAAATTTTGGGGAAAAACGATGTTGCAAAAACTTCGTCGTTAAATTATATTATTTGTATAAAAATACTTTAAATCATCTCAATAATTTTTTTTTTACTAGTCATAATCAATACAATTAATTTTTGCTCTGCTAGACTTAGCTCATTTACGAAAAAATTTTTCCTTTCTTCAAATGATACTTATATAAGTTCATTTCTATCTTCAATATAGCGTAGTATTTTCTTATTGATAAATTTAAGTGTGTGAACCTCAGTGTCAGCAATAAAACAGTTTTTGTATGTAGGTAAGTTTTTACAGTTCCATTTAGTAATTTGTTAAAACTGAATTGAAAGATTTATTTACACTATTTTTGTGGTATTTGGGTAGAAACCGTTGTAATTTCTCATTCCTATCCAATTACGAATGTAGTAGACTCAAGATCATATTTTGCTTCCTACATTTCTTTCTCCATATGTTTTTTCCTTATTTATTGTTTGTTGTAATTTTTTGAAAGTATTTTTTAAAATATAATTTTTACAAGTTGTAGTTAGGTGTTGCAAAACATTTAATTATAATTGAAAAACGTATTTTTTTCCTACTTTTATGCTAATTTCAAATTTTGGGTCAACTGACGTTACTTTTGTTATTTTAAAAACAACCGAACCGTTTAAATAAAACACAGGCTGAAGTGTTATGTGGAACACTGCTCCACCGAACGCAACCGGTGAACCTTGGTTTGCGTTTGGTACTAAGATTACTGAGAAAGCAGTGTTTAAAGTAGGTGCTGCGCTTGCCCAGAGTGAACCAAAATAGTAACGTGTCGATAATTAAGTTTGTGACGATGGATGAAATATCAATTCAGCACTACGCTTTGGAATCACATTGTCAATCAGCCGAGTAGACAGCAGCCGGCAAAAGCTGTTCGAAACAACCAAAAACGCAAATGTTGGCCGACAAGCTTTTGTCTTTCGTACTTTGGGATGCACAAAGTATTTGAATTGTTGACTATCTTGAAAAAAAAACAACAACAAATACTACATGGTGCGTTTGAAAGAATAAAAAACGGCCCTAAATGCAAAAGAGAAAAATACTCTTTTACCAAGACAGTGTATTGAGTCACAAGTCGTTGGCTACAATGGCAGAGTTGCACGAGTTGAAGTTTTGAACTACTTTCCCATTGAATTTCTGTATGCTTTTACGGTCGGTGTCGCTTGTAGTACCATCTTCTTCCGGGTTTTGCCGTAGTTTGCTTTAACGTTTCGCAGTCCATGCTCCCAGTTTTTTCAGGATCCTCTATCAGATTGATTCTCTCTGTAGTTGTTCCTCCTTATATACATTGTTGATTAGGCTTTCTAAGGATTTTTTTATCTCTGCTTACTTTTTAGTACTTTTTTGACGTATTGTTTTTTCCTTTCTAGATTTTCAGCATCACGGATGGTTTCTGCTCTATGCAATCAGAGCTCTGTTTTGTTTAGGATGATGATGTGACATTTATTTCTATAGTAAATTTTATATACGAGTGCTGTCTGTTGATGTGCTCAAAGTAATCTTGTTGTTTCGTTCTTCCCTTTGACCAAATGATGAAGGTATCCTCAACATATCCAATTCAGCACTTAGGTTCTTATTCGCTGTTCTAACGCTTCGTTTTCAAACGGTACCATGAATACATCTGCTATTACAAGTGATAGTGGACTCTTTATTGCTTTTTCGTTCTTTTGTTCATAGTATCCACTATCCCGTAGAAAATACGTATTTGACACGCAGAGTTGCACCAGATTCGTTGCGTCAGTAGATAATCCAAGATTGTACGTTAGTAAATAACGAAGTCACATCAAAACTCACCAATATGTCGTCTGTATTAGTTTTTAAATTTTTCAGCAGTTCTATAAAATGTTGTAGGTACTTCACGTATGATACCGTTTTTCTTGCGTACGATTTTAACATCTTTGCTAGGTATTTGGTTAGGTCGTAACTCGGCAATCCAATACTGCTAACAATAAGGCAAATTCCTGGTAGATCTTTGGTAGACCATATAGTCTAGGAGGTCGACTGGCTCTGGGTATTTTTGTTCTTTTCGGGAATTGTTGATCTCTTCAAAAGTTCTTTTACTCTTTGAGTTATCTTCGTAGTACAATCTTTCTGAAGTTTAAAGTAGACGTTAGGATCTAGTAGAGTGTTGATCTTCGGTTATTAGGTTTTCTTATCCAAGATCACAGTTGCATTGCCCTTCTATCCTCGTTATTATATTTTATTTAGGGGTATTTTTCAAAATACAGCTCACTTCTTGTCGTACTTCTTCAGCTTTGAGAGTTGGACTTTACTGCTGCTTTCTACGATGATGTCTTCTTCGGTATCTTTTATTAGTTTTTTTAATGACAGATAAACAACTATGTTCTATGTTCTTTAGTGGCTCCCGTTTGTTCTTGTTGATCTTTCTTAACTTAGTGTCAATCTTCTGTTTTTGCGTTTTTTTGGTATTTTTCTGAATTTTTCGTCTGCTAACATCCTTGTGATACAGTCTATAAGATCACAATGTTTCTTCTTTAGTTTCTTTGCCAATGTCAAATGGAGATCCATAACTGTCGTTGATATTATCTGCAGTTTCATAAATGTCGGTGTAATCCTTTGGTTTCTAGATATTTGTAGGAACACCAAATTTAATTTCTACGTAAAGAGTCTAATCTTCTTGTTCATCTCAACATTTCCTCCTCGTACCAGTTCCTGATAAAATTTTGTTGGTTTTCACGGTCGTTGTCGTTTCATCTTCTTACGGGTTTTGCCGTGTAGTCGTAGTTTGTCTTAACGAGCTTACACAATCAGCGACATTGATGAACCATAAGTATTAACTGCTATAGAGAAATATCATGGAAGAATCACCAGAGAAACTATCAATATAGAAAAACATCTCAATTTTAGCCGTGACGACGGCTACAAACTTAGCAACACTTGTTACAAAATTTGGTCACAGTTGATAGACCACAACGGCCACGCAGCGGTGAATCAATGACGTATATAAAAAGGAACAACTGCAGAATGAATCAGTCTGATAACATATCCTGAAGAAATTAGCGGCATAGACAATAAAACATCGAAACAAACTACGACTGCACGTCAAAACCTAAAACTACTTTCCCTTTTATCGTATTTTTTCAATGTGGCCCCCAGCGACTACTATCTGTTTGCGACCTCGAAAAATGCTTCAGGAAAAGAAATTTGCGTTTGCGTTCCAATTTTGAACATAAGCTGCTCCCAATTCTTGCTAGTTATCTGTGTTCTGTGCTGTTCGTCTCTAGTTCAGTCTACAGTCTAAGGTTATCGCTCCATCTTATTTTAGGTTGTTTTATAGTTCTGTGTCTTAACCATGGTTTGTTACATTTTTTATCCTTCTGGCGTGCATAATATCCTGCAAAGTTCCACTTTAATTTTGTCACGTATTCTCCAGCGTCTATCATTTTTGTTTTAGTTGTGATCTATTTATATGTTTTTTGTCAGTTATCGTACTCCTAGTATTGGTTTCTCTAAGAATACATTACACTTACCTTAACTTGCCATTTCCTGTCCATGCTGGTTATTAAGGATCTCTCTCAGATATACACACTCTATAACTATCTCTAGACTATAGTTGTTTATAAGAACATATTTTATTTGTCATTGTCTTGGTCTTCTACAAAATTCGTTTTTAATCATATTTTCTCTGAGGTTGCAGTTAATTATTTGCTCATAGTTTTTAATGTGGAAGAGATTAGATTGACCTAACCAGCAACTCTAAGATTAATTATTTTTTTGCCATCAATGTTTATGCTGTAGTTTGTTCAATCCAATGCTCTAAACACATCTTCTAAGACTAGCGTAAAGAGTCATTTTGTCGAACACTTTTTTTATGGGTATGATATGGGTATTTTGTTGTAAATTTATCACCATTGTTGCAAATTATATATATTGTGTATAAGTTGCCTATAGTTATTTATAGCTTCCTTTAATGCTCACAGTTCTACGTTGTCAAATACCTTCTCGTTTCGATGAAAGCAAAGAATAAGTTGAGATGGTATTTGCTTTTCTGTGAGGATTCTTGTGGTGAGAAGATCGTGTATTTTTTTCGAAATTTAGTTTGCTTGAGCCGTTGATAAGCATCCATTTTTAAGTGTTCGACGATTAGTAAGAATCTTCATGCTGGATTTGGGACAATAAGGATATGAGTCATTAATTTTTGATATCGCTCTTGTCTTCCTTTTTAGATAGTAGTGTAGTTCAATTAGAGGTAAAATAATCTATTTGGTGATTGATATTCATAGTTAGTTTTTTACCTGAACCCAAGGGTAAACAAAACAGTTTCGGGAATTTTCTGTCACGAGATCATGACGGAAACGTCAATACGCCAAATTCACCAACGACGCGATAACCAGCTTGGAAACCAAATTTCAAGATTGGACGACTGCCGCAAAAACCTAAAAGCAAGAACGTATCTATAATTGCCTATCATTGTTTCAAATTCATCGTTTTTTGGTTTATTCTGGGATCGAAATCTCAGTTAATAATGGTTGATTTTGTTTTTTCTTTTGTAATAGCTGATAGCAATTTTTAGGTTGTCGTAAATTTCGATTTCTTTGTCATCTGATGTGGATGTTGACGCGTATAGTTGGATAATTTTTAATTTGGTTTTATTTAGTTCTACTATGATACATGCATTTCTATATGGTACAGACTCGAATTGTGATATCTGGGGTTTTAAATGTCTCATAACTAAAAATCCAACGCATCCATACACATTACGTTTTTGTTTTCTTGGTAGGAGAGTTTGTTTCCTGTAAATAGGTCTATGCATTGTTTTCCTCATCTCTTGATTTTTGAAAGTCTTAGTATGTCCTATTTTATTTCCTTCAGTCTTCTCTTTAGGTTGTATAGTTTTTTATTCATTCTTGTGGATCTTGTATTATACATTGCTAAGTGCAGTTTTTTGAATATAGGTCGATTTTGTACCCTCCCCGGAATCCATGATGTGGATCGGATAACCCGTGTAAGACTTGAAACATTTTGTTCAGCTGACTTGGTGTATTTTAGTTCTTTTACGTTGTACTAATCAAATATTTAGAAAGAGAACGCCACGATTGCTATACAGGTTGACAAGTTGGGTATTCAAGCATTCATTTTGAAAACTGACGTTGCCTGTAGCCGCCCACTCCGCGGGTTGTGGACTTCACCTTCATCACTTCGAGACTTTACCGGAATGGGTGGATTTACGAGTAGCTACATCGCTCTCTAAACATTGAAGGCTACTGATTCCTCTCGCCAACAGCAAGATTAAAGTCCTCGAAAGAGGCAAGAAACTATGTTGATGATGTTACGTGCCATAGATATTATTGCCTAAATTAAAGCAACATAAACGATGTTACTGTTCGGTGTTCAATAGACACAAGGGTGAGTTAAAACAAAAATAGAAATTTGGTACGAACATGGGCTTCATTGTCTTTATTTGATAAAACACAAAATGCAAAACAAAATTGGGTCGTTATGCAAAACTGTAATAAGTGATAGTTTACAAACTTAAAAAAATATTAAGTCGAAGTCTTTTTGCAATTATTTGCAAAAGAAACGGTACAATACAATCAACGTAGGTAAACTCGAACATCATGGTTTTGGGTTGTGGGATCTATGTAGAAGGTTTTCCTGAGAGTGCGCAATGTGGGTGTAGGACATGTTGGAACAACTGCTTAAACATTAGCTTTGAAAGCAGTGTCTAGTTACGTATTAAACGAAACTAAATTTCCACACATACTTAAACGGGAACATTTAAATTAGAATTTGAAGAACGAATAAAATCCATTATGATCCTTCACAAAAGAATAGTACGAAAATCAAACAAATGTTACCATGAATAAACTAGAATTTTGTAAAAAAAAATGTTTTGTTAGAAGTTATTCTCAGGGGAGTGATCTGTTATAGTAATAAACGCTATATATTTTTTCTCCGTAAATTTAAAATTTAGTTTTTGTTGTTATATAATAACTTTAAAATTGAAAAATTCTTCATTCGTTCTATAAATAATTTGAATTGTATCGATTTCAAATGAATGAAATCTGGAACATTATTAACGTTTTTTATTTAAAAGAAAACAACTCAAATTGATTAAACAAATTTGTTTTGCAATCAAATGAAAACAATATTATATTTTATGTAATGACGTTTCTGTATCTGCAAAAAGTAAGACCATAATTATGACAAAATGACACTATTATAGTACCTACGAGACTGAAGACAATTTGACAAATGTGCGGTTTGGCAATAAAAACATTTTTAAATTTAGTTGCGAAACTATCGCTTTACTTGATGGGTGAAGTCTTGAACTAATTCAAAGAATTTTGCAAAATTTGCATTTTTATAGGTTCCGAAGCGGGTTAAATTCTATAGTTAATATATTATTTGAATTTATTTGAGGTGTTTACATTCTTAGCAATTTTGGACGTCGGCGATCGCCGGTCTGGTAAAGGAACCATTTTCTATTTTGTTAAAATGTTCTATTGTCAAACTTTTTTGCGTGTTTCAATAGAAGGGTTTTCTTAGATTAGCAATAAATAAGACCTTTTTTTAAATGTTTCTATATAAAAAGTGTGTTGGTCGATAATCTCCAAATGCAGTATAAATTTTACTCTTAGGTAATAAAGTAATGGCATTGAATATTGATGTATGTAACTTTCAGGTCACTGTCTGGATTATGTGACTTGCAAAACTAATATCGGTTTCGTTTTCGTGCACGAATGCGCATTTAAATCGTATAATTGTAAATGTATTAAATTACGCTCTTTATAAATTTAATTTAAGCAAATACGTGTTTTTGCCGTGCAAAATTTGCTGCGTTGGCTTGGACAAATTTCGAAACAAAATAAATTACGCTTTAAAAATTTTAACAAAACTTCTACTTTTTACTTAAGCCAGTTACGTAATGATTTTTTTAGGGTATTGTAGTAATGGTCTTCATTAATCTTAAACGGATTCATATTTTACATTGCTGATACCATCAACCTGAATATTTTTGTCTAAGACACAAACGTATTAATAATCTCGCTAGCTTTTTTTAAATATGTACTAAATTAAAGTTATTTTTTTGGTTTTTGACTTATTGACACTGAAATTAGTTTCAAAGTGTTTTGTTTGAGAACTTCATTCTTCTAAACGTGCTTATAATGATGTCAATGTTAATCCATTGTGCTATATCATGTTTTATCTTATTTATTTTACGGTTTGTAAGTTTAAGTCTCAATTACAGGGAGTTTTACTTTTTTTAAATTTTTTTTATAAATGAATGAAACATAAAAAACAATTATTTGATTATGCTTAAATAAGGATTACAAATAGTACTACGTGAACCTTTATTATTCAATATCTTGCTTAGATTTTTTAATTGTTTATAACCACAATTTTTGGCAATACCAAAGTTAGTTTTTTAACAAAAAGTAGGTTTTCTATTTGGTTAACTTACTAACAACACTTTGAATTTTTAACGAGAGCCTTTTTAGTTCCCAATTTTAGTATAGATTTTAATATACAAGTAATAATAAATAAAAGTTATGAATCGATATTAAAACATTTTTATACTTTAAGCTTTTTTGGGATCGAATTCATTGATAACACGCCTTAATTTGTTTAAAATTCTGAGCTTAATATGATAGTGTCACAACTGGAAACGAAGGAAATCTAACATCAGTACCAGCAAAACTTGGTCACTTGAGAAGGTGCTTTCAGAAGCACTTATTTACTGAAGATATCAATAAATTAACATTTGGACTAATTCAGCCACAAGTAATATGAATCATTTTTGAATATAGAACTACGAGCGGTGCCACTTGTGCAGTGGATATCATACCAGAAATTGGCAACAAAACCAGAAGACAGAGGTTCCAAAACAAGGACTCCCGAGCAGGCAGATCGAAAAGTGGCGTGAATAACAACTCACGGATATTAATCTTGTTTTATATTAGTTTTTGTACACTATCGTTAAGTTTAAATAATATTAAAATAGTTAGAACTATTACATAGTGTTAGTTACTATAAAACAACCCAAATTGGTGACCTCGATCGCAAAATAATAAACACGTGCAGTGAATTTTTTTTTAACAGCGTGCCATTACAATGTCGGAACCCACACTAAACCTGACCAGAGAAAAACTAAATGAAATCAACGGGAGTGCTGAAGTTGAACGTGTAGACATTAAGGTACCACCCTTTTGACCCGAGGACCCACTGCTCAGGTTTATCCAACTGGAAGGGTACTTCCAGATGAAGGGAATTAAAGCAGATCTGACGAAGTTCTGAATAGCAGTATCAGCGTTGGGTCATAGATACTCTAACAAAGTCGCAGATGTCTTAATAAATCATCCAGCAGATGAAAAGTATGAAAAGCTAAAAACCGAACTCATAAAAAGGTTGTCAAGATCAGAGAACACAAGAATAAAGCAACTCTTGAAACATGAGGAGATAGGAGATCGCTTGCCGGCTCCATTCTTACGACACTTGCGTAATTTAGCTGGTACAACAGTGCCTGATTCACTACTACGGACGATATGAACAAGTCGATTACCAGCTTCAATTTCAGCCTTATTGGCTACTCAACCAGATCAAACGCTAAATAATCTTGCAGGCTTAGCAGATAAGATTTATGATGCAACCTCACAGCACAATGCAATAGCCGTAGTGAACTTACTAGTACACTAGTACACCACCCACTACCAGTGCAGACAAACCCACCTGACAATCAAGATTATGCTAATCTCAGAGTTCATCTAAATGCATTAATGAAGCAAATGACACTTCTATTCCAAGAAATCGGGGAACTTAAACACGAACGGGGCAGGTCCTTTTCACGAAGCCGCCACAATAGTAGACCACGGAACAAATCAGCATCTGCAAAGAAATTTGAAAATTGTTGGTACCATTACCATTGGGGAAATGCTGCCAGTCAGCTATTCCTCCATGTGCATTTAACAAAAAAAAAACGAGGAAAGCCAACAGTGAGTGCGGCCCGCGCTGATGGTCCCCATCCAACAGGTCGCTTGTTTATAACCGATAGTTTTACAAAAAAAAACAATTCTTAATTGACACTGGTGCGGAAATAAGTGTGTACCCACGTAGTTCCTTTCAAAAGTCTCCCGTGAAAACAAAGTATAATTTATTTGCCGCAAATGGCACAGTGATTGCAACTTACGGACTAAAAACATTGAATTTAAACTTAGGATTAAACCGTGATTTTAGATGGTCGTTCACCATAGATGATGTTTAAAAGCCAATAATAGGTATCGATTTTATTAGTTTTTTTGGACTCATAATTGACGCTCGTCACAGGCAACTCATTGACAGTGTAACCGGTTTTAAAATTAAAGGAGCACATACCCCTTCATTTGGAAGCATAAAGACAATTTCAGGTAGTACGCAATACCATAACTTAGTGCTTCAGTTCCCCAATATAACTAAACCAACACAACATGCAATACACCAGGTTAAACACGACATTGTTTATTTCATCGAGACAACTCTCGGACCACCAGTAACAAATCGCAGTCGCAGATTAGTTCCGAAACGGTTGAGAGTTGCAAAACAAAAATTCGAACATTTGCTGGCTCTTGGAATAATCCGACCATCAAAAAGAAGCTGGGCATCACCACTCCACCTGGCAAAAAGAGTGGTACCATGTGGAGACTATAGTTAACTAAATGCACGGAATGTCCCAGATAAGTATCCTGTGCCGCACATCGAGGATTTTTCACAGCTGTTAAACAACAAGCAAATATTTTCAAGGATAGATCTTGTAAAGGCATTCCATTAGATTCCGATCAACTCCGATGATATACCAAAAACAGCAATTACAACACCATTCGGATTACACGAGTTTCACTTCATGAGCTTCGACTGAAAAAACGCAGCCCAAACATTTCAACGGTTCATAGATAATGCGGTACGTGGTTTGGATTGTTTCTATGCTTATTTAGATGATATTCTAATAGCTTCTGAATCGAATAAGCAGCACCTAAAAGATTTAGAACAGGTTTTTAAACGTCTAGAAAAGTTTGGAATAGTACTTAACCTGTCAAAGTGTATATTCGGACAACCAGAAATTAAGTTTGTGGGAGACATTGTAAATAGTAAAGGTTGCAAATCATCTAGTGATAGAGGTAAAGTTATCAAAGATGCAAAGAAACCCACTACCATCAAACAACTTAGACGCTTCCTCGGTATGATTAATTTTTACCGTAGATTCATTCCCAATGCGGCAAAATCCCAAGCTTCACTACATGACTTGCTAACTGGTTCAAACATCAAGAGCAATAATGAGATCCAATGGTAAGATGTCACAGAACAAGCATTCAAAGTCGTCAAAGAATCACTAGCAAATGCGGCTACCCTAGCTCATCCATCGGCCGACGCTATCCGCTCAGTAATGGTTGATGCTTCCAACTTTGCAATTGGGGCCGTACTGCAACAAAAAATTTTTGCCGCATATGCAGCTGTTAAGCACTTTAGACAGTACTTGGAAGGATGCCATTTCATTCTCTTTACCGACCATAAACCACTCATCTTCAAGGGACATCCTCTCTGAAGCTTCAAAGGATACATTTTGCTGACTACAGTTGCAACATAGTATGTGACACGTCTACGAATAGTGCAAGACCATTCGACCAATTACAACTGAGAAAAAAGATATTTGAATCTATGCATAACCTAGCGCATCCCAGTGCAAGAGCTGCAGTTCGATTAATTGCTGATCGTTACATTTGGCCAGCAGTAAAAAAGGAATGCAAGATGTAGTGTCGTCAGTGCCTAAGTTGCCAAAAAGCAAAGGTTTCACGACATGTTACACGTGAACTTAGTAGGACCTCTACCACGTTCAAAAAGTTTCTCTTACCTGCTAACATGTATAGATCGTTTTTCCAGATGGTCTGAAGCTATTCCGATCTCAGACATAATAGCTGAAACAGTAGCAACAAACTTAACTATGCATTGGATAGCTCGCTACGGTAGTGGTCAGTTTGAATCAGCTTTATTTGCATCACTGACACGAATCGCAGGAATACAGCACCTTAAGACTGCACCGTACCACCCACAATCGATTGGCTTAGTGGAAAGATTTCACAGACAGTTAAAAACGTCACTTAAGTGCCATAACAACCACTCCTGGACAGACGTTTTACCTATTGTGTTACTTGGAATTCGTTCTGCCCTTAAAGAAGATTTAAACACCACTCCAGCACAACTTGTTTATGGTAAAAATCTCCGACTACCTGGTGAATTTTTTCAAGCATCCAAACAACAAGATGTTACACAGTTCACAAATTATTTACAACAGCAGTTCGAACAGATTAGACCAGAACCGACAACTGCTCACCACGCGAAACCCATTTATATTTTCAAGGACTTACATACAGCAACCCATGTTTTTATCCGTCGTGATGCTGTACGAAAGCCACTTTAGCCAACTTATGACAGAGCATTTCAGGTGATCAGGCGAAACCCGAAAGTATTTGTGATACTTATTAAAGGTAAAGAAACAGCGATTTGAATTGATCGACTTAAACCAGCTTTCTTTGATTACGAACCAGTAAAACAAAACGTTCATAAAGAGCACAGTTATGCACAACAGCTACATCAACATCAAGACCACACATACTCCAAAAAGGTCTCATTCTCTTCAGAAGTAACAATATTAAACAAAGATCACAAGTGTTTTACAAGCTTATTAAATAATTAAATTGATTAAAGTCGATTAAAGTCTTTCGTTCAAGATATTCACTGAAAGGGGGGTAGTGTGGCGAGTCGACGAGCGGCGCCACTTGTGCAGTGGATATCATACCAGAGGTTGGCAACAAAACCAGAAGACAGAGGTTCCAAAACAAGGACTTTCGAGCGGGCAGATCGACGAGTGGCGTGAATAACAACGCACGGATATTAATCTTGTTTTATATTAGTTTTTGTACACCATCGTTAAGTTTAAATAATATTAAAATAGTTAGAACTATTACATAATATTAGTTACTATAAAACAACAACGAAATGTCTTCCAGTTTGCAAATGTTGCGCCACTTGAAATTTTTCATTTCACAGTACTTGCAAAACAATACACTTACGTCAGTTCTAAAGTTGTTAAAGTTTTTGACAAATTGATGTTCTTCCAAAAAATATAGAGTTTAACTAACTGTTTTAAAAAAGAGTTATTTCGTAGTTAACGAAACTCATTGTCATTCAATAATAAAAGTATTAGAAAGTTATGAAAAATATGAAACAACTGGTAATTGAACAGAAAGCAATTAAGCGAATACTTTAAATTAATACAAGAATGTAGTTAGAAAAGAACAACAAAAACAACACAAAATTATATAGACAAATAAGACAGCAAACAAGGAAGAAGGCAATAACAGGAATAAATAAAAAAATGGCAGGAATGCCTAGAAAACATGGAAGGTACTTGCGGAGACGAAGAAACAAACAATACGCAAGATGAAGAAACAGTGGAAAACCCAACAGAAGAAGAGGTAAACAATATTATAAAAAACCTTAAAAATGGAAAAACACCAGGGACAAGCAGTATATACAATGAAATGCTAAGAAACGGAGGAAACGAGCTAAACACAAGAATATACGAGTTACTAGTGTCAGTATGAAAAAGAAGAAGTAATGCCTGAAGAATGCCGACTAGAGATGATAATGCTTATACCAAAAAATAGAGATCTATCAAAATGAATAATGCTACTAAATACATTGTAGAAAGTGCTATCATCAATAATATTGAAAAGACTGGATAAATACACACGAAGGAAGGTAGGAGAATACCAAAATAGATTTAGTCAAGGAAAATCTACAGTTAACGCAATACACATGCTAAATTAAGTGATAGAAAAATGCTATGAAAGAGAGAGTAGAGAGAAAAACGATAATAAAAGACATATCATAAAATCACATTGGAGGAATCAAAGGCAGTTGTAATATTACAAGAAGGATTAACAAACCTAGTGAAACAAGCAAAACGAGTAAGACAAGAAGATAGACTATCTGCAGCTCTATTTAACATAACATTAGAAGGTGTAATAAGAAATTGTAGAGTACCCGGATCCGTAATACAAAAATCAATACAAGTAATTGCGTATGCAGACGACATCGCAGTAGTAACAAGAGAAGCTTAGACGAAATAACACAGAAAATAGAGGATGAGGCAAGAAAACCAGGATTAGAATTAAATCAAAAGAAAACTAAGTATATGAAAATTAGTAAAGAACAGACGTTAAAAAATAAACTGGAAATCGTGATAGGAAAATACAAATTTGAGCATGTTTAAACTTTCAAATATCTTGGAACAGTCATAAGTAGCAAAAACGAGAGAAACTTAGAAATAACACAAAGAACACAACGCATACAACAGATTTAAAGAAATTATGAAAAGTAAACAGATAACAAAGGAAGTAAAACCATGCGCATCACTAATAAAGATACAAAGAAATTGAAAGTATTTGAACAAAAAAATAATTAGAAGAATATATAGACCAAAGAAGATAAATGAAGAATTACATATAAGATTAACAAAGCAAGAGATAGAAGAAATACTAAAAGGAGAAAACATAGTACAAGAAATTAAAGCTAGGAGAATACGTTGGTACGAACATGTAAATAGAAGAGAAGAAGAATCAATTACAAAAAAGATAATGAAATGGAAGCCACAAGAAACGAAAGCAAAAGGGAGGCTAAAATAAGATGGGAAGATCAAGCAATAAATGATATAAAAACCATGAGAATTTATAAATGGAGAGAAAAAATCAAAGATAGGAAGATATGGAGGAAAATAGTGAAAGAGGCGCGGAAACACAACGACCTATAAAGTACAAGAAAAGAAAGAAAGGTGGAGAGGAATGATGATGTAGCCCAATATAAAAAATTAGTGTTTAAACTTTGAATTTTTCATCGAAAACTAAAAAAAATCATTATGTATACTCAACGTTTATTATTTACCAAAAATTTTTTAAACAATCAAAGACATCAAAGTTTTTGTTTAAAAAATTATAACTACTAATATCTAAAATTAGAAACGCATCTTATTAACGAGTTTCTAAAAGTTTTAATTTTCTTGCTCAATGAAAATCGGTCAAGTACGTAACGATTTAAGGTAAAGCATGATTTCCGTGTTGAGTTGTTTCTTCTTTTATTCTTTCGCGCCGATGTTTAGAATATAATTACGATAATTATTATCTTAATTGTTTTATTCAATACTAACGAATACCATAATGTTTTTTTAACCATGAAACTGTATAGTTAGTGTTATTTATGTAATGAAGATATTTACCTACTAGGTGTAATTAAAAATAATTATTAAAAACATTTAATTGAATAACTACTTTATTTACCAACTTTGATGAAAAAAATGTTAAAGTTTATGCACACCAACAATTCTAATTTTATACAACCAAAACAATTAACTTTTTTATTTTATTTTATTGGGTAAAGAAGGTTCTTGGTTTTTTAAATTTTGTTTATTATACTACGCTAGATTAATTATGATAATTTGTTTAAATATTCTAAATACATTGGACTCGTGTAGTAATCTTTATATTAACATTAAGTACCATAATTTTAAGGATCATTATTTGTTTTGCTTTGTTAGTCTTTTAATATTTGCGTTACTCAACAATTTAATTTTTTTTGTTTTTTTTTTGTGGGGGAGCTGGTGACTGTTTTAATTTTAATTTTTTACATTGTCGTGGATCGTTTAACATCCTAATTTAATATTTTATTACATATTTTAGTTTCTCGTTTTAAGATTGTCTTTCTAAAATCAATGCTTTCAGTGTATTGCAATTTTTAGTCAATCTTCAAAAAAAATGTTTTATATATATGCTTATTCTATGAATAGAATTGAAGTCAAGAATTAGAATGTGTTTTAAAAGCTGGACGATTACAATTTTTTTAAGTTAATTTAGCCCTTTTTTTCATTCATAATTTCCCTCGAAATTTGAGCATATTAGAAATTCTACAATTTTGTTCAGTTTCTTGTAGATATATCTTTTGCAACTGTAAAAATACTGAAAAATAGTAGCATTTTCTATTTGATTTTTTTTAAATTAGTGAAATATATAGTATTTTGTCAAATTACCAGTTGTTTTACGAATTAAATTTAAAAAATGATTTTTAATGTCTACTTTCATTCGGCGGTCAAAATCGTCATCGGACAATATATGTACTAATTGCAACTTAAAAGAATATGTTTTTTGTTAAAAAAATTTTTTGTTGGTGCTTCTTGGTATTACATTTTCAGTTTGCTGTATTTCTGTCAACTGCGTTTTAATATCGTTAACAATAAAAGCAAATATTTCATTAAGTAAAAATCAACTATGGCCACTTAATATTTTTTTTCTTCTCACCCTTCTTCAACACATCTGCGAATATAAGTCCCCTCTAGCCACACTCATAGGATGCTTGATTCGAAGGTTCGTGTAACCAAACGATGAAACGCTCAGATAAAACAAATCTGGAACTTGCGGTGGTGCCCAATTTCACTTTATTTTTTGTATTTTTCAGATGCAGTGTTTAGCATTATTTAACAAGATATTCCTTATGATTCGTTTCATGTTTTAAAAATATAATAAGTCTTAATTTCACTCAACAGTGGTGAAAAATAATTAAAGTAATTGCAGAATTAGATCCGCGCTAGCTTCCGCCTTGTACGCTGCAAAAACGGTACAATATAGATGAAAACTGCACATAAACAATTTATTGAGCACAAAATTTACTACAAAAAAGTCCGCGGGAGTGTTTAATTATATATAATAGTTTAAGAATTACAGAATTTTAATGTAATCGAAAACATTTTCGTGCAACTTTGCACACTTGTATCTTCTAAACTATTGAAGGTAATTGTACCCTTCCGCCGAAATTTTGTCTTCAATAAAAATGTTTATGTGCAACTTTTTTCTATCTTGCACCGTTTTAGGGTAATAGTTCATTGGTTATTTTAACTTATTAAGCAAATCGTTTTAATACAAAAATTGTAGCAGTTTCGATGCTGGTGTAATATTACGACACCGACAAAGCTACCCTTAGCCGCAAAAAAAGCCGCGGTGGTCACCAAAAGCAACTCGACCGAAACACACATGTTTTACTAAATTGATAATTTCTGTTTAAATTTTAAAATGCGTAAACGAAATAATTTAATAAACCTGACTTATAAAGCTTTATAATAAAAACTATTAGTAATTACTAGTTTAAATCTTTAAATCATAAATGATTTCATTGTAAAGTTATCAACATAGGACAAAAGTATGTAAAATAAAATTTGAGTAAATTTTGAATGTTGAAATTGTATCAACAGTCAAACAATTGTAAAGATTATTAGCGTTATAAATCTGTTAAAACTAGAGAAATGATTCATGTTAAAGTAAAGTTCATCTCTTTAATGCTTTTTTATAGTCAGTACCACATTTGTTTAATATTAATACGAGAAAAAATTGTAGAATCCGTAAAAAAAAGAGACATGTCGATTATTTCGCGTCGCGAAATGTTTTTATTGCGAGGCCAATCTGCTGTTAGTTTTCTTTAGATATGACAAGGAATCGCAAACGCGACAAACTGTTGAAAGAAATTCAATTTTTAAACTGTGGATGCACATTTACAAAGAAGAAATCTCCACTTTGCAACTTTTACATCTGAAAGGATGTGGCAACGTAGCTCTAATCGTGTCATAATCTTAGAAGCTGTAGAACTGTGAACCGCCATAAAATCCAGTAATCATTCAGTTTTATTGTTTTTTTAAAAATGCGCATCAACTAGTTAGAGTGTGGTGAAGCAATTGTCAGGAATCACGCGATATAAATTGTTTGTTTAATCATTGAATGATTTATTTAATCCAACCGTATTCAATTAAAGTCTGGCTAAATTTCTAAAACTTCCACTTTGGCTCTAAAATTTATTGTGTCTTGAGAAAATTTTGCACTTATCCGAATGCTCTCAAACGTATCTAAGCCAGCAGAAAATGACAGTCAGTGAAGGTAAATCTCAATTTTTTTACCTTTCCTCGCATAACATGCTTTTGAGCGCAATATTATTATTTGAGCTTTGCGAAAGTGACTTTTTCTCTTGAAAATATTTTGTGTCAAATAAAGTTTGATGTTTTGCGATTTTGTTGCATGCTTTGTGTTTCTTACCGTACATCACTTAGAAAAGAGAACTTAAGCGTTACCAACACAGCTCAAATACCCATTTTTGTTCTTCTCTTTTCTTTTTAGATATGTCACTGGAAACTATGTTTTATCAGCGCGCAGCAATTCTTGATAATGAACGGTCTCGCTCATAATTTTTTATCACAAAAAATTCTCTATAAGTCATTGGTGTTGCTGATTCATCATCTTCCAGCGATGGAGAGGTTATGGGAAACAATTCTCAGGCATTTCATGGACAAATGTTAAATACAAACAATTGGTGAATTTATCATACGACCATGTTCTCGTTTAACATGTACCTAGAATACTAGTTATTTGTGTTTTTTAATTTTTTTATTATTTATTTATTTTTGAAAATTGTAATAAACCTTGTTCATTATATTACGTAGGTAATATTTGTTTTCAACACTTTCCGATAATTGCATGATTTGCGATATCTCTAAATTTTTCGGTTTACTGGTCATCTCCTTTGTGGTAGACTTACTGTTCTTTTGATGTCGTTTGTTTATTTTTGCTATAGTCTTCTTCGATCTCTTTTGACCATTCACGAGCGCCATTGTTCTATTCTATCTAGAATTTGTTATCCATTTGTCTTTGTTGTATCCAGCCAACCTCCATTTAAGTCTGTTACTTTTGGTTTTGATTTGATTTACGATTTTTCGGTTTCTTAGTAAGATGTGCAAAATTTGTCTTGTTGTATTTTTGCTTGTCCATATTCCTCTGTACCAGGGTCCAGATTTAAGCGCTGTAGGTTAACTTCTAAATAAGAAATGGGTTTCTTTGCTGAAAAAATATTTGTGGCAATTGTTTTTGTTGATACCTACTATATTGGTCTTACAAAAGTAACAGCCGCCATGATGATTTTTTTGTTTTCGTCAAATCATAGTTACTCCAAACTGCAAAGACGTACGCATTCCTTTCTCCTTAATGCACATTTTAAATACACTATGAGGTACCCGCGCTTGGTTGCGAATTTCAATACCGAAATAAGCAAAATACAAGCGGATCACAGTTTTGACAAAAAATCTTTGCCACGACCGTTTCGACATTTAGATTTTATATTGCAATTTTGAACTGACATTCGTCACATCCCATCTACGTCTCAAAAGGTCACTGCCGTCTACTGCAATATCTCTACGTTGACTGCTCGCTCTTTCGTTTCATAGATTTACCTCCGACAAGTTTTTAATGTTAATCGCAGTTTGGTACAGGAGTACGAGCTGCAAGTCATCTTATCAAACAGCATTTACATTTACATGCATTTTTCCGATGACTCAAAGTTTACGCCATCAAAAACATGGAAGTCGATAGCGTCGCTCGCACTTTTTACGATGGTTGGGTTGCTCGATTTAAAGCACCTTCACTCGTAACTCGTAACAATTAATTTGGTTAATTTATGAGTACTCAACACCTACAAACAACAGCTTAGGATCTACAAGCAAATGTCACAAAATCAATTTTACTTGAGATTTGTGGCACTTGGCACAACCATCTAAAATCTTCCGCAGCTAAGCTCGTTTATGATAAACATATCTATTTTCCTAGTCAATCTTACACAAAAAAAAAGAATTTAAACTTCGATCATTAAACAATTACGACAATATTTGTACGATCTAGTAGTAGAAAGTAATCATTCGTAAAAGCAAACATATGTTTTTAAAGAAGTGGTGGTTACAGTTATTTAAAGGTTTGTTTGACGCGACGTCACAACAGCACTTTTTGATCAAATCTACGAAGGCCCGTACAATGTCATCTACGCCATTAACCAAACTACGTAATGTAACCACACTGTCACACACAATCGCTTGATCAGAATGACGAGTTCTATTCCCAGAGGGCTTAGGCTAACGACACCTTCTTTCTAACGTTTACAGTAACAAAGTAAATTTACGGTCCATTACTGGAAAAAGAGTTTATAGTGGCTATCTACTTTTTTAATAATTTCATATATTCGTTTTTGATTTAAGTAGGTAAGTAATAATATGCATAAATGAACATTTAATTTGCAATCTTTTGACACTTTTTTATGTTAAGAAATTGGTAAATTAAAATTTTTCGAGTATAAAATTTGTCTTCCATATGCCCACTTTTCGTGGTCGATTGTCAAATGTGTAAAAGCACGAATTCATTCTTATTTCGGTAATATGCGGTGCAAGACAAACCTCCGTTTAGCGGTATTTCGGCCCAACAAAGGCTTTCATCACGAAGTTATTTTACGCAATTCCACGTGAACATGCAATTTAGTTTGGTGTCTATCTGAGTGAAAGCTTATTTGGGCGAATTTCCGTACCCCTCACACGTTTCCTTTATCGGTGGAGATAACAAACACATGGCATATTTAGGGAGAAATTTTCATGACGTCACGTTGCTGTAATTTAACGCTTCACATCGTCAAGAGGTTGGAAGCCTGTACGATTGCGATTTCTTTTGGAAGGAACTTTTACCATCAATTACTACATTCAGCCGAGGGGCTGCGCATTTGCTATCTTTAATGATTGTATGATTTAAAAACGGAATCTACTTGTGATAACGCCATGTGTACGTTTTTGTGTTAGATTTGATATTACGTTTTAGGTAATACAAGTCCTACTGGATAAAACATAACTAAGTATTACAATTCTAGTTTTATAATTAGTACTTCGTTGGCCATGTCGATTGTTAGAATGACCGTACGTACATATTAGGTTGTTAACACAATAATTATAATATCATTTTGTGCGTCGTATGCAGTGTGCGTTGAGTCTCTAAGTCTTCAATTTTTTTATTTACCTTTGTGATTTTGAATTTACGAATATAAAGTCATTTCATCTTTGAATGTAAAAGTTAGACCGCCTAGGTCAGTTTACTGAGCGGCGTGTTGCCCAGTATAGGGCGTAACTTATATTTGTCCGACTCATGTATTAGCGTTTAGAAAATTTACGTAATGATGCTTATGTACCTTTTTCGTCCTCTTTGGAACTACTTTCTGTGATAAAATGAATTTATAACCTGTGTTATTTGTTCTTTTTCAGCTGCGGGTAGATTTAAACGATGTCTCCCTAATTTCGTCTTTCATCGTTTTGGCACCTTTTTAAATTTAATTTATAATCACGAAGCCTGCGATTCACTCTCCGGGAACAACTGTGTTAGCCGTCGCTTACTTTTTTTTGTTGCACGAAAACCAGTGTAAGAATTTATATCACTTATAACGCACTACATAGAAACTAAGTTTGCTGACAGATTGTAATTTTACTATAAATACTTACGTCAGTAATTATAGATAGATAGTAAGTAGTTTTACGCATTCGTCTGTAGTATAATGTATTAAATGCTTCTGGCGATTGTTCGAATTACCTATGTCTCGCTAATTCTCTTCTTCCATATTTCTTGCTTCTATTGATTACTTACCGTAGTCTTTTAACGTAGTTTTTATTAAAGATTTTTTGTCACTTGACGTTGACAAACAAATTTTATTCCCGCGTATTTCAAATAAGTATTGACTATACCGCGTGCTAAAACCGCAACGTATAACATTGTAAGGTAAACAATGTCAATGTTAAAATGCCATCAGAATAAACCAGTCGACGGTTGTTTTGCGTTTTTGGGACTTTTCAGCAGTGGGAGAATACGTTGATGTGCTTTCACAAATGCATATGTTTCTGTCATCATATTTCGTATTTGCTTTTTTGTGACCATTTTATTCTAAACTTTTTCTGAATATTTGTTGGCAAATGTATTTCAAAATTATTACATTTTTGTTATATTTATTGATTGTACCTGATTTCTAGTTATTTTGACTATATTGTTATAAATTAATTAATTTATTTTTAATCAATAAGGTGGCTTTAAAATTTAAATTAAAAAAATAATTAATACTTTTATGTGTTTGATGTTTGCAATATAATGGTATACCGAGAAAGAAATATTTTATTGTTCAATTACAGAAAAACCTGATGTGATCACGACAGAACACGAAACGTACTCAACACGTATCTTGTACCGTTGTGTTTATTTTAACATCTACGAAAGCTCTTAATAACAGCTTTCTTACAAATTTATTTATTTATTGGTGAAACCGCAAGTTAGCTTCTTATTCAATACTTAAATACACATACAGTTATACGATTTTTAGTCACAAATATTTAAACTTACAATACGTGTAAGTGAGTTCCATACATGATTAAGTTTAAACTTGAAGAAAATATTTAACTTCTATGATTTTTTTTTATTTAACAGCGTTTTGAGGTAATTTAGATTTAACAGATTGCAGACAAAGAGAGTATGGAAATGAGATTGGTGCCGTTATGAAATTATTAGTGATACGGGTATTGTTTAACAATTCATTCTGTGTTAAGCAGAGCGCCTAACGCCTATATTCCATTGTTGTTTGTATAAAAAAAATTAAAATAAATTGATTGTACTATAGAAAGTTGGCGTTTATAGGTTACAACTCTTTTAGGGAATTGTTAGAACAAACAATCGTGCATGTGTTAAATGCAACGATATAATTTCTTTGTCAATATGTATATATGAAGTTGTTCTTTACTTACGATTGCTGTTTTTTTGCAGATAAATGTCAATTGACGTAATTGATATAAAATTTTAATAAGAAGTTGAAAACATGGAAGTTGTTACTGCAACCCCTAACACTAACGGTGTACCACCGTACCATAACCATGATGTGCATGAATGGTCAACGATCGACAGCCTCACCGGAGTTCTAGAAAGAGCTCGGCTTGAGACTGACCATTGGACGGCAAACACAAGTAGTTCTTCTCATAATTACGGAAAGGTAAGTGCTTTATGTTTTACATGGAATCGTCAGGTATTTTACGCAGGTTTTAGATTGTTTTTAAACCAAATTTCGTTAATACAAAGAAAACTTTCAAAATTCTATTGATATTCCCTAATACTTACATTCTAAATATTTTAATTAATCAAAAATGTTACTTAGTAATTAACTGTTAGTTAAGACGAGTTTACACTAAATTGAAATTGTATGTGTTAGAGTGATTTATTACTCAAAACTCACTATACAAAACATGTTTTGCCTGAGCTGGCGCTGAAAAATGATCTAGTCGAAAATAATATAATTTATAAATCGTAATTGAGAAATTAAGTATTATAAATAAATATATAAATCTGAACTTTGTTGACGCCACAATTAGTTGCTGTACAAGTTTTCGTGGCGCCACTATATGTACTCTTTATACTTACGTAAATAACTTGACATAAAACCGATTAAAGTGCATGTTGTATTAAAATCATTAACTCCTCTTCTTGTGAATTATTTCCGTGTTGCCTTAAAGGAATGCTATTTGGAATTTAGATCCTTCGAGATGAAAGCTACCGATCGCGATGCTATTGTCTGCTAATTACCGTTATGTTTTCAAAACTAAATAGTTTAAAGTTTTTTTGCTTTGATTATAAAACAATTACTTGGGTTTAAATTAGTGATAGTAATATATTAGAACATTTTTTACTCGCGTAGAAAAAAACTATTATTAGGTTATATTTATTTTTTGTTTTATTGCCTATTTTCAAATTATATTTTATTACTGCTTGTCGTTTTTGTTAATATTATTTGACCTTAAATTTGATTATTTGGAATTATGTGTCTAGAACTACATTCATTGAGAAAATAGATAAAAATTAATTGGAAGTGAAATAGTCTAGTCAGAGTCGTAGGGAGAAAATCTAGGGCCCGGGTACTAAAAACTTCTAAATCTTCAATCTTAATGTACGTTTTACTGCAGTTTTCTGCTACAACAACAAACCAAACAAAATCCGCGCCTTCAAAAAAGTTCAGACCCGAGAAAAAATGCTGCCGCTGCCCCCCTTTTTGTCGGGGTTGAGTCTAGTCAACACGTAGGTACACTTTTTATTAGTTCCAGTTTGCCTTCTTCGGAAATTATGGTTGAGAAGTATGGCATCTAAAAATTTTTTGATAAGATTTAGGTGTCATTAAAAAAAATTGACAAAGTTTTGAACAAATCAATAAAAAAAGGTGTTTCGGATATCTCAAAAACTATCGCAGATATGGCAAATAAAAAAAAACAAAACAGTCTCAACTTTACTATAGTCTTAACGATTTAAGATAAAACATATCGGATTAAACGCCTACTAGAAAAGAAAGCATAATATGTTTCTATCTTTATTTTACATATTACACGTACAAACCGCTTATAACAAATATCCCACCTTTTACGACTAAGTGCGCGAGAGTTGTTATTCAACAGTACAGACAAAGAGAAACAAGTTTTGTTTTTAAATAGAATAAGCAAATCGGCAAATATTCTAAACAATTTATTAAAAATATTTATGTATACAAAACGCTTTACTAAACTTTATTGTTGGGTTTTCTTACGAATTTTTTAAATAATATTAATTCCTAGGTTATACATATATTTATTTGTGTATATTTACCCTATTCAATACTTTTTATACACGAATCTAATATTTCTATATTTATGACACCTACAAAAATTTTTTATCATTGATTAAAATGATGTTTAAGAAAAAAATTGTTGCTTAAAAATTTTTTATTCATAAACCCATATTTTAAATTAACAATTTTTTAGTTATCCAATTATCCAAAATGGGAAATTGTATTACAAACGCAATCCGTGGAAACTTAAAATCTACGAATTTTTTAGTTGCTAAAAATTAATATTTGAGGTTTTTTTTAAATTAATATTTCTATAATTATGACATTAATAACATTTAACCATTGATAAAATTAATGATATTTATGAATCGAATTGTTGCATAAAAAATTTCAATTATTTATAAGCCCATCTTTTAAATTAACAATTTTTTAGTTGCAAAATATTGGTTCTTGAGATTTTTTTTTAAATTCATATTCTTATATTTACGACAATATTATTTTTTTTTGAGAATTTAAACATTAATGATTTATAAGAAAAATATCGTTGCAAAAAAATACGATTGTTCAAAAACGCATTTTCTAATTAACACATTTTTTTACTTGCAAAAAATTATTTAAATTTTTTTTTTAAATTAATATTTGTATATTTATGACATTAATAAAAATTTCTTTTTGAGAACTTAATCATTGATAAAATTAATAATTTTTAAGAAAACAATTGTTGCTTAAAAATTTTCTATTCATAAACCCATATTTTAAATTAACAATTTTTTAGTTATTTAATTATCCAGAATGGAAAATTGTATTACAAATGCAACCCATAGAATCGCCTTAAATCTACGAATTTTGTAGTTGCAAAAAAGAATACTTGAGGTGTTCTTTTAAAATTAATATTCCGATATTTATGACATTAATAACTATTTTTTTTTATAATTTAACCATTGATAAAATTAATATTTGAGAAAAAAATTGTTGCTTAAAAAATTTTAATTATTCATAAGCGCTTTTTTTAAATTAAGAATTTTTTAGTTGCAAAATATTAGTTAAAAATTTTTTTTTAATTAATATATTTAACATTAATTTTTTTTTGAGAATTTAATCATTGATAGTTTATAAGGAAAATATTGTTGCAAAAAAATACCTACGATTGTTTAGAAACGCATTTTTTGAGTTAAAATTTGTTTTTGAGAATTTAATCATTGATAAAATTAATGATTTTTAAGAAAAAAAATGTTGCTTAAAAATTTTCTATTCATAAACTTATATTTTAAATTTGCATTTTTTTAATTATTTAATTATCCAAAATGGAAAATTGTATTACAAATGGAACTCGTGGAAACCTGAGATCTACGAATTTTTTAGTTACAAAATAGAATATTTGAGATGTTTTTATAAAATTAATATTCCTATATTTATGGCATTAATAACGTTTTTTTGATAATTTAACCATTGATAAAATTAATGATATTTAAGAAAAAAATGTTGTTTAAAAAATTTCAATTATTCATTTTAAATTAACAATTTTTTAGTTGCAAAATATTAGTTCATAAGATTTTCTTTAAATCGATATTCTTATATTTATGATATTTTTTTTGAGAATTGAATCATTGATAAAATTAATGATTTACAAGAAAAATATCGTTGCAAAAAAATACAATTGTTCAAAAACACATATTTTAATTAACACATTTTTTTACTTGCAAAAATTATTATTTAACAATTTTTTTTCAAAATTAATATTTGTATATTTATGACATTAATAAAAACTTTTTTTTGAGAACTTAATCATTGATAAAATTAATAATTTTTAAGAAAACAATTGTTGCTTAAAAATTTTCTATTCATAAACCCATATTTTAAATTAACAATTTTTTAGTTATTTAATTATCCAGAATGGAAAAATGTATTAGAAATGCAACCCATAGATCGCCTTAAACCTACGAATTTTTTAGTTGCAAAAAAGAAAATGTGAGGTGTTCTTTTAAAATTAATATTCCGATATTTATGACATTAATAACTATTTTTTTTTATAATTTAACCATTGATAAAATTAATGATATTTGAGAAAACAATTGTTGCTTAAAAAATTTTAATTATTCATAAGCGCTTCTTTTAAATTAAGAATTTTTTAGTTGCAAAATATTAGTTAAAAATTTTTTTTTTAATTAATATATTTAACATTAATTTTTTTTTTGAGAATTTAATCATTGATAGTTTATAAGGAAAATATTGTTGCAAAAAATACGATTGTTTAGAAACGCATTTTTTGACTTAAAATTTGTTTTTGAGAATTTAATCATTGATAAAATTAATGATTTTTAAGAAAAAAATTGTTGCTTAAAAATTTTCTATTCATAAACTTATATTTTAAATTTGCAATTTTTTAATTATTCAATTATCCAAAATGGAAAATTGTATTACAAATGGAACTCGTGGAAACCTGAGATCTACGAATTTTTTAGTTACAAAACATGAATATTT
Organism: Aquatica leii; assembly: GCA_035610365.1. Classification (NCBI taxonomy): domain Eukaryota; kingdom Metazoa; phylum Arthropoda; class Insecta; order Coleoptera; family Lampyridae; genus Aquatica; species Aquatica leii. The sequence continues at coordinate 93,522,743 of CM069436.1, read as the reverse complement.
GAGGTGTTCTTTTAAAATTAATATTGCTATATTTATGACATTAATAACTAATTTTTTTTTAAATTTAACCATTGATAAAATTAATGATATTTAAGAAAAACATTGTTGTTTGAAAAATTTCAATTATTCATAAGCGCATTTTATAAATTAACAATTTTTTTGTTGCAAAATATTGGTTCTTAAGATTTTTTTAAAAAATTAATATTCTTATATTTATGACAATATTTTTTTTGAGAATTTAATCGTTGATAAATCTATTGATTTATAAGAAAAATATCGTTGCAAAAAATACGATTGTTCAAAAATGCATTTTTTGAGTTAACAAATTTTTTTAATTGCAAAAAGTTATTTAAGAGTTTTTTTAAGTGAATATTTTTTTATAGTCATAACTATGTCATACATTAGCAAAAATTTCTTTTTGAGAATTTAATCATTGATAAAATTAATGAGTTTATAAAATAATATCGTTGCAAGAAATACGACTATTCAAAAACGCATATTTTAATTAACACATTTTTTTACTTGCAAAAATTATTTAACAATTTTTTAAAAAATTAATATTTGTATATTTATGACATTAATAAAAATTTCTTTTTGAGAACTTAATCATTGTTAAAATTAATGATTTTTAAGAAAAAATTGTTGCTTAAAGATTTTCTACTCATAAACCCATATTTAAATTAACAATTTTTTAGTTATTCAATTATCCAGAATGGAAAATTGTATTACAAATATAACCCACAAAAACCTGAAATTTATGAATTTTTTAGTTGCAAGAAATTAATATTTGAGATTTTTTTTTTAAACTGATATTTCTATATTTATGAGGTTATAACACTTTTTTTTAAATAATTTAACCATTAATAAAATTAATATTTAGCAAAAAAATTGTTGCTTAAAAAATTTCAATTATTCATAAGGGCATCTTTTAAATTAACGATTTTTTGGTTGCAAAATATTAGTTTATAAGATTTTTTTTAAATTAATATTCTTATGTTTATGACAATATTTTTTTTTGAGAATTTAATTATGGATAAAATTAATGAATTATAAGAAAAGTATTTTTTTTTACATAAACATTTTTATAGTCATAGCTATATCATACATAAGCAAAAATTTCTTTATGACAATTGAATCATTGATAAAATTAATGATTTATAAAAAAATTTTTGCAAAAAATACGATTATTTAACAACGCATTTTTTAATTAACACATTTTTTTACTTGCAAAAAATTATTATTTAATAATTTCGTTTTCTAAATTAATATTGTATATTCATGACATTACTAAAAATTTCTTTTTGAAAACTTAATCATTAATAAAATTAATGATTGTTAAGAAAAAAATTGTTGCTTAAAAATCTTCGTCTATTCACAAAACTGTTACATGCCAAAGATAAAACAAAGTCACTGCCTGAAATGAGGTAACATAAACGATGTTATGCCGCTTGCTCAGTGGAGACGGGGTGGGTTATATTTTAAAATTCCGTGATAACTTGGAAACGAGATTGACATAAAATCGAAATAAAACGGTAAAAGACTCAAAAATCGGTTAGGGCGCCAATCAAGGTCACGATGAGGGTAGCTTCCGGACCCCTGATAACCCGAAAGCTCATCTGGTTGGTTACAACCCCGGAACTTACCTTGAGTTGTAACTAGCTAAAATTCTGAAATACACTTAAAACAAAAATTACGTACGCGGCAGCTGAATGAATAAAAGCTCTTTACAGTTTAACAATTTAACATTTATTGACTGAATATTTAAAAAAATAATGAATATCTGACAAATTCAATTAAAAGAAATGAAATAATAATAAGCAAGACAAAAAAAAACAATCTGAATACAAAAATTAAAATATATAAAAAAGAAAATAATACTAATAATAGCGTTAACTCGTCTTTTTCAAATAAAACATACTAAAAATAAACTTCAAGGCCTTGACCGCATAAGTAATAAACAAATTCAAATAAAATAAAAATACACAAGTTATAAAATATACGTCCGAAACTTTACTTCGAACTAAACGTTCAAACATATTATAGTTTACATATCGTTACATTTCGTTACATTATCTCTTATGCATGAATAAGATTTACTTTTACATACACACAAAACACAATTAATTAAATCGAACTTCACGCAAACACCTTTAAGTGTTTCTTGAAATATTTAACGTTAGCCGTAATTCAATCGGCTCAAATCAAAGCTTTTACTTCATATCAATCGCGGTTCACTACACGGTAATACAAATTCGTTAAATACCTTTACTCAATTGTAGATTCCAGGTGAACTGCGGGCCACAGTGGTTTCAGAAAGCTACGACTTTAGATTGAACTCCGGTCGCTCCAGGTGTACCGTAGTCGAATACAAGCTCGGTGGAACCCCCAAACAATAGAATACCGGCGGAAGATTTATTTCACAATATAATTTAAGCCGCACAACGGCGAAGAAAGGATTTTTCCAAACAAAACATCGAAAATAAATCCCTCGAACGTGAGTTTTTATTATTGGAAACCATGAAGTCTATTTAAACCGTAAATTACGAAATTTGAAAAATCAAACTTTTCCACCACTACACTTAATTTTCACGGTTCCAACTAACTTCCGCGGCATTACATAACGATAGGGTAAAAGCACCCTAACTACTCAACTACATCACGGTACCCGGTACTTCTTAATTGCCTCCGAAAACAATAATCATCCCCAAAAACAAAATTTTATCTCTTTTAAGACCTCGTATTCCCACTTAATTTCATGAACTTGCGCCGTAAAATCTTTGTAAAAGATAGGACACTAAATGAACTAAATCAACAAAGATGAAAACTATAATTGGCCACGTGAATTCTATCACGTAGACCTAAACATTTCTCACCGAAAATGCCTACGTCGCTAATTTATCGTGTGGTTCGCAATCGCGCTCATAAGAGAACCCAACATAAACAAAGTAAAGATACCAAGAAAAATGGATGAAATTACATTCCAAAAGGAAGTCGTAAATTATCTAGCATTGTTATTTTACTGAGATAAACAAGTAAAATACTAAATCAAAATCAAAACCGCGGAACTTTATGCATTCAAAAAAAAAACAGTAATCATTGTAAAACAACTTGAAATACCAATAAACTTAAATCACACGTAATAAAATAACGAGCAAAACGTTTTCGATGCTAACATCGAACTAATCAATCGAAAAAAAAAGAAAACCGCCAATTTAGCCAGTTGGATCTACTTACGGGGTCTTACATAAAAGATCCACTGCTAAAATTCCCAAACGCAGGTTACAAAACCCATATTTTAAATTAACAATTTTTTAGTTATTCAATTATCCAGAATGGAAAATCTACGAATTTTTTAGTTGCAAAAAATGAATATTTGAGGTTTTGTTTTTAAACTAATATTCCTATATTTATGACATTAATATTTTTTTTGATAATTTCATCATTGATAAAATTAATGATATTTAAAAAAAACATTGTTGCTTAAAAAATTTCAATTATTCATAAACGTATTTTTTAAATTAACATTTTTTTTGTTGCAAAGTATTAATTCATAAGATTTTTTTTTAAATTAATATTCTTATATTTATGAAATTGTTGGCAAAAATTTGTATATTGTTCAAAAACGCATATTTTAAATTAACCATTTTTTATTTGCAAAAAATAATTATTTGAGCACTTTTTTTAAGTTATATTCTTATATTTGTGACATTATTGAAAATATCTTTTTGAGAGCAAAAAAAATTTGAATGTTCAAAACCGCATTTTTTTAATTAAATAATTTTTTGTTTGTCAAAAATTAATACTTGAGTATCTTTTTTTTAAATTAATATTCTTGCTTATATGACAATAAAAAAATTTTTTGACAATTTAATGTTGCAAAAAGAATTCGATTGTTCATTAAACACGTTTTTTGAATTAACAAAGTTTTTTAGTTGCAAAAAATTAAAATTTGAGAACTTTAATGTTTTTATATTTATAAAATTTTTTTTTTAGAATTTAATCATAAATAAATATCCTACAATACTACAAAATTACAACCATGTAATATTACTTTTTGAGAAAAGATTTTTGTTTTTATTTTTTATGTAGTTCTAATAACATGCTTTTAAGCTTGTCATTTTCCTTTTGTTATTTTTTATTGCAGTGAAAATAACTATTAGCAATGTGGCAAAGATATTTTTAGAATTATTTATTAACTTATTTGGATTTATTTATAAACATACAAGAAAATAATAAAAGAAAATAATTCCATTAATTAAGTTAGAACTTAAACTAAAACTTTTATTTATTATTTTGTTTTTGTCGTATTTTTGTATACGATATTTAAAAGTAAAAAACACAACAAAAAACGACAAAAGTTTTTTTTGAATATTTGATTACTTAACTTTTGTATTCTTGAAATTGTTTATCAACAATTAAGTTATACAGCAGCTTCCGCCGTTTTCTTATAAATGTAAGTAGCTGTTGACTAGACTAGAAAATACAAAATTACAAAGAAGTATACAAAGATGGAAAATGTTTTATATTTTTGGCTGTTTCTAAAATCCCCTTTGCAATTTAGATGAAGTGTAGGTCAAGAACGAAAATATAAATAAACGTCGACACCAAAAGATTTATAAAAAATGCAATAAATTGTGTAAAATTTAATAACAACAATTTGTTGAAAACAAGCTTAAGTTGTAATTACTAACGGTAACCTACAAATCGAAAAAGTACTCCACTGTAAACATAAATAGAGCAAGGTAATTTTACCACACATTTGATAATTACGTATATGTAGCGATCTACTTATCGAGCAACGTATGCACGTCGTGCATTTTTTACACAAATAAATGATGTAATATTGAATCAACGATTGAGCTGCACACTTTACCAATAACGGATAGAAAGTTAATTTCTAGCTAACCCCAATTAACCTTTGCACGTTGTTATTATAATTTCGTTTTTAATTCTATCGTTTTGTGCACTATCAAATATACTATTATGTTAAAAAGACATATAAGGTAGAAACGAGTTATTAAATAGAAGTTTGGAAAAGTAGGACAATACATTTGCATCTACTACATACAACAAGAAAAAAAAGGTAATTGGGTATTAAGAAAATGTTTAATTAAAATTGACGTTGGCGAAGGTACTCCCACATAGCGCACAAAGAAAACTTGCAAATCATAAAGCGATATCTAACGGAAAAAGCATATGTCAAAATGGATGGTTTATAGTAGTTGTAAGGTCTATATAATTCCGAACTAAGGTAAAGTAGAATTATGACTGTTTCTATCTACTATCGACTTTTAACAATAAATAATACGTATTTAAATTACGTTTCGTTTTATATTTTTACGTTTAAATCATCTTTGAATAAACAACGCTTTCTTTATTGTTTTCGGTAGAATGATTTTATGTAATACTTTAGCATATTATTAACATTGACATTATTTTTTAATTTAATGTATATTTATTAGCCACTATTATTTTACAACGTTGAATTTAAACATTAAAAGAAATATGAAACTTTTTACGCAACGGGCGACGCCTATTAGGATTTTTTTTATTAAGTTCTTGATTTTAGGTTTGTTAAATAAGTTATTAGCTGTATACGGATTTCGTAAAATTTGTAAAATTGTTAAATGTTAAGATATTATTTAGATAAAACGTTTTTGATTTTTTTCGAAATAATTTTTGCACATTTTAAAATTTTCTAAATAGAATAAGCAAGCGTTTAAACAAATGCCTGAAGAATTATTAAGCGTAAAGCAAAACACATCCTGAAATGTCCTGAAAATGGAATTTTACGGTCTCTTTTCGATGTTCCTATCTTACTTGACTGTATAATTCCATTTGCAAGACTTGTAACTCAAATTAGTATAACGTGTAAATTTAAGTACACAATTTTTAATTTTTATTGAACATAAAATAAAAATTACAGTTTGAACTGAGTATTATTAGTTATCGACTATGCGGAAACTGCTATTGTTAAGGTTTTTTTTTTTGCAAAAGATTTATTTCTTGTGAGCTTTCAGGTTTTGATGAGAAAATATTTGATTAAATTAATCTTTATACTCTTAGACCACTATTACAGACGTTTTTTTGCATATAAAAAGGAATTTTTACATAGGTTAGGTCTAATACACCATTCATTTTTTACCAAATTTAATAAGTAAAAGTGCTTTAAAGTGGTGTTGGAAGTTTGTTGGTTGCCTAAATACAGGGGATAATTGTACTTTGTATTTGAAAAACGTAAAGGTTTTTGTACTTAGGAACATCAACTATTTTACAATTGATAAAGATTTCTGACTGAAAGATGCATTAACTCAATGTCAAAAAAATCTCACAGTAAATGTAGTTTCTAATTAGATTTCTGTGTATCAAAAAATTTCCACAATTGAAAATATGCAGCAACAACATTTACATTTTTAGGAATTCTAGTTACAAAAAGAAGAGCATTATTTAGAATTTTTGTTGTGAACTATTAAGAATTCAAGTGTTTATATAATAATTCATTTAAATTTAGTTTAAATAAATGCGGAAGCTTATATTTAGATATAGAACGTGTAACGGCTTGGTGACTTCAATTTATTGCTTGATTAAAAGAAAATTGATTTTTTTGTGGCTGTCGGAAAAGTATCGTGTGAAACTTCACTTTTCAACACTTGTAAAAATTTTTGTTTAAAATAACTACGTTTTAATTCCCTAAATGCATTAAAATCTACATTTGTTTCAATTTGTTTTGTATCTTTCTACACGAGATAATCAAAACATTTAATGTCTTTTGAAAAAAATGTTTGATTTACGAGAAACTGTGAATAATGTACCAATAAGAATTTTAAATTTATGAATGTTATTATAATACGAATATATACACACCATGCTGCTTATAACGAGAATTTTATAAGCTCATAAAAATTATTTCTTTAAATAAAAAATATAACAAGCTTTTTTTAATATTCTTTAATATTTAAACGTGTCAACAAAGTTTGTTAGTGTCTTTCTGGATAAGAAAATAAGTATTCTGAATTAAAGTTATCACAATAATAGTTATAATAAATTTCTTTGTTTATTATTAACTCAAAATGCTAATTACTATTTAGCTGCAAATAATTGTTATCTGCAATTATCAATTATATAGTATACTACGCCTATGTTCCATTATTAAAATATAGTATTTTATTTTGGGGAAATTACTTTGCTGTAAATTGAATTTTAAAAGTTTTAAAATGCTGGAAGCGAATAATAAACTCAAGACAGAATTTGCAAAAAGTGTTTTTTTATAAATTGAAAGTTTTAACTATTACAGACACTTACATTTGTGTACATGCAAGTTATGTAAAATCTAAACATTTTCCAAAAATATCAATTAGACTATAAATATAAAACCAGAAATCATAACAACATCATCACACAAACAACAAAAAGTTATATAGAAAATTTATCAAAATTTAAAAAAAAAGATTTTTCGTAGAGTTATTACAGTAGCTCACGAGTAGAATTAATGTGCAAGAAGCATATGAAGATATTCTAATTGCGTCTTTTGTTGAAAAAATATTTATAAGATTTATTAGCACTGATTTTAAACATTTTTAAGTGAAAACTCTTAAAGCTTCGACACTATGGTCAGAGTAATCGATGCTGAGGAGTACACTGGTTTTGAAAAAAATCGAGACAAGCTGTTGGTGACGAATAGAATGGTGTAAACGCCGTAAGAACCGCCCGATGTCGATAGCTGTAACCGAAAACGTTGAAATAAAAGCATGCAAAAGAGAGAACTAATTTTATTAAAATACTCTTTAATATTGTTACACAAAGAATACTGCAAATATGTTGATACCTCATTAGATAATTCTAATCCACAACAGCAATTATATTATCTTACAAAATATAAAGACGTTCAACTTGCTCGTTTAAATTTGATTTAATTAATATTACCAAAGTAAGTTCCATAATTTTTTGATAAATATGTAGAATAATTTTGGAAACCATTAGGTCAAATTGTATTAATTATAGATGCTTTATTTAGATAAATAGAGCAAACACATATGTATTTTATTAATGTAAATACTTAACATAGCTATACATTTTTGTAACCGTGTGGATATAGACGATACCAGTGCCTAAATAAAATCTTTGTTTGTAGCATTCCACGTATCTTGAATTGCATCAAGCTGAGTCTAGTGTTGAAGGATTAAATTTGGCCTTTGTTGGTTTTGAATTAACTGCCCAGTCCAAACGTTTTCAATGATTTTACGATTGAGATTTTTTGCCGGCCTTGACAACACTCCAGGTTTCCGAATCTAAGTCTCCACAATCCTTTATGAATGTATCAGGGCATTATCCTTAAAAAACAAGGAAAAATAGATTAATATTAACGTAGACATTCAAAAAAAGCTGTTATGTAGTGTGCTCTGGATATTGAATTTGCACCAACGTATGCTTTAGAATCTAGCCGCCCAACAAACAAAGATGGACTTAAATTACTGTTGAATTTCCATTAAACTACGGTAATTTAAGTAGTAATTTAAACACTAAAAAGAGCGCCATTAAGCAACCGCTTAAACTACCAAACATTCATTGACTTCTAAATTACTAATAAGCTAGTATTAAAATACTATTGTTATATTACCATTGAATTACTGTTAAACTACTGTTTTGAAATTACCATAAAACTACTAATTTGAATTACACATTTTAAAAAATAGTTTTTTAGTTATGTATTTGTTTCTGTAATTTTTTATTTATTTTGCTTACAGAATTTGACGCAAATTGATTGATACATTTGTGAGATTTTTTTAAAATTAGAATTTAATTTAAGTACTTACCTGGGGTTTGATCCCACGAACATCTCTTGCAACCTAAACGCGTTAACCACTACTCTACCTGACCTAATACTATAAATGCTAACTACACGTTATATATGTTGAATACAAAATCGAGTAACTTATTCGTAATTTAATACTTTCAACGTGAACCATTAAATATTTCACATGACAATCAGACTGATGATGAATTAGTCCTATATATACATTTGCATCGCTACGTAATAATTATACTCTTGTTGTTTTTGTTATTCTGTAATCAGGATAATTCATGTCTTAGTTGCTTGAAGTGGTTTATATAATGCGAATATTTTTGGATACGGCAGGTACATAATTTCATGCAATATTGATATTCTTGTATCATAAGTTATAATATTTACTTTGGTTTTATATTTATATTACGTTACTGGATCTCACAGATTGACCAATGCTATTTGACTTTCCAATATTAATATTTTCGTAAACTGTACGATATCTTTTTAGTTGTCGATAATAATTGCCACTTTCTTCTAGCAATTGTTTGATAGCAGACCTAACTGTTTGCCAAATATAACAACTATTTTTAAAATAATTTAGCTTAACATTTATATAGCAACTCTATTACTACTGACTATTAATTTACCTTGTATTTTAACGGACATTTAATTACTATTAAACTCCCCAATCTAATTCTGGAATTACTACTAAGTTACTGAGTAAATTATTCAAGCTACCAATCATTACATTACTCCTAATTTACTTTTTAATTGTCGGGTAGTATAATGGTATCTCAATTACCGGTAAACTACAACGTTCAATTTTTTAATTACTCTTAAGTTACTGGTTAAACTATTCTTAAGCTACCCACCATTACATTACTCCTTAATTACTTTCTAATTACTGTATGGTGTAATGGTCACTCAATTACCATTAAACTACAACTTTCAATTTTTTAATTACTCTTAAGTTACTGGTTAAACTATTCTTAAGCTACCCACCATTACATTACACCTTAATTACTTTCTAATTACTGTGTGGTATAGTGGTGACTCAATTACCATTAAACTACAACGTTCAATTTTTTAATTACTACTAAGTTACTAATTAAATTACTTTTATGCTACCACAATACTGAAATACTCCTAAACTACTTCGTATACTACTTTTAAACTAATAAAATTTAATTATTGCTAAACGTCACCTTAGACTACTCGTAAATTACGAAAAAAATTAAATTACTTATAAATGACTTTTCAATACCCAATCAACTACTAAATTAAGCTACCTTGTATTTGCTGGGCGCTCTTCAACAGTGCAACAAACTCTTGAACTGCAGGAGCTTACCCAACCCTAAGTATTTACTAAGAAACGACCAATGGGTATACAGGGACTGATGTAATTTTTGTCGGTGAAAATGGCACTTTACCAAAACTTCAAAAGCCCATTAATATAGCATTGGATCAACTTTATACAGCTCTTCTTGTTTTTCTCGGTGAGAATCTCTAAGATGCCGCCGTATATTTTTTTAGGTAGCTATCGCAAATTCTTAACGAAGCTGTAGAAATACAGCCAATAACACCTGTTTTTTGTATAGCGCTTTTGAGAGTAGAAAATCAAATCCCTATTTTCAGATTCAGGGGAAAGACAATTCCAGTATTAGATGTTTTCCAGTAACAAAAAATTGAGACATGACAAAGAAATGGCTGCAATACAATTGATTGAAATAATTTGCGTACTTTTAAGAGACAAGAAGGTTTAAGAAATCTATTCTTAGTGAGTTACTTCTATATACTATACTATATACTATGGTAAATAGGTAGGTATCTCAAACTAATTTTAAAATAATATTGATGGAATCAGTTTTGTTTGTAAGTTAGAGTAATTGCAATCAATTCAAATTTCTTTTGTTGATTCTATTTTATCCAAATTTGTCATCAATTCTCTAAGTAGTTTGGGTATTTTTACCGGTGATCACTTTTTTTTATAAAAATTAGATGATGGATTAGATAAATAAAAATTTAATATTTTGATTAGAAAATACAATTTGATTTAATGGTTCTCAGAATTCCTTGCAACGGCCTTTGCTCATTACTTATTAAGAAATTATGAAATTTACTTTGCTAATATTAATTTGATCGGTTTATTTCAATTGAAGTAAATTGAAACGGACAAGCCTGACGTCTTTATATTGCTTAAAAAAATATATAATTGCTTTTGTGGATTAAAATTATCCAACTTTACTTATATAAAAATAGTGTTACTACTATTTACTTGAAAATTATTTTATTTTTAAAGCGTTTATTTGCATAAATATGTATGTGCAAAACCCTCACATTATAAACAATACCAAAATTGACAATTATTAACACTACAAGGTACCCATTATTAACAAATAATATTTTTGATAAAATTAACTTTCCTTTTTCATTCTTTCATTTAAATGTTCTCAATTACAAGTATTAACACTTGCTGCGTTAGTTAGAACCACTTACAGAGAACCGGGCGGTTTCTAAGGTCAAATCTTGTTTACACCATTAAAACTTCGTTCGTCACAAAAAGTTTGTCTCGATTTTTTTCAAAACGAGTGTACATATAACTATATAAAAAATTGCTGGCTTAAGTGTAACGTTAAAATGAAGGTTATGTGGCAAAAAAATCTCGAGTTCTATCGATCGATAATGTAAAGGAGTTTCTAGAAAAAGCTTCTGATGCCAGTTTTCTGCTGATGAAGGTTGGTAATTGCCTTGCATAGAGGATGTTGTGCGAAAAAATTACGTTTACTAAAAGAAGATGTAGCAGATTCCGAGTATATCTTGGTGATACCATTGCGTGACACGAAATAAAGAAAAAACAAGTTTTTATAGTTACACCACAGGATGGAGTAAAGGAAGTTGAGCTTTACAAACAATATTTAAATTTAAGACAAAGAAATGTGGACAATCGCAGACTATTTATATTTTATAGACAAGGCAGGTGCACAAAGTAACCAACTAGTAAATTGCTACGTAGTTAGGGCTACTGGAGCTAAACAGCTTCGCGGCCATTGTTTTCGAAAGACATCCACGACTTTCTTGGTTTATAATTATAGCATCAAAAATAAAGTAAAAAGCAAAAAAAACCATCTTTAGTAGTTCTGAAATGTGAAATGTGACAATATCAGAGTTCCAGTCAGTTCTGGTATAATATTTAACAAATTGTTTATCTACAATTTACGCTAATAAATAAAATGTATGAAAAAAAATGCTAACTGAAATAGAGAAACAAAGTGTTGCTAACGAGAAAAGTCTCACTTTTCTTCACAAACTTTGGTTAAACAATGTGTCACTTTTCTATCAAGTACCTACACGGAAAACAAAAAAAATATTTATAATCGGAAATGGCTTTATTGTTTTTCAAAATATTCTCCATTAAGATCATGCATGCGTTTGAACCAATTGTCGAAGCACTTTTTCCATTTCGATTGAGGTAGCTCAAAAACATGTGATTTGAACACATCAACCGCTTCTTCAGGCGTCGAAAAACGTTGAGCTCGCAATTTATTTTTGATCTGCGCGAATAAGAAAAAATTATAGGGTGCGAAGCCAAGACTGTGCGGCGGTTAACCCATCAATTCGATGTTTTGACTGCTCAAAAACGTTTTTGTTTGAGCTGATGTGTGAGAGCTTGCATTGTCGTGATGGAGAATGATTTGTCTTCTGCGATTGGTTTCCCTGATTTTTACGAACACTACTGGAAAACAAATGCTGGTGGTTATTCCGAAAAACAGGCGGCTATTTGCTTCGTAGTGCTTCGTGCGCGAACAACTTTTGTTGGATTTGGTTCGTCTTCAAAGCCCCATAAATTCGTATGTTGTATAGTTTCGGGTTCATATGCATAGATCCATGCCTGTCACGATCTTATAGACGTCTTTTAAAGCACCGCGATTGAATTTTTTCAATATTTCTTTGCACTAATCAACACGAGCTTTTTTTGGAGCGATCGTCAAATTATGCGGTATCCAACGGCAACAAATCTTTTTGACAGCCAAATGTTCATGCAATTTTGAATGTATGTGAGTGGAACTAATGCCCAAGTATGCCTCAATCTCACGGTATGTCACAAGACGATCTTGCAATATCAGTTCACGCACAGCATCGATGTTTTCCGGCACCACACCCCATTTTGGACGACCTTCACGAAATTTATCCTGTAGCAAAGTGCGACCACGATTAAATTCGGAAAACCAGCGAAGCACGGTGGCTCGAGATGGTGCTTTATCACCAAAAATCGAAGCGATCGGCACCCTGCTGTTGGTTTAATCCACGTCGGAAAATCATCGCACGAAAATGACGCGATTTAATTCCATTTTTTGACCAAGATGAACGTTTCAAGTATTTGTATACAACACAAATAGCACTCGTATGACAACACGTTCTGAGTATGTTCACCATTAAAAATTTACGATGACAATGTCAGATTTGACATATTCATATCAGTGTTGCCATATCTCAAAACTTAAGTAGCACCTACGTATTATAATTGAAGGGTTTGGTGCAAAAAGGGTATAAGTGTATAAGTAGACAATTTGAGTTAGTGCTTTTATTATCGTTTTCGCAAAAAACATTGTGAGGTTTTAGTTTAGTGTGTTATGCTACTTCTCTAAAAATGTCACTGCTAAGATCAAAATGCACTTTGTATGTTTTTTGTACTAACAGAGGGTAGGTTTAACTTGACATATATGCGTTTTAATCAAAAATTTAAAAAAATCACTTGTACCCTTTTTGCACCAGACCCTTCAATTACCTTACATTATTAATCTGCTAATTAATAAAACTGATTTCTTTGTTTAAAGATTTTTTTGTCAAACTTAATAAACAATGTTTATAAAATGCATTGCAGTTTGTTTTACAATTACATCACAAAACTTGATGTAATTAAAAAAGTTTGGGCGCGGTTAAATACCTTCTTAATTAACTTTCATAAAATAATACGTTACTTTATTTCTAGTGTTGTAATTAGATTTTTTTATAATTCCAATTGCTAGAAGACGTATTAAGTTTAACAAAAACAACCAATTAAATAATTATCCAAATTTTATCTGGGTATTTTTAAAGAGAAATGTTTACATGATTCACTTTCTGCCAAAAGAAAGAAAAAACAGAGGTGATTCAACCACAAGCGTAAACTACTGGTTAAAGAAGTCGTTCGATTGTAAGAGGGCCAATACCAAACGTCCAGTTGAGCTTTTTTCTTATTTTTGAATAACACAATTCTAAGAGTTTATTAATCTGCGCGATTAAAGTTCAATGATCTTTTCGACTTGATTAATTATACCTTCAGTTGAGGTAAAAAATGCTTTTGTGAATCCGTTAATTGTATGCACTTAGGTATTATTAGTCATTCTGAATATGTTTGTTTTGTATTTTTTTCTTTGACACTTTATAACGTTTTTTTTTGTATTTCAAAATTGAAAAAAAAGTACTGTTGTGAAACAATCTTTACGGGAATTATAAAAGATTTTTCACAAAACGGTACTCGTTGACAATTTTTTTAATTAATTTTAAATATTTAATTATTTTGTTAAAACGTTCTATTTTTTATAATTTTTAACTATTTTAGTAATCAAAAAATTTATATGAACTTTCAGCATTTCTAAAAATGAAATATATTTTATGGCCTTATGGCAATGTGCCAAGCTTTCATAATTCAATTACTTTAAGGGCGCTCAAACTCAAAATTTGTTATTAAATTTTAGTTGAATAAAAACCATTAAAAACAAGAAACTTAAATTCTCTGAATGCAGTCTGACGCAAGGTACCTTCACCTATATTGTTTTAAAAAAACATAACTAATTAGCAGTATATTATTTTGACGCTGTGTCTGCGTTTTATCTTTCTTTTGATCCTTCCACGTAGTGAGACATCGTACGTTCGTAGAATTACGTTACCGGCGGTTTTTCCAAGAGATTTTAAATTTGCATTCAAACGATACAATTTATTGATTTAAATGTCTTTTATATTGGCAATAACGATAAAAATGTATTAATGTAAAGAAAGTAATTTTTCTTATGGTATGGATAGTGTTGCAATTTTACAAGCAGGATATTGGTGACTCATGTAATGCGACATTACCAATAATTGAAACGAATACCAACGCTAATGTTATTTTATGCTGTTTTCTGTTCTGGCGTTAAAATCTCCCAGTCGTACTACTTTTTCTGTTTGTTAAATGATGTTGAATTTGTTTTGCAGGGTTATTTTCTTTCTAGTACGATGTCAGTCTGTTTTAAAATACTCTTCTTTTTTATCCCAGCTTGGGACCGGCAATGTAGTAGTTACGATCACTGGTTTTTTTATTGTATTTTTGAATTTTCTTTCATTTTTTAATAATACTCTTATTAACTAAAGTTTTCTAAAGTAGTTCCCTCTAATGAAACAAAATTTCCCCGAAACTTCTACCTTGATTAGAATATTAAGTCGTGACGCTAAGCTTAGAAAGTAACGTATATCATTGCGACTAGAATTTGCAAATCAAACGGTTTAATTTAGTACTATTCAACTAATTGGACGCTTCTACGTGTATACTTTTTTATTTTAACAATGTCATCGTTGATTATTGCTTTAACCGTAGATACAAGCTTTTGTTTTTACGAAAAAGCGGTAAAATATACTGAAACATTCACAAAACCTAAAGAATATTTGAGGCAATTTGCGAAACAGACAGAACATTGTAGTTTAAAATAATGCGAAAATATACAAGATAAACCAAGCAAATCGGAGTCAGGAATAAAAGTGGCTGCAGATTATCTTACCGCGAAGGTGTAGAGTATCAGTGATAAATAAATTTATAAAAGTTGTTTTTATTAAGTTTAGTCGGCTATAAATTTTATTAATCTTTGTAGTATTGCGTTTTAAGTTAATAAAATTAGTTACATTTATAATGATTGTGTAGATAGTTAAAATAAATAATATATATAATACAATTGGCGTCCGGTGCGGGACGCGAGGACAAAAATCTTGAACAAAACTGTATAGATATTGTTTTGTATTTGTTTTAAGTTTTTAAAGTAACCGATTTTGGTACTCGTATTGAGAAAACGGATAAAAATTTTAGAAAAATTTAAGAAAAATTTTCAAAAAATAGGTAAAACACATTGTTTTAGAAGTCACAAAGAAGTCATACAAACATTAAAAATCGAATAAATACTATCGGAGAACACCGATTACAACCATTCAAAAGCAAACTCAAGCAAATATGTTACAAGTTTTACAAAACATACAACAACCAGTGAAAGACAAAATAGAAGAAGCGGCACCTCCATATTACTACAACCAGTTTGAATTTGCAGATAATTGTTGGAACGATGAGCAAAATGCCACGTCTCTAATATTGGCCTTACGTGAAAAAACTATTGGAAATTGGTAGGCTGTCTCTGGCCATCTTTAATAAAAATACTTATAATTTTACGTCTACAAGTTACATATAAAAATGCTTATCTGCATTTTTATTACAAAAAAGCAGAAACGGGCGCCACTCCTAGCGTACTTCTAGAATCGTGTTCGGAAACATCAAGTGTCGAAGAAATTAGGTAGAGAAGAAAGGCAACAACTTGACAACGAGAGAACGTAACAAATTGCTTGTATATTTTCCAATAAACAAAATTTACTAAATTAGAAACAAAATCGATCAAACATTAACAAATACACACAGTCGCAATAATTACATGCAATTGAGTTCTTGATGACGAGACGTTCAAAATATTATAAAAGTAACGTAAGACTTACTCTTTGATCTTGAGTTTTTTAGTGTGACATATAATTCTACCTCTATATAATACGCCAGATGAGAAGTGCAAGCTTGCATTTGCCTATTTAAAATAGCCACCACCGGTCTTAAATACGAACAATTACTAAATTTACTCGATTGATTCAAGTCATGAACGTAAATAGTAATACTCAAATTCTATTAAGCTGAAGACTGAATAATTATATTCGACTGAAATATTAATGATGATTGTAAATACACTAAAATTAGCTGAAGGTTTAATACAATTAATAAACCTGAAGGCAAGGTAAGTAAATAACATAGAAAAATAATATAAAAACAACCCAAAACTATTTTTTTAAAAAACACCGTACGTGTTTCGATAGTTATGCTATTATCATCAACAGTACATTAGTAGGTTAAATTAAAACTATACTTGATAAAGTATAGGACAAACCAAAAGACCGATTAAACTTGCATTAGATACCGAAGGGTAGATAAGCCTAGCGTGGCTAACTATATGCTCGAAAAAGGATGTTAAGTCAATGATATAACGACGTATTTGTTAAATTTCTACTTCTTCCACGTGAAGGTTTAATGCACCTACGTCATTAACAACTAGTAGACGAAACAAATGATATAAATTTAATCAAACAAGTTGTTACTTGCCGAAATTAATACAAAGTTACTGCCTGAAATGTAGTAACATAAACGGGGTTGTGCCACTAGCTCAATGGAGAAGGGGTGGGTTTTATTTAAAATTCCGTGAAAAATTGGAAACGCGATCGTCGTAAAATTGAACTAGAACGGTAAAATAGTCAAAGAATCGGTAAGGGCGCCAATCAAGGATTTATAATGGTAGCTTTCAAACCCCTGATTATCCGAAAGCTCCTCTGGTTGGTTACAACCCCAGAACTTACCTTGGGTTGTAACAATTCTGAAAAACACTTAAAAACAAAAATTTACGTATGCGGCGGCTAAATGAATAAAAGCTCTTTACATTTAACAATATAATATTTATTGATTGAATATTTAAAACAAAAACAAAAAGAAATAACAATAATGAATAGTAAACAAATTTTTAATAAAAGGAATGAAATTATCTTAAGCAAAACAAGAATGAAAAATTTACACACAAAACATTAAATTAAAATTTATAAAAAGAAATGCTACTACAATAGCGTTAACTCGACGTTTGCAAATAACGCAATTAATTTTCAAGATCTTGACCGCATATTTATAACAAATTAAATAACTAAGAACAATACAGTTTATAACATATATGTCCGAACTTTAATTCGAACTAAACCAAAATATAGTTTATAAGTCGTTACATTATCATATATTCGAAATACGAATTACTTCTCAAACGCATCAAAACAAAGTTAATTGATTTTTAATTTCGCGCAAACACTTCAAGCGTTCATTGAAATAATTAAATTTTCACGTTATACGTAATTTCAATTGGCTCAAATTGAAAGCTTTTACTGCATTTTTAATCGCGGGCACTACACGATAATAACCAAAATCGATAAATACCTTATTTCTTAATTGGAGATACCAGTTGAGCTTCAGGTCACAATGGTTTTAAAAGCTACCACCTCGGATGAAAGTCGGCTGCTCCCCAGACAATAGGTTACCAGTGGAAGATTTATTAATCCGCCCCCAAGGCGAAAGATATGAGATTGCGAAACAAACTCACGCACAAATTCACGTAACGAAACATGCGATATTAATTTAGGCAAAACAGTGATCTTCATTAACCGTAATTACGAAAAAGGAAAGTTTGGTTTTCCACTTAAATTCACTGCACCATCTTCTTTTACTTCCACGGTAATTATTAGAAAAGGTGAATTATCACCTGCGTTAACTACATTTTTGACGACCGTCAACCAACTAACTTCGAACTCTCCTTCATTTACCAAAAACACATCTATATATCAACTTTTGTCGACTGCCCTTTCCACAAAGGCTGCGTTCGAAACCTCAAGCACCAAAATACTCTCGTCAAGAAGTGCAATAAAGAGGCAAACAATCCCTATTACGTCATATTCATATCATTAGGACACAGCGTTTCGCTTGTACGTGAAAATGTCAAATTGACAAAATATTATATTACAAGAATTTAAACTGCCTAATAAATTAAGATAACGACTTAATTTTTCCACGTAATCTAAACGAGTGACATAAAGAAATTCAAGTACAAATGTACTTGAACAAAGAACTTTTAAACCAACTTAAAACAAACAAACGGCGAAAATATATTTAATTACGATTATATCTCAGAAGGGAAACATAAATTACCACTGGAATTTTCACGGCGTAACAAAATACCAAAACTTTATCAACAATTACATTGTAACTTTGAATTTAAAATCGTAAAATAACTTATTAAACTCAATCTAAAATTACATTGAAACAAATTCAAAATACATTAAATGAAAATCGTCAATCCAAATACTGTATCCGTTACCAAACATTACTTAATCAACCAATCGATTTTAAACGATGGTGACACCGAGCTAAAAGGAAAATCGAGAAAGAACAAAAAGCGCAACTTCAGCCAGCTGAATCTATTTATGGGGCCTGTCATAAAAAGAAAACTGCTGAATCTTCAACCGCAGGTCACAAAGTTCATAATAGAAACGACAATTATAAAACATAACATCTATAAAATAAATGAACTTTATAGATGAAGATATGACTCCAGGTACAAAAAAATATAAGGATGGAAGTAAGAAAACTGAAGGAAAAATAACAAAAATAGGGTTTATGAAATTATGGGTTGAGGGAGAGGAGATAGATTGGAATGTAAAAGAAAATAAATTAGAGAGAAGGAGGTCAAAAAACTAGAAGTAAAGTAAAGAAGTAAAGGATAAAAAACGAGGACTACCAGACAAAGATCAAGGAAAACGATAAGAAAAAAACCAAGTAAATAGGATTGGTATGTTGGAACGTCGCAGGGGTTAAAAATGAAGGAGATGAATTTTTGAAGTATATAGAAGGATTTGACATTATGGGTTTAGTTGAAACGTGGCTAAAGGAAAAAGATTAGGAAAGATGAAAAGTAACTTTACCAGCTACTGATTGAAGAGGAGAGAGGAAAATTAATAATAGGTGGGAATTTTAACGCGTGAATTGAGGAAGGGTATGATAGTGAATGGAGAGGTAATAAAAAGAGTTACGATAGATAAGGCATTATGTTAAGTGAGGGGAAGGGGTGGACTATACAAACGGAAATAGGGAGGAAGGGGATAAAGGAAAATATACACATATAGGTGAGGGACGAAAATCTATAATAGATTATGTAATGGTTAGTGGGGAGGTTTTGGAGGATATAGAAAGTTTTAAAATAGAGGAAGAGGTTGATTTAGACCATCAGGTATTAGAAGTAATGTTGGAAGAGAGAAAGAAGAAATTCAAACACAGTTAGGGAGTAAAAAAAAGGTATGGACAGATGAAAATATGAAGGTTGATAAAAAAAATAGAGGAGGGACAATGGATGGAGGAAGGAGTATAGGAAGGAGTGAAAGAACTGGTCAATAAAATGGATAAGACAGTCAAAGGAAAAGGTACAAGAAAAAAACATAATAGAGTGTAGAGAAAAGAGGTGGTGGAATAAGAAATGCAGGAAAGTTAAGAAGGAGGTAAGAAGAGGTAAAAGAAGGTAGAAAAAGAAAAAATAATATTCAGGAATATAAAAGATTAGGGTGTTGTAAGAAAAAAGAGGAATAAAAAAAAGAGTTAGAGGATCAAATAAATATGTTAGAAAATGAAGGATGCATATGGAGCTTTTTGAATAAAGAAAGAAAAATTGGGAAAAAATGGGGGATACAAATTAGTATGAAAAAATGGTTAGAACATTGCGTAGAGGTCTTAGAGGGGGAAGAAGAGAGGAATTTAAAATAAAAAGAATAACAAGAGGAGGGAGCAGAACGGCTATACCAAAAGAAGAAATATATATATATAAAGCATTAAGAAAAATCAAAAAAGAAAAGACACAAGAGACGGATGGGATGCAAAGAGAACAATGGAAATATACAAGAGAGAAAACGAAAGGAAGCATAGGAAAAATTTTAAATAAGATATGATTAGGTGAACGGTTTTCGGATGATTGGATAGAAGCTATAATATGTCCAGTTTACAAAAGAGAAAACAGAAGAGATGTAAAAAGCTTTAGAGGTATATGTGTGGCAAATGTGCGATATAACTTTATATGACAATTTTGCAAAAAATGCTGGAAAGAGAAATGAAGAAAAAATGATCTTACCAGACTGGCAGACAGGATTTACAATAGGGAGAAGGGCAATAGATAACGTATACATATTGAAAGAGATAGTAAAGAATTAGAAGTGAAGAGAGGGAAAGTTTTTGTATTATTTTTGTATATAAAGCGTTTGACAATGTCAATAGAATTAAATTATGAAATATATTAAGAAAGGAACAAATACAGGAAGAACTAGTTAGGGGCATAGAGGAATAATACAATGAGACAAAGTGCAAAGTAAGAATAGATGGAAAGTTAAGTGCAGCATGTTGGATAAATTAAGGATTAAGGCAGGGGTGGCCACTTACTCCTAGTTTATTTGATGTATATTTAGGATTTAGAGAAAAAGTTGATAGGGCAACAGAGTGGAAGAATAGTAATGGGGGAGTTAAAACTGTCGATTTTGGCGTATGCGTATGACATAGTGAAACGTTCGAGAAATTATTTACAAATGCAAGAGCCTTCTAGAAGCTGTCTAGAAGATATAGCGAAAAGTAGGGAACGCTCTAGAAGGATTCGCCGATGTCTATAAATGCCGAAGATGGAAATCGTAGGTCAGTTATTGCCGTAAAGCGAATGCTGCAGTATTACGAAGATTATTCAAGTGTAAATAAATCGTTAGCACGCGTGTGTCTACATAAATATACCGAGAATAATCGTGTACGTGATTATCAGTGTAAACAAGTGTGAGGCTATCCGAGGACGTTATCTTATCTTCTTGTAAGTGATATAAATTATAGTGTAAGTGTTTTTATTAAATATTATTACATTTAATTAGTTCGGTTAATTTAAAACTGTACATATTCCTAGAATAAGTAAACGTATTTTTAGTCGTTTTAAATAAATTAGTTTTTAATAAATAAAATACGCAACAATAGTGATTATAGCGAAGAAAGAAAAAGAGATAAAGACAGTAAAAAAGTATTTAGAAAAAAAATGTTTAAGTGTGGGAAAAACAAAGATAGTAGTGTTTTCCAAAAAGGAAGGCGAAATAAAAAAATAGTGGAGTGGAAATGGGGAGACGAGATAATAGAAAGTGTAAATGAAGTGCCTTATTTGGATTATCAAATCAGATACGACAATAAAGATGAGGCTCATAAAAGTGGTTGACGAAGAAAGTCAGGTGTGGGGTATAGGAGAGAGGGGGTTTGGGAAGCAAATAGAAGCAAGAAGATGGTTGTTTAACAAAATAATAAAGAGTGTGATGTACGGGGCGGAAATATGGGGGTGGAATAAACAGAGGTATTGAATAAAGTACAAAAAATACTGAGTATTGGACGTTAGGATTAGAAAGGGAGACGCTAGGGTACATAGTAGAGAAGGAAATGAAGTTAGAAAAGATAATAGTACAGGCGGGGAAGAGAGCAATGTGTTACGAAGAACAAATGAAAGAAAGAGAAGAATGTAAATTTCTTCAAATGTGCTGGAGAAAGCTGAAGAATGAAGAAAATATTATAGGCACAAAGGAAGAGGAAGGTATTATGAAAGAGTTGGATGTCCGAGAAAAGATGTAGAGAAAATAAAAAAGACGGGAAAGGAAATAAAAGATGAAATAATAAGAATAGTTAAAGATATACAGAAACAAAAAACAAGAGCAAAAATAAGGGAGGGGAAATACAATGAGAAATATAGTGATCGACAATATTCTATGGTACACAAGAGGCAAAAAAAGCTTGAGATTAAAAAGAATGGTAGCACGATTGAAATGCGGGAATGAAGAGCAAGAGAATAAGTATCGGAAAGAAGATAAAGATAAGAGATGTAGACTATGTGGGAAAATATAAAACACATGTTAAAGGAATGTATAGAACTAAGAGAAGAGGAAAGAAGAAGGTTGGAGATTTTAGGACAAGAAGAAGAAGGAGCGGGATAGATGAAAGTGGTATTAAAAAAGAGAAGATTACAAGTAGTGTAAACATGGATATTGGGATGTATTTAAAAAAATATATTAATGACAAATAAACGCTATTATATATTATATTATTATAAAACATAATAAAGTATATTTAAATACTGACGATAAAGGACTATTAGGCTTAGTTTATATTGAAGCGCATCAAGTTATAATATAAGTAAAATAGTAATGAATAATTGTACCGGTAATGATAGTAGCATAACTATCAAAATACGTACGGTGTTTTTTAAAAAGTTAATATTGCGGTTTTTGTGTTTTTATATTATTTCAGTAAAGATTATTTTCTGTTACAATCTATAAAAACTTTATACAGGTTATTGACTGCTGATCGATGCCAAAATTTCTCTATGAATGTAACCCCTGAAGTCGTCAACCCAAATTTAATTGCACTGGGGTTTAATTGGTTCAAAAATTTTTAAATGTCATTATAATAGGATAATTCCACTTTCCGTAACAAAGTGCAAAAAGAAGGCTTTGAGCCTCCGACAACTTGCTGAATTTACTTTAAATTAGCAAAATTGAAAAATGCCTGCGAGCGATTCTGTATTGATAAATGACGATCTAAATATTTCAGTAAAAGAAAACCATCGGAATCGCTAAAATCAAATAAAGAGAAAGTACGTACTATTGACACAGTAATTAACCTGCTCGTAGCTAATGGTGAAAAGGAAATGGCTACGCAACGAAGAAACTATCCCGTTGAGCGATATCATACCGCCTACAGTGTGGTACTAAATTTTTTTGTTAAAGTACAAAATGTGGAAATTTATTAATAATGACACGTAACAAATTTTGTTTAGGTAGTTTTCAGAAACAATTATGTCGAAAAAAAGGTTGAAAGTTAAATGTGGTTTTAGTTAGCAAAAAACACCAATAGATAGAGCATCGGTGGTAATAAAAAATAAAAACATACAATAAAAATAATAATAAACGTTCAAAATATAAAAATACATTTATCGAAAGCAAAAATACTTATTTTACCACGGCAGCAGTCGGAACACAGACCTCTGGGTGTGAGCCTGAATGAAAGTAAACTACACAGGTGTGAATTTCTTTAATTTATTTGCAATTATAACATATTGCACTAACTATTTACACTAAAGAAAAAATGAACATTATTTGAATTAAAACAATACTCGGATTAGAACAATATTTGGACGCCAATCACCTTGAAATTGGTGATAAATAAAAGCATAAAATCTTATAACTAACTTTTATTCGATATCAATTCAAAAGTAATAAACGTTTAATTTGTTACGGAGTATGTATTCCGAAAAGTTTTTGATAACACAATTTAATTAATGTGAATTTAACAAGTAATAAGTAGTAGCATAACTTCTAGTTGACTCACCATATATGATAGCTTTTGTTTTTAGCACATTCTTTGTTGAAATGGTAAGATTCTTCCAGCATATTATAATGTAGATTTGCAAACACAACAGCAGGCATAAAACCAAAATATAAATCCAATAAATAAAAATCGAGTAAATAAAATAAACCCCTAAATATAAATGATTAGAATGCTTTTTAATCGACATGAAATTACCTACGTTGCCTTAGATGCAACGGTCTTGAAATTAATTCCTTTGTTTAATTGTATTGCGTAACATTGTGAAATCACTAAAATGTTGAATTCAATAGAAAAATTATATCGAAATAAAGGTAAACAGCAATTGTTAGAAAAAATAAAAATTAATTTGTATGCGTTTTTACGCCATAATTAAGAAAATTTGTCTTCCTTGCAGCACTACGACTTGTAATCCTCAAAATGGCTCAAACGGAAGTGCGAACCAAAATCGATTGCTTGGTCGATTCGAAAACGACGCGACGTTGCCAAACTGAATAAATTTAAATGCAAATTAGTACGTAAATGCAAAATAGGATTTTAAATGTAATGAACTCTAACAGGACATTACACGGTTAGTAGGGGATTTAAGTGGACTCCTCTGTCTCTATGTTTTTTGGGAACAGTTTCATTAAAGATACAGTTTGAGTTTTGTTTGGGGTAGTTGGGCGACAGCATGTAGATTAAGTGCAAATATTTGCCTACGGCGCACACAAAAGAATTGATTGGATGAAAGCTAGTAAAATTGCTTTTTTTTCAAAGTTTAGACATACCTACGTTGTCTAATGATCCGCCAAAAGGTGATAATTTTGACTCTGATTAAGGAAGGCTTCGTATACTGTTTTTCATACATACATATACCTTTAGATAATAATGTTTGCACAAACATTCGAAACTTTCTTGATAGTGTGAAAAGGCTATAAGATTTCTTTGCACTTTTTTGAGTAAGAAATATATTAAGATCAACATAACAATTTTGGATTTTTTTAGTATCTTAAGGTAGCGGAAAAAAGGATAGCACTCGTAGTAAAATTGAGTTTGAGTTTGGTTCCAAAAAACCTAATGTTTTCAGATTAAAAATATCAGATGAATGATGCAATTTAATT
The DNA here is from genome assembly GCA_035610365.1 of Aquatica leii. Lineage (NCBI taxonomy): Eukaryota > Metazoa > Arthropoda > Insecta > Coleoptera > Lampyridae > Aquatica > Aquatica leii. The sequence continues at coordinate 93,497,578 of CM069436.1, read as the reverse complement.
TAACTTCGATCGTTGAATTTATATTCTACGTGACAAGTAATTATTAAACGAGATTATACGTTTTTACAACATAAGTATGCCACTGTTACACAGAAAACAATACTGAAAACTTATACGCCTATGTAATTAATGCTACCACAAGCGCTGTAATGCATTACGCATTTACTTCATTTTAATGAAAAAGGTAAACGCGTTATTGTTCCCAAAGCGGAGACAACAACAAGACAAGTTAATTAATGTCATCCTGCGCGATTTCAACGTCTATCCATAACCAGTTTCTTAATTTTTTCGTGGATTTGTTGAATGCAACCGATTTTGTAAAATTAGTGAAAGTAACGTTCGGCATTTACTAAACAAGATCCAATTAGTCATTAATGGTTATATTGTCGTTTCGTGTTAAACTTATAATGTAGTTAAAACCATTTTACAGTGCAATACGGTTCGCTAGACCGAGTAATAGTTTTTCAAACGCTTTCTTTTGTGCTTGTGTTCCGGATCAGACGTGGAAAGTGAATAAAACGTGGGTCAGAATAAATGTTAGCAATTGGATAATCATTATTTGTAAGTTTTTGTTTTTAGATATGAAATAATGGAATGATTTTTTAGTATTTTTACAAAAAAAATAATAAATTGTTTGTATTTTGATTTATTTTTTTGAGCTGCGCTACGATACGATTTTTTTAGCTTATTTTAAAAAACATTTTAAGATAAAATTTAGACATAATAGGTGCCGAAATTAAACTTTTCCTTTTGTTGCAACAAATTTGTTCCATGAGTAAAATTGCTATGTCATATATCTCTTTTTACGACAGCATTCTTCAACAAATTGATCAGATAAGGAAAGAATGACAGTAAATGGTTTTTAAAAATATACTTGAGGGATTTTTAAATTTATTTGACAGAGAAAACACTTACAATAGTGTCTGTCAATATATTTATACTATTTTAAATTGTCGTAAAAGTTGTAAACGATAGATTGAAATTCTAGTGTACTACCTAAAATTGTTACTTTGCCTTTTTTAATTGTTAGTATTGACAATTTTTATGAAAATAAGTATGAAAATACGATAATAACATTTTCAAAATTTGTGTTTCATTATTTCTGTGCTGTTATGTCTACCACTGTTACAAACATTTGTTTCGTTTATTGATAATCAGTTCATCTTTTTTAGTGGCATTTTGGGTACAATTTTACATTGTAATTTTGAAGATATTTGACGTTTTCAAATTCATCTTAATTTTATTTTTATTGTTTAAATATTTGTTAAGTACAAATGTATTTGAATTTATGTAGGTTTATTATTGTAACCATAAATTAAAATTGCATTTTAATTTATTTCATCCTTACAAATTTGGATTGTAATTCAATATTGCTTTAATTCCAAGTAAGTACTATTTATGTTAGTCTTATTAAGATTATTTGTTCACGCTGACATCAGTAAGAAATGTTCTTTTTCGTAAGACGTATTGCGTGTAATGCTTTCATTTGCATATTTCTTCTGTATATTTGTTTTTTGGGTATTCTTCTTGGAAGATTTTACCTCATAGTTTTGTATATTTGATGGAAAACAAAGTTTGAAAGAAAAAAAGCTTCGGGATAAAACCACAACATTGTGTTTTATTCAGAACTATTTTTAATTACGCAGATGTAAAATCAACTTTTCCGTCGTTATAGCTATTTACAGTTATCTCACTTATGAGTAATATCTACTATGAGATAACTCCACCATTAAACGTTATTAATAATTCATATTCTTTTTTGGAGCGAATTATTTTTCTTTTGATGTATCCAGTACAGCTCTGCGACTACCACAGTTTTAGCTTTAATCCTTTTCTACCACCAAAAAGCCGGCCCAATAAAAATAGTATGTAAATTTAAGGTATTTATGAACTACCGTTTAAGCAATTTTGGATTTTGCATTACTTCGCGCAACTGAAGTGTTTTAAAAGCTTTCGAATAAACAAGAAAATTTTATGATTTGTTTGTTGCGTTGTTAATGAAACTTTTGACCGATGTCAAAGTTATATTATTGGCTTTAGGTTCTTTATTTTTCATTTCGTTATTATGTCTAGGAACCGAAATGCGTAAACATATGGATAACACCGAGACGTTATGAAAGGGCGTTGAGTTCATAACGCTCCCTCACTACGCCTTGAAAAATGATAATATATTTTTGTTTAGATTTAGATGATAACAGATTTTCTATTTCTTTTTGTTCATTTTCTTCAATATATTTAGGAATTTGAGTACAATTCTTGCTCATACTGCCGATGTGCATATAACAGACCAGGATAATGTGTTAAAATGTATCTTCGTCTGTTACATTAGCCATATCGGCATAATACCGTAATATAACATCGGAATCATTACAACACGTTTGTTTATTTCAATTTATAATAATTTGGCTAAAGACAGACATATCAATGAATTAAGAAAAATGATTAACAGATAAAAAATACAATGGAAAAACCGAATATTTAATCTGATTTTATTGATTTTTTGAGGCGTTGTTTATTATAAAGAATGTTAAGTAAAAATTAGATTTTATTCAAATCAGTCCGGATAACATAATTCAAATATTTGTATGAATGTTGCCACTTTTCCTTGAATTCAGGTTCATGCAAATTTTTCTGATTAAGCATTTTGATGTAGATTGTACCATGGTAAACCGTCTGCACCAGTTTTCTTCTTCAATTTACAATTAATATACATACTCATGAACGTGGATTTATGGAAAATTGCAGCGTTTGGAATTTACTCCTATTTTGAAACTCAAAGTTTTGAGCATAGTATACCATACTATAACCAATTGATTTCCTGTATGGTTTAAATGGTTTATTTGCTTGGTTATTTTGCTTCTGAAACTTGTTGCGGTTATGTTATAAGAACTTTGATCGTTAAATGTGTAAGATTCTCTTTACTGAAGTCTGTAAATTATTATCATCGCTACAGAATCGTTCGCAGATATGACGGTCGCTGCCATTGGTATATCTTGTTAATTTAAAATAATTTCAGCAAGTTGGTGTAGGTTCGAAGCCTTCTTTTTATCTTCATCTTTACCGAAAGTTAAATAATTCTACTATTAAAGTGGCATTTAAAGTTATTGGACAAATTAAATTCTGGTAAATAACTGTTGAGTTGATGACTTCTGAACAACGTTTGAAAGGAACATTTTGGCTTTGTTTAGCGATCTATAATCTTTATAGTCTTTCATGTTATTTAATACTTTACGCCTTCAGCTTTGTTAATTATGTATATCAATAATTGGTTTGAGCCTTCTGCTTTACCAATTGTATACTTCTTTGATTATATTAAACCTTCAGCTTTGTGAATTGTACATTTTTTATTTACATTAATTTTTTAGTTATGTTAATTGCTTATCTGCATTTTTTATATTAAGCTTTTATATAATTTTTTGTTCAAGATCGTTTATCAATATTTCACTTTCCGTCGAGTATAATTATTTAGCCTTCAGTTTATATCGTAATGAAGTATATACTGTTTACGTTCGTGACTTGAACTATTTAAGTCAGCGAATTCAAGCTGGCACTTTTTGTAATATTTGGGAGTATTATACAAAGATATCATGCTACCACAAGCCGTAAGTCATACGTTATTCTTATTAAATTTTTAAAGGTCAAGTCTTGTTATCGAGAATTGTATGCATGCAATTTGTTACGTTTTCTCGTTATTAACTTGTTTGTTTTTCTTCTTTACCTAATTTATTCTACAGTGGGTTCATATGTACCTTTGGTGTTTCCAAACCAAGAATCCTGCGCGTTTTTTTCTTTTCTTTCTTTAGTGTCATCTTAGGTAGCCGTGGTGTCGTGGTTGTTACCATCAAGATGCGCTGGAAAAAAAATTGGTAACACAATTTTTCCATTTGTCTTTCCAACCATTTGGTATCTTAATGTATGCTTTTTTATATACCAGGCTCACATTTTGGTCACGAGTGTACCTTAATTCTTAAATTTCCATTGGCAAAATGTTACAAAAAAACAAAACAGACTCATCATACGTTTAGAACACAAATCTCGAATTAGACAAAATATGAGCGTTGAAGCTTATATAGTTTAACTAACGTTTATTGTAAGGTTTAGACATGGTATTTTTTTGATAAATAGTTCATGCAGACAATCTACTGTACAGTTGCTTTACTAATTATCACCAAAAATCTTACAAGTAACAAATTATGTATGACGACCTCTAAAACATTTTGGTACAGAAAAAGATTAGCATTGTCTAAGGCCCGATTGCATAAAGCATTGTTAACTTTGACGATGCAGTTAACTCTATGATCATATCGTTAAGTGTCGTCATTATTCGTCAAGTACAAAATCAATTGTTGTGTTGACGATATTATCCTATGTAATATCATAACTGTTTGTAAAATGATTAATAATGAGACACCTTGACGGAAACGAAAAATGTGTTGCCTAGTAATTACCCGAGCGTGAAACGCGAAGGTGATTACGTTTTGGCCGGGCGTTTGGGCGCCAGGCATTTTGGCGCCGGGCGTTTAGGCGCCAGGCGTTTTGGCACGTTCCAAATGTTTGGCGAAAATAACGCCCTTCTGCGTGTGGTTTCTATTTCGCCTTCCAACGTAGTTATCTTCGAACCAGTTTAAAATTGGTTGCAATTCGTTCGGTAATTGTGCAGAAAGCTCTTCAGTTGCGTCATCAATGCGATCTAGAGGAGTAAAGGCTAATGCAACTATCATCCGTGCAGAAAGAGCGAATTTGGGATCGGTATTATATTGTACCGTCAGCCCATGACTGGCTATTTGTTCATTAAAACTTTGAACAAGATGAAACAGGCAGCCTAGTAATCGTGCCGTTGGAAATGCTTCAACAACTGATCCAATTACGGCTATTTCGTCATCCAACGAAACAGTTTCAGGTTAAAATTGCGGCCACATTTTTTTTATAATTGAAAACAGCCGATCGTACGTTTGCCGTTGCTTGTTTGGCAATAACGCGTACAAAACTGGAAATACGAATCCACCCCTGTTTGCCAAAAGAACGTAAATTTGGTGGAATAACGGAGGCGCTTGCCGAAATGTTCCATCTATAAAAATTTGTTTCATGTGGTGGCTCCGTCGTGCGTTATCTTCTCGCCTAAATATTAATATTCTAAATGGGCCCGGGTGCTCTGATCCGGTATCCTTCAATAAGAAAATCTCGGATTGTCCAGGAGCACATTCGTATAGTCTGCACACTTTCGGAATTACTAACGTTTCCAGATCTATCGGAGTTGGGGGTGCAGCGCGATACGGTTTCGCGTCCGCTGACACAATCTTATAATAGCATCCTTGTTGGGCAACTGCTCTTGAACTGCAGGCCCTGTGCCCTCCAGGGCATGGTTAAGTATTTAGGCAAGAGTCTCCATGGTTTGTTCGGCACGTCTTTTAATATCAACTTTTATTTTCGAAACACATACGCATGCCGCATCACTACCATGATTGTGGTTACCCGAGGAGCACAAATATTCGTCATCCACTGCTGTATAAACACGATCTAGGCACTTGTCCTGTTTTCGCTCAAACCTCCAAAATTTTTTTGTTCCATCTTTGCTTGCCTTGTCAACAACGTACATGTAACCATTATAGGACAACATTTTTTTGTTCCGCTTACTTTGAGTATCTTCCATAATTAAATGTAGACTTGGACACTATTACGCTCACAAAATTATGGCAACAAATATCTGCAGACAACTGAAGAGACTGATGGAAGAGTAAGTTTAAATACTAAAATTTTCTAATTACACTAATCTTCTGAATTGCTTTCTGAGCACACGACAAGAGCTTTGCAAATAATAATGGGTACCTAATAATTCCAATTATCAGGATTTACACTAATCTTCTTAATTGCTTTCTGATCACAGGACAAGACAATAATTAAAACATTTACCAGATTAAGTGTAACAATTAAGAAAATACCGATATTGCAAAATTTACTTTAAATATTCAATAACATAAAGGGTAATGTAAAGTAGCGTTTTGAAAGTGCGTTGGTAAAATTTTCTTGCATAACATAATTACGGCGCCCAAACGCCCGGCGCCCAAACGCCTGGCACCCAAACGCCGTCGCCCAATCGCCGACGCCCAACGGCTTCGCTATATACAAGGTGAGTTTTTTAAAACTTTTGCTTTAATTTTTAAACAAATCCGAAAATAAAAAAATTCAAAAACAAGCCAATTTTAATATTGAGAGAAGGATTTTTGACGTTTAAACGACATTTGTAAAATCACCTCGCTGACCCACAGCAACTACCCTTAATTTTTTTGAAATGGCACAACCTTATATGTGATACGTCATTTTTTGGGAAATGTAATAAGAAATTCAACAGTATGCCTGATTTACAGTTTTGACTATTTTTTGACAATGGAAAAGATAAATGGAAATGATTACCCGTTATTCTGAAAACAATGACTGAGTATGCTCTCAAACCCTTGTCAAACATTTTCAAAAGTTTCAATTGTGAGGGTGCGATATTCTTCAGTAATTTTACGCCGCAGTTCTGTTATCGACTCCGGTTGAGTTTTATAAACGACGAACTTTAAATGATTCTACAGAACAAAGTCCAATAGTGTTAAATCCACTGATCTGAGAGGCCATTTAATTGGTCCTCTTATGCCAATTCACCGAGGATAATGGTCATCAACCATTGCCTAACTGGTCATACGGAATCAGAAGCTTCATCTTGTTGGAAATGAAGTAAATTTAAATGAAAATTTCTGTCTATGCTTTTCTGATTTTCTAAATCTTTAATGAAAATTTAATCAGTGACTGATTTGCTTGATTAGGAACATCAGATATTCTAATGGGAACAAAACAATCATTTTTTTATTACGCTTTTAATAGATTAGTATTAAAACGTACAACAAACCTAATATTTCATTAAATTTATTATTTCAATTTGGTTGTGTCAAAAAATTGTCAAAAAAAGCATCCCACTTAATTCCTTATTAAATTTTCCAAAATCTCAAGTAAAGTCGTACCAGTTAAAAATAAATTAAGGGTAGCTGCAGGGGGTCAGAGGATTGATTTTACAAATGTCGTTTAAAAATTAAACCAATTGAAAGTTTTTAAAAAAACTCACCTTGTATAAAAAAACCGCTATACTCATCTTGCCGTTTCTTATTTTTCTAGGCGATAAATAAATATTAACGCAACGCATACGTTCAAGAAATTTATCACTTTCATCTATTTACATTTTACAATCAGTTTGTTCTTGTGAATGTCAAACATGTATACGTTCAGATTTTTTGAGCATACAGTTATAATCGTGTTTGTACCCCTTATACGTCAGTGTGTGCATAAATTATATTGCAAATTGGCAGATAGAGTGTTTAAGTAAATGATATAATAATATCGTAACCTACTTAAAGTTATACTTGATATAAATGTTGTCGACACACCGTTATGTATTGACATTAGAGACAAGGCATTGCTAAGCTGCAAGAACTATACAATTCAGTGTGAATTACACCGATTGCATCTATTCATTGACTTTATTTGTGGTTGTCCATGAACTACATGCAGAATTTCATTTTAACGTTCACAAACGCTGTTTGCACCAGACAATAAAGGCAGTAAATTTTCTTTTAAAAAAATATTTCTTAACGTCTAAGCATTGTGTGCGTTTTAAATTGATTTTTCAAACGTTTAGCTGCCATTAACATTTATTGGTCGTTATATGTATGTGTAACGAGCATTGAAAAATATGTTAAAAATTAATGGTTATGCTGAGTTATTTTGTTACGTAATTGACAATATTAGAAATTGTTTTTTTAAACGTCTTAATTATAAGTCTTAAAATTAACATACGTTCTTCATCCCCATTAGCTATTTTCTTCTGTCTTGGATATAGACATCTCTCGCAGTTATCTATTTTGCAAAGAATTGTTTTTTCTATCCTTGGTATGCGCACCTTAGCTCCTTGGGCTTTTTATAATTTCGATGTACCTTATTAGATTGCGGTTCTCAATAGAGTTAAAACTCCACTCTAGTTTGTGTCATAGAAAGAGGATATGATGTGATGTCGCATCTTCCTCTTGACAAAGTCTACATACCGATTCCTCTTTATAGATGTTAGTCTTTTGCATAAATTTTCTAAAAGCTCCCATGCCGTCAGAGGGTTGACTACTTGCTTGATATGAGTTTTGTTTAGTCATAGCAGGGCTTTGGTGGTCTGGGTTTGGAGTTTTTAGCAATATTTTACAAAGTATTGCTTGATTGCAGTTTTCCTAATTTCGCTGATGGTTGGCATTAACTCATTCATTTATGATTGAAGGGAGTTTTGCATGTTTAGATCAGGTGCTGGACCTATCGTTGCTTTGCGGGTTACTTCTTTTGCGAGCTGGTCCGTTTTTTCATTTTCTTCTATACTACGGTACCCCTGGGCCCAGCATAATTTTACTGTGTTTTTTTAGTCCACGCTTTGAAGTTTGAGTTTGCATTCATTGACTAGTCTCGACGAGGTACTGAATATGTTAGGCAACACTGAAAACGTTTTCAGTGTTGCCTAACTGTTTGTAATAATGTATATATTTCGATTGTACAATTTTTTTCTATGCTGATGTTTATGCCTATGTTCGTTCAGCTTGAACGATGTTGCATATTTTTTCTAGATTGACTCTCTCGTTGGTTTTAGGATTGGTGCTGTATACACCAAATTCTGAGTCTCCTTCAAATTTAGATCTATTCGTGTAAAACATGATTTGTTGGGGTTGGTAGTTAATCCGAATCGCAACCAATATGAACTGTGTAGTTGTTTTTAAAATCAAAGACTTTGTTTATTATCTTGCCATGCTCTAGATTATTAGCTGTGGGTTTTCAGTGCTATTTAATTTGTAAACTTTGTAAAATTTAGACTGTAACTGCTGTAACATGAACCTAAAATTACATTTTTTTCATTTACACCTTGATTATTTTCCAGAAAATTATTGGTGCTGTTAGCGAGGAACCGGGTGAAAGATTTCGCCAAGACGTTGAGGAAAATAAAATTTATTTTTAGTGAAAAGTTTTGTAGCTTTTTATCTGAATTCAGTTTGATCTTTTTTTGAGTCGTTTGCAGAGTTTTGCGGCATTGTGATCCTAAAGCATATTGACGATACCAACTGCATTTTTCTATTGCAGAAATTGCGTTTTCAGTTTTTTGGGATTTTTTCGAAGTTGATTAAATGATCTTTAAACAATTTGTTGTCAATAATAATATCTAAATATAATATAACAATTGAATAATAATTGTTTGGGGCTACTTGATATAGTGGTCTTGCGTTTTTAGTGTAGGTCTTGTGTGAATGACTTTTATTACTTTAACTATTTGATTTAAAGTTAAAGATAAACATGCAAATACATGGTAGTTGTATTCAGTAGCTAATTCTATTGTAACTAAGGTTTAGCAAGTATTTTTAGTTGAAGGGATCGCAATTATTTTGTTTATAATTAAAAGCGACTTTGGGCTTAGACCGCGTCGTAATTAAACATCCAGACTTTTTAAGGTTGGTAGTCTTTTCTTGAGAGCCAAAACAAAAATTAGAACTTGGCTTTTGTCGTTTTATCGTTCGTAAACCCAAACAAACTGACATTTCGTAAGACATTGTGGCTTGCATCTTCAGAGTGGTAAATGTCACTACAGGAAAAAGTGTAAGTGACAACATTTATATCATTAGCGATTAGCGTGATTAACGGACCTTATCTTTCCGTTACCGCTTGACTAACAACTAAATTGTAACTCAGAGTAAGTGGTTGTGTCCTTTCCAAAAAGGTTGATCTTGGTCTTAGAGGATGTAATAATAGCCAAAATTTTCTGAGTCTTAAACCGTCTTCTTAGTTCATATTACATAGATGTGTTTCTATTTCCACAGCTTTGCGAATTAGTCTGAAAAAGTAAAAAGGAGTTCTAGCTAACACTTTAGTTTGGTCAAAGTTTAGCGTATGCTCTGAGTTCCACACGGCTTTTGCCAATGCTGATTTTGTAACTCTGCGATGTTTACAGTCGTTTACAGTCAGCCATATGTTCTTTTACTCTAACTTTAATAGAGCGTCATGTTTGTTCTATATAACTTCATCCCAGGAACAAGGAATTTTGTAAACTCCGGCATGTTTTAGAGCCCCTTGTTTATCTTTAACAGATGTAAACCAAGTGTTCAGGTTATCTTTAATCGTAAAGATAATGTTTTATTTTATTATGTTTCTTTAGCACCCTTCTTATTTTGTCTGTCGAACCCATATAGTATGGTAAATAAACGGTGCTAGTAGAAGGTGATAGGTTTTCTTTGACTTTTGGATTTATTGCTCTTTCCCATGCGTTTTGGATCTTTTTGAACCCGTATCCATTTTGTTGTAGGGACTCCAACAGTGTTTTCTTTTTCTTTTGGTAGATTTTCATTATCTGACACACGTATAGCTCTTTTAACTAAAGTATGTAAAACAGTATTCTTCTGTACTGGATGGTGATGAGATTTGGCGTGTGCGTTTTCTTTCTATTAACGGAATGCTCCAATTTTACGTTATTTTTTCTTATCACCAGCACATCAAGAAAGGCTGGACTGCTGTTATGTTCTAACTCGTGTATGAGAATTAAACATCATTTTCTAAATTATCATACTGAGCGAATTTTTTGCAAAGCTGGCTTTGAACTGTTACATTCGGAAATTCACAATAAACGCAAAGTACTGGATGCGGTCAGCAAAAAGCTGCATTTAACTTTGTCTAACAAATTAGAACACTCGATATGGGTAAAAATAGATGCTAGCAAACAAGATTTACGAACAATCAAAAATGAAGCAAACTAAGAAATGCGAGTGATTACATCCTTCACAGCCTAAGAAAACGTTAGACGACCATAAAGTAATTGCTTGTTATCTTAATCTTAATACGGGAGAATCGGGTTTACTCTGGTTTTTAGGGTACTCCGGTTATCATCGAACTTCCGACAAACGAGAATCCTATATGACAGAGTATCAAGAATACTACACGACAAGCATCGGTCGTCGTCTGAAACGCGTCAGCGTTTCAGATGGCAACGGAACCCGCTGTGCGATGTGAGAATTTGAACAACCGCTCGTCCCGGATCGTGGGACATGTTGATCCAGTTTAGGATATTAGGTACCATGCAATAGGCGTTACCCCTCTTATGGAATGCATCCCACCGCTGCTGCCATTCATAGAAGATCAAAGTCTTAAGATGACGCTTGCCAGCCGAAAAGAAAGGAAAAGCTGCGGTCGAAACTTGCTGGTCTAAAAAGTTACAAGTGCTGGTACTTGAGAGAACTTTGATGCAGTATGTTTCCTGCAATAGGAGATACATAGAGGGATATTTTGCCACAACGCTTAAAGAATCGATAAAAACTGTACGATATGCCCCAAGGATTGTACGAAGGAATAAAGACTGTAGAGATGCCAGTTTCTTGACAATGGGTATGTTTTAGTCTATGGTACCAAATGTCTAAGCCATATGTGAGCATGGGGATGACTGCACTATTGAAAATGGTAACTAACGATTTCCTATGTAGGTTCAATTTACAACGATAATACTTGTAAAACAAATTCAAGGCACTCTTATAGTTGTTAACCACATAGGAACAGTGTTTGACGAAGCTCATTTTGTGATCAAGCAAAAGTCCAAAGTATTTAAATTCGAAAACCCTTTGCACTGGAATATCTTTTAGTCGAACTGTGGGATCTCTTCTCAACTGAGACTGTCAATTTGTTGTTGGCAGCCCAGCGAGTAAGAGTGGGCACTGTCGTGATTTTGCCTCTAGGGCGCGTCTATTGTCTGCGGATACTGTGATGGTAATATCATCCGCGTAGGCGAAAATGTCGCAGTTATCGGGTAAGTCTCATTCAAGTAAGGAATCAACAACAATGTTCCACAAGGTCGGCCCGAAAACCGAGCCTTTGGGACAACCTTTTATCAGTCGTTTTGTATAAGAACAGCCAGAAACGTTCGTGGAATAAGTGATCGAGTGACTCGATAAATAACTACGAATGACGCGCACTGCGTCTGCAGGTGCTCTTTTGAGGACGAGAGCTTCAATTTTTGTTGGTTACCATACGTTATTAAACGCTCCGGAAATGTTTATAAAAATGCAGAGTCTATACTTGGAGACGTTCGTCTGTACTTTTGTCATTAATTTACGAATATCGTCTGTCGTCGATTTGCCAGGAACAAAGCCGTATTGACTAGAATAGAATAGTCGTTGTGGAAGGATAATGTCATGTAATTTCTTTAACAACACACGTTCGAAAAGTTTACCTAGTTCTGAAAGTAGCGTTATCGGACGGTACGAATTAGGGCTGGCGAGATCTCTCTTACCAGGCTTGAGAATCGTGATTAACTTACCAGTTTTCCAACTGTTTGGAAAATACCTGCATTGAACACAAGAATCAAATAGGTCAATGAACGCAGAAGAGAGGGAATTTTGTACGACTGTTTTTAGAACGTTACAGTCTACTCTGTCGGATCCGGGAGCTTTATTCTTAGGAATTCTGCTAGCCACCGACGCTATGTCCTCTTTTGTCCTTCGGGCTTGGTAAGGATCGCCGTTCGTCGGATCGTTGTTTGGGAAAAGGGAATTAACAATTGACTTAATTGTGTCTTGCTCTGTGAGAGCGTATCTGTCACCGTCACGGACGTTAGAGCATGGATGGATAGCCAGGAACTTTTGTGAGGAAGTTCTATAAACTAATCCCTGCAGAGTCGCTGCCAAACTTTTCTCAACAAACCTATCACCTCCTACTAGCACCGCTTATGTACTATACTGTTCGACAGACAAAATAAGCAGGGTGCTAAAGAAACATAATATCAAAACTGTGTTTACGACTAAGGATACCCTGAACTCTTGGTTTACATCTGCTAAAGACAAACAAGGGGCTCTAAAACATGCCGGCGTTTACAAAATTCCTTGTTCCTGTGCATCAAGTTATATAGGACAGACGGAACGCTTTATTGAAGTTAGGGTAAAACAACATATGGCTGACTGCAAACACCGCAGAGTTACAAAATCAGCAGTGGCAGAACACATGTGGAACCAAGGACACACGCTAACTTTGTTGACTAGAACTCCTTTCTACTTTCCTGGATCAATCCGCGAAGCTTGTTCTGTTAAAAGTTGGTAGATTATTTTTTGAGTATAGAATTTGTCTTTCGACACGCCTACTTTTTGTATCCGGCAGTCAAACGAATTTATTTCCTGTTAACGATTCGTATAATACGGACCGTTCTTACCGGCATCTTTGGCCCAGCAAGGCTTTCATTATTAAATTGTTTCACGCCGTCCCACGTAAATATGTGAACTTTTACCTATAACCTTATCAGTGACGTTGGTAACACCTGCTTATCGAAAAGTTTCCATGACGTCAGGTCGCTGAATGCTAAGAGATTGAACACCATTTTATGGGAAGGAATACTTACAGAATTGCGAAATTAATTAGAGGGAAGCTCGGCGCATTCTTTTACGTCAAATATCGTAGGCATTAAATCAAATTACTTGTGCTAACACCGTATGTACGTTTTGTGTCAAATTGCATATTACGTTTTAGGTCATGCTGGTACGGAATTAGCTAATCCCCTACTGAATAATACACAACAGTAAGTATTTGCATTTTTTATTTTACTTCGTTGGTCATGTCGATTATTGGAATAGCCACACGTACATACTAGGTCGTAATCACAATTAATGTTCAACTTTTTTTTTGTGTGCCACATACTTATCGGGTGCGCTTTAATTCTCTATACTTTTGATTTTCCTATTCTTGTAATTTAATTTAATAAGGTAAAGTCATGTTGCCTAGTCAAAAGGCGTAACTTATACTTGGCCTGTGATATCAACCCATGTAATATTGTTTGCAACGTTTATATACCTATGCTTATGTACTGTCTTCGTACTCAACGACTTCTGTGATACAATAAATATATATTTTATGTTATCACTTCTGTTGTGTTATTTATTCTTTTTCAGCTGCGGGTAGAGTTAAACGATATCTTCCTAATTTAGTTTTTTTTTCCATCGTTGCGACTGCGACTCTCTCTCGGGGAAAACTGTGTTAGCCATCGCTTATTCTTTGTAATAAGAAAACCAGTGCAACAAGATGTGGTCTCATAAAAAGAAATCTAGCGGTCTCAAATCAAACGATGACCACTTGATTGCTCCTCTACGACCAATTCATTTTCATGTATAATGTTCATCTAGTCACTGTCTGGTTTGCACGGCGTAATGCGGTGGAGCACTATCCAGTTGAAGGTGAGCAGATTTGCATATAATAGCAGCACGCCATCTATTTGATCTTCCAAAGTTTAAACAATCAACGTCTATATTGTGTTTTTTAAGCTAATTCACAAAAATATCACCCGGAAGAGGGTGAAAGAGTAGGTGGGGGTGTGCCACTGATCATGTCAATTTTCTGCATTGTCGAACGCGTTTTTGTAATTTTTAATATTATTTTTTGTTGTAAATATATTCCCAATCTAATGTTCTTAATGTATTTTCAGTACAATAATATATGTACTTCATAGGAACTTTTTATATTTTGATTTCGTCTGATTAATACTAATGTATTCTCAACATGCTTCATAACACTAAAAAAAATTTAGAAACTGTTAATTGTCCATTCCAAATTCCAAAAAAGACAACATTTCTATGTAACTGTATCAACAAAATTTAAAATGTTGTGATGTTACCGAGTTGTTAATGCACCGTTGGGTATTGGTGTAGAGGTCAGTGTCACCGTAAATACTCACTTTAGTCTACACTATTCACTGTCAACTTTATGTGCAAGTTTAAAAAGAACTCGAAACATAATTTTCCCATCATCAATTAACATGTTCTTGTGCCCCGGTTCTCCAGATATTTTTACGATTTACAATAACAGAAACGTATACCATCTGCCGCCGACCATACTTCACAATATGTGGGCAATTTTATGTTTTTTGTATTAATACTTTTAACAACTAATTAAATAAACCTTAAAAATTGACCTTATTTTTGTTAACACATTACATTTTAAAAGCCAAATAATATTTGGTTGCAATTAGTCTAATTTTTTAAAAGCTATCTATATACGGTTTTTTCAGTAATTGGTCAAATTGAGAAAAGCTTTTGTTTAAGTTGATGGTGTTAAATTTGTTAATTTATGGATTCTAGTCGTAAACGACTATGTTACCTCACTGAATTGATTTTTCTATTTATGAGTGTTTTTAACTCAGAAATTATTTTTAATTGCTACAAGTTGCAGGTTAAACGTTAATTAGTTTACTTCTACTACAAACTATTGGAAAATGTGCATTTTTTATAATGATTATAAACGCTAATCAGCTCAGCGTGTTTCTTAAATCAACGTCTGCATTTCTATTAAAAGCGCTACGTAAGTAATTTTTTTATTAAAAAAAAAACCTTAGAACGTAATTAACGTTCCTTATGGAAAATCGTGACTGTTCTACGTATAGACTGCAAAATTTATTAAACAGTGACATTGACATTGAAGTAAAAGAAATAAGACAATGACTTAGAAAGGAATGTTCGCGTAAGGTAATTAGTACTGGCTTTTCCATTTTAACTTGTTTTATTGGAAATGATTTGATGCGAAGAACAGTCCGAATTACATGTCAAAAAAGAAGAGTTTTTGAACTCGTCCCACAACCTACTACATATTCATATTTCCATAAATAGAGGAAACTAGCAATTTTATACTATTGTGAATACGTTATGTTCTTTGAAGTGGAATATTTAACAGACCTTAACATCTGTTTACAGATATTAACATTATTTTGCTATTTCAACTGATACAATTATTTACCACGCGCGTTTTGCAAAGGAAAAAATTAATTTTGTTTTTTGGTGTAACATGCTTCTGGTTTCTATCGATTTTGAACTTTGCATAAATTTCTCTTGGAGATGATTCAGCGCGATCAGAGGTCACATGCCAGAGGCGACGTCTTCAATTATGCATTTGTGGATAAAGACGTTAGTTTTCAATAAAATAGAGTTGTTTGTTTTATGCAATTTGTCTTGAGCTACACTTTTGTGTGTAAACTATGTTCTATGGTATTTTTCCAATAAAATTAAAACGTAATTATACGTTATTTTAAAAACGTATAAATAGTTCTAGCAACATGCTTATACATTTTTGAATCATAAATATGTATGTGTTTTTTCTAATATTTTTTTTATTGTAAATAATGCTTTTTTAAAATTCTAATTATTCATATGTTTCATTCATAAGTTGGACGTTTCTACGTTTGTCTTTTATTACAAATTGCTTGTGTGTTTGTTTCCATATTTTGGCACGTGACTTTTTCAGTTGAACCAGTTTTAACAAGCATTTTTTGATTATAGTTTTACACTATTAACAATTATTATTATAAGTGTAACTAGTTTTTAATAAACTAAAAACACTGTGCAACAAAGATAAGAACGTCTTCTGTATTTGGACAGTGTCATTGTTGTAACCGAAGTCACCAACATTTCGCTCACTTGCGTAAGAGACTTTATTATGGCCTGAAAGAAATCAAAGAACTCAAGTAAGCAACCGGAATCGAACTAAGAACCTCTAAAGAGTCAGATTCTAAACTCAAAGAAGTCAAGAAAGAAAACGAAACGAAAAAGAACTACTACAGAGTTAGGTAAACTATTCTGAAGTGAGAGTCAAACTGAATAGATTGACGTTTTCAAGAAGCCAGTCGTAAATGAAACTTTGTGATTCTTCGATTCTAATCAAAAGTTTGGCAATATTGACAAATCCAGGTATAAATCATCTATAATAAGTGCACTTCTTTCTTAAATACGTGACATTTTTTTGGACTCAGTTTCAGATTTGCCCCACGTAATCTTTCTTTCAAGTTGTTCAAATGCTCACGTCGTCTAGATAAACCAGACGGGTTTTCAAAACAATCCTTACAAAATAGTTTCTATCAAAAGCTCGAACTTCGCAGGAGAACCACACACAAACCGGTTCCGATCGTAAAAGGTGTCTTGTCACGATCATTGGGTTCCAATCCTACGCTTCAGTAACCGCTCTTTAAATCCAACGTGGAAAACCACTGGGATCTTGACAGAGTGTCCAAAGTATCTTCAATTTTTTGTAAAAGATTACTGCCCTTTTTGCCCACTTTGTTAACATCCTTTTTTATTACTAGTACTGTGGACGCCCATGGATTATTTGAAGGTTAATCTCACCTTCTCTCTCCGTATTCGTGAATATTTTTTTGACTTTTTGCTTCATCAAATAAAGTTCACGTACTGACCGAGCGTTTTCTGTAATAATTTTGTACCTCATCACGTCAGTTCTTCTTTTGGAGCGACTCTCTAACGTAAACATATCCTAATACCGCTGGATCAACGCTTTAACTTTAGTCAGTTGGTCATAGCAGAAGCTTTGTCATCTGAAAGTGAGAATGTCTAATAGTTATGGGCACTTCTTCGGCGACGTAGGTTTACTAAAATTCACAAATCCAAGTTGATATTCAGGATCTTTACTGATACCATATTTTTTACTCATACCAATATTCTGCAAATCCGTAGCTTTTTTCAACCAAATCGCCTTCTATTGGATTAATAGTGCGGATATAATCTTCTCAAAGATTTTCATTTAGACGTGCCATCACCACACTTTTAGTCTTTCCAGGTAGAATCATCTCTTCACTTAATAAGACCCGTACAGTTGCCTTTTCTGACGAATGGAAAAGAATTGTCAATCTTAAGGACATCCTTTTTCATATCCGAATAGAACCCAGTCTTCAGAAGAGCTTTTGAAAGTTTGTTATGATGAGAATTAGTCATCACTTAAAAAAAAGGTTAGTGGTTCATCAAAAAAGTTTAAGGAATATTTTGAGACTAACTGTGCTTGCTTGCATTGACTATGTCAGTCTGGGTAGATGTTTCAACAGCAGAGAATTTCTGTAACCGTTGTAAAACACGTTTTTCTCTAACTAATAAAAGGCGTTACTCTATTTGCATATTAGTTTAATTTCGATAGATTGTGACAGAGCTACTCTTACTGATCATATATAATTGACTAAGATAATTTTGTCTTTATGTGCTACTTTTATCGTTAATAGTCAACCGCCGCCTTGAAGCCTCAGTCGTATTTTTATATTCAATACAAAACCTACTTTGCATTATTAGATTTTTAATTTTGTCACTTTTTTTATTTTCTCCGTGTATACTTGCAGAAGAAATTAAACTCTTGCCACTTAATTCTTGTGTTGAAAGCTCATGGTATGCTATATACAAAGCTTATGCATGTATGTTTTTCCTATATAGCCTATGTGTTGTTATGAAATAAATAAAATAATGTTAAATCACTGGCATGTGCAGAAAACGATAAAGTTATTTTTGGAAATAATTTTACATTCAATTGTTGTAGTTATTTTTCAACATTTACACTATTCCCGTCACGTACGTATCACATAGACCACGCGACTGCGCAGCGCGGTTACTTATCTCGTAGACAAACGCCTTTTGTTTCTCGCTTTTTTGCCACCCGCTTACACTAAAGCGTATTTTATTTTGTTTTTAAAAAACATGATAACAAAATTTAAACTACTTGTCCATAAAATACATAAAATTTTATCGATGATAAGCCAATGTATATTGATAAGAATATAAAATTACTTACTTAAATTCTTTGTGATAGATTAAAAAATAATTTTAAATATAACTTTTAGTCATATTTTATGAATTTGTGTATTAACTTTAACATACAGATATATGTCGCCGGGGACTTTTTTTATAGTACCTTTTAAGTCCTACAACTTCTTTATAGAAAGCATTTAAATATCTCTTACCTTAAAAAATAGCATGCACTACACAAATAATTAAAAAAACAAAAAAAAGGAAAAACAAAAGCGAAGTAAAAGTAAAAAATATAAAAAAGAAAAGACAAGGCAAAATAAAAATTGGAACATGGAATATAGGATCGATGATACAACCAGGAAAAATAAAAGATATTGTACAAACTTTAGAAAATTATATAATAGATATCATAACAATACAAGAACTGAGATGGGCAGAAGAAGGTGAGATAAACAAGAATAGCTACACGATATTTTGGAGCGTAGGAAAAAAACAAGGTAAAAATGGAACAGGGCTTATAGTAACCCAAAAACAAATGTAAAATATTATAAAATTTGAAGCTATAAATGACAGAATGTCAAATCTTAGAATAAGAGAATAAGTAATACCACCTTCATATGTGTATATGCCCCAACAGAAGTACATACAAATGAGAAAAAAGAAGATTTTTGTGAAAAACTTACAAGAGAATGCGAAAAAATCCCAAAATATGATACTCTAATAATATTAGGAGATCTGAATGCACAAATAGGAAAAGAAGATCACATATAAAACTGTTGCGGGAAAAAACACAATACACGAAAAAACTAACGATAGTGGAAACAGAATCTGTAATCTAGCAGCTGCAATGAATTTATACTTAGCAAGGACTAAATTTCCCCACCCAACCAAACATAAAATCACATGAAATCACACAAATCAAGTAACAAAAAGTCAAATTGACCATGTCTTAATAACAAAAAAAAAAAAGATTAAAAAACATAGAAGATGTTAGATCGTACAGAGGAGCTACTGCAGACACAGATCATATTCTAGTAATTGCAACCATAAAAAAAAGGAAAGTGTAGCACAAGACAACGTTAAAAACAAGATGAAGAGCAGATGGAACACAGAAAAAATTAAAGATGTAAAGATACAACAAGAGTATAGTATAACATAAAAACAAGTATTTTAGTTACAGCGGAAGAATGGAAAGGTGGGGAAAAAATGGATAAGAGTAAAGAATGATACGATCAAGAATGTGAAGAAGCATGCAAAACAAAAAATGAAAAATGGATAAAAAGGCTGCAAACAAAAACAGAAGAAGATAAGCAATTATATAAAAAAGCAAACGCAATAGCAAGAAATAGATGCAAAAGAAAAAAAAGGAATGGAAAGAAAATAAGATTAAAAAAATACAAGAAGAATATAGAAACAGAAATTCAAAAATGTTTTATCATAGAATAAGCCAAGAAAAGAGAAATTATAAAATAAAACCAAGAGGTTTCAAAGATAAAAAAAGGCGACACAAAATATACACAAACTGAAATACAACAAATATGGAGAAACTATTTTAAAAAGCCATTCAGTGGCGAAAAGCAGCCGGAAGTGATAACGTAATTGCAGACTTCATCAAAAACGGAGGTGAAAAACTACATAAAAAGATACAAGAATTAATAAGTCAAATATGGAGGGAAGAATATATGTCAGAAGAATGGAAAAAAGGAATAATAACCACAATACACAAAAAAAGAGATATGGAACAGTGTGAGAATTACCGAGGTATACAGCTATTAAATGTAACCTACAAGATACTTTCAAAATAATCAAAAATAAACTACAAGAATATGCAGATATTACAATAGGAGACTATCAACAAGGCTTCAGACCGGGAAGATGAACAACGGATGCAATATATATATTACAACAAATATTGGAAAAAGCTAATGAATATGACATAACACTACACATATTATTCATAGACTTCAAGCAAGCGTTTGATAAAATAATACAAGCTAACATACCGACAAAAATGAAAAAAATGGAAATACCACACCAGATAATAAACTTGGTTGAAGTGACATTAGAGGACACAACGGCAGTAGGAAGGTGGAAAATATAACAACAGAAAGCTTTGGAGTAAAGGAAGGAGTAAAGCAAGGGAATACTTTTTCAGCCTTAATATTCAATATAATGCTAGACAATGCAATTAAAAGAACAAAAATAAAAAGTACAATACGCGTCAAAAATACACAAATTATTGCTTACGCCGATGACGTAGTAATCATAAGCAGAACTAAAATAGGAATGATAGATGCTGCCATAAAAATAGGTGATAAAACAAAAAGAATTGGGTTAAGAATCAATGGAGAGAAAACAAAATACCTAAAATATGGTAACAGCAACAATGAAAAATTTATAAAAGTAGAAGATCATAAAATAGAAAGTGTTCAAAAGTTCAAATACTTAGGCACCATTATATACAACAGAAAAAATAAAGATAATGAGAAAACAAAACAAAGAATACAAGAAGGATACCAAAGCATAAATGCTAAAATCCAGATTTATAAGACTTTGATAAGACCAGTAGTAGTATATGCGTCAGAGACATGGACAATGACAAAAAAAGAAGAGGAGGAATTAAGAATTTTTGAAAGAAAAATAATAAGGCAAATTCTAGGACCAATCAACACGGGAGAGAACGAATATAGACCAAGAATGAATTTCGAGATAAGAGACCAAATGAAAGGTGAGGACATCGTTAACTATATAAAATCACAACGAATAAAATGGCTAGGCCACGTAATGAGAACGGATAAAACAAAAACAATAAGAATAGTAACCGAATCAAAACCAACAGAAAACAGGAAGAGAGGCAATCAGATGGATTGACGATGTAGTAGAAGATCTAAAAATGTTAGAAATAAGAAACTGGAAAGTAAAATGCCATAACAGAACTGAATGGTCTAAAATCGCAGAAGAAGCAAAGACTAGCAAAAAATTAATATAATTTAAAAAAATAAGACAATTGGGTACTAATCCATCCCAAATAACGCATTAAGAAAACTGAAAAGCAGACATAACTGCACGCGGTTAAAGTTCTGGTTATATATATATATATCGTTGTTACTGAAGATAACAAATTTCAAGTTTTGAGCGCAGTTGTAGAGAATCCACACGCAAATGTTTGTGAAATTATGAACATGTGGGACATTTCAAAATCTCCTGTGCACAGAATATTTTGGAAATATCCGTATCATATGTAATTACAACAGAAGTTAGCAGAAGAGAATTTCGAAAGAAGCAGAATTTTTTGTCAATGGGCTCATCAAAACAAATTCTTCTTCGAGACATTTCATCGACTTGGATTTGTAAATCCACATAATTTCCATTACTACTTCAATGAAAACCCTCCTTTCTACCAATCAACCTATGAAGAATACCGTTGGTCTTTAAATATTTGGAGTGGTATTTTGGGCACCCATACAGTAAGCTTTTTCTTTTTGAATTATCTTACTGGACAGATATTTTTAATTCTTGGCCAATGAATTGGTTTGAACGGACCTGTTTGTCTCTGTCTCGAAAAAAATGGTCGTCTTTTCAAACATTTACTTTGAATTAAATTGTTTACTTTGTACCTTTAGTGATAACAAATTCTTTTTAACGTGCTCTAAATTTTCTGATCTCACGCACTCTGTGAGGGTCGCATCTCTTCTGTTTGATGAGTGGACTATGTCGATTGTTGGATTTTAAATACATTTGTCTAGTTAGATAGTGTTAACTTTCAACAGCAAAGTACGTAGCAAAATCAACTTGCTTTTATTAAAAATGTGAGAATTGTCAATGCTAATACAAAATATTTCAAAAACTAGCAAAAGTAGACAAAAACTGTTAAGATGTAATCGAAACAAAATAAAAGTCTGCCATTCTCGTTGAATAACGAAGAATTTAATGTGTAATACTATACAAGGTGCGAAGTAATAACATTCTGCTGAACTTTTATTGTTTATTATTTTGAAACGAATATACACAACGTTTTGATTGCTGTGGTATCTGCAATCGTCATCAGGTGAATACTAACAAACTTAGAAACTACTGGAGCTTATATACTAAAGACATGTTCGATGAAGCGTTCAAGCGTACAAAATCAACTTAGCGTAACAGATTAATTAACAAATTTACTTAGTGAAGTTTAAGTTGTTTTAGAGGTTCGATTAGTGGTTTTCATATGTTGCTTATCTCGACACTTGACTGGCTGAAAATTTTTTTGTTGTTGTTGACGAATGCCGCTTTTTTAAATTTCCGTTTGTACCAATGTTCCTCTCTGTGTATGATTTTTGCGTCCGACCATTTCATTCGATGTTGGTTATCCCACGAATGTTGCGCGATGCCAGACTTAGAAGTCTCTCCTTTCTGTGTGTGCGTCTGATGTTCTTTCAGCCTGATGTCAAGTGATCTCTTGGTTTCCCCCACGTATGACTTGCCACATTCACATGGAACTTGGTAAATACAGTTTTGGGAATCTCGACTTGTTTGTGGCTTTGTGTTGAAAATTATACTCCTAATGGTGGTCGATGATTTGAACACTGTATTTAAGTTGTAGCTTTTCCCTATACGTTTTATTGATTCTGATAAACCTTTGACATATGGGATGCTCAGCAGTGAATTGGGCAGTTCTTCTGTTTTAGGTTGTTCCATGGTGTTCGATTGCTTTTTCTGTAAAAGCTTTCCTACAATCTTTTCTGGATAACCATTCTGCCTTAGATCGTTTCTAATGTTTTTGATTTCTTCTCGTAACCCTTTCTCTGTGTTGCACAACCTGTACGCTCTGTCGATTAGAGATTTTACTACTCCCCTCTTCGTAGATGTAGAATGGTTGGATTCAAAGTTAAGATATCGACCGGTGTGTGTCGGTTTCCTGTAGACAGTCATTTCCATAATTCCCTTATTCTTTGTTACGTGAACGTCTAAAAAAGGATGTGAGTTCTCCTTTTCCTTTTCCATAGTGAATTTGATTAATGGTTTGATGTTGCTCAAATGTTGTAGAAAAAGGTCTAGTTGCCGATTACTGTGGTTCCAAATTATGAAGGTATCGTCAACATATCTAAGCCATGTTTTGGGTTTAAATTTTGATTTCTCTATGGCCTGGGATTCAAACCAGTTCATGTAGATGTTGGCGACTACTGGTGATAGAGATGAACATATTGGTAGTCCTTCGTCTTGAGTGAAGAATCTGTCTTTCTCCTGAAAGTACGAGTTCTTGAGGCAACATTCTAGGAACTTCATTATTCCTTCTACCGGCAGCGTGGTTCTTTCCTGGAGTTTTTCATATTCTCGGAGCTTCGTTTGGATGATTTTCGATGCTTCTTCAACTGGCACATTAGTATAAAGACTTTCTACGTCGAAGCTGACTAATTGATCCCGTGGTTGTAGCTCTATTGTTTTCAGAATCTCAACGAAATGTTTGGAGTCTTTGACAAAAGATGAGCTGTTCTTCTGTAGTGGTTGCACAATTGGTAGTAGAAATCTGGATAGCTGGTATGTGGGTCCATTACGAGAACTGATTATCGGTCGAAGCGGAATGTTGTTTTTATGTATCTTCGGTAGTCCATATAGATGCGGCGGTTTGCTGTAGTGTGGTGTTAGCATCGTTCTCATCCTTGGTGTTATATGTCTTTCGTAGAGTTTTAGGACTTGATAGATCTTCCTCTCCAAGCTTGCTGTCGGATCTATCTTCAGTCTGCGGTAATTCCCTTGATTTATGACGTCTTCAATTTTTTGGTCGTAGGTAGTGGCATCCATGATAACAGTTGCGGCCCCTTTGTCGGCTGGAAGTATTTTAATGCATTTGTTCTTCCGTAAATTTGTGAGAGCTTTTTCCTCATGTTTAGTGATGTTGGTGTGAGGTTTTCTTTTTTTCTCTAGAGCACTTCTGATTTTCCACTTAAATTCTTCTGCTTGTGTTGGATTCAAACGTGTTGTCTCGACGGCACCAATGATGTCTAGTACAGGCACGTGTTTTGGTGTTATCGAAAAACTGAGCCCTTTCTCTAGTAGAGTCGTTTCTGTAGCAGACAATGGATGAGTCAATATGTTGACAATGGTTCTCGTTTTGACATCAGACTGAAAGAACATCAGACGCACACACAGAGAGGAGAGACTTCTAAGTCCGGCATCGCGCAACATTCGTGGGATAACCAACATCGAATGAAACGGTCGGAAGCAAAAATCATACACAGAGAGGAACATTGGTACAAACGGAAATTTAAAGAAGCGGCATTCATCAACAACAACAAAGAAATTTTCAGCCAGCCAAGTGTCGAGATAAGCAACATATGGAAACCACTAATCGAACCTCTAAAACAACTGAAACTTCACTAAGTAATTTTATTGATTAATCTGTTACGCTAAATTGATTTTGTACGCTTGAACGCTTCATCGAACATGTCTTTAGTATATAAGCTCCAGTAGTTTCTAAGTTTGTTAGTATTCACCTGATGACGATTGCAGATACCACAGCAATCGAAACGTTGTGTATATTCGTTTCAAAATAATAAACAATGAAAGTTCAGCAG
Organism: Aquatica leii; assembly: GCA_035610365.1. Lineage (NCBI taxonomy): Eukaryota > Metazoa > Arthropoda > Insecta > Coleoptera > Lampyridae > Aquatica > Aquatica leii. The sequence continues at coordinate 93,472,443 of CM069436.1, read as the reverse complement.
AATGTTATTACTTCGCATCAAGCAACATTGTAAAATACATTCAAACAAACTATACAGGGTGTTCCATTTAAAATATTACAGTTAGTATTGATTTCCAGTATACCGCCATTTTTATAAATAATTTAAAAATGTGTCTCGTAAAACTAGATACATATTGTGCAGAAATAAAATTATAGATGAAATAAGCTAGCGTGGGACACCCTATAGCAAAATTTTATATTCCAATTGATTATTTTAAATTAATTTAAAAAAACGATAACTTTGTGATGAGTTACGCTGGTCTTTTTCAACTTTCCATCTCAGCATGTGAGATTGCATAAAGTGCATAAAAACCAGCATATTCCAATAATATATGCACATGTATATACCGCATATAAATGAATTATAAAAGGGATACACCTCAGAATACAACAAACACAATATAATTTATATGATAGTGTTGGTGTAAGTTATACCTTCTTTTAAGCACACCGCAGACATTTTATATTCATACTTACACTTTAACGTCTATTTCTATATACTTTATCGCCAACTGAGTACGTACTCAAAATTTTAATTGAAAATTTATAAAGGTGTAACTTAATCGTGTATTTACAATAATTAGTGTAGGAGTTGCTGAAGCTTATTTGTGTTTAATCGGTCTTGCCCTCTTCAATTAATAACAATTCAGAATTTAATTACGATTATAATAATGCACGCTTTTGAAATATAAACGTTATTAATGTCACCTCCTTCAAAGACAGACATTACGCTTAATTTTTTATGTTACGACTTTAACATCTTATTAATTATACGGGATGTTGCCAAAAAATTGTATTATAATGAAAGTACTACTATTGACATTAAGACTCAACAATCAAATATTATACTAACCAACGACCACATGTTTTTCGTTTTTTACGCGAGTCATTATGGAGAAAGCTTCTTACAATGCGATTTTATTTACAATTAATTCAATAATGTAGGTATTGAATTTATTATTTTTAGAAAACAATTGCTACTGCTTTGTGTTGTTGTTTTTTAATTTAACTGTTGGTTATTATATAATAAAAAATTCTATTCCCAAATATAGGCGAATTCTTTGGAAAATTTGGAAGTAGGTTTTAGCTTAAGAATGCAATCCCACGTAGAATGTTTTTATGCATAGACAAATTTTGGTGTTTTTCTAAATATTATAAAATATTTTTAGTCAGTGGACAAGTAGGAGTAATTGACATTGTGACAACATAAATAAATTCGCAGAAAGCATTTATTTTGTGGACCTATGAGAATTATCACGGTGCTCATGAGTCCCGATAGGGTTTTACAATTATACTGACTACTTTACTACTTTATTTTGATGTCAAGAACTCAGTTTTTTTACATTTATTAGATTAATTAGAATCTTGTTAATAAATGCAGTTAAAACTTCACCAAGAAGTAATGATGTAAAGTGAAGTTTCTAATTGCAAATTAAATTATAAGACTTTGACGTAAAAGTTCGCACAATTAAACAATCGCGCTACAATTATTTCTGCTGCAACATCGACGATAAAATCATTTCTGAATCGTAAATCAATACAAGTGTAGAAAAGCTCACATAAGTTAGCAGCTAATAAGGTCGTTTTTAATTTCTATAATTGCATAAATTGATTTAATAATCGCGAATTCGAAAATGCAAGAACTACTTTATCTTTATTGCATTAGTACCGGTCGGCAATATTTACTTTGGTGTTTAAAAAAAAGGATGCATAAATTGATGTTTATTGCAAATACTTCAGCTAAACTATTCCGTATTTGGTATCAAAAGGTGCGGTGTACTGTCAACACTTACCGGTTAATGCGTTGTAGATTGTGGAATTATGATAATTTCGAGTTTTTTTCTCTAAAATATTGTCATTTTCTTATCCAGTAATTAATTATATTCATCATTACAATTTGTTGTGATAAGAAAATTGCTTTATATGGCGCACTTTTTTCTGGTAATACTTCATAATGAGCAATCTTTTTTCTCAAACGTACAAGTGACAACTTGTGTGACTTGACTGACAAGGTGTAAATATTACTTTACCTGATTAGGCACATAAAAGTGCCACTTCCAGTAATTTATTATGAATATCTACAATAATTTTGTTTTCTTTAATTAATGCTCACTGTTTACCAATATCCTAATCACCTTTCAGACTCGTTTTGAATATTTGAAATTATTTCTGGAGAAATTAGTCTTATTTAACTCCTCAATATTTGCGAGCTTGGTTTTCAAAACCTTGCTTTTCAAATAGTACCAAAGAAAAAGTCTAAGTGAGATCTAAGCCATCTCAGTGGCGATTCAATGCGTCTTTTTCTACCAATCTATCTGTCTGGAGACACAGTATTCAGATAACTACTGTTACATGCAAAAGCTGTTAAAAAGAAAATTGCGTGAATCAAGATAACCTAAATGAGGTATTGCCGGTGCTTAGTAGTAAGGGGTGGGTAAGCTCAGAATAGAAATTCGTGATTATTTCGGAAATTACAAAATCGGAAGTAAACTACTCGGTGCACACGCCAATCAAGGACGCGAGGTCTGCATTGAGTGCAGCTGCGGATTGGCGGACGAAATCTGCGATCTTCGGGATGTCGAGTTCTTGACGGAGCCGGTCTGTTCGGACGAACCAGGGGGCGTCAGCAATAATTCTGAGGATCTTGTTTTGGAAGATTTGGATTCTGGTGGTGTGAGTTTTGGCAGCGTAGAACCATACTTGTGCTGCGTATGTCGTGGCAGGGCGGATGATCGTCTTATAGATGAGAAGTTTGCTGTCGATTCTGACGCGGCTGTTGCGGCACAACATCGGATATAACTTAACCAGTAGGCCGTTCGAAGAGGCGAGCTTCTGGGTGATGTGCGATTTCCATAACAATTTCTTGTCTAGGGTGAGGCCGAGATACTTGGTCTCGTTCACCCAGGGGACGTCGTTGCCTTTGATGTGGAGGCGGCTTGCGGGTTCGATGTTTTTTCGGTTGAAGAGGACGGCGGCGCTTTTCGTCGGATTGACTTTTATTCGCCAGTCGTCGCACTAGTTGTCGAGCGAGGTGAGAGCCATTTGAAGGTTTCCTTCGGCTTGAGCGGGCGAGCGGGATGTTGCTAAAACGGCGGTGTCGTCGGCGTAAAAAGTGTAAGTGAGTCCGTCGATTTTTGGAACGTCTGCGGTAAAGATGTTGTATAGAAGTGGGCATAGCGTAGATCCTTGAGAAACGCCGGCTTCTATGTGACGTGGAGTGGATTTGGTGGTGCGAAGTTTGATCGCAAACGAGCGTCGATTGAGGAAGCAGCCGATGAGTTGTACCATGGGAACGTCGATGTCTAGACGGTGCATCTTGTAGAGCAGACCGCAATGCCAGACCTTGTCGAACGCCTTCTCGATGTCGAGAAAAACGCCGCCGGTGACGTCGTGATGGTTGAAACCGTCGGTGATCTGCTCAACAAAAACCGAACTGTTCTTGTAGGATAATTTGGTTAATGTCGACCTGTTCCTGTAATCGGGTTAGGATTATTCTTACCGAGTGCCGGAAGTAAGCTAATTGGATTTTGCGGCATGACGTGATCTTTTTCGGGTTTGGGAATGACTATGACGTCCGCGTTTTTCCACTGATGTGGAAAGTGACGGAGTCTTAGGCAAGCGTTGAAAATCGCGGTTAAGGTGGCTATACCTTTTTTGGGAAGAAGTTTGATTGCTTTGTTGGGAATGTCGTCGTTTGAGATTTTTGATTTCGGATTCGATTTTTTTTGGGGAGGTGTGCTTGATGGGCTCGTTTGAATTTGCTGTCAGGATGCTTCTGACTTTGCGGTGGATGGTGTTCGTGCGACAGAAGTCTTCGTCGTCTGGATGGTTTGCTCTGAATTGAAGTTTGGGCGTGTCGGCGAATGCTTCGGCTTTGTCTAGATCCGTGTACACCAGACCTCGGGAACCGTGAATAGCGCGCATGGGAGGGTTATTCCTGTTTTTAAGGAGTTTTGTTATTTGCCAGACGCTTAGGTCTTGTGAATTTACCGACTGAAGTTTGTCATTGAAAAGGAGATTTCGATGTTGTTCGATCTGGGTTCGAATATCGTTTGAGCTGCGTTAAGAGCTCTTTTATCGTTTGGGCGACGAGTGCGTTGCCATCTGCGTCTTAGTCGATTTTTCTCGGTGATCAGGTCACGAATTTGAATTGGGAGTTGAAAGGGATCGGACTTGGTTTTTGTGATAGTTTTTGTAGCTTTTGAAATACATCTTTTGACAAGGTCTGTGAAATTGTCGACCGCGACTTCGAGTTGGGCGATGTTATTTATGACCGGGACTTGAGTGAAAAGTTTACTGGCCTCGAATTGGAAAGTTGGCCACATGGTGATGTTTGTTTCAAACTGAAGGTTGTCGTTTTCTGATTGATCACCGAGTTGTAAGAGTACGGGCTCGTGGTCGGAACTAAGGTCGGAAACGGTAGTTAAATCGTGAAGTAGCCTGATGTTATTGAAAATGGCTATGTCGATGACGTCTGGGAGTCCGTTGTGAGGGTGGATGGTGGGTTCGTAGGGTACATCTACGACAAAATTTCGGATGCTGGCGAGATGCAGGAGTCGACCGTTGCGGTTCGATTTCCTGCTGTGCCAGTCTGGATGTTTCGCGTTAAGGTCTCCTGCGAGAATTGTGGGGGTTCTGGAGTTAAAAATCGCGTCAAAATCTGCGGGAATGACGTTTTTGGTGGGTGTGATATAAGCAGCGCAGAGAACTATGTCTCCGTTGGCTGCCGTGTTAATGACGATTTGAGTTGCTTCAAGATTCTGAAGTTGTGGCGTTGGAATGTGGTGGTGGGAGATAGACCGTTTTACCTAAACGGCCGTACCTCTTCCGCGAACTATGGTTTGATTAGTATCATATCTCGAGTAATTGGGAATGCTTGAATTGCCGCAGTTCCGAAGATGAGTTTCGGAGACAAGAGCAACGTCGATGTTACGGCGGTAGAGAAATTCCTGAAATTCAAGTTTTTTATTAAGGATACCGTTGGCGTTCCACATCGCAATGAGGAGGGAGTTTGGGTTTCTTCTTGCACCCATTACTGGTTGCGGGAACGGAGTTGGGCGAGGAACTCTCTGATGAGGGCGGGCTCTTTCTTGGTAACTTCGGTGTAGACGTACTTCTAAGGCTTCGTCTCTCCGGCGGTGGTGGTTGGCGCAGGAGCGGTGGGCTCAACCGGGCTCGTCGCCTGGGCAAACGAGACTGCTGGGTTCACCGGCCTGGCGGCTGGTCGTGGGCCTAACACAGGAGCAGAACGATTAGTACACTGGATACTTACCTGTCGCTGTCGAGGGTAAGCCGGGCATCCCTTGTAGTTCGCGGGATGCTCGTTCCTGTAGTTGCAGCACGTCGCCGGACCGTCTTCACGCTTTTTCGAGCACTCGTAGCTGAAGTGAAATTCCAGGCACTTCACGTATCGAGGGGTCCCTCGGCATCCTCTCGCGGAGTGGCCGAAGCGCTGGCACTGGTAGCACTGCCCGATGTCGCCTCTGGGATAGGGAGTCTCCACGCGGACGTCGACGACTCCGATCTGGGTAATATTGAAGATCGCTTTCGCCTGCGGAGTCCTTCGAACCTAGACTAAAAGGAGCGGCGTAAGTCTCTTGGAACGTCCTGAAATCATACGAGTAATCTTAAGTAATTCAATACCTTGGCGAGTAAGGTAGGCGGCGGCGTCGTCGATCGACGAATCGTAGTGCGGCATCTCTCTGATGACGGCCTTCAGTGGTTGGTCTCTCTTCAGTTGGTAGGAGTGGAACTCCTGGTGGGCCTCTTCTAGGTGGTGCGTAGCAGTCCGGAAATCTTCAGGGGTGGCGACGTGGATGGCGATGCCATTCCGTGTTGTCTTCGTCTTGGAAACATCAACATTAGAGTCACGTAAGGTCTGCATAGCCTTACTGTAGTCCTTCTGGTTATGAAGGACAATCGGAGGGATCCTATCCCTACGAGTCGTCTCGGTGGCGGCCGCGGCTTCACGAGGACAGCGGGACGCTTCCTCTTATTGGATGCCACGGTTCATCCTTTTTCCATGGGCTCCTCGGAGGTGGACGCGGCGGTGGGCACAGCGAGCTCGGTGGCGGGCACGGCGGTAGGCGTGGCGGCAGGCTCGGTAGTTGGTGCGGCGACGGCGGCAGGCTTGGTACGCCTGGACTTCGCCGGGGTTTCCAACGGTTCCGGGCTAGGCGTCGGAACGTAGGGGGGAGACACATCGCGGGACGTAGTCGCAGGCGACGGCTGCTTCTTCTTCTTCTTCTTGGGGGCGGGTACGAGAAGGGCGTCGAGGAGGCGATCCAGCTTCTTGGTCAACTCGGTGACCTGGTGGCGGAGCTGGCGATTCTCTTCGGTGAGCATCCTCACCTGATCCTGGAGAAACTCGGTCAACATGGTGGCGGCGGCAACAGCTGCGACGTTGGTCCAATCGTACTCGGAAAGCATGATTGGATCCATGTCGAAGATTCTTTTAAGAAGTCTTATAAAATACTAAGCTAAAAAAAATTGCTTAAAAAAGCATTTATTTAATAAAAATTCTTTTAAAACAAAGTCTTATAAAAGACTAAAGCTGAAAAAGTGCTTAAAAAAGCATAAATTTAAATGAAATAAATAACGTTATCAAAGAAATTTGGATTGGTTGCTTTTAAAAACACATGGACCAATCAGAAAGCAGCAATATGAACGGCGGCTTGAGTATTGAAATACACACGCACCGCCGACTAAAACACTTGGATCGAATTTGCTTTACAGCATTAAAATCGCAGGAAGAGCTCGACTGTTCGCAACGAGTGCAGGCAGTCAAATAAATGATGTCGTTCTTTAATAACAATTGAGTTTTTTTTATAAACTTTTACACGGACTGCCGACCGATATGATGAAAGTGTAACGAACAAAAATGACAAATTAAAACCACACGTAATGTCACGTAATTTTGTACGAAGTTTCACATCGTTCTTGCAACCGTGAGCAAAGATAAAACTGAATAAACAAATCTCTTAATGATGTTAACACAAATAACTGCTTAAAAATATTACATTACTCGTATCTCAAAACTAAATAAAAATTGTCGGAATTAATAAATCATAATGTAATCTGAATTTATTGTTACAAAAAAATGCGAAATTGGCGCAAACACAGCACACGGATATTTAAACACATAAAAGCATACTAATTGAATACAAAATTCCGAACTAGTTCTACCTGTAAAAATTCTAAGTATCTCGTTTTATTTACTGACACAATTCTCTAAATATTGAGTTTTTTTGTCGTTGAGTATGACCTTATCTTGTTTAAAATGCGTTTAAAAAAAGTTTTAATATGTTTAAGATTTGAAATTTTGATTAAATCACAAGATTTTTGTATACAGTTTATGTATTAAAAAACTGATCACACATTTAGCTACAACTTCACGACAATGGGTGCGAACTGAAAACTGTCACTTCTCAACCGCTGGCATAGTAACGGTAAAAAATGATAAACAATTTGGATGTTACTGAAACGATTATGCATAATTACAAATTTTACAGTACTACAATTACGTAATTATCGCAACATTACTGTGTCACATCAAAATTCAAATAATTACAAATTTTAATTACGTTTACAATTTTGTAATATAAAAACGGTTGATATTATAAAAAACTATACAACTAATATCATTTATTTTTTTTATTAGAATGTCTAGGAATTAAAAATGCAATCAAAAGTTTAAAGAAACGACATTGTAATTAAATTAACTAACGGTACTCTATCACTGTATGCTATATGGAGTGGACACCCTGAATTTGTTACGGTTGAAGGTGAATTGAACGTTCTTTTCTAAACAATTGTAGTTTTTTTAGTAATCTCGTTGTTCTACTTTCTTACGTAAAATAGAAATATCGTAGTTTCTCAGATTGACATTTTTTCAGTAGGACTATTTTGTTGTAATTTATCTATTGCTGTAAATTTTAAAATTCATTTTTTTTATCATTATTTATTAATAATGATTTGCAACGCTTTAACCTTCTTCTGTCACATAAGTTTACCAATAATTGCGAGGCTTAGAGAAGACGCGATATTTTACACAAATTTAATCATCATGAATAAAAAACGTAGTTGTATCAGTACGACGCACGTTAAATGTAGTAAAAAAATGAAATGCAAGTGAACACTGACACAACAATATATGATATTTATGATAACATGCACATCCGCTACAAATTAGCCGAAGAAATTCGACAACGTTTAATTATAAAAACAATAAGGGAACTCACAGTTGATACTTGTGTCGACTAGATTTAGATTGGCTCGTAATCATACATGTCTAAAAGCTGAAACAGAATCTAAAGGACGGATATCACAAATAAATATTTTAAACACTAACGTGTTCTTGAGATAAGACAGGAAAAAACGTAGTAATTTTCCCATTCTTAAATTTCTACTCACGAACACGACAGCCAAAAAACACAGAAAAGTAGAAAGATGTAACAAGAGGTTAATCAACGTGGTGCACTGCGTGCAACAATTATCAAAAAAATTACTTTCATAACCACACACAAAATTGTTACTCATTAAATGATAGCCTGGGATAATTACGAAGGAAACTTTTGATAGATTTTTCTTAAATGCTCATAATGTTCTTTTTTATTATTATGTTTAGCTGAATTATTTAAGTTTTTATGATAATCTTTCCATGCGGATTAGTGGTACAATACATAACTACAAAATGGCTAGATTATTTAGAAACATTATTGAATGAATGCATTGATAACGTCAAAACACCAGAAAGATAAATAATTGTCAAAACAATCTTTATAGAAACCCAAGAAACCCCAACTCATATAGATTCTAGAAGTATTGATCCTGATTTACCGGCGATGGTAAAACTCTCGAGCCCAGGCCGTGTTTCAGGTTTCTGTCTGAAGTTTGAGCCGAGCTTTGGAATTGCAATTAGGTTCTGATTTACCGAACGACGATGGTCTAGACGTGCCTTCAGTACCTGAGTCGGATGGAATTACTGTACCTCTAAAAGTAGCAGTCACATAGCAAACTGCGCCCTTCCGTTTGGATCGTACTCAACTAAGTCGACAACCCGCGGACGTTGCACCGCCGTAGAAGAGAGCCTATCAAAAGATTAGCATCAACAAAATTACTAGCACGTTGGGGTACGGTACGTACCTGTTACACAACTTAATTTGCACCAGTTCAAACGTTGACGACAATGGTCCGCAGTCAAAGAAAATCGTGGATGGTATGAAAAAAGTCCGAAAACTCGACTATATAGTGTTAGGACATTATCAACATAACACGCAGCTGTCATATTGCCTCAAATAAAGATAAGTGGTGATCGGCTATCATGGACAATATATCTGTGTATATATCTCTCAATTGCAAACGGTCATCATGCATACTTAGACAGAATTGCGATTTGATACTGTCGTTCTCTGCACTAGTTAAACCGTTGGCGACACTGGTCCGCAGTCAAAGGAAGCACTAATCGTGGACGTTGTAAAAAAAAGTCCAAAGGCTCACACACTAATCGTGAAGGTATTAAAAAGAAATTAAAAAATTGACTCACCTGTTTGGTTAGCTTAAGTCGGAGATGGTCGTAGGTCGAGTTGTTAGTACCCAACTTTGTATCATGATTCAGTGCCTTGCGCCACTTTTTCTTACGAGAAGAAAGAAATCTAAAAGAAAAAAGAGTGTGGGCTAGAGTAAGGAATGCACAAACTCGCAATCCCAATTGTACGTTGAGAATAAAACAATCGAAGGTTATAACAGACTTACTACGATTTATTCTAGACTAGTATTGCATCACAGCGCATAACGTACAATAAAAAAAGAGATAAAATATTACAGCGAAATTTAGGACTAAGTATTTAGTCTTCGGTACACCCCTAATTATTAATACATAAATTATTTACAAGCTAGTGATAACGACACAGTAGCATTTAAATTGAATTAAAATTACAACCAGTTTCATATCCTAAATCGCGGTATAATATTTTTATTGTAGGCAGATGGGCAAGCGATATAAGAAAATTTGGTTTTCCTAAGCCTTCTAAAACCTGTAACGTGAGCAGCGTACTTCCGAATCTTCTTACATAAAATTATAGAATCGTAATAGTTATTTAAATGACATAGAATCGTGGTAGTAATTTAAATGTTATCAAAAAATGCATTAAAAAAAAGTGGGATGTTTCCCAATAACGTCCATCACGTCGTATTTGCTGTTTTTTTAGCCAACGATTAACACTTGCAGTTCTAATGTACTGAGAAATTCCAAATTACTTATAGCAAACCTCAACCAACCCACTAACGTATAAATTTCCAACGTGGCTCGCCCTATTAGAAATTGAAATATAATTTTTTTTGAAATACCGATACACGAAGAATCGCATCTATCGAGAATCGTTTACGATTAATGTGCTAGATCTTTGTTTAAAATGCAAAACAAAAATTAATCTAGAGCGGCTTCTTGGAAGTTTATGTGTTCTGCATTGAGAAAAATTTCTCCTAAAAAACATTGCCTTAAGGTGGAGGTTGATGAATTACAATTTATCCCTTGCCGACTATTGTTTTTAACCTCCTACTAACACAGTTAAAGTAAGTATGGCGTTTAATCACATCCGGAATTCAAGCAGAAGTTGCGATATCTACCCCACGCGACTACGTTTGCAAAAGCGTAAGTACTAAAACGTATTTTAAATCGTTACACGCGTAGTAACTTCTTCTCCATACCATTGGTCAGCAATTTGACCCATAGTAGCAAAACGGTTTTGTAGAGTCAGTTGTCTGAAGTGCTTATGTTGATGTGCTGTGGTACGCTTCTGTTTACCAGTTGGTCTTCTTTGTGTTTCTCTACTCCTTTTTGTTCACATACCCATTGCCATTACAATTAACACGGCGGCGATAATCCAATATCTCAATAGGCAACAATTCTGCCCCTGTCAAAGTTGCTAACATGGTGATAATTTTGATGTCTTCGAACATGATATTACGCTTCATACGATAATTACGATCAACTAAAAAGAGGATCAACGCAAGAACGCATTTATGTAAAATCTCAGTCCTCGTGCAGCAATTAGACTACAGTAGCATATGATCATACGTTTCAGTTTCTTAACGCCACCTTTATAATGTGCAATTGTTTATTTAAATAAAAAGTAAAAGTAATATATTTGCGGTGCAAGTAGATTCTTAGATAATTTGTAAACATATTTGTTCAAAACATTTTTTTGCTTAAATTGCCACGTATCTTTTGTGAACATTTTGCATATTTAGTAGATAAGATAAGCACGTGCATCATCATAGATTTCTTCCGACAAACAATATGTTTGTTAAAAAAAATTGTTATTAAAAATCAGAGTAACCGAATTATTCATATGCCTATTCATAAGTAATCTCGTTTAGAACTAAAACGTAACTAATGCAATTTTAGTTTCATATCATTTAACATTCCTTTTACAATGCGGTTTACTATAATTATCAAACGTGTGGTTTTCAATACATATTATTTTGATAAGTATGTTACACCGCTAACAAAAATGTTGATACTTGAAAAATGATTGACGTTCCCAATTTTACGTGAGACGGTAGACGGAGGTACAATAACTAAAAATATATGTGCTAGTCAACATAAACCGGGTTCTTCATAAAAAAAACTAAGAGAAAAATTTGTTTTCGCAAAAAAATTATTAAAGATAAACAGTTGACATTCTGAGTATAACACTTCTAATGACACTGAGTATATTGCATAAAAGTTTTTACAAAATTTTGCAGGAATTTTTAAGCTGTTTAAATTTAAACTTAAAAAGCATTTCCTTCTTTTGGATGCATAGTTCCGCACGTCTTATTAAACCCCATTTCTACGACCGTTTATAATATTGCGTATTATGCGAGAAGTTAGTGAAGCACACGCGTTACAAGTCTCTTATATCAGATCATTTAGATTATTAGGTCAATTTGTAAATGCTTTATCTTTAATGTAGACCCAAATACAAAAGTCTTAAGGTGTACGATTCGGTGACTTAGGTGACGATATTAAATATTTATTATTGATTTGGTTTTGAGGTCACTACACAAATTGTCGATACAATGAGCGGGAGCACCGTCATGTTGGAGATATGCAAAAAAAATACTTTTGCATAGTGGTCTGCAAAAACAGAAGGTATTGATCTGCTGTAATTCATTTTTTTGTAAAAGTGTAGTCTTAGTCTTAGCTCTTCCACATTATTCCAGTAAAAATATACATATTTATTAAACATACCGTTGTTTCTAAATTTGCTCTTATCTGTATACAAATTTTTTTAACCAAAGGCATAATTCTTACCATTTTGTCTAATTAGTGGCAAAATATAATTTTTTAAGTTGACCGTATTCAGTCGTAAGTGATTAATCAAACTTTCGTGGACGGTAGTGTTTGTTTTTTCACATTTTTTTATCCGATTCTCCAGCAATACCTGTATCTGTTTTAATTTACAAACACGTCTATTTTTCTGACATTTTTGTAATGTATTTTTCGAAACCACAATTTGTCTGTCTGAAGGACGTTTCAACAAATTGCGCATTATTTTTATAAAATATGTGCACTTAACACCCGATGTGTTACCAACCTTTTCTTAGTAGTGGCCCCTCTGCGTAACGGCCACGTCAGCACGGCTAACTACGATGTAGGTGGACGTTGTTGAGGAACCATAATAAGAAAGATGAATAAATACCTAGGCCCTACTCTACGTAATAATACAGATACTCGATTTGGAGAGACTAAGGGTACGTCTGAACCAACTATGAAGCAAACAGGATAGATAAAAAACGAGCAAGAAACACATAACAAATTAGGATGCTTTAAAAGTTACAACTGAAAGTAAAGTATGATCTTCGATTGAATTTTTGACTGTTACATATTAGAACAACATTATTAATATGGCGAATTTAAATATCACACGCCGAAGGCTGAATATATAAAAAAGCTTGAGGTAGTAATCTTCATATAGAAATTTTACAAAATAAGCGTTGGATCATTATCTCCATCGACAGCAAGAAGCAGAAATCTCGCTATTAATAACTATTAAGAACGAGAGTCGTCTTAACTTTAGCAGACACGCTAAAAGAAATTTTACGCCGTATTTAAAAAACTTTACATAATCGCCATAATCTGGACAGAATATTTCTCAATCCCTATACAAAATTGTTGCTAAAAACGTAAAGAAAATAACCAACAATGAGAATTAAATATAAAGAAGAATTACTTACAGTTAGCGGAAAGCGCTTTGATAAAATCCAGCAATCAAAACAAAATTAAAAGTACCAATGGCCGAGTAAAAATTATTTCGTTTGCGCTTTCTCCTTGTAACTGTCAATTTTAATTACGTATTGGCGATAGTGCAGTCGAAAAACCAATGACGGCGTGAATTTTACTTCGTGATTTGTACTATATATAAATGTTGAATTTTAGGATTTTTTGATATTTAGGACTAAATTCTATTTCGATATGCAATGGCGAGTGTTTCTTAGAGCTAAGGTGATTGTTGAACTGTGATAATTAACTGCGGTTGGTACAACATTATACAAATTCTAATTAATAGCTATATAAAACCCATTCATTGATCAAATAAATTAATCATAATTTAGTTAAAAGAAAATGACTGAACCTTACATTTAATATTAATTGCATTTTATTGTGTGATTTGCTATTTTATTTGTCCTTAAAAATTTCTTTTAAAAACTGTTGCTATAAGATACAATCTTTGAAAGTTTAGTTTGAATACATAAATAACAAAGTTTACGAAATAATTAACAATTAACATTAAAAAAAATTAATAATGCAACCTTTCATTTTACGTATTATCGTCGGGTATTGTATAAATTAATCTTTTGAAATGGCACAAAGCATACGCTTTACTGATGCAAGTGTAGTTAATGTTTTAAATACCAAACATATTTTTACATATTTTACAATCAACTTTTATTTGGTATTACACATACTCGTAAATGTAATAAAATTTGTAAAGCATTTCAATATCAGTTCGAAAATGAGGAAGTTATAACATACTGGGTCGGCGAATTTCTAACAAAGAAATTTTGTTTATTATGAAAAATACTAATTTACTTTAATTAGACAGAATCTTAGTATTGTAAGGAGTTGAATGAGAATCAGATTTAATACAATTGTTTATAATAAACTTAATTTTTCTTAATAGCTTTAATTAAATTTATTATAACATAATCTATTGCAATAAAAATGTTTAAATAAATAGTAATATTAATTTAGATTTCTGTGAGTTATTTAATACCTTTTGTTGGTGAGTTTTTAGTTTTACGATTAGGCATTGTGCAACTTTCCGTTTTTGGTATGGTTTTACATATTATCTGTGAGTTTATTGTTAAATTATGTAGATGTTAAAAAATTAACTGCCTGTTTACAGCACTTGGGTTTTATTTAATTATCAGTTATTGTGTTTGTTTATCACGCCTTGTTTCTTCTAGTCTCTGTTAAGTTTTTTTTTTAAACGTTTTTACTTTATGACGATTAATAAACTATCATTTTTAATATGCTTAAGTTAATTGACTAAGTTTGTGCAACAGATTTTAAAAATAATATTTTAGATTTTTTGGTTATACAGATTTTTGATAGCTTGAATAATCCGGATTAATTAGAACTGGTTCAACTCTCATTAGTAAAACATTCGGATTATTAAAGCAATACAGGTTTTTTCTTTTGGTTTTTCTTTTTCGTCAAATACATTTCACGATTTCTCCAAACTATTTCCCACCTACGTCGCTTTGACTTTATGATATCAAATTAAATTTACTCTTGTTACCAACTTTTGCTCTAATTAATCCTATTGGTGACAAGCACGTCAACAAGACTAGCTGAGATATCAGTGGGTGGGCGTGGTTAAAAAGAAACTAGAACTAGAAAAAAAGTTTGGTAAAAACAGAAAAAAGTAGGTCTCTATTCTGCGCACGAACTATGATACAAACTTGGACAAAAACTTGGATTGTTTCTAGTTTTAAAAAAAGGTTGAACGCAATAAATTATCTGTTTCTTTATTCTTTAGTTTTAGTTCATAGAAACTTGGATGTAAACTAAAATACACTTCATCGCAGATAGCTGGATATCAGCTAAATTAATAACATTACTCTCAAAATTTCCGAAAATTGTAAGCTTACATTCATCGACGTGTGTTTTTCAAACTCTGACCTTGACTACGCTTAAAAGTTTAAGGATACTTGATCGGAATATAGTCAACGTACACAACATTTGTTGAAATACGAATAAAACTAAAGGCGGTATAATTTACTCTACTGGAAATAAAGTATAATTACTAATCTTCGTTATACAAAGGACACGTAGCTGAAGGCTGAACAAAAATTAAAAATATAGTATGGTTCAATTAGACTTCAGCTGTAGAAGAAACGCAGTTATGTTAAAGAGAAAGCTTCTAAATTAGTGATGTTTGATTACGATCAAGGTCCGTATTTCCACCTCTATCTTTCTAAACTACCTTTTGCACAATACGATTTAAATAATTGCAACTTTCGTAAAATATAAGAATGTAGATAACGACCCAAATCTTTGCTGCAAAACGTTAAATTTTAGGCAAAAGGATGATGGCGTCGTATCGCCATTTTGTTATATGCAAGCAATTTTTAAGTTTTGCAGTATTTTCCATTCGTAATTCACTTCGCTAAAAACGTAATAGCAAATGACATGTAATTAAGTGAAGTGAAAATTAAAATACTTACAGTTCAAAAATTTCGAACAATTATAGATTACGTGCGGCAAACGCCTCAAAGTGATCGATGAAACACCCTTCCTATCCCCCACCCTGGAATATCGATTTACGTCAGAATAACCAAGCAGCAGTGTCGGCGTGCCAGTGGCGTGGTAAAATTTAATTACGAAAATATGAAACTTTGATACGAATGACAACACCCAAACATAAAATTTAGTATTGAAAAAGAAATTAATAGTACCTTACCTTTTCTTGTTGTAAAGATGGAAAGAAAACCAGATGGTAGTTTAATACATTCAGTTCTCATCATCATCCATCTCAGAAATTTGGAATAATTTGCACATTATACAACCGTGCAATGACAATTTGCCATCAAGATAAATTACCAGAAGAATAATATTACTTTGAGAAATTTTTTATAAGAAATGGTTTTAACAGATAACAAATAAAAAGTATCTTCGACCAATAACTAGTCCTACTGTACCAAATGATTCAACTATAAGCAACAATTTTGCTGTTCTACCTTTTGTTGTCAATATAAGTGAAAAAATTGGAAGAATACTGAAGAAACATTACAGTAAAGTTGCTTATAATACTACCACGAAAATTAAAAATTTTTTGAATCTTGTAAAAAATAAAATTCCACATAACAGCTGTAGAGTGTATCAAGTTCCATGCGCTTGTGGCAAGGTATATATTGGAGAAACTGGTAGAACTATTGAAACTAGACTAAAAGAACACAAAAGACATCTTCGTTTATTTCAACTTTATAAATCTGCCATTGTCGAACATGTGCTAAACACTTTACATGCCATAAACTTCGAAAAACCTATAACGATTGCTAAAACCAAAAACTGGCACTCAAGAAAGATCAGAGAAGCGATTGCAATTATTAAAGTACCCAACAAGTTTAATAGGAACAATGGTTATGAGTTATCTGACACCTGAATACCTGTTTATTCCTGACTTTTACTTTATCCACCAAACACACTATAAGCTACGTCTAGAGTACTAAGATAAGAATATCTTCCGGGTTTGGACCGTGTCACTGTTGTTGTAACCGAAGTTGCCAACGTTTCGCCTTTATGCTTCGTTTCATCATCCTCCTGCACAGAAACGTTCTGTTAATGAATCTTTGGTTCATCGTGCCTTTTTTATTTGCCAACCTGAGAATGTAGATTCGGAACTCCGTCATCTTACTAGAACTTTAGTGAACAATGGTTATGTAAAGCGAGATATTCATAGACTAATTAATCGTCGTCTACATCCACGTATTCGATTACATTTCTACTCCCGAATCCAACCCGAAATTGGCCTAGGTTACAGATCAAATAGGGAAACTTCTTCGTGAGAATGGTATTAAACCCATATTCAACTCGACAGGCGAAATCTCTCAGATTCTTGCTTCTTCCAAAGACAAATTTCCTACACTTTCATCTCAAGGTGTATACCAAATTTCTTGTTCATGTGGTTTAGTCTACATTGGTGAAACCGGTTGTTCCGTCATTACTTGCATTTCAAAACACGATCGTTGTATAAGGAAAAGGTATATTTCCAAGTCTGCGGTTGTTTGATAATGTTTCGTTAATTGCCAAATCTCCATTCTTTTTCAACATGAAATTCCGAGAAAGCATAGAAATCATCAAACACCCCAATAACTTCAATCGCGATCATGGTTTCGAGCTATCCCCTTTTTGGTTCCCGGTCATTAGTCATTTATCGAAAACACGCCTTTTATCAACCGTAACCCAATCAGAGTCGTGCTTAACCGTGACGATCCTTTTCCTTTAAATACGGAGACTATTTCTTCTTAAGTCACTTCTACGGAGTTTAGAATCTGGCTTGGTTCACAAGTTGATTACCTAACTCGGTAGTGGTTCTTTGTTAGATTTTTGTTTTCTTTCTTACCTTTTCAGAGTTTAGATTATGGCTTATTTCACAAATGGATAACCTAACTTTTGATCAGTTCTTAGTTAGATTTCGGTTGTTTGTTTAACTTTTGCGGTTTATCTCACGCCCTGATTTCTAACATTTGTTTTTTCTAGTTACCTTAGTTTTATAATTATCATTTTATTAATTATCATCTGAAGAAGAACGTTGATCACCATCAAAAGCTTGCGAGTTTTTTAATAAATATATTTACCATGCACCCAAAAACTATTTAATTAGTTCGAAACAAAATTTAATCTGAAACGGAAGAGGATAGCAACATATTACTAACTATACTATGCATTTTATGCATACATAGTATATGTAATAAGTTCAAAATTTCATTTTTGTCGATCTCCCAAATATGTTTCTATATGTGGAGCATAGTTTTGGCAATATTCTTGTGTTATAGCTTTAGAACCGTTATGAATTTGTGCATACAGTTATTCTTCATTCGTAGGCTGACTTCTCTTTATGATAGTTTTCCATTGGTTAAAGAGCTCTTCAATGCGGTTTAAAAAAGGACTGTACTGATATAGAAATAGTGGTACATGTTCATAAGCTCTGATGAGTTGTTGAAGTTTATCCGTTCTATGAAATCCGATGTTGCTCATGACAAAATAAGCACCTTGTGTATGATCTTCGACGAAGTGGCCAAAAATGCTCCAAAATGTTTTACATTTTGCATGTCTAGAATGGTGAATAAATATAAACAATTAATACTGCAACAGCAAGCGAATAATCTCTTAATTAGGCTTTCACTTTGTTGGTTTTACTATTTTGCTGTGATCTTCCATAAGATTGGTTTTTATTTGTTTTAGTGGCAATGTGCAGCCTTCATCAAATAAATTACAGATTTCTTCTAATTCTTTTTGAGTAAATTTATTGGCACGATGCCCAACACTTCTTTCCTTCGCCTCGTTTGTTATTTTGTACTTTTTGTAAATTTTTCTTACATTAAATTGTCGTTCTATCTGGGTTAGCGAATTTATTTTCACGTCGCTTATTGGGATTGATAAGTTGGTGTAAGGCGCGTTAGTCTTTAAATAGTAAGAACCGGTGTTTTATTCATTGTTGTGACGATAGACGGTGGTGTAAGGGAAGGGCGTCGAAGATGACGCACCTAAGGATATTATTTACTTTTTTTAGGGTAAACATTAAATGAATCTAAATTTGAATGTCAGGAGTCTGTAGTTAATACTTTTTTGCAGCCACTTGATGGGCTTGTGTTTCAATTTAATATAGTAAACTATATTTTAAGTGACTTATAAAAATTGTTAATTTGCGTCATCTTAGGATAAGATGACGCACTGTGCTTCGTCGCTCATGTCGATCAAATCATCGTCATTGCAGAGAGCTTTCTCGTCCAAATTGCTGTCTTCAGTATCGCTGTGATCTATAATTTTTTTGGATATTTTTTTTTTCATTGTGTCATCATCAAATACTTTTCTAGTAAATTTTTTCTTTGGCTCTTGCAATTTTGCCACTTTTTCCTTTTTTTATCGTCTTTTTTTTCCAAGCTTTCTTTCAAAGGAGTGTTTGTTGATATTTCAGAATGTTGTTTTTATCGACCATATTTTCTTTAACAGGAACAGGAAAAATATGAAAAATACAATCATGTGGACGTTTGTCTGGTAAATTCTGTTTTGGAAGGGGCGACTGCTTGCTTGTTGATGGTCGCGGTGATTCCGACTTGAAGATTTAGTTGTCATTCGCGGAGGAGTTGTCATTTCTTGAGGAGTTCCCTTTGGTATATGTGCCCGTGTCGGAGAAACCACTCTCTCCAATCTGTTGAGATTTTCAGCAAGAAGGAAACTATCTTCTGTGAATTTATTTGGGGTGATTGAAAAAATACCACACACCACGAACCCAGAAACTGCCTTTTCAATATTTGCAACCTGTTCGTATGCCATCTTAAAAATCTCGGCAACATCGTATGGCGTTATTTTATCCTCAAACTCAGAGTTTCTGATTTTAGATTGTAAAAAAGAATTACAATGGCGACCATACGCATTTTTTAAACTAGAGAAAAATGTCACATCCAGGGGTTGCAGTTTGTGAGAAGTATGAGGTGGGATACTAACCTAACAATCCTATTCTCTTTGCAAAATTTATATATGTCAAATGAAATATGGCTAGAGTGATTGTCCAATATAATTAATACGGGATTCTCGGAGCTAGATGAAACATTTTTTTGGAAATGTTTCAGCCATAAAGAAAACACGTACTCATTGCTCCATCCATTATCTCTACATGTGTAAATTGCACCGTTTTGTCCATTCTTCTGAAGCTGCGGGCTCATTAGGTTCCTAGGGAAAACAAACAATGGTGGTATATAATTTCCAGATGCACTAAACGCGATAATCACTGTAATGTTTTTTCCACGTTTCCACGAGGAAATAACCCCAAACTGCTTCACTCCTTTAGGTCCAAGTCTTTTACACGATTCTTTAGGAACCGTACATATACCGGTTTCATCTACATTGTAGATGCGGTTTGGGAGAAACTTATACTTTTCCTGCACTTTTTTCAAGTTTTCAAAATAACGGTCCACTTCGGTTTTATTGAACGCGGTTATCCGATTTATACTGGTCGCTTCGGGTTTCCTTAAAGAAATTTGAGGATTCCTTTTTATAAAACCTTGGTACCAGTCCTTTCCCGCCATTCCTTTTTCTTTGTTGAAATTATGTTTAATTTGATTCTGTTCGGCATACTTGAATACCATCGTTCTTAATTCTATGCAGGTGATGCCAAAAAATAAATTTACCGAATTCAGAACATGGCTCACAATCTCCTGTTCCTGAACTGACGAAAACAATGGAGCTCTACCAAGCGACTCAGATTTGCATTCTTTTGTTAAATTTTTCACTTTAAGTTTTCGCCTCAACGTAGCTTCATGAATTCCAAATGCCTTCGCCACTTCCCGAATTTTACGGCTATCATTCAGAATTGCATTTAAGGCTTGGTCAAGAGCTGCCCGCAGAAAACGACCCTCTTTGAGTTTTTCTAATATATTTCCCTATTTCTACAAAAAAATGTACAATAAGCACTATAAATGATACTTATTTGCATGTGTTGTGTTTGTTAAGATAAGAAACTAAAAGGAGCAAGATGACGCACGCTAACGGCAACTTGCGTCAACTTAGCCGACTAAGCACAACTGAATTAAAATTCTCTTTAAAATGGTTTAGCATCAAATATTTCACCAATAAACCCACGCTAAGAAAAATTCTAGTTTTTGCAAAACTATTGACAGCGTTATTTATACTACCTAATTTTTCACTTAATAAGCCGTCACCGTTTGTCCTGGATTTTGCTTTAACCAGTTTCTTATGGCTGGTTCTTATGCGTACAGTAAGATGGTGTAGACAAAATTATTAATCCGTTTTGCTGTATTTTATGAAACGTTTCAACTAGGTGAGGAAAAGAAAGCTCGTTTTTGTAAGAGCATCATCAATCAACTTCCGTTTAAATTTTTTGCGTGCAAATATTAAAGCAGGTAGAACGAAAAATTCCAAAAGATTAATGCAACATACTGCTTTTATATAGGTACTACGTTTGCCACTTATTTTCTACCCTTTGTGGAAAATATTTTTTGGGGAGCTTAAACTATTAACACAGCCGTCTTGTCAATACAAAAAAATTCTCTGGTGTAAATTTAAAATTGTTGATGGTATCTTCTAATATAATAACGAAGGCTTCTACGGCGGGAGTCTATACTAAGATGAAAACGTCTTCCAGATTTAGGCCGTGTCATTGTTGTAACCGAAATTGGCAACATTTTGCCTACTTTTGTAAGGGGCTTCGGCGTGAGAGATAAATTAAGGAACTCAAACAAGCAACCGAAACCTAACTAAAAACATCTAAAGAGTTAAGTAATCAGCTTGTGAACCAAACCAGATTCTAAACTCTAAAAAGGAAAAAACAAAAACGATAAATTTAAAAAAACAACAACA
The DNA here is from genome assembly GCA_035610365.1 of Aquatica leii. Taxonomy (NCBI): domain Eukaryota; kingdom Metazoa; phylum Arthropoda; class Insecta; order Coleoptera; family Lampyridae; genus Aquatica; species Aquatica leii. The sequence goes on along the minus strand of CM069436.1, from coordinate 93,450,831 downwards.
ATCTAACAAAGAACCACTACAGAGTTAGCGTAACGTCACTTACATAATATAATTCGTCGGAAGCACCTTATTTTATTTTCCTTTTATTTTTTAATTACGACTGACTCACTTATTCTATTTATACGTAACGAAATTGACAACGCTGCTCACTCATCACTATTGCACACAACTGTTTATTGTACTCGTGGTTGCACTTTTCCAATTGCTGTTATTTATTCTATATTAGGTAATCAACTTGTGAACCAAACCAGATTCTAAACTTTATAGAAGTGACTAAGAAGAAATACTCTTTGTATATAAAGAAGTATTGTCGCGGTTAGTTAAGCGCGACTCTGTTTAGGTTACGGTTGAAAAGGGGCGTGTTTGGCATAAATCAGTAATAACCAGGAACCAAAGAGGGGATAGCTCAAAACCATGATCATGATTAAAGTTATTGAAGAGTTTGATGATTTCTAGGTTCTCTCGCATTTTCATATTGAAAGTGAATAGAGATTTTGCAATTACCGAAGCGTTACCAAAATCTATCTTGTGACTTGTAGTAAAATGATATTCAGCAACCGCAGACTTAAAAAATGTTTAGTGGTTTGTTAAAAACCTAGGCTCTTGTTGCAGACGTTACTTCCAGTACTTTTAAAGAAAAAGAAGTATTTAAACTGTGTCGAAAGGAATAAGCATCTGCATATACTTGGAAAAACATCGTATTGACAGATCGAATCTAGTTTCGCGGTTTTTAATAAAACCGACTTTTTATCTAAACGAGCGGTAAAGACTTCTGACGGCTGGACTAATAACTTGATTGGTACCAATAAAACAAAACAAGTGATAAAAATCGTTAATTTTAGTCTAAATTAGATTAGTGTTATCTAAAGCTGCAAACATAAACGAGAAACGTTTTTAATTAAAAACATTAAAAATAATTAAATCTTTATCACTTGAAGATTCTCACAAGAATTTATTCTTGCACATTTTCCTTTTTGAATTTATTAAACAACTTCCTTTAAAACCGGTAAATACCAAGTATCGATAAAACAGAATATCAAGTAACGAAATACACTATTAAAGTTTATAAATGGACTTGAATTATCATTACAGAATAAAAAGTGATGTAGCAATGCAATCAATATCGATTTACTGTTAATTCCTTTTAATACATATATAGATTATTCGTTGAAGTTATTGCTTGCTATTGTAGAACCGGAATAACTGTATGGACACGTAACATTCATTTATGATTAGTGTTTTTGATTTCATACTCAGATTTCTAATAAGAAAACCTTTGCATCAGCTAAGTTTTAGGACTAAATTTGTTTTATCCCATTTTTTCAACATTTTACAATCAGAAATAGCATGCTACGGTGTGTCAATTTTTTTCTTCAGTAACTACAGTTTTCTTCTTTCTTTTTTTTATCGTCTTGAGTCTTAACTCAATTTTTGTTAGCTTTCCAAATACAATCTTTATTATGGATGCATTGTTGGCAACACCACAACACGGTTGGTTTTAGGAACCTACCATGCTAGAGGCCTTTTTTGTCTTCTGATGCAATCCGTTTCCTTTACTGTAGAGGATAGTTCGGTAACTACATGACCTAACACAGAGATGGGGCGAATTCGGAGAGATCCTCTTTACCATTCTACAGAGTTATATTTTACTAGGTTAAATATGACAATACAGAGCGTTCTGTCAATATAGATGTCTAGGATACTGTCAAGCTGTCCTTAATATGTCATTTTATTTTTTTGTTATACTACAATTTTGTAATAAGGTAATTCAGTGTAGTGTCAAACGTATGACAAAGAATGCCAGTACGTTGGGTTATTTTATTACTAAATTGTATAGAAAAAAAAATTGTAAAGTAAAGGCAGTTTGATAGCATCCTGGACATCTCTATTACTCTGTTTACCGTAACGTATAGTAGCCGGTAGCTTAACGCGTCGAAAAGTGAGACGTGGGCGGTCCTTGGTGTGTTGCTTATAACAGAATTAAAAAAGCGTCAAAACAGTAAAAATGTCCATTACAGATCTTGTTTACATCCGTCGAACACCGAAGGTAAACACATCGCAAAACGCAATTATAAAAACGAATAGTAAGAAAGTGGTTAAAAACGTATAGAATTAAGCAAATAGATTAATTAAGGGTTCGTCAACAAATATCACTGTTAATAATAATGATTTAGGCAACACCTTATACATATAAGCAAATTAATTTGCTTAACATTACATTGAAAATAATCAATCAATAATCCGTGCATGTCTTATTAGTTCGTCATAAGAATTTTCTGAAATAACAGAACATATGTAGGTATCCAAAGTTGCTAAGATAACAGAGAAAAATAAAATCGTAAAATAAAAATACATTCTTACCCCAGCAAACTTACAAAATCACCGTGAATTATTTAAGACACTTAAGATGTGGAGACCCCTGGGCACTACATTAAGACACACATGTAATTTCTTTAACGTACAAAACCAAAGTGTCTTTATTGTGAGATTTGTAAGGCCAACCAAAATCAACACAAAGTTGCATTCAACACTATCAAAATCTGCGTTTTTGTTTTCAATAGTCAAAAACTATAAGCAAGTTAGCACACATACTGGGTATCTTAAATGATAGCGTGTACCAAGTTTTAACCGAAAAATTGGAAATGAAAAAAACACTTGGCGCTTTGGGTGGCCCTGTTGCTCACACCGAAAATAAAAATGAATCATTTGAGTGTCTTTTGTAACATTTTGGCACGTTTATGCTGCAATGCGAAAAACTTTTTGCGCTGTTTCATAACCGTCAATAAACCCTAAAGCTACATTCTTAAAACCAAAGAATCGTTAAAACAATGAACACACAAAGGTTTTCCGCTACCGAAAAATGCAATAACAGTTTTGTCAGCAGGATAAAATATGCAAACTGTGTTTTGGAATTTTGACAGAATTATTTTGGTTGACTTAGAACAATAAATAGCCAGTATTATGTTAATTTTTTGCGACAAAATCAAAGAGAAACGACCTCATTTCTTTCTGCGATTGCAATGGTCAAAATTGATTAATTGAGATTTGATTTCTCAAATTTATTCCGCAGAAATTATTATCTGCTTCTAAACCTAAAGAAATGGCTCGACAGTAAAAGATTTTGGTTTAATTTTGAGGTGACTTTTGCTGTAAATAGTTATTTCGAGGACTTGGATTCATTGACCTACAATAATGGCATTAGTAATTTAGAATATCGTTGGAATAAATGCGTTGAGCGAGCAGAACATTACAGTTACGTGCAAAAGTATTGGATAGGCTACAGTACTGCAGGTTTTATGGTGATTTAGCATAAGAAAAAGACCAACTGGTCAACCGAGGCGTACCACAGAGCGTCAAGATAGGCGCTTCAGAGAACTGACTCTACGAGAACGTTTTGCTACCACTCGAGAAATCGCTGGCCAATAGTTTGAAGAAGAAGGTAGATCTATAACTATGCGTATACTATATAGCCGCATTCGAGGTTTTTTCATACCGTCCACGATTAGTGCTTTCTTTGACTGCGGACCACTGTCGTCAATGTTTGAACTGGTGCAAAGAACAACAGCATTGGTTTGCTGTTAAGAGGCTATTGTCTATGGTAGCCGATCACCACTTGTTTTTATTCGCGTTATGTTGATGATGTTCTACAAACCACTTTACTACTTTATCTAGATGGCCGTCCACACGTCCTTTTTCAGCAAGACAATGCATGTCTCTATATTGCTCGTTGAGCTATGGACTTCTTCTAAGAAGCAAGCGTTAGTATTTTACCGTGGGCACCTCGTTCAACGGATTTAAATCCCATCGAACATGTGTGGGATGTGACGGGAGGAGACTGTTCACATAAAGTTTAGGTTGCTTGGAACGAGATACCACAAACAGACATTGACTATCTTATTTTGTCGACCGACGCCTAGACGTGTATAGGAGGATACTCAGCTACGGAGTCGGATTACATGTTAATAAAATTTCTTAATTCATCGTAAAGTGTGTGCGGTCTATGGCCCAGACATGAGTGAAGGTGTAGTCCGTCAGCCGGTTTAAAAATGGAAGAACAAACGTTCACGATGAGGACAGGACTGGTAGACCATTTCTTGTGACTGATGACTTGGTGAGCAGAGTGAACAAAAAAATTCGTGAGAACCGGCGCTTAACAATCTCTCAGCTTTCCGATAATTTTCCTGAAATTTCTCGGAGCCTTGTACACGAGATAGTGACTGAAAAACTAGGCTACCACAAGTTTTGTGCTCGTTGGATACCGAAAGTGCTCACCGACGACCACAAAATGAACAGGATGAGCTCTGCCATAGACTTTCTTTCTCGGTATGACGTTGAAGGAGAAGAATTTCTGAACAGAATCGTTACCGGAGATGAGACTTGGGTAGCCTATGTGAATGCTGAGACTAAACAGCATTGAATGCAATGGGGGCATACTGCTTCTCCAAGCAAGCCAAAGAAAGCCCGCCAAACTTTTTCAGCGAGAAAATTGATGGCTACAGTTTTTTGGGATGCTAAGAGAATCTTACTCGTTGATTTTATGGAGCATGGTACGACTATCACATCTGCAGTTTATTGCGAAACGTTAAAACGACTAAGAAGAGCAATTCAAAACAAGCATCGTGGACTTTTGACATAGGGCGTTATGTTTGTTCATGACAACGCTCCCCCTCACACAGTCCAAAGAACAAGTGAACTTTTGGCCAAATTCAAATGGGACGTTTTTACTTTACACCTAGTGATTTTCACCTGTTTCCGTACATCACAGAGGTTTGAGAGTGACGAAGCGCTTCAAAACGCCGTAACGGGTTGGCTACGTTCCCAGGCGGCAGAATTTTTTGCAGGCGGCATTTCAAAGACTGTTAGAAGATATAAGTGCCTGAATTTGTTTTGCGATTATATAGAAAAGTAGAGAAAAGCTGTATTTTTAAGATGTATATAATAAAATTTTTGTACCTCAACTGGTTTAATTTTTAGTTCAAAACGGAGGTTACTTTGTGGAAGATCCTCGTATATAAGGGTGGCACACAAATTAACATTGTTACCAACTTTTTTCCTAGTGTGTCCTGATGGTAACAACTACATCGCCACGGGTAGGTAAGGTATCGGTGAGTGGACGTGGTTGAGTACACTATAATCAAATGTTAAAAAAAACGGGCACCACTCTGCTGTAACGATAGAATCGTTAGCTCGGAAAGGCCAAAATTTGTTGTCTACGAAATTAGGAGAAAAGAAAACAACTATCAACGAGCGAACGTAACATATTGGTTATGTATTTTCCAATCGATAACAAATTACTACTATTTATGTTTATGTATTACTTTATGACTGAAAAAAGTAGCTGAAGGCTTAAGACAAGTAATAGAGCATAATTAATTCATCTGAGGGCTTAGTAAATAAAAATGTAGATAATTACCTAACACAGTTGCACTTCGAGTGTAACACTTGAGGTCAACAATCTCACGTTAATTATAGCGGGCTCAATCGGTCTACAAGGTATGAGACACCATTACAAGGTTTTCACGCTTAGCTTGGTTTGAACAATCTAAGGTAGTATTTGTAACGGATTTTGTCAATTTCGTTACAGGTTAAGTTTGCCTGTAAAACGTAACATAAATGGATGTTGTGGTGACTTACTTTGGCAGTGCTTAATGAAACGCAAATTTTGTATATATTTTAGTTAGTTTTTTTAGTTTCTTTCAGAATTGAAGTTGGTGTTTTGGGAATTCGACGAGGGTCATCACTTGTGAATAGGCCGCATGATATCGTTGTTCATTTTTATGTGTTTTTACATTTAAATGGTGTTACTTTATAAAACGTCTTCTTGATTATGGTTTTCAAGTGTAGTAAGCACTCACTTACATAAAAAGACCGTTAAAAATTGGTGACCCCGACGTGATGTAAGTGAAAAAAAAAGACTAAAAGTTTGTGAAGCACGTGGTTTGAAAAACTCAAAATTCGGTTGTAGTGTATGTTCACCGGTATTAACTCAGGCAAACATGACAGAAGAACAAATGCCGGAACGCAACGACGGGATTTGTAGAGTTTTGTTGAAAGTACCGGAATTTTGGAAAGAGCAACCCCAGTTTTGGTTTTATCGGTTAGATGCCCAATTCAGAAGCGCTGGTATCACGCAAGATACGACGAAATTTGACTATACAGTAGCTTCGCTAAACTGCGACACAATCGCAGAGGTCTATGACTTAATTTCAAATCCACCGACTACCGGAAAATTTGACGCCTTGAAACAAAGGCTCATCTAATCGTTTTCTGACTCCGAGTCAAAGAAAATCCAAAAACTTCTCAGTGGAATGACGTTGGAAGGTGATAAGCCTTCGCAACTTCTTCGCAAGATGCAGATGCTGAATAAGAACCAAATACAGGCTGGCATTCTCAAGACCCTATGGTTAGACCACTTACCGACAAGTATTCGTGCTGTGCTTACCGTGAGCAAGGAAGACCTGAGTATCTTGGCTAATATGGACAACAGAATTTATGAAACCGTCCACCATGTGAGTGTGGTATCGACAAGTAAACCGAAGATGAAAGACAAAATGAAGCCTTTGTGTGTGCAGATAGAAGCTCTCACGAAGGAAGTGCAAGACTTCAAACAAGAGAGGACTGCAAGAAGCCGCAACAGAAGCCAGTCGAGGGCAAGATCTAAGTCGAGAAACCTAAGTTATTGCTGGTATCACTGCTGATTTGGCGAAAGGTCAATAAAATGTACCCAGCCCTGCAGTTTCCAGCAAAAGCAGGAAAACTAATGAGGGGGAAGACAGTTGCGACAATCGGACCCCGAAAGCAATCATGTCGCTTGTTTGTATTAGACCATAATTTAAAAATTAAGTTTTTAATTGATACCGGAGCGGACGTAAGTCTTCTACTGCACCATACATTCAAGGGACGAATAAACAATAACCTAACTCTGTACACTACCGATGGTTCTCCGATTCCAACATATAGCTTAGAAACATCTTTATCCAGATACCAACCCATACTGGGCTATTGTAAACATGTTTCCAAACCTGTTACGACCAATACCACGGTTGGTGGAAAATCAATGCAGCGTGTACCACCACATTGAGACGAAAGGACAGCCAGTGTTTGCGGGACCGAGAAGACTCTCTCCAGAGAAATTAGCCGCAGTAAAAAAAGAATTTAATTTCCTTCTCGAAAATGGCATTGTTCGACCGTCCTCATCATGTTGGTCGAGCCCTTTACACATGGTACAAAAATACGACAAAAGTTGGCGTCCATGTGGAGATTATCGTAAACTGAATGGGATCACAAAGCCTGATAGATATCCAATTCCTCATATTCAGGATTTCTCACAAAACCTAAAGGGCAAGAGCGTGTTTACAAAAAATTGACTTGACAAAAACGTTCCATCAAATACCCATCCGTCCAGAAGATGTACCTAAAACAGTTGTAACGACATCTTTTGGGCTATACGAGTATGTCAAAATGCCATTCGGTTTGCGAAACGCGGCACAGACATTACAAAGATTCCTCGATCAAATCTGTCGAGATTTCACCTTTGCGTACGTTTATGTGGACGATATATTGAACGCATCTGATTTAGAAGAGAAACACAAAAAGCATGTTAAAGCAGTCCTACAGAGGTTAAACGAATACGGAATTGTGATAAATGTTAGCAAGTGCGTATTCGGTGGTAGTGAGGTGGAGTTTCTGGGCGTGTTAGTAATGGCAAAAGGTATCAAACCAGTACCCGAGAAAGTCCCTGCAATCCTAAAGTTTCCCTTACCATGCACTATTAAGCAATTTAGAAGATTCCTGGGAATGGTGAACTTCTACCGCAGATGGATACTAAAGGCAGCTAAATTACAGGAGCCACTGACAAACTTATTAGCCAATTGCACCAGCAAAAACCAAATCATCGAGTGGAACGATTCGGCAACTAAAGCTTTCGACGAAGTTAAAGAAGCACTTGCCGCTCCTACAGAATTAGTGTACCCACAGGCAGATGCCCACCTTAGTCTATACACAGATGCATCTGATTCTGCAATTGGAGCAGTACTTCAACAGCACACAGTAGCAGGAGTGCAACCAATATCCTTCTTTTCAAGAAAGTTAATTGCAACCGAACGTAAGTACAGCACTTACGATAGGAAACTACTAGCAGTTTATTTAAGTTTTCGTCACTTTCAACATTTCTTAGAAGGAAAATAATTCACAGTATTTACGGATCACAAACCTCTTACTTACATTTTCAAACAAAAGCATGATAAACTATCACCAAGGCAAGAAAGGCAGTTGGGTTTCATTAGCCAATTTTCAACAACCCTTGTTCACATAAAAAGAAAGGATCACGTTGTAGCAGACTCTCTTTCAAGATTTAATGTTAACATCGTCAGCAACGAAATGGACTACATGCAAATCGCAGAGGAGCAAGAAATGGATGAAGAATTCCAGGAACTGTTACAAAATCCTAACCACAGCCTTAACATTCAAAAAGTAAAAATACCGAACTGTGAGTCATTAATTTATTGCGACTTAAACAATAATGTAGTCCGGCCTTACATTCCAAGGAAATTCCGAAAGGCCACTTTGCTAAAAATACACAATTTAGCTCACCCTAGGGTTAAAGCAACCCGAAAGTTAATATTGGACAGGTTTGTTTGGCCAGGAGCTAACGGAGACATCTTAAAGTGGACGAAAGAGTGTATTGCATGCCAAAAAACAAAAGTTAACCGCCATACCAAGACGGCAATACAGGCAATACGAACTTCCGATCATAGGTTTGCGCACATACATGTTGATTTAGTGGGGCCATTGCCACCATCTCGGGATCACAGGTATTTGCTAACCATCATCGACCGCTACACCAGATGGCCCGAGGCAATTCCCGTTAAAAAAGTAACAGCAGCTACCATAGCAGAAAACCTGTATACACACTGGATATCAAGATTTGGAATCCCTCATAAGATCACAACAGACCGCGGTAGGCAATTTAAAAGCGACCTATTTAGAAGTCTAACAAGATTATTAGGAATCCATCACATAAAAACAACCGCGTATCATCCCCAAGCGAATGGAGCTGTGGAAAGATTTGGCCGTAGTAAAAACTGCAATAATGTGTGTAAATAATGTGCGATGGACAGATGTGCTACCAACAGTGTTTAAGGAATTCGTATAAGGAAGATCTAAATTGTACAGCAGCAGAACTGGTGTACGGAACAGCTGTACGATTACCGGGAGAATTACTCCATGCATCAACAAATGAAACACACCAAACTGAATTTGCCCAACAGCTTAGTAGAGTAATGTCGGAGATTAGACCAGTACCCGCAAGTAACCATGCGACACAAAAGGTTCTTGTCCACCCGGACTTAAACGTTGCAACACCTGTGTTTGTTCGAATAGATAAAGTTCGACCACCATTAACTGCACTCTACGACGGCCCATATGAAGTTGTTCGAAGATATGAAAAATTCTTCGTTCTAAAAATAAAGGGTTACGAAGAAAGAATATCACTAGATTGCTTGAAACCAGAATTTTTACCGCAAGAAACACAGGTCAGGGAAGAGCATTCGTATTCGAAACCAATTCAAATGAAGAGCACAAGAGGCATCCAGTAACCTAAAAAAATTCGTTCGTTTTACCAACTCTCTGGAAGGGGAGTAATGTGGTGACTTACTTTGGCAGTGCTCAATGAAACGCAAACTTTGTATATATTTTAGTTAGTTTCTTAGTTTCTTTCAGAATTGAAGTTGGTGTTTTGGGAATTCGACGAGGGTCATCACTTGTGAACAGGCCGCATGATATCGTTGTTTATTTTTATGTGTTTTTATATTTAAATGGTGTTACTTTATAAAACGTCTTCTTAATTATGATTTTCAAGTGTAGTAAGCACCCACTTACATAAAAAGACCGCTAAAATGTCTATTAGCTGAGTGGAGATAGGGGCAAGTTATACGTGATATAACTAAAATTAAAATAAGTTTAAAAAAGGTAAACGCGTGAAAGTAATTAACATACCTGAACTCGGCGTTGATAAGTCTAAACCTCCTTGATCATTTTGCAATTTTCTTGTACAGAAAATTATACCAACAATTGGGATTGGCGTTCAGATTGTTATACAAACGAAATCAAAACGATCTAAGTTTTGCACAAACAAAAATTTATCACACGGAGATGTAGAAAAGTACTTTATTTCCTACATGTGTACGTTACGGAAAATGTTTTAATTATAGGTGCATTTATTGTCTAAATTTAAATCATGTTAAACATTTAGATACGTCTAACGTAACAGTCGCTGAGAGAAAAAAAGCATAGCAATTGTTTTAACACAGTAAGCATATTTTGGGACTGTGAACATATGCAGTGAATCCGCACACGTGATGATACTACAGATTATATAGTTTGATTGAATTGTTTTGGACAACAACAATCGACATATACGATTATGTAAAAGAGCCGACCAGTTCCTTACAAAACCATAAATAACAATAAAGATCCACAAACAACTTAACTAACATCTTAATGTTTAAACCATAATAACTTAAACAATAAATTGTTTATATAATATGGTTTCGCAGAAACTATGAGATACATACAAAAAAATTAGGAATTGATAAAAATTCTCACGACTACAAAATAAATGTCACATGAACAAAGATCAGTGATATAGTGGCAAGCTTAAACGGTGGGTGTCTCGTTGTCCCGGAATGCAGAGACAACTTTCCAAAATAGGCTTACGCTTATAACCGGTTGAACAATATCCCGATATCCAGAGAATTGATTCGCCGGTTCGTGGCCCATTTTTATTATGGCACATCGTTATGCCTAAATTAATTATGAATCGTTTGGCAGATCATTATGGTTCGCCGACTTCTATGTTTTTAATTATATAATTAGTGACTTATCTTAGAATAATCGTTTAGAATTATTTACGCTCAATTTAAGTTTCACGCGCAGATATCAATCTGTAATTTTACTTAATCTATTTAAATCTACTAATCTCATTAATTTGTGTTTGCTTATTGCATTTATAATGAGATAATTTCTTGCGATCAAGTTGCCTGAAATACGAGCGCAACGCGCCACGCCCCGTCTCGGGAGTTTCGAATTTTTATTTAATTTCGCCGTAATGATTATTTACACTTTAACGATAGAGACTTATGGCTTATTTATCGCCATCTTAAATTAGATGAAAGACCTTTAGGGCTTCAATTCCTGATAGAGATGACGTTATGTTTTATCTCAAAACAGAAATCGTTTATGTTTTATGTTAGTTATTATTTCTATGTCTTTTTAAGATGCAATTTAGATTCTTAACTGTACACACTGATGATAAAAAAACGTTTCAAACGAAACGTACTATAAGTTGTCTAATTTTTATCTCTATTTTTGGTTTGTTTCAATTAACTGCAAACGGATTTGTCAAGTCAATTCTCCTTTCTTTTCGTATGTAGGAAACCTACTCTTTGATAATTGGTCCTAAGACAATGTAATAGATCTAAAGGCATAAACTTTCTATTATTTTCGTTTTTTATTTTTATAAGACAAAAAATAATCCCAGAAAACAAAGATAGGGGTACAAACAATTATACATGAAATGTACACTCAGCAAAAGAAAAAACGGGATGAGAGAGACTGGATAACTGAATAGTGTTAGCTACAGTTTCTCTCCAGGCTTCAGTGCGATGAAAACACGTAGTTAAAAACAGTGCTAGTAGGCAGCTGGTTACGACACATGTGTACTCACTTCGAGATCATGGTATCAACTTTTGCCAGACTTCTTCAGTCCTAAGAAGTCTTCTTCTTTCTGTGTCTCGGAGGACAGACCCACAAGTTCTCCTCTAAAGCTGATCTATCTTGGATAGGCAAAGATCGTGTGCTCTGGGTGGTCTACGGCCCCGTAGTATTTACATTCAGAACCCATCTTTTTTTGGATGTCGTTCAGGTATGTGGCAAAACAACCGTGTTCCGTAACGACCTGATCATTCAGGTTACCATGTTCTCTTTTGATCCAGGTCTCAACATATTTGATGAGTTTATGGATCCACCTACTCTTTTGGCTGGTCTGCCATCTACTTTGGCCATGGTCTCGCACCTGGTTTGGCAAAACGGTTTATTATACACTTCCAGAGTATAGTAATTGGACCACTTTAATGGCTACTGTTCTATACGCCGAGATTATGCGTATGCAGACTTTCTTTGTACCCTGTTTATTACACTCCGGTACTCGCTCATCCTCATCGTTCCTGCTCACACCGGGGCCGCGTATCGAATCGTGGAAGTGACATCCGTCGACACCAGCTTTCAACATTGACGAACCTTTCGTGTTCGGTATGAGAGTTTTATGGCCGACGCCGTTTTTGTGGCTTTGGCTGCGGCCATTTCTACGTGATGACCATAGTTAATGTATTTGTCTATGTGGAACCTGAGGTTTTGTAGCCTGAATTTGACAGCACCTATTTTCTTTCTACCGGAGAAAATAATGGATTCTGTTTTTTGGGAACCAATTGTCAAGCGTGTAGAGCATAGTTCGTCTTTACCACGACTTCCCTACCACTGGTTAGTAAAGCGATGTCATCTGCAAACGCCACTACATAGGCCTTCTCCCTTAGCTTAAAGTCAAGTGTTTTGTCGAATGTGATGTTCTACATAGTCGGCCCTAGCACCGAGCTCTGAGAGACTTCATCTGAATTTTCTTAGTGGCTTCTTCACACCGAAGTATCAATTTACTGTTTTTAAAGCAACTACTTATGAGGTTTACTATGTGTTCTTTGATTCCTTTGGTTACAAGCGTGTCTGTGATAACATTTTGGACGTCCAGAGCATAGTTTTTTGTCCGTTGTTGATATGTATCTTGTAAAACTGTACTGTTTATCGGTCAGGCCACTTAGTTCGGGCGATGTTGCCTAGCATTCATACAGTTTGGCTGTGATGTTCACCAGGCACAGCGGTCTGTAGGACCCTGGGTCGCTGTGGTAACGGAAGAAGTTTTCTTTGTCTAGTAGCACCAGATTGGCTCATTTTGTTTTCTTCCGGAAAGTATTGCCGTAGAAAGAGTGTCAAGTTATCGGAGTATCTTCTGGCAACCACCACAATTGCTTGCTTTCGGAGGTGTGCAATAGAATTTGTGCGCTTTGTTTTTGTTTATATTTTTCACCGCCTCGACGATTTTGTTTACGCTGAATGGAAGTGGCGGGGGAGTATCTACTGAAGGTTTAACCATTTCTGGCTTACATGGGAATCAATTCCTAGCCAATTCTTCTATGGTTTCCAATTTGACCTTAGATTTAAGTCGACTAAGCTCGAGCTTCTTTGTTGCTATTTGGTACCATTTAGCCATATGGTTCACTCTTTATGCCTTTACATAGTTCCGTCAAAGTCCGATCTTTCGGCGTCAGGATCGCTTTTCTAAATTCACTTCTCTTCTTCCTGTACTGCTGTGTGACATGTGAGAGTTTTGTATTTTGCCCTTTGTTTTCCTTAGTCACAGTACGCTTCAGTCGCTAGCACTCTTTTCTAAGTTTGGCCTGTTCTTCGCTCCACCAGTGCTAGTACTGTAATTTTTTCTCGCCTTGGGCATGCTGACGTCGCAGGCTTTTTTCATAAATATGTGCATGTCTTCTAGAATATTTTTTTTTATAATCGTGTGTTATCTGACCAACGAGTTCAAGTAATTTTTCTTTGTTTAGTTTATGTGTTGTTCATCATAGTTGGTTTTTGCCATTGGCCGAGGGAAAGATTACCGCTTATTTGGGATTAAATGTAATTGTCTGTAGTTAGTCTCTTTTTTAAGCGGAACCGATAATTGCTTAGAGATTCTTCGTCTATGACCTCCACTACTCTAAGAACTAGCAATTTATCGCTTATAGTGAGATCTACTATAAACTTTTTGCAGTTGATGACAAACTTTGGTTTACAACTTTTATTGATCAGCACTAACCCACACTCACTCATTCGAATAGCACCCGACTTCTTTCACCCCATTCCGACAATTTCGCGTTGAAGTTCCTAGTGATACTGGTTGGTTTGTTTATTGAGTGATTCTTTTAGCTCTGCTAGCACCATGAGAAAGTAATCCATCTTCTGGTTAGGAGATATATATATAGCACCAGTACAACCAGTAGTGTTTGAGTTTGGTGCATTCTTTAGTGTTTCTAGGTGCTCGATTGCCAGTTTGTAGCTGAAGGTGGCTATGGTTGCTACTTTGTCAGGGTTCAGCTTCTAGTTTGTTGCTTTGGTTTTGCCTACATTTAGTTTGCTTACCAGTGCAACATCAGTTATTAGTTTGGGCGCAGTAACGCACATCAGGTCGTACGCCTTCTCAAGTTGATTTGAATCATATGAGTAATTTTTGTTTTGTTCATTGTTAGTTGTACTTTGTTTTGGATTATAAGCGAAATTCGGCTTAGACCGCGTCGTAGTTAAACACCCAGACTTAGACTTGGTCCTAGTCTTTTTTTGAATGCCAAAACAAGAAGTAGAACTTGGCCTTTGTCGTATTATCGTTCGTGAACTCAAACAAACTGACGTTTCGCAAGACATTGCAGCTTGCATCTTCAGAGTGGTAAATGTCACTGGAAGAAAAAGTGTAAATGACGATATTTATACCAATAGCGATTAGTGTGATTAACGGACCTTATCTTTCCGTTACCGCTTGACTGACTTCGTTATTACTCGAAATAAGTGTTTGTGCCCTTTCCAAGAAGGTTGATCTTTGTCTGAGCGGATGTAATACTGGTAGCCAAGATTTGCTGAGTTTTAAACCGTCTTCTCGGTTCATATAACATGGATGTTTTTCTATTTCCACGGCTTCGCGGATTAGTCTGGGAAAGTGGAAAGGGGTTCTAGCCAACACTTTAGTTTGGTCAAAGTTCAGCGTGTGTCCTTGGTTCCACACGTGTTCTGTCACTTCTTGGAAAAGACACAAACACTTACTCCGAGTAATAACTAAGTCAGTCAAACGGTAACGGAAAGATAAGGTCCGTTAATCACTCTAATTGCTATTGGTATAAATATCGTCATTTACGCTTTTTCTTTCAGTGACATTTACTACTCTGAAGGTGCAAGTTGCAATGTCTTGCGAAACGTCAGCTTGTTTGGGTTCACGAACGACAATACGGCAAAGGCCAAGTTCTACTTCTTGTTTTGGCTCTCAAGAAGAGACTAGGACCAAGCCTAAGTTTGGGTGTTTAAGTACGACGCGGTCTAAGCCCAAAGTCGCTTATAATCATAAACATAACAACCGAGAAACTTAAGATTTTATATGTACTTTGTTTTATTTGTTGTTCTTATTTATTTTATTCTTTTCCAGGATTTTAAGCTGTTTGTGTCTTCTATTGAATTGTCGATGTATTCACACTTGCTTTCCCATGTGTTATTCTCCTTTCTTATTACCTTCTGTTTTACTTTCTTGTTTATTTTTCTGTACCATGTTCTAGTTTTGTCGTTTTGTAGTTTGATACATTTTTTCTTTATTTATTTTTCTTCAATCACTGTCATACTAATATATTTTTTTTTGTCTTTTGGTCTTTTTGTCCCAGCGCTTTATCTGCAGCTTCCCTAAAGCATAATTTTATATATACAGGGTGATTCAACAATGGCGCATCAGCTCTTCAGCACGTTGTAGAGGACGGTTATTTGAACTATAGAAAAATCTGAAAAAAATTTTAGCTGCTACATTTTTGTAGTTACCAACGAAGGAGTAAACCTAATATTTCAGGTTAATGAGGTGATATAAGCATTTCTTTTTATTACAGACTATGAAAAAATACTTAAATTATTATATGAAATGATGAGAAGTTACAAAATCTGCATGAATTCAAAGTTGAAGTCTCAACTTAACTTCTTCATTTCTTGGCAAATTAGCGGCTAAGATTTTTTTAACTATTTTTCCTACACTTCAATTATTATTCCCTATAACGTACTGAAGAGCTTATGCGCCATTTTTGAACCACCCTGTATAATATATATTCATACTCTTTCTCGGTGGTTCTTTCTGCTTCAGTTAGTTTCTGTTCCAGTCGCCAAGAATGCAGTATGCAAGTACTCTCATTTTCTCATATGTTCAGGTTGTATCTGGGGTCATCGATTTTAGATCTTAAGTCTTTTAAAAGTGCTATATAGATTTTGACCACAACTAAGCAGTAGTCGGATACACATTCTGTTCCCCTACTCACTTTTACATTCTGTATCCGTCCTGTATGCTACTTTATTATCAGGTAATCTATAATTGATTTTAGTCTTCTCATGTTTTGAAGCGACGATGTGAATGTCTAGGTCATATTTTTGGCATATGTTTATTAGTGGTTGACACATCGTTTCCGTGCATTTTTACCATTTGACTTTTTATTCTTTTTCACGTTAGCATTAAAGTCTCCCTCAATTATTAATTTGTATGCGTTTGAAATTTGATTTAAACTTATGTTCAGGTTCTCTTTGATGTTATATTTTGTACTGTAGCATTGTTGCCTAAGGCATATATGCTGAGATTCGTTATATCTTTTCCACTTAAGTGTATAGTCAATTTTATAAAACCTTCATTGATCGGTTCCTAATATTTTCCGTGTACTTTTTATGTATAAACATTAATATACCAGCTTTAGCTCGTTACTCTTTTCTTACACCTGCAAAAAAATGTATAGGCATTTCAGGTTTAAGGTTTTTATCGGTACGTTTGTTTTCCTACGACTCAACCCTCCCCATCCATGGAGGGCCGAGCATTACTTTTAGTTTGATTTTTTCTTTCGATCTGTCCGACTTAGGCGACTTAGCTACACTACCATCAGCATAGCTCTTAAGTGTGGTCTACTTTTACCTTGCTAAAAAACGTTGACAAAGACTCTTTAACGTGCTAACGACATCTGGAAAAGTGTTTTATTGCTGATGGTGGGTTTGTTTATAAACGTTTTTTGGTCAATAGAAAACGATCTGGTTGTTTGGCTAATGGAGAGCCTTTCATTTGCAAAAGTGGTTTTATCCAACCAATAAAAAAAGGTTTGGTGTTTTGTCCAATGCCAAGCCTTTGGTTTGCGAGAGTAACAATATCTCCACAGTTTTATTAAAGAGATCAATTTTGGTTGGTAGTACCATAAATCAGTATTGGAACATATTACAAAGGTTAGGTTGTGATCAAGCAGCAGCTTGATTTACTTCAATACCAAAAACTTTTCTTAACTGCAATGTAGTTTAGATGTAGTAACGAGCAAGTTGTTACAAGCTTTATGTCTTACGAACCTTGCACGGCCAACTCACACAGTCGGAGGTAGGGGAGGTTCACAGAAAGTATGCTTAAGGGAGCCAGATCTGATCCAAGATAACACTTCTGCCTCGATCACGACAGACGATCCAAACTTGTAACTCAATCTAAGGTTTGTAATCCTTATTACTCTGATGTTCGAGTAGCCAAAATTAGTTAATAGATAACGATAATCACAGGAGAAAGAAAAATAACAAGAGAGATTAACAATTATAATCACTTCAATGTATTAACGTTGGATACTAATAAGAATATAAGAAATTTATTCACCTATCGATGCTCGAATGGTTTCCCCGTAGGATTAACAAATATCACAGTGTTACTTTAGTAGCGCAGTAAATTGACAACTATACGCTAAATGCGCAAGCCTTAAATACTAGAATGACTAACAACTTTCATTAACAAGCAGAGATAACTTTGATTTCGGAATACATAAGATTTACTAGATTATATCGAAGTTCTAATACATGAATGCCCGCAGTATCGGCAACACACACTGCACATTGAAATTATGTCGACATGGACAGCACCGAAAGTCTCAGAATAAATATGTTTTTCCCTCACAGCATGCGATACAGTTATGTAATGATTAAGATTACCTTATTGGTATATAAGCGATAACGTAATTACAGTCGTTAACATTAATTACAATTCTGTGAATAACTTTCGTGATCACGATATAAAAGTTAAACAAATAACTCACCCAAAATCCAGTTTCCACTTTCGCAGAGAAAACGTTTTCCCGCCAGCGGCCTGTAATAAATAGTGAAAAGCAAATCGGATCACACACTAGCTCACACAGAACAAAAAGCTAAAAAAATAGTATTAATAATTCATTAAATGTTACATAAAAACCGGTTGTATCGTGTACTGTAAGGAACCATTTAACACAAGTGGCTGATAACATAATCGACTAGTATACATGCAGTAACATCTCCCACGGTAAGGCTTGTCGAGACCCCGTTTTCGTGGCGACGAAAACGCCTTCATCATGTCTTTATTGAAACGTACATGTGCTCGAAGCGGGTGGAAAACGGCTGTTAAATTAAGGAGGAATTACAAACGAATTTTAATAAAACGACAGCAATTATCTTACCCTGTGACGACTCAAATATTTTATGAACGTAATGTAATTACAATTTGATTCCCATTATTACGGATGGTACTTGAAAAATTACCCAGACCATTTTAGGCAATTTACAGCTTCGCAATTTTGTCGTAAAATGACAGTCACGAGAAAAGATCGGTAGAGGGCGTCAAAACCGGAATCTAATTTCACTTCAATATACAGGGTCTTCCGTAATGAAAATTTCGTACGTAACAAAGTAAAAACTAGAAACGTTATATTTGGTTTTGTCTAAGCATTATCGGGAGTCTTGTTTTTTTGACAGACACTATGATGGTAATATCATCGGCATAGACAAAAGTATCACAATCAACAGGTAGTTTTAATAAAAAAATGTATTTAGTTTAGAGTTGAATGGGGTTGTCGTTTGTTGCATCGTTTTCAAAGGTGTTGTTTGATCTCTTAGAAGATAAAGTTCCGAATTTTACTAAATGGTAACTGCTTTTGTATGTTGTAAGTAAATTTAGTAAATTTTCAGAACTAATTTAAATAAGGACCTTAAAATGACCAATTATTATTTTTTAAATAGTTAAAATTTACTGATCTGGTTTTAGAGCCTAAGTCATAATATTTTTTGACGTAGCAATAAAATAACATAGATTTACGATTAGTACGTTTTCAACTAGATAATATCAACGAATCGATTCTAACAATGCGCATTGAAGTATGACTGTTTTGAAATTTTTTAGTGTTACAGATCATTAACATGTTTGATATACGTTTTACTTCCAACGTGCGACTATTACAAAGACATTACAATAATATAGGTGCATAATTTTCAATAGCTCGAAGACTTTGTCTATTAATCCAATAGATGGAGATAAACGCGTTCGCATTTAAATGCTCCATTAAAGTCGACATTAATATTTAAGTTTTTAAATAAAATCGCTTACACAATATTATTTAAAAATTCGTTTTATTTTTGTCGATAGTAAAAGCGCACCCACTAAACCATTTAATTCGTGCCCGTTTTAACAATGCTAAGATTTCACTTTTACGCTTGATTTGGTCGAATTTACGCTCGGCAATTAAAAACAATGCTTGTTGACTTGTTTTAAAAGTGTAAATAAACAATAAGTGTAACTAGAAACCGTTTCAGTTTTTATCTTTTATTTTGTTACATATACAGTGGTCTTGTTTCAAATGTTCAGTGGTTACAGAAGTGGAGTAGAAACATCAATTTCGATGTAATTATAATGGCATAGTTAGATGTATTATCACATGTAATTGTATTGTTTAAAGAAAGCTAATAATTAGTGGGTTTACACAAACAAGAGTTAAAATCTAAATACAAAAGCAGTCCCGTTCAGAACTTAGTATTTGTAACCCCCCATAAAAACAGTTTCTTTTATGTAGGAACATAAACATTAAACATTATTGTACTGTACTAAACGTATTTTATAATAATTTGTACTATTGTAATAATCGTAAATATTGCAAGCTTTAGTACATAAATTTAAAATTATGGAATGATTTTATTTCTTCTCTTTATTGCTTTGTACTTAAGTTCCGCGAGAACTAAAATGCAAACACTGGATTTGACAACGCACGTCTTCAACAAGGTTTTGCCATCACTATCAAATTTTTTTTGTTTGTTTTTGAAGTGAAACTTCTTTATCGGCGTTGGAAAAAAATTTACCGTCACATTTTACGCGTCACGTCACATTTTACGCGTCACGTCACATTTTTATCGTCACATTTTTATCGTCACATTTTTTTCTTGCCCCTACCACGGTTGGTTCAGACGAAGAGTACTTTCAGTTTCTCCAACGCAGTAGGGAGAGCATGTCGCTTATTTCGTTACGCCTCACATTTTTAATTAATACGACTGCTAATTTAATGAACATCAATTAATTGGCATAGAGTATAAATTCTGAAATATGTTATTAATTTTTGTAAATCAATTAACTAATTTTTTATTATAAAATTCTAAAATATTTTTAAATAAATACAAATTGTACAAGGTGTTCAAAGGTAGTAAAATAAATAAAAAGTTCGCCCCCGGGTGGGCTCGAACCACCAACCTTTCTGTTAACAGCCGAACGCGCTAGTCGATTGCGCCACGGAGGCACATACTATAGGTCACAAAACGGATGGTTATAAGGTACACGGTCAAAACGTTGCTATAAGATACGATCAATTGTTGTTGTAATACTCCACAAATTCTACAAAATCATCAAATATCAGCCTTCGTGGCGCAATCGGTTATTTGTATTCATGTCTATGATAATTTGTATTCATGTCTATGATAATAAAATCCTTTTGTTTAAACTGTATCTAATTTAACTTTATTTAACCAATTTCTGAAAAGTTGCATGTAGATCATTTTGCGAAAAATAAGGCCATAAAGAAGTTTCACTTCTTACATGTGTACACTAGTACACGCCCTAATTTTTAGTTTTTTTTCAAAAATGTTTGATTTAGACTATTTTTACCAATTTGAAATTATGACACGTAAAACGTGACTCTTAGGTACAAAGACTGAACACGATTCGCTATTAGTGCAATTGTTATGGAGATTAACAAATTTTAAAAAAATTCTATTTAATATAATTTGAAAATATGCTAAACTCAAGCCGTTGCAGTATTATAAATACGGTAATTACAATTATTTGCATCTTCGACAGGTAAAGTAATCGAATCAGTCAAATAACAAAATTACGCAATTTCCAATAACAACATATTCAAATTAACTTAAAGAAGTCAGTATTTATTAACATCGATCTATTTTTGCATAACAATTCAGAAAACACCAATGATCTTTTGGCATTCATCGATAATTGCAAGATACGAAAAAGTTTCCTCCGAACATCCGTGATATCTCTACATTATTATTTCTACTTATGCTAATGCATGTTAAATATTTTGGTTGGTGCAAATGACTCATCTATAAATCACTATTATATTTATCTGTGTAATGAACTTCTTATTTTCTTTCTTAAGTAACAAGATTGGTGCGCTACAATACATTTGCTTTGTTAACGATTTCGTTTGATTGCAATAGTTCTGATTTTTAAACGAATTTCGCAGTGATGATTGTTATAGCGTATTAGACCCATTGGGGTAATTAACATTATCTTGCATTTTTTAAACGTATCTGATCAATATAGTCGCATCCACATGTTATTTTGTTGCAGCTTCTAAACAAAACGTTTACATACCAACATCATATTCGTCGGAAGAATTTAACGACGTTGTTAGCCATTCAGATTTTTTTAATTACCGCTTGCAAAAGCAAATTCTTGTAAATAATGCATATTTTTTAAACTGATCCAGCTCATTCATATTAAGTTTATCTTGAAATTAATGTATTAAAAAAACTAATTTTGACAATTTAATTATAATCATCAAAGTTTAGTCTTGGCTTATCGACTCGGCTGCAAACTTTCATACTCGTTAGCAATGACTACTATTCCTTACTCGTTATACAATAAGCATACCATTTTGGTATACAATTTTTGGATGCCGGTATGTTGTCCTGTTGTCTTCTACAACTGAGGTTTGGTTACAAAGAAAAATTGAACCCAGCAGTTAAACCTCGTAAGGTTCGAGTAAAATTTTCTTCTGGGGACCATTATGATCTAAGCAATTTTACACTGATTTGAAAAGTAATCAAGTCAAATGATATTATTGAATATGTGTGTGCTAGGCATTTTTAAATTTTTCTTAAAATGTCGTACCAGCTATTAGATAATTTTTTTGCTATTTGTTATATTGTTTTTATTGGACTTAATTTAAATATTTTGATAGTCGATGATAGTTGGAACAATACATTCAGATCCTGGATTTGATTTTTTTTTTAATTATGGACTAAATGCTTTACAAACGCATTAGTTTGTTCCGAGTTATTTTTATCTCTTATAGAATGTTTTTCAAGAAATTTTTATAAAGAATAAAGATAGCATTTGATAACACTTCTTTTAACTCCATTCGAAATACTGTCAAAAATCAACAAATTTCCCAATCTGCAATAGAATAAATCAGCTCTGCAATAGCTGGCAGAAAAATTATAAGTTCTTTGGGCAACGTAAACAAAGATGCCCACAAGGAGAGATGGTGTTTCTATTGTGAAGTTTGGTAGTAGACAATCTTTTACTTGAAGAGAACGAAATACATGCGCCAGAACATGTGGTAAATTGAAGGGAATGGGTGTACAGCAGAAGGGTTGACATGTAACCTGTTACCTAATTTTTGCTCTATTGGGTCTTGTTAGTAATAACCACGTCACCACGACTAGCCGAGATGCTGGTGAGTGGGCGTGTTGAAGAATGCTATAATAGAAAATAAAAAATAGGTACCACTCCGTTTTACTGGTGAAATCCTCGGCTCGGAGACATCAAGAGTACGTCTAAACCTACTATCGAAGGGATTAGGAGTAAAGGAAACAACAGTCAACGAGAAAAAGCAACACAGTGTATATATATTTACTTCAATGAATAACAAATTCAATTTTTTTGTTATTACAAGCGATAACAAAATATTCATTTATGTGTTTTAATAAGAAACAAGAAGAAAAAAGGACCGGGAACATAAACTAAGTAATTACTAATAACATCGTAAAATTACAAAACAAATCGATGAAGTATAAACGATTACGTACAGTGGCGACAATATAGTTATTAAAAAGAAGACTTAACAGTGAACGTTTCATTGAGTAAGACTTAATTCAAACCAAACGTTCTTTATTTCAGGTAGCTAGATCAATAATCGTAATCTCAAAACTTTCAAAAATTGTAAGCTTACATTTATCGACGTGTGCCTGCCAAAATCTGGCAGATATTTTACAAGAAAATATTTCTAAATTAGCGTTGTTTGGGTCAAGGCCCCCTCTTCCTACCTGTATAATCCACCTAAACTATCTTTTGCGGGATGTGATTCAGATAATTATGAAGCGGTGCATCTTTCCACCTTTGTTAAATATTAATGTAGATAGCGGCTGCGACCTATCTTGTTGTAAACTGTTAAATTTTAGCGAAAAGAACGATGGCGTCGTATCGCCATTTTGTTACCTGCACGCAGTTTCTAATTTATGCGAAAAACTGTGTTCAAGGACTTTTAATGAACAGAATTTTCTATTCGTAATTCTTTTCGCTGAAAACGTAAAAACAAGCGACGTGTAATTAAGTAAAAATGAAAATACTTACAGTTTAAATATTTTGAACAATTACAGATTACGTACAGCAAGCACTGAAGTAGAAAGTGAAGTAGGATCGATCAAGGTATTTAATGAAATACTCCGAAATATCGATTTACCTTGAAATAACCAAACAAAGGTGTCGGCGTACCAGTGACGTGGCAAAAATTTAATTAACATACGATTTTTTATAAAAGTAATTATTAACGATACGTAACAAACCTTGTAAAAGCAACATAAGTAGTATCTTTATTTCTAGTAATCTGCAAACAATACGGTACCTTGTTGAATATTAAAAGAAATATGATTAAAAAAAGCCATGTTTCCGTTTTCTAAATTTATTTACATAAGCTGACTCAAATATTACCACAATCTGTTTTTTTATGTGTGACGTGTCGTCCAAGAAGATAACTTAGTGTCCCAATATAGCATTAATGCACTGGATTAAAGCACACGTTTTCTTTTTTTTTCCAAGTTCATTTCAAAACTTTGAAGGTTAGTTCAGTCATATCAGTGACGATTGCTATTTTTTTGTACGTTGAGTGTTTGTTAGAGGAGTTGTTATAATGTTTTCTTTATGTCGATTGGCTTGGTTTGGAAATTGGTGCAACCGTACGCCAATTTTTATTCTCTTGTTTGTACTTGGTTTTTGCAGAGCAGCACATAAACTGCCATACATTTTTTGTATGTTAGTATAAACGTTGATTTCTTCTATTTGACTTCTTGTAAAAGAGCATTTTATTTATATGTAATAGCGTTTGTATTGGAAGCGTCGTAACAGATCAAGTTATTAAATTTTAGAGCTTTATAGTATGATGGCACCTTGGATTTGTGTCTTGTGTTGCCTCCATGCTTATGGCGCCAAAGATTGAATATGTGAAGGATATTTTTTACGAACATGAAACATTTAAATACGTAGAATGTTAGAGCTGTCAGAAGTGTCACGTCTTTAAACTTATCTCTGAAGGAAAAGCCAAGAGGTCTTTAATAGAGCAGATGAAAAATTTTAGAACATTATACCATATCTCGGTCTGGAAACAAAGAAAGAATGATACAGCGCGAATAAAGTTTTGGGAGAGACTAATTCTTTTTGTCCTTATGAAGGCAAATGACGCGGAATTCATCTAAACAAAACTGGTTTTGTTTCAGTTTATTTGTAACCTGTAGTGTGTTGTCTAAGCAAGATTCTTCTCACACACAGCAATCCTTCTGCACTTGATGATCTAGCGTGAGACTTTTTACTATAATGGTAAGATCGTTCGCGTAGAGAACTGGGAGAATATTATGTGAATTTAAAAAACTTGGAAAATCGTTCATCAAAACTAAAAATAATATGGGACCTTTTTGAAACTCACAAAGAAGCAAAGACGGTATCACCACAAAGAGTAGTAACAGCAGCCCTGCGGAGAAAGATGATTTGAACTACTCAAAAGCCGATCTCTGAATGCCCATTTGCTCTAGTTTATTCAAGAAAATCGAACGGTCAATCCTATCAAAAGTTTTTGAGAGCTCAAACAGAATACCAAGCATTTACTAGCCACGGAATTGAGGACAAAGCTGTATCTGCGCTTTTTACCTTTAGTAAAGTCATCCTATTTTGTAGTTGTTGCCAAAAACCGAGTAAGACAAAAATATACTAACAGACCGGTAGCTGCTTGGGGAGGTGGGGTCGTTCTTTTTAAAAATAATCCAAATTTTAGAATGTTTCAGTGATAAAAGAAAAGGAACATATGTATATGAGTTGGGAGCATGATTTTACCAGATATGTTCGAACTTTATCTATAGAAAATGTAGCCTTGAAATTATCTTATAGACTTTCTCAGGAGAGGTTGTAGAGGGGAACAAAAAATTGAATTACTATTGGAATACGGGGCGAATTAAAACTTAAAAAAATCGTGGTGAGTGAGAAAGTAGTGTGTTACGCTAAGAACTTTAGTTTGCAGAAGGCTGCGATTCAGCTTGATCTTTGATGTGCCAGTCATAATGTAATTAAAAGAACGCCAAAACGGGAGAAGAATATACTGCAGATGCCCGTTTACACCTGACAACGCTTAAGGTAGATAAATCGACTAACACAAATCTAACAACGATTGTATATATTTTAACTATATAATAAGGGAATAAAAAAGCACAAACAAAATCAAAAATAATAATAAAAACTAAGGATTTGTCAACAATATCGCAGTACAACTAATAATACAGGACCTTTAAATTATGTAACATCTTGTACACATAAGCAAAAAATGTAAATAGTTTAGAGTTACATTCATTCAATTAACGTTAAACATTGTTAATTAGCATGAAATTATAATGATTGCAAAATATTAAAACAAAGCGCACTTACTCAGCGTTCTTATTATGCGATTAGTTAATGGCATTTCCAACACAAATCGCTTAAAATTTCTGAAAATGAAGCTGATATATATATACACAGTTACCCCAAATAAACTACTTTCATACGATTAATTAAACGCAAACTGAGCAAAGTTAGGGTATATCCACAGGTGTGTCCTTCAATTCGTCGTAATACTTTCCACGGTAACAGAAATAACGTAGATTACCAAAATATGCATCCGGTACAATTCTTATGTTCCGTGCATGCTTTATTAGTTGGTCATAGGAACTTTCCAAAGTGAAAGAACGTGCTGGTAACCAAAGTTGCTATGATAACAAAGAGAAATCAAATCGCGCTGGAAAATGAAAATGTATGCTTACCCCAACAAATTTCTCACAACCAACACATTCAAAATCCCAATTTATTTATTCAACACCAGCGTGGATGACCTTAACTTAACGCTCGAAGCGGAAATATGATCACTAACCTTAATCGCGTGAAATGACATTTATCACTGGACGAAATTCATACAGCACGAAAACTATACCAAAATGTTTTTAGCATAACAAGTGGAGTAAGAGAAACAAGAGCCGTCAGTAGAGTCTTCGTCATGGTGCAGAGATAGTCGATCAGATGGTCATCCACGTTTAAGAAAGACAACTCGCTTGATTTCTTCTTCTTCTAACAAGCTCCGAGTTAATGATCCTCAAAGTCTCTCTAGATATGTGATGATTGAATTTTTTTATTGCTATTTATTTGTTTGTTTTTTTTATTAAGTTACTTCTTTAGGAAAATCTACCACACATTGAAGACTTTGCCGTTAAAAAAAAATAAACTGAATCAACAATTTGGCTTCATTATGTCGACCTTTTTTTGTTTTGAAATAAACGTAACGATTTGTATTTTTGTTTCAATCGTTTGCTTTGTTACCAATTTGTTTCGGTTTATCCTTTTAATTTTTTTTTTGGGCAGTTCTGTATGCTACTCTACTTGGTTTTTTTTAAATTTTTTGTTCGAGTGTTTTATGGTTTTTTTTGGTTATTTGCGCACTGGGTTTCGTTTCGTTTGTTTCTTTACGAAGGAACGTCAATTTTGGAGTTCGCTACTTTAGCAAGCGTATTCGATAGCGTCGTTCATTTGTCTGTCGCTTTAGTTTTATTTTTGCGGCTTTGCAACATTCTTTTGACTTTATTCGATTGTTCTAGCTGGGTTTATTCGAACCAATCTTGATTTTTGCTAGAAGAATTTGTTGCTTTATATGACTTCATGGTCAGTTTATAATCAAAGATTTTTTTTACGATTTTTCGCTGGGTTCTTATCACAAAAGTTGGACCGCTGTCTTTGTTGATGTTTTTCTTAGTAGACTGTGGGGCTAGTGCCCTATTGTTTTCTTTAGCTTATACGGTAACTGAAATTATCTTTTCTAATTTTTTCCTGTTTCCTAGTGCTTTAGCCGCTTCGGACATTAACCTTTAATGCATTTAACCTTAATTTCGATTAGCGCAGATTGATTTTATCTTCTGTCGTCAACTGTTACTCTGGTTCTATTATTAGATTGGACTTTTTTTATGAGAATGACCTATCATGCTTTGAATTTACTCTACTTTTTAAAAACAAATTTTTACCGCATTGTCATTAATCATTTTAAAATTAACAGTGATGTGGTCAGTTTACGATCAAAATTTGACACGTTAATTTGATTGCATGGTTTTATGATAACATAAACATTTTCTTACAAATTAATTGCTAATTAAAGCTTAATTTGTATTCATATGGCAACAGGTGAATTAATTAAAAATTACAAAGACTTTTGAAGTAGTTACTGTTTCTGGTTTTTTTTAAAATCTTGTGAAGTGATTATGTTTAGCAACTGATACGGTACGTCAGGATGACCAGGCACTTCCATAAACAGAAGTTACTCCTAGTCTACAGGTTAAAGACCAATAATAAATCTAATTAAAATAGTTAAAGCTGACGCATGTAGGTGAGTGAAAACCGTAACAGACAGAAAATTCATATGGTTTGATATCGAGTATTGAACTTTAAGCACAAGAAACTTAACATCGTCTGGTATAGATACCAATCGCAGTACTCTACCAAAAACCGTTTTTTTTTCTTACTAAATAAAGGGAAATAATTTTGCTGGCTAATGTAACATTGAACTACTTGCAAACAGGTAGCTATTACGTAGCATCACAACCTTGTCTTAATTACACAAATATGTATGATTTCAAGTTGTGCAGAGATAATGAATACGCACTTGTGTCCTTCGCGCTTATTACCTTTTAACACGCCGCTTTAATTTCTTCATTTTCTCAATATATTTAACACATTAAATATTATTACAACAATTAGAAAACGTATACAGGAAGTTTTGCAATAAAAACATATTTGTGCCAAATTGCAATTGTTGGAGAAAGAAATCGGTCGATCTGAATTTATTAATCTTCGGAATGGATTCCATCAGCGATAAATCTTGACCGGCCACCGGTTATTGAACTTATCAAGCTCGAGTTGGTTAATTAAATGAAGAAACATACTATTGTATATCGCATTTCTTCCAGATCGATTACGTGTCTAATTTAATTAAGGTTACAAAACTGGAATTCCTCAATCAGTTTTGTAGTATCCGCGCACATACCTTTTTAAGTACGTCGTAATTAATATTTAACATTGTTGCGGAATAGAAATATTAATTTCCGCTAACTGTCATTCATTATGTCTACATACACCAAATATGGCCAATAAAAATGATTTACAAGCTTCGCCAATCGGCAACGCCGCCACCTACCAGAAACCTACTCACCTGGCTATATTTGCGGTGAGATTTTATGCAAGTTTCATGCAGGAGATGAGTAACCTTCGCAAAATAATTATCACCAAAAGCGTCATCCTCTATGTTGTTTCAGGTAGTGGACACCCGTGCTCGGTCGAATGCAGACGGTGCTATACAACAACAGGCCAGAAGACAGCTCGAAGTCTTTCAAAGTAGTGTACCTGGTGGACGTCTTCAAGTCATCAAATCGCACACAGTTTCGAGTAGTAGGTGGACTAGCAAATCGCCAACTGCAAGTGAACATAAAGAGATTACACATTTCACAGACTTAGAGGTGAGTTTTAATTAGTATACTTAATTTGTACAATCAATAAAATGATTCTGTGAAAAAACTTAATTAATTTTTTTTACAATTATCTAATGCAATCTTTAACGCGTGGGAAAACTTTAGAAAAAAAATTGTTAAAGTTTCAAAGTTACTATCTACTGTACCAGACATGAAATTAAGACAAATTAAACAAATGTGTGACGTTTAATTAATCGCAACAAACTCACTTTAAAATAAAAAATTGTTTATAACAAAGTAGGCCAATCCAAAGACAAAAAGCACATATGTTCAAAATAAATCTTTATAATCATGTTAATTATCGGATATAAAAGTAATCGCAGTAATTTAAAAGCACAGGACTGTGACATTCATGTATGGGACATTTTTAACTCTGGCTTAAGAAATTTTTGATTACAGATTAAAGTATGTCGAGTTTTTTGTAAAGATATTCAAGCAGGAATTTTAATACCAAAACTAAAATTGATAGCACAGCGCTTAAGAATCAGAACACTTAGCTTCAACAGGAAAAGCTTTTCGACGCATTTTTAATATCAAAGCCACTGGTGTAACTACAGGGTGGCTGGGTAGGCCAAGCACTCTCCTAAGAAAAATGTAACTGACACATAATAACATTTTTTTATGAACAATGTTTTGTGCATTCTTTTAATGAAACTGCACACGCGTAAAAACACTGAATATGCACTTATTTATTTATGTCACCGGTGGGTCATTCTTTAAGACTAAGTTTATAGCGTTTTTTTATACTTTTCTAGTTCCAGAATATGTTTCAATATATAAGAAAATAACGAAAAATATAAACAAAAGCTATTGTATAAACAAGCAATAAATCATAATACAATTTTCCACACTTCGCAGTGGACATCTTCAGAGCCCGGAACAAACTGAAGATGTCCGCTGTGTGATAACGACAACACGAGAATTATCTAGAATGGAAAATTGTCTTACGAATGCAACCCGTAGAAACCTGAATTCTATATAAGCAATCAATCATTCACTTTCTTGAATTGAATCATTCGTACTCGTTCACTTTAAGGAATCGTTCATATAGATTCAATCAGTAGACAAATCAAAATTCAATCTATTATCCTTTTCTTTCAAGAAACAAAAGTTTAATTCAAAGATTGAGTGAAAAATCGTAATTGATTAGTTCTGTTTTCAAGGCGATTACCGGCGTAATATAAGACGCGTGATTTTAAACGTTGATCAAACAAGTTCAAGCCTGCTCTTATTCAAATTCAATGTTATGCCCCCTTTCTCAATTAATTCAGATAAAGTTTGTATTTCATACTCAAACAAAAACAAAAAACAAAAGCAATTCAAATGAAGAGAAAATATATGTCAATTGATGATAACGACATGGAGCAGCTCTTGCAAGGTGACTTTTTAAGAGAAACTGAAGAAGAGCTCTGAATGATTAAGATCCATATATGGAATTACAATGTCAAGAAAAGAAAGTTTAATAGTTCAGAAACCGATTTTGACATTTTGATTTCAAATTTTAGATAATTCTTTTTTCATGCAAAGAAAAAGACCAATGGGTTCCACACGAACTTACCGAATATTGTTGTCACGTCTCAAAAGTGACGATTAGATGACAGGCAAGGAAAAAAATACTGGTACATCGAGCTAAAAAAGCTTTACGGCGAATGATTTACAAAGCTAAAGTTAGCAGTAGAAGAAGAACGAGCATCTTTGGTTTTAGAGAATCTACGAGAATAACGCCCGGCCACATACTGCAAAGATTAGCATACAAAAATTGGAGTACTTTTAATAGAACACGACTTCTCTCTCACTGTAGTCACTGTACATCGCCTCATTCTGAAGAAGCATTTTGATATGAACTCAAAAGATGAAGTAAACATCTTAGACAATCCAATCTTTGAAAAATATAATTGAAATTCTATATGGAATATGAAAGGAAATCATAGATAATAAAACCCTCCCACCGGCGTAACTAGACCGGAGCATGGGTGGGCCCGACACTTTCCCAGAACTCTCCAGTCCCCTTCGAAGACACAAAATCTTTTTATGCACATTGGAATTTAAACTTCTCTTAACGCGGATGTTTAATTACGCGCATGACCAAAGCTAAAATTGATAGTACAGCACTTAACAATCAGAAGACTCCATTTCAGCGTATAGTAATATAAATGCGAGAACTTCATTAAATCAAATGAGATGCTTTTCTATCTCAATGGCTTCTTTGATGGTCCTCCGATGATAATTCTTCATAGCAGCTAATATTTCTGGTTCTTCAAAGTCGACCTTATGTCCGTGCTCGTGTACATGTTCCGCAATTGCTAATTGTTCAATTCTTTTTCTTTGTGTGTCGTTCTAATGTTTCTTGACTGTTTTTTCTATCAAAGTTCCATGTTCTCCGGCGTAGCTTTTTTGCATTCACACATTAGCTTGCGACTTCCTTTAGTCCATCATAATTTATGTGACGTGCCAATCAATTTGTTTTGGATAGATGCAGTACTGCTGAAACTCACTTTTATGTTCATTTTAGTTCTTACCAATATCCTCTGTTGTTCCGGAAAAAAAATCCTCCAGATCGTTCTTTTTTCTTGGGTGTCGTTTCGGTTCCATGTTTTTTAAGGACTGTGTTTATTTTTGTGTCGCTATAGCCATTCTTTTTTAGAGCTTCTTTGACGTTTTGTTTTTTTTTTTCTAAATGTTCGGCATCGCTCGAAGTTTCTGCTCTATGCATTAAAGTTTTAATCCAGAGCTCTCTCCTGTTTAGGATGGTGATGTGACATAACATGTAGGTACCTATCCGGATGGGTTTTCTTTCTGTACACTGCATGTTGTAATTTTCCGAATTGAGTACTGTTTACCATTACATTCAGGTACGGTAATCTTCCTTTTTCTTCTATTTCCATAGTAAACTTTATAGATAACTGCTGCTTGTTGATGTGCTCTAAAAAGTCGATGTGTCCAAGTGATGAAAGTATCGTCAACATATCGAATTCAGCACTTAGGCTTCTATTCGCTGTTCTCTAATGCTTCTTCTTTAAACGCCTACATAAATAAATTATCTATTACAGGTGATGGTATGTTTTCCATTGCTGTTTTGTTCTTGTATTTGTATTATCTGCCATCTCATAAAAATGCGTAGTTGACAGGCATAGCTTTACCAGATCCGTCACATCAAACCTCATCAATATGTCGTCTCAAACAATTAAATTCTTCAGCAGTTCTTTTTCGCGTATGATGCCGTCTTTTTGCGTACGGATTTAACATCTTTGTTAGGTATTTGGGTAGCTCATAGGGCAAAGCAGATCTTTGGTAGATCATATAGTCTAGGTGGTCGACTGGCTTTAGGTATCAACAACTTCTTATCTTCTTCCGGTAATTGTTGTAGAATTGATCTCTTCAAAAATTGTTTTACTATTTAAGCAATTTTTTCCGTAGGATTTTTCTGAAGTTTGAAGTAGACGTTGGGGTTTAGTATGGTATTAATCTTTTGCTTGTATGTTTTCTTCACAGTAGCATTGCTTTCGTCAGCTTTTGCAATCACAATACTATCATTTTTTTTAGGTTGCTTAGGGCCGCCTTTTCCTTGTTTGTTAGATTCCGTTTAGGTTTTCAAAACACGACCCACTTCTTGTTGTTATTTTTCAGCTTTGAGAGTTGGTAAAGACTTTGCTGCTACTTCCACTTTTGTGATATCTTCCTTCGGCATCTTTTCTGTGCAATCACAAAGTTTATTCCTATTCCTAGCATTTTTGTTTCTACAGTTAGTTTCTTTGATAGTGGGTAGTCAACACCGTCTTGGTCTTTCTCGCTTTACATTCATCTTGCCAAACTCAAACGAGTACGAAATGTCAAATTAAACGATCTTCTGAATTTTGATCTATGCTAGTACATTCAATCAAATTTGAAGCGAACAATTTAGAGATATTAAAATGTTAATATTGAAAAATGCATTGGTCTCTCTCTCCTTTATTATGACAGATACGAAAAAATATTATAAAGCCAAGTGATACCGTATCGCTCAAGCTATCAAATCGTGTTTTGAAAAGTCATTGCCAAACTTTTGAAATACCGTGAACTTTGTTTTTTTATAGCAGATACGCCCCCTAGCCGTTTTTCCACTTGTCCACTTTATTTATAAGCATGTTTTCTACAAACTTCTAAGCGTTACTATTATCGAGATACAGCCGCTCTGTATTTTTTTTATACTGTTCAAATTAGATTTTTTTACCATACTAATAGTCATATACTAATGTTAATATTGCTTAAAGAATGCTTAAGGTAACAGAGCTCTGACTGAGCAAATGTGTCACATCGATGTACTCATTATTATCTGGCTGTTATTATGCTTTTATACAACCTACCAAAGCATGAGCATAGAAAAAGCATAATAACACTGGTCTGCATGAAAATCGGCCCTGATACCATTCTTGACGATTCGCATGTAAAATGACCTCCTGAATACAAAAATGAGCTCCGTTTTTACCTATCACTCACCTATTTTAGGGGGACCCCATTTTTATTTTATTTTTTGCACTTTTTTTAGAATTTTAACTTATAGCCATTAAACATCCCAAAGCAGGTAATAAAATTTATACCAAAGTATATGGCAAAAGTTTTGCTATAAAATGTATATAGAAACAACAATGAAATACAAATATACAAGAACAGTAAAAAAATATCAATAAACAGTTAGGAAGATTCACTGCACGACGCTGGCGATCTCAATACCACATGCAGGTTTGAACAGGAATTTTCGACAGGCTTGAACTTGCATGACTCTTCTCATTATAGTATATTACATTATTTGCTTAACTGCTTCGATCAGTACATCTATAGCTGTTGCAGAGTTAACTTGTCGACGTTTTAAACGTGCTGGATTTTGTGTTCATTTTTGTTCATTTGTGTAAAACAGTAAAACTACTTTTACTCCGGATTTTTTCAAGTGACTAAGTGTGATTTGTGGTTAATGCCGGGCGTTGAATTATTGTTTAATTATGCCACGCAAGTGTAAAAATCATCCCGATAGCTTCTACTATGTTTGCGGGGAATTAACTTTAAAAGCACAACGAAAACCCCTTTCTCCGCTTGTTAAAACAGCTTATAAATTGTACTTTGATTGTCAAGTTGGCGACCAGAACAAGACTTGGGCTCCATCAGTTTGCTGTACGACTTGTTACAGTAGTTTGACCAAATGGCTCAAAGGTACCCGTAAAATCAATGCCATTTGCTGTGCCCATGGTTTGGCGTGAACCTCGCTGTCATCTTACAGATTGTTACTTTTGTATGACTTCCACCGTCGGGTTTTCGAGCAAAAGTAAGCATACAATTTAGTATCCCAATATTCCGTCAGCTCTTATACCTGTTCCTCATAACGATACTTTGCCAATCCCAGAGCCCCCAAACACTTATACTCTAGAGCTGGAAATTGATTTAAAAGACTCTGAGCCACAACCTGGGGTTTCGAATGATACGTTCAATGATGATGAAGAGTATTCCGCAGATTTAGTTTCTCGGCAACCTCACCTCCTCACTCAATCGGAATTAAATGATCTTGTCAAGGATTTACAGTTACCCAAGACTAAATCTCAGCTCCTAGGATCGCGACCTCAACAGTGGAATCTCTTAGAAAAGGGAGTAAAAATATCTTCTTACAGGACCAGACAAGCAACCCTGAAATGTCTTTTCTCAGAAGATAAAGGTTTAGTGTTCTGCCCTAATGCAAATTTATTGATGACAGAGCTACAGATGCCATGTGACCCAGACAAATGGAGACTGTTTATAGACTCATCAAAAACAAGCTTTAAAGTTGTCCTGTTGGCAAATCGGAATGACTTCCCATCAGTTCCAGTTGCATACTCTGTCGATATGAAGGAAACGTACGAAAACATCTTCAGAATCCTTGACAAAATTAGTTATCATGATTATAAGTGGAAACTTTGCGCTGACTTAAAAGTTGTTGCTTTACTCACGGGCCTGCAATCAGGATTCACAAAATATTGCTGCGAGAAAATCTTATTCCTGGTCACAAAAAGGTCGCCCACAATCCTTTGGTTCCGAAGAAAAATATTTACTTATCATCTTTACACATCAAGCAGTGGACAAGACAGGTGGCGCAATTTCAATTTTTGAAAACTAAATTTCCTCAATCAAAATCAAAGAAAGCGTTTTTGTTGGTGCCCAGATTAGACAACTCTTCCAAGATTCGACGTTTATTGAACACCTAAATCGAGAAGAAAAACGAGCTTGGCTTGCATTTCAAAACGTTTGTAAGAACTTTCTGGGTAACCACAAAAGTGAAGATTATGTCGCTCACGTCTAGGAACTGCTTTTAGCGTACAAGGACATAGGATGTAACATGTCTCTTAAAGTTTACTTCCTTCACTCGCATCTGGACTTCTTCCCTGAAAATTTAGGAGCAGTCTCGGATGAACACGGGGAACGGTTCCATCAAGACATCGCTAAGCTGGAGAAGAGATTTTCAGGGAAGTGGAATGCAAGCATGTTGGCGGAGTACTGCTGGTTTTTGAAACGAGAGAGCTGTACCTCAGGGTATAAAAGGAAAGCAAGCACCAAGTAACGATGAATATCTTTTTATTTATTATAGTTTATTTATATAGTTTATAGCTAAAATAGTTTTTTTCCCATTTAAATTAAATTCATGTCCATATATTTATTGTTATAATAATTATTATAATTATTATTATCGTTCGATAAATAAATTATAATTAATTTATCGAAAAGTGGTAAAATTAGAGATTTGGGGCTCCCTCGAGGTGGGTGATGGAAGAAAACGGAAGACATACTTATTTGGATTCAGGAATTCATTTTACATAAGAATCACCCGGAATAGTGTCAGGGCTCGATAAAAAATATTTTTTTGCAGACCAGTGTAATTTGTTTCTGTTATTATAATTTTATTATAATGCTAGCAAAATATTACTTGTTTTTGTAAACTTGTTACATGCCAAAGTTAACACAAAGTCACTGCCTGAAATGAGGTAACATAAACGGGGTTGTGCCACTAGCTCAATGGAGAAGGGGGTGGGTTGTAATTTAAAATTCCGTGAAAACTTGGAAACGCGATCGACGTAAAATTGAACTAAAACGGTAAAATAGTCAAAAATCGGTAAGGGCGCCAATCAAGGTCACGATGAGGGTAGCTTTCAAACCCCTGATTATCCGAAAGCTCATCTGGTTGGTTACAACCCCAGAACTTACCTTGAGTTGTAACTTTACTAAAACACACTTAAAAAAAAACAAAAATTTACGTATGCGGTAGCTAAATGAATAAAAGCTCTTTACATTTAACAATTTAACATTTATTGATTGAATATTAAACAACAAAAAAAAATAATGATTAGTAAACAAATTTTTAATAAAATAAAAATTAATAATCTTAGGCAAAACCAAACAACAATGAACAATCTACACACAAAACATTAAATCAAAATTTATAAAAAGAAAATGCTACAATAATAGCGTTAACTCGACGTTTTCAAATAAAACATAACGCAAATAAATTTCAAGGCCTTGACCGCATAAGAAATTAAATAATTCAAATAACTAAGAACAATACAGGTTATAAAATATATGTCCGAACTTTAATTCGAACTAAACAAAATAGAGTTTATAAGTCGTTACATTATCATATATTCGGGAATACGATTTACTTTTCGAACGCACCAAAACAAAGTTAATTTATTTTAATTTCGCGCAAACACTTTAAGCGTTCATTGAAATAACTAAATTTAACGTTAGTCATAATTCAATTGGCTCAAATTCAAAGCTTTTACTGCATTATAATCGCGGGTCACTACACGATAATAACAAAAATCGATAAATA
The DNA here is from genome assembly GCA_035610365.1 of Aquatica leii. Classification (NCBI taxonomy): domain Eukaryota; kingdom Metazoa; phylum Arthropoda; class Insecta; order Coleoptera; family Lampyridae; genus Aquatica; species Aquatica leii. The sequence continues at coordinate 93,414,056 of CM069436.1, read as the reverse complement.
CCTTTTTTTTTCTTAATTGGAGATACCAGATAAGCGGCGGGTCACAGTGGTTTTCAAAGCTACACCCTCAGATGGACTTCGGTCGCTCCCCAAAAGAATCGTAGACGAATGTGGGGATCCGTGGAACCCCCAAACAATAGGTCACCAGCGGAAGATTTATTTCACAATTTTAAACCGCACAATGGCGAAGAAAAGGGATTGTTCTACTTAAAACATCGAAACTAAATCCCTCAAGCGTGATTGTTTATTTTTGGATACCGTGACGTCTAAATAAACCGTACATTACGAAATTTGAAAACAAATTAACATTTTCATCCCCACACTTAATTTTCACGGTACCAATTAACTTCCGCGGTAAGGCATAACGATAGGGCAAAGTATCCTGCTCACTTTACTACATCTCACGATCCCCGGTATTTCTAATTCTCATCCTCTCCCACGATCGAATCCTCATCCATATATCAACTTTTCTCGAATACCCTTTCCACAAAGGCTGTGTTCGAAATTTCAAGAACGCAAACACTCTTATTAAGAAGTGTGATAAAGAGGCAATCAGTCCCCATTACGTCATATTTATAGCATTAGGACACTGCATTTGACTTATACGTAAAAATGTCAAATTGACAAAATATTATATTACAAGAATTTAAACTGCCTAATAAATTAAGATAATGACTTAATTTTTCCACGTAATCTAAACGATTGACACAAAGAAATCAAAGTACGAATGTACTGAAAATGCACTTAAACAAAGAACTTTTGAACCAACTTAAAATAAACAAACGACGAAAATATAATTAATTACGATTATAACTCAGAAAGGAAACATAAATTACAACTGGAATTCTCAACAAACCAAGTGAAATACTTAATAAACAAAATCGCGAAATCAGATGGTTCACGGCGTAACAAAATACAAAACTTTATCTACAATTTACATTGTAACTTTGAATTTAAAATCGTAAAATAACTTATTAAACTGTATTTCTAAAATTACATTAAAACGAATTCAGAATACTGTGTCCATTACCAAAGATTACTTAAACAACCAATCGATTTTAAACGATGGTTACACCGAACTAACAAATCGAGAAAGAAAAAAAAAGAAAACGCAAATCCAGTCAGCTGAATTTATTTATGGGGTCTGTCATAAAAGAAAACTGCTGACTTTCAAACGCAGGTCACAAACTTTACGATAAGGTAATAAAATTGTGTATTTTGGTATTTATAAATTTAAACATCTCGCGTCATTATTATTACATGTATTATCTAGATAGAAAGATTCACTTTTAATATTGATTTTGCTTACGGTAGTTTTACATCAAATGTTAATTTACCATGAGATGTTTTTACGTTTAAGTGCAAATTTGATCTATTCGTTAATTTGTAATAAACATATTTAGAAGTCATAATTGGACGAAAACAAATCTATTATTTAATTTTGAAAACACGATAACATGTTTTACTTAAACTACTTTATGTTTATTAAAAAAGTAGTAAAAACTGTTTACTTTTAAACTCACAATAGTAGTCTCGTGCCTATTTTATAATACCTAGTTCAATCGCGATTACAGCAAAAACTTATATTATAACATATATTTATGTATGCTTATTATTATCATGCTTCTATTCGACAACGGTTATAAAACAGTGTTATTAGGTCTATTAGAAACATTTCTTATGCTATTAACCAGCTTAAAATCATGATCTTGATAGTTATGATTTTACTTAAGTGCATTTGGTCTTGTTCTTATACAGTCGAGTTTTGGTATCATCTGCAAGGCTCGTGCTCGTGCAGTATTGTATTTACAAATTACTGTCTAATGATTTTCAATCCATTTTTGAATGATACGTTGGTAAAAACCAATTCGGCGTCGTATGCTCCTGTAAGAAAAATCAGTTTATCGAGTTTCAAAAAAACTGTTTCAGATGTAGACTATTATTAACTATTCAATTGTTTTATAGAACAAATTCGGTTAGGAATAGTTGAAGAAATTTAATTCCGAGTGATTCGATCCCTTACAAATAACACATCAGAAACTTTTTTTTTTGATAAGTAAGTTGTTTTTTAATGCACTTGTACAAATATTGTTTTATTGTAATTATCAATTATCGATAGTGTTTTAAACAACATTTTCATACGCGGTATTGTAACCTTGCGTGGCTTACACTCCGGTGTAATAAATTCATTGTATGTTTTCGCTATTATTGTAAGTCCGTGAGAATTTGCATAATTTGTGTTGGTGAGCTATTTACATGCTGTGGTATTTATTGTAACTCGGTATGTATTTGGTGTTTTGTTTTATTTGATTTCTTAATGATTGGATGGTTTTGCGTGTTGTTTAATCACTTTTGACAATCTGCGATACAAGGACTTGTGGTTTTTTCTTGTTAGTTTTGTTTTGCCCGCGGAACCGCATTGAAGTGACTGTTATTAATACATTATCAAATTTGAGAACCCACAAATATGCCCTTGGTTTCGGCAATTTTTTAAAACTTATATATACATTTTACAAAATTCTTTATCAGTCTTAACTTTATATGCAAAGGGCGCAATTAAATGTTGATTCTATCTCAACAACCATCTGTCTCCTTGGACAACTTTTCACTAATTTAGTAACTGTTTATAACATTCAAATCTTCGCGTATTTTCAATTGGTATCGTTAATAGTCCATGTTCTTTAGACAAACTCAAAATGTAATGAAAACTAAAAGTAGAATGAAATGATATTATCCGAGTTGTTAGCTTTAGTGCGAAGCCGTTTAACTCTTTTTTTGTTAGTCACTAACTATATTGAGGTGTCGGAGAAACGACGATAAACAACCATACTCCACCAGGAACCTCAAAAAAAGGAGAGCAAGATCGGTTCTAAATAGTAGGGTGGTCCAGCTAGCGTTTGCAATTTAATCAGGCTTAATTAATTAAAGCTTCGAAAACGAATAAAAAAATTTCAAAGCGATTTGTTTTATTAGAATGAATAGACGTTACCATTAAGTGTGGAACACAACTTCATTGAAACAAGTTCCACAGTTGCCTTGAGCTCGTATTTCCTTAATGGCGACTTTGATTTGATCTTTCAAGTCGGATAGTCCCTGGATCGTCAACGTAATACTTATCTTCAACGCCTCCCTACAAAAAAAGTCCAACGGAGTTAAAACTCAGCTACGTGGTGGCCAATTGACATCTCCATTACGGTAGATTATTCAATCTTCAAAGACGATGTGCAAAAGACCGATTGCTTGTTTTTCTGTGGGACAAGTTGCACAGTCCGGTTTTTTAAAAACAAATGTCATTAGTAGCTCCTTTTTGAATTCTGGGCAACAAAAATTTGTTTATCATGGTTCGCTGACGCTGCCCTGAGCGCTGCCCATTGACAATAAAGGCGGCTTCTTGCTCATTCTCAAAAAAAAATGAATCAATGATGCCGCCGCACAGTGCATTGAATTATATGGGAAATGGGACAAAAATTCAAAAGTTCGTTTAGATATGGCAGAAAAACTATTTTTTGATACATATTAGTTGATAAAAGTTGGGCGCATGAGATAACACATAATTTTCGTTGAAATCAGTATACAGAGTGAGTAGTTTAAACCATACTGGAATCAAAATCTAGGGAACATATTCATTCGTGTTTCATTACCATTGCAAAGAAATGAATAAATTTTCCTGTTAGAAAAGAAGAACAAAGTTCCAGAAATACTTCATTTCACTATAACTCCTTCAAGCACAAGTTCATTTCCACATAATAATTTGTGGAACTCAACATAATTGTGTGTTCTTCATTCTTCCACAACTGTTGATTTTATTATAAGACATAGGTTTATAGGAGAGCTTTTCTTATGTTTAATAAACGTTCCTGAATGCCATCGCAATATTTTTTAAACATGTAAATGGTGCAGAACGTGAGAATTTCAATTAATGAAACCCTAAAGAATGAATGCAAAAGTTATAATGAAGAAATTAATTTTATTAGCTATCAAAATGAACATACAAATAATCAAGCTGTCATAGATTCTACCAACCTAAGTTAAATAAATCAGTCTGATTCGGATGATTCTTCATCAGAGATTAATGCTAAATCTGAAATTAAGTTGTTCGAAATTGAAAACTTTTATATACTTCTCAACCTCTCCATCGGTTTTTATTCCTTTTTTAGTAGTGATTCTTCTTTGGTTTGATATGAGAGGTTCAGAAGTCAATATCAATATGGTCATCAAGTCCTTGTTCGAGTACACCCTCGAGCATTTACGCGTATGAGATAATCGGTTTTTCCTTGCCTCCTTGTGTTTCAAGTGCATCTTCGGACAATTGTTCAATTAGCAAAGAAAATGCTCTAATTATTTCACACCCGTGAACAAGCACCTTATGGACACTACTGGGCATGTAGTACTATATAAACTGATATATAACTCGCTCGTTTCGTCTAACAACATTTAAAATTTTTCCACATCCATAGTAAAACTGCTTGACAACACTCTTAGAATAATAAAAATACTTAGTAGTTAGTTCCTTCTCGATTTTAGTAATCTCTGAGCTAAGAACAGAATTTGAGAAAAATCTTCTTTCAGTGTTACTATCATTAGTCGAGCCATATCTTGGCTTGATGGGCTTGTCTACTAAGACACCCATTTTTGATTTAAAGTCAGCTTGAATTCTTTTCTTATTCATGTTTATCATTTCCTTATTTTTATTACCTTTTACTTGCCAGGATTTAATGGGTAACTTATAGGTTATATGCAAAAGGCATTCGAAAAATCTAATCCAATAATGTAGGGTGGACAAACCAAAGTTTTCTACATGAGATACCCTAGTCAACACTTTCTTTGTGTTCATATCCTTTGGAGTAGCAGCACAAATCATACATTTGAAAGCGGCGTTTGTATCAGATAAAACGTTGCTCACACTGCCATCCATCATTGTAAAAAGGAGCTCGTAGCTGATATGACATTCTTGGCCGCTCTCCATTGTGAAATTACTGTTTTGCAATTGACTGATTTTCTCTGTCATTAACCTAGTTCTGCATTTTCTTTTTGAAACATAAATTTTATAGGCCTGCAGTAAAGTGTCGATGATAGCCTTGCATTGACCTACGCGTTTTCTCCAATGTGTAGGTTAACCAACTTTAAAGGTACTAATGCTACCAAGAACAGATGCTCATCAGTTCTGGAAACATCTGTAAATTTTTGTTTGTATTGGCTGTGACCAGAGCTATCGTCGAAGCCCCATTTACACATCAGTTTGAGTCGATTACTGTCATTCTCTAAATTGGAAAGATTAATTATGCTCTGATCAGTCAGGTGAAAAAGTTCCTGCAGGCTCACTTCAGCTGAGGTTTCAGTAACTGAACAAATAATGGCATAAAGACATTTTTGACTTGTTTCAATTTATAGAGACTTGGAAATCAGTTTGGGCAAATAGCATTTACTACAGACCTTAACACTTTGTATTTGTTTTGCGACAAATCTAGATCTAAATCAGAGCTAGAGCTTGAGAAGGAGTTAGTGAAGAAGTTTTAGCTTTGATATCTGTTGTGCCACGAGTCATTTCGGCGGCGAATTGCAGCTTATCAAATGTCCTGCTAGCTGGGAGTTCTGCTAACCGCCTTTTTTTCGTCTTGAGTCAAGCTTCATTGAAGGGTTTCATGGGTCTTCCACGTGGACGTTTCGGTCCGGATTTGCTTATATCAGTGGATGAATATCGTACTTGTTGTTGTAGCCAAGCCTCATGACGTTCCAGAAGTATTTTTCTGCTTCGATTAACCTCTTTCCTATTATTATTCATGGTAAGACAGAACAGCCGGCTAGTTGTCGTCAGTTCTTTACGAAAATCGTCAAGACATTCAGGGAATACATTTTCATAGAATACGGCTAAAGTTTTGTTTGATTTTTTGCTCTGACACCATACATCCAATAGATCAACATTTTTTATCGATTTGACTCGCTTTGCAAAAAATATCATAAGATGAATCGCGATCAAAAGCAAATGAACTCTACTTGATATTAATGTTCATTCATTAGGCAGTAATAAAAAGCTACAATTACGAAATGATATGACATTTTTTTAACCTTCCGTGAAGTTTGGTAACTGAAAAATTTGCATGATTTTGGAATAGCAATCTATAGAACATGCAGAAAAAAATACAAATGAGCCAGAGGCATACAAAACCAAATATTTCAAAGTACATACCTTGATCTATGTACTCTATGAATTGTTGTTGAAGAACACTCACTTTCTTTCACTTTTAATCAACTTCTCCAAGTAACAATAGTTGGAAATTATATAATGATTATAGACGCAACTTCAAATTGAGAAAATTGACAGCTCGTGACAAGTCAATCGAAGCGGAAGACATTGTTAGAATTGGTCGTCATGATAGCACACTCAATTGTCTTATCAACGCCTACTTTGGTTTCCAACGAGTTGAAATTATTTTTTTTTAATTTTTGGGTTAAGTTCGATGCACTGTGCGCCGGTTCAAAATCCACATCACTCGTTGTGAATGCACCGGCTTGTCCATATTTACGTGTGCATTTTTCGAGACTGAACTGCGAAAGTTGTGCTTGTTGACATCGTCTCTGAGGTAAAAATAATCGTCGTAGGAAAAGATAATTTTTTAGCAAAAATACTCATTTTTTACCAAGCGTTCCACAGCTCAATTAGCGAACCAAAAACGTTACGGATGGTTAATTTGTTCTTGCCTCTTTACTCATTGAACTTTGTTCGCTTTCATACCGAAGTCTTTATGCAAAATTCTCCCCACCGAACTGCTTGAAATGTTCAATTGTTGAGAACGATAGCGAGTTGATGTTGATAGATGCACAGACACATTCTGAGCAACAGCTGCAATGTTATTGGCTATAAGTGCTGTACATACACATGCACGTGTTGGTTTATCCAAAAACTATCCGTCAGGCTTACGAGTCACAAGAACGTCGAGAAATAGGAGAGAACCATTAGCTTCGACTTTCACAGTAAGTGGGTGTTGTTTGCTTAGATCATTAAGAAACTTAGACAGTTCGAGATGACCATGAGACCAAACAATAAACGTGTCGGTAACATATCTAAACCAAACTTTAGGTTTTAATATTGATGATTCCAAAGCAACCGTTTCAAAAGATTCCATAAAAATGTTAGCTACAACAAACGATAATCCATAAGAGCACCATAAACCTGTTTAAAAAAATTTGAAGTAAGTGAATCATAAACACTAATCAATAAGAGGAAGCAAACTCAAGTTCTTGCCATGGTGAAACAGAATATGTTCGATGATAATAAGCAAATGCTTAATAGGTAAAAAGTGAGATAATATCAAAACTCACTAAAAGATCTTGGGGTTCATTTTTTATAGTTTTTAAACGTTGAATAAAATGCTGAGAGTTTAATGATGTGAGAAGAGGTTTTACTTGTAAATTCGCAAAGAATGTTGGACTATCCAATCTCTTACCTACAAACTAACCAAGTTCTTGCCCAACATTTCTTCTGGGCCATACTGTTTGTTACAAAACCACCCATACGAATACATACGTTTATGTTTCGTCCCATCATCATCCTGCCCAAAAACGTTTTGTTATTGAATCTTTGGTTCATCGCGCTTATTAGAACCTTATATGAAGTAAGATATTGAAACAGTTATTAATCGTCGTCTACCTAACGACATTTCTACTTAGGAATCTAATTCAAAATTAGCATTTTACCCTACATTCACAAGCGTGCAAATAGGAAACTCTTTTCGTAATAATGGTATTAAACCCATATTCAATTCGACAGACAAAATCTCTACTTCAAGGACAAATTTGCTCCACTTCCACTTCAAGGTGCGTACCAAATTTTTTGTTCATGTGATTTGGTCTACACTGGTGAAACCGCTCGTTCCGTCTTTACACGCATTTCAGAATATGATCGTTGTATAAGGAAAAGGCATATTTTTAAGTTTGCGGTTGCTGAACATTATTTTACTACAAGTTACAATTTAGGTTTTGATAACGTTTTGGTGATTGCAAAATCTCTATTCTTTTTCAATAGGAAAATCCCAGAGAGCCTAGAAATCATCAAACACCCCCAATAACTGTAATTATGATCATGATTTTGAGGTATCTTCTCTTTGGTTCCCGATCATTATTCCGTAACCCAATCAGAGTCGAGCTTTACCACTGTGGCGATCCTTTTTCTTTACATTCGGATTCCGAAAGTCACTTTAATGGAGATTAGAATTTGGCTTGGTTCACAAGTTGATTACCTAACTCTGTAGTGATTCTTTGTTAGATTGTGGTTGGCTTTTTCAAGTTATTGTTTTTTTGCGGGCTTGGTACACAAGTTGATTGCTTAGTTTTTGAGTTCTTAGTTAGATTTTGGTTTGTCGTTTAAGTTCTTTGATTTATCTCAAGTCTTGATGAAGCCCCTTACGGAAGTGGGCGAAACATTGGCAACTTCGGTTACAACAATGACACGGTCCAAATCCGTAAGACGTTTTCATCTTAGCCAGTACCATTAATTTGTATGGATGACTTCACTGATTTCTGCGAAAAGAAATTTTTACGACCGATTTGTTACGTTTTTTGTTGTTAGTTGTTTGCTTTTCTCTTCTGCCTAATTTCTTCGATGTGGGTTTGCATGTAACCTTGGTGTATCCGAATCAAGGATTCACCGGTACGCAAGGAGTGGTGTCCGTTTTTTTTCTTTCTAATCATAATAGCATTTTCAACTACGCCTACTTATCGATATTTCAGCTAGCCGCGGTGACGTGGACAACAAACAGGTTGATAATATTCTTTTGCGTTATCTGTGGTGGACACTTATAAATGGCGGTGCAGTTGCAGTTTTTTACGAACCACAGTGCTATATTGACAAAGTTGTGTGTTGTATCGCCTACTTGTAAAGTAGTGGCTTGTTATCCACATATAAGACGTTTTTTTTTCAAAATCAGTTACATCCTTGACCGTGATTGCTAAGTCGATGTATTAGCTCAACTTAACAGTGATGGTTCTTATACTTTACTTGAACTTGTTTTTGGAATATTAGGTGTAGCAAAGCAGTGATCATAGGATTGCTGTATACCAACTTTAATATTTTATGCATGAAATGTTCAATTCTTGAGAACGATGGCGAGTTGATGTTGATGGAGACACATTCCGAACAACCGCTACAATGTTACCGGTTTTACGCACTGTACATACACATGCATGTGTTGGTTTATCTAAAAACGATCCGTTGGGCTTACAAGTCACAAGAACGTCGAGATATAGGAGAGAACCATTCGTTCCGATTTCCATACTAAGTGGGTATTGGTTGTTTAGATGATCAAGAAACTTAGGCAGTTTGAGATTACTATAAGACCAAACAATAAACGCGTCGTCAACATACCTCAGCGAAACTTTAGGTTTTAATATATCCAAAGCAACCGTTTTAAAATATTTTATAAAAATGTTAGCTACAACAAGCGATAGAGGAGAACCCATAGCAGCACCATAAACCTGTTCGAAAAAATTGGAACTAAGTGATAAACACTTATCAATCAGAGGAACCAAAGTCTTTGTCATGGTGAAACAGAATATGTTCGATAGTAATAAGCAAATACTTAATAGGTAAAAAGTGAGATAATATCAAAACTCACTAAAAGATCTTGGGGTTCATGTTTTATAATTTTTAAACATTGGATAAAATGCTGAGAGTTGAAGATGTGAGAAGAGGTCTTACTAGTAAATTCGCAAAGAATGTTGGACTATCCAATCTCCTACTTACAAGCTAACCAGGTTTCTGTCCAACATTTTTTCTAGGCCATTCTGTTTGTTACAAACCCACCCATACAAACACATACCTTTATGTTTTGTCTCATCATCATCATCTTGCCCAGAAATGTTCGGTTATTGAATCTTTAGTTTATCAGATTTTTTTTTATTTCCCAACCTGAGAACCTAGACTCGGAACTCCGTCATCTTAACAAAAACTGGGTAAACAATAGTAATATGAAGCAAGATACTTAAACAGTTATTAATCGTCGTCCACATTCACGTAATCGATTACCTAAGGACATTTCTACTTAAGAATCCAATTTGAAATTACGATTTTTATCCTACATTCACAAGCTTGCAGATAAAATAGGAAACTCTTTTCGTAAGAATGGTATTAAACCGGTATACAACTTGACAGGCGAAATCTCTACCCCAAAGGCAAATTTTCTCCACTTCCGCTTCAAGGTGTATACCAAATTCTTTGTTTATGTAGATTAGTCTACACTGGGGAAACCGGTCATGATTGTTGTATTGAGAACAAGCATATATCTGAGTCTGCGGTTGCTGAACATTATTTTACTGCAGGTTACAATACAGATTTTGATAACGTTTTGGTGATTGTAAAACTCTATTCTTTTTCAATAGGAAAATCCAAGAAAGCCTAGAAATCATCAAACACCCCTAATAACTGTAATCGTGATCATGATTTTGAGCTATACCCTCTTTGGTTCTCGATCATTATTCCTTTTTTTACCGTAACGCAATCATAGTTAAGTTTTACCAGCTAGTGATGAGCGATATTTCACGAACTGTGATTTTTCACTGATACCGACAAATCACGAAGAACGACTGTTACCAATTTGTAAAAATAACAGTGATTCTACAAAGTCTTTACTTTTCGCATTTGGTCAAGTTATTGTGAAATCGTTATTTTGTGTTTGTTTCGAAATCGTGATTTTGTGAGGAATCATATTTGATCTACACTGTTTACTGGTTGGTGGTTGCAGGATTTTTGTTTTCTGTAATGATATGAACATTGAAGCGGCGATCAGATACTGCGCGATGTCTCTACATTTATTGGGCACGGTTCCAATATTAATTTGAATTTCGTTATTTGAGAACGCCATACGAAAGTCCTGATCACGTCACGCTTTAAAATCACTGATATCAAAAAATCGCAGTAACGATTCACAGTGCTATTGAAAAAGCACGATACTTTTTTTTATATTCGGACTCCGAAGGTCAGTTCAATGGAGTTTAGAATTTGGCTTGATTCACAAATTGATTACCTAACTCTGTAGTGATCCTTTGTTAGATTGTCCTTGGCTTTTCAAGTTTATCGTTTGTTTTTTAATGTTTTCTGGCCTTTTTAGAGTTTAGAATCAGAATTGTATCATAAGTTGATTACTTAACTTTTGAGAAGTTCTTAGTTAGATTTTAGTTTGTTGTTTGAGTTCTTTGATTTATCTCACGCCCTGATGAAGGGTGCGAAACGTTGACAACTTCGGTTACAACAATGACACGTTCCAAACCCGGAAGACGTTTTCATCTTAGCCAATACAATTAGTTTATGTGGATGACTTTACTGGTTACTGCGAAGAGAAATTTTTACGACCAATTTGGTAAGTTCTTTTGTTGTTAGTTGTTTTCTCTTCTACCTAATTTCTTCGACAGTGGGTTTGTATGTAACCTAGGTGTCTCCGAATCAAGGATTCACCGGTACACGAGAAGTAGTGCCCGTTTTTTTTTTTCTAATCATAACAATGACTAGAGATCTATGGCGACCTGAAGCGTTTTTTTGCTAAGTTTGGTAAATGTTTCAACAGATTTATGTCGCCAGTCGTCGCTCATAAAACCATCCGATTTTTTAAGAGTTAACCGCCATGGTTCTTGTACTTTACTTGAACTCGTTTTTAAATATTAGGTGTAGCAAAGCGATGATTATAGGAGCGACCTTGCTGTATAGCAACTTAAATATTTTTTTTAACTGTGAAGATTTCGTTACGCAAGTATGATTGAAGGTGTTCCAGGTAAAAAAAAATTTGTCTGTGAGTTTTTGGAGCAGTTTGAAATACCAGATCTTGTTGAGCACCTTCTTGTTCTCACTAACCGAAAATCTAGGATTCTTTGAGTTTCACAAGACAATTACTGTACCTATAGAAGAAAAATTTTCACAGTTGATTAAAAACAACTTTCATTAGAGCACGATGACTATCTCGAGATACTTTTGCTAATTTAAAGAGAGATTTTACGATTACAATATTCTTCTTTCCTAGTTTTTTTTTAATTCTTTTTTAAGTCTGCTACCTTTCTTGCTGTTTTTGTTTAAATCGATTTTTTTAATTTTATGTATTTCAATTTTGTTATTGCAACTGTAATGTCAAAAAACAATTAATCTGCATATTATAAACGTTGAAACGTGTGTTAACGGTTAATCGCAATAATACAAAGTATAATTTTTTTAGAATTAAATTTACAACTGCGATCAATAACATTTTGATCATCAATTTGTGTCAGTTTTTTTATTCCTAATGTTATCTGCTACGTTAATCTTAGTTTTTTTGTATAAATCCAGAACGTTTTACTTTGCAGTTGATTGAATTTAAAACAACAAAGTTCAGGATGTAGGCGTAACACCGGGTTTAATACTGACAAGGAAGCTTCTGTTTTGATAAATGTTTGAAGACCGTTATTCTAACTAACGAGTTTATCATATTTTTTTGATTATTTTTTGCAAACAAAAAATATTTGAAGTTTACTAACTACGCTAAAGAAACGTACTTTTTTGGGAGGGGTCGAAAAACATTGTTGGTGTAATTTATAAAATTAAATTGATAAATCTGTTTTTTTTTAATCTGAAACGACATTGTAAACATTTAAATGAAACATAAAAATAATTTGAGCTTATATTGCTAAATCAATTGACTGTTAGTGGTCAAACTGGAAAGTCAAACAAGATTGTAAACATTTGATTAAACTATTAGCAAGCATTTTAATTCGTATTTATTGAAGGAAACAATAAAATGTTACAGCTTTTTGCTGGCGCCAATGTCAAAAAACTTCCTAATTAAGAAGCGACTTTATTGTGATGTTTTTATTATTATTTACGTGCGAAAAAAATACATTTTTGGAAACCGGAATATTAGTTATAATATAATTTCACGATCTTGCCATAAATTTAGTGATTATTTATATATATTATTTAATCACAATTGATTATTAATCTAACGTAGTAATTAATTAGATTAGTAGTATTTTTAATTATCAATTGGATTAATTGTGATGGAACGTAGTCGCAAGTAAAAAGTTAATTAAATATTAGTTCGAAATTATTAATCATTAATTATCAATCATAAATCAATCACGGTTAATCGAAAAGATTTGTAATTAGAATTCTTAATTTTGCTTAACTCTGCTAATTTTCGCATAGATAAAGAGACTATTTTGATTTTGGTGCATGCGTAGAAAAAAATAAAATACTGTTTCTTTATAACAAACAGACGCTAGCAAAAAAAATACAGTAAAACTTAAAAGTGTTTTTTCTCATTTTTAATTTGAGAATTTTTTGGTAATTTTTCTGACATCAATTTCTTCATCTAGCTCGTGTTTAATAGCTAACCTTGTCATGTCATTTAGCTGATCTTGGGTAGTTCTAGAGCGTTAAAAAAATTTAATCAACTTGAATTTAAAGAAACTTTTCTCCACTTGTGATACTTATTGGGCGAGTAAGCAAGATTCTTAACATTTTACCGAGATTTGTAGCAAAATCCAACTTTGAAATAGATTTTTAAATTTTGATTGGACTTTTTTATTTAGTAAAGTCAAAACTGATACTATCTCGTCTGCCAGGTTCAGATCTTCTATCGGATCATCTTGTGCCTCATAGTAAAATTAACATTACCGGTCAATTTCGTCGGCGAGTTCTCGAGCATCGGAAAGCATTTTATTCAAGGCCGTGTCCGATCTAAGATCCTTGAAAAAATCTTTACAGTTTTTCAAGAGTTCAATATCAGATAGTAAGCCATAGTCTTTTGTCTGTAAGAGCGTACTTATTGGATTAATAAAATTTAAGATTTTGTATCGAATTGCAATGAAGCCTAAAATCTTAAATTGTTTTACACAACCTGATAGTCCAGAACCTATTAAGTTTTTTTTGGAAAATAAAATGTAAAAAATGTGCTTTTTGCTAGTTTTCGGCCACTTGATTATTTTCTCGGCCATCAATGTGTCAATTCTTAGTCGGGTGGCCGAAACAACCCATTTTTCGGACATTTTATTGAAAAACTAAAATTATGGATAAATACCTAGGTAACAACTTTATTGCACAGAAAGGAAATGGTAAATAAAATCAAGTAAACATAAGATTTCTAAAACTAAACAAAATATTCTTTAGGTACCTATAAGTAGGTAGTTTTTGAACAAAATTTATCACCAAATAATAACCTAGGTATACCTATCTATGTTAAAAATAGGCAACAATACAAAAATAAACCAAGATAAAGAAACAAATACAAAAAATTCTTTGAAACTAAACAAAAATATTCAGGTATTACATATTTTTAAAAGTTATACTAAATAATGCTCTTCAAGCTTAGCGTCTTAAAAGTTATTTGCAGGAACTACATGTGAAATCTTCGGTTGCAGCTTCATTATAGGTTAAATGAGATAGCTCAGTACAAGCCAAATGAAACCACTTGGGGCATATGTCACAACCCAAGTTTTTCAAAGAATGATCTTCTGTATCGCTTATTAATTCGTCTCCGCAAAGAGAACACATCAGTTTGAATTTCTTAGCTACATTTTTTTTGAACTGTTTTTATTTTTGTTTGCATTTTTTGTGCTCTGTTTCTCTAGTTCCTCTTCTTTTCTCTTCTGCTGAGCTTCTTGTTTGTTTATTTTTTCTTGGTCTTGCTTTGGAATATGTTTTCTCCAAGCTTTAGATGAGATAGCACTTGGCAATTTTTCTTTCTTTCTATTTTCCCAACCTTTTTTGATTATAGGTTCCAGAAATCTCAGATGGCGGGAAAATGGGCTTAACACTTTTTCTGTTTCATTTTGTTGTTAAGTCGTTATTTTCAGATTGTCCTAATTTTAATGGCGACTTCTCTATGTTTTTAATTTCTTCCTCCAATTCAAATTTATTACTTTCTTCCAAGCATTCTTCGTTTTCTTTCTTCTTTAAATTTGTCCCTTCGTTTTTACTGTCTTCTGCTTCTTGTTCTGTTGCTTGCGCCAAATTATCTCGTATTACTTCAATTTTCTCCGTAATGTCTGGATCAATATTTTCTTTATCTTCTGTTTGGTTGGTGTCTTCCTCCTGTTCAGTTTTTAAGTTTCTTTTCTTCGTGTTCTGTTCGTTAGTATTTGGTACTTCGTTTTGTTGTGGTTCTTCAAGAACTTGATTCATCGAGATATTATCTAATGTAAATTGATTTATTTCTTCAACAGGAATAATATCTAGTGAATCCATAGGTAGTACGGTTCCTACTTCCAAAGGAAAAATATTTAAAATACCCTACCTATTAATGGTGATGTCGCTTATAACTTGTATTTTTTGTCCTTGTCTTACATTCCCGTTATTGTCAGCACCATCTGAGTTAGCATTTAATGTTATGTCATTAATTGCTTCATAAATTATATCCGTGTTAATACCATTATTTTTTAATTTTCTTTCGACTACTCTAATAAATTTTTTTGCTGATTCAGCTTCTGCATTGCTTATGTTTTCCACATGCTCTGTGTTTTTTTCTAATTTATTTTTCACACATTTAGTGTAGTCCACATTATTTGAATTCAAAAGAAACAAACCACGTTTCCGGAAGCCATTTTTAATACACGTTTCCAAATCTGCTTTATTTAACGCCCGCTGAAATATTTCTGAAAAATTTATTTTTGTGACACAGGTGTTAATATCTTGTTCACTTTGCCATAATCTAACTGTTTTCTTCCATTCATGTTTTAATGGCCTAAACACACTCACATCAGCCGGCTGTAAGATGTGAGTTGTGTTTGGTGGAAGGACATACAAAATTATTCCATTTTTTTCACAAAATTCACTCAGAAATATATTAAGGTGTGATCTGTGTCCATCAATAAAAAATATTATTGGTCTCTTAATATTATTGTCTTTAAGACACTGGTTAAAATCGTTGCAAACGTACTCGTAAAATACGTCGCTTTTCGTCCAACCACTGTCAGATTTTCCCAGCACCCAATTTTCTGGCATATTATTAATTACTGCTTTCGGAGGTCTCACGTATGGGAAAACAACAAGTGGAGGACAAATATTACCACTGGCATTAAATGTTACAAGTACTGTCAATGTTTCCTTTTAATTGCCTTGCTTAATTGAATAAACATTTTTATAGCCTCGGGGAGCAAGGACTTTTTCGGTTTTTGGACACAATGAAAAACCGGATTCATCCCCATTAAAAATGTGGGAAGGGTCCTCTATAACATCCATAATATTATTTTCTATTAAGAAATTATCTAATTCTGAAAACCAGTATCTAATGTATTGTTCCGTGACGACTGCTCTTGCTTTGTTAATACTCTCAGACTCACGCAATCTTATCTCTGGGTGCCTTCTGATAAAACACGTATACCATTTTTCCCCAGGTCGGTTATTTTTAAATTTTTCAATTTTTCCGTTGTCTGTTGCTCTTTGGTTACTGTTTGGATCAGTTCATGTTTTTTTATTAGGAATCCACACTTGGCCAGACCTAAGAGCCAATCTTTTATGCGCTTTTCTCTTTCAACAGTCATAATAGGCTCTGGACCCGTTTTACGCAATTTGTCTGGTGTTTTTCTTGAAACTCTGTCTTGGAGAGTGCTTCTTGGTATATTAAAATACTTTGCAGCAGTTCTTGTGCTCATTTTGTCCTTTCTTACAGCTTGTAGTGCTAGCTTAAGATTTTCTTCTGAGTAGTTGAATAACTTTCTTGCCTGCTTCGACACATTTTTGTCTTTTTTGATGGCCATCTGTTTTATACAACATACCTTTTCTCGGCCACTGTTTTAAGCCTCTTTATTTGTTGCGTTTTTGTAGATGGCCCGGCCGAAAACTAGCTATTTTGTAAAAGTAACTCTTTTAAATATAGCATACAACAAGATACGCCCAGTTACGAAACAGTATATTAGAAAATGATGGACAATATATTACTTTTCAAACCGCTTCTCGACCACCCCGACCGAGAAAGGGATTGAGCGTTTTAGCTAAACCAGTTTACCGGCCACCCAAAAAAACACTTAAAATCCATAATTTATCATTTTTTCTAAATATAATAAGAATAGTACAACATGTTATTTATCTAAAACAATAAGAACTTACCTTCAGCTCCAGTATTTCACAAAATATTCACTATTTCTCTATTGGATGCACACTACCAAAATTTTAGGTTACTGGCGATACAACGGCCTTCTATGAGGGACAACTTATAACTGATTTTTTTCTTTCTTAGCAAAGCTTGCAAAATGGCGCGTAGTGCAGAGTGGTGGGGATAAGAAGTCTGCAGTTAGGAGGATATTTAAATACTTCAAAAGCGGCCAAAAGCTTATAATTTATTCACTATATTCTCGAAAAGTGACCGAGAATGGTGGTGGCCGGCTAACTGGGCGATTCACCCTATATCTCTCCTAATTGATACTTCAATGGTTTCAATGTGTTACACAGTGTTAATTTTTAAATCATTTATTAGTAAAATAACGTACATAGCCGCTACAACAAGCTTGTTATTGCCGATACGACAGAACTCATCGATCTGGCAACAACGGAAAGCTATGCTTCCTAGCTTTCCGATGTTGCCAGGTCGATGACAGAACTCTATAAATAATGTGGAAGTGTCTCACGTAGATACTTGACAGTTCATTGCTGTAGGTGTACCTTTAACACAATGCAATTATTCGGTTTTTCCAACGAGTGTCACAACAGTTTTAAAGTTAGTCCTTGAACGTATTTCATTAATATGGTTCATTGAAAGGTTGATGAGGAAAAAAATAAATACATTTTTTGAATCATATAAAAAAAATTGACAGCTTTGAAGGATGCTTTCGCTTTGTCATTAACGATCATGTTAAATGAGTGGTTACTACATGGAAGGATTTAACGCCGCTCGTGTTGGCTCCATTGTCGTAAGCCGGTCCTCTCATATCCTGAACATTCAATCCCGATGTTTCAAGTGTTTTAAGTATTATAGTTAACAGTTTATAACCCGTCGATCTTTCAACCGGAAGAAAGCCTTAAAAGTATTTATAAGTTGTAATGGAAACCTTATTGGGATTAAATGTGTCAATAGGCACCTTACAAATACTGTCATTTGCTCGATGTTGCTGACATCAGGAATATAATTTAGAATGATTGAATAATATTTAATTTTTTTAATATCGCTAATAATGTGAGAGTAATATTTTCACTTTTTTTATATTTTTTATTTAATTCAAGAGGTGGTTCGTCTAGCGCTCTTACAATGCGGTGTTCTTGGTTCTTTTATGCATCACTGATTTATTACTCTTTTAGCAATTTTGTTTAGTCAATAAAGTCTAGAAGTTTATTTCAAGGGAATTCATGTACGTTGCGTTTGATATGGTTTGCATTTACACGGCAGATGTTGCGGAGTTTCGTTAACCTTCAAGCATCCGCGGAATAGAGGCCACTTTGCAGCCCCATTTTATGGATACGTTTGTTAAGCCCACAGTGTCCTTGTTATTAGTCCCGTGAGTTTCCTTAACTTTTGTCGACTTATGCTTGACAGTGCAGTTTGAGTGTTGGATTGTGGCTCTGTAAGGAAGAGTTTTGTGTGCCTCATCGCCGAAGAGTTTTTTTCATAGGTTTTTTATTCTCCGCTGCAAGTTTGCTGCAAATTGTTTTTTTTTCCGATCTCCTAAGCGATTCTAAAACAGGTTCAGATGCGATATATGTCTTTATTGTGTCCGTTTTAGTTAGTGCGTCCGCCATTAGGTTTCCGTTTACATTCTGGTCTTTTGATATCCAGATGAACTTCACTGGTTAGCGTGTTGCCAATATTTCCAGACTGTTTATGCCATAATTAGTTTGGATTTTATTACTGGCAATCTTAACATCAGTAGCGCTGCTTGGCTGTCAGACAAGGTCAGCAAACATTGCTTCCCATGGTGCTTGCCTCCATATACTCCAGCTCCGGTACCGTTGGGATTATTGACCCCATCTGTGTACCAGATACTTTCTTTCTCGCGCCCGGATAAATGTTTTTTGTCTACTCGTCTCGTGACGGTATTATCACTTTAAATTTCTTTAAGATGTGATAATTTTTGTGAGAGATGTAATGGTGGAAGTGAAAGTAGTGCTTCTATGGCTGCTGTGGTCCTGGTTCTTATCGCTCTGTTATCAGCAGACATGCTATTCTTTGTAGTTTGCGTAGCTTTGCAACTGTGCGTTTTAGGTTGGTTCTCTCATCCCATGCAAGCGTACCGTATGTGATGATGGGTTTTGTTACCACGGTATAAAACCATTTGGTCATTTGTTTTAGTCTCCAGGTGTGCCCGACCATCCGTTGTTTGTATTAAGAACCTTGATGGCTTTCGTCGTGACTTTTTCTAGATGTGCGTTGAAGGTCAGTCTAGTACCAAGAGTAAGCCTTAGATATTTGACTTTTTTTGACATCGAAAGCATGACTACGTACATTGTAGGTAATTTGATGTCATTCGTTTTCCGTTGTTTGGTAAACGGAACGATTGCCGTCTTGGTTGGGTTCACTGATAGTCCCTCTTTTTTGCAGTATTTTTTTATGTTGTTTACTTTGCATTATGTTTGATACAGTTGCTCCAAACTTCCCGTTTGTGATAATAGTAAGATCGTTGGCGTATCTTAAAACAAATACTTCTTCGTATTCTAGTTTTTGTAGTACGCCGTCCATGACGAAGCAACACAATAGAAATGGGCACCCGCTAGCCACTTTGGCTTCTACAGTGTTACCGTACAAAGGTGCTGTTACTGTCTGATTCCTGAGCATTGAGTCGACCCAGTTTCGGATTAGACGTGTGTTTTCTTTTTTCTCCATTGCTCTTGCAATTGAGGTGAAGGTAGTATGCTTATTCAATATCTAGAAAAGCACCCAATGCAATATCATGGTATTGGATTGCATTTTCGCATCTGCTGACTAGTTGGTGAATTGATAGCTTGCTAGATTTTACGGATTGGTAACCATTCTGATTTCGGTGCAGAAGCAAAGCCTTTAGTGCTCAGTCCCGTATATACCTGTCGACTACTTTTTCAAGTAGTTTTAAGATGAAGGAAGTCAAGTTGATTGGTCTGTAAGTTTTTGCCTGGGCGTACGTATAAATACTACCTTGAAAGTCCGCCAGCTGTTTGGTATATGCGAAAGTTCTAAGCTGGCTCTGAGAGTTTTGCATACGAGCAGCAAATTGCTTTTGCAGCATGATGGGATAAATTTCATCGGCTCCTGAAGACTGAAAGGGTTTAAACGTATTGATTCCCTATTCTAGGCTTTTAAGATTAATTATTTTTCTCGCTAAGTCCCAGTATCTTTTGGGTTCCCGTTTGTTTGGTACTTCTAGGTCCTGGTGCTTAAAAAGTTCAGTTAACGAGGAACCCGATGTTTTTACAGAAGTTTTTGCAGAGTATCTTCTACCGACTCTGTAAACTATCCGCTTTTTGATCAGCAAAGAACCGATGTTTCCAATGCGGTCTTTGCTCAGAGCTTTTTGAAGTTGAGAACTTGTAGGTTTGTTGTGTAGGTACGTTCTTACAGTACCTCGTTCATGAGTCTCTTTTTGTCTTTTTAATGGCATTATTGTATGTTGTAAATCTGGTTCTGTATTCATCCCAGTCTTCGCTTTTTTTTCTCCTGTTTCACCAAGTTATCCTGTTGGGGGTTTGTTTGACAGTTTCTGAGCAGCGGATTTTAATGAATTAACAATACTGTGTGTCATTAGTTCTAGCTTTTGAATTGATCTCGCAACTGTGAGACAGTCCCGGTTTTGGCCTGCTAAAGCTTCGTTGAGCAAATCCCACTCGGTTTTTCTCGGATTTCTGAATTCATCATTGAATATATGTATAATCAGATAAAAAAGGTTTATCTAATAAATGCCACATTTCTACCACTTTGCTCGCCTTTGGACTAGCAAGCGTAGGGTAAATAACTTCACTGCGCGACACGGTTATAAACGTAAGCACATTTCCGTTATTTATTGTGTCTAAATTGCCTTTCAGAATAAATTCTAAGAGTTTTTCATCTCTTAGATTTTTGTTTGTGTTCCTCCACAAGGTGTGGTGTGCATCGCCTCCAAGAATCAGTTTGTTGGTCCTGTCTGGTCGTAAGGAAAGTAGCCGAATCCGATAATAAACTTCTGATGCCTTCTTCTACTACAAATATTTTATCTGCCACTAGGCCTCTAGAACATAAATGTCACAATGGCATTAAGTTTATTGCATTTTTTACAATGATGCATGTGCTAGGGTTATGCAAGCAGCTATCTACCTGGATAGTTTAACTCTTTTATTGTTCCTTTGTGGATCCATGACTCTTGGACAAGGGTAATATCAATATCGTGTCTCACGATATAAGCACTGATAACCGCAATTGGTTGGTTAATGCTTCCACCTTCTACCAGGACCCATTGTTCATAAACAGGGCGTATTGGGTTCGCTGTTGCGTTTCTGACGTGTTTGCCTTTGCTTCTTGTATTGATGGGTTTTGCTCTCGTGTTCTTGTTATTGGAGTGGAATTGGTTGCCTGAACTCTTGATTCTTTTTGTTTTTTTAGGTTTCGCTTTGCTACTTCCAAAAGTATTTTAAATTTTTCGGTTTTGCGTTCAGCATCAGCCGATATTTTGGGCCTCGTCTTTTTTTAAACTTTGAGCTTGAAGTTTGAGCTGGGGAGCTGGTTCACGTGACAATAGTATTGGAGTACGTACGGATTTTAGACCGCGACTCCAACACGTGCTAAGGCAAACAAGATCGTCTCGGCTCAGCTAATGAAGCTGCGTACTCTATCTAACTTCCTATCCACCACTTGGAGACGCGTCCGATATGTAGCTCAATTCACGAGATGTTTTCACTTAAAAGAATAATTATTTCATTTCGAATATCATTTCCGGGATGATGGATTGTAACTTCTACGCGTTGGACATTCTGCAGATATGTTCTTTGAATACTGGAGCAAGTAATTAAATACTTTATAAAAAATACTGTTACCGAAATCGTAAACTTTGTCACTGGTACTTCAGAGGGCTAAACAATTTAGAGCAAGTATTTTTATTGTTGAAACAGTTTGTAGAAGCATCTCGTACTAATGATTTTCGTCTACGGTAATTAGTCTTTGTGAGTGCCTGCCAATTGTTTTTGAGTATTGTATTCTTTGACTAAATTCAATCCAAGCTTTTAGCAGAAAAGAACTTAAAATAGAACCAAAAAGTTTGCAGATAAAACAATAAACACAATGTTTTGTAATTGAATAGATTAACCAGTTACGCATGGCACTATTTTTCATGTTAATCAAATAATTCTTCTTCTTTCTCAGTTCCTTCTGTTCTTTCAGGCGTCGGATGTTCAGGGTGGGTCCGGTCCTTTTCTCACCCATCTCTTCCATTCTTTTCTGTCCCTTGCTGTCTTATTCATTTCTGTTAGTGATTCATTTTTTCTTTTCCTTTGACATTCAATTTGGTCTAACCAATCTTTTCTTTGTTTGCCACGCCTTTTTCTATTAGGTTTTCCTATTTCTAATATTCTGTTTGACAATGCTTTCTTGTTTCTTCTGGTGAGGTGTCCGTACCAATTTATCTGCTTCATTCCTATTTTTTCCAGGATTGAAGGTTGGTTGGCAATCTCTTTTATATGCATGTTCTTGACATGTTTCTTTTTTTTAAATTTTTTCTTTGTGTTTTTGCTTTATTGTCCAATTTTCCTCTGTATATGTGATTGCGGGAGTTATTGTTATTGATCTTTACCGTAACATTCATTTCTGTTCTTATATTCTAAGATTGTCTTGTTTAGAGGATAGTATAGTCATGTGGATTTGTTTGTCCTGTTGGTTAATTCTGGTTTCATTTTTCCATTATTGACTACGATTATTCACAGGTATTTGAAGGTTCTTATTTTTTCTATGGTTGTGCTTTTACAAGTAAACTTCTTGTTCTTATTGATATCTTGGTTTTCATTTACTATCATTAGCTTTGTTGTTAACTTCCATCTTTATATTTTCTACCTTTTTTACCCAGTTGTATAGTCTCTCTCTCTGCATTTTTCTTCTTTAATTTGCTATTAAGACTACGTCGTCAGCGTACAGCGATAGCCTTTAAGTTGTTATATCCTATCACTGTGTTTGTTTTTGTCTGATATAACCCAATTATCTCTTGGTGTCCTTTCTTACCGTTGCATTCCAATCCTCCAGACTCATTATTGTGAATACAGTTTGTTTTTATCTCTTCTACTAACTCCATTTTTTTACTAGCTATAGGCTCGGTTGCATACAGCATTGTTAACTTTGGCGATGTAGTTAACCACGTGGTCATGTCGTTAAGCGTCGTCATTGGTACAAAATCAATTGTTTTGCTGACGACATTCTCAAATCGATAGCTACGATTTAGTTAACAATGGCGTCAGCTAACGACATAATTAACTATGCTTTATGCTACCGGGCCTTAGTGTGTATATTCCAGATCTCTATTGAAACAATGTTTTCTTTTTCTTGTTGTTTGGTCTGCTTTTGCGTTTCATCTTCTTGTATTTGTTATCTCATATTTCTTTTTATTATTTATTTGTGATAGATTCCTCTGTTCGGTTTTTAGGGCTTGCTACTTATTTGGATTTGTCTGTTTTCAGAATGTTTTTGTGATATCTTTGTTCAGATTCTCGTTCTTTGTTGCGGTCCTTTCTATTCAGATGGGAGCTAACAAAGTTTACTCCAATTTTTTCCGCTTCAGTATTGCTTCTTTGGGAGAATTTGTTTCATCCTTATCTATAGATTTTTCCCGCTTATTTCTTTCTTCTACTTCTGTTTCATTTGGTTTTTTTCTAGTTGTTCTAAATTCCGTTCTTCTCCGTTTATGAATAACTTATCTCTTCTTATTGTTTAATCCTTTTTTTGGCTTCTAACATGTACGGGAGTACTTGCTTTTCGTTTCTTTTGTTTTCTTATCTAAATCTTTGTTTATTTCTAATTTTGTTCTTGTCAGCACTGTAGGTAATTTGTACTATTTTTCGTTTTTCCGTAGTGTTGTAAATCCGAATTTTATAGGTCTGAATCGTTTTTCCAATTTCTCTCCTAATGTAAAGATGAAATCTATTTTGTTATCCGCTATTGGTACCCTCACTCGTCTCTTAGGAAATCTAAGCTACTATCAAAACTACTTTTGACAATTGACAAATCCGTAATTTTCTCAATTTAGCAGTTAACATTTCGGTATTTGTTTTTCCCTAAAAGTTAGCTAATTTTATAACGACTAAAAGTTTCGACAATAGTATACCTACCGTTCTATTTAACAGTTTTACAAAAATCAGTATCTCCCTTATTATGACAAAGACAAAAAAATATAAAGCAAAATGATACCTTATTACTCGAGCTATCAAATTTTGTTTTTTGAGATACCAGCCAGTTCTCTAGTTCACTTTATTTATAAAGATTTTTTCCCCAAATATGTAGGTTTTACTGTTGTCAAGATACATCCGCTCCATACCCTCATCCGGACACCCGGTATATATAAAAACGGAATTTTAGGTGTAAAAAAGAAATGTTTTGTTCCGAACGAGGGAAATTTAGTTTCAATTATTTTTAATTTTACAGCGCCTATTTGTCGCCTTCTAAGGCACGGGTCCGGCTTACTCGTCCTTGCGCCGGCCCTGCGTATTGGTACTAATTTCTCCTGTGTTTGTCGGCTTCGTCATTACCTATTTTTCAGTAATAGAAAGTAATCATTAAGTAGATCATTCACAAAAAAAAATATTATTATTATCAATACTTTTATTAATTATGACTGTTACTGTTTTTTTTAAATTTTTACGCTCATGTTTTTCTAGTTACCTTTAAACACGTTGGACCTAAGTTCTCAAAAATCGAAGGCAACTGTAGGAAGAAGCGTTGGAAGACGTCCACCTTCGCGACCACGCGGTCGTGACGAATCATCAACTAATACCCGACAAACGTTCACTTCGAACGACGTTCGTTCAAGCGCTACAACAAATTTACACCGAATTTCGCGATTATGCAATCAAGTCCACGAAAATGCAGTCAAACAAACGTTCGGCAAATATTACCATAAACCTCCAATACAAGAAAGAGAACGCGGGGATGGCGTCGAAATAAACGAAATCGAATCCTTAAAAAACGGTCACACTAACTTAGTTCGAACGAAAAGTACGAGTAGCGAAGACATTCATCTGGTAACGCCCGAAAAAGATAAACAAAATAAAAGCATAGAGGATTTAGAAGATCTCGAACAGTTACAAAATTGGCGAAGAACTTCGAAAATAAGACGATCGTTACAATTCCCAAGCGCACAAAACAAAATCGCAAAACCGCTCGATTTGCCTGTAAACACGGGAAGTGTTCGGAAAATCAGAGAAGATCTCGAAACCGGAAGAAGATTGAATACAGCATTAAGGGGTAATAACGTAGATTTAGATGCGCTCGATCAAATTTTGCAATCGATTACAACACCAAACGATAAATACGAACAACCCGAAAAAGACGTGTCTGTTAAGAAACCGAAAAGACATTCGTTCGTAACTGTCGAATCTTTACAAGAAGTAAAAGGACGATTGCGGCGAACGAGTTCGCCGACGGATGATTTTTATAATATTAAAAAAGACGAAGAGGCCGATGACGGTATTGACACTGAAGAAATAGTGAAAACTGATGAAATGCCTGCTATTGATAATCTTTCGACGCAGTCGTCACGGGTACGTTCGTACGTTTACGGCATGGAAGCGTTGATGAAAAAACCGATTTTGGGAACTGGTAGTTTAGAGTCTCGCACGTCTAGGCAAGTCAATGGTACCTGTGGAAATCGTAGTGAAGATTGGTACAATAGAAGAAAATCGTACGGTTTCGAACAAGTCCACAATCATCACGACTCGATTAATACGATTACGAAAAATAAATTAATGGATTCGTCTACTGATAGTGGCATTTGCAGGTCCAGCGAGATTGTTTTGGTACCGGCGACGAATAAAAGCAATGGCGAAATTGGTGATGATAAATATGTTATAACCAGAAACGGTAAATACAATAACCACAATGATGCGAGTGTTGGCAACGTCAAAAGATATGCTTCAATATTTGAGAACAAAAAAGAAAACGACGTTCAGTTCATCAAAAACAAGTCACCGTTAAAGGATTACGAAGGTACTAAAATCACGATACCAATTGTGTCACAAGAACATTACCAGACGAAGCAGTTCGATAAAAACGATTCGGAAATAAAAAGACACTCGATAGCTGTGGACGAATCTAAATACGTGACTAGAAACTTTAACACTAATAACTTCAGACGTACCAGTTTAGCAATTAACGATCCTTATTTAAACGATTGCTTAGACGATGATTTATCTCAAGGTAAACGTCATAAAAAAGTCGAATTTTGCAAAACCGAAGTGCACTTTGCCGTTGACTCGGGACGAGTCAATATTGTAGCAACGGACGAAAAACCACCCCCGACCAATAATTTCCGACGACGCCGAAGAAATTCCGGCACTCTTTACAATAACCTCCTTAACGAGGCTAATAAAAACGGCTTGCCCGTTCTTCACTTTGGAGATACGTCCTACGAGAAAAGCATGTTTAACGGGGCCGATTACGAGGAGGACGATCTGTCGGATCCGTTTAATAAACAAAACGACGCGTTTAGTGAAAATACTGTAACGGTTAGCACTAACCAATCTAATCAAAATTACTCAAACGTCGAAGAAGAAAAAGAAAACGTGGAGTGCGAAACTCCCAAAGGTATTTTGAAGAATAAACCTATAAAACCAAAACCATATCTTCTCGGGGACGATCCTTTTTGTATTAATGCGACTAACACGGACGAAAAAGAAATTTGGGGTATTAGACTAAAACCGGTACAATCTTCGACTGATCCACCAATGTGGAAGTCAACCGTCACGCTTAAAAACACGTTATACGATAAACATAAAGATGAAGCGCCTTCTTGGGAAAATAGCGACCCAAATTTTAATGGTGATTTATATAGACCTGCATCGCCTGTCAAAGACGAGTCCAACGTACATAACAGTATTAGAATTATTTCGTCGTCTACCAAGCGATCACCTTGGACCGTGGCCGATAGAATAAAACAAGTTGAAGAGATTCAAAAACCGGAGATGAAAGGGTACTCGACTAAAGTCAACATTGGAGGTGGAAGTGCTACTGTTATAGAAGATGATTTCAAAGGTATTATATTGCTTGTATATACTGCATGTGTACTGCTTCAGTAGTTACGTAGATCTGTTTCAATTCTTCTTAAGAGTATAAGCGCTTGCGATCTGTACAATACCTTTTTTTATTCGTGCATGGAATTTAATTAACGTAGTATTTGTTTATTGATAGTTTAACATGGCTTTTTGTCTGTTGTAATTTATATCTTCATCGAGATCTATGTACAAATTACAGATGACAAAAGGCAATTATTAAACAAAGGATTAGTAGTACGCATCGGACGAGATAATGATAATTCTCACACTATATGTTCAAAAACTACAACCGATAAAGATAACACAACGACTACTACAAAAATCACTATAGACTTGTCGCCTTCGCCCGATATCAACGAAGAACCAAGCTTCCAATTTGTCCGATTACCAAGAGCGTCGCTTTCTAACTTCAAATCGACGTCTTTGGTGCTGAACACGTTTAAAACCGAAAAAGATTTACAAGGAAAGAGCATTCCGCAGCAGTTAGAAGCTTTGAGAAGATTATATGAAGACTGGCACAGCGACAACGAAGCAGATAAAGAAGTCCAACTGTTGATGAACAAACCCGAACACGAACCGTCGAAAGAATTCGACGCTAACAGCAGCGTGGTTTCCGGCAGCTGGAGTAAAATGAGAGCATTCAGAAATATGCAGCAGCAAAGGGCGAAAACTAACGCCGAATCATGTTTCAATTCTCATGCACGTTTAGAAAAAGGTATTTTGCATTTTACGAAGATTTTTTCAAAACCCGATTTTGTACTACCGCGTTATTTCTAAATCTCGAAAATACTAATGATCGTGTTGTAGGTTCCTTAAACGCGTCTCAACTTAACACCGAATTAAAAGAACTCGTAACACCAAGCCCAAAACAAAGTCCGAAACTTCACAGGAAAATAAAATTAAGCAACAGAACACCTACGTCGCCGGTTGTGTTACGTAAAACTTACTGTGATTCCAAAAAACAAGATTTGCGGACCGCTTACAACTCCGAAAAATTATCGAGTCCGTCGCTAGTTGGTCAAAATGTGATTAAAACCGAAATAGATAAAAAATTTAGTTGGAAAAAGTCGTGGGAAACCCCAGTACAAAGAAATCGATCTCCTTCTCCTATAAAACGATTACCGCTTACCTACGCTCCATCGCGATTAGAAACCAATACCAGTCAGTCTAGAATTGATAATATCGATAGCGACGATCACAAAACATCAAATAGATCTGTGTTGAGAACACCAAAACGTTCTGAAATGGCTTACTTTGGAGTAAAAATGTCCCCTAAACTAGAACGAAAAACTCCCGAAACGAGAGAAAGATTGTACAAAACGAACAAAGGTAAAAAAGAAGCAATTCCGATATACGAAAACGTAGATACCTTAAAAAACAAAAACAAAATAGTCAAAAGGGAATTTGACAGCAGCATACTAGACGAACTTACAAAAGCTGCCGATCAAATTCTTCAAGCTGTGAACGGTTACGCCGAAGAAACGGAGAAGCAGGAGGAAGAGAAAAAAGCGTTGAGAAAAGAAAAGTTGGACACTATATCCGAGACAAAGTCATGGAAACAAAGAGGCGTCGCTAAGCATAATTGCAACGAAAGTCAGAACGTCGCTAAAACCAAATTAAAACATACGTCTTCGACGTCGTCGGTTGAAAGCGTGTCCGAATTTAAAAAACTATCGGCTAGGCGGTCGTTGGAATCTGACAGACAGAAGAAAAAATCTGGTAGTGATACGTCGTCGTCAAGGGCCGCAGCTACAAAAGCCAGAAGATTACAAAGGGCCAGTAGTAGAGAAGCGTTGTTACAATCTCACGGTAGTTCTTCGGAAGATCTTCCGGTTAGTATAGACGTACCTTTGCGCAAACCGCGACTAGTGCGGAAAACTAAAACGGTTCAAGAAACAAATGTAGACGAAAAAAACAAAAAGAGCCGGGAGAAAGGCAAAAGCGAAGAAAGGTGATTGTTACCACATAGTAAATAGTTATATTTTAAGCGTTTTTCTTTAAAGAATCCCTGTCGGAGCGTTACCGACAATTCGACATAAGACTGCTGTGTCAACTATAAGAAGTACAGCAGAAAAAGCTCAAATTCGAGAACGGAACAATAGGTTAAGGAACGAAGACGCGAAGCGAAAAACACCATCTAGTAAGTACTCAATATTAAATATTGTGTTTAATTTAATTTTGTTTTAGAAATCACAACTGGGAAAAGTGAGAAAAATCGAAATATCTCCAGCAAGGATCCTATAAATCATCGCATTTCTACTGCGTATGTACCCCAGTATAGACGACGAAAAATTGAAGCCAATGAATGTCCATGTTTATGCTCATGAGACATTCTTTTTACTTTAGAACTACGCTAGGTAGATCGGGAAGCTAAAAAAAACTATTTGCGTCAGTACATAAATTTAGATTTATCACCAAAACCGAATCGACAAATTTTATTTACTGGTGCAAAAACATCTTATTAAAAACGTCTAAAATTGAACCGAGTCTCCACGAATTGGTTCACTTTTAGACAACGCTCGTTCCTCTCTAACCTCTAACCGCCCGCTTAAACTAACAAGTAGTTCTAACTAACTAAATACACCTAAACATGTAAAACCTAGCGTAGTACTAAGCAAATATAACTTTTTTTTAAATAGTTCATTTACGAAAACTAACTTTCTTCATTTTGTTTGCAGGAATATTAAGAAATGCAATAAAGCCGATGTCTTAATAAGGTCATAACTACATGCATCGACTCATAGCGTATAATTACTTTTTACTTTAGCATAGTTCCTAAAGAAGGTTTACGAGCAAAAACTTTGCTCTTTTATTATTTCTTGATGCATTTATTATACTTATATATGCTTTACTTAAGGAATAATAATGTACTATTAGGATAAATTATTTGTTATTTTTAACATTTCTCAAATAATATGTGATCTTTTTACATTGCTTTTGGTTTTGTGATTATATTAATAAAGACTATTAACACAGAGTTGATAAATTTATTGTGTAATTGATGATGTGTAATGTTTGATTGTTGGAAGTTCAATGTCGAGCATTCGTTATTGTCGTTTCAATCGGGTAAGTGCTTCTAAAATGGTACGTTACATTTTTATTTGTAATTAATAGCAATTTATAACAGAGTGGAGGATTTTTTTGCACTATCAGCATCCTTAAAACTATATCTTCTATTATATTTCTAACTCGCATTTTGAAATCTATTACAAAATTTTTTATATCAGCGGTGTTTTTTATGCCTTTCTCATGGTTTTTGTTTTAAATTATTTTTACTAGAAACTGCTGTTTTTTCATTGATTTCATTAAATTGAAAATTTAAAACAGTTTTAAAATTAGAAAAATAATTGTTTAATCAATTAGGTATAGTTGTATAGATTAGAACGTCTTCCGGATTTAGACCGTGTTGATGTTGTAATCAACGTTTCGCCCACTTTCGTAAAGGACATCATCAGGGCGTGAAAGAAATCGAATCGGAAGTGGGTGAAGCGTTGGCAACTTTGGTTAGAACATAAACACGGTTCAAACCCGAAAATCGTTCTTATATCTTTCAACAACTTATATCTAGAATTAATTTTTCATAAAATCTCGCAATTAGACAAATGTCAAAAAAAAAACTTTAGACCCGATGTATATCCTATCAGCCTTGTACATGGATAAGGTGGTTTTCTTTGCAAGTATTTACATGATTTAAGTATAATTAAATATAACTAATTTTTAATTAAACTAACTAATAAAATATAATAATATTAAACAAAAACTTACAAGTAATTGATATACGGCTATCACTCGATATTTACAAACACTGTCGGACTTTGGTTTATCTTAAAATGGTATCTATTTTCAGTGACCACGCATGTTAGACACTATTTATATGCACCGATTCTTCACGCTTCCGATTCTTGCCGCACCCTTCGAAGGAAGCCATTGCTATGTTATTCCGCACCATTGTGTGTTTAAACTTGAAGCTGGCCACCCAAAAATTCGTGTGGTTTTCAATGCTTCTTCGCGCGACGCACACAACAAGTCGCTCAATGATTTTCTACTTGTCGGGCCTAAATTGCAAAATGACATAGTAACTATTTTGCTACGTTTTCGATCACATCGTATCGTCTTTACTTGCGATATACGTCAAATGTATCGACAAATATTCATATATGAACCCCATTGTCAATATCAATTAATTCGGTGGAGAGCATCTCCACAAGAAGAGATTCAAACCTATCGTTTGAACACTGTGACCTATGGTATGTCACCCTTGTCTTATTTGGCCATTCGTTGTCTGCTACAGTTGGCAGAGGAGAATCAAACACAATTTCCGCTTGCTGCGCAAGCCATTCGTTCTGATCTGTATGTGGACGATGTTGCGTCCGGGGCAGACACTTTAGAGGCTGCTCGTAAACTGAAGAGTCAGCTTGAGGAATTGTTGAAGTTGGGTTGTTTTGAGCTGCGCAAATGAGCCAGCAATGATATTTCGTTGTTAGACGATCTTCCCGCCGAACATTGTCAAATACAGCCGTTAACATTCCACGAAGACGCGGAGTCGGTTGTAAAAATACTTGGCCTACAATGGCAATCCAACTGTGACGCATTTTCGTTCACGGTTAAGGTACAAGATCTTCCATGTACCAAGCGAGCGATTCTTTCTGAAATCGCAAGAATGTACGATCCATCAGGATTTTTATCTCCAGTAATTTTGTTTGCCAAGAGGCTGATTCAGCGTCTCTGGGCGTTAGGTCTCGGGTGGGATGACCTTCGGATGTCTGTGAGTCATGGACTCAATTTAAAAGGGAACTTCCTTCATTGGTGGCATTGAAAATCCTTCGATTATTACCGCATATGTCGCACAAGTCTTGTCAACTTCATGCTTTCTGTGACGCTTCGCAAGTGAGTTATGCTTGTGTGATTTATTTTCGTTTTATTGATGACGCCAAGAGTATCCGTATCAATCTTGTGGTTGCCAAATCCAAGGTTGCCCCTTTAAAGGTGTTATCAATTCCTCGTCTCGAGTTGTGCGCCGCAGTATTGTTGTCAAAACTAGTGACCTTTGTTGTAGACACTTACAAAACCATGATAACTATTGAAAGGATATTTGCTTGGAGCGACTTCACTGTTGCTTTAACTTGGATCAAGTCGTCGCCGTATTGTTGGCGCCCTTTCGTTTCGAATCGCGTAAGCTTCGTTCAGGAGCGAGTTTCGCCAAAATACTGGCAACATGTCCGTTCCGGACAAAACCCGGCTGATCCAGCCTCTCGCGGTCTCCTACCAGGAGAAATTTTGTCATGTTCGCTTTGGTGGGCGGGTCCACCATTTTTACAAGACCCTGATTTTGATGATTCATGCTATCGTTCCGTTGAACTCCAACCAGAGGAAGAAGCACGTTTGGAAGAGCGAACTGTCGTGTTGATCACCCAACAAGAAAAGCATTGGGTACTCAATTTATTGGACAAGTTGTCCTTCCTTCGTAAAATACAAGGTATTGTTGCTTACGTATTTCGTTTCGCAGATTCTGGTAACAAGGACCGTGTCACAGGGGCCCTTTCATCCGCAGAATTGCACAAGGCACTTTTATTCATGTGTAAAGTTGTGCAGCAATTAGCTTTTTCCTAAACAATTTTATTGCTTCGCCAAGGTAAGCTTTGTTCTAAACCTATTAGGAAATTATCTCCATTTATGGACAATGAAGGATTCCTACGTGTCGGTGGATGCCTTCGTCACTCCGAATTATCCTCGGATGCTAAGCACCCCCTGTTGCTGCCTCGTTCCCATCGACTTAGTTGATAATTAAGCATTTTCATTGGGTGCATTTACTCTCCGGTTTGCAGACATTGCAATTTTTATTGTCGCAACAGTTCTGGATTTTATCAGCACGTCGTGCAATCAAGCACTCTCTGTCAAGTTGTTTTCGTTGTTTTCGTGTACGTCCACGTGCCAGCCCCCCTTTTATGGGTGACCTTCCTGCGTCACGTGTGTCGCAAGTGAAGTCGTTTTCTCGAGTTGGCGTTGATTACGCCGGTCCTTTTTTTTGCCACTAGGTCGAGTGAGAGGAGCTAAAATCTACAAAGGCTACATCTGCATATTTGTTTGCTTTGCCGTTAAAGCCGTCCATTTAGAAGTGGTCTCAGACCTGACTACGGAGGCATTTCTTGCGGCTTTCCGTCGTTTCGTTGCTCGACGGGGTCGTTGTAGTGACAGCTACAGTGACTGTGGCACCAATTTTATTGGCGCCAAACGTATACTTCAAAACTTAGGTCAACAGTCTACTGACACACTGTCCATCAAATGGCATTTTAATCCTCCTGCCTCTCCACATTTTGGTGGATTGTGGGAGGCCGGAGTTAAATTCGTCAAAACCCACCTGTCGCTTGTGTTTGGTGAACAAACCTTCACTTATGAAGACTTTAATACAGTCCTAATCCAAATCGAAGCCGTGTTGAATTCACGCCCATTGTACCCGATGAGTTCGGATCCTAATGATTTATCTGTCCTCACTCCTGGGCACTTTTTGACCCTTGAGCCGTTAACTGCTCCTCCTGACGAGGATGTCACGTCTCTCTCTTTAAATCGTTTGTCACGTTGGCGTTTCGTTCAGCGTTGTCAACAAGAACTTTGGCGTCGTTGGCACCATGAGTACTTACATACACTCCAACAACGCGCAAAGTGGAATCAACCTTCCACTACCCCTTTAGTCGACAGTTTAGTGCTGATAAAGAACAAGTTGGTTCCACCGCTGCAGTGGCAACTGGGTCGCATCGTAACCCTACATCCCGGTAAGGATGGCATCGCTCGTGTGGCCACCCTCAAGACTGCGCGAGGTTTAATTAAAAGACCTCTAACCAAAATTTGCCCTGTGCCCATGCCACAGCATAAACGTGTTTGTTAATTTTTATTCGTTTATGTTATTTTATTTTAGTTTTGTATTTAGTATTATAGTTGTTGACCCGTTGGGCGATTAATTTAATTCATTTTGAGCACATAAAAAAAATCACGCCGTTATAGTGATTTTGGTGGGCGGTATGTTTTGGATTTATATTTAAATTTACAGCTATCCCGAGAAATACCCCTTCCTTTTGTTGCTTCCCCGATACTCGCCCGAACCCGAAAAACGAACGATTACTTTTGATAATTGTCGGTTGAACATACGAGCCGTTTTTGCGACGTGAAGAGTCGCCTTTTGTTAACATTAACCGGTGGCACCGTTGTCAATTTTTGGGAGAAGAATGGTTTATTAAATATAGTAGTCGGTAGCCTGTGGTGGTCTTGTTTGGTCATTTTCCATTTTGGATGTTGCTGTGGATGAAGCTCCATTCCCAAGCATTTTATTGGAGACCCCCGTCGGACAGGTGGAAACAGGATCCAATACCCACGTCGCCGGCCGCTGATATTATTATTATTACAAGGTTAGTTCGTTCCCTTTTCCGTTCAAGTATTTGCTGTGATTTTAATATGTAGATTCAATACCCACGTCGCCGTCTGCTGATATTTTATTATTACATTACATATACTATTTACCCTGTCAATATCATGTTAGTTTATTTTTTGTTTTGTCATTAAATCGTTTAAATAAATAAATTGCAGCTTGCTTTATTTTCAATAAAACATTTCATACGGTTTGTGTAATTACTGTTGTTAGGGTCTGAACAATAAAGGTTGCTTTATTGTTGTCGTTCCTCTATACCGAAGGATCCTATTCATAAAATAAGAAAACTTTTGACTAATTATGCATGTACCTCTTTGTGTAAAAACGAAAACCAGAACAACTAACAATCCAAGATTTTGAAACTTTGTACACACAAAATAATGCTGCATCAATATCAGACAAAATTACATACCAGTATTAATTGGTTATCGTGTACGTTCAAATCTCCCATTTGGCCAACATCATATCAATTTGATAACCTTAAAAAATCACAAAGAATCGAAATCATGAAGTACATAGAATGAACGTTTTAGTATACCACTACTATAACAAATAATATTACACTTCAGCAAAATTTCTTGCAACGAAAAACGTACCATCATAATAAATGCTGACATATACTAAAAGTATTTATTTGAGTTTTAATAGAACGCAAATTAGAAAATGATTAATCTGATTACACTAACACTACATTACACAGCATAGCGAGTAACACCATGAAAATTGTTGATTCGTTGAAGCTTAAAATATAATACAATTATAATATACAAAAACGCCATCTTTTCACGCAATATTTGCCAAACGCGGTTATTAAGTAATTAATTCAAATTTGCAAGAAAGTTTTGAAAAAAACAAAAAGGTTTTAAAAATATTTTTTTGAAAAACATTTTTTATTTCGACTATTTTAAAACGTTGTAACGTTTTTAAAACATGAAAAAAACGTTTCTTTGCTGATTGGGTTCTTACGTTATCTGGATCTAGAACACTCCATCTTTTCCGATCAATTATAGCAGTTGTTCGAAGACATTCGATATTTTCTTCAAGTCGCAAACAAAGCTGCAGTCTGCCGGACATAGTCTAGACAAAACATCAGCGTACTGATGACTGCTTTTAACACGCTGTTCTGTGTCATAGTCATTTGCAGTTTCTCGATTCTTCTTGCCATTGGTTTTTCTTGATTACAAACTGTAATAGCCATATCAAAACCGCGTGGTCCGTTTTTAGTAAAAATTTGCATCCATGCTAGTCACGCTATAATTCCATTCTGGCCTGAACAGAACTTTGCTAATACGCGATGACTTTTTGTTCACTTATGGCCAGATTACTTGCATCGGGATCCAAATTTTCCATTTCTTCTTGGGTAACTTAAAATCGGCGAAGTGACTACGGCTTGTTTTATTTGATGGAAAGCGTTTTCGCAGTCTTTATTCCAACTAAATCATGCCCATTCTTTACTCAACTTTGTGTACAACCCAACGAAACTGCAGACTTAATGCATGTCGATTGGTCTTCGCCATGCTTATTCTGCTTAAACTTTGTCTGGTTCTAGATACAACGTAGCCAAGGTATTGCATTTCCTACTTAAATACGTGGCACTTCTTTGGTATCAGTTATAGACTTGCTCTACGTAGTAATTGAAACTTTTTTAAGGTTGTTTAAATGCTCTTTAAACGACCTTCTAACCATAATCACGTCGTCTAGATAAACCAGGTGCGTCTTCCAAGAGAGTCCTTGCAATATCAAACGCTCGAACGTTGCAGGAGCGTTATACAGGTCAAAGGGCATAAGAGTGAAATGCCACATATCAGTTTGTTACATGTCTTTATTTACTTATTTGCGATAAATAATAATTCGTAATAAAATTCAAGACTGCACTGGTTTTTCGTCGGCACTGACGCCGATAACGTCTGAAATTAACAGTAGTTGATGTAAGAGGTTTAATCGCTTGTTTTTACTTTGGTTGTTGCTGCAATCGCTGAAGCTCTTACGTTTTATTAGTACTTAATTTTTTTTTCTCGTATAATCAAAACTTAAAGTCTCAGTTCATTGATTATTTTGTATATTATTTAATTATTTATTATTAGGATTACTATTCTTATAACGTTGGTTTATTATCTTGTTTGCTAGTAACTTCTTTAAAATAATTATATTATTACCATCCCGCTTTTTAAAGTAAACAAAAAGTGGCAGCTTAACTGTGGTTACATTTTTTTAATTTAGTAAATGTTATCAGTGGAAAATAAATATTGCATTTGTTACATTGTTCTTGCTCGCTTTATTTTTTGTCTCTATCCTAGCTGCTTTGTAGACGGACGTACCCTTGATATCTCCAAGCCGAGAATCTTGATTAGTAAAACTTGTGGCGCCTATATATTTACCATTTTTATTTCAGTTTCTTAACCACGCCCACTCACTGATATTGTAGCTAGACGTGGTGACGTAGTTGTTACCAACGGAGCCCACTGCAGGAAAAAAACAACTTCTAATCGTAAACGCTGTCTTTTCACAGTCCTTCTTTCTCCATATCAGTAATTATTTATTCGGTTTCTTCTGTTTTTATCAAAGGAAGTCGGCGTGGACGTTGTCGTATCGGCCGATCGGTATTAATTTTTTGCTTTACCATGTCAGTTCTGCCCACGCTTTAATTTTAGCCAGCTGGTCTCGGTTGAAGTTTTGGCATTTAGAGGTAAAAATAGCCAATGGGCACTTTCTCGGTGTCGTGGTTTCATTAGAATTCACGCATCTCTCAATTTGAAATACTAGTGTACTTTGGCTTACCAATCTTCTTTTTTTTTAACGAGACCGTTTTTTTCACTCGTACTAATATTTTGCCAACCAAGTCGCCCTTCATTGGTTCAATAGCGCGGTGGTAGTATTTCCAAAGATTTTCATTCGAGCGTGTCATCATCACACTTTCAACCCTTCCAGGCAGAATCACGTCTTCACTCAATAAGATTTGCACAGCTGCCTTCTCTGACGAATGAAAAAGATTTTGTTTACTGTCGGTTTTTAAGATAACGTTCTTCATATCCAAATAGAACTCATACTTTTTTATAACGTCTATTCCCAGGATAACTTCTTCCGTGATGTCGGGTACCAGTACTTGATGCTCAACTTCTTCATTTCTCAAACAATGGTCATTTCTTCCTTTCTCTGAGAATTTTCAGACACTTTTTCTATTTTTCTAGAACTGTCTCTCACTTTCCATAACCTTTTTTACAACACGTGTTGGTTGGTTACAGCCAGTTTGAATGATTCTCTTGATGTTTCCATGTCATATTACGTATTTGCCACGTATGTGTGTGTATAGCTGCATCTCCTGAAATCACATTTATTTGTTGACAATTTTTTTGTAATCGCTCAATAGGGATAGCGAGTACGCTATGTTTGTCGTTTTGGCAAAAATAAAAACCTTCTTCAAGGAATGGCGACCTTGCCCACGCAAACAAATGATTTTCTCAATCTACATGACACAATTCACTTTTAGTTCTATTTCTTGCACGTCTACATATTCCAAGAACTCTACGTCAAACAAATTGAAGTGTGTGGAAAAGGGAAAAAATTTGTCTATATATCATCTAAACTGAAAACATTCCGGTACCATTACAGATGCCAGATAATATACGTAGCAAAAACTCACTAAGAAACCGAAATCATCAACTTTAATATCCACTTCAAGTATATTATTTTAGTTTTTTTTTTGTTTATATAGCATAATTCAACTTTAAAATATATGATAATAATACTAAAAACCTTGTAGTTTAATATAAATTAATTTTTAGTCTGAAAAATTATGGGGAGGAAGATTCACTTCTTCGCAAAGTGACGATTTAGAAAAATTAAACCTTTCGATACACATCGACAAGGAACTATACGCAGAAGATATAAAAGGTAGCAAAGCATACGCAAAGTCTTTAGCGTCAATAAACCTTCTAAACCAAGAAGAGTATGCCAGCATTTGTGATGGGTTAGACAAGGTAAAGCTGGAATGGGATTCTGGAACGTTTTTAATTAAGAAAGGTGACGAAGATATACACACTGCTAATGAAAGAAGGTTGAAAGTAAGATATTTAAACTGACGATTACAAATTGTAGTGATATAACACAATTAGGAAATTATCGGCGATCCAGCTACTAAGCTACATGTTGGACGAAGCAGGAACGATCAAGTTGTTACGGATATGAAGTTGTGGTTGCGTTCGAAATTACACGATCTTTCAAATTTGATTGTTGAATTAATAACTGCTATGATCAATAGGTCTGCGACTGAAATTGATGTTGTAATGCCTGGTTATACGCATTTGCAAAGAGCGCAACCAGTTCGATGGAGTCATTGGTTGTTGAGGTAATTTATAAAGTCCCAGACAACACATTACGTCTTATTGACGTCAAAATCATGTAAGGGACGTGTCAATGTCGTCATATGACGTCAGTGTGCTGCCTGAGGTGTTGTATTTACATATATTGTTTTAGCCACGCTTGGGCTTTGAAACACGATGCAGATAGAATGCAAACTATAAAACGCGATGTAGATGTGATGCCGCTTGGTAGTGGTGCTCTTGCAGGAAACCCTTTCCAAATAGACCGAAACGCTTTGGCTGAATCTTTAGGTTTTACCAGCGTTACGCAAAATAGTATGCACGCAGTTGCTGACAGAGATTTTGTTGGTAAACCTTTTCTTTAAAAAAAACCAACAATACAAATTATCAATTTTAGTAAACTTTTTATTTTGGTGTTCGTTAGTGGGAGTGCATTTAAGTCGTTTAGCTGAAGATTTAATTATATTCGGCACAAAAGAATTTGAGTACGTTACAATACACGATGCGTTTTCTACCGGAAGTAGTTTAATGCCCCAAAAAAGAAACCCCGATTCTTTAGAATTAATTCGAGGTATTGGAGGTAGTCTATTTGGGCAGGTATGTATATAGCACACTTTCTTCATTTTACGTACATACGTTAATGTGCAAAGATTTTGATTATAAACATTGTGATTGTACTGCCGTTTGAACTATCTTTCAATCTTGATTGTGGTTTTAAAATGTAAAACGAGAGTTGAAATCCTAGTCACGTCATTTTTTGGATATACTATGTACGTACTTTAATGCACGTACACTGTACATACATACTACGTACTTGTGTTATATGAGATATTTATTATGAATAACAGTACTTTTAGTGTTGTAGTTTTATGCTGACGTTAAAAGGTTTACCTTCGACTTATAACAAAGATCTACAAAGTGACAAAGAAACGATGTTCAGCACGTTTGAAAAATTGCGATCAATTTTAAAAGTCGCTACTGGGACTATTACAAGTTTAAAGGTTTTTTTTAATTTGTTTAAACTACTTTTTAATTCTAGATTTTAGTTAAACGATGATAAATGCAAAAACGGTTTAAGTTTTGAAATGTTAGCGACAGACGTAGCTTATTATTTAGTGAAAAAGAAAGTTCCTTTTCGTAAAGCCCACCATATTGCTGGGCAGGTTGTAGCAACCGCCGAAAATAAACAAAAATCGATTGCTGATATGACTGTGGATGAGTTAAAATCTATAAGGTGAGTAACTGACTTGTAGCACAACGTTTTATGTATTTATTGTAGTCAAGAATTTGATTCTGATATTGGAAAAATTTGGAATTATGAGCACAGCGTAGAGCAATATCAAGTAACTGGTGGCACTAGCAAAGATAGTGTTTTACATCAAATTCAAATATTGAGTCTATGGATTAAAGAACAAGAAAATATGTAACAAATTCGATATTGTTGTCATTAAACAAATACCAAGCAACAACCTGTTTTTTATTACATAAACTTTTAATGAAAAATTCTATTGTTCTGTAAATATTTCAACAAAAAGTTTCTAATTAGTTTCAATGTAGCACAAAACGTCCACAAAACATCTAATAGATATCTTCGATGTTCATAAGATATCTATATTAAGTACCATGAACTTCCAGTGTACATCCATAAGACGTCCAGATGTCACAACTTTGGATGTCTATGGCATCCACACAAAGATATTCTATGGGCATCTACACAAAAAGGTTCTGTAAATATCCATAGAAAAATATCTTCTGTAAATATTATAACTAGTAGAAGTCAAGAAATGTTGAAATCTGAGTAGAATAAAAATCGCCGCAGAATCATGCAATTACTGGCAAAACGCCAAACTGATGACAGTGTCAGGCGTTAAAAGTAACACGGAATAGAAGCTTCTCGTAATAAATGCTTTTCCTGCCAAAGGCGTCACTTATGAAACTTTTGTAAAATTAGGAGTCGAGACCGTAAAACAAAGATGCTATCTTCGGAACTAGCTAAGGCGCCAGAGAAAACCTGGGTAGGCACCACTATTTTGTAATGAAATTGATTTTATTAGTAAAGATTAAGTAATTTACATAATACATTTTTTTGCAAGCTACCCCAACAAACATAAAGATGTCTCAAGGACGTCCCGGGGACATGATGTATACGGATCACTGAATGTCACCAAAGTCATCCCATTTTGGTTCTGTGTACGTTCTAAAGACATTCATGGGACGTTCTTTTGTCACAACTGTGTGTATCCCTACGATGTCTTTATAGTACTTCTTTGCGCATCCGCTACGGGACGTCCCTTTTCGATGACTGTAGGATATGTAGGAGGTAGTCCCTCGCCTTTTCTACATATTGAATTAGAAAAATATTTATATATAGTAATTACGAGAGCTCGAGCACAGATTGTACTCTGTGGCTCGAGTGTGACTCAGTGAAGTAAAAAACAAAAATTGAGAAAAGAAATAGCAACTAATACGTCGATTAATATTTTCAATGCAACGTGTGTTGGGCGAGATACGTTTCCTGTTGTTTAATTCATACGCTTTTAAGCAATGAGTTACTCGAGCTCTCATATATACGGGGTAACAATAAAGTAAGGTCTCCAACTCTGTAACTTCGCGGAATTCCGCGCTACGCCAAATCTGGCAACCCCGCCGAGTTCCCTGGTTCTCCCACTACAACCCTGTT
The DNA here is from genome assembly GCA_035610365.1 of Aquatica leii. Classification (NCBI taxonomy): domain Eukaryota; kingdom Metazoa; phylum Arthropoda; class Insecta; order Coleoptera; family Lampyridae; genus Aquatica; species Aquatica leii. The sequence goes on along the minus strand of CM069436.1, from coordinate 93,372,507 downwards.
GCTGGGCGCGTATACGCCGACGGCTCAGTCTTGGCTGAGCAGCCATCAACAATGAAAGTACCCCTCGCGTCAGCGTCCAATGCAAAAAGGTACTGTGGGACATTAGAAAAGCTTCGCCGTGCCATTAAGAACAAACGCCCGGGAATGCTGACCAACGGAGTGAAATTTCACCACGACAACGCGCGCCCGCACTCAGCCAAAGCGACCTTGGACCTAATCAAGAAATTTGGCTGGGAAATCATTGATCACCCTGCCTACAGTGACTACCACTTGTTTCCCGGCCTAAAAAAACATCTCGGAGGGAAGAAGTTTGCGTCGGACGCGGAAGTTCAAAAAGAGGTCAACACCTGGCTGCGCGAAGCGGACGGAAAGTGGTACGATACCGGCATAGAAAAGTACATCGCGCGGATGCGGAAGGTGTTGGAAAAAATGACGATTATGTTGAAAAATAGCCAAGATTCTGGCCTTTCAAACGATGTATCATACTTAGTAAATAAATGTCATTTTCTATTAAAAAAAAATAGGAGACCTTACTTTATTGTTACTAGATATGTATTGAAACGTTCGAAAAGTTATCTACAAATTCAAGAGCCTTCTGGAAGTTGTTATCCAACTTTTAGAAGATATACCGAAAGATAAGGAACACTCGAGAAGAATTTCCGAATCTGTATAAATACCGAAGAGACAAATCGTAGGTCAGTTATTGCCCTAACGCGAATGCAGCAGTATTAAGAAGATTATTCAAGTTGAGATAAATAAGTCGTTAGCACGCGTGTGTACATAAATATACCGAGAATAATCGTGTACGTGATTTTTAGTGTAAACAAGTGTGAAGCTATCCGCGGCTTTATCTTATCTGAATTAGTGTAAGTGTATTTATTAAATATTATTAGATTTCATTAGTTCGGTTAATTTACAAGTGTACATATTTCTAGTATAAGTAAAACATATTTTTAGTCGTTTAAATAAATTAGTTTTTACTAATAAATTCGTAGCAGTGGTGTCAGGTGTGGGGTATCGTTCGCGAATTTTAGTGTAAATATCATTAAGAAATATCGCTCCCGTAATAACTGTTAAGTTTGCGATACGCGTGTTTGTTTATAAAGTATAATCATAGTTAAATTAGTTAATATAGTGTTTATTAAACTTTTTTCTTTTAACAAGTGCGTGATCGTGATATTAATTAAATTCCTTTCCGTACACTAGTGGTTTAATATTAATAAGTGGATCGTTATTACAATTTTGTGTTATACAAAAACTGCATTTAAAAAAAGTAGTGTATTTAAACTTTATATTCGTGTTATATTTAAATTTATGCCGGTGACGCCTTTGCAAAAAGGGAAAATGGATTCAAAAATATTTGAAATTCTCGAATCGATGAATAAGAATATGGAAGAAAATAATAGGAAAATGAGCGAAAATTCTCAGAAAATCGAAGCAAAACTGTCCGAAAATTCAAGAAAAATGGAAAAAAAACTCTCCGAACATTCACGGAAAATGGAAGAAAATTTTAGAAAAATGGAAGAAAAGTTGTTGGAAAATGCTAGAAGTTTAAAAGAAGAAATACGAACGAGCATAGAAAATCAAATAAAAATTGTTCAAGAGGAAACCCAAGCAGAAATTTGCGAATCTGGGAATGAGAAAATAGAAGCAATAGAGGACAAATTAGAAGACAAAATAAAACTAATTGAAGAAAGAATGAATCAAATGAATTGTCGAGAAGAAAACACTCACAAGTTCAAAGTTGTACCACCGAATTTTGATGGTAAAGTTCCATGGTCAACCTATTACAAGCAGTTTGAAGCCGCAGCTACTGCTAATGGTTGGAGCAACAAGCAGAAAGCGACGTCTTTAATAGTGTCCTTACGTGGAGAAGCGCTTGGAATTTTACAAACTGTTCCGGACCACCTGCAAGAAAATTACGTACTCTTAATATCACGATTAGAAATGAGATATGGGGATGCTCATCTTCAACAAGTATACCAGGCTCAAATTAAAAGTCGGGTTCAAAAAGCTGCCGAAAGTCTTCAAGAGTTTGAGGCCGACATCGCCAGATTAACACGGCTTGCGTATCCTACAGCACCAGACACCTTCTTGGAGCAGTTGGTTATTCAAACCTTTGTAGACGGCCTCAGACACAACAAAACGCAGCAGACTCTCCGGTTAGCTCGACCGAAGACATTGGATGACGCTTTGGTGCATGCTTTGGAGTTTGAAGCAGCAAAACAAGCATCGCAACGAGATGGTCATAGAGTCTGCTGTGCTGCAGAAGTACTCGCGCAGACACTGGAAAGCATCGAGGAGATAGCGCGACGAATACTTCGAGAAAGAGGAGTGACAACTTTGAACTGCGACGAAATGGGCCATGTACGACGGCATCGTACTAAACCTAAGAAGAGGACAAGAACAGCACTCGAAAATTTGGAACGAGGCGAGCAAAAGAGACAAAAAGTAATCTCATCTAGTCAGACTCCGGAGATTACAATCCAAATGGCATCGCCTAGGGAGCAATTTTATAGCATTTATCTCGATGGCAAGATCAATGGGAGAAGAGTCCAGTTACTGGTTGACACAGGAGCGACGAAGACCATCATTCCTGACATGTTATTGGAAAACGAGAAGACATCACCAGTAACAGTACGACTTCGAACAGCGACGGGCGACGAAATACCTACTCACGGACAAGTCAAAGTAACCATTGGTTTGGGAAATGGAGTACTCGACCATCAAGCACTGGTAGCCGAGATCACGAAAGAAGTTATCCTGGGAATGGACGTGATAAAGAAGTATGGGTTCCATTTGGATATGAAGAACGATGTCCTGAAGATCGACAATAAAGAAATTCCTTTTCATTCGTCAGAGAAGGCAGCTGTGCGAGTCTTATTGAGTGAAGACGTGACTCTGCCTGCAAGGACTGAAAGTGCAGTGATGGCACGCCTAGATGGAAGTCTCCGGGAAGGCTACATACGCGCGATTGAACCAATGGAGGGCGGCTTAGTTGAAAAGGGACTACTCGTTGGCAGAACTTTAGTACGAGTGAAGAACACAATGCCAGTAAGAATCTTAAACATCAACTCAGATCCTGTAACGTTGAAAAAGAAGACCGTGGTAGGGCAATGCACGCCAGTATCACAAATTGTGAGATGCGTGAAGTCGAACGAAGATACGTCGCCGAAGAAGTGTCCACAACATCTATTGGACATTCTTACCACCAAATGCCAAAACCTCAGCTAAGACCAGCTCGCTAAAGTTAAAGTGTTGATCCAAAAGTACCAAGATGTGTTGGCGCTGGAGAGTGGCTCAAAATGAAGAACTAACGTGGTGAAACATAAAATTAATACCGGAGACGCTCGGCCGATACGACAACATCCACGCAGACTTCCTTTGGCGAAAAGAAAAGAAGCCGAACAAATAATTACGGATATGGAGAGGGAAGGCGTAATTGAACCTTCAAGTAGCCCATGGGCATCCCCAGTGGTACTCGTAAAGAAAAAGGATGGATCAACGAGGTTTTATGTAGATTACAGACAGCTAAACGACGTGACCAAAAAGGACAGCTACCCTTTACCCAGAATTGACGATACGTTAGACACCCTGTCAGGATCCCAGTGGTTTTCTACGTTAGATTTAAAGAGTGGATACTGGCAGGTAGAATTAGAACCCAAGGATCGTGAAAAAACAGCTTTTACGATTGGAACTGGTTTGTGGCAGTTTACTGTGATGCCCTTTGGCCTGTGTAACGCTCCTGCAACGTTCGAGCGTTTGATGGAGACCATCTTGCGTGGATTGTCTTGGAAGACGTGCTTGGTTTACCTGGACGACGTGATCGTGGTTGGGAGGTCGTTTGAAGAACACTTGAACAACTTGAAGGAAGTGTTCCAGCAATTACGTGGGGCTAACCTCAAACTGAGCCCAAAGAAGTGCCATTTATTTAAGAAGGAAGTGCAATACCTTGGCCACGTCGTATCTAGAGATGGAGTAAGGGCTGACCCAGACAAAATCCGAGCAGTGCAAGCATGGCCAAGACCAATTGCTACAAGCTTCTAGTAGTTTACGAACCTGCACGGCCAACTCACTGAAGGATTGAAACCATACCTGTCGGAGAGAGGGGAGGTTCAAGTGACTTTATTTTAGAGGGCGCCAGATCTTTTGTTGTTGCAGAAATAGCTCTTGCTAGATAAGCGATTTTGTGCCTTATCGGTCATGTTGACAGGTAGTGGGTGAATTTTTGTATGAATTATTGTGAATCGCGATGATAAAAGTCGCAATTTTAAACCCTTAATACAAAGAAAACATTTTTTTAATAATTTTTTGAGTAAAAAAAAAATTTAATTTACCGCATAGGTATACACGCGATGGGGTTTTAAATCACTATTATTAATAATTGTGATCTTTTAATTTCGATAAACTTTTTATTAATTTTTAATAATTCAAAATAATAATTATAAACGATGATTTTTATACATCATAAATAAATACAAAGTACCAAAAACTTACCAAATAAATTTGTTTATGCACTAAAACACCCAAAAAACGTTAGATAATGAAATTTTAAAAAAATAAATAAAGTAGTCAGAACACCAACAAAAACAAATACAGAGTGCAAACAGAGTGTACCACTTTGATTTACCAAAGGAGCGTACGGGTGATGAGTAGGCACCAGAGAACAAAAAGGAAAGTGGGCATACGCACTAAGTTTGGATTTGTCTTGTGTATGTACGAAAACTGATTATCGGTATGGTTGAAGTAAATCACACACATCAACATCTTCAAACTTAACTAGAGTCACTGAAATTGATGGATGGATTATATTTATCTAACTGTCCTATATTTATATCAATGATTAATTTATATTTATATATAATGATTATAATGAATGTATAATCCTGTTCTAATTTTATTTGATAAGTAATTATAAATAAACATTCGCATTAGATAATATGAAAATTCTTTTTTTCAATTTTTTTTAATTCGATTACAAATATGAATTGACAAACGCCCGAATTTGTTTTCCCGCATAGAACATCCCATCGTACGTTCTTCATTGACATCCTGAGGACGTCCTATTAAAGACATCCTAAAGAGATCCGTTTTAAAGCCCGGGATGTAAATACATCATTTGGACATAAAACGAACGTCCCTGAGACGTCGTGTGTTTACTGGGACTGTGCTCACCCCAAAAATATTATGCCAATTTGTGCCTACCCATCTAAGAAAACCTGGCGCCAAAAAGTTATGAATTGCGAAAACAAATGGTAGAACCGTTTTGAAGTCTCAAAACACTACAGGCCATAATGGAGTCACGGTCCAGCTTGAGTCGCAGTTGACGTAGAAGATATACCCACATTCTAATTCTAAACCAGACTAGAACTGAGTCATTCATGTGCTTGAAACGCTCATTCCGCTAGGCAACCACGTCACTTGCGGAGAATCTCTTTTTCTAAGCAGTCAACCAAATGAAAAACGACCGCTTCATTTTAAACAGGCTACTTACTTTAAGATTCATAAAATTGCGCCCTAGTCGATTTTGCGATTTAAACACGACCTTTCGCACTCAGGAACGTATTACAGTGTCAATTGTTTAGATGCTTTGAAACTCACGTTTAAACTGGACCGCTCATTTCTTGATAGTCACTTTACACATTTACGATCCTCAAATAAATTTTAGTCAGCGTTAAATTTTAGTTTGCTAAGGTTTTATTACTGCACAATTCTACTTAGTGGAGTTGTTTTAGTGACAGCGCTTGAGAAGTCCTGGGTAAGCACATGCTCGCTCTGTTGATCGGGGTGCTCATCCGCGCGTCTACCCAAATTAGAGAAAACAACTTTTGAATGATATTAATTTTATTCGTAACTTCCATTAAGGTGGCGTTAGAAGATTGTTGGTTGTCTATATGCGGGGGCTAATCGTATTGTTTGTTCAGTAAATTTAATAACAATTATTTGCTTAGTTCTGAATAATAATAAAGTTATGTAATATATATAAAATTACTTTTGTCAGTTTTTAATGATTTGTATTTGTATTTTCTAATTATTTGTTGCAACTTTTTACATCTAATGAAATCAAATTTTGAAAAAATTGCATGCTTACATTCTAGTTTGTTACTTATTGTTGATACGTATAAAGTCTAACTTTATTATAATTCAAAACTAAGTTAATAATTGTTATTAAATTTATTAAACAAACAATACGATTTCCCCTAAATGTAGGCAACTAACAACCTTCGAACACCACCTTAAAAAAGCCTTTTTAAAATATTTTTACGCAAATGACTGTGCTTATTTCAAAAATATTGTGCCGATTCTTGAAATAAAAAACATTTATTTAAAACTTTAATAGTTGCTTATCAGAAATCTAAATAAACATTTTTATCATTCGCCGATAATTTCTATTACTGTTACACATACTGAAAAAACGTTTTCTTTTAAACTTTCGTTATACGAGAAGTTCATATAAGATGAAACTGTTATTTTTGAGCACCTTTGACATTAGATAACAGCATAACTAAAAAAAGTAATTATAAAACCACAGTTAGTGCATGAATCAATTGATTCTGTGTATAGTTCGCGATCGTTTTAATTCGTAGGTACGTGACACCATTTGGTACTAAAATGAATGGAAACGCATTGTTTATAAGCCACAATATAATTGTTGAGAATAAATTTATTAATGGTGGGATTCTCGTCAACGACAAAGGCAAAATAATCAAAGTGTTAAGTAAAACAGACACGGAAACTGTCAAAAATGACAAACATTTAAATGTATTTAGACAACAACATTTAATGGTGTATATTAGAATGTGCATTGTAGATAATAGACGTAGGCGAAAATGTTATTATGCCTGGAATTATTGACACACACGTGCACGTAAACGAACCGGGAAGAACAGATTGGGAAGGATTCGAAACTGCAACTAAAGCTGCAGCTGCTGGAGGAGTTACCACAATTGTCGATATGCCTTTGTAAGTGTTTCTTAATCCAAACCCTTAATTTGACAAATGTTGTAGAAACTCTATTCCTCCAACTACGACGTTAAGTAATTTTCGGGAAAAGTTAAGGGCGGCTCGTGATAACGCTTACGTCGACGTAGCGTTTTGGGGAGGAGTAATTCCAGGAAATGAAGTAATTCACATAGTTTTTAAGCTGCGTTTTTTAGTACTTTACTTTTGTAGGACGAATTGTTAAATTTGGTAAACGCTGGTGTAGTTGGCTTTAAATGTTTTATGTGCGAATCGGGGGTTGAAGAATTTCCATGTGTCAGCAAAGATGATATTGATAGAGCCATGCAAATTTTAGAGAAAACAAAGACAGTTTTAGCAGTTAGTATTATGAAATCAAAGCAAATACATAACAATAAAAGTGTCTCTAATTGGTCTTAAACGTCAAAAAGTAAAGTATACTCTGTGGCGTTAAAATCAAGAAGGTGAGAATTTTGTGGCAAAACTTGCCAGAAAGCTTTAGCTACTCAGAGGAAGTAAATGAGAAAAGTCACAAAGATAAACACAATTGTTATTTATTAATATGTTGGTCCTTCACTATCCTTATTGGCTTCATACTCCCTCACTCTTCATGGTATCGATTCCAGTAAGTAGTCGATTCTCCATAGGCTATAGCACCCCATACTATAATCCCTACAGTGTTTCGCACATGCCGCTCAACAGAAAATTGAACATTGTGCCGTTTCCCACGTCTTCGTCTGACTCCATACAGAATTGGGATTCATCACTGAAGATTACTCTATGCTATTCCAGTGGAGTCGCAACCTACACCACTCCAAACGTTGATGTCGGTGTTGAGCCATCAATGGTAGCACAAGATGTGACCGATAGGATTGCAATCCGAAATTTCTGATTCGACGGTAAACTGTTCAAAAGATTACAAAACGACTTTCATTACCTAGTCATAAAACTTTAATCATTTACTAATTCTGAGTAGTTAAATCTTCATACCAGGTTTGGTCATAAAGTCCATGTCACAGAGTATAATTTGAACAATTTCAAAAAATTATATGTTTTCAGATAAATCCAACAAAATTAGTTTGTCTTTATTTGGTTTTCGCGTGTTTTTTTACACAATTGTTTATATTTTTTGCAGCCAAGTTGATCAAAATCTAAAAACGTAACTATAAATGACCAATAACGTTAAATAAACGTAACTGTTGTTCCCTGAGAGTAACGTCGCTAAATTTCTGCAATGTTACATTTTTTTTTACATAGTCATTTTGTAGTACTATCGGTTTGTATTATTCATATTTTTTTGAATTTAATTTAATGCAACCAAAAAAATTGTGTAAATTTAAATTCAAATAAATTTCAGCAAATTCATTACCTTGAAAGTATCTGTGGTTATATGGGGTACGTTACAAAGGTACTCTAATAACATAAAAATGATGTGATTAAAACGTGATCTGGTTAGCTAGGTACTTATTTATTCTACTGACAATACCTAAATCGAGTTCTTTCTATCTTACGTTGCTTAAAAATAAAAGTCACATAAACGCTACACTATTTTCTATATAATAAAACCTAAAGTAACGACTGCATTAATATATACTTACAGTTTCATGCAGAAATAGATAATGACATTAAACCAAACGGTAAGTAATAGAAGAAAAACAATGTTTATATAACAACCATGTTGTAGATAATCCTCAAAGTTTCAAGACGTTTTTGCGCACAAGACCGCCATCAATGGAAGTAGATGCCATTAAAATTATAATCGAATTGTCACGAAAATATAAGTAAATTTTATTTACAAGCCTGGTACGATACTAATAACGATTTTATTTGCAGAATTAGATCTCACATTGTACATCTTTCGGCTGCTGATGCTTTACCTTTAATTGTCCAAGCAAAACACGATGGTGTAGATTTAACAGTCGAAACGTGTCATCATTATTTAAATTTTAATTGCGAAGAAGTTCCAGACAAAGCTACGCAGTATAAATGCACGCCACCTATAAGAGATTTAAAAAATCAGGTACATATTCTTGAATTTGACGTTTTTCTTTTACCATAGTTGTAATTCTATTCCTCATTTTCTCGTCGTACCCTAATTAAATTTAATTTCGTTTCCTCGCATCGTTTTTTGTTGAAGTTTTGTGATATGTTTCACGTCCTGATAAAACTTCTCACTCTGGTACAGTTTAAAACTGTTCAATAAGAAACGCAGGGATTTTAAATTTAAGAGATTTATACAAAACAACAATCAATAAATGATAAAGTACAAGTAGCAGATGATACATTTAAACCTAAACTTAGAAAAAAATTTAAGACTCATGGAGAAGAAACTAGAGCAAAAGATAGAAGAAAGAATGTATACGAAGAGAGAACAAAGAACGAAGAGTTACTAATGAATCATCGGGAACACTCACAAGTTTAGGGTTGTACCTCCAAACTTTTTAAAACGAATTTATTTCAACTAATTTTTATAAACGTAACTAAGTTTTAAATAAACTAACTAATAAAATGTAACGATATCTAAGAAAAACAACTTACAAGTAATTTATATACAGGGTGTAACACTCGAAAATGACAGTCAGAACCCATTGAAACAAACAACTTTTCTTAGTTAAAATTTGATTTGGAGCTCTAGTTTATAGTTATTGGCGTTTTTGTTTTTGAAAAAATTGTCATTACTTTGTTACGCCCTGAGAAAATTTTCCTAAATCCGGTACTGTTTCATTTATTTAAGTTATACGTGTGGGAATCTGCTGTTGTTACTAATCTCACGCTTTATTATGTTACATTTTAAAGTCGATAATTTGTAATTTATGAGTAATTAAGAGCGTATTATTTTCGCTTAATACGTGATTAAATTCTGCTTTTCTACAAGTCCTTATAAATATTTTTGTTTAAAATATCAGTTACTCGAGCGTTCTCACGAGTTTGCTGACGAATTTATTTTGTTATCTTATGAGGTCATTATAACCTTAGGTACTTCGTTTCTTTCTTTAATCAGTTCCTGACAAAGTCTTGTTGAGATCACTTCAAAAATTTACTGTACCTTGGAAGTACTAACGTTTACTTAAACACGGTGATTTTACCGGATATTACGTTGAAACCTTCCTAACTTTTAGTATATCTACGGAACCTGTTTCTTTCCTAAAATTACTAAAAATCGTATATTTACGGCTATAAGTTACTTTAAATTTTAAAAGTGTACTTAGTTTTCTTAACGCTGGATTATTATACCCAGGTAAAGTACTTAGTTTTTGCTTTATTTAGTTAATCTAACTTCGCTTCTCTCCCTTCCTCTTTATAGCGGATTTTTCTTCCGACGAAATTGTTCTAATTCATATAAACGTTTCCTCCAACGGATTGTTTACTCCACGTGTGAAAGTTCCTTCAACTACCAAAATACTCCGTTCATCTGTAAACTCTACTAACGCTACGCTGAAAAGTCAACTTCGATTGCACCAACTGACGCTAAGTGAAAAAAAAATCAACCGTTAACCTTCGTTTTATTGTGATTTAATTCATATTTGTGCAAATCTCAAAGATTTGATTTTCTACATTGAACTTTTAAATCAAAATTATCCTACTTGCTTAATCAACTTTAGAAATTCAAGAACTTTTCTTTATACTTTAAAATTTTACATTTTTTTTGCTATTTAAAATTCACTTTTGTTATTTAAACGTTGGTTTAATTTACTTAATTTAATTTCTCTTTGTTTCTATAAGAAGTTGTTATCTGATTTACCTTGAATTTTTTTTTGTTGACTTATAACGTAATTGTAACTGACCTATTAACTTACATAAATTTGGTCACGCATCCCTTGATCTACGAGATAGTAAACTTGAACCTAACTCTAATTCTCGGCTGTTACTTGCCGACGGCCAATTGTTTGTTTTAAATATTTTATTTAAGGAAACTTCGACTGGAAATACCATGCACGGAGTTTCATCAGCAAAGTAATAAAGTTAGATTTATTTTTTTTTTTAGTTCAAATTTGTAATTACTTTCTTGTCGAATAACGATCGCTGCCCCAAATTAAAATTTTTTTGTTGTTGTTTGTTTTGCGAACCTAACGTAATTAAATTAGTTTTACTACTTTTGTTTTAACACAAGGTAATTTAGATCCTGTATTTTTGTAATATTTGAAATCCATTATCGATTGTTTTACTCAACTTCACGCATATTTTGTTTGCATAATTCAAAATTGAATATTTTATTGATTATTTTGTAAATTGCTATTTATTCTAAATTCATTATATTTACATCCAATTTACTGATTGCTATTTATTGCTTAACCTTCTCCGTTTTTTTTCTTTCAGCAACCCTTCGCTACTACTAGAGCCCTGTTAAACTTTTACAATTTACTTAACAGGACCGTAACTAAACAAATTGTGTGGCGCCCATTTCTAACAATTTCTAATCACTATTTGACTAATTTTATCTACCACGACATCTTTGATTTAAATATTCCCCTCACAATTTCTAACCCACCCCATTTTGCCTACAAGAACCGAGCTACTGCGGTCATCGCTCCAATTTCAAAATAAGATGTTTTGAAAACCAATCGATCGATTTTTCAATATTAAAACACGATGCCGGGCTTGCGTTGCTGCGAATCGTAACATTTTGAAAATTAAATTTAGTTTCTCTCTTGCTGTTTCATAGTTCATTGTTTTATTTTTCTTGTTTGTTTGTTTCTTGTTCAATGGCACCAAGGATACTTTTAAATGATTGTTACAGTTTGTTAAAATTGATCTTGTAATTCAGTTTGAATAAAAACTTTTTTTAGCGAGATCGAAAAAAAAAGGTTTCAGGCAAATGTTGTAGTATAAAATTTAAAGATTTTATAAATGTTTTATTTTCAAAAATCGATCGAATGATTTTCAAAATATCTTGTTTTGAAATTATTGATTGATTGCCATTTTGTTGTTGAATAAAATAGAAAATAATTTTACATAAACACAAATGTTTTATAGAACCGAAAACGAATGCTAAACGTTTTTCTATTACTTTTTTTTTGAAGAATTTCATGTTTCAAGGTCTACTGAATCAGAAAAACGAATTTTTGACAAAAAAAAATTTGGGTGTCTGTGTGTAACGTTGTACCCACGATAACTCTCGAACCAAAAGTCCTAGTAACTTGAAATTTGGTATGGAGCTGGTTTTTCATATTTTCTCGGTTCTATCAAAAGATGGGTCTGATAAAAAAACCGGAAATAGGTGTATCTGCCATTTTGAACAGTTTTTCTTATATAATTTTGTACGTATGTAAATTATTCGAATTATTTTTACAGTTTCTTATAGAGATAATTCTTCCTAACAATTTATTTAAATAAAAAAAATTCTAACATTAACAGTTTATCAGATATTTAGTTTGTAATTTAAAATGAATTCACAAATATAATATAGTTTCGAATCCTGCCTGCGACGGTTTTTTTTAACTGATTTACTAAAGGGGTATGTAACATCGAGACTCAAAAATATGCTAGAAAATCAATACAAACGTGTAAATATCACTTCAAAATGGTTTTTGTTACGGTAAGAATTATGGGTAACTAAATTTAAATGGAGCGATAGCCGCAGTAGCTCGGTTCTTGTAGGCAAAATGGAGTGGGTTAGAAATTGTGAGGGGCATATTTGAATCAAAGATGTCGTGGTAGATAAAATTAGTCAAATAGTGATTAGAAATTGTTAGAAATGGGCGCCACACAATTTGTTTGGTTACGGTCCTGTTAAGTAAATTGTAAAAGTTTAACAGGGCTCTAGTAGTAGCGAAAAGTTGCTGAAAGAAAAAAAGAAACGGGGAAGGTTAAGCAATAAATAGCAATCAGTAAATTTGATGTAAATATAATGAATTTAGAATAAATAGCAATTTACAAAATAATCAATAAAATATTCAATTTTGAATTATGCAAACAAAATATGCGTGAAGTTGAGTAAAACAATCGATAATGGATTTCAAATATTACAAAAATACAGGATCTAAATTACCTTGTGTTAAAACAAAAGTAGTAAAACTAATTTAATTACGTTAGGTTCGCAAAACAAACAACAACAAAAAATTTTTAATTTGGGGCAGCGATCGTTATTCGACAAGACAGTAATTACAAATTTGAAATACAAAAAATATATCTTACCTTATTACTTCGCTGATGAAACTCCGTGCACGGTATTTCCAGTCGAAGTTTCCTTAAATAAAATATTTAAAACAAACAATTGGCCGTCAGCAAATAACAGCCGAGAATTAGAGTTAGGTTCAAGTTTACTATCTCGTAGATCAAGGGATGCGTGACTAAATTTATGTAAGTTAATAGGTCAGTTACAATTACGTTATAAGTCAACAAAAAAAAATTCAAGGTAAATCAGATAACAACTTCTTATAGAAACAAAGAAAAATTAAATTAAGTAAACCAAGCCAAAGTTTAAATAACAAAAGTGAATTTTAAATAGCAAAAAAAATTGTAAAATTTTAAAGTATAAAGAAAAGTTCTTGAATTTCTAAAGTTGATTAAGCAAGTAGGATAATTTTCATTAAAAGTTCAATGTAGAAAATCAAATCTTTGAGATTTGCACAAATATGAATTAATTCACAATAAAACGAAGGTTAACGGTTGATTTTTTTTTCACTTAGCGTCAGTTGGTGCAATCGACTTTTCAGCGTAGCGTTAGTAGAGTTTACAGATGAACGGAGTATTTTGGTAGTTGAAGGAACTTTCACACGTGGAGTAAACAATCCGTTGGAGGAAACGTTTATATAAATTAGAACAATTTCGTCGGAAAAAAAACCGCTATAAAGAGGAAGGGAGAGAAGCGAAGTTAGATTAACTAAATAAAGCAAAAACTAAGTACTTTACCTGGGTATAATAATCCAGCGTTAAGAAAACTAAGTACACTTTTCAAATTTAAAGTAACTTATAGCCGTAAATATACGATTTTTAGTAATTTTAGGAAAGAAAGAGGTTCCGTAGATATACTAAAAATTAGGAATGTTTCAACGTAATATCCGGTAAAATCACCGTGTTTAAGTAAACGTTAGTACTTCCAAGGTACAGTAAATTTTTGAAGTGATCTCAACAAGAGTTTGTCAGAAACTGATTAAAGAAGGAAACAAAGTACCTAAGGTCATAATGACGTCACACTATAACAAAATAAATTCGTCAGCAAACTCGTGAGAACGGTCGAGTAACTGATAGTCTAAACAAAAATATTTATAAGGACTTGTAGAAAAGCAGCATTTAATCACGTATTAAGCGAAAATAATACGCTCTTAATTAGTCATAAATTACAAATTATCAACTTTAAAATGTAACGAAATAAAGCGTGAGATTAGCAACAACAGCAAATTCCCACACGTATAACTTAAATAAATGAAACAGTACCAGATTTAGAAAAATTTGCTCAGGGCGTAACATTTTATAACAGCATAATTTAAAAAAAATATGTAAATATTTGTTCATCATTCCTTATAGGAAAGTCGTGTGATGGCCACACCAGTTTTTTTTTAATATTAAGGGAATAATGCCGATTTTTCGAAAATCAAAAGAACACCAATAACCACGAACTGAGGCTCTAAATCAAAAGTTTGAACTGAGAATAGTTGTTTGTTTCAATGAGTTTTAACAACTTAGTATTAACACTATAACTCGATATTTATAAACACTGTCGCAATTTGGTTTATTTTAAACTGGTATTTATTAATATTAAATTTTCAATAAATAATTGTTAATGTTGAGTCTAAGAATGATATACGAAGATATCTGCAACAAGTGTTTCGGCCTCACGAAAGTCAACAGTGGATTGTATTGAAACTTTAAGAAGAGAGCAGACTAACCGTAGCAATAACTCACTTACTTACTTAAGCAATTCCTCTGAACGGCTTTTTAAGATCCGGCGCGTACAACCACTCAATTTCGAAAGACATCGATGCCTCGAATCACCTAGAAATGGGCAATTGCTCGACTAACCCCTTTGTCTACTTTTCCAAAGAATGACGAAATTAAATCTCAAACACAAATGCAGCAGCATTGGTTTTAACTAAGCAACTGGATATAACTCGGTCACTCTACTATTGCATTAACGGTCGGTTGAGATCCTGAACTAGAACAACATCACCCACTTGGAATCCTGGATTCTGTTAAGACAATTCACTCCATTGAGATGCATATATTCCGCGGACCAGCGACGCCAAAAGAATTGTATAAATCTATTTGTGATGCCGCCAGCATTGTTTGAAGGTAAAGTGATTAGCGAAGAAAGTAAAAATTCACGAATAAGAAAATGACTTAGATAGTTTGCTCCTTCAGCGGGATCAGATGAAAAGGTGTACAGCTTACGGCTTCTTAACACCGCTTTGATTTGGGAAAATAGGAAACAAAACTCTTGAAAAAGAAAAGTCGCGTTATCAATTTTGCAATATGACAGACGCTTAGCGGACTTAATATCTGTTTTACAAAAGCCGCCAAAATGCCGAGGATTAAAAGCCTATTTAATACTACAAAGTGAGAGAAATTCCTTTTTATTGGTCAGAGAAGGCAACCGTGCGGGTCTTATTAAGTGAAGACTTGACTCTGCCTGCGAGGACTGAAAATGTGGTGATGGCACGCCTGGATGAAAATCTCCGGGAAGACTACATTCGCGCGCTTGAACCAATGGAGGCCGACGTAGTTGAAAAGGGACTACTCGTTGGTAGAACTTTAGTACGAGTGAAAAACACGATGCCAGTAAGGATCTTATATGACAACTCATATCCAGTAACGTTGAAAAAAAAGACCGCTTCTGCAACGTTCGAGCGTTTGATGGAAGCTATCTTGCGCGAACTGCTAAACCCTTCTGGGTTAAAGGTCCTGGAAAAATCAACAAAAAGGAGCTACGTCGACGCCGTAATCTGCGTTTACAAAAAATCTTGCAACCAAAGAACGCGCTCATGGTACTGAACGAATTAGTAGGCAGTACTCCGTACGAAGTGTCGGATTTGCTAGATCCATTTAATGGAACTTTATTCCAATGCAGCGTACAAGTCGGTGGCGTAGATCACATCGGGCATGGTAAAAGCAAACCGACCGCTAAAAACGCAGCAGTTGAGGTTACCTTAAAACACATGGTTTTGGGGAAAATGAAAAATGTACAGTCCATGGAAACTACAACAACAACGACGCCAGCAGAAGGCGACGGTACAGCCAAAATGGAAATCGACGACGGAGCTGCAGACATATCTTGGTCGCACGTTGCATGTTACGCCTTGCATAAATTATAAAATGGTTAAGACGAAGGGAGCAACATAAACTTTTTCGAAAAAGTCGCTCTGGGAAACGACAGTGTTGATCTGAATAAAATCATTGAGAAAAAAACCGCAAAGAAGCAACCAGAACTTGCTAATACTATGAATCCTGTAATGCTTTTAAATCAAATGATTCCCAGCACAGTTTTTGAAGAAGTTTCCAAAGAAGGAAATTCGCCGAATATACAATTCACCGTTAAATGCACCGTGGGCAACGATACGTTTTACGGCACGAGCACCACGAAAAAAGCAGCAAGGCGAATGTGCTCGTTCGCGGCTTGCCACCAAATTTTGGGGATTCAATACGCGCCGGCGTTTTTTAGAAGAACATGGTTTTTCTGAAGATGCCATTCAAGTTGTTCCTGGAAGTCAGTAATAAAGAAATAAATATTTTCTTTTTAAATAAGTAAATATAACTGTTGATTTACCTAGACAACATGATCTGGTTGGAAGGTCGTTTGAACAACTTGAAAGAAGAGTTCCAGCGACTACGTAGGGCAAATCTCAAACTAAGTTCAAAGAAATGCCACGTATTTAAGAATGAAGTGCAATACCTTGACCACGTCGTATCTAGACATGGAGTTTAGGATACCAACGCAAGCAATCTGACTATAGGCGCGGTCTTTTCGCAGGTTCAAGAAAACGTTATCGCGTATTTTAGCAAGGTTTTGTCCACGCCCGAAAGAAATTATTGCGTGAGTAGGAGGGAGCTGTTAGCAGTCGTCAAGTTTCTAGAACATTTCTACAAATATTTGTATGGACGAAAATTTTTACTGAGAACGGACCACGCACTTCAAAATGGCTAGTGCAGTTTCGTAACTCGAAAGGACAAGTGGCAAGATTGAGAGTCTACAAGAAGTAGTTATCGGAACGCTGATGCTTTGTCCAGAAGACCATGTTCGGTGGACTGCAGCTATTGTTCGCGACTTGAAAAAAAAGTTGAATGCCTCTGGAGAACTGCTATAGTTGATGACGAGTGAAAACCCGAGCAGTTGCGTCGCGAACAAGAAAACGATCCTGAAATAAGACTAGTCCTGGACTGGAAAGAAAACGGCCAACGACCAACCTGGGAAGAAGTGAGTGCTTTGAGCAGAAACATCAAAGCGTATTGAGCGCAATGGGACTCTATGATAGTAGAAGACGGTTTCTTAAGCGATCCCTAGAAAGTGTCGAGGGCACGCGAAACAGACTACTGTTGATTATGCTAAAGAACCGGGTGTCAGAAGTGCTGAAGCATCTCCACGATGGTACAACATCAGGAGGACACTTTGGCATTAAGAAAACATTGGAGAAAGTTCGAGAACGATTCTACTGGGGAACTGCAAAGAAGACGTCATGAAATGGTGCCGTAAGTGCACGGTCTGCGCATCAGGAAATGATCCAGCGAAAAAGCGTAAAATACCGGTCAAGCAATGCAGCGTAGGGACATCGCAGGGCCGTTCCCAGAATCTGATTCGGGAAACAAATACGTCCTGGTGGCGATGGATGTTTTTCCGAAATGGACGGAGGCTTACGCCATACCCAATCAAGAAGCAGCTACAGTCGCAGATGTATTAGTGAAAGCGTTTTTCTACCGGTTTAGAGTCCCGTTGGAATTATACTACGATCAAGGCCGCAACTTTGAGTCTGGGCTGTTTCAAAAAGTTTGCCGACTGTTGGAAATCAAGAAAACTAGGACAACGCCTCTCTATTCTTAATCTGATAGCATGGTTGAGCGGATGAATCGAACAATAAGAAAATACTTAGCCAAAGTAGTGTCCGAACACCGAAGAGACTGGGATCAGCACTTACACCTTTTCCTAATGGCATATCGATCATCCGTCCACAAAGACACTGGCCAAACACCATCCTGTGTGATGCTCGGTCGCGAAATACGACTGCCATGCGACCTCCAATTTGGACAAAGACTGAAAGAAGAAGTTGCTAGAGATGACTACGTCAGCAAGCTGACTAAGAAGCTAGACGAAATACATGAGGAGGTCCGTAAAAACACACAAATTGCTAGCGACAGAATGAAGACTACACATGACGTCAAGGCACAAAATGCTGAGTTTCAACCTGGCGACATGGTGTGGTTGTATAATCTCCAAAGGAGACGTGGTTTGTCGCCAAAGCTGCATAGGCAATGGAAAGGCCCTTATGAAGTCGTGCAACGTATTAATGACGTTATATATCGCATCGATTAACAAATACGAAAAACCAAACTTTGAAAAATGCTATTGACAGCAATAATCTTAATGTACTTTCAACAGGGAAACCGACTCATTGGCCAACTGACCCAAATAAAATTCCAGACCTCATAGACTTCTTCGTCACCAAAGGAATATCAAGACTCTACACAAAAATTGAATCATGCCTGGATGGCTCTTCCGACCACACGCCTATCATATGTACACTAAGCACTACAGTGATCCTAAAACAATTACCCGAGACTCTATACAACCATAAAACTGACTGGGAAGCATTCCGGGATTTCATTGAAGATAATACCACACTCTGTATACCTCTTAAAACGGAAGATGATATAGAAAGTGCGGCGTTGTATACTACCAACTTAATTCAAAAAGCAGCTTGGCTATCATCTCCCTATATAGAAGTAACATCGAGAAATTTGGACACTACCGTGGAAATTAGAGAAATGATAGCTGTAAAAAGAAAAATAAGGCGACAATGGCATACTAGTAGGAATCACCAAGACAAAAAGGCACTAAACAAAGCTCAAAAAGTACTGAAATCAATGCTCAAAGAACTAGAGAATAGGACTTTGCAAGACAAATTAAAGACTTTATCACTATACAAAGCAGAAGATTATACACTCTAGAAAATTACTAAATCACTAAAAAAGCCAAAAGAATACATGCCTCCTCTAAGAAAATCTGATGACAGTTGGTCAAGGAAACCCGCAGATAAAGCAGAATTATTCGCCACCTTCCTAAAAAGTGTGTTCAAATCCGACGAAGCTGATGTTGACGACACAGAAAAAACGATCGACGGGATCTTAAATAGCGATCAGCAAATGTCTCTACCCTTGAAATCAGTCACCCCAGCAGAAGTCAAAAAAACCATAGCTCAACTAAAACAAAAGAAAGCTCCCGGTTTTGACCTGATAACGGCAGAAGTTCTGAAACAGCTAACAAAGAAAGGTATAGTTCTGCTGACAATCCTCTTTAATGCAGTGCTGAGACTACAATACTTCCCAAATCTGTGAAAAGTGTCCATTATAAATATGGTACTTAAACCGGGGAAGATTCCCACAGAAGTCACATCTTACAGACCTATAAGTCTTCTCCCAGTACTATCAAAACTCACTGAGAAACTAATATTAAGTCTTCTCCCAGTTCTTGAAGAGCAAAAAATAATACCAGGCCATCAATTCGGATTTCGGGCACACCATGGAACGACTGAACAAATACACCGAGTAGCTCGCACAATACGAAAGACGCTGGAGAGGAAGGAGTACTACACGGCCGTATTCCTAGACATACAACAAGCCTTTGACCGTGTATGACATAAGAGTCTCTTATATAAGCTAAAACTACTTCTTCCAAACACTGAGTATATGCTTTTGAGGTCTTATCTGGAACAACGAATTTACCAAGTCAAGTGCGGAGATCGCCTGTCATCCATCTGCCAAATAGAAGAAGAAGGAGTGCCTCAAGGATCGGTGCTGGGCCCTATCCTTTACACAATATTTACCGCTGATATACCTATCACAGAAGAAGTAGTAACTGCAACCTATGCAGATGACACTGCAATCCTTTCTAGCAGTAAAGATCCTAGTCCAGCATCCGTAAAACTACAAAAACATCTAGATAGAATCGGAATATGGCTAAAGATGTGGCTAATAAGAGCTAGTCCTGCAAAATCAGTTCACATAACATTTACTTTGAATAGAGGTGCCGCCTGTCCACCTGTTACACTTAACGGAGATATCTTGACACAGCAAACAACAGTGAAATACCTGGGTATGCATCTGGACAAACGGCTTACGTGGAGGGATCACATTAAGGCAAAGAGGGAACAAGGAAACAAAAAGTTCATGGATATCCACTGGCTGCTGGGCAGGCAATCAACTCTCGGTTTGGAGAATAAGCTCCTGATATACAAATGCATTATAAAACCAGTATGGACATATGGTATACAACTCTGGGGGTCAGCTAGTCACTCAAATATAGAAATACTACAGCGCTTCCAAAATAAAGCATTAAAAACTTTGACCAATGCCCCATGGTTCATAAGGAACACAGAAGTGCATGAATATCTGCAACTCCCTACAGTCAGAGAAGAAATAGAGAAGTCTTCTGATGCCTATAAGCAGAGACTTGAAAAACACATAAATAGTTTAGCCACAGAGCTCCTTAACACCAAGGACTCTATATTCCGTCTAAAAAGAATACGACTAGCCACCATCTAATCATCTAAACAAGAAATGACACATCACAGGATGTGCATATCTAAAGTCACTTATATATAATAGAAGACACATCTGATTATAGCTCTTGGCTGATTGCAGATTGATAAAAGACAGGGAAAAAAAATATATATCGCATCTGAAAACCACCCAGAGGCAAACCAAAAGTGGTCCACGTCGATCGCTTATCCCCGAATATCGGGTCAGGAAAAATCCATTGACTGTTACTTTTATGGTCAAGAAAGTTGCCGAAATGGAGAGAACTGCCGGTATCGTCACGATCTTTTTTACCAGTGTCGCATCCAGTTTCCTGTTCTGAGACAGAACAGTCCTAAGAAAGGGACAGTGAAACGTTCGAAAAATTATTTTCAAGTCCGAGAACTTTCGCGAGGTTTTTGTACATTTCCAAAACGTTCACCAAAAGATATAGAAAATTCTCGAACGTTTGGCCAAAATGTATAAATGCGGTACAAATGAATTATAAGTCAGTTAATTCGAAGTAGGCATTAGTTCGGTTAGTTATAAACGTGTACATATTTTTAGTATAAATAAATTATTTAATAATAATTGTTGCAATAATAACAGCTCTCGTGCATTGACGGATGCGTTGAAAAATGAGGATGAGTTTACTGACTTAATTCCGAGAAGACGACGGTAAGGCGGGAAAATATATAATCAATAAACGAAGACAGCAGTTCTAAAAAAAAGGAGGTCTTGCCGAAGCAACAAAATATCTTCTCTATAATAAGCAGCTTAACTTATACGGACGCCTGCGTAGTCTTTTGTAGTTCGGCAGGAGAAAAAGGTAAAAGTTTGTTGTCAGGTGTAAAATTGCGTCAATGTCAACGCGAGTAAGAGTAGTTGCGCTAGCTTTAATATCAAGTCACTACGAAAAAAGCTTACTTAAAAAATCCAGAGAGAAGCGTTGAGCATAACTTCATGAGTAGCATCACAACAGACTGAATCAGCCAGATTTTTGGCATTACCGACGTGATGCTATTGATGTCGTTCAGTGAGATCAAGAATAGTTACAATACGAATAGCGGCAAAGGTATGAAGAGGATGCGCAGAAAGTGAGAGCAAGAACTACTTGAGCGTCAATTTAAAATCGAGCTTCTGCAATAGTTCTAGAAGCAAAGAGAGGTTTAATCAAATGAAACAGGTGCACTTCACAGAATTCGATTCTTGGAATTGACAGAATCTTTAGGAGACTAGCTTTGACTTAAAGATTATGAAGTGGCGCGCCAGTATTAGTCAGCACGTGGGTTTCTATTCACTGGATCTTATCGCTATTTTTGCAAATGCTTCCGTACAAACATAATCGACTATTACAAGTGATTAAAGACTTTCGTCGTACAACTTTTGTTTCTCTGCGACATATTTACTGATACAGAAAAAGGCGCTACTATCCAGAGCAGAAACGATCGGCGATCACAAACACCTGACCAGTGAGAAGGTGTATCTGAAAAAAACAGTTACACAGACACCGATATAAACAAAGCCTCAAAAAAACGATCGATTCTTCAAACAGCAACAAAACCATCAAGAGGGATCGTCTGTTTACATTACATAGCAGAAGTTGCCGAGAAGATCCAACAGTATTTACCAGTAGCAAAAGACAAAATTGGAAGAACTAGGACGGAAGGTATACACAAGATAACATGACAGTAGGGCAACAAATAAAAAATTGCGAGATAGCAATTGGAAAATCGGCAGTAGCAGAAAACATGCACGAAACTAGAAACAAAATGGACATTAGCAATATATAAATAATAACTAACACTAAAAACGATAGGAAAAAATTTGTCAGAAAAGCCATAAAGTCTACTACACTACACTACAGCGTCATGGTCAATACGCACGAGCCATATAGAAGAAAAAATCCAAGCAATAGAAAACCAGTTCAGTCTTGGAGAAGCTGGCAGCATAGACAGCGAAACGTCGAATGCAAGTTTTGACACACGACGAAACCGAAAATGCTAGTAATTGTAACTTTTTTTTTAGAATGAGTTTGGGTATATGTGACTGTTAGTTGGTATACAAACGCAATATGTGTCAATCTGGCAATGTTAAATGCAAATTCTTGAAGACACTCGGTAGATTTCTAAACCCTGGGGACATCGCTTTATGCTCATTGTTTCAATTATTAGCTTTTGTTCTAGTTTCTTTTAAGTGATTAAATTCTCTTCTAACTTTATTCTCTGTTGCTTCTATTTTGTTATTTATTGATTGTTATTTTGCACAGTTGACTTTAATTAAGATGTCTTTCGGGTTTGCACTGTGTTAATGTTGTAACCGAAGTTGCGAAAGTTTTGTACACTTTTGTAACGGGCTACATCAGGACTTGGAAGAAATCGAAGAAATCAGCTTGTGAACCAAGCTAGACTCTAAACTCTACGTTATTATAATGGATTATTTTTTTTAGCAATTATTATGGGAAGGATTAAAAAACAACACGTTAGACCTAGTTGTATCAGATCATTCGCCGTGTACTTCAGATTTGAAACTTCTGGAATCGGGCGATTTTATGAAAGCTTGGGGCGGTATATCGTCGCTACAATTTGGTAGAATCTAATAATGTTTTACTATTTAATACATTGTTACATCTTCTTAGGGTTATCGTTATTTTGGACGCAATTAAAAAACCACGAATTATCAATTTTTGATATAAACAAATATATGACCCACAATACGGCGAAGTTAGTTGGGTTGCATACCAGTAAGGGTCAAATTGCTGCAAATTTCGATGCAGATTTTGTAATATGGAATCCAAATGCTATAATAGAAATAGAACCAAGTATGATTCAACACAAGAATAAGGTGGGAGAAATGTATTAATAACATTATAAACAATTACGCGTTAATTTTTTATAAAGGTTACGCCCTATTTAGGAAAAAAACTACATGGGAAAATATTGAAGACAGTTGTGAGGGGACAGATAGTCTTTGATGATGGAAAACCGTTTGAAAATCCACGGGGAAAATTAATTCATAGCATAACAACGATTTTGTAGCATTACGTACTGTTTAAAATATG